>CAUIVZ010000009.1:25785914-27081812 GCA_961763995.1 Juglans cinerea
TGAAGCATCAAATACTACCCTTTTAAGAAAATTGTGGAAGTCTATCTGGAATATGAAACTCCCTTAAAAAATAAGAGTGTTTGCATGGAAGGCTGTCAAAGGGATTTTACCTACTAAGCATAATCTTTGAAAGAAACATGTAAATATTGCAGAAAACTATGCTTTCTGTAATGACTGTAGAGAAGATATTTTGCATGTGCTACTCTCCTGCCCATCCATAAGAGAAGTTTGGGCTAGAAACTTCCTAGAGTAGATACGGTTTGAAGATTTCAGCTCCTTTATTGATGCAGCTCTAAAACTGCAGATCTACAACAGTGCTGAGTTGCTGGAGTTGTTCTTTTTAACTTGCTGGAGCTGTTGGGATAGAAGAAACAGGAAGATTTTTGAGGAAAAAGATGTTCATGCTGAAGATATATTGGGAAATGCCTTGGCTTTGCAAAAAGGGTTTCGTGAATTGAAGAACGAACCTATATCTATTATTAGAAAGCACTGCAGATGGGAAGTGCTACCACCTGGCACCTTCAAATTGAATGTAGATGGAGCTTTCTCTCAAGATGGATCTGTGGCAGGTATAGGTGTTGTATTGAGAGATTCAAGGGGTGAAGTTTTAATGGCGGCAGCCATAAGAGAAAGGGCAAGTCTAAATGTTATTGAGCTTGAAGGTCTTGCTGTACTTAGGGGGTTACAGTTGTGTCTTCATCTTGGTATCTATCATTTGTCAATTGAATCAGATTCTCTTTTGGCTGTGAATGACTTTAATAGGAATGGTAGTCTATGGCCACCATGGGGAATATGGTTAGTGAAGTTAGGAAGTTAATGCTTTGCTTTCAAACATGTGTTTTAGAACATGCAAATAGAAGCTGCAATACAGTAGCTCATACTCTTGCCAAGCTCGGTTTGAGTGTCTCGGAAATTAGTTTATGGTGGAGTTCGTACCCGGATGTAATTGCTAATTTCCTTTAGCTTGATTCTTCTTTATAATCTGTTTCCTATATGAAATGAAGAATTGGTTTTCCTATAAAAAACAAAAAAAAAAGCAGTCACATGATCTTTAGATATATACTAAAACAGTTCCTGCATGACCCGTCAATCAACACGATTGGGAGCAAAGGGAGAGTTGTGAGGAGCAACAGTCGTTGGAGCTGGGCGAGGGAGAACGTACGCTCGCGTCTTGGGTCCCATCTGAAAGGAACAATTCCTTAAAAGCCTACATGATTTTTGGATTGTTCCTCGCTCATTTTCATGCTTCTGGGCCACGGAGAGAAAATTGATGCATGCAAAGGGCCCCAGGATAATTTTAGATGTAATTTATAAGGTGCATGTCGTGGGAAAGGCAACCAAAAAGTGCAGCAAGTGGTTTTGTCTGTCCATTGGAGCAATTGCAGTTCTCTGAAAGAAGAAGCCGAACTCCCATATTTAAGAGTCTCTGCTTCATGTTAGTGCATTCGCTCATGACAAACTCGAATACCAAACAATCAAACCAGTACTATTTACCCACATGATTGATCATGAACACAACGACCAGGTGACGAAAGTAGCTAGCTAGCTAGGAAACCAAACCACAGAGAGATCAGATCCGAAGTGATGATCTTAATTTCTTTGCGTTTAAATGCTGGAGTTCTGCGTTCTTTCGGAGTACTTTATAATTAATTTGTAACATTTCTGAGGTCGACCCATCTTACAGAACCAAAAAGAATGGAATGATAATATTAGGGCAATTAAACTAGTTCAAATGCTGCTGACATTAATGGCTGGCAAGAGAAACCAATATATAATTGTGTTAGATACTGTGGCATTTATATATAGACAAGACGATCCATCTGTGGATTGGATTTTCGAAGGACTTTTATATATATATAACGTAGGGTAGGGTAGGGCCCAAAAATCTAAACCATAGGTTTTCGTGAATTAGGCAATAATCAGACAAGCAAATCAGTAACTTTCAAACTGCTAAATCCCAATTAAGAGGATATTGTGGACCAAAAGTTGAACTTTCAAAGTTTGGCATGTTCTCATGTGCAGCTCTGTCTCATCAGGAAGTGCCTAGAAAGTTAATATTAATAATACGAAACATAAATTATATATATATTAATAACCCTAAACTCTACTTGCCAATAGAAAAATTGCAACCAGCTTTTGATCATTTTAAGGAATTAAGCACTGAGATTAAAGTAGGAACGTCTATATATCCTAAAACGTATATATTTGCAGACCACCTTTTTTTTGTTCTTTCAAAAAGCTTCTTCCTCAAAGATTTTAAAGATACCTCCAACTCATCTGGTAATAATTTGAACAAAGGGCATACGTACGGAACTTCAAATTTCACTAGGAGTTCTTCAATATTCTCGTCGGTCCACATGTCATAGATCAGATGCTGCTGTCTTTTTATCTCTTTAATTCCTTGGGAACACGCGTCAATGGCTTAGAACACACGGACAGCAATGTTTACAGTTCACATGATACTTTGGTTGTAAATTATGTGCTTTGTATCATCTAGGACTGTTCACCCGACCCGAATTTCACTGTTTCGACCCGACTCCAGTGCTCTTCCGTTACCCGATTACCCGACCCGAACATGGTTTTCGGAATACCCAACTGATTATAAGACTTTTTTTTTTTAGTCTAGAAAAATAGATATGCTAGTCTCTTATAAGACTCTGAGTCCAAGAATTTACAGAAAATCTGTTTGTCAATATCCTAGTTACATCAATATCCTAGTTTAAGTACCAATTGTAAAAATCTCTTGAACTTGCTTGATTTTTCTTTGTTGCATTGCATTATTTGCTTCTGCAACTGCTGCTGTGGAGGGGGCTGCATCAATAAAGGAATTTGCATCATATATATATATATATAGATCATGATCATAATAACTAGTAGAACTTGTCAGAACAAAAAACAATTGATTTATGCCAAACTAAATTGTCTAATCCGTGAGAGTCATGAGAGTGACTCCAAGTACTCTAGTTGACATTTTTTTAATTAAAGATAAACTTCAAAAGTAACTTGGGCAAGGGATAAAACAGGAATATTCTTACCAATTTAAAACAGCAAAAGTACTTCAAATAATCTTCAATCGACCTCATTTAAAATATTCTTCAAAGTTATCTCTACATGACAAAAAAATTATGTTAAACATATAATTAATTGAAAAGGCTATATGAAAATAATTTTCAAATGTGAATCTTACCGGTTTCTAACTTGTAGCTTTCAACATCTTCCATTACATCTTGGGAGTCATAATTAATGGATTGAGCCATTAACCAGTTTTGTGTGCAGATAAGAGATTCAACTGTTGTTGGGGCCAATGAGCTACGAAATGAATCTAAAACACGGCCTCCAACGCTAAATGCCGACTCAAAAGCAACAGTAGGTATGGGAATAGCTAACACATCTCGAGCCATATTAGCAAGTATCGGATATCTGATTGAGTTCACTTTCCGGCCACCATAGTAGAATATCAAAGTCGGGTGTCGATCCTTCAACACTTTCCATGAAATACTTATCCAATTATGATTTAGACTCTACCATACCCTTTGATGCTTGATATTGTTCAAACATACTTAATATATCATCCACATTATCATAAGAAGTGTTGCTTTGGATCTCAACAATACTTGATTGGCCCCTACTTGAACCTACACTGAATTTTGAATATTGCTTATACATCCGCTCAATCATTCTCCTTAACCAATCAACAAGTTCAGACGCTCGCTCATTCCCAAGAAAATTTCTAAAACAAAATTCCAAAACTTCCAACTTGAAGCGCGGATCAAGCATAAATGTAATAAACAACATTTTGTTCAATTTCTCAAAATCTTCCCAATACTTGTCATATTTCAACAACATCATCTCCGACATGGTTTTCAGCATATTACTCTCACTCATAGAAAATTTGCTCAAATAGTTATAGATTGTAAATATTTCTCTAATGAACAAATTTGAAATTGCATAAACTGAGCCTGAAACCCGCAAAGTCGTATCATAAAAAAGCTTCAAAAATTGTACAAAAACCTTGATGGTTTCCCAATCATGTAAAGTTGGTATTCATTGTCCAACCTCACGTAAATATGGGCCAAACTCGTTGTCTTCATCTTGCATCACCTCAAACGCTGCATAATATTTGAGAGCCGCACTCAACATTAGATATGTTGAGTTCCACCTAGTTGGAACATCAAGACAAAGAAGCCCACTACCCAAAATATTTTGTTTCTCTGCGCATGACTTGAACTTATTAAGTCTTGCAGGGAAAGACTTCACATATTTAACTGCATTTTGAATCTTGACAATTGATTTATCAACTTCTTTCAATCCATCCTGGACAATGAGATTCAAAATATGTGCACAACATCTTATATTCATAAGTTCATTCTCTAATACCATACAATCCCTAAGTTTGACAATTTTCCTCAAATAATCGATGGCCATAGTATTAGAGGATGCATTGTCGACTGTGATTGTAAATATTTTCTTTATGCCCCATCCAAGTATAGATGACTCAATCTATTTTCCTATTGTTATTCCTTTGTGATCAGGTACTTTCTTAAAATCTATAATCCTCTTATGCAAGATCCAATTATCATCAATAAAATGGGTTGTTATGCACATATAGTTAAGATTTTGAATTGATGTCCACATGTCAGTAGTGATGCAAATCTTATAATCAGATGCCATGAACATGTTCTTCAACTTATCTTTTTCTAACATGTACATCTTCATTCAATCTCGCATAACAGTAATGCGAGAGGGGATTGGAAATCTAGGCTCAACTACGGCCATAAAGTCTTTAAAACCTTATTTTTCTACAAATCTAAATGGTAACTCATCCATGATTATCATTTCAGCTACTGCCGATCGTATTTTCTGTTCATTGTACTTAGCAAGTTCAACACTAGGACTGCTAGTTGTACCATGCACCCCCGTCTTCCTAGTCTCGGTCATTTTTTATTGGGGGTTATCCCTTCCAACTCCAATAGCATTAAAGACTTTATATGTCTGCCACACCACGGCACATGAATGACCACACTAAATAAAAAGAGATTTAAGTTATTTCTAGTGAACATGTCATACATGCAGCTAAATATTAAAATACCTGACAAAAATGTAGATCGCCTCTGTGAGCAGATCTATGAAAACAGTTGAACTTGTGTAGCAACTTATGTATAACTCCATGAAAACACACACCACATGAATTTTTACTAAGATACTACAAGATATTAATAAAATAACACAAATTCTAGGATGGTTATTGTAAGGGGACTTTTCCCCACACATAGGCCCAGTAGACACTCGGCCTAAGGTAGTAGGCCCAAACCATAGCCCTTAAAGAGCCCAGGGCCCTCTTCAAAGATGCCTACATACAAGCAAAGGAAGGTGGCGAAGGAATTGATGGGACGGACTGACCTGACAATGATCGGATGCGCCCACCACTGAGAAATTGAAACTAACAAAATGGGATCAGCACCAGCCTGACCCAAAGCTTACCCTTCCCTGTGATGTCAACGAGTGGGAGCAGATTCAATTTCAGACTGCCCGGACAACCTACCACCTGCGGGGTACAGGGACATGGGTCGAGCCAAAGGCCGCCCACTCCCTCTAGTGATGGAGAGTGTGCCTAGCCCCAAGGTTGCCCGACGACTTACCCCGACCACATTGCTGTCCAAATTACCTCCTCAAAGGGCTAATGGGGCTTTTGGCTTGAGGCATCCCAACCCCTGCCCAATGAAGTGCGAGTGGTCCTCAACCGCTAGAAGATGAAGACTTACCTTCCTTGTAAGTGTCAATAGGCGAGAGCAGATCCGGTAACAAACTACCCGAATAACTTACCTTCCTATAGACCAAGGAGATGGGTGAGCCGAAGGCCGCCATGTCTCCCCGTGATGGAGAGCAGGATCGGCCCCACGGCCACCTGAACAACTTACCCCGACCACTACTACAACGAAGTGTGGGATCAGCACCAGCCTGACCCAAAGCTTACCCTTCCCTATGAGGTCAACGGGCGGGAGCGGGTCCAGTAACAAACTGTCTGAATGACGTAGCTCTCCGCAGAGTAAAGAGAAAGGTTGAGCCGATGGCCATCCTATTTCCCCTCGGCGGAGAGTGGGTATAGCCCTGAAGCTACCCCACAACTTACCCCGACCCCCCATCGCGACTAAGGTGCGGACAAGCAACATCGCTGTCCAAATTTACCTCCTTGGGGAACCAAAAAGGTGGGATGGTTTGAGGCATCTCGACCCCTCCTTGGAGGAGTGCGGGCTCGGTCTATCGACCGTCCAAGAATGAGGATGTTAGCACCATAATAAAAAGCGACAAGTACGTCTCATCATAGGTCGAGGGTCCCAGGTTTGCAAAGTAATCTCTCATGAAGCTAAGGGTAAAATCATGATAACATGCTTATGTTTCAGATAGGAACTAAATGGGCAATGTCAGTAGGCGGGAATGGGTTCAGTCCCAGACTGCCCGAACAACTTACCTTCCCCACGGACAAAGGGGAAGGGTTGAGCAGACAGTCACCCTATGCCCCCGCGACGAAGAGCGGGTATAGCCCCAAGGCTGCCCAATAACTTACCCTGGGAGCAGGGCAGCCGCACCGTTGCCAGAGGTGGGGTGGCTTGAAGCATCCCAACCTCTCCCCAGCGAAGTGCAGGCCCAGTCCATCGATTGCCCGGACATCACAACAAAAGAACGAAGACATCAGCACCAGAACGAGAAGTGACAAGCATATCTCACCATAGGTCGAAGGGCCCAGAACTCAGCAGCACAGATTACAAAAGGAAAGGAACCAGTAGGGTAAAAAGCATCCTAAAGGCTGACAATAAAATGTCACGAAGGGCACCAGGGAGGCAACTAACTAGCAAGGACACTGCAAGCAGGGAGCTGATGGCCAGCGGGGTCACGGGGGATCAAGGGGTTCAACACTGGCGGGTTGAACCGTAAAGCTCAGGAAGACAGCAATCCCCTTGCTTGACGCAAACCCCCTATAATTCCCTTTATCCCCCCCCCCCCCAAAAAAAAGAAGAAGAAGAGAGAGACAGAGAGAGAGAGAGAGACAGAGAGAGAGAGGATAGAGAAGAAGAGGAGAAACATCAAAGGTGAAGGAATCGAGCACAGCTAACATGAAGAAATTTTATTAATAAAAAAGTTACAACGGAAAGTGACAAGTCACAACATAAGCTCGCAAGCTTACAATAGACAAGTTACAACAAGAAACAACAAGCCACAACATAAAACCGTAAGTAGGGTAAGCCAACTAATATAGTGTAAGTAGAGTCCAATCAAATTATGCCACATTGGGAGCTGCTGACAGATATCTCTATCACTACAATGTGCTGATAACGCCCGAGGTTACCTCTAAAACAATCAACAGGGATTTAATGAGGCAACCATGAAAGCTGCACAGAGGTAGCAATCTTCAGGAACCTCGAGCTAGTTGTAGAGAGGTATGAGAAACTATTAGAGGAGGTGAAGACAGGAAGGAGAGATAACAATAGAGGGCGGTCCGAGATTGCAGGAAGAAGTGTTGGGCATTGGGGTGTGCGAAAATGAAGGCCGACTGCGAGGTTGAGCTTTGGTAGAGGAGGGGACCGGCATGTGACCACACAGCAACAACAGAGAGGAGCAAGAAGAGGCAGGTGGGTGGCAACCGAAAAGAGGCCACTTTCAGGGAGCAGGATCAACAACAACAGAGTTGCCCCCAAGGGCGCTCGGGATCAGGTCCTTCCCAAGTAGTGCGGCCCGGGACCGGGATGTTTCATCCACGGGAACCTCCTGCATGCCTAGGGACCTTAGGTTGCATTAACAGTTCTGAATGATGTAAGCCTTCATCCTTTCCCACCCATCGATGTAACTTAAGTACAAATGTCATCACGGACTCCCTGGACATGCGACAGCTCCTCCCGTAAACCTCTAATGGTGGCATTTTGGGCCTCTAAAGCGCGTCTAGCCTCATCCACCTTGACCACCAAGTCCCTCCTCAGTTTTTGCTCGTCATCCAGGGCATCCCTCTTCTTTATCAGGGATTGGGAGAGTTGGTCGAACTCCCCGGTCAGCCACTTGTATTGGCGCTCCCTAGTCTTCAGCTGCCCGTGCAGTCGAGAGAGATTAACCCACAACCGTTCGAGCTCCTGCTGGTTGTCGTCAAGGGATTTTTCCAACCCTTTTCTCACCTCGGATGCCAGCGCCACACCAAGGCAAAGGAGGGCGGCCTCATCATGGGACTTCGACGCGTCAGTTAGGGACGCCTCAGCTTCCTATCTCCTTTCCCTCCCCTTTGCTACACAACTCAAAGCTAGCCAGGCGGGAGAGCGAAGTGCCTTATTCTCGCTCGCCACTTCTTCTTGGCTATCCACAATGACCGCTGCCAAGTGCCCTGAGCCCTACGATAAACACTGAGTTAGAGCTGATGAAAGAAGTCAACAGAGGGTGCGGGAAGCATATGAAAGGAAACTCACCTTAATGAAGATATTCTTGAACCAACCATTAGTCTTGTGGATGTGGTCCTCGCGACTCTCCGGAACCACCGGCCAAAAGTTCGCCAAGACACATCAATCACCTCCTTGACCCAGCTTCGGCCCCCGCCACCTTGTCGCTAGGAGAAGCAATATTGACCTCGGCATGGTGAACCTTGGGTAAAGGGGCAGCTGGAGACTCACCGCCACCTAGAGGGCCCAGCTTGGTCATAGGGACAACCCCAACAACACTAGCAACTTTTCGGACTGGCAACACATTGCGAGGAAGATCCGCGGCCACCATCGGTCCCCTCGGCCTGGACAACTCCAGCTGAATAATGAGAATCTCCACAGAAGGGCCTCCCGGGAGATCGGGGAAGTCATCAAAGTCAGCCCTACCGGGAGACGCCACCCAAGGCTTCTTCCATCTCCCCTCTATTGGTGGACTCAGAGGGTGGCTATAGACTTGAGCTTCGACTTCCCTTTGTAGAAGGGCCACATCAGAACGCAAGTTCGCAGGAGGAGCAAAGTATTGATGGAGACTTTCTTTGGCTAGTAGAGTTTCGACAGGACCTCGTCCGGATGAGCACCCATCTAAGCACGAACCACCTCTATCCTCATAGACTCCTCCGGGGTCGTAGTGGGACGAAGGCTTTCATCGTCGCCAAACACCCCCCATATGGCATGAACAGTGAATGCGCCTTGATTGGCCTGGCCCATGGGGAACTCCCATCCTCTACCAGATAGGAAGAAAAATTGACGCCCCCAGCTCCTGGCCTGGCTATACTACGCCTCCACTTGAACCAACATAATGAGTGGTCTGAAGCCCTAAAGGTGACAAGGTTGCTTTTGAAGATCATGGGTGAGGAGGAACTCGTGCACTGTAAGGTCTAGGTAGTCCGCCTTGGCCTCTTCCAAAGCACGGCGCCAAATAACGCCGCAAGATACGAGGATCCTCCACACGCTAGGAGTGAGTTGGGCGGGTGCCAGTTGAAGGAAATCCAGAACTTCGCGCACAGGACGGCAGAACGGCAGTCGGGGGCCACTAGAAAACATGGCAGGATACACTACCACCTTGGAGGCAAAACCCTCAGAATCTACCACCCCTTTGTCAGGAGGTGGCACCTCGAGTTCGATGACACAAGGAATACTGTAGGTCTCCCTTAACAATTCTAGCTCACCTGAAGTCACCTTCGAGCGCCACCGATGGCCACAAACTCCTCTAAAACGTTTTCATCTTGTTGTGGAGGGACATGAGAATCAACGGGCCGAGGAGGGTGTTGGGATTTCTTGGGGGCCATCAGTCAGCTGTGAGAATAAGGAGGTGGAATTCGAAGAAGATAGAATAAAGAAGTGTCAAGGAAAAAGGAGTGCAAAAAGTTCAAAAAGACAAAGGAGGCAAAATGGTTCATATAGACAAAATAAATGGTTGGTATCTCGAGGCAGAAGTAACACACGCACCCCATGAAACACCTGAATCCCACTATTGACGTGATTCCCACAATGCGTGTCCAATGAAGCCACGTAAGGAATATGTAACCGCCTGACGCGAGTAATGAGGAAAAGATTAAGGAGACGCCATTTAATGCGGAATCAGAACCGTCGAGGCATGACCATAAATATGAAAGTGAACCATTGTAAAAAATTGAATAAAAATGAAAGGACCGCACAAAAATGACTAGGCACGTGAGTCCAGAATTTCTTGGTTCCCCTCCCAGGAAGAACAGGGTCACGAGGCCGCAGAAGGGAAGAAAATAATTTCCATTGGACCTGTCCGATAGGAATTGGCGGGGTAAGTGTAAGGGGACTTTTCCCTACACAGAGGCCCAGTAGACACTTGGCCTAAGGTAGCAGGCTCAAACAGTAGCCCTTAAAGAGCCCAGGGCCCTCTCCGAAGATGCCTACTGACAAGCAAAGGGAAGTGGCAAAGGAATTGATATTAACGGGCCAACCTGACAATGATCAGCCGCGCCCACCCTTGTGAAATTGAACCTAACAAAACGGGAAAAGAGGAAGGGCCATTGATGTTCTAACACAAGAGTATGAACGGACGACAGATGGGAAATTCAGGTCAAAAGCATCGGGATGCCATACAACACATTAATGACGCTGACACTGAGACACGCTGCATTAAAGACACTGGCAAATGGAACAATAAGCTAGGACATGGGCTCTACAGGAGCAGGTACGACCTATCCCCCCTGACTACCAGTATAAATAGCAACCCCAAGGTACAATGAAGGTCTCTACGCTCCAAGAAATCACCTTCTAACTTAAGCATCAGAGACTCCCTCACCCCAAGGCCACCCTCTCCTAGCTTCATCTTCCTTGTTTTGCTGGCCCAGCTTTGAAGAGTCGAGATTTTGAAACTTGTCCCAAAGGCATATGAAACACGACGTTAATAGTTATGAATGCCAAAAGGATTAATGGAATCCTCTGAAATGAAATCACATGAAATAACCTTGCCTATATTCCCCTTCTACCGAGTTGTTTCACTGCAACTTCAATCTTGTAGATGGATCTTCTGCACTCCTGATGAACCCTTTATAAACACACCCAAACCCACCCTCTCCATGCATAACAGAACGAGTGAAATTTTTGGTGGCAGACTTCAGCTCAGACACTATAAACACTTTGAGTTTGTTGAATTTTCTTGTTTGTTATTTGATCGTAGGATATGATTTGTACATGTTGTAACATTTTGGTTTAAGCATGAGAAATGAGATTCGATAGAATTGCAACAAAATAAGGGATTTGGCCTATGTATGTATCGGCCTTGTCATATTTGACATAGTTGTGATGTGTTTTAAATTTTTCTTATTAGATATTTGGATTTAAGTCAAAACTTAAATGAATAAATTTTGGTGAGTTTTGGAGTTAGGTTGTAAAATCCTTAAATTAGGGGTAAATACTCGTTTTTAAAAAATGATAGTGAGGAGTTTCTGACATTTAGAAAATCTCTTCTTACAGTTTCTCATTTTTTGTGCATTTTAATTCATCACACTACAATCATTGTAAGTTAGTTTCTAACTTACTGTTGAAATATTGTGCATGTGTGTTGGTAATGGAACTGTTGTCTGTGTTCTTATGTTATCATATATTTCTTCCTATGCCATGGCACACAATGTATGTTTTTTATATATTATATTCTATCACGTAATGTTTATCTGTTAAAGATTATATTTTGTCATGCAATGTTTATTTGTTACATGTTATGCTATGTCAGGAAACGTTTATCTATTTCATGTTATGCAATGTCACAAAAGGGTGTTTTCTTTCATGTTATGTCATGTCATTCATCTCATGCATATGTCAAGTTATGTTACGTTAGGTCATCTGTTCTTTCGCTTCATGTCATGTCATGTCTCGAGTACAGAGTGTCTTGAAAGCAGTATTTTTAAGTTAGTCAAGTCCGTTTTTATTAATCAAGATCCTAAGTTCTAGGATGAGGTAATATTCTAATGGAACTCCTTTGTTCATGCTGAAGTATTAAAATTAGTGTGAAATCCCCTGGGTTGATGCGGTAGAAATTAACGGGCTTCGAAGATAGGCATTAACATCGATGGTGCCCCACACTTTCAATTTCATATTATATGTACTCGTGCTAGTGTAGATACCTGACACACGATAGGTCGTTTTCCATTGCAGGTGCACATACCCATGAACTGGTATCTAGTTAATGCACTCACAGCTTGTAGATACCTGTGTTTTGAAGCGGTAATCAGTACGGACACACGGCTCAAGGGAAACCATGTAGCACCCATATGATAACATTTATTAATCATGCTTATTTATTGAAGAAGACTCCAAATTCATATATTTCACGTTTATAATCATGTTATTTTAACATTCCATCAATTCACATTCAGTTCAAGTTCAATTCATGTTCAAGTTTAGTTTCAATTCAGTTTCAAGTTTAGTTCATATTCATGTTCAAGTTCAAGTCATGTCAATACACGTCATGTTATTTCTCAAGTCACGGCAAGCTTTTTTATGATCATGTTTTGTATTCATGCTTTTACTATCATGCATGCAGTTTTAAACTGTAAGTTAAAGTCTTTGTTAACTTGCTGAGATTTGTGTCCAAATCTTACCGTGGTAGTCCCAACTACCATTCACCCAGAATGGTAGATAATGTGTCAGAACAGGAGATACAACAAACGCTGGATGATTGGAGACGATTGATTAGGCAATGCAGACACGATGCGGAGCTCGTAGCCTCCTTGCTCCGATTCATAGATAGGATTATGGCATCCCTGATCAAGTTGCTCGAGTTACTCGATAGCTTAGCCCAATAGATTTTTTAGTTTATGCATGTACTTATAGAGCTCTGTCTCCTGTCCTTTTGTGATTACAGACCTTTTGAATTTATGTTGTAATAAAAAATGTCTATCACTCTAATGTTTATGTATTATATTCAAAGTTTTTGGGATATATCTGATTTGGTGCATAGTATAGCTCAAGAAAAAAAACTATCTGTTGCAAATATTGTATATTGATATATGCATGCTAGGTGCATTGCATCTTTAATTTTCATGAATGAGGAAACCTTGTAATGGTAATGCATGTCCCAACGCTTTAGAATCCATCTGCTCCCAAACAGAATCTGGGGGCATCATACAATTGATTTATCACTTTTCTTCTTAGCCTCATTCCTTCATTCAAATTGCTAATGATGTTATCTTAAGGATAATTTAACTTGACTCTTGATAAGGGCTCTGTAGGAGTATTGACTTTTTGACTGGAAGATGTTTTGGAATTTTCATCAAGGTCATTAAAGTCTTCATCTCTACTTTCACCTGCTGCATCTGCAAGCTCTTCCTTACTCGGTGCCTATCTAGGAGTATCGTCTACAACTACATTTATGAACTCCATAATAGTTTGAGTGCATAGGTTGTAGATCCTATAGGCATGGTTATTTATGGAATAATCAAGAAACAAATCCCTCATCAATCTTTTAGGCAAACTTAGCCAAGTTTTCCCTATCTCTCAATATGTAACATCTACTTCAAAATACTTTGAAGTACTTTATATTTGGTTTCTTTCATTTCCACAGTTCATATGGTGTCTTGGATGTGCCTAGTCTAATGTAGACTCTATTTACAGTATGACATGCAGTGTTCACAACTTCTCCCCAAAAGTGAGTTGGTAGGCTCTTGCTGTGAATCATAACTTGTGCCATTTCTTGTTGACTCAGTTCTTTCTCTCCAACACTCCATTTTGTTGCGGCATGATAGGTGTAGAGAATTCTTGATGAATACCCTCTTCACCACAGAATCTTTCAAAACTTGAATTCTAAAATTCCCTACCATGATCGCTCCTAGTTCTAGCTATGGGATTTCCTTGTTCATTTTGAAGTTTCATGCAAAGTGCTCTAACCAAGTCAAAAGCCTCACTATTTTCTCTTAAGAACTCTCTTCAAGAGTACCACCGCAAATATGTATTTCCTTCCTCCTAGCCTCTTAGTCCTCGAGGATCCCATGAGATCCAGGTGTAACAATTCCAATGGTCGTTTGGTCAGGATGGTTGTTGTGTTCTTGTGAGCTGTTCTAACTTGTTTCCCTAATTGATATGGCCCACAGACTGAAGACTCCACCTCACCTAGCTCAGGTAATCCCACTACCACTTTTTTCTTGGATATCTTAAATAATTCTCTATGATTTACATGACCAAGTATTTGATGCCAAGGATTGGCAACATTGCTCTTAGCACTATTGTAACTATATTGTGAGTTAGGAACAATACCATAATAATTATCAGGAGTCCTGACTCCCTTCATCACACACTTCCCATCACTATTAGAAAAAGTAAACTTCAACACCATTGTCATACATTTGACTTATATGATGTAGATTAGCTCTTAAGCGAACAACAAACAAGACATCACCAAGCAATCCTGGAATTTCAATTTCACCTTTGCCAATTATATCATCTTTACCACTATCTCCAAATGTTCTTGTTCCATATTTGTAATCTTCAATAGTTTTAAACCAAGATCTATCACCAGACATATGTTTAGAACAATCGCTATCAAAGTACCACAAAGAGGTGTCCCTAGTCTTTAGAGCAATATGTGCTACTTGATAGGTGCCAGTCTCCCCATTTTTGATTTACACTTTTCTTCTGAATTTTGGATAATTCACCTTATTAGGCTCCGTGCTTACATAATTCACCTTATCAGTTTATTTGCTTAAGGTCATGGCTTGACTCCACAAATTCCAATGCCCTTTCCTTAAGAAAGACTTTTCAGTTTTCCTAGGGTGAATTCTAAATTAAAGACTACAACGCCCCTTATCCGGATGGGTCGGAGAATTACTACCTGTGACCTATATTCTGTCTCTTGATACAAAAATCAAGTATCATTTCTAAAGGCACCAGAACACAAAAGCAGAAATTCCTCTACAAGGTCATCAATATGATAAATCCAATAAACATAATTCTATGTTTCCACAACCTCTAGTATCCTGTTATAATGAACAATTAATTACATAATACCCCATAAACCACAACAAACTAAAACCCAAACTACTCAATAAAAATCCTCTATTAATCACTGGTACCCTTAGGTGAACTTCCTATCCTCAGCTAGTCTTGTTCACAATCTCAATTCCTGATCTTCAGCTGAACCATCAACATCATCCAAAAATATTATGAAAATAAAAGAGTGTGGTATCAACAATTCAGTAAGTAAACAACATATACTAGTATACAAATATGAGCCTTTTTAGAGAGTTCAAAATGCAGATCTCAAAATGTGTTATTAGAAAATCAGAGAGACACTTCAAACAGTTCATACTCTAAAATCAAGTGTTTATATTCAAAGACCCTTTGTTCATATTTAAAAATCCTTTGTTCATATTCAAAAACCTTTTGTTCATATTCAAAAACCCTTTGCTCATATTCAAAAAACCTTTGGCATAACATGACTGAATATCTTCATCTTATCATATCATTTTATATCATATTGTAACATATCATATCATATCATATCATGTACAATGTTTAACCCCCATGGTAGGATTGTGCTATCCCCGATGGCCAAACTAGACAGTATCAGAATGTAAAACTTTCCCTTATTCATTCTCAGAGCTCTAAGTGTACACATAGGAAAGAACACGCAGAAAAATCAATTTGTTTCCAAAGTGGGTGCACTCATATCAGAGATGTTGGTACCAACCATATAACAGAATTAAAGTCAACGTATCAGAACCAGAAATATAATTAGATACAGAATCAGAACAAGAATATAAAGTCATGCCAAAGGTTTTTCAGATGCATATCATATCAAACAAAGTGCTGAACATATTCATATCATTTCACATAATAAAAAATGGATTCAGAATATTTTCATAAAACATGTACAAAATTTCTAGATTTCATATTCATTTTTTTGCACATTTTAGAAACAACATGTCAAAATATTGTTGATGCTATACCAGTCATATCAGGAAACATTTTCTCTTTTATATAGATTTCATGAGAAATCTAGAACACAAATCTAATGTTTTTTTCACACTTCTTTTCAAAATGTATGAAGCACATTTTCATAAATTAACTTTGGTTATTTTCTTTTTATGCAAAGTCTAGTATAGGAGTCCACCTTACCTAACTCTTGTTACTTAAGCTTTAGATTCGAGCTCTATCAATGTTACAACCTAAACAGAAAGTTATACACTAATGTGTTAATAATTCATATCAGCACAAAAACTTAACTACCAAAATTCCACCATCCTAAGGTTGGAATAAAACAAGTCTATAAGCAGTTCAATTTATAAACGGCCCAACAGAAACACCCCAACATTAGTCATAAAGCAACTTGTACATCCACTTAACTCAACCCCAAACAACCATCATATCCAACTCCATGTCCAACATAACTGAATCCAACAAATCATACTCATCACCTTAACAACCACCTATCAATTCAACAAGTCACATAACACACTAAATCATCCACCACTCACCTCGTAAGCTAACTACTCGACCACACAACAGCACACATCAAGTTTTCTCTACTCAACAACTCCACAAATCTAATATTTTTTACTTCCAATAGCAACCCATCAAGTAGCAACACCATTTATGGTTTTTTATCAATTACACTTGACTCATCTGAAACTCCAACAGTGCTTATATCACACTCATAACAATGCAAACAAAAAGAGCCTCATTTTCTAAGAATCTTACCTATTCTCGTGTGTGTGGCCCGTGGAGTTAGAGAGCGGATCAACACTTTCCAGGGCGCTAGAGACATTTTGCTCGATAATGTACGACAGTGACTAATATTGAATGAGAACCTTACCTTGCAACACTTAGAATTGAGATCGTGTTATAACACCCAAGACAACAAATCTGAATTTTAAAGCAAGTGCCGTAAAATCTGAATGTTCAGCCATAAACCACATTACATCTCGGGTAGGGATTGAGATTAGCTGGGAGTGATCCAAAAATTAGAGAGAGAGAGAGAGAGAGATAGATAGATAGAGAGAGAGAGAGAGAGAGCTTATTGCCATTCAACCAAAAGTCCTGCGAGCGGGTTTGTCAGCTATGATAAACCCTCGAATAATGGTGGTGATGGACAACTACGTAGTGAAAAGAAAAGAAAAGAAAATTTCAAAACTAAAACTAAAAATATTATTAAACTTATAAATCTCGGTAAAGACATGTACACAGAGAGAGAAAGAGAGAGGTAACGCCTACTGTTGTTGAGCTCGGCAACGGGCAATGTCGATGGGAAATCTTGAGCACCAGTGATGGTGTACAACGAGGAAAGCCAATTGAGAATGACATACGAGTGAGAGAGTTTGTGAGAGTTGTACAAACCAAAAACAATGGATAGAATGAGAGAGAGAGAGAGAGAGAGAGAGAGAAGTGGGCTTACTGGCGTGAAGAGTATACAGTGAGTTACGTGGTTAATGGTACGGCTCAGCGGCAATACCACTCCAAGGAAAACCCAAGAACTGCAACACCCAAAAACCAATTCACAGAAAATATCATGGGAGAGGGAGAGGGGAGAGTAAGTTTGTTAATTGATTTATGGGAGAAATGGAAACTAGTCAAAGAGGCATGGGAGAGGTGGGATTTTTAGAAGGAGAAAGTCACGGGAGAAAAAGAAAAAATGCTAGGGGAGTGGGGTTTTGCATCGAGGGAGAGGGGTTATGAGAAAGAGGGAGTTTTAGAGGGGAGGGGGAGAAGACATCAGGAAGAAAATTGAAAGAGGTAGAACACATACTTGAAGGAAACGACGTTGTGTCCTCCATGGTTGGGCTCCTTGTGAGCCTGGGCCTGGACCTAACTCGTGAGGCTTGGGCCTTGGATACTACAAAAACAGTTTGATCAAATGTGACCAATGTTCCCACAATGATGGCATATATGACTCATTTTGTGAGCTTTTTGGCTCTTGAGAGGTGAAACAGACTTTTGCACATTCAAGGGTTTTCTTACCCTTTTCATAGGGGTGAGTAGTCCTATTTTCAGAAGAAGCAAGAATAAACATTGTTTCTCCTACATTAGCCAGAAAGACTTGTGAAGTATAAGGGACATGAGATCCTTCTTCAATATACCCTAGACCACTCTTTTGACCAGGTGACTTTCCTAAACTCAGGAGTTTATCAAGTTTTTCTGTTCCATTTTAAGAATATTTTAAGCTTGGTGTTTGACAAGATCAATTCATTTTCCAGAATTTTGTTGTTTTCTTCAAGAGACACATTTCTTATTTGCAATTGATCTACTATACCCATGGGTTCATCTAGCTTGTCTTGAAGACAATCCTTTTTAATTTTGCAGAGTTCTAACTTCTCAAGATTTGCTTATTGAGTTTCCTCAATTTCAAACACTCCTTATAAAGTTTCTCATAAACTTCCTACAATTCATTTTTCATACCCTGATTCATTTCCAAATACGCTCTCATGATCAGACACATTTTTAGTGTCGTGAATTTCGCCACCAACAAAGGAGGTGAAAGTCATATAATTGAGATTTTTTCTCGGATGAGTCACTTGACTCAGATTCCCTGTCACTCAATGAAGCATTCATTGCTTTTTCTTTGGCCTTTTGTAATTAGGACACTCAATGCCAATGTGTCCAAAAGCATTGCATTCATGACACTAAATGTTTGATGGTACGATGCCTACACAAAGCGATCATATTATGGTACAATATTTCATTCCTAACTTCGCCGTTCTGCCAAAGGATAAAGGCTTTCGATTGTGTAACTAAAAACAAATGAGAAATGATACACAAACAATACATTTCACAACATATTTCAACGCATGTTGTAAAATATGGATATTTTTGTAAAATGATGTTAATTTTATAAGGTAGTTTACAAAAATACACCTCATTTTAAAACGTGTTGTGAAAAGTGATATGTGTTTATCATTTTTCAAAACAAAAAGAAAGCTCTCATCTTGTGAATAATTATAGCCAACAACCAAAGCAATGTACCATTGCCAATTGGTCCTTCCTAAATTAAATAACTTTTCACGTGAAAATGTCAGAAGGCTTTTGTAAGAAATACTCAAGCAGGTTTATGTTTCACATGCCATAGGTTTTAAATGGTACGTTGTGGATTATATTTCTCGAATAATATTATTTAATCTTTTATTTTGTCACATTAACAATCTGTTTTAAGTTATTTTATATACCATATCAATTAATATATATATATATATATATATAAATATATAATTGAAAATAATGAGATCTATATTGAAAAACATCATTTCTGGGTTTTCAGCCATGCCCCTTGGTTTTGCCCCAATCCAACATGTTCCCCCAAACCCCTTGTATATAAATTATGCTTTCCTTATGCCCATATGATCATGAGCTGAGCTTGCACTCTTTTTGGAATATAATTTCATGTTCATCTTTGCTTCTTGATTGATAATATTCAAATCGGGATTCCCAGCATTTCAAGGACTTGGTATTTAAGAAAGCAATTTTGGCTTGTATGCTCTCACTCACCTGAATTAAGTACTTGATTTGTTTCACAAAGTAGGTTATAGGATGAGTATTAATGCCTAACATTTAGTGTAAAACGTGTTGTTCTAATTAGACATTTTATTTATCAATCTAATCATCTTGAGATAACCAAAACTCTCTATGATTTGCTATAAATAATTACCATGCATCAATCTCCAAATGATTACCAAGAATCTTAATGTGTTCACAAATTAAGAACTATATATGGTTGCATCTATCTGGGCTTCCACTCGAGCGACATGTCAAAAAAGTATCAAGTCAACTCTGTGTATGAGTTTTGCGTGAGTGACTTTTCGAGCACATGTCGACCGAACTTTATGTCTGGCATTCGCTCGAGTCACTGATGAGCGAATTTCGAGTTAATGTCAATTCCTTGTCTTTTTGTTAGTTTTCTTTAGCCAATTATCAATTAACAAGTTCCAACACAATTTAACTAAGTTTTTCACATGAAAACGCCAACACACTCATTTTACATTAACAAATTTGATCTAAACTTAACCAATTAATTACTTTCAACAAAATCTAAAGAATCCTAATTAAAATGATACCCATAAGTTTCCTTACTTGATATCAAATGATTAATATATAAGAATAAATAATTTTCCAATGATTAAATATCATATAAAATGAAAAGAGAATAATATAAAGACTGGATAATATTTTCAAAACTACAATTTTTTGTTTTATTTTTAGCATAAAAAACTACAGATTGTTAATCATTTTAGTATGATGCCTGCAAAAGCAATCAGCTGGTAAATTCCATTCCTAACTTCGCCGCACTACCAAAGGATAAAGGCTAATTTGGTATATATATGATAAGAGTTGTTCTACACATAAGCCCCATACTCTACACACCACTTAAAAAATATGTGATTTTATTCTTTTATCCTCATGTTTCATATTTCATATTTCATGAAACATGAGGGTATGAAATATGAAACATGAGGATAAAAGAATAAATTCACATATTTTTAAGTGGTGTGTAGAAGTGTGAAGCATATGTACAGAATTTTTCATATGATAATTATTCATAGCCAACGACCAAAGCAACGTACCATTGCCGATTCTTCCTTCCCAAATTAAGTAACTTTTCATTCCTCTTTTTAATGAAAAATAATAAAAGTTAAATTGATATCATCATTTCTCTTTTTAATATATTAATTATTGATATAAAATATTTTCAGCCATGCACCTTGATTTTGCCTCAATCCAAAATGTTACCCCAACCCCCCTTGTATATAAATACTTATGCTTACCTTACACCCCATATGATGAGCTGAGCTTGCACTCTTTTTGGAATATAATTTCATGTTCATTTAATTTGCTTCTTGGTCGATAAAGAAATCGGGAATCCCAGCATTTCAAGGACTTGGTATTTAACAAATTAAGCAATTTCTGCTTGTATGTGCTCTCACTCAGTACCTGAATGAATTAGCTAGAACTTGATTTGTTTGATCACAAATTAGCAGTAGGCTATAGGATGAGTATTAAAGCTTAAACATGCCCATTTGTCATATATATATATATATATATATATGTTGTGTTTTAGTCATTTTATTTATCAATCTAATCATTTTTAGATAACCAAAACTAGCTAATTACTATCAATCTCAATTTAACCAAGAATCTTATATATGAGGAATGCTAAATACAATTTTAGAATATGCAAGTCCATTTGAAAAAAAGTGATTTTTTAATGTAGGTCCCAGATTTCCCTACTTTTTTCAAAATGAGTGTAAGAGAGTTGCACATTTTAGAACTCCAAATAGAATTTCTCCTTATATAATCATGTGTTCATAGAATATCCGCCCTATTATATTCCATGTTTAGGACCTTTCATTGATTACCTATATATATAGAGAAATGCTACAGAGACAAAAAGTTTTCACAAAAGTAATCTCACAAACTAATATGTCTACTTTACCATAAAAGTATTTTTTATATTAAAGTAGATCTAACGTACTACATCAAGACACGTTAGTTTGTGATATTACTTTTGTGAGATATGTTTGTAATTATAGCACTTTTCATAATCCAGTTGAAACTACTGGAAATGCTAAACGACGCTCCAAGAACGCTCCAAGAATGGCTTTCTTCTTGAAAGTTTTTTCTTGCTACGTTTGACGCAAGTAATGTCTGCTGATGCTAACAACGGAGGTCGACGGCTCTTCGTGGATCTCGTATCGGTGGTTCCTCAGCCTCTTCCAGAAATGTCTGTGGCGCATCGTCTGCCGAAATCTAAGGATGGCGAAATCTTTTTCCAGTTTTCTAAGGAGGAAATCCAACGATCTGCCGAGCCTTTTCGGTACTCGATTGTTTTGAAGTTTTTGAGGAACCGACCATCCTTGGATGCCATTAGGGCCTTCATTCATAAGCGATGGAATCTTGATGGCATTCCAGTCGTTTCTAATATGAGGCATCCTCGGAATGTTTTTATTAGAATGGTTTCGGAAGAAGACTGCATGAAGGCTCTTTCTCGTGAAGTTAATGATATAGCAGGGATTCCTTACCGTCCATTTCACTGGACTCCAGACTTTAAAGAAGAAGAAGAACCCTCGATTGTACCGGTGTGGATTGTACTTCCAGGTATGCCTCCTAACTATTATCATGAATCCTTTCTTAAAATTCTTACAGCCTCTATTGGTAGATTTATTAGAAGTGATAACTCCACTCGTTGTGTTACTCGAACCGATGGTGCTCATATTTGTGTGGAAATGGATGCTGCAAAGAAACCTTTACCTTATTTTTGGATTGGGATGCCTGGTCTGGGAACTAGCCGAAAGCAAGAAATTATATATGAAACTTTGCCGACGTTCTGTTCTAAATGTAAAATACAGGGGCATAATTTAAAGACTTTGCCGTGCTGGGAAAAAGAGTGCAGGAAGTAATGTGTGGGTTCGGCAACAAGAACCGATTGTGGAAGAGCAGATGGACAAGATTAATACCCCAATTGTTGAGGATACAGAAGTTGAAACAAACAAAGCAACTGAGGAGAATTGGGTGTTAGGTGATCCCATTCTTTTGGTTGAGGAGTTGGAACCGGAAAAGGATCAAGAGGAAAATCTTGAGATTGCGGATCTTGCAGAAGAAATGAACCCAGGAAGTTTTGAAGGAAAAATGGATTGCTCGAACCGCTTAAGGGAAACAGAGTTGGAAACGGACATGAGGGAGGGGGAAGTAGTGCCTAGTTCTGCAGAAAGGGAGGTTAATAATGTTCATGAGGAAGAGGTACGTCTGGAAGATGGTACGATGTCTGACCCGAAACCTAAGAAAAATGCGGAAGTATTTTTGCAGGAGAAGGAATATCATTCGGATGCAGAAGATGAAGTTGTAAAGAGAAAATATCAAAAGCGACAGTTTGAGAAAATCAGGAGTTCCAGGCGGGTGATCACTAGAACACAAAAGTTTACTCAATGACTGGTTCAATATTAGTCTGGAATATAAGAGGTTTAGATACTTCTAAGAGACGTTTACAAAAACTGTTGTCTAAACATAAGCCAAAGATGGTAGTGTTGCTGGAACCTTTTCAGAGTGTGGATAAAATCCAGAGTTTCATGCGGATATTGCAGTTTGATAAGGTGATAACAAATGAGAATGATGGTGGAAAAATCTGGGTGTTTTGGAAAAATGAAGTGGATGTGCAGGTGGTCCGCATGAGTTCGCAGTATGTGTCTTTACGTATTACCGAAGGAGATTTTCATTTCTTGGGCAATTTTATTTATGCCAAGTGTAATAGGTTTGAGAGACAGATGCTTTGGGAGGAGTTGAGTTCGGATAGAATGGGTGTTGAGTCGTGCTTGTTTGCTGGGGATTTCAACATAATTCGGTCAGATGTGGAAAGGTGTGGTGGGCGTCCGCGGAATAGAATTGCAATGGATGAGTTTAATAGATGGATTCATCAGGGCGGGCTGATGGAAATGAATTCACAAGGAGGTAAGTTTACATGGTGCAATGGTCAGCAGGGATTATCTAGAGCTTGGGCAAAGTTGGATCGAGTGTTACTTGATGCAAATTTCCTGTCTTTATTCCCGAATGCTCATTGTTTGTATCTTCCAAGGACAACGTCGGATCATTGTCCTATGTTTATAGAATTTTTAATTGATCCTTTCTCTTATGGTCCCCCTCCATTTCGATTTCAGCAAATGTGGGTTGAGCACCCGGATTTTATGAATTTTGTTCAAAATGTGTGGTCTGAATCTGTCATAGGTTCGGGGCTTTTTAAATTAGCTAGCAAACTTAAAAAGCTTAAGGTGGCGTTACGTGAATGGAACAAGAGGGTATTTGGGAGAACTAATAATCAGATTGCTATTCTTGAAGATAAGGTTGAGAGTCTTGAAAATCTGTTGCAAAGAGATTGGGATGATGATATTGAAAGGGAGCTAGTGAGGTGTTCTAATGAGTTGTCTTCTTGGAGGCAAAGGGAGGATATAAGACTGGCGCAAATGGCTAAAATCAAGTGGAGAATGGATGGTGATAGAAATTCTTTCATGTTTGGTTATCTAATAAAAGGCATAGGAAAATTCATAAGTTGAGAACTTCAAATGGGATGGAGTTTAATTCTCCGGAAGAAATTCATCTTGGTGCCGTTGATTATTTTTCTGAGTTTCTTCAGAGATCTAATCCGGCAAGGGAGGTGCCTGATTTAACTAGTTTGATATCGTCGGTTATTAATGAAGAGGATTGTGTCCGGCTTTGTGGGATCCCTTCGTTGGTTGAAGTGAAAGAGGCTCTATCATCTATCCCTATTAATAGTTCCCCGGGCCCAGATGGTTTTGGCGCGGGTTTTTTTATGAGTTGTTGGGAGGTGGTTAAAGTTAAGGTCTTAGAAGCTATTTCAGAATTTTTTCTATCAAAACGCCTTCCGAGATTTTATTTGGCTTCTTTTATTGTGCTTATCCCGATGGTAGATGTGCCTTCGGGGTTTGATAAATTTAGGCCAATAAGCCTTTGTTCAGTTTTCTATAAAATTTGTTCGAAAATTATTGTTAATCGTATGACAGGTCTTCTTCCCAAAATGATTTCTCTAGAGCAAGGAGCGTTTATACCTGGGCGGAGTATTTTTTAGAATATCAGTCTTACCCAGGAAATGGTTCACTCACTGAAGAGGACGACACACGGTGGTAATATAATGATTAAAGTTGATATGGCTAAAGCATATGATCGGGTGGAGTGGAACTTTTTGATTGAGGTATTGAGGTGTTTTGGCTTTCCTTCTTCTTTTTGTGATCTTATTCGTGCTTGTATTTTGAATGTGTGGTATTCTGTGATGCTTAATGGAACGACGAAAGGTTTCTTTCAAGGGAGGCGGGGTTTGCGCCAAGGGGATCCCCTTTCGCCTTTCCTCTTTATTATCCTTCAAGAAGTGCTTTCTAGACTTTTGAAACAAAGCTTTGTTGGAAAAAAGATTGGAAAATTTTCCCAAGCAAGAGGTACTCCTCATATTTCTCACCTTATGTACACTGATGATATTGTTATTTTTCTGAATGGAGGAAAGAAATCGGTGAAGGAACTGTTGTTGGTTTTTGAAAAGTATGAAAATTGGTCAGGTCAGCAACTTAGTAAATAAAAGACGGCCATATTTTATTCTCCAAAAATTTCGTTAGTAAGAAAGAGAGCTCTTAAAAGGCTGACAGGGTTCTCTAAAGGCTTGTTTCCTTTTAAATATCTTGGGGTTCCGATAGTATTAGGGCGTCTTAAGCATGAGCATCTAGAGGAGATGATTAATAAAGTCTGGAACAAATCAGTGGTTGGAAAATGAAATTATTATCAGCGGGTGGCCGTTTAATTTTACTTCATCATGTGCTGTCTAGTATGGCTTTACACATATTTGCAGTATTGCAGGTTCCCCAATCTATTATTAAAGAACTAAACCGAATGTTGAGCGCATTTTTTTGGGGAGAGATTAATGGTAAAAGGAAAAAAAAGTGGGTGGCATGGGAGAGTATTTGTAAGCCAATAGAGGAGGGTGGTCTTGGTTTGCGGAATTTGGGGGATATACAAAAAGCTTCGCACATGCAGTTTGCATGGAATCTTTTGAAAGGAGAATCCTTGTGGGCTAGTTTCTTTAAGGGAAAATATGTGGGATCTTCGATTTGGTGTCTTATTGATATGAGAAAAGGAACGAGGTTTTGGAAAATGATTGCCAAAAGTATTCCGAGTGTTCTTAATAATGCTAAGTGGAGAGTTAGAGATGGTAATATTTTATTTTGGTATGACAAATGGAGAGATGGGGGTCCTCTAATTGATGAGTTCCAGATAGTGGGTAATCCGATGTTGAAAGTTAAAGAGTGTAAGTTGTCCAATAGTTGGGATGTGGAGTTTTTGAGTACGTTGATTGGCCAGGATAATGTGGAGGATATTGTTGAGGCTTTGGCTGGGTGTAAGGTAGGATCTGATGTCTTGATCTGGATGAAGAATGACAGTGGGAATTTTTCTACCAAATCTGGTTGGGATTACATTCGAGTACAAGGATCTAGTATGGAGTGGCATCCTTGGGTGTGGCATAAGTTACTTCCACTTAAAATTTCGGTTTTAATGTGAAAAGTGTGGAACATGGCCTTAAGCGTAGATGATCGTCTTCGGCGCATTGGGATCCAGATAGTTTCTCGCTGTGATTGTTGTGATGAAGGTAATTATGAAGATCAAAATCATGTGCTACTTACAGGTGAGTTTGCATCGGCAATATGACATTTTTATGGATCTATTTTTGGTATTCCTCTTGGTCGTACTTGGAGGGAGACGGTGCAAATTTGGTTTCGACGGGCATCTTCTAATTCTCAACTGGGAATAATAGTGGGGCTTTTACCTTCTATTATTACTTGGCATCTTTGGAGTAGACGATGTACTGCACGTATGGAGGGAAGGCTTCAGTCTATTTTTTCGGTTCGGCTTTCTATTAGTAGATGGGTGGGATTAGTAGTTCGAGATATGAAAAAGGTTAGCAAATGTTCTAGACATGATTCACAGGTGTTACAGTCATTGAATATTCTAGCTTTGGTTCCTGATAGGAAGCATTTAAAGCTAGTGGCTTGGCAAAAGCCAGCTCAAGGGTGTTTTAAATTGAATACAGATGGGAGTAGTCTTGGTAATCTAGGTTTTTCAGGGGTGGGCGGTATCATTAGGAATGATCGAGATCTTATGGTTTATGCTTTTAATTCTTATATTGGAGTCGAAACCAACAATAGAGCGGAGTTGTTAGCTGTTCTTCAGGGACTCAAAGCCTGTAAGGAACTGGGGATTAATTTTGTGGAAATTGAATTAGATTCGCAAGTGGTGATTTCGTGGTGGAATAGGAGAAGATGTGGTGTGTGGTACTTGGAGGATTTTTGGGAAGATACGTTGGCTCTTATGGATTCTATGGTGTGCGTAGTTCGTCATGTTTATAGAGAGGGAAATAAAGCTACAGATTGGTTGGCCTGGAGTGGTGTGTCGGGTCTTAATTCTGAGTGGAGATTTATTAGGGAGGTGCCTAGGGTGCTTCGTGGTTTAATCCGTTTGGATATTCTGGGTTTGCCTTCATTGCGTTGCCGTTAGCGTCATGTTCATGCGGAATGGTTATTGCTTGGTTGTCCTTTTTAGTAAGTTTGTAATTTTGACACCTGGTAGGAGAATTTTTTGTAATACTAGGTGTCGGTCTGTAATCACGGTATTCCTCCGCCAAAAGTGAGGGCTATTAGTAAAATTTGGGAAGGGGTCACTCATGGATAGGTGATCTCGGCTCTTCTATAAAAAAAAAATATATATATATATATAATTTTAATGGATCGGACCTGGTATATATATAACAACAAGAAAAATGGACTTTTGTGACCAATTTATTGCAACCAAAAGTCTATTCACAACCAATTTTAGTTGTAAATAGTCATTTCGCTGGAATTAACTGGTCGCAAATAAACAGTTTTATTGTAGTATATGGAATTTACAACCAATTAGCAGAAACTAATGGATCCGAATTAATCACAACCTTCCTTTCAAAAAATAAAAAATAAAGATAATTAATTAATGACAACCTTACTGAGTTTCTATTCAATGCTAGCTACTCGTTCTTTCTTTTTTATAGCATTTCGTTTAATTTGTTGTAATATGCAATTCTATGTGAAAATTATGATCCCTACAATTTTTATGTGCTAAAATATAAACAAAATATGTTTATTTTATTAATTCTAATTTTTATTCTTCATTACTTGCTCGTAGTTTCCACAGGCGGAAATGGTACGCACAATGACACGGTTGTCGACACCCGAATACGAAGATAAATGGCAAAGAGTAGAACCAAAGGAAGGTTGCTCCTGGAGGTTACTGCTCGATTTTTTTTTTTGTTCCATGTATCAAAGTAAGTATTTTTTACTAATGTTGTGAATTTTATTTTTTTTAAAATAATATTTAAAAGTGTTAAAAAAGACATGTAAAAAAAAAAAGAAAAGAATCGTACACAAAATGAATTAACTGAAAGCCCTGGGAGGTGCTCCTAGCGGTGGCTGTAGAGCTAACCAAAACCAAAAGATGATATTGCTAAATAGTTTAGAGTTCTTTGAACGGACTCTCCTCTCTTTTCTCTCTAGGGAAGAGGTGGAGCAAACTCATGCTAGGCACGTGAGGTTGTTATAACAGATTTTTGGAGTGTCTAGGTGGTGGTTCTAAGGGTGGAAAGGAGTCTGACAAGGTGGAAGTTGGTGAGGGGAAACGTAGCATGGTGGTACACAGAGTGGTGCCGACTAGGAAATTGGTGTTGCTGCCCTAACGAGGGGTGAAATAAGGGAGGGTTGAAGCCAGAAAGTTCACAGGAGGAAGATATTTACATCGTGGTGCCAAACACTACGACGAGATTAGTTGCCTGTTAATATTTTGGAAAAGTTTTCACCGAAGTAACTTGACTATGGAAGAAATGGCAGGGAAGTGGGAGAAGCTGCGGCTTACTGAGGAAGAGGACCAGGTTTTTGTTGTAGATGAATGCTTCTCGAATGAGGTTGAGGATAAAGGTGAGAGGAGCCTTGTGGGGAAGGTGTTGACTGAGAGGTACATAGGAAAAGGAGTACTAGAGGCTACTATGGCTAAGGTGTGGAGAATCTCTAGTCCTGCATCATT
Source organism: Juglans cinerea (assembly GCA_961763995.1). Taxonomy (NCBI): domain Eukaryota; kingdom Viridiplantae; phylum Streptophyta; class Magnoliopsida; order Fagales; family Juglandaceae; genus Juglans; species Juglans cinerea. Next base: position 25,814,426 of record CAUIVZ010000009.1, read on the forward strand.
TCGAGAGGTAAGGATGAATGTTTTTGTTATTACCTTTGCAACAAGGGCTGATAAACAGAAGGTCTGGGAAGGGAAGCCATGGCTATTCGACAGTTGTCTAATAGTCATTAATCTGTTTGATGGTTTTATCCAACCAGCTGAATTGGATTTTACAACAGAGAGATTTTCGGTACAACTTCATGAACTTCCATTTGCTTGCATGAATGAGGCATGTGGGAGACAGATAGGAAGTGTGGCTGGGAAGGTTCTTGATGTGGTTACTGGCGAGGATGGGTGTGGATGGGGTCAATACTTGCGTATTCGAGTGGAAGTGGATCTAAAGAAGGTATTGGTAAGGGGGAGGATGATTTCTATAAAGGGGAAGAACGTATGGATTCCTTTTAAATATGAGAAACTACCTAAAATAGCTTCGATTGTGGGAGTTTTTATCATGAAGGGAAGGAATGCATTATGAGGAAGGATACTTTAATGCAGAAGCAAGAGCAGTAAGGTTCTTGGCTTAGAGCAAACCCTTATGTTTGGAAAAATGTGAGGACTGATCTTACGGGAAAAAGGAAGACTATAGAGATGAGCCTGTGCAAGTTCCTAGTGGTTTTATGGGTGGAACTGATAGCAACCTTGGTGGAACAGATATCTCTATGGCTCCAATTGAGGTGGATAAGGGCATTAGAGACCAACCCGTGCAAGGGCTAAAGGAGGGTGAAGGGGAGGGTATGGGCAAGAACATAGAGGAAGTTATGGAGGGACCAAGAAGGATTAATGGGGAGGGAGATATTAATAGCAATGGGTTGTATAACTCAGAAGACTTACCGAAGGAGGATGGGGAAGGAGTTTTTGGTAGGAAGGGGGTGGATTCCCATATTACACAAGGAGGGAGGTGGAAGAGGAAGGCAAGGGAAAAAGGTGGTTTTTATGAGGTTACTATAACTCAAGAAAAGCCAAAAAGAGGAAGGAAGGGTAAGGAGATTGTTCTAGCAGAAGGACCAAGAAAGAAGAGTAAAAATGAGGGGAGATTTGAAAGCAATGCAAATGTGTTGGTGGAAGCCGTTGAACAGCCCCACCAATCACAATGAAACTCTTAAGTTGGAACTGCCGAGGGCTTGGGAACCCTCGGACAATTCAGGACCTTTGCTTTTTAGTAAAGGATAAGAAGCCCAACCTGGTCTTCTTAATGGAGACAAAGATGCACAAAGGGAAATCTGATTGGTTAATGAAAAAAGTAGGGATGACTAATTGTTTTGAAGTGGATGCAGTAGGTAAAAGTGGAGGCTTATTGCTGATTTGGAATAGTGAGATGGTGGTAGATATTTACAACTTTTCTCAAAGACATGTTAACTGCTGGATTCATGATATTGTAGCTAAGGAGAGGTGGCTATTCACTGGGTTTTATGGACTCCCTGAGGTGCAGAAAAGGAAAGAGGTGTGGAGGATACTTGCCTCTTTTAAACCTGCTAGTGGGGTAGGATGGTGTGTTACAGGAGATTTCAACGAGATAACTACAAATGATGAAAAAGTAGGGGGCAGACAAAGGGGGGAGAATCAAATGGCACTCTTTAGAGAAGTTGTAACGCCCCAAACCCGGATGGTCTGGAGACTTACTACCTGTCTCTAAAGAACTTATAATCCAACAATTTAAAATGAAACTCATATCTTTAATAACAAAACTCAATATCAAGAGTTCTAAATAACCACCTTGACAACTCCACAAAGTCATTACTGCAGCTAAAATAAACTAAGGAGTCCGTAATCTCTCGGTAATCATAACAACTCAGCCAATAATTTCATACCTCTTTCTGAAACCCAAGATATTAATAAAGCTCAAAAACATTAAAACTGAGAACATCAAAAGTCCTTCTTCCAACAACATCTCCTCAGTTTAAACACATTCAGAAATCTACTCCAGGTCCTCATTTGGACTCTCCACATCATCTGAAAAATATTATGAAGATAGGGGGTGAGTTATCGACAACTCAGTAAGCAGAAATCATATGCTAGCGTGTAAACATGAGCATTTACAAAGTAGAACATGCAGAACAAAATATTTTCCCGAGTTAACATGCAGAACAGAACATATTTTCAAAAGTAACAGAGCGATGGTTTTAAGACAAGTAAAACCCTTAGTGCTTTGGCATAACATAAACTGAGTATCATCATCAGATCCAAACAGAGCATCAAACAGAGCAGAGACCATGTTTCACCCCCGTGGTAGGGTTGTGCTAACCCCGGTGGCCAAACCAGGCAGAGACAGAGGTGAAATCTTTCCTTTATTCTTCTCGGAGCCCCGAGTGTGCACACAGGAAAGATCACAATAAAACCACTTTGTTTCCAAAGTGGGTGCACTCAGAGACAGAGAAGTTGGTACCAACCCAAACAGAGCAGAGCATAACAGAGCAGAGCAGAGCAAAGCAGAGACAGAGTCAGATACGAAAAACCAGTACACCATGCCAAAGGTTTTCAGATGTTGTATCAAAATAATACAAAGTACCAAAACAGATTCAGAACAGTTTACACACGCTGTACACAAAAGCCAGAACAAATAAATGCACAACTTTTCATATTCTCAATATCGCTCGTTTTCAGATTTCAGAAATCACATGACAGAATTTAGCTCATGTCTACACAATGCATGTCAGAATATATTTTCCATTTTCACACAGATTTCATGAATAATGCAGATAAGAGACCGAGGTTGATCTTTGTTTTCACAAGTTCCCAACACAACACAAATTATGCGAGTTTTCATAAAATCAACCTCAGTCTTATTAACTTGTATAAAACCCAGCATAGGAACCCCGCTTACCTGACTCCTGAAGCGCATTATCTATAACTTGAAAACGGTCTCTATCCGTCTCGTCACCTATTCATAAAATAAAATAAACTAAATATTAAAGTCCAACAATACAAAATTGGTCTTAGACAACTCCAGATCCAAACTCTAGATCATAATTCAGAAAGTTTAATCAAACTCCAACAGCCAAATAACAATCCGGACAGCCCTCACTTCGACCCAAAATATTTTATACCAATCTCAGTATTGTCCAATACAAGCATCAAGACCAATGCCAATTCAAATTCCAATAACTCACACTTATTCCAACAGTTCGCAGTCCCAACAATTACTAACAATTTAACCAACACTAAACAAAGCACACTTATTCCCATTCACAACTCCATAACAGAAAAATATAAACTAATACCTCCAAAAATTAAACTGCACTCAACAAAGAAAATTAATTCCCCTCTAAATATTCTCTCAACCATAAATCCAACCGACCCCCCCTTACTCCTCGGACTCAGTCCGGCACAACCAACAAATTCACAGTAAATATGAATTAGTGCAGAAATACTTTTAAATCTCAAAAGTTCTTTGGGAAAAATACTTACAATGCTATAATATAATTTTTGAAAGATCACGGAGGTGCTAGAAGCGGCAACGCAGCAACAAAACAGTGCCAAATGCACTGTGGCCGTGGGTCTCAAAAACCCACTTCTGAACGGGTGCAAACGAAGACCCAAGATTGATAGGGTAGGGCTTAGGGATGTCGGTGAAATCAATGGTGGTGGTGGTTTGCCGTGGGTGGCGGCGCAAGGGGTGGTTTTAGGCCAAAAATGTACAAATCGGAAATGGACTTGGTGGGGCTTCACCGGTGACGGATCGGAGCTGAGGTTGGGTCCATTGGGTTGCTAGAAGGTCGAGGATGATGTGGTGAGAAGATGGTGGCCGGAGGTGGCGCGACGGCGGCGCAGCGGCGCAAGGAATGCCGCGGCTTCGTGTGGTGCGTGGAGGCTAACGGCGGCGCGGCTGTGGCTGGAAATCGGAGGGGGAGGTCGCCGGCCGGTGGGGAGCACGATGGGGTGGGCGGTGTCGCGCACGGCGGCGCGACGGCGGCGGGCTGGGTGAGGAACGGTTGCACGGCGTGAGAGAGAGAGAGAGAGAGAGAGAGAGAGACGTCCGCGCGGGAAGCAGGGGGGAGAAAAAGAAAAAGAAAAAGAAGAAAAGAAGAAAAAGAAAAGAGGAAAGAGAAAAAATGTAGGGAAAGAAATGAGGTCCAATCCTCATATCTTGGGTCACACAAATGATCCAACGGAAACAATTTTAAAACAGCAAGTAAAATAAAATAATTCAAACGTAATGATTAAAATGAAAATAAATAATTAGACCCCACAACAAGTTAATTTAATTCGAGAAGAAATTTAAACGCATAAAAATAATTAATTTAGATAAAGCACTTCAAAAATAATTTTCGTAAACTAAAAATCATAAAAATAACACAACTAAAAAAATCCAACAATTTTAAAACAAGAGAATAAATTTTACATTAAAAACAAAAATCTTTCAATTAAAAAAATACACTAAAATACGGGGTGTTACAGAAGTTTTGGAGGTGGGTGAGTTGTATGACCTGGGCTAGTGTGGGGATAAATATACATGGAGTAATAGGCATATGGATGATACTTTCACTAAGGAACGTTTGGATAGGGCTGTGGTTAATTCTAAATGGTTGGATCTCTATTCTGAAAATAAGCTAGAGGTCTTACCTGCAAGATGTTATGACCATAGACCTGTTGCTATTTTTTGATAGATTAAGGGGAGGACAGGAAAAAAAGAAAAAATGGTTCAAGTATGAAGCTGCTTGGGCTTTGTAAGAGGAGTGTAGTAAAGTGATTGAAGCTGAGTGGGGACAAGGCAATTATGAGGGTTCCTCATCTTCTGTGATTCAGAACTTGCTTACTAATTGTAGTTTTGCTCTGAGCCGATGGAGCTACAAGGTGGATAAAAACAGAGGCAGGGAGATAAAGAGGAGGACTGAGTTATTGAAGAGACTGCAAGCTGAGGAGGATAGAGAGTCTTTAGCAGAGATTAAAAGAGTTCAGATAGAGGTGGACTTATTACTAGACCAAGAAGATCTTAAGTGGAAACAAAGGGCTAAAAAGAATTGGTATAAGATGGGAGATAGAAATATCAAATTCTTCCTTGCTTGTACTAATCAAAGAAGGAGAAAAAATATGATTTCACAGATCAAAGATGGTCACAACTGGCTGGTTAATGAACCTGCAACTGTTGAAATGGCTTTTAATAGTTATTTCAAGAACCTCTTCACAGCCTCCAATCCATCTGAGGGTGATATTGAGGCCTGTGTCCAGATCATGACAGCAAAAGTCTCGGAGGAGATGAATGAACATTTATGCAGACCTTATACCAGAATTGAAGTAGAAGAGGCATTAAAAATGATGGGGCCTTTAAAGTCCCCTGGACCTAATGGCTATGGTGCATGCTTTTTCCAACAACATTGGAGGATCGTGGGTGACAAGGTGGTAGCAGCTGTTTTAGAGTGCTTAAATGGTGGTAATATCCCTCACTCTTTGAACTACACTTACATTGCTTTAATTCCTAAGGTTAATAGGCCTATGTTGGTTAGTGAATTTAGACTAATAAGTCTTTGTAATGTGGTGTATAAGCTGTGTTCTAAGGTTATTGCAAATAGGTTGAAATCTATACTGCCTTTTATAATTTCTCCTAACCAAAGTGCCTTCCTTCCAGGAAGACTTATTTCTGACAATGTAATGATAGCCTATGAAGTGTTGCATACCATGAAAACAAGGTTGAAAGGTAAGCAAGGGAGCATGGCACTAAAGTTGGATATGTCGAAGGCTTATGACAGGATTGAATGGAAGTTTCTTGAAGCTGTTTTAAGGAGATTGGGCTTTAATTAGCAATGGATTAAGCTAGTGATGAGCTGTGTGAATTCAGTGAACTATTATGTGCTCTTGAATGGGAAACCAGGGAGGAAGGTGATACCTTCTAGAGGATTAAGGCAGGGAGACCCAATCTCTCCATACCTGTTTATTCTTTGTGCTGAATGTCTCAGTTCCTTATTGAATTCAGCTGACCAGAGAGGCTGTATCAGAGGGGTGGCAGTGGCTAGAGGTGGGTTAAGAGTCAATCATCTGCTCTTTGTAGATGATTGTGTTTTGTTTGGTAGAGCTAATGAGGAGGAATGGAGACAGTGGTGCCTTTTGTTGAAAATATATGAGGTTGCTTCAGGCCAGTTTCTTAATAAGGAAAAATCATCCTTATTATTTAGTACAAACACTGCTGCATCAGTTAAAAGAAACATCATACTTGCAGTAGGTGGGGTGGTTTGTGGATCCTATGAGAAATACTTGGGATTACCTACTATGGTGGGCAAGTCCAAATATAACACATTCAGAGGGGTTAAGGAGAAGGTGTGGAAGAAAATTGATAGTTGGAAAAATAATTTTGTATCTCAAGCTGGGAAAGAGATCCTTATCAAAGTTGTGTTGCAGGCTATCCCTTCTTACACTTTAGGGGTCTTCAGATTGCCTGGCTCTTTGTATAAGGAACTTAATTCCTTGTATGCTAGATTCTGGTGGGGTCACAAAGAAAATGGAAAGAAAGTACATTGGTGGAACTGGGAAAGAATGGGGAGGCAGAAAGCAAAAGGGGGTATGGGTTTTCGAGATATTGAAACCTTTAATGCTGCTATGCTTGCTAAACAAGGGTGACGCTTCTTGTCTAATCCTTCATCTCTAGTTGCCACAATTTACAAGGAGAAAATATTTCAAAAACTCAGATTTCTTAAGTGCTAAAATGGGGATCAATCCTTCATTTATTTGGAGAAGTGTTTTCTCAGCAAGATCTCTATTGAAGGAGGGGTTGCATTGGAGAGTGGGTAATGGGAACGAAGTTAAAATTTGGGGGGAGAAATGGTTGCCAACCCCTATGACTTTTTATGTACAATCCCCAATGGTAGATCAATGGAAGGAGGAGAAGGTAAGTAAACTGATTAATCCAGTTACTAAGACATAGAAGGAGGAGGTGATCAGAAACTTATTTTCACATGAGGAGGCTACTGTCAAGACTTCAAGGGGATGGTTCAAAGATTGAAAAGAGTGATGCTGTGTGGAAACAATTGTGGGGATTGGAAGTGCCTGCAGTGGTTAAAATGTTCCTGTGGAAAGCTCACAACAATATTCTTCCTACTAAAAGTGACCTATTCAAGAAGAAGATAGGTGATTGTTCCATATGCCCAATATGTGGATCAAGTGAGGAAACAGTGATCCATATATTATGGACTTGTTTTTCAGCTGCTGATGTATGGGCAGAAACTAACAGTCCAGTGAAGAAATGGGCAAATGAGGAAGTTGAATTCATGTCTCTTTGGATTAAAATGATTCAGGATTTGAAGAAAGAGGAACTTGAGCGGATGGCAGTGGTTATGCGTAGGATTTGGCTAAGGAGGAATAGGTTTATTTTCGAGAACAAGTTTTACAGTCCTAAACAAGTCATTTCGATGGCTGGTGAGGGTCTGGAGGATTTCAAATCAGCACAAAATAGCATAAATGCTCCTCTGGAAATAGGTGGTGGATCACATGGGGTGCAGAAGAAATGGAAAAAAACCTAGCACCAACATGATAAAGGCTAATTGTGTAACACCCCGTCCTTATGGTGGGACTTTTTATAAAATATTTTTAGAAAGGACGACGGGAATTACTGTTCCCTTTAAAACTTTTCACTTGCATACCCAGGGTGCAAGACTCTACGTTTATAAAATAAAATGCGCTTTGGTAATAAAAGAGGTTTATAGCGGAAAACATTGATTTCACAATAAAAATGCCTCTCTTACATTTAAAACTCATGCCTAGACTTCCGTGCTCTTCCCCATGGGCCGTGTCCGTCCTAACCATTCAGTTCCTGTGGGGGAGGGGCATACATAAAACTAAAATGAGTCGAAGACTCGTAAGCATTACTTCATACAGTTAAAATATAATAACATAGATTTTCATTCATGCATTCATCATTCATACATACTATACTTACATGCATATGTGCATACGTACGTACGTTTGAAAACATCACTTGACGGGGTTTTTGTTTCAAACATGGGCTTCCTTTTCGTAAAACGTGTCTCCCGTCAGTGCCTTCACTTCTTCAAGAATGCGGTGCCTTCATTTCTTAAAGTGCATTCATGCATTCATGCATACATACATACGTACATACATACATTCCTTCTTATCACTTTCATAGGTCGGTACACACTGTTACGCCCCGTGTGTTAGGGTTAGCGGTCTTTTGGACCAATGGATTCGCCCATGGCCGCGGGTTGGAATCCCATTCGTTAGGGTGCAACACTGGGTGCACTACCAGCACTACTGCCCGACATTGCAATCTGCCCATTCATTTATTGGGTACCCATTTTCATTCATTCATGTGGCCGTTACGTATTTTCATACATTTCATGGTTTCATTCTTTTCATTCGTTCTTTCATTCATTCATGGCAGCTCGAAAGAGCTGGAACTTTCATTCTTTTCTTATCTTTCATTTAGCATGTCCTTTCATGAGAAAACATTTGTTTTCGTGAGAAAACATCTTTTCATGAGCATGTGCATAAACTTAGTCTTTTCATGACATTCGTAAAACATCCGTTCGTGGCATCGTAAAACATCCGAAACGTCGGCCTTCATGTTATCCACAAGCATTACTTTTAAACGTCGTATCTCGTGGTGTCCACGAGCATTACCTCGTGGCATCCATGAGAGCGTCGGTTCGTAGGATCCATGAAAGCGTCCGTTTCCTTGTCTTTCGTGATAAAACATTCTTTTTCGTGAGAAAACGTCGTTTTATGAGGAAACATTCATTTCATGATCGTAACATGTCAATTCGTTGATTTTCTTAGAAAATACATACAATAGATACGCAGTATAATCATCTATTCACATGCGTGCAATTAATACTTTGGCTGCGTAAAAAGGGGCTGCCAAGGAGGGGCCGTACATACTTATACGTTTGAACACTTATCATTTTCTTCCTTAAAACGTCTTTCGTTTCTTTTCTTAAGCATCTTAAAGGAAAAGCATTTCATTTTCATTTTCGTATCTCTTAGAAAACTTTAGAAGAGTATGAACGTAACTCTTACTTGGACTCCATGCTACTTGCATATCATGCAGTCCATTCATGTGCTTGTCAGATGGCAACCTACATGCATACACATACCTTAACGTCATTCTCTATCTAGTACATAAGCAATTTAAACTTAGAAAGCATAAGCTACACTTGGAACACTCTCCTTCTATCCCGTGTTCCTTACTCAATTAAAACCTTCGAGGACCCATTACGGTCACCCCATCTTCCAACTCAAGGTCTTGCCTCTAGTGCTTATTCACTAAAGTGAACCCATGATTCACCTTAGGATTAAGACACTAAGACCTATGTCTCATTCTTCTCATTAACCACATTCCGACGCATGACTCAGACCTACTAAGTCACGCATCCCTTCCTTAGACAGTCCACTCGTCACAATCTCCATGCACCTTAGCCCATACTAGTCCTCATTCCCATTCATACAAACCACATGGCTCTAAGCCAACTCTGAGGCTTAGGCACCGTGCAACTATACTCAGAGCCGATTACCCATTACATATGGTGAATCTGTCCAGCACATGTGTCTCACCATATTACACATGTACTCTACCCCTTATTACCTAATATCAACATATATAACACGTTGATCACCAGCTTCGAGGGACAAGGGCCATACTCCGATACCAACCTTCTCTTAACCCGGCTAGCATGGCTCTTCATGCTATCCGTCCCTTTTTGACAGTTCATCCCAACACTTAACACAACAAGACTCCATTCATAACTACGTCTCATGTCACGTCATATAGCTCGAGACTATTCTCAAGCTACACCGTGACCTTGTTGCGTTACCCAACATTTTGGTATGTCAATCCCTAACTCATCATGAGTACGATTCCTCACGTACTCCCGACACATCGTGACATCTTGTCACGTTCCCATTACGCCATTCATACCCTATCGCTTCACCACATGGCAAGCACGACTATCAGTAACCACGTCACGAGGTGACATTGCCCAGTCATGCTTCCGCTGCGTACTCTTACACTTATTCCGCTACTTCATCCTTATTCTCAGTCATAAGCCCAACACGGTAACACTTGTCACCATAGACTACAGGCTACACCACAATTACTGTGGGACACTGTTCCACAGTTCATGACACTATTCACCATGTTCTACGCCCATCAATCACACAATTATCCTTATCACTGCGACACACCACACGACATATCCTTACACCCCATAGAGTACATCCCATGCATACTCTCTTCTCACATGCTACGCCACATCACCATTATGGCATATCCGCCACATGGTGCATCACACCATCACATGGAGTACATTCCATATGTACTCCCTTCATACACATCACGCCGCATCACCATTATGGCGTACCCGCCATATGGTGCATCACTATACCACATGGAGTACACTCCATGTGTACTCCATTCACCTGCATTACGCCACATCACCATTATGGCATACAGCCATATGATGCATCACACCATTATATGGAGTACATTCCACATATACTCCATTCACAGACGCTATGCCACATCATCACTATGGCATACCCGCCATATGATGCGTCACTCCACTACATGGAATACACTCCGCGTATACTCCATGCATGTTACGCCACATCACCACTACGGCATACCCGCCGTATGGTGCGTCACTCCATCACATGGGGTACACTCCGCGCGTACTCCATCATATGGAGTACATTCTACATGTACTCCCTTCATACATAACACGCGACACAGAGTACACGCAGCGTGTACTCTTCTCTTTCCACATAACGCCATGCCACCAGTACAACACATACTCCACAACCGCATTACACAGCACAGTCCACAACACTTCACAGCATGCTACACGGCACATACACCTCCATACAACACAGATATGCCCAACACTTCACTACACAGAATGCCCAACACTTCATCACACAGCACCACATCACAATACCACAACTCCATAAATACCAACAGCACAGTCCACAACCTAGTCAACTAATCAATATCTAACATAATTAACGAGGGATAGAGGGTTATACCATCGACGGGATAATCCGTGCGTTGCTCGTTGATCTTCACAGTTGATGATGTCGGAAGTGTCGTTCATGGCGGCTAACCCAAGTACGGTAACTGTTTAGGCGTATGGATAGCTAGGTGTGGTCTTGGAAGGGCTTGTGGTGGTCTTGTGATGGTGGCAAAGAGCATAACACGGTGGATCTAGCCGTGTACAGTGGCGGTCAGCCCGCAGTGGCTGTCCATCACGTGTCGTGACTAACCATCACTCAAAGTGGTAGTTTGGACCTAGGGTTGGGTTGAGGGGTTGCTGGTGGAGCTCATGGTGGCACTGGGGTGGCGCCACGGTGGCTCACGGTGGAGGAAGGAGGAATGGCCGTGTAAGGGGGAGGGAAACCTGTGAGAGAGTGAGGGAGAGTGCATGCATAGGTGGTAGATTGGGGCCGTAGGTGGTTGGGTTGGCTTGGTGGTAGCCTGAGGAGGTTGGAGGTGGTGATCCTATGCCGTGGGTGGCGGTGCACGGCGGTGGAAGGTGTAAAAGCCGTGCGTGAGAGGAGGAAGAAGCCGTGAGGTGGAGGGAGGCTATGGGTCTCGGGTCACGTGGAGGAGGAAGGGGAAGGGGAGAGTAGGTCTATGGCGTCACTTGGTGGTCGTGGGTGCCGCGCACGGCGGCGCTAGAGGCCGCGCACTGTGAAGCCGTGCATGGGTCTCCTCTTGCATGCTATGGGGAAGGTGGCTGCAAGGGAGGAGTTGAGTTCGCTGGGGAGTGGTGGCTGGTGGTAGAGGAAGCTGCCGTGGGAGTGGTGGCGCCGGAGGTCAATGCACGGCGGTGCTACGTGCCCCAAGCCAATTCGGGCTTTGCACTTCTAGCGGGGAGAAAGGGAGAGCGTGAGAGAGAGAGGCTGGGCTAGTTGAGCTCGCCGGAGGGAGGCGGAGATTATGGTGCCGGCGGTGAGGTCTGCCAGTGCAAGGCGGCGCCGGGCTGTGCATTGGAGGCTTCGAGCGAGGGGAGGGTGTCGTGCAGTGCAAGCCGAAGGAGAGAGGGAGGAGAGAGAGAGAGCTGGGGAAAAGTGAGGAAGAAAGAGAGGGGGTCTGGGTATTTAACCCAGTCCCTTCGTCTGGGGATCCACGTAACGATCTAACGGTGGATCTCAAATACTGATTTGAAAATGCGTAAAACATTAACTTGATTAAAAGCGCTTAGAGGAATTAAGGTAAATATTATTTTAAACTAACTTTAGTTTATAAAATAATATTCCTTCATCATTAATAAAATGATCAAGTCTCACTTAACATATTAAAGAGAATAAAACCATTTAAATAAATAAAAGCTTTCAACATAATTTAAATCACATAATATCTTAAATAGTTGAAATCATTTTAATAATGATATTAAAATAATTTCTAGCAATTATAATATTTTTGGAGCTCTTCAAGAATATTATAATTGTCGTATTTAAAATCAAGCTTGGTTCAACAACACTGGAAATACTTTTTATAAATATTTCCAGTACATTTAAAACACTGGGCGTGCCCTAGAAGTCATACGATATCTTTGAAGACACGCCATCGGGGTTCGACACGCATGACGAGTCTCGCATTCACTAGAGAGAAGGGGCAACAGTTTACATAATTTCCGTCATCAACACTTGCTTACGTAAGAAGGAAGAAATCTTACGTCAGAAAGATAGAAGCATACGTAAGAAGGAAGAACCGTACGTAAGAAGAAGGAGCGGGTTGTTACAAATTGGGATGCGGCTATGGATCTAGAAAACAAGAGAATGGGAATGGGATTGTTTTTAGAGATGAAGAAAGAGAGCTTTTGGCTTCTGTGTGTGAAGTGAAACAACATGTGAATGATCCTACTTTGGCTAAGGGTCTAGCCTTGTGGAGAGCACTCGAGTTATGTAATGACCTCTCTTTTTCTTTCTCTGAAATAGTATTTGAAGGAGATGCAGCTGCCATTATTCAAAAGATCAACAAGGAAGGTGAAGATCAGTCGTGAACGGGGCACATTATCAAATGACATAAAACATGTTTTTCATCAAAAGAAAGGATGGTCAGTATGTTATGTTCCTAGAGAAGGAAATTGTGTTGCTCATTTATTAGCAAAACATGCTTTAGTACTTGGGGAAGAAAGGGTTTGGATCGAAGGGGGTCCTTTTGTAATCTGCAATGCCTTAGTGCATGACAAGATGTGTAATTTGGACTCAGTTTGAGGATTTATAATATCTGTTCTTATTTAAAAAAAAAACAAAAAAACAAAAGATAATGTCCCCTGAATATATTTCACCCAAAGAGCGATGTTACTCTGCCGCTCATTGTTACTACTAGTTAAAAGTTTTCTTTTTATTTTTCTTCAATCTTTTTATTCATATTTTTTTAACATTTTAAAAAATATAAAAAAAAATTAATACACTAATAGTCACTTCTTTAACTATTAAGTAAAAAAATAAAAATAAAAATATATAAAATGTCAAAATGACAAATAGAATAGATAAAGTAACATTTTTCTTCACCAAAATTGCTTGTCGCTTGGTTCCCTCACATGACCAGGGGCCACCTGTTCATGATCACTAGGGGTCCGTTTACCCTATGCAGCGTCATATATAACTCTATTTCAATGCATCTGTTATCTGTATGCTGTTCATGAATTAAGAGAACTAATATTTAAAATGTTAAAGTGAGCAATTTTTTTACATTTAAAAAAAAAAGATAAATTTGAGATCTATATTAAAATATTATTTTTTTTAATACTAACCTCACTGTATTTAACATTTTTCTTTCATTAAAAATATGTTTATTTTATTAGTTTAATTTTTAATCTTTCCTATTTGCTGGTAGCGTACCCACGAAGACGGAGAGGTACCATCTGATCTTGAATTACCAAACGAGACCAAATCAAGAACTAAGCCTAGTCTGCCGCGACCTTCTGATCAATTGCCGAGATATGAAGATACTACTATTACAAGTACTACTACCAGCGGTAACGGCCTATTGTTAGTCTGTTCTCATTATTTTGCATCTGCTTGCAATACAAACAATTTAATTAAGGAATAATTCTATTTAAAAACTCTTTATTCTACATATTATTCTTTTGATATAATTTAATTTTAAAAATAAATTTTAAAATTTGAATCTTATATAGATTCAAATTATTACACGTAAATTGTGTATATGGTATAAGAGTATTCATTAATGGCTAGTGATTTTAGCCATAGATTAGTCAATATTTTTATATACAAAAATACTAGCTGCCTAGCTTTATATGCATTAATGCTTTAACTTATGATCTTTTTTCTTCAGAAAGTCAGGCCATTGATACGAAGGACATGATCAAGAACTGCCAAGAAATGATTCAGGGCACAATCTCAAAAACAACACCACTGTTACTGAGCGCAACTGCCGGCAAAGCCAATGTTGCATCTTCAAAGTCTCCGACACGTTCATCGGCAACTCATACCAGCCCTCTGTCGTCTCCATCGGGCCCTACCACCACGACAAGCCAAACCTCAAGATGATCGAGGAGCACAAGTGGCGGTACCTCGGCTCCTTGTTCTCCAGGACCGAGACGAGTGGTAAAACCTTGAGTGACTACTTGCTAAGCATAAAGCCACTTGAAGCGGATGCCAAAGAGTGTTATTATTCCGAGCCTATTCAACTAGAAAGCGACAAGTTCCTCGAAATAATGGTTCTTGATGGTTGTTTTATACTAGAAATATTTCGTAAGGTTAACAATCCACAACTGTTTGAGCAGGATGACCCTATCGCCACCATGGCTTGGATATTACCCTCATTCTGCAGGGACTTTCTCCGACTTGAGAACCAAATCCCATTCTTTATCCTAGAGAAGTTATTTGAAATATCCAAAATAACTGACGAGGAGTCTGGTACGTCCTTGTCTTTGCTCGCTTTGTTATTCTTTTAACAAAATAATGCATAGACCCCAACACGTCATTGATAGCTGCGGCAAACTTGGAGGTAAGCATTTGTTGGACTTGGTTCATTCAAGCTATACGCACGACTTAAAAATTCCACCACCAAGGATAGGCACACGACCCCCTCTTATGCTTTGCATCTCGAAACTTCGTCGTTCGGGGATTAGGATCAATCAGGTTGAAAAGGATAGTTTCTTAGCTGTGAAATTCAAAAATGGTGTGATTGAGATGCCAACTCTCACCGTTGATGAATTCATGTGCTCTTTCTTGGTGAACTGTCTCGCGTTGGAGCAGAACCACCATCACATCTCGAAGCACTTCACTGCTTATGCTATTTTATTGGATTGTCTTGTGGAAAGCAACAAGGACGTCGGGTACCTTTGCGATTGCAACATTGTTGAGAACGGCTATGGTACCGATGCTGAGGTTGCCCGCTTCATCAACACCATGGGCAAGGATGTAGTGTTTGATATTGATGAGTGTTATTTGTCCGAGTTGTTCAATGACGTGGACAAATATTATCGGAATTGCTGGAATGTGCAGTGGACGATCTTCAAGCAGAAGTACTTTAACACGCCATGGTCATTCATTTTGGCATTGGCTGCCTTCGTGCTCTTACTGTTTACGTTTGCCCAGACGTTCTACGCCATCTATGGTTATCATGTGCATCCTAAATAAGGGCCCCTTAGTCTTCCTATCATCCCTTTAAACATTATGGCATTGTTTGGTTTTAGTTGGACATGAGAATCATAGATTTTAAATTATGCGAAGTTCTCATATTTTCTTGTTCCACTTTTGAATTCTTTTGTCATGAAACACGATCATGATCAGCTACATATATGTATTTTTTATTGCCCTTGAAAAGTTGTTATATATCATTTCAAAAAGTCATGACCAAATATACGAAGTACTAAAGAGCTCACTACAACAAATAAGGTCTTTTGGGATGAAAAGTTTCATCCCAAAAGACTGAAATTTCATCCCAAATATATTTTGGGACGAAAAAAAATGTCCCGAGGTCGTCCCAATAAAGCTGTCCCAAAAGGTATTTTGGGATGAAAATCACAAATTCGTCCCAAAAAATATCTTTTGAGACGAAATTTTGTTGGACCGTTTGATCACGTTCGAACAAAATTTTTTTTCTGGGACGATTGAAATTCATTTCGGAAAGTCATTTGAATGGCAAAAATAACGTTCAAACAATATGTCTGTTCGAACGGGTACTTCATGGTCGGTCGATCGATACCAGTCCGTTTGACCAAATACACATGAAGAAACGTTTGATTGATGATTGAACGTAAATTAAGTCGTTCGAACGTGTTTGAGACGGATAGAGTGAATTGCCTGTTTGAACGGGGTGCAACTTTTTTTCACCGTTCAAACTCTAACTTGTGAGGTTCGAACGGTTGTGTCCGATGTATATATGTTTGAACGTTTAATGAGAGTTCGAACAGTTAGTATTTTCATGGACAATACTAATTTAAAACCAAATAGATATATTTATATTTCAAAAATACATTACAAATTGTTCAATATAAATAAAACTAATCTAATTAGTCAGAAGTAAATAAATAAAAAAGTAATAATACTAATAATGTTATCAATACATAAATATATAATTGTTCAATATGCAAACACTTCTAACGAAAATCAAGTGCTTGGAGGCTTGAATTGTTACATAAGCATCTGCATTTGAAGTTGCATCTGTCTTTGTTGATCTTGCATTTGGAGTTGCAATTCTCTTTGTTGATTTTCTTGCTGTTTTATGCACATCCATGCCTGCTTCTTTCGTCAATTGAGCCTCTAACTCATGCTACTTGCAATCAATTATTCGATCCTAGAATTTGCATTCTCTAACGCAATGGCAGTAGTACTTGACGTTAATGAAGAGCCTGAAGGCTTTACACAACGACCTAAACCCCTCAAATATCCTAAACGTTGACCCAGAATTTGTGTAAAAATTTTAACATCACTTGTTGATGAATTCTGATTTGATGCAGCTTCAGCATGGAGGGCAACCATTTTATCCTACATACAATATATAAAATTAATATTGACACAATAATTTAAATATATTTAATTAAAACAAATTATAATATTACATAATTCTCACGAGTATCGGGATGAGTCTACTCTCCATTACTATTAGTATGTGATGCAGCATATAATTTTATCAGATTATAGTTGGTGTCTGACTCTTTCTACAAGAGACCTTGTTAAGATATAAAGTCAATATTAAAAACAAACTATATAGAATAAAAAAAAATACATTACCAATTTCTCAGAGAGGTAATGGAAAGATTTTGGGCCTCCATGATGATAAATCTTCAAGTTTGATCTATTTGTTTTGTTTATAGAACTTCGCTCCTACATAGAAGTTGTAAAAATTAGTAAGTGAAAATTACAAATATGACACATAAAGAATTCATTTAATTTACCTTATATGATGGATCCTCAAACATGTCGCAAAGTTTTTCCCAATCTTTAGGTCGGACATCCTGAAAAAGATGTTGGCGTGCATCTTCCTTGTTCTTGTACATCTTGTAATGCTCTTGACACATCGCCTTATACTTGCGGAATGCATTACACATCAGCTCTTCAATTGTCTTACGCCCCTCTCTCCGACCAAAATTTAGTTCGAAGTCATCTTTGAAAAAGTATATACACAAAAATATTATCATTTAGAATATTAAATAATATCAATATAAATTTATTATTGAAATATTACATACCAAACAACGCTTCTTTATAAGTTTTTTCATATCTTGTGGGACTTTATACCATGAACTCGTAGCCAAAGGTATATAAGTCAGTGTAAGAGCACCCACATACGATGCAAGCCTACTTGTTTTCCCTCATCTCTGGTATGTTCGTCAGGAATGTTAAACTTAATCTTACTTACTTTATGATATTTCTCCAATGTCACGCCTCTAGTAGTGCCTTGTCCGTGACAAGACTGTACTGTTATCTCTATAAAATAATATTAGTTATTTACCTCGTATCAATTCTCAATTACTTAATTGAAAAAATGAGTATTTGCTATTACCTTGTTCTGTATAGTCAGTTTCTAATGGTAAGTCAAACGGAGAGCTAGAAACAGGTGGAGATATGATGCAAACTTCCTTCCTCTTTGGTGGCATAATTGCGAGATACTGTATAATGTGAACACAAAACTAGTCAATCATCTGTTCAGTTTCATCTGTAGATTCGCTCTCATCATCTGTAGATACTTCAGATGACTCAACTCTTTGATCAACTGTTATCTCAACTATTTCAGCCTCAATATCTTCCCTATGTAATGGGATCATCTCATACTGGCTCAAATCCATAAATAAGTTAAAGGCAGGTTGACTCTCTTGGTATGCTTCTTGAGTAGAGGGATCATCTTCTTCTTCATCTTGTCCCTTCGCCTCAGGGATAACGTCATAAATATTTCTAGGAGAAAATTTTTGTACTACTTGCTATTGATTTCCTAACTGATGATCGTCTAAATAGAATACTTGAGATGCTTGGGAAGCCAAAATAAAATGATCATCTTCATACCATTTTTTTACTTGGCATTTTGCCTTTCGAAGATTGCTTAAATCCAACCAATCACACTTAAATATATAAACCACAAGCTCTCCCACATATCTCATTCCAATTATATCTACGAAAACTCCATAAAAATCAACATTGTCTCCATCATGACTCCCTTCGACAAGGACACTACTATTTTGTGTTTTACTATAAAGTTCTCAATCAATTGTGTGATACCTACTTTCTAGAGAAATATATGCAGAATATTGAGCAGCGCATCTCGAGGGGCCACGCGCTAGTGCATATAGTTGGTCTGATATATCATTCGGATTACTCGCATACATTTGTACAACCTACATATTAAATAAAGCATAAACATTCAACCGTTAACAATTCAGTCTATTTTAAATATGTTAGTGCAAAATTGCATCTGTGTTAATGTCATTACCCATTGTTCAAACCATTTCGGGAACTCCTGTTCATGTCACTAGTCTATATCATTTACTCCCAGTTCTTTGAGCAAGTTAATATGATCACTAGAATAAAAAATTACCAACAATAAGTATATTTGTTTACTTGGTGTAATAAGTAAATTTAATGATTAATTAACAAATAATTTGAGTTTATTTCAAGTGGCTCTCTATCTTAGGGCAATTATTTAGGACGTACCACTGAGTTTTCTCGAACTCCTTTTCACACAAATACAAAAAATCCGTTCCGTTGTCTTGCTTGGTAAACATCAAAGTTTCTTTTTGGCCGATCAAACCTTGTGTCAACGCCTTGGAAGTATTCGGAATAGAATCTATGCCACTTATCATCATTTTATGTTTCTGCAATTGATCCTTCTGGGTGAGCCTTATTACCCACTGTGCGTTTCAAATTTACAAGAAACGTTTAATGGGATACATCCATCTATACTGGACTGGTCCTGCAAGTCGAGCCTCACGTGGCAAATAAACATCTTAAGTGAACCATGATGTCGAAGAATAATGGTGGGTAAATACTCTCCAACTTACACAATATTCGTGCAATTTCTCGTTCCATTCGATCCAAAGCTTTTACATTCAACGTTCTAGCACATAAATATTTAAAAAATACACCCAACTCAATTAACGCAACCTGCACATCTTTGGTCAAGAAGCCATTGATACCAACAGGCAAGATATGTTGTAAAAATACATGACAATCATGACTTTATAGTCCAGTAATTTTTCAGTCATTTGTTTGCATACACCTTGTTAGATTCGAGGCATACCCGTCTGGTAATTTAATCTTCTACAACCACTCACAAAATGTAGCCATTTCGTTCCTTGACAATGTATGCCTCCCAAGGTCTAATTCCCAACCGCTTTAGACCTTTCCATGAGTTTATATTATCCTTCGTTTTACCTTCGATTAACATCCACGTTCATAACACGGACTCGCATATATTTTTCTCAATATGTATAATATTGAGACTATGCCGCAATTTTAACATCGACCAGTAAGGGAGTTCAAAAAATATATTCTTTTTTGTCCAATTTAACTCATTCGCACTTCGTTTTCTCTTTCGTTATTTTTTACCAAAATCATTACTCCTGACATCCACAAACTGTGCAATAACATCTTCGCCAAACAATAATGGTGGAGGGTGTCCTCATTCAATAGTGTCATCAAACATCCTACTATTTCCACGCCATCTATGGTCACAGGTAAAAATCAAAGATGACACATGAATCATAGTTTCCTCCCATACGTCAGCCATTCAGATTGGGTATGTTTGTTACAAGTTGAACATGCCAATTTCCCCTTAGTGCTCCAACCTGACAAGTTTCTATAAGCGGAAAAATCATTTATTGTCCATAACAATGCAACATGCATCTTAAACGACTTGCCTGTTGATGAATCAAATGTTAAGACCCCATTCTCCCACAAATCTTTCAATTCTGCTATTAGTGGCTGCAAGTGTATGTCTATATTATTTTTTGATGATTTCGGACCTGGAATGAGCAAACTCATAATGAAATATGGATCTTTCATACAGTTCCACGGTGGTAGATTGTACGACATAAGTACAACTGGCCAAGTACTATGACTAGTATTCATGTTTCCAAACAGATTAAATACATATGTTGCTAACTCAAATTGAACATTACGAGGTTTTTCAGCAAACCATGAGTGTTCCAAGTCAAATTCCTTCCAAACTTGAGAGTCTGCAAGATGTGACAAAATAGTATTATTCTTGATTCTAGATGATGAGTGTCATGTCATATCCACAGCTGTTGAACGTGATATAAATAACCATTGTAATATAGGTATCAATGGAAAGTGACGTACGACCTTCCGCGGCATATTTTGCTTCTCACTTGTCCATCTTGATTCATGGCAAATAGGACACTCGTTCAACTGTTCATTCTCTCACCAAAATAACACACAATCATTCTTACATGCATGTATTACATTGAAATCAAACCCGAGTCCTCTTTTCAACTGTTTTGCTTCGTAGAAGTTGCAGGGTAAAATATTTTCTGATGGAAGTGCCTCTTTAAAATGCTCAAGCAACATATTGACATCCTTAATAGATATTCGGTACATGAATTTTATATGAAGCAGTCTAACTGTAAATGACAATTTATTGTGCCTTCTACACCCTAGATATAACTCACGCTGTTAATCATTCCACAAATGGGTAAAAGTGTTATAGCACGGATCATTTGAATTTGATGGATCTGTATCACCTTTATCCATAAACATTCCCGCACCAATGTCGCCCAACATTTGCTCCATATCCTCTTCGAGATCGTCACCAACAACCTCAGGATGTACATCGTCATCGATGTCTTCTTCTTCATCTCAAAGTTCGAATGACGTTGGATGTAGTTCTCCATGTAAGACCCAATTGGTATATAAGTTATTATGTTTTCATTTAAAGTATTATACTATCATAGTATATATATTATAATATATTATTATATTACAGTATATATAATCTACTATAATAGTATATATATTATACTAAATTATAGTAATATAATATAATATAATATAATATACATTTTTACTAAATTTGAAACAAATAACGTTCGAATGGTAAATACTAACGTTTGAACAGTCATTTAAAACCGTTCGAATGGTTAAATATAACGTTCGAACGATTCTGCACATATAAGTTATCGCGGGCAGAGCTTTCTTGAATGCCGTCATCCCCACCCTTTGAAAAATAGTGAAAACGTTTGAACGCCGATCAATCATTGTCGTCTGCCATCATAATCACCACCAACATCGAACACTCTTCTACCTAAAGTAAAGCTATGCTCTTTATAAGTTATTTTACCGTTTATTTTTAGACTTTTATCCTTTTTTTGGTTTTGTCTAGAAAATTTGTATTTTTCCATTAATAGCACCGTAGAACACCATAAATCCACCGTAGGATATTTAGAAATAAAGAGTAGTATGTGTTTTGTAGAAGAAACCCACGAAATCGATGTATTTTTAAGTGTTTTCATGGCCGCTGAGTTGACTCAGCCATGGGCGAACTCGATCTGTTTTTTGTTCGAATGCGTTCAAACGAGTTTAACCTTTCCGACTGAACACTTTTTTGGAAGTTTAAACGGTTTGAACCAAACAAGTTGTTTTCCGTTCGACCACTTTTTTGCATTCGAACGTTATAATTTTCGTTCGACCACTATATATTTCGTTCGAACCATTTACTTTATATTAGCTTATTAAATTATTTTCATCATTTTATTAAATTGTTCTATTAATTAATTTATTAAATTGCTATTAGTATATAATTTGTGAATCTTTTCTCATATTAGATTTTATCACTAATGTTGAATATATATTTTATTTTTTAAATTTTAGGTTCATAATAATGTCTTATAGGGGCCGTAAATGTGGTAGATCAAGGGAACCTTCCATCCAAACAGTCCGAGAGCGGACTGTTGTACTTGAGCGGCTTGTAAAACTATATGATTTTGTGACTCTGATATGGGAGGGTCATTCCCTCCCATCAGTATTCAATGATCGTGGTTGGACACCAATCTTAGATCAGCGAGAAGAAGAAATGGAGCTCATTTCCTACATTGACATCATTGCTGAGTTCTATAAAGAGCTCGGTGGTGCCAGCCCAGACGATGGAGGGGCATACAAGATTTGTGTCTGAGGAACTCTTGTTATATTTTCATCGGACGGACTCACTGCATATCTCAGTATTCTTAGGCTGATCGACGCCTATCCGTACCTGCCGCCTAGAGAGTCTGATCCTTCAGGTGATGCAGAGATGGCTCAAGACGAGAGACCAGTTTACACAGATGAGGTCGATACACTTGTTGATCATGAGGTCAGAGACTTGTTTGTTGGTCCAGATGCTCCAGTGTACGATGGGATGAAGAGCATTAGGCAAGCAGATTTATCTTCTTTCTTCAAGATCATGAATTTGATTATCGCCAACAATATTGACCCTCGGCAGCACAAGGCCCTGGTTGGCATGGATCGAGCAAAATTTATGATACGGGTCGCTCATGGCATTCCGATCGACCTCGTGGGGTATATATTTGAGGATTCGATCAGAGGCTCGGTACATTATGATAGATATACTGCAGTTCGGGATCCTGATCACTCCACTTTTGATACATTCTGGGGTCGTGCCAGAAGTTGCTGAGCATGCATGAGAGCCGATGGGACCGATCAACAGCACCACCCTATCACGGAGTACGGGACACTCGAGACTTCGTTTTCGTGGACCTGGTCCTAATAGGGCTGATATTCAGAGAGATGTATAGCTGGGAGATATTGGAGTGTCGGCTGGTAAGGCATCTACATAGGCCTAGGCATCACGTACATTTACTCGTTAGGAGATGGCTGACATACTACTTGCTGAGATCGGCATACACACATTAGCAGTGATCGATGCAGTGCATACTGCCAGGTCTGAGTTGTGTACAGAGATTACTGCTAGCGTCTCTGAGTTACGTACAGAGATTAATGAGTTACCTAACGTCTCTGAGTTACGTATAGAGATTAATACTAGCATCTCTGAGTTACTTACTGATATTAATGCCAGTAATGCAACTCAGGTCATGCTCAGTACTCGGCTGACACAGGTAGAGAGACAATTAGCTGCAGTCAAGGATGTGTGCAGAGACCTCACATCATAGTAGTTTCTATTTTTTATTTATATTTTTTTTGTTATAGTTATGGACATTATATATGGCGTTTTGATAATTTGCTTTAGTTATAAATTAAATATTTTATCTTTTCTGGAGTAATTATTGATTTATATTATGTTGTGTATAGCTGATAATATTTAGTTAACTAAAAATCTTTTTTAACATAAAAGAAATCATTAAAATATTTTTAAATTAATTACATAAAATTAATTTATGAATTCGTATATATGATATATATATATATATATTATATTTTGAGTTACGTACCGAGATTAATATTATACGTTCGAATGTATAAATATGGTGTTTGAATATGTTCAAACTAAATATGCTCCGTTCAAACGGTTTAGAAACCTTCCCGCCACGTTTTGCCACCAAATCATTTCCATTCGAATAAAAAAATTTATTGTTCGAATGGGTTTGAACTTTTCCCGGCATAATAAATTACTTCCCTGCCAAGATTTTATTGTTCGAACGGATTTTTGTCTATTCGAATGAACAAAACTTTTTGAGACGATTTAATTCGTCATAGAAAATACTGTTCGAACGGATATTTATCCGATCGAACGGTTTTGTAAAGTCATTAATTTTTTGGGATGAATTTAAATTTCATCTCAAAAAATTACTTTTAAAGTTCGTCCCTAAAAGTCAAATTTGTTGTAGTGATTAGGGCTGTACAAAAAACCAGCAAACCGACCGAGACCGACTCAGACCAGCCATCGGAGCTCGGAACCGGCCAAAACCGGAAGGGAATCGGTCGGCCGTCGGTGGTAAATCATCAAAACAGGCGTCGGTCGACTTGGTCGCGGTTTGAACCAACCAAAAACCGAAAAACCGGCCGACGTCATATATATATTTTTAAATATATTCATTCATTAAACGACGCCGTTTCACTTATTTAAGTGAAACGGCGTCGTTTGCATCTTAAGGTTAGAAAAACAAAATAAAGGGAATGGCGCCGTTTGGCATAACGCCATTCCAAGTAGGGCATATTATCCCTGAGCCCAGCCCCCAGGCCCCAGTTCCTTTCCCCCTCCCTCTTCTCATTCGATTTCATTTTCGTCGTTTCAAGTTTGACAGCGCCGTGACGCCGTCCACTGACTCCAGCGACTCCAGGCTCGGGCTCCAGCGACTCCAGCCACTCACGTCTCACTGACGCCCAGCAGTCCACCATCCAGCAGCGGCGCAGCCTACACGATTCCTCCGGCAAACGGCGCAGCCTGAGAGCCTCCATTCTAGTTTTTAGGTATGATTTTGTGAATGTATTTATTTTTTTATAAGTATTTTGTGAGATTTATGAGTCTGATAACTGATTAGTTATTAGTGATTTTCGTTGAGACATATTTTTTGATAAGAGACTAAGAGGACCAATCGGTGGATTAGGGTTTGTGTTTTTTGGTTTGGTATTCCAATCTAGGGTTAGGGATTTTGTTTTCTGGTTTGAGATGATTGAAATAGTGAATCAATTTGATGAAGAATGAAGATTGATGGTATTCCAATCTAGGGTTAGGGACTGTGCAGTGTGCATTGCCATTCATGGATTGAAGATGTAGTTTTGTTGAAAATAAAATAATTTGTGATGTTTATTGAAAGTAAAATTTGTAATGTATTATAAATAATTTGTGATGTTTATTGAAAGTAAAATTTATGATGTGTTATAAATAATTTGTGATGTCTATTGACAATAAATGTTCATAATTTATTGAAAGTAAAATAATTTGTGAGATTTATGAGCGATCTAAAATGTAGATTAGAATCTTAGATTTGTGATGTTTGCCACGTTGCAAACTAGCTGCTGTGTAATTGACAATTGTGGTATTTTTTGTTCTTTCTTTGTTTTACATGTTAGATGGATTCTTCGTCAAGTCCAATTGATCTTGATTCGAACTCCCAAATACCAAAACCCCCGACTTCAAGTGCCCCTAATAGTAGTAATTGTCCACTTCCTAAGAAACGGAAGGGGAATGATCCGTCAATTGTTTGGGATCATTTTACAAAAGTTGAGAGTTGTTCCGTAGATGATCCTAAGGCCAAGTGTAATTATTGTGGCAAGATATACGCTTGTCACTCAAAGAGGAACGAAACTTCAACCATGCAAAACCATTTACCTTCATGTCCCAAAAATCCTCATAAGCTTGGGCCTTTAGATAAATACCAAACAACATTGGCAGGTGAGGTATCCTCGGAGAGGTTTGGAGAGGGTGATAATTCTTTAAGAAATCTTATAATCCATAAATATAGTGAGGAGGCTGTGAGGATGGCGCTTGCAGAGATGGTAATTCTCGATGAATTACCATTTAGACTTTTTGAAGGGCAAGGATTTAAGAAGATGGTTTGGTTGCTTGAACCTAGATTTAAAGTGCCATGTCGAGTGACGGTTGCAAGAGATTGTATGAAACTCTTTGCATATGAAAAAGCCAAACTTAAAAAGTTATTTAAAGATGGGGGAATGAGGATTTCATTAACTACCGATACGTGGACATCGGTACAAAATCTTAATTATATGTGTCTAACTGCCCATTTCATTGATAGTGATTGGAAATTGCAGAAGAAAATCATTAATTTTTGTTTAATCCCTAATCATCGAGGGGATACCATTGAAAAATATGTTGAATCGTGTCTCCTTCATTGGGGCATTGATAAGATATTTACTGTTACTGTTGATAATGTTAGCTCAAATGATACTACAATTGCATATTTGAGACATTTTTTAACAGAGAATATTTTGGAGGGGAAGTATATGCACATGAGATGTTGTGCTCATATTCTGAATCTTGTCGTGAATGAGGGTCTTAAAGAGTGTGATGATGCCATTACAATGGTTAGAAATGCGGTTAGATATGTGCGTTCCTCCCCTACAAGATTAGACAAGTTTAAGAAATGTGCAGAAAATGAAAAAATTGATTGTAAAAAAATGTTGTGCCTTGATGTGCAAACCCGATGGAATTTAACTTACATGATGTTGGAGGTTGCTGAGAAATTTGAAAAGGTTTTTAGGCGAATGGAGAGTGAGGACTACAATTTTCTTTCTTACTTTAAAGATGGAAACATTGGGCCTCCTAGAGCTAACGAGTGGGAGATAGTGAGGGTTTTTGTGAAATTTTTGAAGATGTTTTATGATGCCACTGGTCGATTTTCTGGTTCTTTACATGTCACGGCAAACACAAGTTTTTTGGAGATTTGTTGGCTCCAAAAAGAGTTGGTTAGACTGTGTGAGAGTCAGAATACTTGTTTAATGAGCATGGCCATAAGCATGAGAATGAAATTTGATAAGTATTGGGGTTCATGGGATAGGATGAATTTGTTGTTGTTGATTGCAGTTCTCCTTGATCCATGTAGTAAGTTGGGGCTTCTTACTTTTCACTTGAAAAAAATTTATGATCACAATTGGGCTGAAGATTTGTTGTCGAGGGTGAGACAATTATTATCGACATGTATGCGGAGTATAATGTTACGTTCGGTTCTTTCTCGAGTAGTAGAGAACATGTTTCCCCTCCGTCATCTGCACTACTAGATGATGCTGAAGACAATCATGAGTCACAACTTTTTTATGAGTGGTTGCTAGCATCGACTGTCTCTGGATCTACATTTACCAAAACAGAGATTGACCGGTATTTATCAGATGGTTGTGAGGCATTCAGTCAATCTTTTGACTTGTTGAATTGGTGGAAAGTGAATGAGCCTAACTATCCTATACTTGCGAAAATTGCACGAGACATGTTAGCCATGCCTGTTTCCACGGTTGCATCAGAGTCCGCATTTAGTACGGGAGGTCGGGTATTTGATCCTTTTTGGAGTTCCTTGGGTCCAAGAACTGTTAAGGCACTTATTTGTACTCAGAATTGGTTGCGACATCCATCAACGCCAATTGATATTCGAGACTCCATGGATAATGTTGAGAGCTTTGTAGTAGAATCTGGTAATGTGTTTTTCTCATTCAATTTCCATATTCATTTATTTTTATTATTTAATTTAATTTTTTTTATTATCCTAATTTATTAATATTGATTATTTGGTGTTTTCTTATAGAGTTAGGAGCATCATACATCACAACTATTGATGATTGAAGATTGAAGACTACAGTTGAAGAATGGAGATTTTTTGAGTTTTATTCAAGAACAATTGTTATTTGTTGCTTAAGACAATTTAGTTTTGTTTGTAATGTGTATTAAACATCTAGTGGAGTTTTATTTATTTATCTGTAATTAGTAATTTAGTATATAAGATAATAAGACTATAAAATATAAGTAGTATATATGTAGTAGTTATTAGTTACTAATAATATATGCATGGCATGATTAAAATTAAAAAGAAATTGATTAAATAAATTAATTTTAAAAATTCTGCAAAAAGTCTAAATGTAGATGATCTTGAATAACAAAATGAGCCAAAAAAGAGGTTGAATTGGGTCTTAAAATGACCCAAACAGAGTGGCCCAAACCGGCCCAAAACCGACGAACCGACCGTGAACCGGCCGATAACCGAACCGGCCGGTTTTCACCTCATGGTCGGTCGGTTTCGGCCGGTTTTGAGAGACCAAACAAACCGACCTATCGGTTTCGGTTTGGGCCCAAAACCTAACCGATAGGTCGGTTTTTCAGCCCTAGTAGTGACTACTAGATATGGGAATTGGGGGGTAGAGAAAGAGCAATGCTAGATACAGTCCCCATTTGGGGACTGCAATGCAAGCTCAGGTAATTTTATCTTTAAAAATTTTTGAAATTACAAAAATATCCCTCCTAAAATGATGTTTTTTCTTATTTAATAAAGGGTCTGCACATACAGTCCCCTGTAAATAGAATTTCTCATAGAGAAATTGATGGAACTACAACGGTCAAAATCTTACATGTTATTTTATCGAGCTGACATGGCAAGCAGACATGACATCTACATGGCAACATGTGGCATTCACTTTGGTGGGTGTCAGCAAATATATTTAATAAATACTTTGCATATATAGAAATTTGTTTTGTTTTAAATTTTACTTTGAAACTTGTTTACATGTTAATTAGATTGTTGGAAGTTGACTAAAACATTAATAAGGTATTGGAAGTTGTTTTCCCTTTATTGTAGGCTATAATTAGCAAAAACCATGTACTCCTATATAAGGATCATGAAATAAAAATAATACAAAGAGAGATTACTTTTGGTTTAAACAATATAGAGCATATTATATATTTCTTCTATTTGAGTTAAGTGATTCCTCCGAGAATTAAGCTTGTGGCTTGGCCACGTGAGTGATGTTTGCGATAAGTAGAGTTGAGTGTCATCTTCTGCGTAACCATGGTCAAGTGGCATCCCAGGATTATTTATTTTTACTTTCCATTTGTTTCCTTTGTTTCTTTTCCATACTCAATACCTTTTTCGTCATTTTATTTTTCCCTTGATCTACATATGCTTGTAAGTCAAGTGCATCGCTTCACCGAATCTATATTCATTTGTTCTCGCTGCTCGTGGCCTGCATCAGAAATGATATTCGCAAATTTAGAATGTGCAAGTCCTGCACACTTTCTTTGAAAAAAGTGGTTAACTCTACAATTCACATGAAAAATTATTTTTTAATAGTTGATCCCATTGTTTTGCAAAGGAAATGTGCGGGCGGGGGGCCTTCACACTCTAAAATTGTATCTAGTACTACTTTTGCTCTATATATCATATTGGGTAGTACTACTGTGCCCCCTCAATTTGCCCACTTGGTGTGCCCCAGAGTGCAAATTGTACTTTCTTTTTTTTCAAACTCTTTGTAATCCTGTTTAAACATTTTGAAAAACAAAAATATCAATACACTAATAGTCACTTCCTTAACCACTAAGTAAAAAAGACTAAAAAATAAAATAAAGTACATGAGTGGTCAAATTGAGGGGACAAACTCAGGTGGCATGGAATCATTTTCCTATCCTATTACTATTACTACATAAATAAGTAGTGCAAGTCTAAGACTTTCTAGAAAATATTTTAATTGATTGGAGGAGTTGTATTGTTTTGAAAGTTTTTTCTTAATAGGTAAATGTAACGTCCCATTCCTAGAGGTCTGGAGAGTTATCTTTTGTAACCTAAAATCATCTCTCATACATATTTACATACTCTAAATTTCACATAAAATAGGAATTTATTCAAACCAAATATATATATTCTTCCACCAGGACACTAAATAAATACTTCAATGAAATAATTTAAAAGCTCCATAAAAATTCAGAAATATCTATGACTCCAAATACTAAATAACATAAAATCATAAACCTACTAAATAAGACTCTCTAATAAAAACTTGTACCCTCTAGTACTTATTCATCTATAATCATCAAACCTTGCTAAGACTTTCTACTCTTGACTTCTAGCTGAGGCATCAAAATCATCTGAAAAATATTGTGAAGATAAGGGGGTGAGTTATCAACAACTCAATAACTAGAGAACATATACTAGCATGTAAATATGAGCATTTTCAGAATTCCGAATGCAGAACAAAATATTTACTATCAGAATGCAGAATCAGAAACATTTACTTTCAAAAAACATTTATATTCAAAAATCATTTGGCACATCAAAATCTGAGACCTCATCTTTATCAATTAGAGCATCACATCAGGACAGATACCATGTTTAACCCCCGTGGTAGGGTTATAAACCCCAATTATAACTCATGGAAGGGCCGTATCCACTATTATCACCTGTGGTTAGGTCATATACCATGTTTAACCTCCGTGGTAGGATTATAAACAATTATAACCCGTGGAAGGGTCATATCCACTATTATAACCAGTGGTTGGGCCGTATCCACTAGTATCACCCGTGGTTGGGCCGTATCCACTGTTATCACCCGTGGTTGGGCCGTATCCACTATTATCACCCATGGCTGGGTGGTAATAGAAACTGAATAGAACATCATAATCAGACTTAATCAGAATACAAAATACAGAATCAGAATCTCATGCCAAGGTTTTCAGATGCCACAACATATACAAATAGAGTACTGAACAAGCTCAGATTTTTTCACATATTTAAAAACAGTTTTAGAACATTTTCGCATCACATGCACAAATTTTCATAAATTTCATGTTCACTCTCTTTTTGCATAGTTCAAAAATAGAATGAACAAAATTAGCTCATATATATTACAGTCATGAAAAAAATATTTTCTTTTATACAGCATTCATGCATATGCAGAACACATATCTGAGGTTGTTTTCATATTTCTTTTCAAAACAAACATGCATATTTTGAAAATCAACCTCGTTTCATTTTCTTTTGTGCTAAGTCTAATATAGGAATCCCGTTTACCTAGACTTTTTAGTTTTTCAGAATTTCTTCACACTAGTGCTGAAAAAAAAAATCAATCCCCCATAACAAATAGTCACATAACTTCTGTAAATTCCAATCAACCACGTATTTCAATATTTAAGCCTAAAATGCTAAATTAACCTATTTTTTAATTTCTCAAAACTAAAAAATTCTCGTAACTCCTAAAATACCATTATTTTCCAAATTCATCAATATCCGCTTAATTTCTCCGGCTAAAACATTAAATTCTAACTTATTTACTATTGAGGTCCAACTATACAATATAAACTTGGATATCATAATTATATCAAAATCTATTAAGGTAGATAAAACGAATATATCATTTAATTAAAGTAGGCTTAATTAGTTTTAAAGTATTTAAAACAAAATCTTATTATTCTCTACTGAAATTGGTTGTAAAATACTTAAACAAGTTGCTTTAAAGACATAAATATTTTCTATATATATTCTTATACATCAAATGTAACGCCCCAATGGAAGGCCCAAACCACATGGCTTATACTCTAAAATGACTAGTCAATGATACAATTAGAGCCCCATTGGAACCTTATAAAGAGCAAGAACTTCTCCTTCCCAAGCAATGTGGGATCCCATACACCACCTACCCTTATCCATATCATATGGGGGTATCACAATCTACCCCCTTAAACTCCCGACGTCCTCGTCGGGCCTGTCCATTGTAGGTGGCACGGCTCAAGTCCCACATTTCTGGTTGGGATAGGCTCTGATACCATTTGTAACGCCCCAATGGAAGGCCCAAACCACATGGCCTATACTCTAAAATGACTAGTCAATGATACAATTAGAGCCTCATTGGAACCTTATAAAGAGCAAGAACTTCTCCTTCCCAAGCAATGTGGGATCCCATACACCACCTACCCTTATCCATATCATATGGGGTATCACATCAAATACAAATATGCGAAGCAAGTTTAATAAAAAACTCATGCCCATTGAACTATCCTGATAAGAGGGCATTTTGGGAAAATCAAGTCATAATTATGGGTTGTTTGGGAAATAAAATGTAAACCTGCACGGCTCTTTGGGAAAACTAGGATCTACAATCATCGTAACAGAGGAGTGGCCATGCTTACCGAGAAGGAAGGAGAGACGCAACGGTAGTGCTGGGCGGAGGTCAAAGGTGGTCCACACAGCGTTGAAGCACTGAGAGATTGAGACAGGGGGAGAGAGAGAGAGAGAGAGAGAGAGAGAGCACAGAGATGGAGAGGGAGGCAGAGGAAAGGATCGGGCTTGACTTACCGTATCGGCACGGAGTGACTATCGGTGGCACGGGCAGCGGTTTCTGTGGCTTATCTTGGCGGTTCTCGCTTAAGGCTGAGCAACGAGCGGTGGTGTTGTGGCTCACCGTGGAGGAAAACGGGTGCCCTGCTTTCGGTGGTGCAAAACAGAGGCTTGTGTCTGGCGTTGCTGCGTGTAGGCGTGGGGTGGCTCACGGTGGTGCTACTGGGTGGCCCGTGGTCGAGCTGGGGGGTGTTACGCTGCTGGGCTAACGGACTGCTGCTGCAGTTGCTCCACGGTGGTTAAACGTGGAGGTTTGCAGGTTGTGTTTTCTCTCGGGTGCGGTGGTGAAGCGTAACTTTGTGGAGGATCTCGGCACTTTGGGGTGCTTTGTGGAGGTGCAGTAGGCTAGCGGCAGCAACGTGGAGGAGGTGTTGCTTCACTGCAACTTAGGCAGCGGCACTCTAGCTTAGCAGTTTCTATCTCCAGAAAAGAACGTATATGTTCATCTATATATAAGCTAAGTGGTTGGAAAAACCCTAGAGATGGAGAAGGAGAGACGTACGTGCATGGAGTTATAACTATAAATAGAAAACTACAACCCTAGAGAACTGGAAAAGAAGAATAAATGCATTGTGAATACATATCTATTATGCGCACTCTTGCTGTGAAAGTCGTGGGGCATAGAAATGTGCATGCCATGGACGTGAAGAATAACCCTCACTACAAGAAATCAAGTATTTTTTAGCGATTTTAAAATTGCTGCATAAAAATCGCCGCAATATGTTCTTATTTACGGCAATTTTTGGATTGCCGCTGAAATTCAACGGAATATATGACGAAAATTTATGTTGCTATTATTGTTTATTTATTTGTGGTAATTTTTTTGTCGTCGCATATGACTGTAATGGAATTTTAGTTGCAACGAATAGGAAAATCACCACAATAGATATTTTGCAGCGAGTGAATCTTATTAGCAGCAAATATAAAGCGCGGTGAAAAGCATATCAGAAAATTTGCCAGGATACTATTTCCGGCGAATTTTTAGTCGCCAGGAATGAGCAATCTCAACAATTTTAATTTCGTAGAAAGTGAGCGATTCGTTTTGCGGCGAGTTAATATCGTTGCTCATTGTGTTAAAATTAAAATCCCACGATCATTTTCTTTTTTTCCCTCCACACAACCCATCCCCCCCCCCCCCCACCCTCGTCTCCTCAATCCCTCTTCTCGCTCAACCCACGCTGCCGTGCACAGCCGATCGCCACCACGCCACCGCCACGTCACCTTGACGGCTAGCCCCTTCTTCTCCCCCAGCCCCCACGCCGATCTCTTTTCTTTTCTCCGAATCTGGCCTCGCCTCTCTCTCTCTCGGATTTCTCTACATCGCCGCCACTAGGGGCGTTGTTCGCCACCACTCACACCTCGACACCTATCACCAGTACTCCTTCGGAGCCCCCTTCTCCTCTACGCCTAGCCCAGCAGCACGAGGCCCTCCCTCTCTCCCTTGCTCTGTTCGCAATCAGCAATCACCAAGCTTCCACCAACAGTCGCGATACCCCTCAGTCTCTCCCACATCTCTCTGTTCCGCTCATCTCACGGCCGCCAGCCATCATCCACGACCAACCACCACCCTTCACCGTCAACAAAAATAGGCACCACTCTGGATCCCAGCCCAACACCTCCCTCAACCCCTCTGTTTTCACGGCCCTAAGCTGAACCCTCATAGCAGCAACCCTCGCTGCACCACCACAAGTTCCTCCACACAGGGCCCACTGTCCACCACTGCTCAGCCCACCTCAGACCACTGGGAGCCTCTCCTCCACATCTAGCACCGCCCTAGTACTGCCAAACTCAGCCTTCAATTTATGGTATAAACCCGTCTCCTCAAGAAAAATTATGTTTATGTGATTGAATGGCATTATGTTTGCATAATTGGACATATTTGTATATATTCACTGCGTTGATTATGGTAGAATTAGAAGAAATGATGTGTGGTTGGGATTGTAATGGAGTTGGAGGTGAAGTATAAAGATTGTAAAATATGACATTTGTGTTATTTGTTCTGTGTGGAGTTTAATTGGACCTTGTTTTGAGTTCAAGTGAATTCTAGTCTTCCAAAATTTTGTTTTATCTGTGAAATTGTTTCACGAGGACTCACCTGTGTGATGTGGTCAAACTTGATAAACTTGCATGGATACCTATATAACTTACCACATTCACACGTATATTTATGTGATTGAGAGTTTCTGCTTGCAAATATCAACATATCTTTTATTTACATTTGACATTCTCTCAACATTCAAGTAAAATTTATTTTATGTTTTTTTTTTTCCTGAATCTTCATGGATAGCAAATTTAGTATTAACCTTTTTCCATAATAAATGAGTACTTGTTAGTGAGAGAGAGAAGAGAGGGGAGGGGGGAGGAGATGAATACTTGTCCTGCCTTGTTAATCTTCATACATATGCATGTTTATTTTATGAGAAAAGATACTTACAACCGTGAATTGTGTAACCGCCGCGTAATCGCTTTGAAAAAAATGAATAAAACATGGGACCCACATGAAAAAAATTAATTTTTTAATAGTGGACCCCACTCTTTTTCAAAGCGATTACGCGGCGGTTACGCACTTCATGGTTGTATGTAGAATTACTCTTATTTTATCCACAAGTCACTGTCATAATGGAGATAATGTTAAGATAATGTTATAATTGTTATTTTTTATTGCTCTTACTTTTGGGATATAATCATTTTTTATCTTTTATTCTAGTTGTTCAAGTGAGGTTGACACATTTCCTTCAATTATTATAGAACATATCAAGAACATTAAACCTCCATTGATGGAAGATTTGGATGGTTTAGTAGCTATAAGCAATCTTATTGAACTGCTGTTAAATTGCACAGTTTCTAAAGGAATCAAATTGCACAAATATGCAATCTTATTGAACTGCTGTTAAACGTTTTTTATTGTTATTATTGAACCCTCACTAGTTTTGTCAATGTTCAACATGTGCCTAAGATGTAACTAGTTTCGATGTTCAGGTTTTATTGTT
Organism: Juglans cinerea; assembly: GCA_961763995.1. NCBI lineage: Eukaryota > Viridiplantae > Streptophyta > Magnoliopsida > Fagales > Juglandaceae > Juglans > Juglans cinerea. The sequence goes on from CAUIVZ010000009.1 coordinate 25,849,542, forward strand.
GTTATGATAAACTACAATCAGATTTTAATAGTGATGGGAATATTTTTGGCATTTCACAACTGGAACGTGCTTCCTAATTCCCAAACATGCATTTGCTAGCTAAGCTATTTCCTTTTTAATAGTGATGAGGAATATCTTCTAAACTAACTTTAAAGAGGAGAGCATGGGGATCTTGATGTTTACAGTTCAATAATCGCGATTGTAAATTAAACTAGGTTTGTAATTACCAATGGGAAGGAGTTCACCATTTGCAGTCAACTCTGCCCCTGCTCTGTGGTAACTTTTATGCCCTCCAATGTTTTTTTAACCAACTAAAATTAGAGAAATAATAATCAGCACAATGGTATGTGTGATACCCCATATTTACGTGTATTTTGACTACATAAATTATTAGATTTATTAAGATTATGGACTTTCTTGTTTTAAATTTTAAATGATTTACATGATATTATTTTAAAATTTTTAATTGTTAATTCAATGTATTTTCTTGTTATTAATTATTATTCATTATTTAAATTGCTCCTTATTTTAAATTAGTTTATTATTGGATTTAATTATTATTTTTTATTTAGTCACTGTGTTTAAATTAGTTTATTTAAATTTTTGTTTTGAAATCATTTTCATTGGATCAGTTTCGAGATCCCGAGTTGAAAGACTGGATCTCATTTCTTTCCCTTCATTTTTTTTTCTTTTTCCTCTTTTCTTTCTCCCCTCTTTTCTTCTTTCTTTTTCTTCATTTCTCTCCCCTACCTCCCATCCCATGCGACCCCCCTCCCTCTGTTTCTCTCGGTGCGTCACTCCCCCAGCCCACCACCGTGTACTACCGTCTGGTGTCACCGCTCAGCCCACTAGCTCCACCACCCTCCGGTGACCTCCCCCACCCCAGCTTCCCTTCCCCACTCTCTCTCTCTCTCTCTCTCTCTCTCTCTCTCTCTCTCTCTCTCTCTCTCTCTCTCCACTGGCTGTGTAGAACCCATTCGAGTTGTGAATTTTCTGTGCCGCCGTGGGCCGTGCGCCGTCATGGTCGTCACTGCCCCTCCCGTTTGCTTCCCCTCTGGCCGGTGACCTCATCCTCCGATTTCTAGCCCCTCTCGCGCCACCGTTAACCTCCAGCGCCGCCGTCGTGCCACCTCTGGCCACCATTTCTTCACCACTTCATCCTTGACCTCCTAGCAACCTAATGCACCCATCCTCAGCCCCGATCTGCCACCGGTGAAGCACATTCATCAACATTTTGGTTTTGGACATTTTAGTCTTCAACCACCCTTTACGCCGCCACCCACAGCCAACCGCCGCCACCCACCACCATTGGTTTCACCGACATCCCTAAGCCCTTCCCTATAAATCTCGGGTCTTGTTTTGTCCCCGTTCAAAAGTGGGTTTTTGAGACCCACGACCACAGTGCATTTTTTACTATTCCGTTGCTGTGCCGCCACTTCTAGCACCTCCGTGATCTTTCAAAAATTATATTATAGTATTGTAAGTATATTCCCAAAGAACTTTTGAGATTTAAATGTATTTTTGCGCTAACTCGTATTTACTGTGAATTGATTGGTTGTGCCGGACTGAGTCCGAGGAGTAAGGGGGTTGGTTGGATTGGATTATGGAGTTGTTCGTGTGATTGGTTTATGATGTGAGATTTGTTGGCTATTTCGGATTTAATATTGGTGTTTTGAGGTTGACGTTGGTTATGATAGAGATTGATGATTTTAGAAAGTGATGATATATTTTGGGATTATGAGGTTTTAAGTTTTGAGGAATTAAAATAGGTTATTTTAGAAGCTTAAGCTTAAATATCGAAATACGTGATTGATTTGAAACTTACAAAAATTACGTGATTATTTTTATAGGTGACGATTTATAGTCGACTCAATATTTTTTGAGGAAATTTTCGAAAAGCTAAGAAGGTCAGGTAAGCAGGGTTCCTATGCTAGATTTGCATAAAAAGAAATAAACTGAGATTTGTTTGTAAAAATGTACATGTTGTTTTAAAAAGAAAGAGTGAAAAACAACCTCAGTATATGTTTTGCATTCACTCATGAGATACGTATGAAAAAGAAAAGAAATGTTTTTGAAATGAAATGTGTAGACACAAGCAATATTTGACATGTTTATGAAATATGCAAAAGAGCAAATATAATATTATTGAGATTTTTATGCATGTGATATGAAATGATTTGGATTTGTTTTTGATCAAATGGAAATTATATGAATATGTTCCACACGTGTTTTGATATGATAAAACTTTGGCATACTTATATGTTCTGAATCTGATTCTTAATATGGTTATGATATGATGATACTGGTTCACGTGATATGGTTGGTACCAACATGATATGATATGATATGAGTGCACCCACTTTGGAAACAAAGTGATCTTTTTACGTATTCTTTTCTGTGTGCACACTTGGGGCTCCCAGATTGAAAAATGGGAAGTTCACCATATGACACTGTCTGGTTTGGCCACCGGGGATAGCACAACCCTACCACAGGGGTTAAACATGGTATATGATATGATACGATACGATATGATAAGACGAAGATGTTCAGTTATGTTATGCCAAAGCATTTTTTAATATGAAACGGATATTTAAATATGAACAGTTGGTTTTCGAATATGAAAATGGTTTTTGAATACCAAAAAGGTCTTTGATTATAAAACGGATCTTTGAATATGAACAGTTGGTTTTTGAATATGAAAATGGTCTTTGAATATGAAAATGGTCTTTGAATATGGAAAGTGTCTTTAAATATGAACAGTTAATTTTTTGAGTATGAAAAGTCTGAAAAGTCGCTCTGATTTTCTGATAACACATTTATGAGATCTGCATACTGAACTTTCTGAAAAGGCTCATGTTTACATACTAGTATATGTTCTTTGCTTACTGAGTTGTTGATAACTCACCCCTTATCTCCATAATATTTTTCAGATGATTTGAATGTTCTAGTTGAGGATCAAGAATATGGAGCATCGGTGAGAGGAGTTAAGAATGATGGTTTAAACATAGAAGATTTATATGGGTATTAAAGATTTTTATTCAGTAAGCTTGTTGTGCTCTGAGGATATGATTTGTTGGGAGATTGATATTTATATTAAGACTTTGTATTGTATTAGAATAATTATACTGAAGTATTTGATGTGAATTAATGAGTATTTTGTGCGATAGAGAAAAATTAGAGTATATATTATGTGGATGGAAAAATGATTTTTAGGTGACATAAGTTAACTCTCTGGACCTTCGGGGACGAGGCGTTACAGTATGTGATTGTGGTTCAATAATTCTTGGAAAATATCTTATTTAAGAAGTAAGGAAATGGAATAGGAAACTTAAACTCCCCATCTATCACACCAAACAGCAAACTTCTCTAAACGTTGGACTGTTACAAAAAGGTAACATAAAATATACAATAACATGCTACTTCTCTTTAGGTCAGAGAATATAGCAGGAAGCAATATTGCTGGATTTGATGCTAAGAGTCCAAGTTGAGTTTTATGTATTTGAGTTTATAGAAATTAGTTGCCTAAAAATCTAATAGTTGTGATAACCTGCTTCCATATCCAGAGTCACTACAAGAAATAAGGCCTATTGTAGAGCATTAGTATGCTCATACATAGTTTTTTATAACCTGCTTCCATGCCCATTTATTGGGTCCAAAGTTAATACCATACATTAAGTTTAACATATTAGAAGGTGCATTGGTTTTACTTGTACAGAGCAAACTCAGGTTTCACTTACAACATGTGCATTGCAGAAATAGGGGGATCATCTAATTGATTTACCAAGTGATCAATAGCAACACCACAGATTTGACAATGGACATGACATCTACATAGAAAAGCTAAGAAGATTTTGTCTCAAATTGAATATTTGGCTGCAGATGAACTTTCTGATACTTCTGGCACAAAAAAATGGACATGTAAATGTTCTTATACATATCAAGGAAATCATAGTTATGTTGTTTATGACTGGCCAGCCGATCAGGTCTTTCTGTTAATGATACGAGCAACTAGGATTTTTTTTTCCTTTTAATCTTCTTATTCTGTCGATAATTTTTTTTAAGTATTAAACACCTTTATTTGTAGGTAGATATGATTGACAAACCTGCTCTGCTGCCAGGAAAACAAGACATCCAAGCCTTATGGCTAGCTGTCTCACAATCTATTTTTTAAACTTCTAGCTAGGTGTGAGTGGTGCAGAGACTGCTTTGTTTAACACTTGTTTTTGGAAGTTTTGAGTTCTTTGTGACCCATTGAGAGCTTTGGCAAACATTTTATTGCATTTATCGTGATCGTCTATGTTTAGTTGCCTTACCGTTTTAAGTGACATGATATAAATTGAAATGCATGCACATTATATATATATATATATATATATACAATGTGTTCGTGTAGTAGTACTCCTATATACAGAGCATCGATTCCCGGTGAGCGGGGGATGTTGTCCAATATATATAATCTGCAGTGAAACGAATGGTTCTCCAATGTATTTTATAACCATTATATTAAGGGTTTTGATTTCTGACATTTTGTCTAATTTCTTCCTTTTTTAACGACAAAAATTCAGATTAGCAACTACGAGAAAGAGTTGGAAGAAATGAAGCACATGACCAGGCAAGAGTATGTTGCGTCTTTGCGAAGGTAATTAATTTTAATTCATGATGAATTCAGTTTCTCTACGCTTTACGCTATATATGATAAATTTTAATTTATGAATTGACCAATCAATGTGAGTTTTTCTTGGTGCAGGAAAAGTGTGGGTTTTCACGGGGTGCGTCTATTTATAGAGGAGTGACAAGGTAATAAGAGTTTAATGTATTTAATAATAATAATAATAATAAAAATAAAAATATGTTGAGAAATTATAGCTTGAGTATAGTTCATCAGGATTAATTTTGTGGATTTTTTTTTATTTTGTGAAATATCTTTTCTGGCGATTAAAATTCGCCGAAAATATTTTTTTGTACATTAAACTTATTTCCGGATAACTCAATTGTAGCGATTTTTAAATCGCTGGTATTGATCTATACCGGTATTTTTTATCGCCGCAATTGTTATTTCAATACCATTTAGTTAATTGCGGTGATTTCAAAAAATCGTTGGGAAAGTATATTTCCGGCGATTTTCTCACTTTTAGCGACAGTATTAAATCGCTGGAATTAATCTTTCCCAACGATTAACAACTGAATCGAATCTTGCAATTGAGGCGATAAAATGTACTATTTGCGGCAAATAAAAATCGCGGGTAAATAAAATCTTTTTCCAGCAATTTTTGGCTTCCGTTGGAGTAGATCAAAAGTGGGGCTTTAATACTGGCGAACCTCCAGCGATTGTAAAATCGCTAGGAAATGTGATAGGCAACGATTTTATTGGTTTTTTCAGTGAAAGTGAATCGTCGGGAAAGGTGATTCCCATTGTAGTGCCTAGGGAAGAAAAATAGAAAGAAAATGTGCATGGCATGGGCCTGAAAATGGCTTCTCACGAGTTTGGACTTTTTGGGTCCACTTCTTGATAATTAATAAATGGGTTTCATCTCACATTCTAAACTAGCTCTCGTTCCACAATTTGTCGGGCCAAAACTCAAAAATAAATCCCTCATGATCCATCAAAAATATTAATCGAAAATAATCTAAATATCAAGCCCAATAAAAAGTTTGAATTCCATCAATACGAATTTTGGGCCTGTAATCTATTCCCAAAATTACTCGTTAAAACCCAAGTGGGCCTTTCATCCATATTTTAAAAAAATACGGATGCGAAATTCATGTTGGGCCCTAGTGTTATAGTAAAAGTAAGGTTTTATTGATATAAAAGGCATTGCCCAAGTACACCAGTAGTATATAATATATATGCCTAATTACATCTAAGCAATAGTGAGAGAAACAAACAAATCATGAATATTGTCCATAATACAAATAATAGCCGAAGCCAAAGAGAGTAAAGTTCACTTCAGCTCATCCAAAAAACTCTCCATGTCTTCAAAGCACCTATAATTGTTTCCCTCTAGCCACAAACACCACATAATGAGAGATAAGGGCATTTCCTCTAATTCTGTCCAACACCTCAGAATATTCCTAACTCTTCCAATCATAGCTGATGCCACCCTAGTTGGATTAAAGAGCTCAATCTATAAACCAAGCTACCTTGTAATGTAACGAAAGATGATCTATTGATTTTCCATATTTCTTATACATAAAGATAAATCTAAAATGATGAGACTACATTTTCTCAGATTATCCGAGGTGAGAATCCACCCAAGAGATGCAATCCATACAAAGAAAGCAATCTTAGGAGGTATCTTGCACTTCTAATTAGCCTTCCAAAGAAAACAATGACCCCTTCTCAACATATCTAACTCCCAATATTGAGCCCCTCTCGAAAAAACTACATTTCTATGGACAACACCATTAGATAATACCAATAAATCAGCCACCATAACCTCTTTGTCACAGAAAATTTGGTAGAGCAAGGGAAACACCTTCTCTAGAGCCCGCCCTTTCACCACACCAATCATCATGCCAAAATAAATGCTATTACCTATTCCAATTGCAAATATGAAAAACTTGGAGAATCTTCCCCATCCAACTCTAATGGTTTCCACAATCCCACACCATAAGTCCCCCTAACTTCATTAGAACACCAACCCTCCTGAATACTCCCATACTTAGAATCTATGACTTCTCACCATAAGACCACCCCTTCCTTATGATATCCCCACAACTATGTTCCCAAACGTACTTTGTTGAAAACCCTCACATTACACCCCCTCCAACCCACTAAAGCTCCACATCCTGAGCCCAACCGACTACCCATTTGATTTGGACCTATCCTAGCCTCTTTTAAGTGCCCTATCAAATGACCAATGTGTCGGCACCTTCTGCTGCACCAAAACTTCCCTATAGGAACAAATTTGTGGGTGGTTCACCACAACCAATGGCGTCTGCATTACCCCCCCTCTACCTTGAAACTCTTGCCCTGCCTCCATAACGGATTGGAACCCTAAATTAATTTAGGGTTCCAATCCGAATTAATTTAGCTTGGTGTTCTTATGGCTTGATGGTATTTTCTGAACAATAGTATTTTCTGAATGGTTGGTTTTTTTTTTCTTTTCTGAGTTCAACTTCAACTGGAACAATAGTTTTTTTTTTCCTTTTTGGTTAATTTCATTTTGCAACTCAAAATTATCACTTTTTCCTTTTTATCAAATTACAGTACTAAGTACTCCAAGTCTCCAAATTATCAAAACCAAAGAACTACCAATTTCTTCCAATTTGTACCATTTAATTTCTAATTGATCTGCTAACTATAATAGAGCACTTAATTATATTTCTTGTATTACTAGATTTTAATTTCATGACATGTGGTATAAAATTTGAGTACCATATCATTTGTATTCGAAGCGCACGATGAAGTACTTTCATTAACATAATTAATGTTTGGATGTTAATACTTGAATGTTAATTGTTTGGCATGTTGCTATGTTTGCTACAATTTCAGATTTGTTGTTTGCTTGAGTTCAAGGATATTCCGACAGATTCTAGTTTGAGCTCCCCTTTTTAGGCCTAGGGTACCCCTACCCTTACCACTACTCCTACTCTCACTCCTACTCCTGGCCCAACAACTACCTCTACGGAACCTTACCTTGCCCCCAAGCCCAAGCCAAGTGTAACCACTGTGGAAAAATTTATGGATGCCACTATAGGAAACATGGTACCTCACAATTAAATATGCACTTAGAAGAGCAATGTAAAAAAAGTCCAGTATTAAGATCATTACAAGAGAAAAGCCAATCTAGGCTAGAAATTGGACTTAAAAAAATGACAGATGAGAGTAGTGGGGGTGCAACATTGAGGGGGTATATTAAGTATGATCCCGATGAGTATAGGAGACACTTAGCTTGCATGGTCATTATGGACGAGCTACCTTTTCAAGTTGTTGATGGGAAATAGTTCCAAGCGTATTCTCATTACTTGGAACCAAAGTTTACTTTTCTTTCTCGCCACAGAGTGGCAAACGATGTAAAAAAAACATTATTTTTCTTAAAAAGAAAAGTTGAGGGTCAATTGGCGGGTTAATTTGTTTGCCTCACCACTAATACTTGGACATCAGTCTAAAATTTTAATTATATGTCTTTAATTGTGCATTTTGTTGATGGTGATTGGACATTGCATAATAAAATTATAAAATTTTGTCAAATCATCGATCACAAAGGTGAGACAATTGGGAGGAGCTTGGAGGCCGTAATAAATGAGTGGTGGTTGACACGAGTTGTTACAGTCACAGTTGATAATGCCTCATCTAATGATGTCGCATTAGGATATCTTAAGACCTATCTTAGAGAGGCAAATAAGATAATCATGGGTGGTGAGTGTCTACATGTGAGATGTGCGGCATATATTTTGAATCTTATTGTCAGTAATGGTTTGAAGGATCTTCATGACTCGATTGCTCGGGTTAGGACTGCTACGAGATGGGAGAGATATTCTCCATCGAGATTGAAGAAATTCAAGGTTGTTGTGAGGTCTCCGGCCTAACATCCAAGAATGGCCTTTGTACTGATATGCCTACACTTTGTAACTCAACATTTTTTATATTGGAGGCGGCCCAATAATATAAATTGGCATTTGCATTATTGAGGGATGAAAACATCCAATAAGTAAAATATTTTGATGATCACGAGAAATTGAGCAAACCCGTGGATGATGATTAGGATGTTGTATCTATTTTCGTAGATTTTTTTAGGCTTTCCAACGAGGTCACCACGACACTGTCTGGCACTTTGTACCCTACATCCCATCAAATATGTATGCAAATATGTAGGGTGAAAGAAGAATTAGATGACATGATCACGGGTGGTCACATTAGGCTGCGGGAGATGACAATGATTATGAGGTCAAAGTACGATAAGTATTAGGGAGATTTCACTAGGGCTAATATTTTGTTATATGTAGTTGTTGTGTCTTTGACCTTCGTTTAAGGTGGATGATATGGTATTTGGATTGGGAATTGTGTACGGCAAGCATGGACGGAGCATATTGCAGCAAGGGTTAGGGAAACCCTTGATAGATTATTTGATGAATTTACCGTCTTGCGGAGTGGTAATATTGCGCCACCTACACCTACCCCCCACCAGTTCCAGAAGTCGAGGTTGGGAGAAGACGTAGATTGGACTAGGGTGAGAGGTTGGAGTAGACCCCCTTCATTCGGAGTTCTACAGAAAGTTTCGAGATCGCATCACATCTCCAACTCATATTCCGACTACCAACCAAGTTGCTAACATCTTCACTAAACCACTTGGTCTTGAATTATCGTCATTTTGTTTGTAAGTTGGACATTACGGATCTTCATGTACCAACTTGAAGGGGAGTATTACACCACATATATTCAAATCAATCACCAAATTTCTTCTAGTAGTTGTTTGGTGAATCGTACAACTTTACTTTCCTTGTATATAGCTGCATAAAAGGCACAGTTTTCTCATTTGGTTTCCCCTTAAATACTTGTATACATGATTTTACAATCAATAAAAGATATTTTCTTCTTCATTCAACAACATGATTGTTTAGTATTTGGATATTTGAATTTTATAACAGTTGATTTTGTTCACTTCTGTACGTTGAAACAAGATATCAAATATAATGGAGTACTAGGCAGCTACCTCAAGTAATGGGGGGTACCGGCACTTGCCTTTCACAACATTGTTGTACATTACAGTCGACGATGATAGAGGAAGCAAAGTGTCAGCTAGAACAAACTTAGATAGCAACATACGATTCAACCAATACAAGAGCTTGTCTATGATACATATATCTATATGTATGGAGTGGACATATATAGAGCCATATATGTGGATCTATGAATCTTTCATTTTGATAAGTAGTCTCCTTCACTCTATATTGAGCTTCATGTCATGTTCTTCATGTCATGTTCTCGACTGAGCAATGGCTTTATTTTTAAATGGTACAAATTCACACATACTAATTACATATTCAGAAAAGGAATAAAATATGATATGTTCTTCATATGAAATGATCAAGAAAAAGATTATTAATTTGTTGAGTGCGAGAATTTGGAGAATGTCTTTGAACCAAGGAATATGAGTACTCTTCAAGTAGCAACTGTTTAAGGACAACCAAAAAGGAGGTTCCATATATAGCTTATGCCAGCCTCTGCCTGCCAGAAAGCTCCTAATTCCTATTGCCAAACGTCCACCACCTTCTCTTCTTTCTGAACTCATTCGAGGACGCATCTGAATTACAAATCAAAATAAGCAGCCATGCATAATGAAATGAATAACTGAGTCCATCTCTAAAAAAGACTAGAGCCTAGAAACAATTACGCCTGTTTCGTTTGAGCAACATTTCAAAAGAAATTAATCCCTTCAATCCAAACATCTTTTAAACAAAAACCATTTTCATCTCTCTTAGTTTTTTTTTAATAAAATCATTTGCCTCAATTTTTGGCAAGCACAGTAGTTCATGAGTTTTGATTTGCCTCAACACCCAGGGGTCGAACCGGGTCGGCCAAGGTGGTGCTTCAACCGGGGTAGCACCTGAGTCAATGCAACCCTAGGTCGGCTTAGGCTACGCTTGGTTGCAAGACTCAACTGAACTCAATCAAATTTTAAGGTGAGTCTAACATCCAAACACCAAACTCTCAAATTACTAAACTCATCTCAACTCAGAACCTCCTTACACGTGAGACCCACAACCTTTTTCAATTTAACACATCTTTATACGTGTGACCCACAACCTTTTTCAATTTCCCATAAAAAGTAACATTTTTTAACTTTCCATAAAAAGTATTGAACTCATCTTAACATCTAAACACACTTTAAACTCAGTTTAGATGGGCCTCACATAACTTTATCCACTACTCAACCCAGTACTATGCATAAAGAACTGAGCTCAGTTGGGCTCAACTCAACATCCAAATGCAGCCTTAGCGGTAGCTATCCCTTGCCACTTTTCTTTTTCGACTTTATGAACTTAAATTTTCTTTTACAACGTTTTCTTGATTTTTTAAATTCAGTTTTTTCAAATTTTATTTGGTAGGTTTTAATTATTTTTATATTTTCAAATAATTTTTATGTTTTATATTTTTTAAAAGATTTTTAAATTTCTTTTGCTATATGTCAGAACTTCGCATGCTATGTCATTTTCTTGAATCTGACAAAGGATTTTTATTATGGAAAATGCTAGTGTGCTCTATGAATTTGCTTCCTCATTTGACCGCTTCAGTATTTTAATTTTTTTAATTATTTTTTTATTTAATAGTTAAGAAAGTAAATATTAGTATATTTATGTATTTTTTATTTTTTTTAAAATAAAAAATAGCATTTAGCCTATGGGGCACGCTAGCAGTCACCGTTGTGCGGCAGAGTAGCATTACCCTTTTATTATAAAGATTACAAACCCAGAAAGTGAAATTGATAAGTTAAAAATCCAAATAGTAAAAGCATAATCATTCAAAAACTGAGAACTATTTTTGTAATAATTTTTCATAAAATCCAATATCAAACATATCTTAGAATTTTTTTACTTAAACACCTTTTCATTCTATCTATTATTTTTACAAAACACGGTACAAAATACTGTTTAAACTATTTTTCAATAATTCTCAGAAATTGGTAAGAATTTCATAACCAAACATGCAGGGCAGAACCAAGAATTTTTTAATTTGGGGCCAATGACATTAATATAAAAGCATGTAAATTCTTTTAGTCTATCTCTACATGAGTACATGGACATTATTAAAGATCTACGGGAGATTTGTTTCCTAACTTTCCTTCACTCCTAATTGTTAATTCGGTGTTAACATGGATTTTACAAACAAAATCAATCAAAATAAACTAGCTAGTGAAACATTTGAAAGGAAAAGTATAAAACAAATAGGAAAAATGAGATTTTAAATCTACCAAATAGCTTGTTTTCTTGAAAATGTATCTATTTGTGTAGGTACCAAAGAAAAAGAATGTAAAAAGTGGTCAAGAAATTTTCTTGCCTATTATGAGATGTGAAAAAAAAAGTAAGAGGATGTGAGATTTATCAATGACAAAAAATTGGTGCACGTATGGAAAAATGGTTGAGAAAATCAAAGAAACGTGAAAAACTAAGTATTGGAGATGATATCAAACCAAAAATTGATTCCATTATTATCTTGATGTAGTGAAGATGATATGATTAGTATCTTGATTTAATTTCATAATTATCAAATCAACTTATTTCATTTTAATAATTATCAAATTCAGATATTGGATTTTGTACTCAATAATAAGAAAAGATGTAGCCCAAAACTATCGGCTAATTATGAAATCAAATTAGGATAATAATCAAATGAAATTCTTGATTTGGATATTATCTTCAAATATATCAAGATAATAATGGAATCAATTCTTGATTTGATATTATCTCCAACAAGTACTAAGTGAGGTATTTTAAATAAAGTTTTTTAAGGACTAGTTCCGCCCTCCAAACATGCCCTAGATTTCTCTTTTTTCTTTTTTTTTGATAGAATGCCCTAGATTTCTTGAACAAATTTAAACTTAGGTTTGGCGAAATTCAAAAAGAAATTAATAGAAAAGGAAAGTAAATTCTCCATTTTTGACGCATTCACCCAAAAGCACAAGTTAAAAACTTGTCACATTATTTTTGTAAGTTCAACACTCGTCACATTAACTAAAGCTGGCCAGCTCGGTGCATCAGTCTTAAACATCTGGACTCTGAACGGCCCATAAGAAACAAGCGTAAAAAAGGATGGTCATAAATACCTTCTTGAGGATAGATTGAGTTGTAATGCACCTCAGCCCAAAAACTCAAGAAAATCACTGGACAACACAAGCATTGCGTAAAGATTATTGTCTATATAATATAAAATTAAAAGGCACAAAACTGACAATTAAATATCAGAAACCAAAAAATAAAAGGAATTGTAAGCCAGCAAAACAGAAATTTTTATATTTTACTGATATGATCATGACAACAAAAAATTAAAATAATAAAAATTGTTGATATAAATGATACCCCAGTTTGGCACAATTTCCACAATTAACTTTTCATAGTTCCCCTATTAGATTTCCATGGACAGCCAGTAAATTTACCACTAGTGGCACCAGTTTTAAAAATACAAAGCAACTTGAGCAGGAAATGGAAGTAGATCACACACACATATAAATTATTAAAATTAGGCTAAGGTTCAAAAGTATTACCAAAGAAAGTGTAATGTGAGGAATAAAGAAGCAGAGGAAAATGGGGAAAGATTTTTAACAAATACATAATATTGGAAACCAGGAATTGAAAATAGAGCTTGCTGCAAGTAGAATCAACATAAAATTCTTTGCCAAGCCACTGTGAGCTCAAAAGACCAAAAGCAATCTATTCTCACAACAAAAATTAGCAAGACTCGGATTTTACCTCGATTTGGCTTCTGGAAATTTGAAAGAATTTCTATGCAACAAGTATCCTTAAACGATGTAATAAGAAAAATGTTCACACCATACTGCAACAAAAAATTCAGAAGTATTAGCCAAGGATGAAATGCACGTATATTGGACTAATAACTCTATAATAGTGATCTTTGGAAGGTAAAGTCCAGAAGTAAAAACAATGGGTTCAAAAGGAAGTTGGTGAAAGAGTGGCCAGGAGTTCAGAAAAACAATAGAGCCAGAGACAATTCAGTGACAAGTGAAAACTCTCTCAGCTGCAAGATACAAATAGAAAAACCAGTCGAACCACCAAAGTTGTACTTTCAAGCTACAATATAACTTCACTGCTTGTAATAAATGAACATAATCACCATAAACCGAGGGCATAGGACATAAATACCTATATATAAACTTTGAACAAACCAAATAATGATGGGACCTCTGGACATTCATAGACTATCAAAGAAATCAAAATCTGACACAGTTCAAAGAGAAAGAAGATGATCATCAGTAACCATACCAAATCTGCAGCTGCTTGCAATGTGACATGATCACCCCACTCACCGCTCCTAGTACAATTAAAATGAAACTGTAACATCAGCAGATTCTTAGTCTAAAAAACATTATCAGAGAGCAAGATGGGTAAAAAGTTCAATTAGTACTCGGACATCTTCTCTGAATAATCACCATATTCCATGGGAACATATCCCCCATAAATCTCAGGATGAGACCTAAGCTGATGATAACAAACCATAAAAGTAAATGATACATCAAGATACATATGAGCTCTAAGAAAAATCAAATTGAATCAAGAAAAAGTAGCTATTCCATAAAAACAAACCTGATTCACAACTTGTTGCCTAACAAATTGGTGATTGTCAGGTGTGCTATATAATTGATCTGATAAAGCACGAAACTGGGAAAATAAACCATTAAAAAGCAAGTAGTATTCAACAAATATTACAACTAAAGCATGGTGTATAAATTACGAACTCATAGATCCCTACGAGAATTGTTAGGATGCTTAAGGATAAGGATAAACTAACCTGACAATTACCATCTCCTTGAACCTTGTGCTCTACAAAGTCGTACATCTGCAATCTGAGTACAAGGCACAAAGCAGCATCAACTATCAAGCCGCTGAGAGGAGAAAAAATATCAAGCTCTACTCTAAAACAAATAAACAGCAGAACTGAGGAGGGGGAGAGCGAGCGAGTGAGAGAGAGAGAGAGAGAGAAGATTATCTCCCAAGAGAGAGAGGAAATGGTAAGAAAGATTATAAATTTAACAAGAAAAGACTACACTTAAGACAATACCTGTCCAGAAGCCTCTGATGATCTGAAGTTACTTCATCAATTGAAGGAATTTCCCCATTAATTCTAGGAACATGCTGTTAAACATAAAGAAAGTTAAGCGTGACACCTACCACACTTATACATCCATCATAAAATTCCCAACTCTTGAAAACTATAACATAATTTAAGACCTAATTTGCAATCAAAGTACATATCAATACTCATCAAATTTTTGCTGAGTAGAAACAAATTTTTATAAGAGACAGAACTCAAAACCTCTTGATGCATCTAAATGTCTAGGCTCAACAGGTAAACAATGGAGTTGGGAAATATGGTAGTTCTTAGATTATAAGCTTACAAGATTGCTTAGCAATCATGCAAGAAAAAACACATAAAGGGTAGCTATTTCTAATTAAGAACGTTTAAGTTTTCAACATAGCATAGATGATCTAAAGTATGATAAGTGGAAACTATATATGATCTCCAGCCCTTAATTCTAGACCAACACATTTAGTTTTAGTTCGGAATATTAAAAGCTTGGGGAGTATGTAGGATGCAAGGGATCTTCTGTGCCCATGAAAACCCCTTGGGGGCTACTTACAAAGTGAGATCTACATGGGATTGTGTGATTGCGAAGATTGAGAGTAGGTTCGTAGGATGGAAAAAGACTTATTTGTCAAAAGGAAGAACAATCACATTAGTTAAGAGCCTTTCTAACCTACCAACATACTTTTTATCTTTATTTCCCCTACCCGTGTAGCCTATCAAATAGAGAAGATTTTTCGGGCTTTCCTATGGGGTGAAATTGGGGAGGCAGCCAAGTTCCAGCTAGTTCGTTGGGATAAGGCTTGCTCCCTGATTTCTAGAGGAGGATTGGGGCTTCATAAGTTGAGATTTTCTAATGAGGCTCTTCTTGGGAAGTGGTTATGGTGGTACCATCAAGGAGGGGAATCACTGTGGAGGGCTGTTATAGATTCCAAATATGAGAGTGCTTGGGGGGTTGGTATTCTAATGAAATGAGAGGTGCACATGGCGTGGGGTTGAAGAAAAATATTAGGAATGACAGGGGGCTTTGCTAGGCATTTTAGATTTATGATTGGTGAAGGCAGAGTCAGAATTTGGCATGATCCTTGTTGTGGTGATAAGGCTCTCAAGATTTTGTTTCATGCCCTATTTTGGATTGCATATGATCAAGAGGCTTGGTGAAAGATCATTTTGAAAATTCTAGTGGTTCTTTTTAGTGAAATATTCGTTCTCTTGGACCTGCCCATGATTGGGAAATCGTCACTATCTGTGAACTTTTTGGCTTGCTGCACACTTCGAGCATTGGTAGTGTTGAGGTTAACAGGATGCTCTGAATTCATTCTGAAAACAATAAGTTTACTGTTTGATCTATGTATAAGATTTAGCAATTCAGAATCACATTACATTTTCTTAGAAGCACATTTGGAAGAGTAAGGTGCCTTACAATGTTGCTTTCTTTGGTTGGCCTGCTTCCCTTGGAAAAATTCTAACCATTGACAATCTAAGAAAGCGTGTGCTCTATATGTGTGAAAAATGTGGTGAATTTGTAGATCATTTACTTCTTCATTGTGAGGTAGCTAAGGCATTATGGGATAAGATTTTCAGCGGGATCAAACTTGCATGGGTGATGCCTAGGAAGGTGGTGGATCGTCTTGTTGGAGGGGCCTTCCAGGTAACCCCCAAATTGCTACAGCATGTCAAATGATCTCCTTATGTCTCATTTGGTGCATTTGGCTCAGAAAGAATGACCAGAGTTTTGAAGACCGGGAACGCTCTTTGGATGATCTTAAATGTTTCTTTTTCCATATTTTATTCCTATAGGCTTCTGCTGTTGGGATTAGCTTTCATGATTTTCTTTCATCTATTTCTAGCCAATAACTTGTAACTATGTGTTCTCTTTTGTATACCTCCTGTGTACTTGTCTACACCTATTTACTTTTTCTAATAAAATTTATTTTACTAATAAAAGAAAGTACAAATTAACAAAGTTATCGTTAACCAATTGATACATGAAATGGTTAAAAATAAGAAATATTGGAGTATCTTGAGCTTAAACTATCACAGCAAGCTCGTATAAGAATAATCATGGAGAATTATGAAATTGACCAAAAATCAACCATGCTCAATAAGTAAAAAAAGAAAAAAAAAATAGAATAAAAAATAGAGATATGAAATATCTTCATTATATTTCTTTAATGGCTAAAAATTGATAGCATGTAATGTTAGGTAAACTTACAGGGATGGGGATCATTTGATCCAGTCTCCTGCCTACTTCACCGTCAAGTGCAAATTCATTAGTTAGATCCGGAGAATAAGAATACCCTTTTGTATCACTCTGGCTAGGATGAGAAGTTGAAGGCTCTGTATCATCAGCTTCTTCCTGCCCGTAATAATGGTCTGCACATTATAACAAGGTTATCAGGATAACTAATATATGAAAGCTGATGACTGCCAAGCATATCCATAAAGCAGCTTAACCCAATACCTGAACAGTAGAAGTTCATTGATGGACTGTCCCAATCATGTCCAAGATTTGATGCTTGATAGTGCTCTTCTCCTGCACGTGAGTATCCAGATGCTTCTGAAACTGCAAGCTGCAAAAACTCTTCTTGAAGTGTACGCGCAATAACCTCATCATTCTCCAAACGACTACAATCGGTACCATAATGCTCTTGATCGATTCCATTATAAACGTCATCAGCACCATGATGCGTCATATAACCATAATATCCAGATCCGATGGGATCAACATCGAAAAGCTGAAGACCCCACTGAATGGCATCCGAATGTTCATGTATAATCATCTATGAATCCCGAAAGAAACTGCTTTCGAGATCACTGATCCAATTAGGATAACCCATTTAAATAGCTCTCAATTATGTAAGAAAGATTAATATTCAACTAAATTTGCAATAATCACCAAGCATCCTATATCTAGATATATAACTTAGAATGCTATAATTTGTGTCAAACTAAGCGCCGTGCTTCACCTTGAAGACTTCAAATCAAAATATTAAATGCATGTCTTAAATACTAGGGCAATTGATTTCACCAAGGTCACTAGTGAGAAAAAGAGGCTCTTCATTTATTATATGCAACAATTATGACCATGATTGTCATTCCTAGTAGTTCTGTGCGTCTAAAGACGCTTCAGTTTACTGAGATAGATACAAAAAATGCAGGAGCTGCTGGTATAGCATGAGATGGAAAGGAGTCGAAGCTTGATTATCCTTAAAATTACTACAAACATAATAGGCAAGCCAATTAGAGGCATGATCCCAAACGATGTATAAGTCCAACTTCAATCAAATATGATCAATTAAGTATTCTAAAAAATTGAGATAATAGCTAAATCAGCACAATCAAGAGAGAGTAAAGCAGCCAGTAGATTAAACTGATGAGGTCATTTTGGAGACATTATGCGAGAAGATGCACAAACTGAACAAAGAAATTAATTAATTTTTTCATGTGAATCCCATATTTATTCATTTTTTTCAAAAAAAGATGAGTGCGAAACTTGGGCACTTGATTATTGCAAATATCATTTCTCTTATAATTTTTTAATGGCTATTAGACATTTCACACCATATAAGGCAACATCTGTAGGCAAATCCTTTATTAAATGACTACACGTCAGCTTTGGTCGCCACCGCGACTACTCAGCCTTTGGTTAATCTCTATCTTCAATAAAAAAAGAATAAAAAACCCTCAACTCAGTGTCATGAACCTTGCTGAAGATTGGCCATTAAAAAAACCAAAGTTTGGGTGAGATGTACTCACGCATGGAGCACGCCACTAAAATCAAAACAAATCACAAATTTCGAAAACCAAGGGTAAGAAAAAGAAGAGCTTATGCAAAAAGGAATAAAAAAAAAAACAAAAACAACATAAATCGACAAACCCAAATGAAATCCATCCACCTATCCAAAATTTCAATCATCCAAATCCTCAAATCACCAAGAAATCCATCCCCGATCCAACATCTACAAAGAGTACACAGGGAGTGATTTAACCAAACTCAAACATATATAAAGGAACTCTCATATCCACCCATCCTAAATTTCAACCATCCAAATCCTCAAACCAGAAGAAGATTTAGGACGAACCAAACAATAACCCAAATACACAATCCTTCAGAGTACAATCATTCAACATGGAAGCATACAGCAAAACGGTAAATTAGAGACAGAGTAAAAACTCACTCGAATCAGTCAACTTTGGTTGGGGCACCAATACAATCGACAGAAACCTAAGCTTTGGTCAGGAAATGGGTTCAACGTAAGGATTCCAAATGGCACTGCTCCATGTATGGAAAGGTGTGAATGCACTTTATGAGAACGTTGCACCGAGTGGAAAAATCGAGGATCAAAATTGGAAATACTGCACTCCACGCCGATTTTTATACAGTTGCCTCGGCCTTAAACGTCTAACAAGTTTATGTGGAGGGTACATCGTAAGAATGTAGTGGAGGGCTCCCGATTACGTAACTTGTCGGTGATTTAAGCGGGCATTTCCCCTCCCAACGGTTTTTCTATCCAAGTTTGGTAATGAAGAGTCCAACGATGGCCGTTGACGAAGATAAGATCAGGCCTAGTTTATTTTTCAAGTTGGTTTATTTCATCTCATTTAATAATTAAATTTTTTTAAAATTTTTATAAAAATAAAATAAATAATTCAATTTTTTTAAATTTTAAAATAAAAATAATATTAAAAATATATATTTTAACGATATTTTATTTAATTTATAACTTTTATCTGATGTCATCTGTAAAAATAAATTAAGTATAAATTTCGTTAAATTTCAAGAATTTTTTTTTTTGGGTGACGGTTAATTACTTGATAATATTAAAATCAATCTTATAATATTAAATTTTATCTGAAAAAATATAAAAATTAAATTCCAAGAATAATATATAGTAGAACCTACATTGGTATATTCAAGGACGTTGGACAACAGGATCCCGTTCTCGACTCGCTAGCAAAATCTGCCCACGGACCGAACGTCAATACGCGATCAGGCAAATTGAATAATGTTATTTCACCTTCCCTTTTATCATTAGGATAGTCACCAAAAAATAATGTGATCTGTATTGATAGTGTAAATTATACCTTTCTAATAAAATATACTATTATTGGTATTTTAAATAATTATAAAATAAAATTAGTTATTTATATTTAGTATCTTGCTCGTTGATATAAAAGGATAAAATATTAGTCTAATATTCAACATATAAAATGTAGACAAGAATCTTACACGAGCAATGATGCTCATCCTAAGAAACGAGCAAGCTTAGCACTTACAATTTACAAATTGAGAATCTTGGGCGAGAACTTGTGCTCGAACCAAGTAAAGAGAGTTGTCATGGCTAAGGCGGATCGGATCGACCTCCAGACCAGTCAGTTTCAATCCCATAAATTATGGATCGAGAAAATTAGGTCTGATCTCGATATCTATAAATTTTGGACCAGATTGGACCGAATTCCTATATGTATTTTTAAAAATATTTTTAATAATTTAATATATTATTTTTATATAGTAATTATATAAGTTAATGATGTAATTTTTATTTAATTTATTATTATTGACCATATAAAATATTTCTTTAATAAATTATTTACAATAATACACATTAATAATTTACTTAATTTTAATTTAGTAATTTAAATAAAATTTTTTCGTTAATTTATTTATAAAAAAAAAAGAGAAAAAATAATTTGATCGAATTTGACCGATTTACACCCTTAGTCACGACGAGCAATATTGAGAAACATGCATGACGGGAAACTAATCCACTAGAAACATGGTGAGTACTAAAAAAACTATTACGTAATAAAAAAAAAAATTGTCGTTACTATCTGTTAGACTGCATCATAATTAACAGACGTCCTGAATTTAAAACCAGATATTATGAAAAATGTTATGATCAACAATAAGTGAGCTTAATAATGACAATTATGATGAATTTTCAAGTCATTTTATTATAACTTTTGGTCACAACAAATATGAAATGGCCAATAAAGTCCAAAATTGTCAATAAAAACAAGTGTTTTGAACTCGATCCAACGCCAGAAGACAGTGTTGGATTGAAAGAGTAGCATAGGAAGCGAAAAGAGGACTATTATTTTAAATTTAATAGATTTTAAAATGACTAACGATAAGCCAATTTTAATCCAAGCATATGAATTATTACTTATCGATGGTAATGGTAAAACAATGGGAATTTAAATTGCCAAATCTCTTGGTGGGGAATAATTGTTAATAAATTGCCCTAATCTAGACACTTTTTTTTTTTTGGAAGAAGACGGAACCTTACTTTTATTAAATTCTTTCACTTATAGCAGAGGGATATCCTGGTAACAGATCAAGACCCATGAGATATACAGATATTCAATGAAGCATCCCATGTATCAAACTTAGAAAACAATCTAACATTAAAGTTCAGAGCCCCACAAAAAACTAATAATCCAGATAGCAACAAAAAAAATTAGAAAAAGCGTAAGAAAGGTAACCTAGAATAATTCATATGAATAAGACCTTCCAACCTGCAAGGAGAATCTACCAAGCTATTCCAAACAAGATTAGAACCTTCTCCCTTGTTTAACCAACCAGTCCGCCACTTGATTTCCTTCTCTGAAAATATGTTTTATGGAGCAAGTCATAGACGCCCTTATCTCATTGATTGCCTCCCATAAGTCCTCCACCATATTCTGAAATTCAATGAAAAAGAACAATGCGATTGGTTATATATTTTTGTAGTATTAATGCAGATGGTAGGGCGGTGATTGCGGGAGAATATATAAGGCTATTTAATGCACTATCAGGCCATGATATTATATCTTAAATAAATAAGAAATAGTTCGTGGAATGCACTACAGATAGAAATTGGAACTTGACACAATTTTCCATTTTCGATGGCCTGTCAACTCCAGTCGGCAAATTTGACTCTTATATCAACATAATATGTCCTCATTAATGTTTTTTCCTTTCTTTTGCAAAATTTCAAATTTTAAGTTCTTTAAGTCTTATCTTGTCTCAAATTTCCTTATCTGTAATTTTTGTTTACTCTGTTTTTACAAAGTGTTTGTCTCTCGGACAAAAGGTTTGTTAGAAAAGAGTTTATAGAAATAGAAGTTAAGACAATGATTGTCATAAAGAAATTTGTGTGCAGGTGAGTCCCAAACAGGTGAGTAGTTTGACTTATAATCTAAATTTTTTCCTGTATTGATTAGTTACAACCGTAATTTCAATTTCAATAAATGAAATGAAGTCTATTTTCAATAAAATATATATATATATATATATATATATTTCCTTATATAAATATTGTTATTCCAGTTTTATCATTTTGAATCAAAATATGATAAAACACACAATATTTTGGATATGACAGCCCTTTTGAATTTAAGATGTACCAAAGAACACGCAATATCCCTTCACGTTTGGGAAACTTCTCAACTTGACCAACAATTATTAAAACTTACCCTTTCGGATTTATTCTCACAGGATGCAATGCCAACTGTTCCTTTACCCTGCTTTTGGTTTTCAACTAACCATGTATTAACTTAATTTAAATATATAATAAAAGGGAGTGAGACTTACCAAATAAAAATCTCATAACAATCGGCCATATAGAGAAGAGAACTGCTACAGATATAAAGAGATTATACAAAGTAAACTCACAAATTGATCATGTGATTTCATGAAATTCGTTAGATTTATTTTATAATAAAAATAAATTTACAATCTGACGTACTATATCAATTCATATCAGTTTGTAAGTTTTTTTTTTTTTTTTATGTATTTCCTTTATTGCTAAAGTATTTTTCTATAGGTAATAGACGAATAGTCAGTCCTTTTTTCAAAATCAAGAAGGGGACCGTCATAATTGACGGTTTGATAAAATCAAACAAGTGGATTGACAAATTGCATAAATAAGGTTGCGTAGTAAATAATTGTTTTGACCTTTTTTTTTTATTTTTTTATTGGAGAAATGATAAACTTCATTAAACTTAATCAAGAGTTACAGAATGCAATAATTCTGAACTAACAACCAGATCAACTACATCCTCTGGTAGTGATAGTGCAGCTTTTGCAAGGTTATGAGCATAAACATTAGTAGATCTTTGAACAAATAAAACATTCCAACTCACTAAAGAGGATAGTCTAGTCTGTCACTAAGAATCATTCCCACCCTATCCCATCTATCCATTTGTTGCTCTAAACCTTTGACAATTGGAAGAGAATCATCCTCCAATAGCTAGTTCTATATATAAAGCACCTTGAGCTTTAGCAAGTAAAGGATCAAAAAAGCTTGCTCTTGAACTTTTTTTGGAAGCCATCACTCTACCTTGAGAATCATAGGCTATTATGCCAAAACCTGCCCTCCTTTGTCCTTCACTCACACCTGCATCCCAGTTGATCTTAGAGCCTGTTTGAGATTGAGTTTGTAAGTTTAAAAAGTGTTTTTAACTGTTTAAAAGTTCTTTCAAAGAAAAAATTATATGTTTGGTAAATTTATAAAAAGTGATTTAATCACCTAAAAAAGTTGAAAGTCTACTTTTTTAAAAAGCATCAAATTAAAGCTTTTATTGAAAAGCTCCGGTAGATAACTGTATATTTTTAAAAAATTAGTGTAACTACCTTTAAAAGTGCTTTATATACATGTTTATCAAACAGTAAATAACTTTTGAAGTATAGAGCTTATGATTTAAGTTATAAGCAATAAGCTCTAAAACTATAAGTTATATTTCCTACCACAACCTCAAAGATGCACTTAGTTACACCTGGAGGAGGAGGATTCTAGTTACCATTCTCTCTGTCATCCCTCGAGATGATGTATTATGCTTTGTTGAGTAGCTTTAAAGTCTTTTAGATATTTCGGAGCTGTGAACCAAAACAAAGGGATGAGTAAAGGAGTTCTCAAAAATGAATTGATTCGTCCTATGCCAAATACTTCTAGCTGTTATAGCAAATAATTCAATAGTCTCTTGATCACAGGTTGAGATTAATGCCTCAAGTAAGTCGCTAAAATTTGCAGGTCTAATAGAGCTTTTCTGCAAACCAGCTGGACCTTGACTCCACACATCCATAGCAGATGGACAGTTCCACAAAATATGATCACGGTTTCATTCTCACACAAGCAAATAGGACACTTAGGAGATTCACAAATTTCCTTCTTAGCCAGGTTAAACCTTATGGGTAACAACTCAAGACAAGCTCTTCACAAAAATGTCTTCATTGCATTTGGAATTTGAAAGCTCCAACTGTTAGTCCAATCTATTTTATTTTTAACAATAGAAGATGTTGGAATATACAAACTCAAATTGAAGCTTTGGAGTTGAAGTCAAGGGAAGCTAAACATAAAAGATAAAATCGACTATTTCCAAATGACAGTAAAATTAAGTCCAAATGAAAATGAGATAAATTAGTTAGAGTGCCAAGTAAATATCTTCTGTACACTCAAGTTAGTTAGCATACGTGTCTATAAATAGAAATGATGTAAATGTAATATTCATTCAATTCTAGTTAATGAGAAATTCACATTGAATTTGCTCTCAATCCTTCCTTTACATTTCTAGCTCTCTGTTTCCCATTCTTCAAGTTACATAATTTTACATGGTATCATCATCCATAAACATTCCGCTGCCTTCTTTATTTTTTTTACACAATTCTTGCTTTCTTTCTTTTGCTTCTATGGCAGAATCCTCTAATAATTCTTTTGAAAATTCTTCTCCTCCTTTGGGAAATCCATCTGATGATTCCTCAAGTTACTACTACTTGCATCCATTTGATAATCCTGGAGCTCTTCTTGTATCTGAAATTTTTTCTAGTGACAACTATGTGGCTTGGAGTCGGTCCATCATAATTGCTCTCACAGTCAAGAACAAAGTTGCCTTCATCGATGGGAGTTTGCCTCAACTAGTTCTACTAATTCTCGACTTAAGACTGCTTGGTTACGGGCCAACAATCTTGTGCTTTATTGGCTAATGAATTCCATTGCAAAGGAGATTCGAGGTAGTTTTCTTTATTTCAACAATGCTGCTGACATCTGGAATGAATTAAAGATTCGATACCTGCGTAGTGATGGTCTAAGAGTATTTGCCTTGGAAAAATCCTTAAGTTCTATTTCTCAGGACTCAAATTCAATCACTGAGTATTTTAGTGCTTTCAAAGCACTATGGGATGAATATATTAGTTATCGTCCCCTTCCAAATTGTAATTGTGGATTTTTGGAAAAGTGTACCTGTGCAGTATTGAAGAACCTTGCTGATCAACAGCAAGCTGACTATATCATGAAATTCTTGATTGGTCTGCATGATTCTTTTTCAGCAATTCGAAGCCAATTATTGCTTCTTTCTCCATTACCATCAATGGGCAAGGTTTTCTCTTTATTGATACAAGAAGAGAGCCAACGTTCCTTAACCAATGCAGTAGATATCCCCCTTGATTCTCATGCTATGGCTGCTGCACAACCATCTACACAAACTTATTCAAATGCTGTTAAGTTCAGCAAAGTCAAAGGCAAATCAGATGTCATTTGTTCTCAATTTGGATTCTTTGGACATCTTGTAGATAAGTGTTTCCAGCTTATAGGCTATCCACCAGGATGGAAAGGGCCTCGATTAAAGAGAATTAATTCTACACGATTGCCCAATGCAAACATTGCATCTTTTATGGAGCAAAACTTAAACAACCCAACTATGTTTTTTTCTCAAGAGCAAATATAGAATTTGATCACTCTTGCAAATAGCCTATCCACTTCTCCTATCAATCCTAATCCTGTAGTTAACACTACCTCTACATCAGGTAATAACCCCATTCTTTGTTTAGCTAATACCTCCTTAAATCACATCTCTCCTTGGATATTAGATACTGGAGCAACAGATCACATGATCTGTTCTCCTCATCTGTTCACATCCATAAAAATCCCAACCAAACCCTCTTCTGTCCATTTACGAAATGGTCACTCAGTTCCTATTAGTTTTACTGGTACTGTTAAAGTCTCCCCTGATTTAATTTTACACAATGCTCTTTATGTTCCCTATTTTCTTGTCAATCTCATTTCTACTTCCAGGTTGACTAAAGAAAATTATGTTGCCTTGTTTTTCTTTCAATCTAAATGTGTATTGCAGGACCTCAACAAATGGAGGATGATTGGGCTTGCTGAAGTCAGAAATGGTCTATACCACCTCATCAATTTTTCTACTGCTACGCAGAAGGAAATTCCTGATTCAAACAACTCTTTCTTGGCTAACACATCTACCATTAGTCCTAACATGTGGCATTTTCGGTTGGGACATTTATCTTCTGCCAAACTAAAACTCATTAGTTCTATTGATTCTTCTATAAAAATATCTCACAAACATGTTTGTGAGATATGTCCTCTAGCAAAACAAAAGAAACTGTCTTTTCTTGTATCACAAAGCAATTCCAACAAAGCTTTTCAATTAGTACATTGTGACATTTGGGGTCCATTCTCCACTATCTCTCATTCTAGCTATAAATTCTTTCTTACCATTTTGGATGATCATACACGTTTTACTTGGTTTTTTCTTATGAAAGCTAAATCAGAAACTCGAGTTTCAGTTGCTGCATTCCTTCTTCTAGTAAGCCATACCCTCTTGCTCATTTCCTTTCAACACATAAATTGTCACCTAGACATGTAGCTTTTACTTCTGCTTTGTCATCTAATTTTGAACCTAAGACTTTCAAACGTTCTTGTCCTGATTGTATTGAACAAGTTGTTTGGTCAGATTCTATGTTGTAATCTTTACTTATTAATGAAAGCAGTTTCTATTATATAAAAAAAAAAGACTTTCAAACAAGCCAATTCTTATCCACATTGGCAAGCAGCCATGTTAAATGAGATCAAAGCTCTTGAATTAAATAAAACATGGAAACTTGCAATATTACTTCCAAATAAGATTGCAATTGGATGTAAGTGGGTATAGCGTGTTAAATTCAAAGCTGATGGCACAATTGATAGATACAAGGCTAGATTAGTAGCAAAAGGCTACACCCAACAAGAAGGCCTTGATTATTTTGACACATTCTCACATGTAGCTAAAATGACAACAGTGAGAACATTGTTATCCATTGCTGCCATTAAGAATTGGCATTTACATCAACTTGATGTAAACAATGCTTTTCTCCATGGAAATTTAAATGAAGAGGTATATATGCAACTACCACCAGGGTATTCTTTACCAACTGATCCAAGAGTTTGCAAACTCAAAAAGAGCCTATATGGTCTAAAGCAGGCCTCAAGACAATGGTTTTTCAAATTGTCATCTTCTCTACTTCAATTTGGTTTTATTCAAGGGAAGTCTGATTCCTCTCTATTCATCAAGCATAATTCAAACAGCTTTATAGCACTCTTGATTTATGTTGATGATGTGATTCTTACTTCTAATAATCTTGTTGAGTTGTCAACTGTCAAAAAGTTCTTACATGACTCTTTCACTATCAAAGACTTGGTAGAACTAAAGTATTTTCAGTGGCTCTCAAAGGACAAATGGTCTTTTCAAATAAGGCACTCTTCCTCTATCTTACGATTAAATATTGTTTAGATTTTATTCAAGGGAAGTCTGATTCCTCTCTATTCATCAAGCATAATTCAAACAGCTTTATAACACTCTTGATTTATGTTGATGATGTGATTCTTGCTTCTAATAATCTTGTTGATATAGTCACTGTCAAAAAGTTCTTACATGACTCTTTCACTATCAAAGACTTGGTAGAACTAAAGTATTTTTTGGGGATAGAAGTGGCTCGATCAACCAAAGGCATAACTTTCTACCAACGAAAATATGTCGTAGATATCTTGCAAGATAGTGGTTTTTTAGGTTGTAAACCTGTGGCATTTCCTATGGAGTTTACACTAAAGCTGAGTGCGAATGACTCATCTCCTCCTTTGACAGATCCTGCACAATACAGAAGATTAGTAGGTAGATTGTTATACATCACTATAACTAGACCTGACCTATCCTACTCAATACAAGCACTAAGCCAGTTCATGGCTAATCCTAGTAGTAATCATCTTCAAGCTGCTGAAAGGGTCCTCAGGTATATCAAAACAACACCAGGCCAAGGTATTTTTTTGTCTGCACATTCCCCTCTTCATCTAAAAGCCTACTCAAATAGTGATTGGGGTGGTTGTATTGACACCAGAAAGAGCATTATTGGCTTCACAGTGTTTCTTGGTGACTTTCTTATATCATGGAAATCAAAGAAAAAGCCAACAGTTAGTCGATCCTCAGTTGAGTCTGAATACAAAGCTCTAGCCTCTACCACATGTGAACTACAATGGTTGATCTACTTGCTAGCTGACTTAAAAGTTCCTCATCCACAAGCTATTTTGCTTTATACAAACAGCAAACCAGCTTCTGATACTGCATCAAACCCTGTCAACATGAATGAACAAAGAACATTCAACTAGACTGCCATTTGGTCTGAGAAAAACTGCAAGAAGGTTTGATCAAGATCATTCACATTCCATCCAAACATAAGCTAGCAGACATTCTAACTAAACCACTTGGTTCCCTCAGTTTCCATCATCTGATCCGCAATATGAGAATGATCAATATACATTCCCATCTTGAGGGGGGGCGGGGTGTTGGAATATACAAACTCAAATTGAAGTTTTGGAGTTGAAGTCAAGGGAAGCTAAACAGAAAAGATAAAATCGACTATTTCCAAATGACAGTAAAATTAAGTCCAATTGAAAATGAGATAAATTAGTTTGAGTGCCAAGTAAATATCTTATGTACACTCAAGTTAGTTAGCATACGTGCCTATAAATAGAAATGATGTAAATGTAATATTCATTCAATTCCAGTTAATGAGAAATTCACATTGAATTTGCTCTCAATCCTTCCTTTACATTTCAAGCTCTCTGTTTCCCATTCTTCAAGTTACAGAATTTTACAGAAGAGGACTAGCCATTCATTAGTTCATTTAGCTACTTTTGGAAATGGTATGCACTCTTCACTGTGAAGAGCCCATCTTTGGTTCCTAGCTAGATTAGTCTATCCTCTGCACCGGTGGAACTAATTGGGATCTCAAGGATAGTTTCAGATTCATCTTCTCCAAAAACCTCCTTAACCAGATCCTTCTTCCACTCCTTCACTATATGGTTGATAAGACTAGCAACTTTTGCAACCTGAGGCAGAATCAGTGTTGCGATTGGACCTTGTAACTAGAGGGAATAAGCAACCACTTATCCTGCCAAATGAGTGTACTATGTCCATTACCAATCCTCCAAATGGTGTCCTTTTCAATCAGATGCCTAGCTGAACAAATGCTTCTCCAGATAAAGGAAGGGTTAGTAAAATTCTGTTCTAGGAAAATATTTCACTTTAAGAACCTGAGATGCCAAGGAATGTGACTTTTGTAGAATTATCCATGCTTGTTTAGCTAATAAAGCATTATTAAAACTCTCAAAATCTCTAAATCACAACCCTCCTGCACTTTCTACCTTTCCCATTTACCTCCAAGAAACCCAATGTGTCTTACGCTCCCTTTGTTGTTGTCCCCACCAAAAGTTGTGCATGACTCTATTAAGTTCTCTGAGAAGAGCCTTTGGCAGTTTAAAAACCCCCATACAAGTGGGGAGAGCTTGAAGGATAGCCTTGATTGTGATAGCAGTTTATTTTTCCAATTACTCACTGGAGTCCTTACTCTATCCAGGATCCTTTTAAATGCTTGAATTCTTAACCTGCCTATAAGGACAGGTAGGACAAGGTATTTCTCATAGCTTGAAATAGCTCTAAGTCCAGCCATGCCAAGAATAAAATCTCTAGTCACCCTTTTGTTATTTGCACTACAAAATATTGAAGTTTTGTCCATGTTGAGTTTCTGTCCAGAGCCACTTTCATATAGATAAAGTATTTTAGCCCACTCTATTGCATTTGCATGACAAAATCGCAAACTATCATCTGCAAAAAATAAATGGTTAAGACTTAAATTGCTTCGACCAAATTGGAACCCATGAATGTGCTTAGAAGCTTCAGCTTGATGCAAGAGTAAACTCAATACTTCTGATACAAGGATAAAAAGATAGGGAGACAAGGGATCTCCCTGCCTTAGTCCCCTTGTAGGTTGAAACCATGGCTGAGGAACATCATTAATGAGAATGGAGTATGGAATAATTGTAATACACCCCATCACAAAGCCAATCCATCGTGAGCTTAATACCATCTTCTCCATTGCTGCTCTTAAGAAGCTCCATTCCACCCTATCATAGGTAAAATTACCCAAGTACCCCTGATTATGCACGTTAATGCTAAACAAAAGTTGTTAGCATAGATTAGTAACCAATATAAAATATTAAGAACATTAATACAATAATTTGATTACGAAAGGAAACCCTTTGAAGAACTCCTCAAAGGTAAAATCCTACGGGACAACCAAACCCAGGAAAACCAATTTTATAGATTGAGAGTATTACAAATAAAACATTTACAAAACCTTTGTAACTAGACATGTTTACCCAAGACACGAGACCCACTTGTCTTCTACAGCAGTAGTTAGTCAGAACCTCTGACACTTTCCAATCTTTGTCTTTTCTACTGGAACCTTCAGTGGTTGAACTTGAACACGACAACTCCCCCTCTGAGTATGCTCTCACTCAATTCCACGAATTGAGCTATTTGGAAAATCCTTCTCTCAAGAATTTTCTCTTTCAAGTTCTCTTGAAGTTCTCCTCAAATCTTGAAGCTCACAATACTTATGAATATGTACTATTCAAGTCACACAGAAACCCTCGGCCGACTTCTCTACAAATAGGTAATATTGTAATTTATTTGGAGAAGGACTCTGCTTACAGGTTTATACAGAATCTCAGTCAGATACGTTGCTCACTATCTGCGAACATCTCAGACTAGATTACTTCTTCTGAATTGCCTCGAGTTCAAATAAAGCTTGCATCTTTATCTCTTCAACTAACTCTAAAACTCAAGACATGCCTATGACTCTTGCAGACTCTCATCTTATAATATTAACAAGATTTGATAAGAGTTACAATTCAAACACTCATCCTTATCAGATAAATACTTATCTTTATCGAATGCACTCTTAGAGTGCTATCAAAATTATATTCATGCATAATTCAAATTAAGTATAGACTCATCTAATTATAGCCAAACATAAATTATATTTACAATCTTACCCTTTGGCTGATTGATGACAAAACACACAATGGATGAATGTGATTTAAACCAGCAAAACCAACTAATCAAACCACTAGTAAAGATCTCAAATAGAAAATCATGCCAAAAAAAGTCAAAACATTTGAAGTATGAGAATGAGTCTTGACTTAATCAAACACATGTCAGTTTAACGTAGCACATGAAACCAAAATAATAAAACTTGTTCAATATGCAAATTAACTGAACCTTTTCAAAAATAAAAATTAATAAAAGGTGGTGGTGGTGGTGGTGGTGATGTAACACCCCGCTCTTTCCTTCTTACGTATGCTTCTTCTTTCTGACGTACGTTCCTTCTTTCTGACGTAAGCAAATTCCGAGGGTAGAAATTATGTGATTGTCTGCCCCTCCTATATAGCGACTATGAGCCTCTTTATGTGTGCCGAACCCCGATGGCGAGTTTCAAAAGATATTAAGTGACTTCTAAGGCACGCCCAATGTTTTAAATGTGCTGAAAATATTTATAAGGAGTATTTCTAGTGTTATTGAACTAAGCTTGATTTTAAATATGACAATTATAATATTCTTGAAGAGCTCCAAAAATATTATAATTGTCGGAAATTATTTTAATATTATTATTAAAATGATTTCAGTTATTTAAAATATTATGGGATTTAAATTATGTTGAAAGTTTTAATTAATTAAATGGTTTTATCCTTTTAAATATATTAAATAAGACTTCATCATTTATTAATGATGAAGGAATATTATTTTATTAACTAAAGTTTAGTTTAAATAATATTCTATCTTAATTCCTCTAAGTGCTTTTAATTAAGTTAAGGTTTACGCATTTTCACATCAGTGTTTTAATTTCCCATCGTTAGATCATTTTGTAGATGCCCAGACGTTGGGTTTTAGAATAAAACCCCAGCCCCTCTTCTTTCTCCCTCACTTTTCCCCCAGCTCTCTCTCTCCTCCCTCTCCCTGGCGGCTTGCACTGCACGACACCCCCATGCCCGAACTACTCCACTGCCGGCGTCGCCGTGCGCCGATGAGCCTCACCTCCGCCACCCTCGACACCTCCTCCCTCCAGTGAGTTCTCCCATGCCGGCCCTTCTCTCTCACGCTCTCCCTTCCTCTCTCCATTGACAGTGCACAGCCCGAACGGGCTTGATGCTGTTGAGTCACCGTGCGCCGTCCTCCGACGCCACCACTTCCACGGTAGCTCTTCCTCCCACTTGCCATCACCCTCCAGCGAGCTCAGCCCTTCCACGCAGCCACCTTCTCCACCTGCACGTACACAGCTTTACCCATGCACGGGTTCACTGTGCACGTCCCTAGCGCCGCTGTGCGTAGCCACCTTCCACCCGACACCACCATGAGCTTTTCCTGGTCTCCCCTTCCTCCTCCACCTGACCCGAGGCCCATAGCCTCCCTCCACCGCACGGGCTTTCTCCCTCCCTCACCCACGGCGTGTGACCGCCATCTCCAGCCACCACCGACATATCCCGACCACCCATGGCCCCGATCTACCACCCATGCATGCACACTCTCCCTCACTCTCCCACGGACTCTCCCTCCTTCCCAAGCTCAATCCGCCGCTATAGGCCACCGTGGTTCCACTCCAGCGCCACCACGAGCTCCACCAGCAACCCCTAAGTCCCTCCTTGGCCAGCCACGACCAGCCAAGCCTTCTCCTCCCATTTCCATGCTTTGAGCACACGGGTTCCCCTTGGAAACCCACTGCTCCGCCGTACTCCGCCACCCCAGCCACCATGAGACCACCACCAGCCTCCCTTGACCTCCCTTAGCAGAACCCTAGGTCCAAACCACCACTTTATGTGGTGGATAGCCACTGCACGTGATGGACAGCCACTGCGTGTGGCTGACCGCAACTGTACATGGCATGATCCACGGTGTTACGCTCCTTGCCACCATCACAAGGCCACCACGAGCCATTCTAAGACCACACTTAGCTATCCAAACGTCCAAACAGTCACTGTACGTGCGTAACGTATGCCGTAATGGTGATGGGTCGTAGTGTGTGAAAATGGAGTATACGTGGAGTGTACTCCACGAGGCAGCGACACTCCGTGTGGCGTGTCATAGAGATAAGGATGGTTGTGTGATTGATGAGCATGGAACTTGATGAGTAGTGTCGGGAACTGTGGAACAGTGTCCCGAAGTAGTTATGGCGTAGCCTGTAGTATGAGGTGACAAGTATCACCATGATGGACTTATGGATAGGAGTACGAGTGTGAAGTAGCAGAACAAGTATAAGAGTGACAACAGAAGCATGACTGGGGAATGTCAGGAAGTGACATGGTTACCAGCAGTCATACTTATGATGGGTGAAGAGTTAGTGTAAGAATGGCGTAATGGAAATGTGACGAGATGTCACGATGTGACTGGACCATACTCAAGATGAGTTAGGAGTTGACATAGCAGGATTTTGGGTAACGTGACAAGGTCACGGTGTAGCTTAGGGATAGTTTTGAGCTATATAACGTGACATAAGGCGTAGTCGTGAATGGAGTCTTGTCGCGTTAAGAGTTGGGATTAACTGTCAAAAGAGACGGCTAGCATGAAGAGTCATGGTTGCCGGGTTAAGAGAAGGTTGGTATCGGAGTATGGTGCTTGTTTACACAAGCAGGTGATCAACGTGTTATATGTTGATCTTAGGTGATAAGGGGTAAGGTACATGTGTAACATGGTGAGACACATGTGTCGGACAGATTCATCATATGTAATAGGTAATCCGTTCTGATTATAGTTGCACAATGCTTAAGCCTCAGAGTTGGGTTAGAACCGTGTGGCTTGTATGGATGAGAATGAGGATTAGTATGGGTTAAGGTGCATGAAGCTAGTGACGGGTTTACTATTTAAGAATGGGTACGTGACTTAGTCGGTCTGAGTCATGCGTCGGAATGTGGTTAGTAAGAAGAGTAAGACGAAGGTCTTAGTGTCTTAATCCTAAGGTAAATCATGGGTTCACTTTAGTATATGAGCACTCGAGACAGGACCTTGAGTTGGAAGATGTGGTGACTGTAAGTGGTCCCTAAAGGGTTTAACATAGTAAAGTACACATAAGAGCACGTGATAGAAGGAGAGTGTTCCAAGTGATGTGTAGCTCTATTTCTAGTTTAAGTTGCTTATGCATTAGATAAAGAATAACGTTAGGGTTATGTGTATGCATGTAGGTTGCCATCTGACACGCACATGAATGGACTGCATGATATGCAAGTAGCATGAAGTCTAGGTAAGTGTTACGTTCACACTCGTCTAAAGTTCTAAAATATAAAGAAACGAAAATGAAACGTTTTTCCTTTACAACGCATTATGAAAAGACGTTTTACGAAAGAAAACGCTAAGTGTTCAAAGGTATAAGTATGTAAGGCCCCTCCTTGGCAGCCCCTGTTTACGCACCCAAAGTATTAGTTGTACGCATGTGAATGGATGATTATAAGTTGTATCTATTGTACGTATTTTCTAAGAAAATCCATGAACTGATGAAGATGCATGAAAGACATGAAAACGGATGCTTTTATGAATCCTACGAACTGATGCTTTCATGTGCGCTATGAGGTGATGCTTATGGATGCCATGAAAGACGACGTTTAAGGTGATGCTTATGGATGCCATGAAAGCTAACGTTTAAGCCCATGTATGTTTTTAAATGACGTTTTCCATGAACGAACTGTTAAATGATGGATAGAGCTGAAATGAACTGAAAAAGAAAAGACGATTTTCGGGCTTACACCCCAAATGATGTTTTTCTCATGAAATGATGTTTTCTTATGAAAAGGAATATTTTCTCATGAAATGACTCTTAAATGAATGAAAAGAAAAGAATGAAAGCTCCAGCTCTTTAGAGCTGACATGAATGAATGAATGAAAAGTAAAGAAAGATATGAAAGTATGAAATGTATGAAGATACGTAACAGCCACATGAATGAATGGAAAGGGTACCAATGAATGGGCAGATTGCAATGCCGGGTAAGTAGTACTGGAAGTGCACCCAGTGCTTCCCTCTGACTGAAAAGGGATTCCCAAGCCATGGCCACGGGCGGAGTCAGTGTCCAAAGGAAGACCGCTAACCCCAACACACGGGGCGTAACAGTGTGTACTGGCCTATGGAAGTGATAAGAACGAACGTATGAATGTATGAATGCATGAATACACGCATTCTTGAAGAAATGAAGGCACTGATGTGAGATAAGTTTTAAAGAAAGAAAAACCCCGTCTAGTGATGTTTTCAAATGAACGCACGTATGCATGTACGTATAGTATGTATGAATGATGAATGCATGAATGAAAACCTATGTTGTTATATTTTAACTGTATGAAGTAATGCTTACGAGTCATCGACTCATTTTAGTTTTTATGCATATCCCTCCCCCTCACAGGAACTAAATGATCAGGACGGACACGGCCCATGGGGAAGAGCACGAAAGTCTAGGCATGAGTTTTAATTGTATGAGAGACATTTTTATTGTAAGATTAATGTTTTCTGCTGTAAATCTCTTTTATTCTAAAAGCACATTTTATTGTATAAGCATAGAGTCTTGCACCTTGGGTATGCAAGTAAAAATTTTTAAATCGAACGGTAATTCCTGTCGTCCTTTCTAAAATCATTTTGTAAAAAGTCCCCCCACAAGAATGGGAGTTACATAGTGGTATCAGAGCCAAGCCCAGGTTATGCTAGACTCTATAGCATTCTTTCCAAAATAAAAGAGAGAAAACCATTTTCTTAAGAGAAAACTTTTTCTAAAGAAAGAAAACTTTTGAAAAGAGAAACGGCAAGTGAAGGAAGAACCTAGACTGACGTCTTCTCAAGGCATGTCTCGTCCTGCAGTAAGTACAAGAAAGTATTTTTTTTATTTTAAATGCTATGATATTTTCAATGTATGACCTAATTAATGCATGCATGTCAGACTGGCAACTAGAAAGAAGTAGTCATGCTAAGTGCATAGAATGTAAAAGGTATCAGAGACTGAACATAGCTAGAGGATAAGGAATGAACGATGGAACGATAGGGCATGTAGCAATAGTTGCTTGCTAATTAAGGAACGTATTAGAAACGTTAAAGAGACTGTAATAGTTAAGAAACACATGAACGACTACGAACTAAGCTAGGACCGAAATGTAAAACGAGATGGCGACTTCAAGCCTCGCTGCCAGGAATGTCAGAATGGAAGGTACGAGCCCTACGTGATGGATGGGCTTAAGTACTTCAGACTAACTTTAAGCATGACGATGGAGGAATGACAAGACATGAGGGCAAGTATTGTAGAAGATGTGACAAAGATGCAGAACGGTGCGGAGACGCGTGAAGACAACGCGAGGATATGTATGAACATGTCCCTAATAAAGATGAGCAAATCCTTAAAACACTAAGCAAATCCTTAGAACACTGTGCAAATTCCTAGAGTACTCCCCACTCCTTTAGAAGGGACAAATCCCTTTCCTTCCGCCTTGAACTTTTTAGGGGAGTTCTTTGGAGTTCTCTCGTGAGAGTCAAATTCTTCCTCACTGGAGGAATGCATTGGAGGTGCTTTGTTGTCAAACTTTGTTTTCTTTGCAATTGACTTGTATTTTATGTGCATCCTTTGTTTGTTGCCTTCTCCATCGATATCATACTCTGAAGTTTTTTGAAAACCTTATTTTACCCCTTCAACAAGGTATCCAAGTTCCAGGCTAACTTGATTTTGCGTAGAGGATAAACCCAAATTTCTTGAGATGTCTAGATGTTTCTCTCTAAGAGTGTATCGGAGAAGATAACCAGAGTGAATGGAAGAGAGAATCGAGGCCTAATGGTGATTAAGGCTGATTGACATGCAGTTACAAATCAGCTTTTTCATTTCCTGCCCAAGGCCTAGAACATGCCATGCATGCGGGCCCCCCTTTTTAAACACGTAGAGCATATTCTTTTAGAGGTAACACCCCATTCCAATTCCAGTTACTCATATTTTTTCAAATTTTTGAAAAACAAAATAATTTTAAAGGACCAGAAAAGCAAAAATATCATGAATTTTTCATTCACAGAGCTTGGGCCTTTTTAAGTAATTTCCTTGTCCAAGCTTTGTTACACTCAACACTTTCCCATTTATTTAGGAGAAGTATTCCTTATTGGTTAGTCTTCACAGTTGAGCATTTTTATTAATTGATGACTTGCCAAGAATTTGTGTGTGTGTGAGTGAGAAACAAAAAACTTTCCAAAAATACTATTATTATTATTTTTCTTTCTTTTCTATACTTCCCCTTTCTTCTATAATTTTTTCAGTTTTGCTCCAATAAGGGTGAACTATTCTTGAAATTCAAACTTTATGCTAGGGCCTAGATACCCGAAAAAGCAACTCCCTCCAAGCACAAAGCCAAATTCACTCTATATGTCCATTTTGTATTGCTCATCTTTTTCCACAATAATTGAGACAACGATTTTTTCTATAAGAACTTTTTAGAGTTGAGATCCATGCATGAGTGTTCGTCTTTTTCTGCAATGACTTTTGAACACCCGACTTTTTCAATAAGGATCGACCTTAATGCATATCAAGATGAGACCTTTTTCAATTTGGTACTAGGTTCAACTAGTTTTAGTCAATTTAAGACATAGACTCCCCCTTTCTTTGGGCATTGTATGAATATACGTATACTATCACCAAATTATTAGGAGGTTAGATTTATGTTCCTCACAATGCAAATAATAGAATCCTTGAGTGGTCTTCCTCAAGAGTTGTGTATCAAAAGTAAAAACACATACCGAACAAGATGTACCTCGATCCCAAGAAGATGAATTGGTAGAGTCACAAAGCTTAAGGACCCATATACTAAAAAAGCTTGTACCTTGCACAATGACCTTCCTTAGAAATTCAAAGCTTAGACCATCTAAAGGTTTAGTGAACAAATCGGCCAGTTGGTGTTCGGTGTTGACGTGTTCCAGAGACACTACCTTTGTTTCAACTAAGTCTCTTATGAAATGATGTCTTATATCTATGTGCTTGGTTCTTGAGTGTTGAACAGGGTTATTTAAGATACTAATTGCACTTGAACTGTCACAGTAGACAGTCATAGTATCTTGAGAGAATCCATAGTCCTCAAGCATTTTTTTCGTCCTAAGAAACTGAGTGCAACAGTTGTCAGCCGCAATGTATTCGGCTTCAGTAGTTGATAGGGAGATGGAGTTTTGCTTCTTGCTCATCCATGCTACCAGATAGCTACCAACATAAAAACAACTACCTGTGGTGCTTTTTCTATCGTCAGCATTACCAGTCCAGTCAACATCAGAATAGCCAACTAGACTCAAATTTAAATCTTTTGAATACCATATGCCATAGTCAATAGTAGCACTTAGGTATTTCAAGATTTTGTTTACTGCTGTGAGGTGTGATTCTTTAGGATTAGCCTGAAATCGTGCACAAACACCTACACTAAAAGCAATGTCAGGTCTGCTAGCAGTAATGTAAAGAAGTCTTCCTATCATGCTTCTATATAGAGTCGGATCAATGATCTTGCTTGTTGAATCCTTGAATCCGAACATATTTGAACTGAGGTGCTCATCGGAGTGCGAGCATGTGTCTTCCCTTCCATGCCAAATCTCTTAACAAGATCTTTAGCATATTTAGATTGTGAAATGAAAATCTCTTCTTCAGTTTGTTTAATTTGAATCCCAAGGAAGAAATTTAATTCCCCAATCATACTCATTTCAAACTCATTCTTCATTTATTTAGAAAAGTCATGTGAGAGTTTGTCAAGAGTGGAATCGAACACAATGTCATCTACATACATTTGAGTAATAAGTAGGTACTTACTAGATTTTCTTAAAAACAACGTTCGATTAATTTGACCTCTTAGAAATTATTTTCAAGCAAATATTTTGTTAGTCTCTCATACCATGCTCGGGGTGCTTGCTTTAGTCCATAAAGAGCCTTTTTTAACCTGAAAACATGGTCAGGAAACAAGTGATTAGAAAATCCCTTTGGTTGTTCTACATATACTTCTTGGTTGAGTATGCCATTTAAAAAAGCACTTTTGACATCCATTTGATATAGTTTAAAATTTAAATGACTTGCAATTATTAGCAATATGTGAACATATTCCGAATGAGCTACTGGTGCAAAGGTTTCGTCAAAGTCAATTCCTTCAACTTGAGTGTATCCTTGTGCTACCAGTCTGACCTTGTTTCGAACAATGG
The DNA here is from genome assembly GCA_961763995.1 of Juglans cinerea. Lineage (NCBI taxonomy): Eukaryota > Viridiplantae > Streptophyta > Magnoliopsida > Fagales > Juglandaceae > Juglans > Juglans cinerea. The sequence continues at coordinate 25,888,619 of CAUIVZ010000009.1, forward strand.
TTCCATGTTCGTTTGACATTTTTTGAAGATTCACTTTGTTTCAATGATGTTGTGATTGTTAGGTCTTGGAACTAACTCCCATACTTGATTTCAGGTGAATTGGTGCCATTCCTCGTGCATGGCATTGACCCAGCTTTCATCTTGTAAGGCTTTTTCCACCTCTTTAGGTTCAACCTGAGACAAATAACAAACATATTAAACTTGATTCAAAACACGTTTTCTTAATCTCATATCTTCATCCAATTCTCCAAGGCTGTTCTCCTTTGGATGATTGTGGCTGATTCTTATAGATGGCTATGTCCTCTTGATCGGTGGAGTTTTCTTCAACCTTCTCGATAAGGTTGTCAAATTCTATCTTGGTCATGTACTTAGAGTTGTCATCCACAAATATGTTAACTGACTCCATTACTATTTTAGTCCTTAGATTGTAAACTTTGTAAGCTTTGCTATTTAATGAATATCCAATAAATATTCCTTTATCACTCTTGCAATCAAATTTGTGGGCATGCTCTATGTCTCTCAGAATATAGCAAGTACTCTCCAACACCTTAAAGTACTTTACTGTGGGTTTCTTTCCATTCCACAACTCATACGGAGTGAGTTTGGTGCTTGAACAAAAGCTTACACAATTCAAAATGTGTCCAGCAGTGTTGACAGCTTTTCTTTGAAAGTATAACACCAACTTTTTGTTACTCAGCATGGTGCAGGCCATCTTTTTTATTGCCCTATTTTTCCTCTCAACAATTCCATTCTGTTGTGGAGTGATTGGGGTTGAGAACTCTTAATGTATCATCTATTCATCACAAAAAGAAGAGAAATTAATATTTTTAAATTCTTTCCCATGATCACTATGAATACGAGAGATAGAGGAATTCTTCTCTATTTGTAGTCGTCTGAACAATTTCTTCGTAAGGTCTAAGGTTTCTGTTTTGTCTCTCAACAGAATAATCCATGTATATCTTAAGTAGTCATCCATGATGACCATTATATACTTCTTTCACTGAGACTCTCAGTCTGAGTAGGACCTATCAAATCCACGTGCAACAACTCAAGTGGTCTTGAAGTCAGAATATCAATTATCTTCTTGTGCTGTGCCTTGGTCTGCTTCCCTTCTTGACTGGCTCCGCACACCATCTTCTTGTTTTTCAAAATTTTGGGCAGTCCATGTACAACTTCCTTCTTAGAGATCTTTTGCATGCCCTTGTAGTTGATATGGCCTAGATGGTAGTGCCACAACTCAGTTTCATCCAGCTCTACTTTGTGACATTGCATCGTGTTCACAAGAAAAACTCCATAGCAGTTGTCAGCAGTCCTCGTACCCTTCAAGATCCATTTTTCATCATTATTGTAGACTTTGCATTCATCCTTTGAAAACTCCACAGAAAGATGGTCATCACAAAATTGACTAATTCTTAACCAATTAGCTTTGAGACCATTAACAAAAAGCACATTATGAAGAATAGGTAAACCAGGGATATCTACACTTCCTTTTCCTTCCACTGTTGTTGTACTTCCATCTCTGGAAGTTACGGATCCTCCACTGATTGATTTAATCTTCTTAAATAACCCTTTATCTCCTGTCATATGATTAGAACAAGCACTATCAAGATACCACATGCTAGTATCCATAGCTTTAAGTGCTATGTGTACTACTAGGCATACGGTCTTTTCTTTCACTACCCACTTGGTTTTGATATTCATTTTATTCATGTTTTTAGGAAAACACAATTCAAATAGTTCACTAAGTTTCTTACCTAGGGTGTTTATTTGATTGCTCAGTTTGTCCACTTTAATCTCTAAGTTCGTATCTTTGTTCAACAACTTCTATTTCCTTTCTCTTTCTCTTTTCAAAATCTAAAGCAATTTGTTCTAGTGTGTCCATTTATTCAACAATAATGACAAGTAGGGACAAACATACATTTGGACTTACCTGAAAAAGTCATTATTGACTTACCTTTATTCATAGGTGTTTTTGAGATATTTTCTACATTACTTCCTTTTACAAATGTGATAACTTTGGATGTAGAGGCAGCGAATGCTTTATTATGTGAATCTTTGGAAATATTGTATCCTAACCCTGTGCGATTGGAACTATCTCTTTGATCTTTTAGTAGTTTATTGAGTTTTAGAGTGGGAGTCTTTTCTTTGACTTCCTGACAAGCTGCTAACTTCTTTTCAAGCATCTCTTTTTGTGAGTGTAGCTTTGTCACTTCTAGTTCCGTTACTTTCAATGCTTCCACCAAATTATTTTTCTCACTCTCTATGGTGGTTAGGTTTTTGTACAGCTTCTTATTTACCTTTTAGATTTTCACAAATTCTTCACATAAATCCTCATATGCTTCATGCACACTTAAATCATGATCAGCAACTTCTGTAGCAACATCAGAATCAGTATCACAAACAACCACGCTATCATCAGCATATACTTTGCTCGTGTTATCATAATTAGTAACTGAAGCATAAAAAGCAATAAAAGTAGTTTCATTATCAAATGATGTATCTGAACTTTCAGAGTCATAATCATTACTTAGAGTAGTATCCAAAACTTTTGTTTTTATTCTAAAATTTGGACACTCAATTTTTATGTAACCAAAACTAAATCATTCATGACATTGGACTTTATCTTTAAACTCGGTTTTGTCTTTATTCCCTTTTCTAAATTCGTTATTTTTAGTCAAATTCTTACATTTTTTTCATTTACCAGAATTATTTTTATTAAACATGATTTTTTTTTTAATTTTCTGGTCACAAGGGCTAAGTCATCATTACACAGATCTTCATCATCAGACTAATTTTCTTCCTTAGTAGTTTTGAGTGCAATGGAGTTACCTTTCTTTTGTTGTGGAAGAGTAGATTCATAAGTTTGCAAAGAACCTACCAGTTCTTCTACCCGAATTGTGTCTAAATCCTTGCTTTCTTCACAACTCGTGCCTCCTCTACCTTCTCTCTAAGATTGTACTTAGAATTAACAATGTCATTTAGTTTAGCATAAAATGCATTGAAAGTCTCATCTTCCAGCATTTTTATTTCCTCAAACTTTGAGGTCAATATTTGTAATTTGAAAATTTTCACCCTTTTGGTTCCTTCATGTGTGGTTTCTAAAATATCCCAAGCATCCTTGGATGTCTCACACATGAAAATTCTCTTGAATTCATCAGGAGAGATTGCCACAAAAACAACATTTAGACCTTTATTGTTCTAATTACAGCTACTTGATTGTTCTTTGATCTACTCTTCTATAGGTGTTGTGGGCCTTGTCCATCCTGACTCCACGGTTGGCCAGACTTTCTCATCAAGCGATTTTAGAAATGCCCTCATTCTTACCTTCTAGTAGGCAAAGTTATCACCATCAAAATTTGGTGGTGATGATAGTGACACCATGATCTTCTAGAGGAACGGATCTCACTCAGATTGAGTTAACCACACTTTGATGCCAATTAAAATTACCCAAGTACTCCTGATTATGCACGTTAATGCAAAACAAAAGTTGTTAGCATGGATTAGTAACCAATATAAAATATTAAGAATATTAACACAATAATTTGGTTATGAAGGGAAACCCTTTAAAGAACTCCTCAAAAGTAAAACACTATGTGGCAATGAAACTCAGGAAAGCCAATTTTATCGATTGAGAGTATTACAAATAAAACATTTATAAAATCTTTGAAACTAGATACGCTTACCAAGACACGCGACCCGCTTGTCTTCTACAGCAGTAAGTAGTCAGAACCTTTGACACTCTCCAATCTTTGTCTTTCCTACTGGAACCTCCAGTAGTTGAACTTGAACATAGCAACTCCCCCTCGGAGTATGATCTCACTCAATTCCATGAATTGAGCTATTAGGAAAATCCTTCTCTCAAGAATCTTCTCTTTCACAATCTCTTGAAGTTCTCCTCGGATCTTCAAGCTCACAATACTGGTAAATATGTGCTATTCAAGTAACACAGAAACCCTCGGCCGACTTCTCTACAAATATGTAATCTTGTAATTGATTTGGAGAAGGACTCTGCTAATAGGTTAATCCAGAATCTCAGTCAGATACGTTGCTCACTATCTGCGAACATCTCGGACTAGATTACTTCTTCTGAATTGCCTCGAGTTCAAATAAAACTTGCATCTTTATCTCTTCAACTAACTCTAATACTTAAGACATGCCTATGACTCTTGTAGACACTTATCTTATAATATTAAGAAGATTTGATAAGAGTTACAATTCAAATACTCATCCTTATCAGATAAATACTTATCTTTATCAGATGCACTCTTAGATTCCTATCAAAATTACATTCATCCATAATTTGAATTGAGTACAAACTCATCTAATTCTAGCCAAAAATAAATTACATTTACAATAGGCTTTGCTCATGTCAAGGTTCAAAGACATATAATGCGTAGCCTCAAAAGCCACAATGATATTATCAAGAATTAATCTTCCTAGTACAAAAGTACTTTGAGTAGGAGATATGATTTTAGGCAAGATTAGCTTGAGTCTATTGGCTAAAACTTTAGAGACTAGCTTGTATATAACATTACATAACGAAATAAGTCTAAAATCAATCAATGATTGAGCCTTGTTTACGTTAGGAATAAGCACTATATAAGTCTCATTAATAAAAGACGTGTCACCAGTAGAATTAAGAATTTCTAGAACAGCTCGAGTGACATCTCTAAGGGTAGGTTTGGGGGGTGAGATAAGAATTTTGTGTTTTGTTTTAGTGTTTAAAATATTATGTTTTAGTATTATTATTGTATTGGGATTTGAAAAAGTTGAATTGTTTATTATATTTTGTATGGGGATTTGTAAAAGGTGTAATGATGAGATGAGATAAGATGAGATGAGAATTTTGTATCTCATCCCACCCCCAAACCTGCCCTAACTATGTCTCAATGAGTTTGATAAAACACAGCTGATAATCCATTAAGACCAAGGGATCCTAATGGATTCATTTGAAATAAAGTTGTCCTTACCTCATTAGCAGTTAATGCCTTTGATAAAAGGTTGTTCATATACTCATCCACCCTCTTCTCTATTATACAACAAGCAATCATGAATCTTATCAGGTTGAGAGGTAGAAAATAGATTCTTGTAATGAACACTAAAAGTGTCTGAAATGTCCTCCCTGCTACAAGCCACACTTCCATCTACCCTCACAATTTTTTGAACCTCATTAACTTTTCTTCTCTGATTTGCAGCTCTGTGGAAAAGCTTAGTATTTCTATTTCCATTTCTGAGCCAGGTCAGCTTAGCCCTTTGCTTCCACCTTACATTGTCTACTTCTAATAGAACTTCCACCTCCTTTTGGATTTGTTTCACTTCCATTGTCAGATCACCAATATTAGCATTCTACATTTTAGAGAGCAAGTTGAGTTTTTCTTGGGCCTGTTTCCTTTGCTTATCAAGAGAGTGCTTTTTCCACTGAAGCAAAGAGTCCCTACAATTTAGTAATTTATTGTGCACACCCCACAAATGAGATCCCTGCCATGAAAAATTCTGATTCCAACTATTGTGTATGATTCCATTACATTCATACCTTAGATCCCAACTTGCCTCATATCTAAAAACCTTTGTTCTGCCACCCCCTTCACTGCTACTCCTCTCCCTTCCATTCCCCATGCTAAACACCAAAGGACAATGGTCAAAACATTGTGCTGGAAGAGCAGTTACCTAGTTATCAGAAAACTGATTAATCTAGGCTAGATTTCCAAAGACTCGATCTAGTCTTTCCTTAGTGAATTGAGCTCCCTCCCTTCAATTATTCTAGGTGAATTTAGTCCCCTCATATCCTAGGTCACTCAAGCCACAAGACTCCACTGCCTCCCTAAAACTTTCCATTTGGTTGTAAGGCCTTATAGCTTCCCCTTGCTTCTCATTAAAATCCCCAAAGCAGATCCAAGCTCTATCTTTGTTAGGCTTAAGTAATTTCAAAAACTGCCAACTACTCTCCCTTTGTGAAGCAAAAGGGTGTCCATAAAACCCAATTACCATCAGGTCCTCATTGTCTCATCCCTTTTAAAAGACAAGGAGATATGATATTGAGAAAAAATTTCTAAAGAAATATCATCATTATCATTCTACAAAAAAGCAAGCCCTACACTAAGGCCTCTACTCTCAACTACAAAACTTCTATCAAAACCCACTAAGTTTCTTACTTCTTCTATTTTCTTCCTACCACACTTGGTTTCCATGAGAAAAACCACCTTGGGACACATAGTCTTCACCCATAGATGAAGTTCTCGAACTGTATGAGGGCTCCCAAGCCCTCTACAGTTCCAACTCAGGCCCATCATTGCTGGCAGTTTCACAACTGCAAGTTTCCAACTCTTCACCAATTTTATGTTTTTGACCAGTTTGGTCCATATCACACATCTGAATATTGCCATCTCTCTTTATACTACTTAGAGACTCAACCTCAAGATCTATTGGAGAGTTACAATTTGCTACCTTGGCCCTTATTTTCCATGTGGACCCCTTAGATTTAGGCCTTTTCATGGCTGTGTTTGTCTGGAATGAATCAACAGTTTCTTGAGATGTGGTGAGTGTAGACAAAACTGGTTTGTAATCATCTAGTTCCATATGACCCTCATGACTATCCTTTAGTGAATCATCTGCCTCCAGTTATAAAGAAGATCTTCCTTTTATGCCCCATACTTGTTGCAAGGCATCAATTCCATCATCCCTACTTCCCATGTGGATTCTTCCAAAATAATTGGATTCATGGATGTATGTTGACCCCCTATCTCCTTTCTCAGCAACCAATTGTACCCCCTTCATCACTTGATCCTCCTGTTTGATGGCCTGCTTTTGTGAAAACTCCTTCCTTTCGTCCTTATAACCCCCCACAACATCAGTCATGTCTACCTGAACCTTATCCCCTCTACCATCACTAGCCTTTATCTCTTGCCTCCATTGATACTCATTAGATTTAAATGCACCACCATACTTCCTATGGTAAAAAATATTTGTGTTCATTGGTTGTGCTCAAAGCCAAGGTCCAAATTGTTGTTTGTTCACTCCTTCTCTCATATGTTCATTCCACATCCTTGTACATCCCTTCCCTTGATGGAATAATATACCATAGTGGAAACAAAATGATTGTAATCTCTCATACTTGAAAGAGATCCAATATTGATGCCCTTGAAAACTCATTCACTGACCTCTCGGCAAAGGCTTATGAATATCAATAGCAACTCTCACTCTAAGACATCTACCCCATGCCGAACCATCAGATTCAGCATCTACCCTAATAACATGTCCAAGAGTTTCACCAAACTAACTTCCCAATTCCTCAAACATGGCTACTAGAGGCATATTATGTAGTTGAACCCAAAAAGGGTCAAATTTGAATTGAATGAAAATAAGAACATCAGATTCATCCACTTCTTGTGCTATCAGTAAGTTTCTATCAAAGAACAATGGCCTCGCACTGAGCACCTTGTCTATATCAGATAAGTGTTGGAATTCAATTAGGAATTTCTGATCTCCCAACTCCTTAAACCTTACCCATCCCACCAATCAACATACTTGAGCCATTGTTTTCCTAAAAGCTTCATTGTTCAAGCCTTTTTCAATCAGAACTTTACCAATGCTATAATGTTTTCCTCGAATTCCATACTCCTTTACATTAGGAGCATGAAAGATTAAGCTTTCTTCATTAGTCAGATTAAGTTTTTCCCACTGTTTTGACAAAGCCTTCTCTTCCACCGCCATAGTACCCTACACTACACTCTCAGAAGGGAGAGACTAAACCCTTGCCAAAGAAAGGGGAACTGCCTTGCTTTCCTCGAGAGAAAAGGACTCCTGTTTTGACCTTTAAGGTAACTAGGATCAAGCTGACCAAATCTTTGACAACACACCCAACTAGGGGTGTGTATCCTGATGGGCCCAAAACTCAATAATATGGATGAATCCAGGTGGTTATCCACTTGGATGAGACTCGAGGCACGTACAATAATATTTTACCCACCCGAATACGATTACATGTACTAGGTATTAACTCGGGTATCCCTATCAAGTTTTATTTAAAAAAAAACCATTTTATTGTTATAAAACAATGTGGTTTCAAATTCGGAATTAATTCCCTTAGCCCAACTATTTTCATGGAAAACAACATGGAAATGTATAAAACTTTCTAGCAAGCTTTGGAGAGTAACCCTAAGCAACCAAACTTCAGAGTAGTTCGGTGATATAGTCTAAACTCAAAGAGCTATGGCCATCTCGGTTAGAGAGCAATAACGCAACTAAAAACTACGTAATAGATGTATAGAGCAACCAACTTAATTCCAAGAACATCAGTAACCAGTTTAGCCATCTCCAGGTCTAGTGAAAATGAAGGATATTGTATCTATAAGTACTTGATAAAGTCATCTTTTAGTTAGAAGCCGACAACAAACCTATGGCAAAAATTGGGGAAAAAAGTATAATTTGCATCCCTAGAAACTGTTGAAATTTTTATTATTTAGGAATTAGGGGTATGAAATTGCAATATTAATAGTTTATGATACAATTTGAAAAAAATAGTGCAATGGTGCTTATCAATATCTACTCGTGAGAAAATAGAAAATAAATTAAAGCTATAAAAATCCCATTTGATTAACAAGTCTCAAAAGCAATTTGAAAGTTGTATATCTCCAGTACTATTTGAACTCATATTTCAAAGAAAATATATCACAAAAATAATATTATTGATTATCTTAACCATCATCCTTTTATTAATATTATTGAATCCTAATCAAGGAGAGCCTCCTATGCCATTTGATTTATGGATAACAATACTGTTGGGGATAAAATGAGTTGGGTCCAGCTAGTTGGGAGTCTATCACCAAAAAGAAATGGTTTCGTAAGGCAATTAACTCAGACACGTAAAATGAAATGGCTTCATAAGACAAATATGACTCAATTACTCCAAGAAATGAAAAAAACCTCTATGAAGGAAGGGAATCTCCTCAGATTTATGAGAGTCACTACACATAAAGTCCCCTAAGATCTACTCTCTCAACGGAGGTATCATCATCAACCCCTTAAACTCTAATTTCCTCTATTGTAATGAGAGATAAGTGAGGCAATGAGAGACTATAAAATCATCTATCATAGTAGATTTCACCCCCAAACGACCTGTGGACGTAGGCTTTTATGCCGAATTACTTAAATATGTGTATGTCTCTTTTATTTATATTTCGTTTATTATTTAATGCCATGGAGGAAGGCCATGACCACCATATCAACACATGAGCCACCATCGTAGGACCCTTATGGGCTGGGGATAACTCTTTCCCCCCTTTATGGGCTGGGCGATGAGCCCACCATGATCCCCGACAGCCAGAACCAACTAACGGCCAAGATCTAGTCGTCCTAGCAAGTTAGACACAACCATCGGCAACCAGCGCCCAATCTAAAAACCTTAGCGTAGATGCAGCAAACAAACCATCCTTAACATGATCACAATTGCCACAAGGCACGCCCAGTTCGTCCCAAATAATAAGCGGACCGTTCAGCCCTCAAGGCAAGCTTGGCACCTCAGGTCTTGCTCGAGCACTACAAAAATCAAATGCATACCAGACATCACACCGCTTAGCTTAGGTTTGCAAACCTCAAACTTGGGATTTGGATTTTACTAATCAATTTGATTTTTGTAAAACTTTTCATAAAGGTAGAGCAGTCAAGAACATCTCCCACAAGAGCAGCATGGCAGAGCACATCTCCCACCTCACCTCAAAATTGAGTTTTCTCACACTAGCATCAGCGATCTAAGGATGACACCACTTTCTCAAATACATCACTCATTGCCAACGATTGTAGTCGAGCACATCTTTTACTTTGCATCGAAGTTGAGTGTTCTCACACTCGTATCCGGTGATCTAAGGGTGACACAAATTTCTCAAGTGCTTCAGTCCTTAACGGCCAACGCGGTCAAGCTCATCTCCCGCCTCCCATCAAAGATGAGTGTTTGCACACTAACACTTGGCCATCAATGCCAGCACGGTTCAAGCGTCTTCTTCAGCAACCACCGAGTGTTGACACTCGTGCCACAACCACCTTGCATAGGTTACCTCCTAGAATGAGATTCCGAGCTCCACAACCGCCTCGCCGTGGCTACCTTCATGAAAGAGTTGATGGGTTCATCAACTGCCTAGAATGGACCCAGAGAGCCAATGTAACACCCCACTTAAAAGAACCTTAGAACTTTATCATAGTAGTAGAAGTTGTGATCCTTGAGAAAAAAGAAAATTTTGGAGTTTGAGTTGGCAAAGAGACTTACACCTTTGGCTTAGTAAGTAATTTTTTAGAGAATCCTAGTGTTATATTAATTTTGAGAAAATGTACCAAGAGGCCAATGGTAGAATGACAAGTGGCATATTGGAGACTTGCCACTTTAGTGGGTTAGGTAACTTGGTTAAAATACTAGATAGATTTGGAAAAGGCTCAAGAGTTGGTTTAATAATGGCCCAAGCCTAAAAAGATTAGAGGGTGAGACAATATTATAGGTCCACAAAATTAATATAGGTCCAACTTTGTGGATACAAGACACAATATTATTGGCCCAAGACACAATATTATAGGTCCAACTTAGTGGATAGAAGACTATGGGCCCACAGACTCTAAACGATTGGCCCAATTTGGAAAAGACTCAAAGCTAGGACCCAACTTAGTGAACTATTGAGGCCAAAGAAAGGCCCAATAAAATCTAAGCATGGGGCCCAAGGATAGGTCCATTTCAAGACCCACAAAAGCTTGCACTGGAACACTTTGGGAAAAATCCTAATATTTCCTATCCCTATTTCTAATTGGGCCCATATACACCATACCATTTGTTTCATTTCTTCCAAAGCCCATCCCACATGCCCATAGGATTTTCTTTTCAACCATGGTAAGATCTCTAAGTTGCGTTTAGGTCACTATTACCAAAATCCTCATCATACCCATGAATAGTAACCCAAGCATCATGATTTGCACAGTTTTATACAAGTTCTTTTCTTCATAATTTTTTACCTGCAATTTTTGTTTTCTTCCACTTGTTTTGCATCACTTTTAGGCAACCCTAGAATAGTAGAAGAAACCACACCCACGTCACTTGAAGAAAGGGTATGGCAAATGCTAATTAAACCCACCAATCGGCACACACAAGTGCAAACCATGCAACCCCAAAACAAGCCATTGAAACCATGGCTCTTCAACAAATTTTCAAAGAGATTTTCTACATCATTCAACCCTCATCATTTCACCTAAATTTAGACCCAAAATAAGGCCAAGAGAAGTTCCAAAAATCAGTCCAAAAATCCAACTATTCATCTTGGAAATGGGACTTGACCAAGACGAACTCCCATGACTTTTTCAAAAATCTTTCTACACCAAAACCAGCCACCTCCACCCGCCAATACGGTTGTCCTTTAGCTCTTAAAATGTGCTCCAAAATAATCAATTTCATGCTTTGTCGATCACCTCCCATGGACAGCAAAATCGATTGATGAAATGGGTAGTGATCATGTGCTCACTTGGCTAAAACCTATACACATGCAACCCTTTCATTTTCTGCTCAAACTAAACCAAAGAGCAATCATTCCCACCTCCACACACACCTGGAAAAGCTACCTAATAATGTTCACTATTTAGCAAAAAAAGCCACAAGGATGGGATAAAGAAAGATAAAAAATTTGGACAGCCTTGGTGAAGCCAAAACCATTGGCTTCCCACTTGGTTTCTCATGGAAATCATTTGATTTTTGTTTTCAAATTTTGAATTCATTCAATCCCTGCAACAATGGTCTTCACCTAACCATTGTCCATTGGATAATCAAGTGGTTTATGCAACTATCCAGCTGTGCAAGAGATGACAAACCTGAAAAATGCAATCAAGCACTCCACCTCCCACACACACCAATCACCTTCAACACTTCAACCCTAGGCCATGCACTCCCTCACTCCCCCCTCCTCCAATTGAGTCCTATAAATACCTCCCTTCATCCCTCACTTCCTCACACACCTTCCTCCAGCTTCTCTTTAGTGTTCTTATATGATACATCATTGATCATAAATTCTCATATAATATATCATTGAGCATTTGATTACTTACTTACATGACATGTGAAGTTTGTACCATTTTAGCATGTCACTTGAAATTTTCATTTTTGCATCAAGCATACTACACTTAACAGAATAAGCACATGTCATGAAATACATTTTAAGCATAGCATGAAAATAAATTTTTGTCACGACCCCAAATACTAGGATTGAGAATTATCCTAGTGGAACTCCTATGTCCACTCTGGAGTGAGTCAAAATGGAGTGGTAACCCCTGGGTTGACAAAAAATCGTCAATGGGCTTTAAATAGATTTTTTTTAAAGAATACATTAGTAATTGACGCTTTAGTACAATGGCTTATAAAATGAAAATAAAGTATGATAAATATTGGGGGGATCTTCAAAAGATAAACAGGTTTTTGTTTATTGCTGCCACTCTTGATCCACGGTACAAGTTGGCTACTTAAGTATATTGGTGCTATCAAACATTAGGCAATGAGAAGGGTGAGAAATTTGTTGAAATCCTCAAGGTGGATATGGAGCTCTTGTATAAACAATATGTTAGATTTGATGGTGGATGCGCAAGTGAGTCTAAGTCAACTATGTCTCACACTCGTAATGAGAGTAATGCATCAATAGGAAGTAGTATTTTAATTGATCCCTTGGCTTTTTTTTAAACTTCCATAACGATCGAGAATTAGCAACCTTGATGGATTGTAAGTCAGAGCTAGAATGATATTTGTTGGAGGATGTTGAGATTCCTACAAAGAATTTTGACATTTTAATTTGGTGAAGGGTCAACTCCACCAAATATCTGGTTCTTCCTTTCATGGCGAGAGATAACTTGGCTATTATGATCACCATTGTAGTATTTGAATCAGCATTTAGCACATGAGGTTGTCCTAGATCCGTTTCAGAGTTCTTTGGCTCTTAGAACTATAGAGGTTGCACAAAACTAGTTGAAATCCACTCATATATGCTTGAGCCAAAATTATTTGGATACAGTTAATGATGCGGACAACTATAAGTAAGACTTAGGTAATATATTTAGAAGTAAACTTATTTTTTGTTATATATCTTTATTTTGCCATTTTGTGATACTAATTTCTTATATTTTAATATCCTAATGTAGAAATAACCACCAGTATGGCAAGTATACTACATGAAGATGATTGAGGTTTGAGGTGCATTTGTGAAATTTTTTAACTTTTGTTTGTCAATTTTATTTCATTATTTTTATAAATTTATGTAGACCTATCTTATTTTCTCACTAATCTTCTCCTATTTTCTTCAGGAACACTTGGAATGGCACCCAATATTTGGTTTTGTTTTGTTTTTTGAATGAGATCATATAATTGATTTTAATGTGTTGTTTTAGTTTTGTTGGTAGTTGTTGTAGTAGTTTGAAAACAAATAACAATATTTGATGGCTGGTGTTATTTCAGTAGTGAATGATTGGGGATGGATGATAGATTGGTTGTGTTTCAACAGTGAATGATTGAGTGGTTGGCTTATATTTGGCTTGTAAATGATTGAGTGTCTGGTTGTGTTTCAGCAAAACTTGGAATGGGAACAAGAACTCAATATTTGGTTTTGTTTGGTCATTGGAATGAGAACATATAATTGATTTTAATGTGTTGTTGGTTTTTGTTGTAGTTGGGAACAAATAACAATATTTGGTGGTTGGTTGTATTTCAGGAGTTTTGGTTATGTTTTAGTTTTGCTTGTAGTAAATCAACAATGAATGATTTAGTTTTGGTTATGTTTTTGGTAAAGTTGAAATTTGAAAGCCCACAAATATGAAGCTAAAAAAAGCCCAAAACATTTCAAATCTGAATTTGCTCCAATAAGTCGGAGTCGGATTAGATTGAAGTATACGCAATTCAAAATTAGAGTTGGAGTTGGATTTCAAATTCAAACTTTGACAAAGTCCAAGTCAAAGTTAGATTTAAGGGATACCGACTCCGACTCTGTCGATGCTTACCCCTATGGGAAAGTGAGGTTTCATCCTTGCTTGTGTCTATCAAGACACGTCTATGAACACATCATCAAATATCATTAAGCCGGGACTGATGAAACATAAAGGTTGCAAGGCTAGGATCAATGCCATATTAGGTTCTAAATGAAAGTTTTGCTTGACTCATATTCTACTTGATCATATGCATGCTCTTAGGTTCGAAAAAGCAAGATATATTAGATACCATAAGAAGTTGGATGGGCCGATGAAGAGAAGGTTATAATACAATGATATGGTTGGCATTCAATTGAGCAAGAACTACAAATATTGCGTTACTGAGGCAGGAGGGTACGTGAATCTCACATTTGGAGAGATATGCAAATAATTACATACATGAGGTCAAATTACTACTCTGGGTTGGGTTAGGAGGTGCTGATCTACTACAAAACTACTTCATGAGAATGCAAGCGCAAAATGATATTTTCTATTTTGCCATGGACTTTGGTGATGAATCCAGATTGCAAAATATGTTTTGTGTGGATGCTCGTAGTAGAGTTACGTATAAATTTTTTGGAGATGTGATAACTTTCAACACGACATACTTGACATATTCGTATGGTTGCTTAAATCATGGCTTTAGTGAATAAATGGGCACACTCTAGAAGCTATAATAACATATGAAGATAAAGCTATGCAAAATGCAATTAGAAATGTGTTTCCAAAATGACACTGATTTTACATGTGGCATATAATGAAAATAATTCTAGGAAAATTTGGTGCATATGGCCAATATGAACTACACAAGTATGTCTTGATAATGAATTCTAGAATTTTGAATTCTCTTCTTTTGGCGTATTGGGCAGAAAAAATTTGAGAACTTTGGGCGTGTGCTCACAAGTGTGTTTATGACACATTGACCAGTGATGAATTTGACAAGTGTTGGTCGCAACTTCCTAATACCTCTGATATCTAAGTGACCATGCATAACTTGAATGGCTATATTCTTAGCGGCATCTATTTAATATGGTTTATGAATGCAAAAATGAATTGACCATTTTTAAAAGAAAATAAATGAAAAAAAAAAAAAAACTCAACTTTGTTTCTAATTATAATATTCTTCTAGCATTAAGTAATAACTGCTACAAAGGTAGGCACTCTCATACAATCATACATAATATTTAAGGCCACTCTGGTCTATGCCGCTTCCATTGACTAGAACCATAAGAACTAGTATCTCTTTTTTCTCTTTGCTGAAATTTGCTGGTTTTTCATATTTATAAAGTAGCTAGCAGGCTTATTTTAAGTACCTAGATATATTTGAATTCTTGAATTTTAAACCTTTTGGATTTATAATATATTTCTAATCTTATAGCTATAGATATTGTCCATGTATGGATGTGTGCAAAGCGAGTGACAAAATAAATTATGGGACATTTGTGAAAAAAATAACATAATGATATAATTTAAGTAGAACAATTAGAAAATATCTACTGTTTTGAGAAGTGCTTAAAAAGAAGGTTGACTTGACACAAATTCGAAAAATGACTCGAATACAACTGACATGTATAGTTGTAAATGATCATCATGAATTCTCACTCTATTAAAAAAAAGGTATAGGAGTGTTAAATTTTGAGGCTGAAATTTCATGTTATTTGGAAAAAAACAAAAATGGAAAAGACAAAGGGTTCATTGCCTTTGGAATTGAGCCTTGTTTTCTTGGTTTTGGGTCTTCGCTTAGTTGACTTTGATAATACAAGCGACGAAGACGAAATCAAATAGAGAGAGAGATAGGTTTCCTTTATCTCTAAACTCCGTTTGGATGTAAAACGATTTCATTTCATCTCATTTTATTATTAAAATTTTTTTAAATTATCACAAAATATAATAAACAATTCAACTTTTTCAAATTTCAAAACAATAATAATATTAAAAATAATAATCTAACAATATTTTATTCAACTTTCATCTAAAACTATCTCATTTCATCTCTTTAGAAAAGACTGGCAAGACTTATTTTTTCCTCTTGAAATAAAAATACAATTTTTGCTTATAATTTTTCAAAAGGACCATAAAGGAATACGAGTAGCATTATGGAAAGTGCAACAAACCCTTATTTCTCAATTTTCTTCACAAATTCCACTTCATCATTCTACATAATGGTGCAAAATAAAGAAACTGTTTACAATGCAACAATGTTTCCATTAGTATAGAACTTGAATTAAACTGTTTACACTTACTCAGTAATTAACTATCAACATCTCTCACAGGCTTCTCCAAGTACCAAAAATAAGTAGCCTAATCCTCTTCTGCGTCAGGCCAGCAATGAGCATCACCTTGGAAGCTTATTGACATTTACACTGACGGCTTTAGTAACCACTTTTGGCATCTCTGAGGTATGGTAGCGTTAAAAAATGGGAGGGAGGGACACTATATACTGTAATATGTATCAAAACTATAGAGAAAGTAACTCTTTGAGTCTATTCATGATGAACCTTGAGGCCTCAAATAAGATTACCCAAGTTATATGACCACAAAAGAATAACCCGGCCTACTTTGCTCAAAGCTACTGCAATCAGCATTTCTGTGAAGGCTTTGGTGTCCACATGCGACTAAACCAACCACTTTCTCCACTTTTCAAGTCCATAATCCTTTTCTTATTCTTGGCTTTAGGGTCTGAAGAAGTTTCCTCCGATGCTAGACTCTTTAGGGGTAGTTCAGGGCTTCCAGTCTCCATTGACGTCTCAACAATCCGATTCACCCTTTCCAGCACCTCACTCATTTTTGGGCGATTCTTCCGGTGTCTGACCAAACACCGGTTGGCTACAATTGCAAGCTTTTGTGCCGACTTTAGGGGATATTTCCCTTTGAGCCTTGGATCCAGTATTAGGTGGAATTTTTTCGTATCTGATAGAAATGGCTTTACCCATTCTAAGAGCTTCTGCTCGTCCCTGGGACGATTTCGGTCCAAAGGACGCCTACCGGTGATGAGTTCATACAGGAATACCCCATAGCTCCATACATCACTCTTGGATGTAACACGCCCGGTTTGAACATATTCAGGAGCTGCATATCCCATGGTTCCAACAACCTGATGAAAGTAGCCAGTCATCAATGTAAATAGATAATTGGCAAGAGCTGAAGTAATGGGTGTACTCACAGTCAAAACAAATGGTTAAAAGTTAATTTCTTCTAACTTTCATATTGTTTGAAAGACATTGTGTCAATTTCTAGAACTAAAGAGTTGGATCAGATCAGTTTCCTAATATTACCACTCAAGGCAAATTCCATCCTCCACACTAGATGGACATCAAATGTAGGCCAAGCACAAGCAACGGTAAAATTATTGGAAAGAATTTTGAAAGACTGTGTCAATTACTAGAACTAAAGAGTTGGATCAGATCAGTATCTTAATATTACCACTCAAGGCAAATTCCATCCTCCACATTGGATGGACATCAAATGCAGGCCAAGCACAAGCAACAGTAAAATTATTGGAAAAGAATAAACTCTGATGTAGCACTTGTTAAAACAAATACCAAATAAAATGGTGCGTGTGTGTAATTTTAATTATACCACAGCACAATTACTTCATTAGTTTGCGATCCAACAAATAGATTAATCCAATATCTAAGGCGTATCCAGATACGTCATAAAGTTTAATCTCCCAAATTATTACAAAATTTCCGTAATTTTACATGACCACGTATCGAAATCCAACAAGTCCAGCAAATGAAGTTTCTTGGAGGTGGTAAAATTCAGATATGAGTAAGAAAGTTTCATAATTAACAATGTCTCTAAGTAATTTTCAAGCTAAAAATTAGGATGATATATGGTTTTAATCATCTAGGCAGGGAGCACATGTAATACTATCAGAAATTCATACATTAAAAAGCATGTAAAACAGCCAACATAGTTTTATTTGAGTATCACAGAAATGAAACTAGAAAAATCTGCATAGATTTATCTGGTAAATGACAAGAAACTGAGACATTTTAGGTCTCACTTGCATGTGAGAAACTTCACAATATATATACACATATATTTAAAGTTGGTTCAGAGTCATAGGATCTTTTTGTATGATCATACCGCTGTGGAGACATGGGTTAATCCTTCTGGAGGACCCAACCTAGCCAATCCAAAGTCTGATAGCTTCGCATTCCAATGCTCGTCCAGAAGGACATTAGACGATTTGAAATCCCTGAAAATGATCTAGAACATAACAGACAAGCATAATTACCAACCCCAAAATTGTTCATGATTCCTACCCCCTTTCTAAAAAATAAACTTCATTGCTTCGGTGGAGAGATCATATAAAAAAAGATACAATAGCTTCAATGTAACCTCAATACCCAGGAAATGTTGATGCATTAGGATAGGCATACTAACAAAAGCTTATATAAATAATCAAATGGAAACTAAAATTTGACATATACCTGAAAATCCATTTCTTCATGTAGGTATGTCAAGCCACGAGCAGCATCTTGGGCTATTCTTAATCTCATGGCCCATGTAAGAGGTGTCTCTGACCGAGTGGATAAATGGTGTTCAACACTTCCGTTAGGCATATATTCATATACCAGAAGCCTCTGGATTCCTCTTTCATCATCCTCTGCACAGTGGCCCACCAGTTTCACAAGATTAGGATGCTCAACAATCCCAAGAACATTAACTTCTGTCACCCATTCCTTGTGCCCCTGCCAAAAAGAGGAGATCCTTGAGAATTAAGTTAGTCAGAAAATCTTTTTGATAAATGTAAATAAGGTTTACTCGATGAAATTCAATAATTTGAACCACCACCAATAACGGAAGAAGAACAAATTTGTCAAGAAGGCAAGAAAAATATGCAATGGGCAATTATTTGCTACTGAAAAACAGAAGAGTGATGTAATGACCTGTATGAGAGTGACTCAACAGATATTTTAAATATATTTCATATTTTGCTCAAGTTGAATGAATTTCCTGCGAGTGGCCAGTGCCACAGGCTGCCACACCACGGCGCATGTCATATATGCAGCTAAATATTAAAATACCAGACAATAATGTAGACCGCCTCAATGAGCAGATCTATGAAAACAGTTGAACTTATGCAGCAACTTATGTATAACACCATGAAAACACACACCACATGAATTTTTACTAAGATACTACAAGATATTAATAACACAAATTCTAGGATGGTTATAAATGCCAAAAGGATTAAAGGAATCCTCTGAAATGAAATCACATGAAATAACCCGTGCCTGTATTCCCCTTCTACCGAGCTGTTTCACTGCAACTTCAATCTTTGTAGATGGATCTTCTGCACTCCTGATGAACCCTTTATAAACACACCCAAACCCACCCTCTCCAAGCATAACAGAACGGCTGAAATTTTTGGTGGCAGACTTCAGCTCAGACACTGTAAACACTCTGAGGTTGCTGGGTCTTTGGGCCAAACTAGGATATGAGGTCCTCCTTATGGATTCTGTACTAGTGTTTGAGATATTCTGAGAATTTAATTCGGATCCAGCTCTCTTTACTTCACCCTCGGTAAAAGTTGAATTGGTGGACTGCATTGACTGTGTGCTCTTCGGCTCATCCTTTTTGTCTCCATTGAAGAATGGGAAACACTTCATTGCTCCAAAACAATGAAAACGATGATACAATTCACTGCAGGACCATAAGAGAAAGGAGCCTCAGTGTCCGTAGATACTTCATTAAGTTTAGATCTCCTCCGATCAAGCAAGTTTAAAACATGCTTAAACAAACGCATTACAGATCGAAATTAGAGAATTTAGAGAAAAGTTCAAACGACAGCTTAATTGCAGAAAGACTGCCCAGCACCCTGGACCACCAATCAAGTTCTAACGTACTTTAGTCGCAAACACTCCGCGTTAAATTATACAACAACTACAATCTAGTTTAACATAAAATAAAAGGGGAATAATTAAGTAGAAAGACATGGCAAAGAAGCCCACTGTATCTTAATTGTTCTCTTGCGTCTTGTATTTAAAAGGAAAAAAATCTCAACAGCCATGTTTCGAAAGACTAGAATCCAGGGAAAATACAAGGCAAGAAAATATATTCTAAATTTGTTCCAATTCAAGAAGCTTGAAACCATAATATGTTAGTATCTCACCTTCCAAACAAAATCAAAGTTACCAAGAAAACCCACGCACGCTTTGATTTCGGCAGGCGACCTACTCTAATAGAAGACATGATAAGCTCCAAACATTTTTCTAGAATTGGTGTTCCTCTTAGACACACGAAGAGGAACAAAAATCCAAATTGTGGTTCATCTCAAGCTTCCCAAGTTCTTGCAGTTGAAATTGGACAAGACAATAACAAAAAGTAGATGTATTAATTACAAAGGATTTCTCTGAGTACTTACCTTTAATTATCAATCAACTGTCAGAACCCACGAACTTAGCTCCTAAACTTCAGCAGATTCCAATTCCTTGGATATTTCTCAGAGAAACCCAACAAAAAACCATCGCAAGAAGGGGCATCTATTCAATAGAATCAATACAAGTCTTCACACGGCAGCTTCAGGTCAGCTGACCAACCAAAACCCAAATCTCCATCGTAAAATTGTATCATATTACACGTATCAAATGTTCTATAATTAGACCGTACCAGATCCAAGTCCAGGTACGAATAGACTATGGAGTCTTGCAGAGAGAGAGAGAGAGAGAGCTGATTGCTCGAGCAATGTTACAAGTCACAAAGTCAAGGTTGTCTAGAAGGAATTTTCATTTTGGATCCCTAAAACAAGTTTTCTATATATATTCTAGTTCTTACGTCAAATCTTCCGCAAAGCCCAACATCACCATTCCGTGTCTCCACATTCATTTCTTTTCTTATTTATTTGTATTTTGAAGTATCATATGATTAAAAAATAATTTATAGGACTTGTTACATATATACCTCACATTCTTACCTATTATTTAAAAATATATAATTTTATTTTTTTATCCTTATAATTCATATTTCATATTTCACATGTTAAAAAATATAAAGTATAAGGATAAAAAAGTAAAATCACATATTTTTAAATAATGTGTAGAAGTGTGAGACTTATTTCAAGAATTTTTCAGAATATATTATTCTTCGTTCATTTGCCAGCCAATTATTTAATACCACGTAAAAAATAATAATAAAAGGATAATAAATAGCATTTTTCGTGTATTAATAAAATAGAACGAGTTTGGGAGTTAACTAAGAATTGAACAGAAAAGAACTGAAAGGAAATGAGTATAATGAATGGAATTAATTAAAAGAATGGAAAATGGAATGTAAATAACTTTATTAAAAAGTATATAATAAAAATGAATAAAACTGAACATTTTGTTACATTTGTTGTTTTCTTAAGCATCCTCATTGGCTTGGTCAAAATTGAAAGATGACTAGAATTTAGATAATCTATGCCAAAAAGACCCCATATTGAATTGAACATCTCTAAAATAATTTAGATTTCAGTTACAGTGTTTCACCAAATATAATTAACTACAATTGTTTCATCAAATATTAAAATACTAGTTTCTTACTCTAAGCAAGTAAATTAAATTAATTAGAATATAATTATTATTAGCATTTAATTGGTAGAATTGGAAAATGTGATAAAAATAAATTAAATAAATTAATTATTAAATTAATAATATTTTATTATTATATAGAGAATAAATAGATAATCTAACGTGGGAATTGAATTTAAATAGAATAAATAAATATAAATTTATGTGATATTAACTAAAATTTAAAAATACATTTAGTCAATCCAATAAGAATGGTAGGATATGGAACTAAAGGATTGGTCCCCAGCCTTCCCCACTTTTTTCTGAACAAAAGCAACAGCCACTTGATCGATGATTTTGATACAGTTCAACTTATAAACCATAAATCCACGGTTGCAAGTCATGGTGGATTGGGCAGCATGGATGCCTGTTGCCCAATCTGCGGTTGCGGTTGATTCTGTTGTTGCTTTGGACGACAAATTATAAATCATATTTTTCAAAATGGGAGATTTGTAATAATTTTGGTAGCTTATAGCATTCTCATCCAATTGCCTAAATCATCATCTTTCCTAAATTATAGGGTTTATATTCAGAGTTTTCTTTAAATACATGCTTCATCTGGTTTCCTATTTTAAGAAAAAGGTTTAGGATGTGAACAGTAATTCATATATTTGGAAAGTTACTGTTTATCTCCTAAATTACTTTATATATATATATATATATATATATATATATATATATATATTATAAGTAGTTAAAGATGTAAAAATAAAATAGTAGAAATAATAACAAAGAAAGAATAAAAAATTTCTTTTAATAAAATAGAGAAAATATAGAGAATCAGATATCTGAGACTTTTTAAAGATGAGTAAAATTTAGAAAATAATTACAGAAATTGTGATTTTTAATTAAAATTTAAAGAAAATTATAGGAGAATGGTCTGAGAGTTCATCTTACAATAGTTGTTTAGGGAATAGGGATATCAGGCACGAGTCCTATCTCAGACTGATTTTTCCTCAGCCTACTAGGTATTTGCAGTCGTTTGTAACTTGTTATAATGCATTACCCACCCGTCCGCCGTTGGAAACACCACATCTTATGCTGGTCATGTCAGATTTGCATGTGTTAGAGCATTGGCAATGGCCTAGCCAAATGCCAATGCAAGTCCATAATTTAGCTATATAGGAGAAAAAACATCTACATTGGACTAGCTAAAAGTCCTAAACTTAAGACTTGAGCTACAGTAAAGTAAGGAGCCTCGCCAATATTGGTGAGTTACTGTTCACGGGCCATCAGAATATTTTATGATTTTCATCAACCTCCGCTCTCTCTTTCCCTCGTTCTTTTCTCTCTCTTCATACCGGCAAGGCCTCTTCTCTTCCTCGTTCGTCCCTCTTCTCTCCTTCGGTTGTCTTCTTCCCTGTCATCTTCCAGGCCAAACGGTAAGTCCCTCTTCCTCGCTCTTCTCTCCCTGCCAAAAACTTGATGGATGAGGATCTCGATGAGCTTAAAGGGTGCTTGGATCTTGGCTTTGGGTTCAGTTATGATGAGATTCCTGAGCTCTGCAACACATTGCCTGCGCTTGAGCTTTGCTATTCGATGAGCCAGAAGTTCATGGACGAACACCAAAAGTCGCCAGATAATGCTGAGGCTGCATCCACGGACTTTTGCCCGTCGGTGTCGAGCCCGATTGCCAATTGGAAGATCTCTAGTCTCGGTGAGTATTCTGATTTCTTGGTCTTTCTTTTATCTTGTTCGTAAATTTTGGCTATTTCTTGTAAGTGGAAGGGCTTGCTTTGAGTTGATGTTTGATCTGCTTATGATGCTTTTTAACTAGAGCAATGATCTCGGTTTCTTTGGTTTTTTTTAGGGAAACTTTGGTTATCACGGCGATTTGTGTTGTTTTCGGTGTTTTGTCAATGAAATGATTTGCTTTCGGTGATTTGTCAATGAATGTTTTGTCAATGACCAACTTATGTTTATCCATCCTATGGATAGATGAATTTCCATTCGGCTGGGGAAGAGTGGAGAAAAGGAGTTCTCCCAATCTCCTATCACTTCAATAGGAACATGGTTTTTGGACTGGTTCTGCTTGTTTTGCCATTATTATTAGTAAATTATATAATGCTAAGGGATATGATCTACATGGAAAGCTATAGAATTGGTAGGTTTTGTCATCCAGTTATACAAGATTATAGTTTTAAATGGGAATGAGAATGAGAATGAGTTGTACTTTATATAAGATGCTACGGAAATTAGAGAATAACAAATTCAAGATGAAGAGAAACATTGCCCATCAAGATTATGCTCTGTGATTGTTAGAAATGATGCAAGGGCAGTATTTTGATATCTCAGTAAAACAGGTTTATCTTTAACAGTACTTATAAAAAAAAGGTTTATCTTAGAAATGATGAAAGCTTGTTAAGGATATTTACCAGAAGTATGACTAATATATATACATTAGCTCTCACCAGAAGTATGACTCTCATCCTTAGCATTTTTTGCTTTCTTTTATGCTTTCCAGAATTAATTTTAAGAAGTAAGAAGTAATCAGTTGTGGAATTGTGCTTTCTTTTATTGCATTTTCAGTAAAGTGGTTTCTGAAAATGCTTTTTGCACTCATCCTCCCCCCACTTTGGAATTGGATCAGAATGCTTAGGAGGGAATGGAACAGAGGACCACATCCCATGATCCATTCCTTTCAGAGGAGCCTTTAGAAATCTATTACTATCTATGCCCTCAGGGAGCCTTTAGAAATCTCTGTTTCAGTTTTCTTCTTATATTTCCTCACTCCATAAGAATTTACTTATTTAGATTCATTAACATGTTCTCTTATTAAACTTGATCGAAACAGGAGCTGAGCAAGTTTATTAATCACTGTAATGAGGTCAAAGCAGCCACTGCAGCTAACAAGGATGGTGGCCAACTAAGTATTGTCAAGTGCCGGTGAGAAGAAATAGTAAAATTAGTAGATGATAAGATAGCATAAGCATGGACAGAGAGAATTATAAGTTCTTTTGAAAGATGATGTCAAGCAGCCTTCATGTTGCAATCCCTTTTTCATTTTCCGGCTTCGGTGTTTTTTTTCTCAGCTTATGTTGATTGTGAAATAAGAGTATTGCATAAAACAAGATGTTAATAGCTTGTGCTACTAAATCTTTTTGTAAAGTTTGGCAGACGGTTTTTGTAAAGAAGAAAGGGTTGACAAAAATTAGTTTATTGGTTTCAAGAATTGTTGTATAATTTTTTTTGTCAAATATTATTAAAATATATCAAGTGTATTTGCATAATATAAAATATATATATATATTATTAAAATATATAATATTATATTATTATTTTAACTTTATGATAGCTAGTCCAATGTGGACTTACCTAGTCAAAAGTTGATACTATAGCCAAAAATTAAGATTCTAGCCAAACTTTAGACTAGGCCATTGCCAATGCTCTTAAGGTCACACTAACACAATGTGTTTGATGCATCACTTGACAGGTCACATATGCGTTACATGTATAACCACAAGAATAATCTAAAAATAACTAAAAATCCATTTAAAACTTTTACAACATTAAAATGAAGTTTTTAGAATAAAATATTATAAATTTCAAATAAAAACAGAATAATAAATACAAAGAAACTGTTTAAAAATAAAAGATAATGAACATGGGGTGGCATGACCTGCAATGGGTTGAGGAGATCTTCCCCTCCTGCCAACCCATGGTGGTTTAGATTGAGTAGCTGGAAGACAATTCCACAATGACTTCAATTAGGATTGTTCATCCGGGCCGGGTTTTGGGAAAACATGGCCCGGTCCAGAACCTGAGAAACTGGATTCCTGTTTCGGGTTTCTCAAAACTCGAGTACACTCGGTCTGGGTATCGGATTTTAAACCCAACTTTTTTATTTATTTAAAAAAAAGACACCTTTTAGTTTAGTTTTCACCTCACTATTCCTCCAGTAATATCTAATGTTTACTTCTCTGATTAATGTGACAATGTAATTGCATACCCAATAAAGTATAATGCAGTAGAGACTGGTGAACTTGACTACATAAATGGAGGTATTCAATGCCTACTAAATTAGTTTCTTAAATTTTCCATTCTACCAAGGTTTGGTTTTCTTTCCTTCTTTCTTTTTTTTTTTTTTTGAATAAAACCTCTTATATCTTCATTTCATTCAATTATAACCAGATATTATACTTTTATCAAACTATAAAAAAGAAAACACATCTCTTGGATAATCCTCTATCCACACTACTTCCTCTTCTAAACCAATTGTTTTTTTAGCCAAACTATGTGCCACCTTATTACCTTCCCTATATGTGTGTTGTATCTTCCATCTGTTTTTACATGTAAAAACCTGCTTCAAGTCTTCTATCTATTGTCCATACCAGACCCAACTCTCTTCTGAGCTATTTACAACATTTATC
Organism: Juglans cinerea; assembly: GCA_961763995.1. Classification (NCBI taxonomy): domain Eukaryota; kingdom Viridiplantae; phylum Streptophyta; class Magnoliopsida; order Fagales; family Juglandaceae; genus Juglans; species Juglans cinerea. The sequence continues at coordinate 25,914,516 of CAUIVZ010000009.1, forward strand.
ACAGTCAAAGCATCACCTTCGAAGACCACATCTGTAAATCTAAGCTCACTGCACAGCTCAACAGCTCGCCATAAACCTTGAAACTCAGCAACTATTGGACTGCATACATTATCTTTTGGCATAATGCGAGAAACAAGTACCTCTCCCTCGTCTTCCCTTATTACTATACCAGCTTCCATCTTCATAGTTTAATGATTGAATGTTGCATCCTAGTTCACTTTAACCTCATTTGTTGTAGGCTTCTTCCACTTCACCTCTCTACTTCCTGGTATTACAATTGAGCTTCTCTATCCACAACCATGTCCTTGAGCTTCTTTGTACACTTCCATGTCTTCAGTGGCCTTACTTATCACTCTTCTTGGTCCTATGAATTGTTCTTCAAAGACCATCTTGTTTTTCATAACCAGATATGTCTCATGGTGACAGCAACCATTTCAATATCCCTCTGAGTTAATTGCTGCACAAGTCTATTCCATGTTACACAAAATTCCTCCTCACTGCATCACCACTTCTGGACAGGACACTCTCCTTCAGCCCACACATCACTTGCAGCTCCACAACTCCATATAGAACGACCCATTGTTTCAACTTCTTTGACAAAGATAGGGCATAAAGCATCCTCCACCATTTTCCTCTTAGCCAGATTATGTTTAGTAGGGAGATAGTCATCCACAACTTTCCACGTGAAGTTCTTCACCACTGCAGGGACTTCCATCTTCCATATAGCCTTCCAACCCACTCCACTTTTAAGGCTAGAGGATTCACCTTTACTCCTCCTTTTCATATCCATATCCAGGTAGTAGGCACTTCAAATTGAGAAAATCCCAGTGTTAGTAAAATCCCCAAATCTGCTTGTCACTGCCACCCTTCCTACTGATAGGAATTGATTTCACAATCCCATCCTTTTCTTTCCTCATAACAGCTTCTAACACTTTCTCCTTCCACCACCCATTATCAATGAACTCTTCTACCTTAGCCATCTTATCAATATTCTGTACAGGAGCTTGTGATGAGTGCCAAAGGCCCAAAAAGGTATCCACTTGTCTTTCCAAACTTTGATTTGTTTCCTATTCCCAACTCTACAAACCATTTGAAGAGAAGCATTTTCAGCATCCATGCACATTTAACTAAATTATGGAAGACAAAAAAGAAGAAACAGAATTGATTAGGTTTGCCACCATTTCTGCTGCACTAGTTTGGTGTTCAATAGTAGGAAATGTTCTAGGACTGCTAGCTTTGACTATTCCGGTCTGATCTTATCATCCTTTTTTTCTTTTTGCTATCTTTTTCAGTATACTATTCTTAGTAGCAAGCTTGATCAATTCTTCATCAACAGGTGGGATATGATAAATCCGCACTCAAGTTTCTCCATAAAATAAACAAAAGAAACATCAAAACATTCAAACTAAAAAAAGAAACCGGGGTACCAAGTTGTAAACCAGGGTTTCGAGTTTAAACTCCGAATTCATCCGGGTTTAGGCTCGGGTCTGACCTGAGCTAACCCGGTCCGGGTTCCAATCCGAGTATACCCGAGTTCTCGAGCCGGAACCCGGATGAACAGTCTTAACTACAATGGGTGGATGTTGATTGAGGGGCCACCCTAAGGGTGGTTGACGGTGTCCACACCCTGAGTTACTCGATCTAAGCCGCCCACATGGGATGAGCTGTCCAAGGGATTATCATTGAAGGTCACTTAGTCCTTTAGTAATGCTAGATACAGTTTTAGGGTATAGAGACTTCACACAGTCCCTTTGAAAAAAGAGTAATAATATAGTCATAAGACGTGCAAGCATCACACATTCCCTTTGAAAAAAATGGGATCTACAATTAAAATTCTTTTTCATGTGTATCTCAGATTTAATCACTTTATTCAAAAAGAGTGCACAAGACTTGTACATCCTAAAACTGTAAATATCATTTCTCTTGAAAGAAACTGGGGTCCATATGAAAATATAAATTTTTTTTCCATGTTTGTCCTAGAATTGTACACACTAGGACTGTACAAATCATTTTCCTTTAACAAATTCAAATTTTTAATACAAATTTATTATATCTTGAAATTTAAATTATGATTTTTTTTAATTTTAACGCTGCATGCCAAGTGTTATGCCATGCTAAAATGATTCTTTTCTTTTTTGTTCTTTTTAGAAAAAGATTCAATATATTGACTTCCGTTAAAGTAAAGATTTAATACAATGAGGATAAACCACCAACAGAATACTCTCCTCTGAGAGATCTAAGGCACTTTTTGCTAAAGTATGAGCCACTATATTGACATTTCTAGGAACATGCCTAATTGTCCAAAAGGGCACCTTGCTTAACATTGTTTTTGCATCTCTAATAATCAGCCCCATAGAACTCCAGCTCTCCTCTTAACCTTTAAGTGCATTAACCACTGCTAAAGTATCCCCTTCTAAGATGACTTTCTACAACCACATCTCAGAACATAAGATAGTAGCTTTAAGCATTGCAATGGCTTCACCTAAGAGAGGATCAGGATATAACTTCCGAGAAGATTGTAGAGTAGCCATGACCCTTCCATTTGAATTTCTGACAATAACTCCAATTCTCACTTGTGATTGAATCTTGTTGATAAATGCATCCCAATTGATTTTGTAGTGATCTGATGGTGGTGCCTGCCAATGAGAATCTGTCAAGGAGACTCTGCTTGCCTTACCAAAGGGTTGTGGAGAGAATCTTCTGAAGTCTTCTAAAACTTGTCTTGAGTGATTAACCAAAGAGCAAGAAGGCAAAAATTTGCCTTGAAAACCCATGTGTTCCTTCTTTTCCAGATATGTTGTGCTGCCACTGCAAACTCTTCAATTTCCTCATTAGTCATATATGAACAAAGGTGCTTGATGACTTCTTTAAAAGAGGTTCCTCCAGTGCTACATTTTTTAAATCTTCTTGAGCATAAACTCCAGATGTCTTGTGCTGATCTAAATTTCCACGCTGCATGTACCACAATTTTAGAGCTTCCAATACACATAGGACAATTTGGATTATCCACCACCTTCCTGTTAAACAGTTTGCACTTCATGGGTAAAGCTTCATGGTTAGCCCTCCATAGAAACATCTTAACAGCATTTGGCACTTTGATTTTCCAGATTCTATTCCAAACTTTTGTTGTATAATTACTGGTAGACGGTTGCCCCTTCTTCTCTCTACTATTTCTCGTTGAGAATGATATGCACTTCTCATTGAATATTTACCCTTTGTTGTACATCTTTAAGCTAGTTTGTCTGATCTGTCACAAAAGGTAATAGACATCTTACTAATCATCTCAACTTCAGATTTGGAGAACAACTCTTGCAACAAAGGTCTACTCCACTGTTTTGTATCTCTATCAATCAACTCTTTTACTTTAGCTTCACCATCCAATATGCTCACAGGGGTTTGAATTCTAAATGTAGTAGGTTAAGGTATCCATTTGTCTTGCCAAATTTTCACTGATTCTCCATTGTCTATCTTCCATATCAGTCCCTCTTGCAGCAGTTCCCTTGCTGCCACGATGTTCCTCCATATTAATGAGGCATTATTTCCTAGACTTGCATTAAGGAAATCTTTGCCAGGGAAGTATTTTTCCTTCAAAGTCTGTGCAGGAAGTGAATTTGGATTTTGGATGATCCTCCAACCCTATTTAGCAAGTAAAGCAAGGTTAACATTTTAAAAAATTTTATAAATCCAAGTCCACCTTCCCTCTTAGCCTTGCCTATTTGTTGCCAATTTAACCAGTGGATTTTGGACTTATTTTCCTTCTATCCCCACCAAAAGCCTTGCATGATCCTATTGAGCTCTTTTAGAATAGTCTTAGGGATTTTAAAAATCCCCATACTATAAGTAGGTATTGCATGGATAACAGATTTGGGGAGAACTTTCTTGCCTGCTTGAGATAAATACTTCACCTTCCAATTGCTCATACAACTTTTGACTTTTTCCAGAATTGAGTTGAAAGCTTTTAACTTGTGTCATCAACATAGGATGGAAGACCTAAATATTTATCAAAAGACCCAAATGCCTTAATACCTGCAGTAGCCAATATTATGTTTTGTGTCTCTTTGCTGGTATTGGTGTTGAAGTATATTGATGTCTTCTCCAGGTTTAATCTCTGACCTGAAGCAAGTTCATAAACTTCAAGGAGTCTAAAAATTCTGCTCCATTCTAGATAATTAACTGAAAACTTTCAAGAAAGTCCACTCCACCCTATCATATGCTTTGTTCATATCTAACTTAAGAGCCATATAACCTTCTTTCCTTCCTCTCATTCTGTTATGCATAGTATTCAAAGCTTCATAAGTTACAATTACATTGTCGGATATCAATCTCCTAGGGACAAATGCACTTTGTGTTGGGAAAATGATTTCTGGCATAATGGTAAATTTGTTAGCCAAAACCTTTGCAATAATTTTGTAAAAAACATTGCAAAGACTTATGGGACGATAATCAGAGACTGTCTTAGGGGATGTTTTTTTTTTTAATCAGGGCTATAAAAGTCTTGTTCATCTTCTCCAAACTCACACATGTACTTAGTACTTCATGGATAGCACTGGTGACATCATGACCCACTATACTCTAATGATCTTGAAAAAACACAGTTGGGAATCCATATGGGCCTAGGAAGCTAAGTGGATTCATCTCAACTATGGCCCTCTTAATCTCCTCTCTTTGTGAAGTCGTTTAGCAAATTAAAGTTCAACTCTTTAGTAACAGTTGAGACAATATGTGCAAGAGCATATATGATCCCTTTTGGTTTTGAGGACGTAAACAAATCCTTATAAAAGAATTGGAAAATGCTACTCATTTCCTTAGCTCTTGTGGCAAAACTCCCTTCATCATTAGAAATTTTGTGAATTGCAATTACTTTCTTTCTTTGAGTTGCAATCAAGTGGAAAAACTTGGTGTTTTTATCACCTTCTTCCAACCATGTTTGCTTTTCTCTTTGACGCAACCTCGTATCCTCATCATCCAATAAATAATCAAGTTCTTCTTGTAATGCTTTAATATCCTCTATGGACTGCCCATAATTCGAAGATTACATCTCCCTAAGTAAATCTCTCTTTTGGCTAATCAGCTTCCTGTTATTGACTTGAGAAACTTTACTCCATCTTATCAGTTTGTCCCTACATCGCTCTAGTCCCTTCTTTATAATATCAACCTTACTAGACCAAGGCAATGTATCCCCATGCATTCTTGACAATATCTTTACAATATTCCTTCTTAGCCCAAAGGGCCTCATATCTGAAAATCCTATTATTAGGTTGGATTTCCCTACCTGAGTTGTGATAAGAGATAACCAAAGGACAATGATAAGAGCATTTGACATGAAGAACATGGAAACTAGTATGATCAAGGAGAGTAGCCCATTCACCATTCCCCAAACCTCGATCCAATCTCTCCTATGTGAAACTACTACCTTTCATGTTATTGCACCAAGTGTAATTCGACCTCTTAAGCCCCAAATCTGTTAATTCATAGCCTAGAAGAGCTCTTCTAAGAGATATCATTTGCTGGAGAGGTCTGAGTGCTGCATCAAGCTTCTCATCTTGATATATAATTTGATGGGTGATAGATGATGGATGTTGCTGGCTTTGTTTGGTTTTGTTTGTTGTTAGAATGAGACAATAATATAGAATTTAATTTGTTATTGGTTGTAGTTGGAAACAACTATTTGATGGCTTGTAAGACCCCGTTTGGATACAGAAACAATTTCATCTCATCTCTTCATTATAGTTTTTTTAAATTTCATGCAAAATATAAGAAACAATTCAAATTTTTCAAATTTCAAAATAATAATAATATTAAAAAATTATATTCTAACAATATTTTATTCAACTTTTAGCTTTCATCTAAAATCATCTCATCTCATCTCACTATCTAAACCACCTCGAAGTTTTTAGTTTTTTTTTTTTTGGCTTCTAAGTTGTAGTAAATTAGTACTTATTAGTTGTAGATTTCATTATGTTTTTTTAACTTGTAGTTAGTGATTAGGTTTTTAATTTTGGTTGTGTGTTTAACTTGTAGTGAATGATTTGGTTTTGTAATTTTGGTTATGTATTTATAATTTTCACGAATGATTTATTTTTGCCATTTTGGTTATGTATTTTAAATTTTTATGCATTTTTGCTATTTTCGTTTGGTTTTTAATCAAATTGAAATTTGAAAAAATATTTTCTGAAAAAAATTGAAATTTGAAAGCCCACAAAAAAAATTATTTTTCAAAAAATGGGCTGAATATGAAGTTAAGAAAAAAGTCCAATCAAAAAGCTCAAATTCGACTCCACTTCGACAAGTCGGATCATAGTCTACATGTGTTGGAGTTGAAGTTAGGACATTTCAACTCCGACAGTTTCAGTCCTCGGCCTTACTCACCACCCAGGCAAACACAACAAAAAAAAATTGCTAGGCAAGCGAGCACTATGTTAAGCAAAAGTGGTCATCACAAGAAAATGAAGGTAGGACGAAAAATGAGCCTAGGATAGAAAACTAATGGCCCTACGAAAAAATAAAGTTGGGATATAAAATGATCCTAGGAAGCAAAAATGGAAGGAATAAACCTGGTAGGATGGAAAAAGGAACCTAAGACGAAAAAATGAAGGAAGGACAGAAATATGATGATAGGATAGAAAATGAAGGTTGGGAAAAAACAAAATCAAGGTAGGGGAAACAATAAGGTAAGATGAAAAAGTGAACCAAAGATGAAAAATTGTGCTAAGACGGAAACATGAACCCGCGTCCTTCGAGGTTAACAATTCGCTCGTCCACCAGGGTGAGCAAAAGTGTTTGTCTCATCACCAAGCGACAACTATGTTGATCAAAAGTGTCGGTCACAAAGCATGACACATAGAAGGGCAAGCAGACTCTCATCCCAAAAGACGAGTCAAGCACTCGAACCTCGAGCGAGTAACAACATTGAAGAAGTGCTTGTCACCTGGGGGCGACTAAGGTACTTTTGCTTATGCCCTAGCAAGGAAAGTGCTCGCATCCCAGGGCGAGTGAGCCGCTTACAACTTGGAGGGCGAGAAACATGACGTGCTTGCAGTCCCTGGTGAGCAACAGCATCCCACTCCTTTGGGCGCGCACTCTGCTCGCATTATGTGGCCACGAGAGATCGTCTCCCGAGTATGTAAAGTGTACCCGATCTCCATAAGTATCTGACCTTCGATCAAATTAGTCTAATAAATGGGAACTTGCTCCCAAGTATGTAAATTGCACCTGATCACCATAGTATCTAACCTCCAATCAAATTGAATCGGATTACGTGGCAAACAACAACATCTTGGACTCGGAGGTGAGCACTTTGCTAGCATCATAACAGAGTGTTCGCACCCCATCCTAGAATGAAGTCAACAACAATGCCGCAACCAGAAGTCTCCATCTCATAACTATCAAACCAACTTACAAATACCCACAAAAAATCTCTATATGAGAACCATAAACTGATGACATAAATAACCACCAGAAATCTCTATCTTAGACCCACAACAATGGTAATGTTGTGGCCTGTGTGTCTTTGGTGCGAAAGTATAGATATTTATGGTCACTCTATATTTCCATATTTGTTGTGGCCGTGATGGTCAAATACGATCACTTCGACGCGATCGTCAATTCTATCATGGGTTGTGCCATGGTTGACAAGCAAATATGGCTCTACAATTTCTTTGGAAAAGAATAAGTCTAAATCAAAAGGAGAAGAGAAAAACCATAATAATGACAAATAGGAAGAGAGTAAGCAAAGACTGCTCCGATCTTGAGAGTGACCAAAGATTACTCGAACCTAATTGAGCAAAAGTGCTCATCACAGGGCGCACAAAAGTAAAAAGTGTTCGCCGCCAGGCTTGATGGGAGCTCATGCCTGATGGCTATGGGAGCTCGTGAAAATCGTACCAGCTCAATGGGATCTAATGCGTACGTGGGAACTCGGATTACCGAGCATGTTCCAAAGTATGTGATTCAACCACCAATAAAATTGGTCAGCTTACATTGGAGCTTAGCTCCCAAGCATGTAAAGCGTACTAGATCGTTAGCAGTATCCGATCAAGTCTATGGCAAAAACATCCCACTAGAAATCTCCATATATGATTTATGGCAACAACATCGTCATGGGTCTCTAGTGCGAAAGTGAAGATATTTCTAGTCATTTCCAAGACGTGTCGCGTTGTGGTCATATCGGGTTACGACAATGAGATCGTCCATCTTTGTCCTGGCTTGTACCATGGTCGATGAATAAACATGGCTCTGCAATTTCTTTGGAGAAGAGAAATTCTAAAGTAGAAGGTGAAGAGAAAGAACAGATGAATGAAAAACTAGAATAGGGTAGATGGAAGTGGGGAGTATGAGAGAAGATGAAGATGAAGCTTGTTTTGGAGATTTCTGGTTGTCATTAGCTGGTTTGATTTGGATTCGGACTGTTTTTGTCTAATTTAATTTGTTGTAGGGGTATACTACTCAATTCGGATATGTTGCAATGATATTAGTCTAACCCAAGTCTCTTGCCGAGGCACCTTGGTCGAATCAACATCTATAGCAATGGCATTTTAGGCCAACATGACATCTATAAAGGGACATTTTGGTCCAACTCATCATATGAATTCCTACATAGTATGGCCTAAACGGGCAACTAGACACTATTTCAAATTTGAAGAAAAAAAAATGATGTTTTGAAAACACAGTAAAAGGTAATTGTTCGTCCACCATGACGACCAATATGGCAATATTGAATTTGTAGAGGTGCTATTTTGTAAAGTGCTCTGATTGCGCAAATTGGTCGAATCATAAGGGCTCTCAGCTCTTGAGCATGTAAAGCGCATCATGATCTCTAAAAGTATCTAACCCTTGATCGATTTGGTCAGATCATGTGGGAGCAATAAAGCTCGATCTCCAAAAGTATTCGACCCTTAACCCTCCCCAGATGAGCAACTCCCTTAAAGAGCAACATTGCTCATGTGACCAATCGCTCATTTTCTCTTGATTGATCACGAGTTTCATGTTGGTGTTTTAAATGGAACTAAGTGTTTTAAAGCCTTCGAATTACTTTAAATGTCCAAAAATTATTTTAAGTGGAGTATTTTTGGTATTATTGAACCAAACCTAATTTTTAGAGTAAGCTTTTATATATTTTGAAACCCCAAAAATAATAAAGTTTTAAAAAATCATTTTATTTAAATGATTTTAGTTCTTTAAGAGTATTATTGAATATTCCTTATTTTATTTTATGTTAAAAAAATACTATTTATTTAGATGATTTTCTTTCTCTTAAAAATATTTAGTAAGCTTCATTATTTATTTTATGATGAAAAATATTATGTTTTACCTATTTTGCTTAATTTATTTTTATCCCTTTAAGTGTTTAAATATCTACCGTTAGATTAAAATTAGAGACCCCTAAATGAAGAGGCAGGATTAAATCCCCAAGGAACCCTTCATTTTCATTCTTATCTCTCCTTGATCTACATCCCTTCCCAACGTCCCAGTCGCTACCCACCAGCACCACCCTCCCGACGTCACCAGCCCCCTCCACCTCCGATCCCTTTCCTCCCGCGGCTCCTCCCCACCCCACGCCCGAAGCTTCTCTCTCCCTTTCTCCTAGTTTCTCTCCAAGAAACCTGTGACAAGGCTGCAAGTGACAACTGGGCCAGTGAGAGGCAGTAGCGACAGCATGGGCAAGTGGCGGATGGGGGCGTTTGGGAAGATGGCTTCAGAGTGTGAGTTAAGACAAAGGAACCCTAGGGTTCACGCGGGGCATTCGAGAAGTGAAGTAATTGAAGTGTTGTGTGCGTGTATCTGAAGTGAAGTGAAGTGTTGTGGGCTTAAGGGATTTGTCCCTGGGCCATATGATGCATTGGGTTTTATCTAATTCTTTTTCTTCTTTTTTATTGTTTGTCAAACTGCGTTACTACAGAAAGTCTAGTACAGGCCCATGGCCTTTTTCATTATTCTGTAGGGTTCTTGCTTATGTAAGGGCACTGTTGTGCCTATTTCTTTTATGCAAAAATATGAATGAAAGTTAAGTTTTTTCTCCTTTATTTGTTTCTTCTCTACCTGCTTTGAAAAAGCATCCCTCAGGGAAGCTTTTTCCAGTGCGTGTTTATCCAGGGTGTTACAAAACCGCCTAACACCACCAACTGCGCCACCACGAACGGCTCCCCTTGTAGTCAAGCCACCATGTGTCTTTTCCCCCCTCAGCCCCTCACCCTCTATCCAAGACTCTCTCTCTCTCTCTCTCTCTCTCTCTCTCTCGGATCCCAGCAAATCTGTGTACCTCCACCGTGCACTGCCTTCCTCCATGGCACAACACCACCGGAAGGCCACCCCAAGCCACCACTCCACTCCATGAAGCCATCCTTCACCCAACCCTCCTCCCCGAGTCTCACCCCTTTTTTTCCTCTTGATCAACGCCACCCTTGACCACCCTACAGCCACCGCAAGCCACCACACTACAGCAGACTGTGAAGCCCAGTCAGCCGCTACCTTTGTTTCCTACATCACTGAGAGCCACCGCTGCCCAACTCAGCTCTTCCACCTAGGGTATAATTTCTACCCTGTCCATTGAGAAAATATTATGTTTATGTGTTTGTGTGGATGTTGGTGTGTGCTTGAGTACTTGGCAAATTTGCTGTGTTTAATGGTTGTGTTGGTTGTGGTGGACTTAGAAGAAGTGAGGTGGTTGGGATTTGTAATGGAGTTGGAGGTGAATTATGTAGATTGTGGAATATGATTTTTGTACTATTTTTTCTGTGTGGAGTTTAAACAGATCTTGTTTTGAGTATGTGTATGCAATGGGTGTAGTGCTGGAGTTGTCTAGGTTGGGAAATTGTGAAAAAGCATGGTTGTTGTATCAGTTTGAGATTTGTGAAGCTATGTGATTGCTTGCGTTGTTGTGTATTGAGTATGAGTATGTACATGAATTTCTAAAGAAATCATAAGTGTGCTTCGTGAAGATTGATTTTATGCATATCGATGCGATATAGAGTTTATATGACTATTTGGTGGTGTAGTGATTTTGTGTAGAGCCCAAGTGTTGGGTAGAATATTTATATTTTGTTGGATTGATGTACTTGGACGGCAAATTGCTAGTATTTGTTATGATTTGAGTGGGATGAGGTGAATTAGTACTAATTATTGAATTAATATATGGTTGTGGTTTTGTGAAGTCATGATTTCTAACTTGTAAAGTTCTGTAATTGTGGTGTAGAAGTACAAATGGTATGGACAGATTTTAAGTTTAATGTTGGGTTCATCGCTTTGGATATTGAGTATGTGAGCAACTTGTAATTTATATGGTTATGCTTGATTGTGGATAATGCTACTTAGTTGAATTATTCTGGGATGATTGGTGTGAATGTATGAAGTTGGGATGGATTGTCTTGAATTGTTGGGATTTAACGATGGAATTGTAGTGAGTTGAAGAGCATGGTGATGACGTTGGTTTCTAATTGGACAGATTTGTATATTTTTAATGTATTATGTATGGATGGTATTGTGAATACTTAGTTAGATTATATGTTGATCTTAGGTGATAAAATGGTTGACATATGTATGTTTGATGGATGTATGGATATGCTTGGTTGACTTGTGCTATGCATTTAGATGTAAGGAAATGAATTGGGACTTAGGATTGATGTTGGTTTGGATTATGTACGGGGGAAGGGTATTATTTAAAGACTGGTATTGTGACTGCAGTTAGGTCGTATGGTGAAGGGAGGTTAAGCTGTAGGCTCATGAATAATGGTTGGGGATTAAAGTGAAGCATGGAAGCTCACTTTATTAGATAGAAAATGAAGTTTGGATTTCTAGATTCATAGTCTAGGCCTAAGGTTTATGGCAAGGGTTATTCTTCAATGATTGGATAATGACATGTGTAAGTGAAATGAATGGATGTTATGAATACCTAGAAGTGTAAGTTTGTACAATTAGAGATGTTATGAAGAAGCATGCGAGTAACTGGGTGAAGGAGGCTAATTGGATAATGACTAGTTTAAATGGAAGAAGTCTTAAGTAAAGAACCAATTCAGGTTAAAGCCATGTGAGAGAGAATGGACTAAGAGTTGGGAATAGTTTTATTATGAAAGTTTTACGTTTAATGTTCTATAGTAAATAAAAAGGAAATGACGTGAGGTTGAGCATGCATGTAGGTTGCCATTTGACACTCACATGAACGGATTGGATGAAATGTGCCTAGCATGGAGTTCAGGTAAGTATTACATTCATGCACTTTTAGAGTTTTCTAAAAGTATGAAAGTGAAAATGAATGCTTTATGAAATACTTTTAAGAAAAACGTGCTTTTATGAAATTAAAAGAAAATCGATGTTTTCTTAGAATGAAAATGTTTTACGAATCTATGCTAAGGTATTAAAGTTTAAGTATATGTATGTAATGATCTTTTTTGGCAGCCCCTTTTTTTGCATCCCAAAGAATAGTTGTATGTATGTGAATGGATGCTATACATAGTATTTATTATATGTATGTTCCATGAAATGAATGATGAGGTTTCATGCTTATGTTATGAAAATTTGTTTTATGAAATGAAATGAACTGATGACTGAAAGAAATGAATGAAAGGAAAGGAAAGGAAAATGACTGAAAAGAAATGAATGTTTTAATGTATGAAACTACGTAATGGCCATGATTGATCAATGAATGATGGTACCAAAGGACTGGGCAGATTGCAATGCCGGATAAGTACTACTGGTAGTGTACCTAGTGCTGCTCCCTAATTGAGGGATTCCCAACCCACGCCCCCTAATTGCGACCTTAATTATGATTTGTCATCCTTGGATCAAGTTCATTCTCCTTTGAGAAAGGCTTCCTTTGAGAAAGGCTGAGTGACTTTCTTGTGCAAACATGAATTCTATTAAAAATCAAGAGGATCTAAGCTGAATCATTTTTTGGTTGAGACAATAAAATTACTCGTATTTTCAGCGAGGGGGGTATTATAGATTTTTATAATACTTATTTTTTGGAAAGAACGTTTTCATCACGTTTCATTTCACATTACCTTAACTTTAATATTTTCAAAATTTCTTTTAAAAGATCACCAAAAATAGTGGGAGTAATTCAACAACTAGTGTGAGTATAATTTGAGTAATGGTGTACCACTAGTGATAGTGACTCTCAAAAGTAATAGAATATAACAATCCTCATAAATAACGTAGTAGCTTTATATTAGTATTCTCTAGTTGTTTAGAGACTAGAATAGAATATTTGTAATATGGCTCCGCTAAAGATATTAAATTCACATAGTAGGAATCCCAATATAGAATTTTAGATTCACTTCACTTATATGATCCAACCTGGGATTGCTGATTTGATTGACAAAGGAAAAGTGAAGTTGATAGGGGCATACATCCATCTCTTGGCACTAATTGAGTTGCATTTAGATAACTATTGATCGCACGTTTATGGAACTTTTCTTGAAGGAGTTAAATAGCTGATTCTCATAGGAGAATTAGATAGTTAGCTTTTGTGATATTTAGGTATGAAGTACTTTGAACGTATGATTGTTGCTAGTACTATTTTGGTACAAACAGCGAATGAATGCTACTGGTCCTGTTTACATGCAGCCTAAACAAACAATCTATTCAAATATACCTAATATACCTAGTCGTTTTTTACTAATGACCTATTAAATGAAATGACGTTCTTTCAACGCTGTTGACAATCTTAGAAAAGTGTCATCCTAAAAGATATTACGAACTAGTTGTCTTAGATAATTAGTTGTCGCCTAATAAAAAGTTTTCCATACTACGAGGTGATGGACATGAGTTTGTGAAAAGTAGTTAAGACTTCACGTCTTGTGAGACTGTGTATAAGAAAAACAGTTTCTAGAAGCTTTTGTTCAAAATTCATAGACAATTAATGAGATGGACAATACCAAAGAATCCAGTTTTGCCTATATTATTTGGTGTTTATGGCTTGCTCATTGGAGTTAGAGGTTTAGATTTTATTAAAGGGTAAATATAGCTTACTTGATTAAATGAGTTTGTGATGCGATTGTCGTTAAAAGTAATGACTAGACTATTATGATTGTCTTTGGGGGCAAGGGCCCTAATCGTTTTACTCTCAATGAAAAATAAATTATGATTATCTCACATGCTTTTGTTAAGAACTAGAGATTTATATAAAACCTTGAAGTCGCAAATTACGTTTGCTGAATGACATTTTTGGTCACCTTGTAGATTCTTAAAAGTCGTAGTAGGGCGTGTTAACTAGAATCTAAGGTTTATATTGTGAATTTGACTTAAATGAGATTCGAGATGAGTCTCGCTAACTTCATGGTTGTGCAAATGACTTTTATATGTAAAATCAGAGTTTCTTGGTAGGAGCATGTTTTGGAAAGTTAATGCACATTAGAATACATATGGAGAGAAATGGTCATTAAACACCACTTGTGAGTTGTGGTTTAATAATTTGTTGTTGACCATGTGATTTCTCTGTACCTCATGGTATTGCTCGTCGTGCACATGATACTGATGTGTTTTATGATCATCTGGTGTGATTGGAAGCATTTTTTGCTAAGCACACACATTCATCATAAATTTAGGAGTTATGGTTAAAAATGTATATTGACAGGCTTAGATCAGCTTACTCACACAAGTGATCGTCTTTAACGCTACAAAGAGGTAGCGAGCAAAGATGAGACAATGTGTCACTCGGTACTTATCTAGAGAGGGATAAGTTTTAAGATACAAAAGATATGTTCCCTTAGTGGGAGTTATGATGAGCTCCATCATAGTTAAAAGGACTGTGCATGTGGTTACCCACAATCCATGTAGTTTGTAGTTTAGCAGATGCTAAATCATCTTTAGCGCTTAGGATAGCGAGCAAATGGAGGGATTCGAGTTAGGTGCTGAGATAGCGACTAGAGTAAGATCTGTACGGTGTAATTAGATTAGATATACGCTCTTTCTTCGAAAAGAGAACTCCACCGTAACATGTATTTCATACTACATGTGCTTTTTCGATCAATAGTACTTTCTCATTGTGTGAGTCATGTAGGTTATAATTGATGAGCTTAATTTATTTATGCCCTTATGAGACCTTTGACTATATCACGAGGTTGATGTTTTAATGTCTGCTGCTTTGGCATGTTACCTATGGCAATGAATGATGGGGTCTAAAGAATCATTGCTAGGAAAGTGACTAAACTGAAACTAAATGATATGAGAGCGAAGATAAGACTATTTGGTAACACATCGATAATGGTGTGTACTCACTGTCGGTAAGTTATGTTACTTCTTGAGAGTTGCAACATAGCTGTGAGTACATTATGTTTTATGAAGATTGAGCATTGCTCTAAGTCATTTGGACTCGAGAGGGATTAGGGATGCTTAGTTTGATGTGACCAAATGAGTTGGGGCATAATGAGACACTTTTAGGGATGTTGCTATGTTGGTCTTCTCTCGGAGAAATTTGATATAATACTCCTATTTTTCTTTTACAGCTGTGCTCAATGGTCGCATGACTTATTTGCCAATATGAACAAGATTGAGAACATATTGAGGGATGCATGCCTAAGGTCTTGCTCACTATGTGTGAGTGAAAGATGTAAGAAAGGGGCACCCATAGTAGACACCCATTCACCGTTTTTTGGGGATTATGAAGTGGGTCTTAGCCACTTCATGAGGTTTGATAGCTGGCCATTAAGGGCCAGCCAATGGGTAACACTAGAGAGGCCATTTACATAGCCCCTTCCCTCTTTGAATCATACAATTGAATCAACAAGCTCTCTCTCTCAATTAGTTATCTCTAGTCCCGGCATCTAGGCTGTGGAATATGTGGGTGTTGCTCTTGTATATTACCACGAAGCACACTCCACTATCGATGTGAAGATCGTGGATGAACAACAACCCTGGAGACTCCGTGGAATAACCGCACTAGATCTACGATTTACCAACAAAGTAATATCACTTCCACTATGTACTTTGATCTAGTATTTCTAACAAAGCACAAATTGCACACTCTCTCCATGTCATCATATATGAAATGTCTATTCTACCTTTAGTTAGATTGTTTCTTAGCCCTTTTTATTGATAAAAACCGACAACAAACTGAAGCTTCAAAGCTCATCTCAAGCCCCTATTAGTTTTGCAAAATTACCGAAAGTAATCTGAAAAACACTATCCTAAAATATAACACAATCACATTTTCAGGTTTAACCTACCAAATCTACCAAAGCCTGGAAATACAATAACTTTAGGTGCATTTAGCCATTCTTTCACTACTTGAGGAACACACTGCACGCTCAATCAATTCTAAAACAAATTCCAGTTCAATACAAATTAAAACCAATCTCCTTCAATAATTCCAAGTTAGAGGCGATATCCACTAGGTACACCTTGCTTTCGGCGATGGGCGAACCAGTAGTGCTAGCAAATTTTTGAATGGTCCCAACAATCACCTTCATTTGGGCCATGAGCTTCTCAGTACTGCGGGAGGAGGGCAACGCAAATGAAAAGGGATTCATGTACGGGAGGGCACGGCGAATGATTATGACTTTTTTTGTTTTTGTTTTCTTTTACAATTTTATTTTATTTTTCTTTAACTCAACTTATCCACGTGTTCATTTCGTACACTACAAGGGGTTTACCTGTAGCACAACTCAACTTTTTATTTCATTAAACAGTTGTGATTCTTTTATGCATTAGTCTATATACAATCCCTAAATGAGGACTATTCATACAAATCCATACAATTATGTTTAAAAAAAATTTAAAATTATAATAATATCCTTTTTAAAATGATAATTTTTTCTCTTTTATCCTCATTCATCAATGAGACTGTACACATAGTCTCCTACTCATGATTGCAAATAAAATTTCTCTTCTTTTATTGTTTATTAGAGTTTTGATGAGATTAAATTTTTTAATAAACAAGGATTTTTAATAATTACGAGTTTTACAGTTTTAGTTAAATTAGATTTTTTTTTTTTTTTTTGTAATTGAAATCTCTTTATTAATTCTAGTTATGCTAGGACTCGATCCCTAATACTTGTTGGATTAGGAATTCTAATGAGATTAATAATCCTATTCCAATTACAACTAGATATGCTATACATATTATTGTAATTCTATTTAGATTAGAATTCAATCCATTTTAAGATTAGGAAGGCAAAATCAAAATTGTGATGAGATCATAGGTTTTAAGAAAACTCGTATTTTTAAAATGATCAAGTGGGAGAGAGACTCAAGAGTTGAGTTTCAAACTTTCACAGCCTCCATTATTGGTCTATAGTAAAGTGAGTAGCTAGGCATCTCGCTCTGACTATTTGTCTTACTCCCTGCGGAGGATGTCTATTTCATGCTTCTAAGATTGGACTTCGTTAAATAGATTGATTATGATTTTCTTAAGAATGATCACGATGTCGTGATGTATTTTAATATAATGGGTCAGACTAATTAATGAATCCTTGCAGAGTTCTTTTCAAAGACTTGGTTCAGTAACACCTAATGACGCCACAGTCACAAGTCAAAGCAGCGCATGAGATCCACACACCACCGCACCAGAAAGCTTCTATTGCCGCCACACGTGGCATTT
The DNA here is from genome assembly GCA_961763995.1 of Juglans cinerea. NCBI lineage: Eukaryota > Viridiplantae > Streptophyta > Magnoliopsida > Fagales > Juglandaceae > Juglans > Juglans cinerea. The sequence continues at coordinate 25,932,049 of CAUIVZ010000009.1, forward strand.
CTGGGACCAAGGATCTCGATTTTTTCAAACTTGACTGGCTGCCACACTCCTAGCATGGCGCGTGTCCCTCACGAGTCACCACATTCTCTTTGTTTCTTGTATTTTGCTTTCTTTTAAGCTAAAAATTCGGATCTACATTTGTAACTCGTCATTTTCACATCTATCTTTATGTTTATTGTTATTTCCTTTTGTTTAGGTAAAAAAAAATATATATAGTTTCTTGGACATTTTGTCCATAGAGTAGAATCCTCTCTTCCTCTGGAGAGTAGGGTTAGAAATCTCTACTTTAGGTAGAGTGTGGTCTCTCAGACAGTTTGTCTGTAGAAAACTATAGAAGTTAAGACCATATCAGTCACAAAAGAACTTGTGTACTAGTGAAGTCCCAACTGTGAGTAGTTGGATTGTAATTTGAGATTTTTTCTGTATGTATTAGGTCACAGGTTGTAACTTTGTTTTTATGAATGAATGAATAAAATCTATTTCCCATTTTACGTTCAAACGTCACATATATGTTCGAACACTGTGGTTACTTACGTGCGAACGTAAAATATTTTGGCGCCAACATTCGAACGTTAGTAAGTAACATTCGAATGTTAATTGTAAATTTAAATTAAATATGAATCTAATTTAAAAATGATGTGGATTTTATAGTGCATAATTTGCGAACAAGTCTAAAAAATTGTAATATATATTTATATACACACAATTTGTAAAATATAATTATATATTTATATGTATGTTTATATATATATATATAAATATATATATTTATGTATACATATATAAATATATATTTATATTTATATATATTTGAAGTATAGTGATTTAGTAAAGTTGAAAAATCTAACATTAAAAAAGATTGAGAATTGATATTAAAAAATAATAGATATATTAAATAATATTGTTCCTTATATATATTAAAAGAAAAATACAAAATATGATAGAATTTCATAATCAACACTCAACCGAACGCGTTGTTCACGAAATTCGTACTTAGTATCTCCTCAATCAAGCTATCAACCTTCTCGTTGAGGATACTTACACGATGGGCTATCTCGGCGATAGACTCCTCTACAGCCAAGATCTGTTGATCGATATGTGCAGTCAACTGTGAGATCACCACATCAACCCAAGCAAGCCGCACATCTCCCGCATATGTACTCGTCGGTTGCTGACTACTACTCCCCACACTGGGCCCAGGCTGCATCGGAGGAGCTAGATCCGCTAAAGAGGGTGGCTGACGTGAAGGATACCCCCTCACCTATCTCATGTCGAGAGAGCTCATCTGATCTGTGACCCGCTCCTCGGACTGGAGTGGCACTCTCTGAGCAAGTAATATCTAGCTGATGATGACACCATATGGGATAGGTTGTCTGTGGTGACGATGCTCACCTCGTAACGAGTCCTCTCAAAGATGCACAGTGGCAAATTGATAGGATCTCCACGTGCTACTCATATGAAAAATTGTACCCAAGTCCGACTAAATGTGGTCTTATGTGCCATAGGATCCAGGTTTGTTGCAACATACAGAAGAAGGTAGCAGATGTATTTGGTTGAAGGCGTTCTTCCTCTCAATCTACATGCAGTCTCTCTTGGTGAGGATGTTGAAATCTTCGTCTTGGTCATCATCCCGAGCCTCACTGTCAGAACCCTCAACCTCAGGCCGGTCTGCATCTCTGGCAATATCTAGCCAGTAGATGATACAGAAGTGCCTACATATGCATCGAGTGTGCCGTGTGCAGATGTAGATGTGCGAACGACGGCTGTGTCGCCAGTCTGAGAGTCAGTTGTAGTCGATGTCTCAACTACTCAACAAATCCCGAGGAGCTAGACGATCACATCTGGTGAAATCTCAAACGACACACCGCGTACAGTCACGGTGTGAGAGGATGCGTCCTGAGACATGGAACACATCCTCATATAGAACTCCCGAACCATTGAGGGGTATACCTTCCCCCTCAATGTGCAGATATTTCTCCAGCCTCTACTGATGAACACATCTTTGATGTTAAACTACTTCTATCTGAGCTCGTCGAACTTATTGATCAGGACCTCTCGCTCCACCATAACAGTGGCTCCTTCCCTCCCCCGTTTCCTGGTATGCAAAGGATGAGTCATGTCCTAAAAAAAGAAAAGAAAAGAAAATTATTAGTACTATTGCTGCATCTTTCGTATTAATTTTAAACTACTCTGCATTAACGTTCGAATATAATATAACATATGTTCGAATGTTTTATCTAAAGAAAGATGCACATTCTTTAGAAAAAAAAAATTATATTAACGTTCGAACATAATATAATATACACATTCGAACATTAAGAGTATAACGGATAAGAATTTTGAAATGTGTTGCGTTCGAACGTTATGCCTTTCAGTTCAACCTTATGGTTTTACATTCAAATGTCAATAATTTACGTTCAAACGTTAACATTAAACGTTTGAATGTAAATGCGTAAAAAATTAATGTTTGAATGTAGAACAGATACGTTTGAATGTGGAAGGGCTATGCAATTGTAACGTCAAACGTTCGAACATTCTGTCAAAACGTTCGAACATTTTGACACAGAATGGCTGAGTCGGCTCGGCCATTATCGAAAATCACGTACCATGGGTCTAAGTGGCCAAATGCCACCGTAGAAATGAACTATACATTTCAAAAACTTTTATACGGTGACCATTTGGCTCTTGGCAACCTATGGTGGCCCGAAAATAGAATTGAAAATTCGGTCACCACAAACGTTCGGTTTACACAAAATCTTATTAAATCTTAAAAAAAAATGTAAGAAGATAAAAGAGGGATGCCTAAATTTTTGTGACGGTTGTGGCAGGGTTTGACAGCGGAGGGGATTGTTTGGAGGCGGTGGCGTGCAACAATGGAGAGATAACGATTTAGTTCTGAAAATGATGTTTCCTGTTTCGGTTTTGGGCTTATATACATAAAACGTTCGAACGTCATTCTAAGTCGCGTTTGACCGTTTGGCGATTTAATTCCCAAAAATATATTAATAATATATTTTATTTTTAATATATGTTATATATTATAATGTATACTATAATATATCCCGAACGTAATCTAATATTATATTATAATATATATACTATATATATATAACGTATATTATATATAGTTAATATATAATATAAAATATTATATTTTATAGTATATCTTATAATATATACTATATATATAGAATATAGTTTATTATATATATATATATAATATGTTATATACTATACTATATATCTATAGTATTATATATACACTATATATAATGCTATCTACTATATATAGTATATGAATAATGCTAGAGCTCCTGCCGGAGGCTCCTGCTGGAACTCTAACATATATTTTTTATGTGTTTTTTTAAAATTATTTTTTATATAGATTTTTTTAATAATTTTAAATATTTTAAAAAAATAAAAAAAGTTCAGAATTTTACTAAAAAATACTTCCTTAATCATGAAGTAAAATAAAAAATATTTGTTTATAATTTTTTATTTTACATCATGATTAAGAAAATATTTTTTAATGATTTTTTTTTTACTTTCTAATTAAGTAAGTGTTTTTAATGATGTTCTAAATTTATTTTATTTTTTAAAAATATTAAAAAAATCTATATAAAAAATTACTTAAAAAAAAACACATAAAAAAACATGAAAACACATACTACAGCTCTAGCTGGAGCTCCCAACGGGAGTTGTAGCATCGTCTATAGTATATTGTTGTTGTCAGCATAGTAATACTATATAGTAATGCTATTAGTATATAAAATATAATATTAAACTAATACTATACTAATATATTATACGGTATAATGTTATAATATATAACATAATATATTAAGTATTATATGTATTATAGTCTAATATACTATACTAAACAGCTCACGATATGAGGTGGCCCGAGGAGAAAAGAGTTAAGGATGACGCATATATGAGGCACCCAGATGACTCACTTGCATGTCAATCTTTCGATAATCAATACCCAGGCTTTAGAATATAGTGTTGAAAATGATCTCTTACTTTAATGAATTGGAGATCTTTGGTGCAAAGATTGATGGAGAATCTCGGATGGATATGATTCTATCAGATTCATTCAGTCAATTCAGGTTGACCTACACAATGAGTAAAAAGCTTTACACATCTTCTGAGTTCATGAATAATCTCTGCACATAGGAAGGCATCCTAGAAGTCAAGGCTAGCGTGAATGTTGCTCAGGCTTCTTCTTAGTCTAAGCTGAGAGGCAATACCGACGAGAAGAAGAATGCCAAACAGGCTGGCAAACAAGTTGCCCCAGATGTGGCGGAAGCCTAAAAAGGGAACTTAAGGCAGAAAATGCAATACAAAGGAAAAGTATTTCCGTTGTAGTGAGGTTAGGCACTAAAAAAGGAACAGTCCTAATTTGTTCTTGGCTAAGAAGTGCCATGGTAAGTTTATATCACTTGTGGTTGAAACATGTTTAGTGTTGAGTCCTATAGGAGCCTTGTGCTACCTCATTTGTTTTCACAAATGAGATGAGATAAAATTAATTAAGATTAAAGTTAAAAAGGTGAATAAAATATTATTAGAATATATTTTAATATTATTTTTGTTTTAAGATTTGAAAAAGTTGATTTGTTTATTTTATTTTGTACTGAAATTTGTAAAAATTGTAATGATTAGATGAGATAAGAAGTTGCCCGAAAACAAACATGGGCGGGTGGTGGCCGTGAGTTTCAAGTCCAAGAAATCACCGAAAGCATCACGCAGTACCGGTACTTCAAGGTCACTAGTCAGCACCAACACCTCTTAATTTCTCTCTCCATCATTCAAAGCGTGGATCGTATGGAGTTTCATGGAAATTTGTTATGAACCCATTAGGTAGAACTCACCCTTGAAAACTAGTTTACAAGGGAAGGTTGCCTAGGAGCTTATAAACCATCAACCAATACCATACTTAGTCGATGTGGGATCGTAACAACCACCACGGTCCTCAACTGACGTTTACGGCGGTCTCAACGCTCACACGGATTAGTTGTGCGCTAGGTCTTTTCCTAACTCTGTGCGAACACTGTCATGCCGACATCACCTCCCGTGCCGCTAGTTTGCATCCGTCGCAACATACCCTTAGACGTGGAGTGGGTCTGATACCATTTGCTATGAACCCACTAGGTAAAACTCAACTCTTGAAAACTAGCTTACAAGGAAAATGTACCTAATGGCTTATAAACCATGAATCAATTTCATACTTAATCGATGTGGATCGTAACAAAACTTCATTCCTGCTTAATCTTATAAAAGTAAAACAAACATAACTTGGCTTCCATGATGGAAAAATGGTTTTCTCATTACAAAAACAAACCCCAAAAAAAAAAAAATACCCATGATTTTTATTAATTACGACGCCACTAACCGCCATATATAGGAGGAAAAGGAGGATGATTTCCTATATAAATATTCAAAAAGCGCCCAACAAACAAGAAAGTAATACACCTGCAATGAGTTGATGTCAAATATTTTTAGTAAAAAAATAATAAAAAAATATTAAATTATAATAAATAATTGTAAAAATAGATAAAAAAAAATAATGATTAGATTTTCCACTTGAATGAAGTTTTGTACGTACACGTGGATGGATCAAGTTTTCCACATCATGAACAACACGCAATTCCATTAATATGTTGACCAAAGACTAACACTGGCCGTACGTTTCATGAGCTTTTACTACAGCATTTGAAGTTTTGCAATATTGGTCGACTTTTCTGATCTCTCTTCTCCCCGGCTCTTCTATTCATATTTATCCAAGTTCTCTTCCCCCCGCCTATAAATTCAAACATTCTGTTGATGCAGCAAAAATCGTTTAACCGATCCAAATGAAAGAAATAGTCATTTTTAGTCCACTGGGATGACTTGGGCCTCGTTCGGTATTGTTTAGAGCTCTTGATAGTATTTCGATGCAGTTGTACAATGATGATGCGTACGTCTATGGTAGTGGATGAAAAATATTAGTGCAAAGAAATAAAAGAGATAGACACATAGATTTACGTGGTTCGGCATAATGCCTACTACGTTCACGGGCATTTGGGAGAGAGAAATCCACTATAATATTCTTGTTTACAGTCTCTTATGACTTCTCATATCTCACTGTACAATAATGATGTTGTATTCAAATTCTCTGGAGAAGAGACCTTCGTTGGAGCTTCCTTGTTTGAAGGAGTCGTCAAAGAGGAAGAAGAAATACTGAAGAAGAAGAAGATCAAGATCGCCTAGACGGAGAAGAGAGAGCCTCTATTTATCTTGACTGCCTTTTTCCTACATGCACCCCCTACAAATAAGGCCACGCCTTTGTGCGTCCGTCCCTACCCTGACAGCCAATGCGCTCTGGTCCCCCGTGACCCCCACACCCCATGACCTCCTTACCCCCCATATCCGATCCTCTTGTCCCGTAGTTTATATCCAGGTGGGCTAGGCTTGGTGGCTGGCCATATGGGCTTCTTTATTTTTACTCCCTCACACATTCCCTCCCTTTGTTTCTCACTTAATTGCACGCATTGATCCTGATAGCTAAACAGATATATATTTCAACTCCTCCTCCTGATCTACCAAGCTTATGAATTCCCACATTATTCTTCTTTCCCTAGCTAGCCTCCTTAATTTGTTTTCATCAGCTTTAGAATCAACAACATTGCAAAATGGTGGTGTTGAGTAAGATTGCAACAAATGACCGCCATGGGGAGAATTCTCCATACTTCGATGGATGGAAAGCCTATGATATGAACCCTTATCACCCTACCAAAAACCGCGATGGAGTTATTCAGATGGGTCTTGCAGAAAATCAGGTTTGGTCATGGAGATCGAAATATATTATGCTTATATATTAATGTTACTATCTAGATCACTTGATACATATATAGTAGCACTACTGCAATATCGCGTTAACATACAAACTTATCAATGCTTTCTTTAACTTTATAATATTGCTTCAGCTTTGCTTTGATTTGAGTGAAGACTGGATCAGGAAAAATCCCGAGGCTTCCATTTGCACAGCTGAAGGAGTCAATGAGTTCAAGAATATTGCCATATTTCAGGATTACCATGGCTTGCCGGAGTTCAGACAAGTAAATATATATAAACTTATTCTTACACTTGACAGAATCAATCAATCATATTTCGATGGCTTATGAAAAAACAAGAATCATAGACATTCATGAAAAAAGTACAGAAATGGATCAGAAATCTAGATGTAATAATGGCATTTTGTGACAACCGGATGTGTTTTTTTTTTTTTTTCAGGCTGTGGCGAGCTTTATGGGGAGAGTAAGAGGTGGTCGGGTCAAGTTTGATCCAGACCGCATCGTCATGAGTGGTGGAGCAACAGGAGCAAACGAGCTAATCATGTTCTGTTTGGCAGATCCTGGAGATGCTTTTCTTGTACCCTCTCCTTATTATCCAGAGTAAGGATACTGATATCTCTCTGATCTTTCTGCACTCTGCTGAATATAATAATTACCATATATCAATTTCTACCATTTTGGTTTATGCGCAGCTTTATCTGTTCTCTGTGTTTCTGCAATATATAATATTTTCTTAAAACTCGCTATTTTTGCTGAATTTTTAACAGAAAATGGCCCATTTTAATTAATTAGAAGAATTACAGGAGAGGAATTCCAAAATCCAAAATCCTTGAAAATTTAACATTTTAAACCAAAACCCTTTGACCTTGAAAATTTCTTGACCTTGAAAATTTCAAAACCAAAAACCTTGAGTAGACTTTACCACCTACACTCGATTGACTGTAGGAATGATCTATGATAAAATCTCAGTTTCTTTATATCATGTTCAGAACCGCGTGGTCAAGGTCAAGAAATTTTCAAGGTTTTTGGTTTTTGGAATTCCTCTCCTGTAGTTCTTCTAATTAATTAAAATGGGCCATTTTCTAGGTTGAAAACTCAACAAAAATAGCCAGTTTTAAGAAATTATTATATATTGCAGAAACACACAGAACAGATTGAGCTGCGCATAAACCAAAATGGTAGAAATTGATATATGGTAAGTATTATATTCAGCAGAGTGCAGAAAGATCAGAGAGATATCAGTATCCTTACGCTGGATAATAAGGAGAGGGTACAAGAAAAGCATCTCCAGGATCTGCCAAACAGAACATGATTAGCTCGTTTGCTCCTGTTGCTCCACCACTCATGACAATGCGGTCTGGATCAAACTTGACCCGACCACCTCTTACTCTCCCTATAAAGCTCGCCACAGCCTCAGAAAAAAGAAAAAAAAAAAAACACATCCAGTTGTCACAAAATGCCATTATTACATCTAGATTTCTGATCCATTTCTGTACTGTTTTCCATGTATGTCTATGATTCTTGTTTTTTCATAAGCCATCGAAATATGATTGATTGATTCTGTCTAGTGTAAGAATAAGTTTATATATATTTACTTGTCTGAATTCCGGCAAGCCATGGTAGTCCTGAAATATGGCAATATTCTTGAACTCATTGACTCCTTCAGCTGTGCAAATGGAAGCCTCGGGATTTTTCCTGATCCAGTCTTCACTCAAATCAAAGCAAAGCTGAAGCAATATTATAAAGTTAAAGAAAAGCATTGATCAGTATGTATGTTAACGCGATATTGCAGTAGTGCTACTATATATATATCAAGTGATCTAGATAGTAACATTAATATATAAGCATAATACATTTCGATCTCCATGACCAAACCTGATTTTCTGCAAGACCCATCTGAAAAACTCCATCGCGGTTTTTGGTAGGGTGATAAGGGTTCATATCATAGGCTTTCCATCCATCGAAGTATGGAGAATTCTCCCCATGGCGGTCATTTGTTGCAATCTTACTCAACACCACCATTTTGCAATGTTGTTGATTCTAAAGCTGATGAAAACAAAATTAAGGAGGCTAGCTATGGAAAGAAGAATAATGTGGGAATTCATAAGCTGGGTAGATCAGGAGGAGTTGAAATATATATCTGTTTAGCTATCAGGATTAATGCGTGCAATTAAGTGAGAAACAAAGGGTGGGAATGTTTGAATTTATAGGCAGGGGAAGAGAACTTGGCTAAATATGGATAGAAGAGCCAGGGAGAAGAGAGATCAGAAAAGTCGACCAATATTGTAAGGGAAATGCTATACATCTGCCCCACACCGGCACACACTTCACATCTTTTTTTTTTTTTTTTTACATTCAATATGTTGAGTGTGTGCCGGTGTGGGGCAGATGTAAATATTTTTCCTTAATGGAATTGCGTGTTGTTCATGATGTGGAAAACTTGATCCACGTGTACGTACAAAACTTGATTACAGTGCAAAATCATATCATTACTTTTTATCTATTTTTATTATTATTTATTATAATTTAATATTTTATTAAAATACTGCTACAGGCACGGCATGCTGCCTGCGCGTGGACGCCTGTACAATCTAGAGCATCGAGTGGGCATGGTTGAATCTAGGTGCTCAAGTTACTTTTTGTTTGCAAAAAATGGATTTGTTTAGATCTTTCTGTTTTTTTAGTTTATTTTTTTTTCTTGTTGATAAGTTTTAATGACCAGGAAATGGTTTACAATTTCCTGCATCTAAAAGGGAGATTTTTTTCGAGATGAACTTTTGCATTCAAATGATAAAAAAAATTCTTCTATTTTACTCTAACAAACAAATAGCATGAAATGGAGAGATTCTTACAAATTAATACATGTATATAGAGTTGTGAAAGTTACCTGGGATGGCGCCGCTTGGTGGATAGCTGGACCGCGAATCTTCCTCGGCGTCGCACAGCTGCGTTAGGGTTGGGTTTAGGTTTGGGAGAGAGATCGGGCAGGGGGGAGATTCCTAGAAGGTGAAACGAAGAAGAAGTGAGGGAAAGAAAGATCGAGAAAGAAACGAAGAGAAACGACGAAGAAGATCGAAGAGACCAGAGAGAAATGAAGAAGAATGTGAAATCGTAGGGAGAAAGAGAGCAAAGAGTTTTTGGGAGGGAGACAGATCGAAGGAAGTAACAATGCAAAACGTACTATTTTGTTTTCAGAAGGCTGGCATATCAGTGGAAGCAAAACACACCATTTTATTTACTCCAATACGGTGCGTTTTACTTCCAAGTAGGAAGTCGTCCGCGGGGAGGCCTGAATCATGCCTGCGCTTACACTTTTCCATTTTATTATTATCTTTTTAGAAAATATTTGACATCAACACATTGCAAGTGTACTACTTTCTTGTTGGTTGGGCGCTTTGAATATTTATATAGGAAATCATCCTCCTTTTCCTCCTATATTTGGCGGTTAGTGGGGTCGTAATTAATAAAAATCATGGTTTTTTTTTTTTGGTTTTGTTTTTGTAATGAGAAAACGATTTTTCCATCCATGGAAGCCAAGTTATGTGTGTTTTACTTTTATAAGATCAGCGGGCCGAATGAAGTTTCCATGAAACTCCTAACTCCATATGATCCACGCTTTGAACGATGGAGAGAGAAATTAGGTGTTGGTGCTGACTAGTGACCTTGAAGTACTGGTACTGCGTGAATCGTGATGCTTTTGGCGATTTCTTGGACTTGAAAGTTAGTTGAAACTCGCGGTCACAGACTCACCACCCCCAAGTTATTCATGACAAGCCTCCACGATATATATTGTATATACCATTTCTACTTTTGCCAATTTTCCATTTCTGCAATATGTTGCGCCGTTGCGGGGTTCCAGGAGACCAAAAGACTGCCTCGTTTGGTTTTAGGAATAAGTTGAGATAATTTTAAATGAATTGAATAAAATATTATTAAAATATTATTTTTAATATTATTATTATTTTAAAATTTTAAAAAATTAAATTGTTTATTATATTTTGTGTGAGAATTTAGAAAAATTGTAATGATGAGATGTGATGAGTTGTGATGAGTTGATGTGAATTTCAAATACAAACGAGGAGTGACGGGGAGATGCACCTAACACTTGGAAATGGGAGTAGGATTCCGGTATGAGTAATGTCAATTAGGTACAAGCTCTAAATGTACAAATTTTGTATAAGTCTTTTGTAAAAACGTGGGTCTCATTTTGAAAAAGTAAGTTTTTCAAAATTTTCTATGGTGAGATCCATTTTTTTATAAAGGGCTTGCACGAAACTTTTGTATTTGGAACTTGTAAATATTAGGCCTGCAACCCGACCTGGTAAAGCCGGGTTTGTACCCGACCCGACCCACAATTCTCATAATAAGGCGCCAACCCGAACCGACTCGACCCGAACAAAAGCAAACCGGGTCGAACCCGTATAACCCGACCTTTAAAGCAAGTCATTCTCCTTCTCCATGCTTCCAGAAACGAAACCTCGTCTTTTTCAAGAAAACATGAGAAACAAAAACTGATTCAGGTTGAGGAAGAAGTCATCCTGGGATCAGAGAAGATCTCACTAAAAAAGTGAGGCATCCCCAAGCCTCGACCTGCCCAACACTAACAGTAGCGGCGGCGGCGGCGGCAGCAGATCTGTAAACGAGGGCGTCTAGCTCGAGCAACGCTGTGATGAAGGCACAGAACCAGATCTGTAAACATCGGTGTCTAACGGCGTCTTCTAGACTCTTCTCTTCTCTTCTCTGCATAGCAAGCTCAAAAAAATTCATCATTTTTTGCTTCTCTCTCGGCTCGGGGGCTCCAAGACAATTGCTAAGAATTTAGTTTATGGTGAACGAGAAGAGGGCGTGGGGTATTGGGTGGAAGGAAAGATATGGCCTCCAAGACAAAAGAGCGAGAGAGAGAGTCGACGAAGACGAGCGTCGAGGCGGGTGTTGATGCTGTTGAAGATGGCCATATCTTCAAGATTTTGCCACATTGTTGGTTTTTGGCCGTGAGTTTCAACTTCCATGCCGATTTCAAGTTTGATTTTTTTACTCTTGATTTTTCAGTAATATATCTACTGTTGAATTCTGATATAGTGGTGAAGGTAAGATTGATAAGATGAATACGGAAACTTCGCGGCGGGGACCAAGTCTAACGATTGAGTAAGCAACTGGTTAGGGTTTGAGGAACTCGGACGGGTTGACACCAATTAATAAACCCGTTAATTTAGTCGGGTTGGAGATCCGCTCAAGTAATATCCGATAAAATACGGGTCGGTTCGGTTCAGCACAGTCGGATTCAGCGGGTGCTCGGGTCACATGCACACCCCTAGTAAATATTATTTCTCTTTCAGTTTTAGCCATACGACTTGTTTCTTTGCATTTCGAATCTAGAGTTTTATTATTGCAAGTCTTTATAGAATGAACATTCTCAGGAATTTAATTTCTGTAAGGTTTTTGGGTCAATGAGGTTACATTACTATTTTTAAAGACAATGTTATTATGATGAAGGATAAATCTTTTATTTGTTCTGAAACTATAATTGATGGTTTGTATGTTATTACTTCTGATTCACATGTATTATTTGATTCTAAACTGCGTACAAAGCTCACATGTTTTTACCCTTAAAATAAAAAGAATAATTTTTAAATAAAAAAATACTTTGATATAAGAAAAATGTCACATTTTAACTTCTCGTCTTAGGCCTCAAAATCTATTCAGCCGACTCTGTGTTAGATACAAACTCTAAATGTAAGTCTTGTATAAATCTTTTGTAAAAACGTGGGTCACTTTTTGAAAAAGGGAGTCTTTTGTAAAAGCCAATCTCATAACAATAATGCCGCAAAAGATCGATCCTCACTTGCTGATTGTTCTCGAGTCAAACTAGCATTCTTGCGGTTTCCTTGTGCTAATAATGCACAATCTTGGGCAGTTTAGATCAGGTCACATTGATCCAAGCAGGATCCAAAGACTTTAGGGATTGGCTTTTAGGCCCATTATTCAAATTTTTGAATAAAATATAATAAATAATTCAATTTTATTAAATTTAAAAAAAAATTATATTAAAAAATTATATTCTAATAATATTTTATATAAATTTCAACTCTAGCTCAATTCAATTTACTATCCAAACTTTCTCCTGAGAAGACCTTTAATGCTAAGGGATCTAAAACCAAATATTTGCTAGAATTAGTTCATGCTGATGTATGTGGTCCTATGAGTGTCCAAGCAAGAGGTGAATATGCATATTTCATCACCTTTATCAATGATTGATAAATTTATCTAATGCGTCGGAAGTCTAATTTTCGAAAAGTTCAAGGGGTTTTAGGCTAAGGTAGAAAAGCAATTGGGTAAATCTAACGGGCACTTCGATCGGATCGAGGTGGTGAGTACCTCTTTGGAAATTTTAAGGATTACTTGTTTGAGAATGAGACATCTCAATTAACTGAATGAGAAAAATTCTATTTATCATTTTTATACTACACATATTTTTTTCTCTTACAAAATGTGTGGTGTATGAATAGTGAATAGAAGAAATCAATTAGTTTATGAAGAATAAAACAAAAAAATTAAAAAATTAAAAAATAAGTGTAGTGTATAAAGATGATGAGTAGCAAAACTTCCCCATCAAAATGATGTAGCTAAGAGAAGGAACGTGACTCTTTTGGACATGGTGAGGTTCATAATGAGTTACTCTACTTTTCCTAGGGGTGGCAATTTGTGTTTCCGGGTCATGTTCGTGTCGTGTCAAGTCATGAACATTCAACTATATGGATTAACACGAAGACGACCTGTTAAACTAAACGGAATAAACTTTCAAATCCTAACACTACTCATTTAAATAATGGGTGACACAACAAAACTCATTTTAATCCATTTAATAATTAATTAGAAATAGGTCAACTCGACATGACCCATTTTAACCCGTTTCGTAAAAATGAGTTGAACTAATCTATATAACTCATTTGGTTTGATTAATATAATTTCATATAAAATTTCAAATTTATATTTCTTATTAGCCACAATATCTAAAAAAAAATAACAATAATAAGACTACCTACTAATAAAAAATATCAAAATTTTTCATACTTTAACCTATAATAAAACCAATATTACAAACTCAATAATAACAAATATGAGTATAGGTCCAAAATTACAATTCCAACAATAAAAACATAAACATATTGAAAAATATCAATATTACAATATAATAATAATAAAATTATAATTTTGAAATAAAATATAAACAGGTTATTGCAGGTTGATTTTGGATTAAGCATGTTGACCTGTTTATTAATCACGTCTTAACAGGTTAAACTATTGTTACTCAAACCCATTTATATCACACCCAAACCCGTTGAAAAAGTAGTGGTTCTACCCCAACATCACACCTAGAGAAGGGGGGTGAATAGGTGTAAATCAATTTTGATGGTCTAATAAAAAATATTGTTAAACAAACAATTAATCAATGAAACAAATAATCAACACAACAATTTGGTCACAAAGTGGAAACTCATTTGAAGAACGTCTTCAAAATCTAAAATCACTTCGGGTGTAAGTCACCACCTCAAATCCACTCTAGAAAACTTTAGTTTGTTATAACCAATTTAGAAACACTCACAAAACCTTTCTAGTAGCTACACTTGGCTTGTAACACCATGAGTGACCCACTCGATCTCTACACGCATGCAGTGCCGGAACTCGGGAATTTCTATAGCTTCCCACGAGAACCTCTCGATCTCTACATCAACAGCAGCTCCGAAAACCTTCTAGCCAATGATGGAGAAGTATTTTCCAAGAGCGATTCGACTTTAAATATGGAAGAGTGTCTCTCAAGTGCTCTTGGAAGAGGCTTATTTTAGCTCAGTTTCTCCACATCTTGGACAGAGTATAAAGTCCCCTTTTAAACACCCACATAAAATTGATGCTCAAACCCTGGTTTAAGTGACTTTATCGAATATTCGCTCGAGCAGAGTGTTGAGTGCGAGTCAAGCACACGTTGAACTTCAAAAGTTGCACGAGCTCTATGTCGAGCGAGGGTTGAGCGAACTCTCTGCTTGGGTCACTGCTCGAGCTCCATGTTGAGCGATGCTTGAGTGAACTTATTGTATGAGTTCCGCTTGAGCTTCGTGTCGAGCGCTGCATGAGCGAACTCTTTGTATGAGTTCCGCTCGAGTTCTATGTCGAGCACCACTAGAGCGAACTCTCTGTATGAATTTCGCTTGAGCGCCATGTTGAGTGCAGATCAAGTGAACTCTTTGTATGAGTTCCATTCGAGCTCTATGTTGAGCACATGTAGAGCGAACTCTCTGTATGAGTTCTGCTTGAGCCATGTTGAGCTCAATTCGACCCCTTTCACTTTAACCCATTTCAACACTTGTTACAACACAACTTTACAAAGGTTTTCACAAGAATATGCCAACACACTCATTTTTACACTAACAATCTCCCCCTTTTGCATTTTTGTGACAAAACCTCTAACCTATACATGGACCTAATCTTGACACATCCAACACAAGATTCCTAGATACAGATACAGTCTTGAACAAGTTGGAATATTTCTGCAAACACTTAACAAATAGGTAAACGTACCAAAATGGAGATGCAAGAAATATTCACACATGGGTAATCAATGTCTGCTAACAAATAAAGAACCAGCATTCAACTATAGACATGACAAACACAAGACTTTAGGTATAGACATGACATGCACAATTTTCGTCAAGAAAATCTTCATTAAAAATTAATCAAACATTGAGTTTCATAGAATAATACACCAGCAGCACAAAAATTGTGTTTCACAAAAAAAATCAACTATCCTACTCTGTATGCTGCTCCCCATACATATCGTACTACTACATGTATACCATACTCCCCCTACATATATACCACTCCCCTTTTTTTCACAAAATGACAAAGGGCTCAATCTGCACCACCCTCACCAGGCTCATCATCGTCATCATCCTCATCAGTGGTGGCAACTAATATCTCTTGCACATTGTTGAAGCGTTGTGTCACCTGCTATTGAAGATTTTCTATGCGAGTATCCAAGCTATCTACACGAACATCCAGACTACTAAAGCAAGTATCGATGCGATCAAGATGAGCATCGATGTTATCTATACAAGTATCCAGAAGAGCCTCGATGCAATCTACACGTGCATCCAGACTATCAAAGCGAGTATCGATGCGGCTCAAAAAACCAAGTACCATATGTATGTTCTGCTCATTAGGATCGGGTGCAGAAGTGGATGGTGTCGAGCTAGATAGCTGAGAGCTAGATAGCCTAGAACTGGACTGCTGAGAAGTGGGTGCAGAAGGATGCTCAACATCCAAAGGATGAGGGCGAATGTGTGCACGACTCAGCTGGATGGTCTTACGAGAGCCTTAAGAGTAATTCTACGATCCTGGGGAGGAATGGCAATAAACTGAGACAAGGCAATGAGAGACGTGAAAGATAATCCAGTCCATAATTTGTTGGACAGAAAAGCATCAAGTATGACCACACAAAGATGACTTCCCAAATCAATGGGAATGTCATTGATTAGTGCATAAATCAGAGTGGCTCTGTCAAGACCAATATCGCTCTGATGTGCAGTAGGGTAAAGATTAGTGAGGACGACCCTATTGAGAAGGAGATTTTAAGGAAGGAATTTTACGGTATGCAGTGGAGTCCGACCATCCCAATCGATGTAGAAGCCACATAGGAATTCGACGATGGCTGGCTTCCTAGGAGGAGGGGTTTGTATATAAGGATAGTTTGGGTTGGACACACGAGGGGCGTTTAGCAAATCATCTAACATGCTCGAAGTCACCCGAAAGTGGATGTTTGGGAGACTCACCTCAAAGGAGCCATCTTCAAAGATGGCATGAATATTAGAGTAGAACTCCCAAACCAACTCCACAGATAGAGTGGGATGACCAGCGGTCAAGGATGGCCACTGGCGAGACTCAAAAATATGAGGCACAATGCTCTCGATAAGCTCACCTAGGGAGACCTCACGCTCAACAATAGGAGTGTGGTGAGAGAAATTCTGAGCATAGAGTTCTAATGCCCGAACATTATGGAAGTGTGCTTGAGTGGGGGCAGAAGGATTTTGACGAGGACGCACACGTCGAGACATGGTGGTACACTATAGATAGGCCAAGCACAAGCAGTGAGATAGGGTGCTAAAACAAATGGATGTGCATGTCAATGTGTATGCCTAATGTGCATGCCAAGTATGCATGCCCAAAATGCACCAATGAGCATTGGGGTTTCAAACCACGTGCCCGGAGGCACCATCATTCAATGCATGATAAGCACCCCAAATGATAGACACAGACCATGCATGATACCTTGGTGATGTCTAAGTGATGAATACACCACATGGTCGCTAGCAGGCAACACGGTGTGACATTGAGGCAATTCATCGAGCATGTGGTGTGCATGCTATGCCAAACTTGGGTTTAAGATTCCATGGGTGTTTCATGACCCTCCTAAGTACAGTAAATCACTCAATGGTGATTGGGGTTCTTTTAGGACATGAAAAATAGACCCACAATACCTCCTAAACTGTGATTCGGGTGAATCAAGTGATGAACATACAAGTGTGTTAGAAAACTCTTCTCAACCCGAAATGGATGACCCAATGCATTAGAACCTCAAAAGACAAATTATACATGACGCTCAAATGAGTGTAATGGACACCAATGGGACCCAAACATTTATCCTATAAGGGCCAAAAATCGAAATCCCTTTATGCATGAGGATGTAAAAATGAAAATATACAATGCATGAGACTAGTTGGAGGAGAATAGACATACCGTGATTAAGAGGAGATCTAGTGAGAGAAATTGAATGGAAACCACAGGAGGATAGAGGAAAAAAGGGGAAATCGCACGGAGGCAAGAAAATTTTGGTGAAATGCGCAAGTGGCTCGAGCAGTGCTGGGTATAGGGTATTTTAAACATTTGCTCAAGTGACCACTCGAGCTACAACCGCTCGAGCGAATAACATGGGCCTCGAGCGATATATCAAGTGAAGGCTCAATTTGCTACACAACAATCTCAGTTTTCACATGATGTGATTCAAACATTAACAAAGTCAATTTAAAATCCAAAATACACACCAAATGTAAATGAACATCATACTCACATAAATCACGTAGGTAGCAAATACAAAGTATCACAAGTAATATGAACATGCTTGTTTAGAAAGTCCTAACTCAATCAAGAAACTTCAACCGGACAAAACGTCAATTGATTGAGCTAGTGGTATAGTGTGTGATGCCTTTCACAAATTAAAAATAACACACATGTTTCAAACCTTTGTAACCCATAGGCATATGATACAATTTTCAAAAGACACATGCACCTAGATTTTTAGAATTGCCAGCACTAACGTCTTTTATCACATCCATGTGCAAGACACTATGCATGATTTTTTTTTAAGAAAAAAAATACTCACAAGAGGACACAAGGACATAAATATGCATGAATTAAACACACACATAATATAGTTTTAACCAGAAAATAAAGAAAAACTATACAAGACCTAAACATGTGTAAAATGCATGAATGCATGACTGTCAGTCTACATCATAAATGCCAAGTCTGGTCTGCTTCTCCCCCTTTCTCATCCACACTTGTCTCACTTTTGGATGATCCACCTTATTAGTCCTCTGGCTAATAGTCAATTGGTCTAACCTTACATTGATCATATCATTTTATTTAGTTAAAATCATGACTTGACTCCACAAGTTTTAAAGTCCTTTTCTTAAGCAGGACTTTTGAATTCTCTTGGGAAGCCTTCTAAGTTCAAAACAGTTTGGTCGGATATGATCAATCTTACCACAATTATGACACATGTGGCTTGCTTTGTGAGCTCTTTGTCTCGTGAAGGGTGAGACATACTTAAGAGCATTCATGAGATTTTTATCCTTTTTAGAAGGATAAGCAGTCCTAATTTTAAAGGATGCAGGAGCATGCACAGAGTGACTCTTTAATTTAAAACAATTTGGTCTAACATGACCAATCTTCCCATAGTAATGGCATATAGGGCTTGTCTTGCGAGCTCCTTGTTTCTTGGGAGGTGGGACAAACTTTTGCACATGTAAGGGTTTCTTACACTTTTCAGATGGGTGAGCATTCCTATTCTCAGTCAACGCAGAAACAAACACAATTTTTCTTACATTTTTAGAGGAGGTTTTTGAAGTTGAAGGAACATTATATTTTTCTTCAACGTAGCTTAGACCACTCTTGTCACCAGAGGACTTTCCTACACTTAGGAGTTGGTCAAGCTTTTGTGTCCCATTCAAACTTTTATGTAATTTATTATTTAACAAACACAGCTCATTTTTCTGAATTTTCACTTTATCTTCAAGTGATACACTCCTCCTTTGTAACTAGTAAGTTAGACAAATGACTTCATTTAGTTTGCCTTGATGATCTTCCTTTCCACTTTTGCAGATTTCGATCCTCTCAATATGTGTTTTATTGAGTTTCTTCAATTTCACACATTCCTTATATAGCTTCTCATAGATTTCCTGCAACTCATCTTCAATCCCAAACTCATTTTCTGATATACTCTCATTTTCGGACATTGGTTCATTGCTGTGACTTTTGCCACCAATAGAAGAAGTGAATGCCATTTAGTTGAGATTTTTCCTTGAGGGAGAATTCTCTGATGAGTCACTTGACTTAGACTCACTTTCACTCAGGGGAAGTAACATTTGTTTTCCCTTTAGCCTTTTTGTGATTTGCACACTCAAAGCGAATGTGCCTAAAACCATGATATTCATGACATTGTACATTTGATTATACATTGTCCTTGACAGTTCTAGTGTCTTGCTTAGAGCTATTTTCCCGGTTTTCTGAACTAGAACCCCCATTGAACTTTTTAAACCTTCTCTTATTCTATCTTTGGTCTTTCTTAGACACAAAAATCTTCCTGAATGTTTTATCTCCTTGTCGCTCATAGTAAACTCATCAGATGATTCATCTAACTCCTCTCTCACTGTGTTGAGAACTATGAACTTGTTTTTCTTTGACAGAGGAAGAGTGTACTCATAGGTTTGTAGAGAGCCCGCCAACTCTTCAATTCCCATGCTGTCCAAGTCTTTGCTCTCTTCAATAGCAGTGACTTTGGGACAAAACCTCTCGGGTAGAGATCTGAAGACTTTTCTCATAATTCTGTTTTTAGGGATTTTGCCACCTACATTGAAACTTAAATTGATAATGTCATTCAGATTGGCATAAAACACATCAAAAGTTTCACCATCATTCATACTAAGTTCTTCAAAGTTGGTGGCCAACATTTGAAGTTTAGAATTCTTTACGGCCTTGGTATCTTCATGGGTAATTTCTAAAATATCCCACGCTTCTTTGCCAGTTTCACACATGGAGATTCCCTTGAACCCCTTAGGGGACACGACCATGAAAATCGCATTCAGGCCTTTACTATTGCAATTACAATCATTATTTTCTTCCTTAGTCCAACACAACACCTAGAGCGGGGGTGAATAGGTGTAAATCAATTTTGATGGTCTATTAAAAAGTATTGTTACAAAAATAATTAATCAATTAAACAAATCACACAAATAATCAACACAACAATTTGGTCATCAAGTGGAAACTCATTTGAAGAATGTTTACAAAATCTAAAACCACTTCGGGTGTAACAGTAGGTTTGGGGGGTGATATGAGAATTTTGTGTCTTGTTTTAGTGTTTAAAATATTATGTTTTAGTATTATTATTGTATTGGGATTTGAAAAAGTTAAATTGTTTATTATATTTTGTATGGGGATTTGAAAAATGTGTAATGATGAGATGAGATGAAAATTTTATGTTTTGTTTTGGTTACCAAACCTGCCCTAAGTCACCACCTCAAATCTACTATAGAAACTTTATTTTTTTACAACCAATTTAGAAACACTCACAAAACCTTTGTAGTAGCTAAACTTGGCTTGCAAAACCACGAGTGACCCACTTGATCTCTGCACGTAAAAAGTGTCGGAACTCCGACCTTTCTATAGCTTCCCACGATAACTTCCTGATCTCTGCATCAACAGCAGCTCCGAAAACCTTCCGGCTAACGAACACGTCCACACCAGTTGACTCAACTTTGTTTAATCTTGATTGTGATATGATGGAGAAGTATTTTCCAAGAGAGATTCGACTTTGAATGCGGAAGAGAGTGTATCTGAAGTTCTCTTGGAAGAGGCTCTATTTAGCTCAGTTTCTCCATGTAACACCCCTCTTAATTAACCATTAGATTAACCCTTAAATTCTCTAAATTAGGCATTTAATTAATGGTTATTACTTACCTCAATGTTGATAGTGAGGTTTGCCTTAATCTTGGCACTTCGTATCATTAAGCAACGGATTGAGAAGCAAGCCCATTAGTGAATTTAATGAGGGTTTTAGGACCTTAGAGCATTCATGGATCTAGTCCAAGCAGCCCTGAACCAAGCCCTTAGGGAATTCAAGACTTGGTAGCTAGCATTGGCCCAAGCATAAGGAAGGCTTAAGGCTTTTGAGCCAAACTTGGTGTAGAATGACCCATGGCCCAATTAGGCCAAGTCAAGCTCTTTCAAGCCGATCTTAGTGGATCTTGAGGTCTCTTTTTAAGCCTCAAAATCTGGAAATGAGGCCCCTCTCATTCAAGCCCAAGAGCCCATAAGCCATCAACCCACACACTTGGCCCTTTTAAGCCCACAAGGCCCAAAACCATATTTGTGTTTATTTCACTATTCAAGACCAATGCCCAATACACCATATCATGGGCTTTCTTAAGCCCACATCATACCCTAAGCACCCAAATTAAGTTTTGAGAGTTGGCTAAGTCATTAATCAACATACATGAGATTAATGATCTTTAACCCATGTTTTGAAACTTAATTCCATTTTAATATTTTCTTAACCTTTTAATCCAAATTTTTCTTTATTTATTATTTCATTTCATCATAATTAGACCTCACTAATACCCTAGATAAACCTCCCCACATGTCATTAAGGAAAATGACATATCAAAACCCAAACTTCATCAATCGGCTATTATACCCTTAGAGCACTTGGATTGTTTTGTCTTTAGGCTCAATATTTTTGTGCCTTATCCTCAAGGGTAATATGCTCCTTAGAAATCTCATGAGACCCATTCAAACCCAAAATAAGCCTTGGATGAAATTGATTACACAAACCAATTCAAGTGACCAAACCGATTGCACCTTAGTCTAGTTTGAGTGGGATCTGATTGGGTAACCAACCATTTGCTTTGGTTGAGCCACCACCCCACACCACCTCCATGACCACCCAATCTTGAAGAGGTCCCATGGCCATCATGAGAAATTTGACTCAATTGTTGCCACCCAAAACCATCCAAAACCGAAGCTCAAAGCTGCCAAGTAAAAACCACTTGAACCTGTTGGTTTGCATGGGTGGTTTGCTTGACTTTTTGTCATTTGAACCATGCCCCACGACTTGGAAACCACTACAGGACCATTTTAGCCACAGTAAAGAAGAAATCATGGTAGTTTTAGGACACTATTCCCCCTGCACAAGGTGACATAAGCTGAGGTTGCAAGCTGGAAAATTTCAGACCATTGTGCACCGCCCACTTCACCCAATCACCATGCATCCAAGCCAATGTCTCTACCCGTTTGGCCACCTATAAATACCTCCCTCACTTCATGATTTCCTCCACACCTCAGGTCCAGGCTTTCTCTCAAGTCTTGAGAGCACTTCTCCCCCTTAGAGAGCAATAGGGTGAAACTGAGTGAGTTTTGATGAGTTCTTGAGTGTTCTTGAGCAAGGATGTCTTGAGTGCTTAGAAGGCCAATAAATTTTTAAGTTGTCTTGATATTGATCTTAGTTTGCATGTCAAGCTTTGTTTTCAAGTGTTGGTATGATTTTTGGTTGAGTTTTGAGAAGAATATAATGCTTAGTTTAAAAGCGGGTCATTAAAGGATGGTTTGTATGTTTAAATGATTTTAAGTAGAAATTTAGCAATGGCATGTCTTAAATATGATTTGATATGATTGATCATTGTCTTATAATGATTATGTAAGGTTTAATTCTTGATTAAAAGCATGCCATGACATGCTTTAAATCTATCTTGTTTTGATCATCAAACATGTATCGGTTTTGAATAAGTTGGAGATTAAGGATTCTTAGCTATGATTAAGTGTTGGAATGAACTTGATTATCTAATAATTAGCCTTCATCATGTCATTAAAGACTTTAATGATTATTTGTGATTAAATGAAATGTCATATGCATGCATTTATAGGGATCAATAGTTAAAAACACTTAGGCATCAACTAGAGTGCATGACATGGGTTGGGACTGTTTGAGATAGTTGCACTTTGATTTTTGAAATTTCAAGGGCATATATGGTTTTATAATGCCAAAAATATGAAGTCCATGAAGTTTGGTTAAATTTTGAATTCATTTGCAATTAGTGAGAAATTAGGGCCTAAATGGTAATTTTTTAATGTCTACGGGTATTTTTATAAATACCCATTTTTGAAGCCTATGATTTTGAACTTCAACCATAGAAGTATTAATCCTAACTTAGTACATACTTGAATTTAGCTGCTATGACATTTTTTCGAATACTCAAGAAGTTTGTAAGTTGGCCTCTAACTTACACCTTGATAGATTATTTATGAATTATTGATAAATGTTTCTTTCATATTTCAATTGTCATTTTTGAGTATAAAATATCATGTTATATGATACATTGAGTGCATACTTACATGACATGTAATTGTTTTTACCATTTTTGCATATTGCATCCATAAATGTCATTTTTGCATAAAACCTTACTACATATGCACATGTCATTAAAAATATTTTTCAAGCATATCATGAAAATCATTTTTGTCATGACCCCAAAAGCTAGGATGGGGAATTATCCTAGTGGAACTCCTCTATCCACTCTAGAGTGTTTAATAATGGAGTGGTAACCTCTTGGTTGACGAAAAACAGTCAACGTGCTTCGAATGAGTTCTTTTTAAAGGACGCTGGAGCGAAGTCAATATGTTATGACACCTAACGCTGATGGGTGTATATGTTATGATTTTTATGTTGTTATGTTATATTACCAATGCATTGAGAACGAGTCTATAGACAACGTAGTCTTAATATGAGTTGTACTACGGTCACCGACAGGTACTAACAGTGCATATGGGGAGCTGTGCCGTTACCACACGTTATGATGTTATATGAATTGCTAATAATGATTAAAGTTTATGATGAAATTATGTTTTTAAAAAATGATGGCAAAAATGTTTACTCAATTAAAACATGTGTCTCCATTTTTTCTAAAAATGTTAAGGAATCTGGATGGGAGACATGCATATTGTTTTGCATGTCATGCATTGTATATTTATCATTCTTCATGTTTACTTTATCTTTGTGCACGTTGGTTGTTTAACTTAATGAGATTTAGTGTAAATCTCCCCCTTTGTGGGACCACTATCATTCCACTCAGAATGATAGAAGTTGTGTCAAGACTCGAGGAGGACAAGCTAGATGGAGCGCTAGATCCGACTAATTGAGGAGGAGCCGGACCTTGAGAGGAGTTTGGCTTTAATCCTGATATTTATAGCCCAAGTCCTTCATTCTTTAGAATGCATGAAGAGGATGATTTGACTTTGACTTTTAGTTATACTAAGATTATGCTACGTTTAGTACTTTGAACTTGATGATTACTAATGAATTGGGATGTTTTTAGTTATTCTGGCATAAGCTATACTTTCACATTTTATTTCCCCTGTGATTATTGCATACTACTAGTTGCATACTAGGATGCATTACATAATAACTATCATAAACGGGGGTACGTAACCCTGTGTTGCATGTCCCAATGCTCTAAGTCTCTGTTCCACCTCAAGCGAAAGTTGGGGGTGTCACAGGGTGGTATCAGAGCAATTACGTCTCTGGGTAAACCCACATGTCCTTAGAAATTTTATGCCAGAATGTAGGTTTGAATCTTTAGTTTTGCATAGGCTTGAATCCTGCAGTTGGAGCTCAGTCTAATACGCATACATCGCAAGAGTTGGAAGGATTAAAACAAGATGACACAGTGCAGACAAGAAAGAAACACTGAAGGTTCTAACACCCGTAGAGATCAGGATCACTGTTTTGATGGAGGACGCGACTTGGAGGATGCGATTCATCAGATGATGGAAACTATGAAACAACAACATGAGATGATCCTGAGACAGAATTAGCAACGCCCACAGGTTGAAAATCGAGGGTGTTCATATGAGAAGTTCCTGATATATAGATACTCCAATTTCATGGGAAATGAGGGACCCATGAAGGCCAATAAATGGCTATTGGATCTCAACAGGACTTTCGAGATTAGCGGCTGTACAGAGGAGTAGAAGGTAGAGTATGCAGGGCATCTGCTTCAAGGTGAAGTCATAATCTAATGGGACACCAAGAGGCAAATTTTGATAAGAGAATTGAGAAATATCATTGTATTGACCTGGGATAGGTTCAAGGAGGAGTTTGATAATCGATTCTTCCCAGAGTCAATGAAGACTCAGAAGGCCTAGGAGTTTGCCACTTTGGTGCAAGGCAATCTCTCTATTGAGTAGTATGCTACGAAGTTTATGGAGCTGGGAAGGTTTGCCCCACACTTGATTGCCGATGAGAAGATGCAAACCCAGAAGTTCCAAGGAGGGCTGCATCCTAGGATTCACAGTTGGCAGAAGTAATGCCAAAAGGAGAATTATCCAAGGAGCTAACAAGGGTAAATGCGTTATGACAACTCCACCTACTACCTACAAGAAATGTGGAAAGAAACACAGTGGAAAATGTCATGTGGGCTTAGGAGTATGCTATCGATGCGGTCAGTCAGGAAATATGATTTGAGAATGCCCACAGAATGTACAAGGAGGGAAGAACACTCCTAACAAACAGCCCAATCAGTGGCCGCTTGCTCAAGCCCGCGTTTACGCCATCACCCCTGGTGAGATCAGTAGGAGATCCCTGAGGACGAAGAAACCAAAGTTATCACTGGTATTTTCCTAGAATACCTCTCTTTAGAAATTAGCTTTTTGAATAGTTGCTTAATATTCAGTAGTTGATTACACTTTAGGTAAAATCGCATTATATAAATACACAGCTTGCACTTTATTTGACTCTAGCGCTACAAAATCTTTTGTGTCCACGACATTTGCACTCATGTGTAACCTGCAGACTCAAATGCTACCTCAAGCTATAGCAGTGTCCATTCCTGATGAGAGCATGATTACTTGTACCTGCATGTTGAAGAGCTGCCCTCTAACCCTGAAGGGAAGATTGATAGAAGCCGACTTGATCATCTTCGATCAACTAGGGTTTGACTTTATTCTAGGAATGGACTGGCTATCCAAACACTGTGCTAAGATAGACTACCAGAATAAGTAGATTATTTTAGATTCATCCGAAGGTGAAAATATCCGTCATACAGGGGGGACAGTAAAGGCTACCCACTTTCTGATTTCAGCTTTGCAAGCAAGGAAGTGAATCGCTAATGGTGCCATGGCCTACTTTGCCCTCATAGTGGAAGATTAGGATGGTAATAAGGAGATTCGAGGGATACATATAGTTGAAGAATATCCATAGGTTTTTACCAACGACCTACCCGTACTATCCCCGATAGAGAAACAGAGTTCACTATAGAACTGGAGCCCACAACAACCCCTATCCTTAAAGCCCTTTATCGTATGGCCCCTCTAGAACTAAAAGAGCTAAAGGAGCATATAGAAGAGCTACTGGAGAAAGGCTTTATTCGACCTAGTTCATCACCTTGGGAGCACCAGTTCTGTTCGTTAAGAAGAATGATGGATCGTTAAGGATGTGCATTGATTTTAGCGAATTGAACAAAGTAACGGTCAAGAACAAGTACCCGTTACCGTGTATCGATGACCTATTAGATCAATTTCAAGGAGCATCA
Organism: Juglans cinerea; assembly: GCA_961763995.1. Taxonomy (NCBI): domain Eukaryota; kingdom Viridiplantae; phylum Streptophyta; class Magnoliopsida; order Fagales; family Juglandaceae; genus Juglans; species Juglans cinerea. Next base: position 25,958,795 of record CAUIVZ010000009.1, read on the forward strand.
GTGTTCTCAAAGATAGACTTAAGGTCTGGTTATCATCAGCTCAAGATTAGGGAGAAGGATATCCCTAAAACGACGTTTCGAACCAGATACGGACATTACAAATTTCTAGTGATGTCCTTTGGTCTAACCAATGCCTTTGCCGCCTTCATGGATATGATGAACAGAGTATTCAGACCCTACCTAGATAGCTTTGTTGTTGTATTCGTCGACGATATATTGATTTATTCAAGAAGCAAAGAAGACCATAAGCAGCATCTTTGTTTGGCACTGGAAAGGCTAAAAGAACATCATTTGTATGCCAAGTTTAGCAAGTATGAGTTTTGGCTCAAGGAGGTGAAATTTTTAGGGCATTTAATTTCAAGTCAAGGAGTATTAGTTGATCCTAGCAAGATCGAAGCCGTAGTAAATTAGAAGTGTTCGACTAATGTGCATGACCCCTCACTGCCCTAACCAAGAAGAATTCTCTATCGACATTTAGTAGAGGAATTTTCTAAGTTGTCAGGACCCCTCACTGCCCTAACCAAGAAGAATGCTAAGTATATTTGGACAGAGAAGTGTGAGCAGAGTTTCATGGAACTCATGGAAAGACTCACAATTGCGCCCCTACCTGAACCCCATAAGCCTTACGTGGTTTTTAGTGACGCATCCAAATCAGGACTTGGATGTGTGCTTATGCAAGAAGAGCGAGTTGTTGCCTATGCTTCACGACAATTGAAGAACCATGAGCAGAATTACCCCACCCATGACCTGGAGCTAGCAGCTGTAGTTTTTCGTTTTAAAAACTTGGAGGCATTATTTATATGGTGCAAAGTGCGAAGTCTACACCGATCACCAGAGCCTCAAGTACTTGAATATGAGGCAGAAAATGTGGTTAGAAACTATTAGATATTACTAGTGTAAAATTAAGTATCATCCTGGTAAGGCTAATATAGTGGCGGATGCGCTAAGTTGAAAGATGTAAAAGGATAAATCCACAGGCCCTGCCTTGGAAGTAGGGTCCCTTCTACATAGCATGAGGAGTTTGTTGATCAAGGATCTTTCTGTTGAAGCATTCCTAACCGCAGTACAAGAAATTATACCGATGGAATGGGAATAGTTGAGAAAGCGTTAGATGGAGAATTCCAAATGGGCAAAAGTCAGGCAAAAGGTAAAAGAGGAGGGACCATAAGGTTTCACCCTCAAGGATGATGGATTGTTATACTACAAGAACCGGAAAGTTATTCCAGTAGATTAGGAAATTGGGAATAAGTACTAAGGGAAGCGCATCAAACTCCATACATGGCTCACCTAGGGAGCACAAAGATGTATCAAGATTTGAAGCTACATTTTTGGTGGGAAGGTTTAAAGAACGATGTAGCCATGTATGTTAATAGATGCTCGGTTTGTAGAATAGTCAAGGCAGATCATCAAAGATGCGCTGGAGATTTATAGCCAGTTCCAATCCCAGAATGGAAATGGGAGGACATATCCATGGACTTTGTGATTGGATTACTGAGAACTTCGAAGGGAAACAACTCTATTTGGGTTGTGGTCGATTGCTTAAAGAAAAGTGCTTACTTTTTTGCAGTGAAAAATACCGAACCCATGGAGAAGTTAACTCAACTATTTGTATCTGAAATAGTGCAATTACACGGAGTACCAAAAATGATTGTATCTTATAGGGATACGCGTTTGACTTCTCGTTTTTGGCAAAGCCTTCAAGACGCTCTAGGCACCTAGTTGAAGTTTAATAGTGCTTATCATCCTCAAAACAATGGGCAAACTGAACGAACAATTTAGACACTGGAGGACATGCTAAGAGCATGTGTTTTGCAAGAAAATGACAATTGGGAGAAGCTCTTACCATTAAATGAGTTTGCCTACAATAATAGTTTCTAGGACACCATTCAGATGGCATCCTACGAAGCTTTGTACGGAAGGAAATACAGGTCTCCCTTACATTGGGACAAAGTAGGAGAAGGCAAGATTTATGGTGTGGAGATTCTTCAAGAGATGAATGATCAAATCTGACAAGTAGGGGAAAGGATGAAGGCTGCCCAAGATAGGCAGAAGAGCTATGCTGAACATCAAAGAAGGAACATCGAGTTTGAAGTTGGCGATTGAGTTTATCTCAAAGTATCGCCTACGAAAGGAGTCTTTTGGTTTGGAAAGAAGGGGAAGCTAAGTCCAAGATACATGAGACCATATGAGATTCTGGAAAGAGTAGGAGTTGTCGCTTATAAACTAGATCTTCCTGCTGACTTCCAAGGAATTCCCAATGTCTTATATGTATCTTCCCTCAAAAAGAGTTTCGAAAAATAGATACCAACTGTTGTTGATACGAGGGATATTTCGCTCCAACCCAACCTAACCTATGAAGATGTTCCTATTCAGATCATTAATTGGAAGGATAAGTAACTGTGAAATCACAAAATTCCTTTGGTGAAGGTTTTGTGGAGGAATCATGATATTGAGGAAGCTACATCGAAATAAGAAGCTGACATGAGAAGCAAATATCCCTATTTGTTTGGCGTGTTATTTGTCTGGCATCACATCATGACATTCGCATTCATCCATTCATGCATAGCATCCATTGTCATTTCACCCGTGTGATTCACATTCTTTCTCGTCATTTTCAATTACGCCATGGCCGGTAATGGTAGGATCATCTGTTAGACTTATATGACCCGCAATCAACTTCGGAGGCTGAGAGCAGAGTAGCGATAGTTTGAGTAGGAGCCGCTCCTTCCTGACCCCACTCCCCACTCCCCTTGACACATCTGATACTTCTGACTCTTCCTCGAGTCGCGCTCATTTTTAGGAGGAGGGAAACCTCTGGCTTGAGGATGAGGAATATAGGCAGTAGAGACGCCACGAGGAAAGAGTTAACACTTTTTATGATTTAGATGAGGATTAGTACTATTACAACACCCAGGATGAGGCATTGAAGGATGGTGATGAGAGACCCCTATCGAGCCCTGAGCTTTAGCATGGCTAGTGAGTCACACTCAACTTTTGCTTATTGCATGTTTTGTTTTAGCCCCGATTTCGAGGATGAAGTCTTGTTTTACGGGGGTGGGGGGGGGGGAGGATGTAACACCCCTCTTAATTAACCATTAGATTAACCCTTAAACGCTTTAGATTAGGCTTTTAATTTTGGGTTATTATTTTACCTCAATGTTGATAGTGAGGTTAGCCTTAATCTTGGCATTTAGTATCATTAAGCAAAGGATTGAGAAACAAACCCATTAGTGAATTTAGTGAGCTTTTTAGGACCTTAGAGCATTCATGGGCCTCGCCCAAGAAGCCTTGAACCAAGCCATTATGGAATTCAAGACTTGGTAGCTAGCCTTGGCCCAAGCATAAGGAAGGCTTAAGGCCTTTGGGCCAAACTTGGTGTAGAATTAACCCATGGCCCAATTAGGCCAAGTCATGCCCTTTCAAGCCCATCTTAGTGGATCTTGAGGTCTTTTTTTAACCCTCAAAATCTGGAAATGAGGCCCCCTCTCATTCAAGCCCAAGAGCCTATAAGCCAGCAATCCACACACTTGGCCCTTTTAAGCCCACAAGGCCCAAAGCCATTTTTGGTTTATTTCACTATTCAAGACCTATGCCCAATACACCATACCATGGATTTCCTTAAGCCCACATCATACCTTAAGCACCCAAATTAAGTTTTGAGAGTTGACTGAAACCGTTAATCAACATACATGAGATTAGTGATCTTTAAGCCGTTCTTTGAAGCTTAATTTCGTTTTAATCTTTTCTTAGCCATTTAATCCAAATTTCTTGATTTATTATTTCACTTTATCATACTTAGATGTCACTAATACCCTAGATAAACCTCCCCACATGTAATTAAGAAAATGACATATCAAACCTCTAAACTTCATCAATAGACTATTGTGTATACCCTTAGAGCACTTGGACTATTTTTTCCTTAGGCCCAATATTTTTGTGCCTTATACTCAAGGGTAATATGCTCCTTAGACACCTCATGAGACCCCTTCAAACACATAATAAGCCTTGGATGAAATTGGTTACGCAATCCAATTCAAGTGACCAACCGATTGCACCTTAGTCTAGTTTGACTGGGAACCAGTTGGGTTAAGATCTAACCAACCATCTGCCTTGGTTGAGCCACCCCCCCATACTACCCCCATCACCACCCAATCCCGGAGAGGTCCCATGGCCATCATGATAAATTTGACTCAGTTTTTCCCACCCAAAACCATCCAAAACCAAACCTCCAAACTGCCAAGTAAAAACCACTTGAACCCACCAGTTTGCATGGGTGGTTTGCTTAACTTTTTGTCATCTGAACCATGCCCCAAGGCCTGAAAACCTCTACAAGACCATTGTAGCACAATAAGCAGGAAATCATGGCGGCTTCAGGCTACTATTCCCTCTGCACAAGGTGACATAAGCTGAGGTTGCAAGCTGGAAAATTTCAAACCATTGTGCACCACCCAGTTCACCCAATCACCATGCATCCAAGCCAATGTCTCCACCCCCTTGGCCACCTATAAATACCTCCCTCACTTCCTCATTTCCTTCACACCTCAGCTCCAAGCTTTCTCTTGAGTCTTGAGAGCACTTCTCCCCTTAGAGAGCAATAGGGTAAAACATAGTGAGTTTTGGTGAGTTCTTGAGTGTTCTTGAGCAAGGTTGTCTTGAGTGCTTAAAAGGCCACTAAATTTGTAATTTTTCTTGTACTTAATGTTAGTTTTCATGTCAAACTTTGTTTTCAAGTGTTGGTTTGAGTTTTGAGAATATTATAATGCTTAGTTCAAAACCGGGTCATTAAAGAATGGTTTGTATGTTTAAATGATTTTAAGTAGAAATTTAGCTATGGTATGTCTTAAGTATGATTTGATATGATTCATTGTATTAGAATGATTATGGAAGGCTAACTATTGATTAAAAGCATGCCATGATATGCTTTAAATCTATCTTATTTTGATCATCAAACATGTATCAGTTTTGAATAAGTTGGAGATTAAGGATTTTTAGCCATGATTAACTGTTGGAATGAACTTGATTATCCAAGACATAGCCTTCATCATGTCATTAAAGACTTTAAATATTATTTGTGATTAAATAAAATCTCATATGCATGCATTCATAAGGATCAATAGTTGAAAACACAATTAGGCATCAACTAGAGTGCATGCCAACGGTTGAGACTTTCTGAGATAGTTCCACTTTCATTTTTGACATTTCAAGGGCATAGATGGTTTTAGAATTCCAAAAATTTGAAGTCCATGACGTTTGGTTAAAGTTGAAATTTGTTTGCTATTATTGAAAAATTAGGGCCTAAATGACAATTTTTGAAAGTCTAGGGGTATTTTTGTAAATTTCTATTTTTGAAGACTTTGATTTTGACCTTAAACCATAGAAGCATTAATTCTAACTTAGTACGCATTTGATTTCAGTTGATGCGACATGTTTTCGATTACTCAGAAAGTTTGTAAGTTGCCCTTTAACTTACACCTTGATAGATTATTTATGAATTATTGATAAATGCTTCTTCGATATTTCAATTGTCATATTTGAGCATAAAATATCATGTTATATGATAAATTGAGTGCATACTTACATGACGTGTGACTGTTTTTCAACATTTTTGCATATTGCATCTATAAATGTCATTTTTCTATAAAAGCTTGCTACATATGCACGTGTAATGAAAAACACTTTTCAAGCAAAGCATGAAAATGATTTTTGTCATGACCCCAAAGGCTAGAATGAAGAATTATCCTAGTGAAACTTCTCTGTCCACTTTGGAGTGTTTAATAATGGAGTGGTAACTTTGGGTTCACGAAGAATAGTCAATGAGCTTTGAATGGGTTCTTTTCAAAAGACGCTGGAGCAAAATTAATATCTTATGACACCTAATGCTGGTGGGTGTACACGTTATGATTTTTATGATCTTATGTTATATTATTAATGCATTGAGAACGAGTCTATAGACAACGTAGTCTCAACATGAGTTATACTACGGTCACCGGCAGGTACTCACAGAACATATGGGGAACCGTGACGTTACTACACATTTTGATGTTATATGAATTGCTTATAATGATGAAAGTTTATAATGAAATTATGTTTTTAAAAAATGATTGCAAAAATGTTTACTGAATGAAAATATGTGTCTCCATTTTTTCTAAAAATGTTAAGGAATCTGGATGGGAGACTTGCATACTAATTTTTCTGCATGTCTTGAACAGAGTATAAAGTCCCCTTTTATACACCTACATAAAATCGGTGCTCAAACCCTAGTTTAAGTGACTTTATTGAAAATTCCCTCGAGCGGAGTGTCGAGTGCGAGTTGAGCACACGTTGAACTTCCAAAGTCGCTCAAGCTCTATGTCGAGCAAGGGTTTAGAGAACTCTCTACCCGGGTCACCGCTCGAGCACCATGTCAAGCGATGCTTGAGTGAACTCTCTGTATGAGTTCCATTCGAGTTCCATGTAGAGCGTGGCTTGAGCGAACTCTCTGTATGAGTTCCGCTCGAGCTCTATGTTGAGCGCCACTAGAGCGAACTCTCTGTAGGAGTTCTGCTCAAGCTCTATGTTGAGCGCCTCTGGATTGAACTCTCTGTATAAGTTCTGCTCGAGCGCCATGTCGAGTGCAGGTAGAGCGAACTTATATGAGTTCCAGTCAAGCTCCTTGTCGAGCGCATGTCGAGCAAACTCTATGTATGAGTTCTGCTTGAGTCATGTTGAGCTCACTTCAACCATTTTCACTTTAACTCACTTCAACACTTGTTACAACATAATTTTACTAAGGTTTTCATAAGAATATGCCAACACACGCATTTTTACACTAACACCTGCAAATTTCGTATCGTGTTCATATTGGATTTACTAGTCGTGCCACATATTGACACCCCTAAATGATCTCCCTTATTTCTTTTGGGGATATGCTTTAGATACACCAATGTACTTACTGAATTTAGTTTTATCTATGTCTGTTCTAACACACCTAACAAATTGTGGATAGGGTGAAAGCCTAGTAGGAGATACCTCCACATTTGGGGATGTCCAACACATGTGTTGAATAAAAGACTAGTCAGTTGGAACCTAAAACAGAAGTATCTATGTTTGTAGGTTATCCTAATGGAACTAGGGGATATTTGTTCTATATACGAGCAAATAACAAGGTATTTGTGAGCACAAATGCAAGATGTATGGAAGATGATTATATGAACAACTTTACACCACAATGTAGAGTTGTTCTAGAAGAGATCACAAATGTTGTCGATGGACAGATTCCCAAAACATCTAGGGATGAAGAAGTTGTATTGGATACACCATAGATTACTACTGATCAGACACATTCTACACTGGTGCCACGTCATAGTGAGAGAGAGAGTTATCAGGGCAACTAAAAGATAGTCTTTTGGGAGAAACTAATGAAGTCATCCCAGAAGAGCTTGAACTGATCATCGATCCTATGATGAGGCCATCAATGATGTAGATGCAGAATATTGGGCCAAAGCTATAGAATCGGAGTTGGAATCTATGTATTTTAATAAGTTTGTGGAGCTCATAGAGGTAGTTGAAGGAATAAAACCTATTGGGTGTAAATCTACACGAGGAAAAGAGGAGTGGACGAGAAGGTTGATACCTTCAAGGCATGACTAGTAAAAAGGGGTTTACTCATAGATAAAGGATCAATTATGAAGAAACTTTTTGTCAATAGCCATATTGCTCAAGTCTATTTGGATACTCTTATCTATTGCAGCCTATTTTGACCATGAGTTTTGGCAGATGGACGTCAAGATGACATTTCTTAATGGCCATCTTGATGAGAACATTTACTGAAGCAACTAGAGTGATTCTAGCTAAGGGCCAGAGAAACATGGTTTGCTAGTTGCATAGGTCTCTTTTTTTTTTATGGGACATCAGATTTGGGCAAACAAGCAATCGTTTGGTTTTGATCAAAACCTTGATGAACTTTGCGTTTATAAAGAATGTCAAGACAACATAGTAACATTTTAGTGCTACATGTTTATGATGTCTTGCTCATTGAGAATAAACTCGGAGTATTGTCATGTAACACCTCCTTTCCCGTGGGTTAGGAAGTGTCATGTAATTTTCATAAAATATTACCCGACAAGATATTTCACAATTTAATAAATAAACTAATTAAATAATTAATGCCTCGCATTAAATTCAACTGCTCCATCTAAGCCTGGTTAGTTTAAAAACTTTAAATAAAACTAAAATGAGTCGAAGATTCAGTAAAAACTCATCACAACGTAAACATAATAAACGTAAGGTTTTCATAAAAATTTTCATGCTGAGAGCTTAAAAACATGACTGATCATATTGATGCTTATGTTATGCATGACTTGTCTCGATTTATCTGAATTTACTGATTGATTTGATTTATCTGACTGATTTAACTAATCTGATTGGCTAACACACTTAACCCTGTGTGCGAGGTTGTGCACTGGCCCTACATCCCGCTACAGCAAAGGGAGCTGCTAATAGTATTCTGTATACTATGGTGGACCACGTTTGAGTCCATGGCCTGCACATCCACCCTGAAACTGCATTGGTATTACACATCTGAATGTCTATTTGATTTACTGATTAACTGATTAACTGATTTGATCTTATCTTGCACTTGAACTTAAGATAACTTATGTGTCTTATGCAATGTGAGATGCATGATTTACATACTTATATAAGTACTATAAATTTTTGAATCTAAACATGATGCTGAATGACATGATTCGTATGTTGTGCTTGGTGACATACTTGCATATGACATGAGTAGTACTTAAAAATGGTTGTCAAGGAACTGGCGCTAATAATAATTTATATATGCTGAACTGTGATGATTCTAATTTGTGATCAAATTACTTACTTCGCTACGCTGCTTCTTCAATCTCATTTTGTAGTTCGTCACATATACGAAGTATAAAATATCACAAAATATGTCTAAGAAAATGTGTCCTAATATCTTACTTAGTTAAGTTCATAATGTAGAAAATAACCAAATGAATATTCTGTTTAATACAAAATCAATTAATGTTGACATCTTAATTTACTTAAATACCAATAACATATTAAAATTTAGCAAAATAATTGATCTATAGTCAATTCTAATAAAAATAAGTCGTGAAAACCTCAACTATTTAATTAGGTTTACTTTCTTATAATTAACATAATTATTCAATTTCAAAATAATTCAAATAAATACTAATTTCATTTAAATGTTCTTAACATATTTCTTTATTTTCAATTTACAACTTTAATAGTATAACTATATCAAAATCTATTTAGGTTAACAACAAAATTCTTTTCATAAAATAAACTTAAGTTGAATTTAAAGTGTTCCAAAATAAAAATTAAAACTTACATTTTACTACTGAAATCTATTTGTAAGAATTAATATTTAATAATATAATTTAAATCCATAAACATTTTCTATAAGAAAAAATAAAGTTTCTTTAAAATAAAATCCTTGACTAACATGTTTATTCAATTAAAATTAAGTCCAACTTAATATATTATAATAGTATTCTGAAATATGAAAAACCAAACTCAATATGCCATTTAAGCTAAAGAGAAGATACAAGTGTAAATAATATCCTTTCAAAATAGAGTGCTACTAAGTGCCGCCCATCAATGACCGCTGAGCGTGCCCCTAGGCACAATTTATTTATTTTTTAAATTTTTTATTCATATTTTATTAATATTTTTTAAAAATATGAAAAAAATATATTAATATACTAATAATCTCTTTTTTAATCAATAAATAAAAAAAATTAAATACATAAACGATCAAAATGATAGAGCAAAATAAGACATCATCGTAGCTTTATACTTCAAAATAAACTTGACACAAAACATAAGTAAAATAAGCCTAGTACTATGACAAGACTAGGTAAACTCAAGTTTAAACAATCTGCCACGCTTCACACTTAGGGTGGGTTTGGATGTTAAAGTGAGTTGAGTTGAGTTGAGTTGAGTTGAGATGATAAAATATTATTAGAATATTATTATTTATTATTATTATTATTTTGGGATTTGAAAAAATTAAATTGTTTATTATATTTTATATTGGGATTTGAAAAAGTTGTAATGATGAGTTGAGATGAACTCAACTTCCAAACGAAGCCTAAGGCCATTAAGGTAATTTAAATATAAGGATAGTAATGTAATTTAACAAAAATGAGGCTTTTACGTGTTCGGTTTCCACTTTCCTCAAGCAGAGCATCATCCATGGAGAGATACCAGATCATTTAAGAGAGGGCTTGAAGGCTCACCGTGCGTACAATTGAAGGGATGGCAGAGCTATGGCTAGAGTGAAATCGACGTTGGAGGAAGCTACTGTGCAACAAACTCATCGAGAGGAGGGAACATGCGACGAAGTTGGGTGGCCTGAGTCGAGAAACACGGAGCGACTAGATTCGGGATGAAGGAGACACGGCGGGGCTAGGGTGCATGCACTGGCGGTTCTGGTTGTCCAAACTAAGATCAACGGTGGCAACAAGAGTGAAATTACATCCAACGGTGGCAACAATGAGTTGGGTGAACTTGGGCCATCCGTGGAGGAAGTTGGCTTTGCGTGGGGTGGAGAGGGAGTTTCACGGTGCGGCTATTCTTCAGTGCATTACTGGTGCAGTGGAAAACCATTGAGAAGTGAAGGAAGTAACCCCAAGTGGTGCCCGCACTTTCTGTGCCGGTTTGAAAATGCTCCCGATGCCATACCACGAGTTTGCTCTTTTTTTGCTGTGTTAAAACAGAGAGGTTCTTAGGTGGTGCAATGAGTGGCTAGAGGCGAAATGGGGGTTTTTGGTGGTTGATTCCGAGTGTTGGGTCGAGCCGATCCGAGCTTTGGCCTTCATGGTTGTGCTAATTTCTTTGCTTCGGTTTGCGAGGGGCTTCATCTGAGGGTCTCCATGTTTTCGGCATGTATGCTTGTGTTTGTGGCAGTTGACGCTGGCCATGGTGTTGGCGTGGTGAACGTGGGACGTGGGTAGTACGTGGTGGAGCTGATCTGAAATGGATGTTAGCTTGCGGGATTGCTACGGCATCGAGGCACTTGGTTTTCTTGTGGCGTAGTTATTGTGGAGTGACTGACGTGAAGGGATGGTGGAAGAGAGAAATAAATACACGAGAGTTTCGACGTTTGAGGCTGGCCTCGTTTGGAAGTTGAGTTGAGTTGAGTTGAGATGAGCTGTTCTTTATAAATAGTAGTGAGTTGAGATGGTGGAGTTAGTTTTGTGGAGTCCACCTAAAATGAGTTTAGATGTATTTAAATGTTAAGATGAATTTAAATATATTTATGGGAAATTGAAAAAGGTTATGAGTCCCGCGTGTAAAGTGGTGTTGAGTTAAAAAAGATTGTGAATCCCCCAAAGACTTGCCACTTTCAAGTCTTGTGTTGAGAGGTCAAAAGTTCGTGTAATATTTTCTTATGTCTTGACGTACCTACTAGATGGAAATCAATTTTTCTTATGTTGGATGTGGCCGATAAGTATAAAAAAACCTTATAACTTTTTCTTGATGAGGATCCATACTCACGGATTTATTTGTCTGAAGATGGGCATGGGAGAAAAGGTTAGGAACTCTCGAGTCTGATGATTGGGAGGCTATAAAAAACTTTTCGAAGCCTAATGATGGGGAGTAGCTCTTCAACTGATCCCTTGGCTTTTTGTAGAAACTTCTATAAAGAGCAAAAATCAGCAAGCTTGATGGACTGTAATTCCAAACTAGAATGGTATTTGTTGGAGGATTTTGAGATCCCTACATAGAGTTTTGATATTTTAATTTGGTGGAGGGTCAAATCCACTAAATATCCAGATCTTGCTATAATGGCGAGAGATATCTTGATCATTCCGATCACCACCATAACATCTTAGTCAGTATTTAGCACATGAGATCATGTCCTGGTTTCGGAGTTCTTAGGCTCCTAGAACTGTAGAGGCACATTTGTATACAAAACTGGTTGAAGTCCACTTCTATATGTTTGAGTCAAAATTATTTGGGTACAATTGATGATGTGAAGAGCTAAAAGTTAGACTCAGGTAATATATTTCAAATTTATTTAGTTTTGTTATATATCTTGATTTGTCATTTTTTATGCTAATTTCTTATATTTTAACATCTTAATGTTGAATTGACCACTAGTCATGGCGAGTTTACTACATAAAGACGATTGAGGTTTGATGTGCATTTGTGAATTTGTGTAATTTGTTGTTTGTTCGATTTTGTTTTCTTTATTTTTATAAATTTATGTGGTATCTTATTTCCTCACTAATTTATTGGTTCTTTTGTTGGAATGAGAACAACTTATTTTTTTTCTTTTGTTGTTGAAATGATAACTTATTGTTGATGGATGATGGATAGGTTGAATGGATGATAGATGTTGAATGCTGTTGGCTTTGTTTGGTTTTGTTTGTTGTTGGAATGAGACAATAACATGGAATTGATGGTAGATGATGGATGATAGATTATGAATGATGTTGGCTTAATTTGGTTTTGTTTGTTGTTGAATTGAGACAATAACATGAAATTTAAATTGTGTTGTTGGTTGTAGTTGGGAACAACTAATAATATTTGATGGCTTGTAAGTTTGTAAGTTCTTGTTGTAGTAAATTAGTAGTGATTAGCTCTAGATTTGATTATGTTTTTGTAACTTGTAGTGATTGTAGTTAATGATTTAGTTTTGTAATTTTGGTTGTGTTTTTTTAACTTGTAGTGATTGATTTTGTTTTGTAATATTGGTTATGTATTTTTCATTTGTATGAATGATTTGTTTTTACAATTTCATATATGTATTTATAATTTGTACAAGGATTTATTTTTTCAATTTTGGTTATATTTTAATAAAATTGAAATTTTAAAAAATATTTTTTTAAAAACTAAAATCTGGAAGCCCAAATCCGATTAGTGAGAGCTCAAAATTGTCAAATTGAAATTTCAAATGGACCAAGAAAAAAAGTATAATAAAAAAGCCTAAATCCGACTTTGCTCCAACAAATTGAAGTCAGAGTCGAATCAGAGGCTATGCAAATCAGAGTCGAAGTCAGAGATAGGGCACTCCATATCCTAACAACACAAACACAAAAAATTTTCAATTTCAAATCTTCAACTTTTTAGTCTAATAATTACCTAATTATTATAATTTTTTCAAACTTTTAAACAAAATATAAAAAATAATTCAATTTTTTCAAATCTTAAACCAAAAATTATATTATAATAATATTTAAACTTCATAATATTTTATTCAAAATTTTCTCTTTCCTTTCCCAAAATTTCATAAAAAATTCTAATTCATCTCATCTCAACTCAAATATATCATTATTATTAGCAAATCATCTCTAAAAGTGTGGCCGCCTACACAACTGCTTGTTTTTGAGGTTTTTTCTTCAAATTTTATTTATTAAAGAAACTTTTGAGAGAAAATTTTTTACATGGAGAGAAGTTTTTCTTTCATAGAAAAATCTTTTGGGCCGCACATGTAGACGCAAAACAGAGTTTTTGGTTTAGTTTTGATCATTTCCTTCTTCGTAATCTGCCAACAATCTTTCTATTCTATCTCAAAGGGATTGAGGAGAAGATGTTTCTGTAAAAGGAGCATTAGACTTGAAAAAGTTCTTTAGATATGAGAGACGTACGTTCTCTTCCCTATATATGATCATATTCTTGGAGTTATGTAAACTAATTGGAGTTAGTTTCTGTTGCGCACATGGTTTGCAAATCTGATTTCTTCCTTCAAACTGGTATGGGAGCATGTTGTTATGACTTGTAGTAATGCGGCGTCGTTTGCTAGAAAGCCTTGGCTTGCAACGCAGCGTTTCGGATTAAGCAGTGGAGCTAATACGTGTTCATTCTAGAATAGAAGTTGGTTACTCCTTTATTTCGATTTTAATGCTTTCTGTTACTTTAATTTGGAAGGGAATTGTTTATATAAGAAGTAGAACTCAGATGGGAGGGATTATTCTCAAGTTGTAGCCATTTTCATCTTCTTTCTTGCTAGATTCTCTTTCTCATTTCATCAAACATCTCGTGTGCACTCAGTTTATTCATCACAACAACCATCGTCCATTTCCAGACTATTTCCTTATTACAATACAATGAAGAATAGCAAGGTTCATAACAATTGGGATCTAAAGCCATCAATTATTCATGGACGTAGTACGATTCAATAAACAACATTTATTATTGATGAAAAAGATTTTGGATAAATTGGAGCATATGAGCGAAATACTCGACAGAATGCAGCAAAATTACAAGAGGATGCAAGAATCTCTCGCGGATGAAGAAAAGGCAGCAGCGGTGGAGAGTGTGGCGGTGTCACAGAAGTTGTTTTCAAAGAAATTCCTCTTCCCTCATTTCCCTAAAATTCCTCACCCTCACCACAAAAAACCAGTCCGACTATATTACAACCTGCAAATCTCTCTCACTCTTATTTCTCTACGTTGTTCCTAAGGATCTCCGTCTCTCCCCATACCTCACTCGTGGTCAAATCGAGACATGGCTATATGGAGGCTTGTCAACAGAAGGGGGAAATAAACAAGGAAGGAATGAAGGAGTTAAATCTGGGCAAGACCTCCCCCACCAGAATATTATGGTATCATGTTCTGGGTTGTGGATTTTTGACCCTGGCATTCGCTCCCCCTTTCAAAACCCAATGGCATGGAACGACATAGGGGACATGGGAGCCGCCGTCGCCACTTGCCGACCCACCACTAACCATCCCCTCACCTTCGATGGCTAGATCTGGTTTTATACCACAATCGAGCATTTTGGCAGTTCCAGGATGGAAGCTTCCTCTCATTCTCTGCTCAACACGGATCCAGAGCTCCCTCTTCCTCTTTTGGCTCAACTGAAGCTCTGTATTGCGTTGGAAGACAAAGGACTGGGGACTGAAGATCAGGAACTACATAAAGAACATTGGAACTTTAAACGTCACTCTGTAATTGATGTATAATTTGAAATATAAATTCGGGAGAGCCCCTCGAAAAGTTTAGAGCAAGAATTTAAGCCGTTGGAAAACATAAATTCCTCAATTTTCGTTCGGGAGGGAGAAGCAACAAATTAGAGTGATGCTTCAAAACTAATGCCGAAAAATTTCCCCAAGGGAACTCGTCATTGTCAGTTGAGGAATTTTCTGAAAAGACTAACAATCAACAAGTAAATGAAGAAAAAGAGGCCTGACCACCTCTCTTGGCTTTACAATCACTACCCACTGGAGGAAATCAGGATAACTGCACAGCAAAACAAAAAATCAACTTGTTGGTGAGGCCTGACTCTGCAGTTTATGATGAAGAGAACCATTTGGTAGTTCAATTTGTTTACGGCATCACGCAGCAGTACGTGTCTAACGTCATCCTCCACGTTCACCATTGCATGTCGTCGAGGCACACGAACATACGGTCATCTCCGACGCACGTCGGGTGCAGGGGGAGATTAGACGGAGATGGGATATCATTATCTGGAGTGCGACTAATCTGGATTGACCACTGCTCCTTGTCGTACTACAAGGGCGGTTTGATCGACAACATAATGGGGTCATCTGTTTTTGTATTGATCTTCCAATGTACGCATGGATGTACGAGTAGTGCAATGAACTTGTTTGATAAAATGCATAAGCGAGATGTGTGAAGGGAGAAAATCCCTTATATTGGGCCAAAGAATGGGCCCATATCACAACCCAGATATGTGATCTAGGTTGGATTGGGCCAGAGGCAAGGCCCAATCGTATCACATGGTCTAAGTCAAACAAATAATACTTGGATAAGGGCTTGAGCAGGAGATCCGGGTCGGGTCATGCCGATGGGACAGAAGATGTAGGACGTAAGACGTAGGCAAGGCTTGAGAAGGAAGGAACTTAGCATACATCACCAGACAGGACTGACAATAAGATGGAAGGGACCCGAGATAAAAAGCATGCCGCATTCAATGCGGCCCAGAGCAGAAGGTGTGCCGCATTCAATGCGGCCCAAAGCAGAAGGCATGTTGCATTCAATGCAGCCCAGAGCAGAAGGCATGCCGCATTCAATGCAACCCAAGGCCCGAGCAATGCACAGCAAGCCTGAGCCCTCCACAGCTCGGCAAGGTGACAACACAGGAGCAGCTTGGTGAATCAACAACACAAACATATTATCCCCTGCTATGCAACACCCCATTTTGCTGGGGACCTGGTCGGTAACTAGAAATAGGACACTACCAGTAGCGGACAAGGTAATTAGTCAATCAATCACTATCACCTCACACTCTCCTCTTAATTACTTCTTATCATCTCCTTCACCATTATTGACTTAAGCATCGGAGGATCAACGGAGCCCGAGGTCCCCCCCCCTTTAGTTACTATGTAGGTGATCGCTCGAATACCGACGGCGTGAAGTTGCCCAGACCCGCAAAACACAACATCAATAGTGGCGCCGTCTGTGGAATCTCTATTGTCCCATAACTAGCATGTCCTTCGTATGCCGGCAACAACCCGCTCTCAGCATTCGCAGCGTGAAATGATGTTGTCCGAAGCAATGGAAGCAAGATTCAATAAGCAAAACGAAGCAATACAGAAACTCATGGCAGACATAGAGACCCTCCGACAAGAGAATATTGCCTTACGAAGGAATGACGAAGAACTTGAGGCAGACCAACAGAGTCATCACTCTGGGGACCATCCTCAGCCTAATGCAACCATCGCAGATGAAGAACGACGCAAAGTAAATTTGCAAATCCAGATGGAAGTAGCAAAGCAGATAGGTCAACCTTCCAAGGTGGACCAGCTACTCACCAACATTGAACTACCATACAATACTGGGATTTTGGCGGTCCCTATACCTCCAAAGTTTAAAATCCCTCAGATGGAAGCATATGATCGGTCAAAGGACCCGTTGGAACACATGGAGACCTTCAAGGCCCATATGACTCTCCACGGCTTCCCCAGTAAGATAGCATGTAGGGCTTTCCCCCTCACTCTGAAAGGGGCAGCACGAGTATGGTTCGGTTCTCTGTGACCTGGAACCGTGGATAGTTTCAACGAACTAGCGCGTCGATTCTTAACGCAGTTCATGGCTAGCAGATAAGGAGAAGGCTAGCGGCCTATTTGTTGACTGTTAAGCAGAGGGATGACGAGAGCCTTAAGTCATACCTCTCCCGGTTTAACAAAGAACGGATGACGATGGACGACCAAGACGAAAAGATCACTTTGGTCGTATTGTTAGGAAGGGTCTGGCCTCGTAACCCTTTTATGACAAAGATCGCCCGAAAGACCCCATCAACCCTAAGGGAATTTATGGACCGAGCAGACGGTTACATAAATGGAGAGGATACACTCCAAGCATTAACGACTCCCATAAACAGTGACTTGGAAAGGGAGGACAAGAAAACGGCAGACCAGCATCAGGGGTCGAACCAAGGGGCCTACAAGAAAAGGACTTACGAAACCAAGGGTAAAGGAAAACCTAGCCCTCGTATACACTCTAATCTAACGGTAGAAGCTAAGGAGGACCTAAGCCAACATGAAGAGCGAAGACAAAGTTTGTCGCACCCCAAATATTGTTCCTTCCATTGGAGCAGTGGACATAACATTCAAGATTGCTATACGAAGTGGAGAAGATTTGACGGCCCAGAGATTCATGACGACCAATATAAAGACGAGAGGGATGAGCTGTGATGAGACTACTTTCCCTACTCTTGGAGAAATCAGGACCGAAGCCCCGTTTAAAGAAACCAGGATCGAAGCCCCATTCGGAGGAATCAGGGTCCAATTCTCAGGAGTTACAGCCCGACCCGCAAAGACTAGAACCTTGCTCGGAGGAATAATAGAAGCCCCGACAGAAGAAGAACCGTGAACCCTCGTGAAGAGAACCTGCGTCAAGGAAACTCGAGAAGAGAAAAACCCCCCCATAGGCGAAATCAGCACCATAGCTGGAGGATATGCTGGAGGAACGGCTTCCTCAGCAGGGAAGGCCCAGGTAGGAAGAAGTATTCTCCACCCAATGACCATCCCGCAACAACAGAGAACCATCCGGAGAATATCTGGTAACATTCAGCGAAGAAGATGGAGAGGGTTTGTCGCACCCTCATGACGATGCACTGGTAGTAACAGTGCAAATTGCTAATTATCGGACCAAAAGAGTATTGATCGACAATGGCAGTTTCGCTGACATCATCTTATGGGAAGCATTCATTAAAATGGGAATCACTCTCGATAGGTTGCGACCAGCACCTACGCCCCTTAAAGACTTCACAGGGGACACCGTCCAGCCAATCGGAGCAATCGCTATGTCTGTATTGGTAGGAACAGCTCCCAAAACAACATCTTTCATGATAGACTTCTTGGTGGTAAAGGCCCCTTCTTTGTACAATGTGACTCTCAGACGCCCATCCTTGAATCAAATAAAAGCTGTAGCGTCCACATATCACCTGAATGTGAAATTCCCAACCTCATCTAAAGTAGGAGAAATGCATGGCGAATAGTAGACCGCAAGAGATTGTTACACCCAGGAGATGAAGTCGAAGGCAATAGCCATACAAACTCTTGAGCAAGGCCACGTGGAAGCGGCCACACCTCTATCCCTGTCTCGGACCAATCCAGACAAAGAGGTAAGGGATGAAGAGGCACTGAGGCAGGCCGAACTCAATGAGGTGGCCTTTCCTCCACCTCTAGCTCTAACCAAACCAGATCAAGAGGTAGGGGACGAAGAGGCACTGAGGCAGGCAGAACTCAATGAGGCGGCCATGCCTCCACCTACGGCTATAACTGAACTAGACTGCGAAGTAAAGGACAAAGAGGCACTAAGGCAGGCGGAACCTAACAAGCCGCTACTTTTGATACTGATGGATCCTGGAAAATAAGAGCGGACTGTGCGAATGGGATCTAAAATGTCCGCTGAGTTGAGCCAGTCTATGAAGCAACTACTTGTGGAACATCGTGATGTCTTCGCTTGGAGCCATGAAGAAATGCCGTGTAAACCCTAAGGCAAAAAGAGTCAAGCAAAAGCACCGCAGTTTCAGTGAGGAGAAATAAGCGGCCATTGCTGAAGAAGTGGAATGTCTTCTAATTGCGGGGTTCATTTGGGAAGTTCACCATCCCAAATGGCTCTCCAATGTTGTATTGGTCAAGAAGGCAAGTGGGAAATGGAGAATGTGTGTCGACTTCACCGACTTGAACAAAGCCTATCCTAAAGATAGTTTTCCCCTTCCAAGGATAGACTTGATAGTGGACTCAACGGCCGGGCACATCTTACTCAGCTTCATGGACGCATACTTTGACTATAATCAGATCAGGATGAGCCCCGATGACGAGGAAAAAATGGCATTTCTCACCGATCGAGGACTTTATTGCTATAAAGCAATGACGTTCAGTCTCAAGAATGCAGGAACAACATACCAGCGTTTGGTCAACCGGTTCAAAAACCAGATCAGGAGAAACATAGAAGTCTATGTAGATGATCTTCTGGTTAAAAGCAAGAAATCCGAACAACATCTTGATGATCTTCGGAAAGCCTTTGCAATATTGAGAAAATACAAGATGAAGCTCAATCCGCAAAAGTGTGCTTTTGGAGTCGAATCAGGAAAATTCTTGGGTTTCATGGTCTCCGAGCGAAGAATTGAAGCTAATCCCAGAAAAATTAAGGCAATTGTGGATATGCCTCCACCCCGAACTATCAACGAGGTTCATAAATTGACAGGGAGGATAGCCGCCCTGGGCCACTTCATCGCAAAGTCAACCGACCGGTGCCGCCCTTTCTTCAAGGTCGTGCGGAAAGCACAAGAATGGGATGAAGATTGCGGTTGGGCCTTCAGTGAGCTGAAGGAATACTTGGCTCATCCACCTTTGCTCAGCCAAACCGCACTAGGAGAAGACTTGACTGTCTACCTGGTGGTATCACCCAATGCGGTGTCCGCTGTATTGACCCAAGTAGAAGAAGGAGTTCAACGCCCGGTTTATTATGTAAGTAGAGCCTTTCAGGGGGCAGAGGTCAGATACCCCCGAACGGAAATGCTAGCATTCGCATTAGTGATCACTGCCAGACGATTAAGGCCCTATTTTCAAGGTCACCTAATAAAAGTCCAAACTGATGTTCGCTTGTGAAAAATAATGCAAAAACCTGATACTTCTAGTCGGATGACTAACTGGGTGATCGAGCTAAGAAAGTTTGAGATCGAGTATCTTTCGTGCACCGCAATAAAGGGCCAGGTGTTAGTAGATTTTGTAGCCGAATTCTCAAACTTTCTAAAGGAAATTGTTATTATGCCCCAGGGCAAGCCGTGGCGGGTCTACATCAACGACTCATTCTGCCAGTCTGGGGGAGGAGTGGGAGTGCATATAATAACAGATTGAGGAGAAAAACTTGATTACGCGCACAAACTCATATTCAAAGTCACCAATAGCGAAGCCGAATATGAAGCACTCTTGTCAGGTC
Source organism: Juglans cinerea (assembly GCA_961763995.1). Taxonomy (NCBI): domain Eukaryota; kingdom Viridiplantae; phylum Streptophyta; class Magnoliopsida; order Fagales; family Juglandaceae; genus Juglans; species Juglans cinerea. Next base: position 25,979,182 of record CAUIVZ010000009.1, read on the forward strand.
TAACAATTGCCAGATCGTTAAGGGCAACTGAAGTTGAAGTAAAGGCTGATTCTCAAATAGTGGTGGGGCAAGTAACCGGACAATTCCTTACAAAAGGAGAAAATTTGAAAAGATGTCTCCAACAAGTAGGAGAAGAGCGGGATCTCTTCCAGTTTTCGACCATCCATCAGATTCCGAGGAAAGAGAACCAAGAGGCTGATCGGCTAGCCAAAGTTGCCTCAGGGCAAGAAGAATTCCCACTCCCAGATCACGTTGTAATTCGAACTATTGATGCGGCAGCAGTAGGGATTCGGGTGTCAACTATCGAGGTCCTACAATCCCCGGAATGGGCCACAGACATTTTAAAATTTCTTCAAGAGGGGATCCTTCTGGATGATCTGGAGGAAGCCCAGAAAATTAGGAGCCGAGTGGCTAGGTTCACTTTGGTGGAAGGAGTTCTATACAAAAGAGGCTACGCCGAGCCTCTATTAAGATGTATCTCCTCCGAACAAGCTCAGTACGTGCTAGCAGAAATACATAAAGGAATTTGTGGGAATCATGCAAGTGGAAGGGAATTAGCAGTGCAAACTACTCGAGCAGGAAACTATTGGCCTAACGCTCACAGGGATGTCGACGAGTTCATCCAAAAGTGTCTCAAATGCCAGGAAAACGCTCCTATTCCTCATTGTCCCCTCGAAAAACTCACTTTTGTCACCGCCCCATGTCCCTACGCGCAATGGGGATTGGATCTCATTGGCCCCCTCCCTACAGGTAAAGGAGGAGTAAAGTTTGTCGTGGTAGCAGTAGACTATTTCATGAAATGGGTGGAAGCAGAAGCTCTAGCAACGATTACGGCTCGGGCAATTACAAATTTCCTGTTTAAATCTATAATCTGCCTCTTCGGAATCCAAAGCTTCATCTAGGACAATGGGAGACAGTTTGATTGTTCCCATTATCGAGAGTGGTGCTCGGAGCTCAGAATCAAGACTAAGTACTCTTCGCCGGGACAACCCCAAGCCAACGGGCAAGTAGAAGCGACTAGCAAAACAATACTCAACATTCTGAAGATGAAGCTGGGAGGCCAGAAGGGGGAATGGGCTGAAGAACTTCCGAGTACAATGTGGGCATACCGAACGTCAGTAAGATCCCCAACAGGGGAAACTCCCTTCTTCTATGAAACTGAAGCCATGATACCGGCTGAAGTAGTGGTACCCACATATCGAGTGCAACATTACGATCCAGATCGTAATGACGAATGATTGAGAGAGAACTTGGACTTCTTGGAAGAAAGAAGGGAGGAAGCCGTAAGTCGAGCGGTAGCCAACAAGCATAGAGTTGAACAGTATTTTAACAAACGGGTCTGGCCCCGCAATTTCAAAGTGGGGGACATGGTTTTGAAACAAACAGGAGTTTCTACTCAGGATGAAGGCGAACTAGGTCCCAAGTGGGAAGGATCGTATCTGGTAACAACAACCGAAAGACCTAGTCCGTATCGACTCAAGGACCACGAAGGACACGAGTTCCCACACCCATGGAACGTCGAGCACCTAAGGAAGTATTTTGTATGAAAAATCCAAGCCAGGCTCGAACAATGTAAGATTGTGATTAGTTGAAATTTTATGGCCTAATTTCGAATGTTGCATTATTGTGTCTCCTGTAAACAGCCTAAATCAGATAAGCCCGATATCTGGATCGACCACGAAGTATAAAAGCACAGGAACCGAGCCATGAGCTCTGACCTCCTAACAGCTATTTTCAACGCAGTCTAAATGATTTGCCAAGCTTCGTGCAATATGAGATGCGTTGGTGAGGGAGCAGGGCCCTCGGGCTCTGCCAACCTATAAGTGTCAATCCACGAAGTATAAAGCACAGGAATCGAGCCATGAGCTCTGACCTGCTAACAGCTATTCTCTATGCAGGCTAAATGACTTGCCGAGCATCGTGCAATATGAGATGCGTTGGTGAGGGAGCAGGGCCCTCGGGCTCTGCCAACCTATAAGTGTCAATCCACGAAGTATAAAGCACAAGAACCGAGCCATGAGCTCTGACCTGCTAACAGCTATTCTCCATGTAGTCTAAATGACTTGTCGAGCTTCGTGCGCAAGTGCCAATATAAGTGCAGCACAGGAACCATGAGCTGACATGATGACTTGCTGAGCTTCATGCAATATGAGATGCGTTGGTGAGGGAGTACATGGTTCTCCATGAGCTCTAGCTAACAGCTAAATGCACTTGTGCGAGCTTTGTGCAATATGAGATGCGTTGGTGAGGGAGTAGGGCCTTTGGGCTCTGCCAATCTATAAGTGCCAATCCAAGAACATAAAGCACAGGAATCGAGCCATGAGCTCTAACCTGCTAAAAGCTATTCTCAACGCAGTCTAAATGACTTATCGAGCTTCGTGCAATATGAGATGCGTTGGTGAGGGAGCAAGGCCCTTGGGCTCTGCCAACCTATAAGTGCCAATCCACGAAGTATAAAGCACAGGAACCGAACTATGAGCTCTAAACTGCTAACAGCTATTCTCGATGCAGTTTAAATGACTTGCCGAGTTTCGTGCAATATGAGATGCGTTGGTGAGGGAGTAGGGTCCTCAGGCTCTGCCAACCTATAAGTGTCAATCTACAAAGTATAAAGCACAGGAACCGAGCAATGAGCTTTGACATGCTAACAACTATTCTCAACACAGTCTAAATCACTTGCCAAGCTTCGTGCAAGGGTGCAGAAACAAACTGACAGGTACACAAAAGTATTTTATGTACAGACCAGGCCTTCGCAGGATACAAGCTTGGTCGCCCAATTGAACGAAACAAGAATTAACGGAAAAAAGAAAAAGAAAAAAAAGGCGGCTCGGAAAAACTTCACGGTAGTGGATCTTTGACAACTTGGATTTGAAAAGCTCAACATACAAGAGCGGAGTAAAAACAAGGAGTCATACAGGCAAGTATATGAAAACAGTGAAAAGTCCTCTTATTTCCCGAACATGGTTACAAACAGGGGTACAAGAAGAATATTACATCGCAAAAGCTACAAAAACCAAACGAAAAATCTCGTCCGGAAAAATGCAAGATGATCAGCAGTGTTATATCTCCATCAGTGAGGAAGGCGTCCAGTAGGATCCCACCCTGGCCAGACAGAATAGAGAGCTCAACAGCACCGCCCTGGCTAGATGGAGTAGGGAGATCGGCAGAGTGACTTCCCCTTAGAGAAGATGGGCGCCTTGTCGGTCCGGGTTCGTTTGAGCTGAACTAGGATGCTCAGCAATGTAGTTACATCCCCCCGAAGGGGCGCTTATCTTCCTTCCTTAGGAAGAAGAGAATCCTGTGGCACTCCATCCAGGTTCTCCGAAGGGCGAACTGGGATTCAGGGTTGAGTAAGGGGGCATCCTAGGGAACAAAGGGTTTGTAGGGAGGCAAGTGGAATCAACTCCGAAGATTTGATTGCCCCCTTGAACTATCTATTCATGCCCTCCTCAGCCTCGGCTGCCACACCACCGCTTTGTTCGAGCACCATACAGAACTCGTAGGCAGTGAGTTCTAATACAAAGCTTACGGAGGTTGATCCTCGTAAGCAAGGGAGCAAGAACAAGCGAGGCACCATAAGCAAAATGGCAAGGACAAGAGATATGGGAAGTTTGTTCCTTCTTCGATATTCAAACCGCCATAACCAACGACAACTTGAGCACCAAAGGAGAAGGCATCGCCCCTCGTAAAACACAAGAGGAAAGAAGAAAACCATAGGAGATCGCCGAGTTTGGGAGGAAGAAAAAAGATTCGGGGTGGGGTGAGTTCCCCAGGAAAAGGGAAGAGCCCCTTTTATAGGCAAGAGCGACATGCGTCCCCAAGGCCTCCAGATTGTCCAAGTGTCTCCCATAAAAAAAAAGCGTTGACCCTAGAGATTCGAAAAATGTGGACATCCCAACCAATTCATGGAGCAGTTAATGAAAAGATTAAATATGGGAATCCCAATTGGCGCATTACACGGAGTTCATAGAGCAGTTAATGAAAAGTTTAAATACAGGAATCTCAGCCGACGCATTACACGGAGTTCGTGGAACAGTTAATGAGAAGATTAGATGTGGGAATCCCAACCGACGCATTACGCGGAGTTCATGGAGCAGTTAATGAAAAGATTAGATGCGGGAATCCCAACTGGCACATTACACGGAGTTCATGGAGTAGTTAATAATGGGGTTAAATGCAAAACCTCAATCGACGTGCTACACGAAGTACGTGGAAAGGTTACACAGCATGCCTTCTACACCAACAGGAGTGAAGCTACATTCAAAGCAAATAGGAAATGAAGAGACGCTAATAAAAGTAGTTTCAGGATTAGCATGGAACCAACAGTGGCATCGTCTCAACAGTAAGTTAAGATGCCCACGTGCGTAAAAGTGGCACCGCGCGATAAAACGCCTGAACATAGGCTCAGCAAGTAAAAGACTATAGAATACAATGGGCAAAAAAAAGGAGGAAAAATCAAAAGTTTCGAATTAGCCGAACCCAGACAAACCAGAGGTATATTATTTCATGCGAGTTATCAAAATTACATAAAAGGTTAAATGCAGGTCGGAGAACAGAAAAGGTGGAACACGAATTATCAGCATGCGTCTGCAAGAACATGAAGACTCGACAAAGATCAAGATCGGTGCGAAGAACCACCACACAACAATCACCATTACAAGGGTACCTGCTCGGTACCTATCTATACGAAAGGGCCTCACTCGCCACTCTATTCGGTGAGATTCAACGGTAACGAAATGCAATAAGCAGTACAGAAATAAATGGGAGATATATACAAAGTTAAAAGGGATCATTTTCATTGCTATTGTCAAGATTACCAAAAAAAAAAAAAGAAAAGAAAAAAAAAACCCCAGCGAATACACGTGAGCGACAGGAGAGAAGCTGAGAACTAAGAAGGAGCATCGCGGAAGGCTAAGGGCATGTCCTTTACTTGCCTCGTCAACATTTCCTCATAGGCGTACATGTTCAGCGAGATCTCTCGGAGGTACAGAGTACGAAGATCAGTCTTAGGGTTTTCAAGAAGCATTTCCTGAAGACGCTCGAGACCTTCCTTATACTCGTTGATCCAGGCTCTGTTGCGAAGGCCGGGAGCCTTTCAAAGTTGGGACTCCAGCTGGTCTGAGCGATCCCGAGCGGCCTCTAGAGAAGACTCCAGATGGGAAATTGAGACACAGGCTAAGGCATTTGTTACATCTCCTCGCCTGGCAATTCCCAAGTATTTATGGAACATGTGACACAGAATCTTGGTGGTACGTTTCTTCTCATTCGGCAGTGCTTCAGCAATTTCTTCGCTCTTCCTCAGCGCTTCCTGAGCGAACTCTAACTCGTGCTCCAGCCTCACAACCTAGGCAAGGGCATCTTCCCTCTCTGCAAAAAGGAGACCGGACTGGACTCGAAGATCCTCAAGGTCTTTCTTTGCAGACTCTAAATCTTCGATTATTGGGGACATCTTAGTTCGGATTATGTCAATCTCCACGCTCTTTAGCTGGATCAACTCCAGCTTTCTCTCCAGCCTCAAAACCTCGGCATAGGCATCTTCCCTCTCGATAAAAAGGAGATTGGACTAGACTTGAAGATCCTCAAGGTCTTTCTTTGCATAATATAAATCTTCGATTGTTGAGGACATCTTAGTTCGGATTATGTCCATCTCCACGTTCTTCAGCTGCATCTCCTTATCCTTAATCTCGAGCTCCATGGCCATCACCTTCAGCGAATTTTCCATCTTCTAATGGCAGAACGCTTTGTCCCCTTTCAGGGACTCATTCTCCACCTCTAGAGCATGGAGGTCACCCATCAACTTCTCCCCTCAAAGCTTCAGCAGCTTGTTTAACACCCTCTGAGTTCTGAAATCTTCTTCAAGAGCCTCTTGCTCTCGAGAAACCAGATTGGCTACCTGGTCGGCAGCCTGTGAAATCAACAGTAACAAAATTTATTAGCAAAGTATGAAGGACTGAAACGGCAATATAGGAAAGGTACTTACATTGGCAAAAAGGGGCCTGAACTTTTGGGCATATGCTTCAAAAGATTCTGCCCAGGCCTTCTTATAACCTGGCCCACAATCTCATAAGAGGCTAACCACTCACCCCCCGATGGGAGTAACTTCTGTCTCCAAAGGCATAACATGAGGAGAGGCTGAGACTGTTGGAAGGGGAATCGAAGGGCCACTAGAGGAATCTGGACCAGAGAGCTCCGGGGGTGGAATAAGGGAGTTAGTTAAACACTCCCCGAAGGATGCTTCAACCTCGGCCAACATTTCTTCGAAGCGAGTTGGTGTCCTGCGTAAAGGGACTTCCTCCTCAAGGAGATTCTCCTCAAATGAGGGAAAAAAACCCATCGCCAGCCCAGGACCCCGAGGCACTGGGTTTTCAAAGGCCGAAGCAAAAAGAAAAGCAACCGCAACATCTGCTCCTTCTCCCATCGCGGGACCTGCGAAAGAAGGCTTAACGCTATCATCTTCTACTTAAAATGAATGTAACAAAGGGAAGGGATTTAGAAATCACAGAAAGTTACCTCTAGGAGGGTTGTTTTATGGAATGGCTCGATGGGAACTCTTTGCAGTTCGTTGAGTACTACCCCTAGGTGCGGCTCAGTGAGAGCTGCTCTCCAGAGCGGCTCGATGAGAACTACCCTTAGGAGCAGCTTGGTGGGAGCTACTCTCCAGAGCAGCTCGATGAGAATGGCCCGCGGGAGCGATTCGGTGAGAGCTATGCTCCGGAGCAGCTCGGCGAGAACTGCCCTCTGGGGCCACTTGCTAAGAGCCTTTTTTTTCTTTTTACGAGGAGCATCTGGCTTAACGAGACGGAAGGAAGTGGCAAGGGCCTCGCTGGCAGGAACTTACTGAGCGGGAACGGAAGTCCCTTCCTCTGTATGGGACTACTTGGCGTGGTTACCTTCGGGAGGGGAAGCTGCACGATGTTTCTCTCTTGAAGGATAGAGTGAACCCGATAAGAAGTCTCGACCTAACACATGAGCGCGGTGCGGGAGAACAAGATAGCGACAAATGTAATCGTCATTCATTAACGCGTCAGTTTCAGCTTGGTCGGGATGAGCCATAACCCAGGATAATGTAATAGCAAGAGATTTGGTGGTCGGAACCTTACCCCAAACGGATCGGATAGGGAACTCGTTGTATCGCGCTCCCCCTACGGGCATTCCCAGCCAGAGACCCTAAGAAAAAAGAATCGCCAGTGCCATTCCTTTATTGAAGAATAACGCCTCTCTAAAATAGTGAAGCATCTTTCGGCAGAATAGGATTGGAAGCAACAACAATTCCCATCAAGCCGATTGATTCCATACACATTCAGAAACTCCCAGGCAATTAGATCAAGGTAATCCTCTGAGCCACTCAGAACGATTCGAATGGCCACACAACTAGCCAAGACCAAGCACCAAGCATTAGGATTAAGTTGCGCCGAAGCAAGTTTCAGGAAGTCCAGAATGTTGTGCACTGGAAGGAAAAATGGCAAACGCAGCCCAATAGAAAACATGTGGAGATAAAGGGCCACCTTCGTCGATAGGCCCTGCTCGTTCACCATTGTGACGTGAGGTTGGGTGATTTCCAGAACAGTCCCATTAGGAATGGAGAATTCTCTGTAGAACGAACGAAGTTCGTTGTTAGTCATGGCTGACGTCCATCGTTTCCCATCGTAATAGTTGAAATGGGCTTCGTTTGCACTTCGCTTAGTCATGGTGAGAATAGACAGAAGAATTGGGGAAACTTTTAGGGCTTCAGAAAAATAGAGGAGGAGAACGAGACGAAGACGAAGGGGAAGCAAGAGAGGATGGAATGAGGAAGAAGAAATAAATAGGAACGGCTTGATGGAACGATTAGTTATTCAAAACGATGGCACAAGATTTGAACCAATACGGAGTGACGTTTACCTATGCACGCGTATGTGGAACGAACCAATCCCAGGCAATGTTGGCACGCCATAAAGCAGCTTTAATTAATGAGGATGGCGTTAAAGATTACGGGGAGATCGGTTCACAACAACAGTGAACAGGCGAGTGCCCGTTCGCCTTCTACATTTCCAGACTAGAGTGAAAGAAAAAAAGGTCTCTCTTAGAATTTTCAGCCTACGAGTGTGCTGAAGATTCGTAGGGTACTGTGAAGGGAGAAAATATCTTATATTGGGCCCAAGAATGAGCCCAAATCACAACCTAAATATGTGGTCTGGGTTGGATTGGGCCAAAGGCAAGGCCCAGCTGTATCACATGGTCTAGGTCAAACAAATAATACCTAGATCAGGGCTTGAGTAGGAGATCTGGGTAGGGTCATGCCAACGTGACAGAAGATGTAGGACATAGGCAATGCTTGAGAAGAAAGGAACTTAGCATACATCACCAAACGAGAGTGTCAATAAGATGGAAGGGACCCGGGACAGAAAGCATGTCACATTCAATGCGGCCTAGAGCAGAAGGTGTGTCACATTCAATGTGGCCCAGAGCAGAAGGCATGCCGCATTCAATGCAACCCAAGTCCCAAGCAATGCACAGCAAGCTTGAGCCCTTCACAGCTCGGCAAGGTGACGACACAGGAGCAGTTCGGTGAATCAACAACACAAGCATATTATCCCCTGCTATGCAACACCCCACTTTGGTGGGGTCCTGGTCGATAACTATAAATAGGACACTACCAGCACCGCATAAGGTAATCAGTCAATTAATCACTATCACCGCACACTCTCCTCTTCATTATTATTTATCATCTCCTTCACCAATACTGACTTAAGCATCAGAGGATCAACAGACCTCGAGGTCCCCCCTTTTGTTACTATGCAGGTGATCGCTTGAATACCGACAACTTAAAGTTGCCCGGGCCCTTCGAAACACGACATCAACAAGATGTATAATCTAGAATGTTGAAATCTGAGGTGGTAGAGGAATGGGAACCTCCTTTCTTAGACATGGCTTACGCAGTTGGTGATGAGGGTCCAGGACAGAAGAAACCCTATTTTACTGTTGAAGATGGAATGTTGCAGGGAATGGCTTTCTTCTACTTGATTCTAAATTTAATGTGAAAGGAAGGTGGGAGAACCTTATAAGCTCATCATGGGCTATCCCTACTACTTTCACTAAAGGTTTCAACCTTCAAGATGTTTTTGATGGTTTGTCCGGGAGGCATTTGCTTGTGGACAACTGACCCGGGGGCGAATTGAGACCCATATTAGATCTTTGCAATACAAAGCTCTTACCTTCAGAGATAAGGTTCTTGCATGATCCTAGAAAAGACACAGGATTTGTTGGGTGTGCCTTGACAAGTAACATGGTGCGAATTTTAAAGACCCAAGATGGCCATGGAGCCATGAGGTTGCAATATCAGTGAAGCAATTGAAGGTGCAAAATCGGATTCTTCTAGAAATGCTTGGGCTTATTATTGACTTTTTTTTATCTCTCTTGATGGTCATTTTCTGTACTTTGTGAACTGGCTTCATGGGGATGTGAGGCAGTATAAAATTGATAGGACAGGTGTGGGATGGGGGCAAAGTTTTGAATTTCTTACCGTACCGACCAGTACGGTCAAAATATTTCATACTGGAACAGTAGCTGGTACAAGGAAGTTGTGTGCTTCTTACATGCTAAAATACCAGCTATACTGGCGTGTTTCGACCGGTATGCCGGATTTTGGCCGAAATGCGAATTTCGGCCGGTACGCGTATAAGAAGCTTAAGTGCTCAACTGTTGATTCATGTATGTCATTTTTGTAATTAAGGTAAAACGGTAGGGGCATTTTTGATGCACTACATACTACACGCCCCCCTCTTCTCTTTTAGACCACGACACATACTGCCCTTGTCTCCCAATTCTCTCTCACCTGCATAATTATTAACTGCATTGAATAGCTAAACTACTTTTACTTTTCGAACTCTCATATTTTACTTCTTTTGGCTTGTTTCCTCGTGGCATGTAGTACTACATAGAATGCTAGTTGAGAAAAACTTGTATGCCACCTATACTTGACTGCTACAGTGTACCGCTTTGACAATTTTATTTTACTTAGTGACTAAGGAAGTGATTTTAAGTGTATTGCTGTATTTTTTATTTTTTAAAAATAAATATATTAAAAAGTTGTGAAAAGAAAAATGAAAAAAATAACACAAAAAGTAACTAGCGGTACAAACGAGCGGTGCTACCTCTACCTTTGCACATGTACTACATTCATGGGACCCTTATTTTATTTATTTAATTTTTTAATCTCTGAGCTTATTGAGTTTATGATTTATTTTGTTGCTATTTTGAAATATAGTTTATTTGTATATATATAATTTATCTATATATAGACTATCCTGAAACGGTATCCGAAATGATACCGATACCGAAATATTTCATTCCAGTTCCTTAATCGAAATGGTCACCGAAACGGTAATCAAAACTTTGGTTGGGGGACCCTTACTGAAGGGCAGCCCAATAGTTGCTAAGGAGAAGATGGTAAAACAAGGTAGTTTAATGTGCTAGAGATCAAGGGAAAGAGATTGAGAAGCAAGGATGGAGATATCTGTGTGGCTGAAGTAAAGAAAATGGAGATCAATCACAATAGGAAGAGGCTGCACTTGGATGCATTTATTGTGGTACTAGAGTTTTGTCCCACTGAAAGGGTTGTGCTTACTATTATTACTGAATGAGGAGCTGTCATGACTAAACTAAGTGTTCTTGCAGATTGGAAAGAGTGGCAGATATATGCACTACTTTTAGGAATGTTTTTGGCATTGGCTGTTGCATTTTACATATTCTTTCATAACACTGATTCATTTTGGAAGGTCCCTATTAGAAATCAACCAACAAGACCTAATATTTATACTGTTATAGGAGATCCACAATCTTCTGATGATCAACCATTTGGGGTTCATTCGGAGCATTGGAGAGGTGAGGATACAGATTCACAAGAAGTAGCATCAACAACAATATACATGATTAGTTTTTTTTTTTCAGTCTTCCATATATTATTGATTTAGAATAGTCATTCGGAGCATTGGGTGGTGACATGTTTCTTAAGACCTGGGAAGGCTTCCTATGTTAGCTGATTCAAGAGGCTATCAATGGTCTAAACCTTGAGGATAAGGTTCTTAAAGGGAGGAGTTTGTTATGACCCTGTAGTAATGCAGGGTCGTTTGCTGGAAAGCCTTGGCTCGTGGTGTTTCGGATTAAGCAGTGGAGCTAATACGTGGTCGTTTTATGGGACATTCTAGAATAGAAGTTGGTTACTCCTTTATTTCCACTTTAATGCTTTCTGTTATTTTAATTTAGAAGGAAATTGTAATCCATAAATAAGAAGTAGAACTCAGATGGGAGGGATTATTATGTAAAATTTTCAACTTGTATGAACTCTAAATTTGGAGGAATTGGGGACCTCGAATACCTTAAGGTGTAGCCATTTTTGTCTTCTTTCTTACTGTGATTCTCTTTCAAATTTCATCAAACATCTTGTGTGCACTTAGTTTATTCATCACAGCAACCATCTTCCATTTCCAAACCATTTTCTTATTACAATACAATAAAGAATAGCCAGGTTCATAACACATGCTTTCTAATTTGCATTAATCCATGGTATATTTTATAGGATGATTGTTGTAGAATAGATTTATAACATGTTTATATATATATATATATATATATATATATATATATATGTGATTAGAAAAATCTATGATATACCATTATGGGTTGTTATTGTAGAAGATGTTAGATCATAACCTCATGGTCAACTAGTGCGATGTGTGATTGTTGTAGAATTTTTTCTATGGCATATTTTATTATTTTATTAAAAGGTTGTTTCTTTTTCTTTTCTTTTTTATTGTTTATTAGAATTTTAATGTGATTAAAATTGCTAATAAACAAGGTTTTTTTTTCTAATAATTACGAGTTTTCCAATTTTAGTTAAATTGGGGATTTTTGTAATTGGAATTTCTATATTTTAATTATATATATTAGGACTCAATGATGATTCCTAATACTTGTTGGATTAGGAATTCTAATGAGATTATCTAGTACTCCTATTCCGAGTGCAATTAGATATTAATATAATTCTAATTAGAGTAGAACTCAATCCATACTAGGATTAGGAAGGTAACGTCAAAATTGCTGTATTGGTGCCAAGCGTGCTGGGGGTGCCCATAGTGTAAATTACAATTTCTTTTTTTATTTCCAACATTTTTTAAATATATTTAAAAAAAATACAAATTCACTAATTGTCACTTTCTTAATTATTTAAAAAAATTAAAATATACGAGCAGACAAATTTTCCTTTTAATATACACAAGTAATTCTTTATAACTTATAAATTATAATTCGGTAGTCGGCAATAAAATTTGACATTTTATTTAATAAGACTATAATATGTCAATTATGATGATGTATCTTAATCAATAAAGTTTTGACTTCTAATTGACATGTTAATATAGGACCACAATGATTATTCTAGAAAATGTTGTCTACTGAATAACTCGTTCCGGGTATGTTTGGCAAGAGAGATGAGACACAAAATTCTCATATTATCATTATAACTTTTTTAAATTCTCACACAAAATATAAAAGACAATTCAATTTTTTCAAATTCTAATTCAACTTTTTCAAATTTTAAAATAATAATAATATTAAATTTTCATCTAAAACAAAAAATTCACATATCACTATCCAAACCCCCTAAGTTACCTAGTCTAGAAAGTCTCGTTCTCTAAATTAAGCCAATTAAAATATCACATACAATTTCATACCAAAGTAGGATCCTAACACATTTATTTAAGAGTTTTGCTACACCCTACATTTTTTTTAATTTTTTAATTTTTTAAATATTTTTTTAAAATTTTTTTGAATTTATTCTTTTTAAATTATTTTAAATTTTCTATTCATTATTCATATAATAAATATTTGATAAAAGAAAAAAATAATAAAAATTAAAAAAAATGTGGAGTGTGGAGTATGAAGAGGTTGTAAAGATTTTTTTGTTAATTTAATAATAGTAACACAATTCTTCTACTGCTAAAGACTCGTGAAAAAAAAAATAATTTTTAAACAAACAGCCATCTAAGACAAAGAAGCAGTTCCATACGGAAGAAGAAACCGACACATGGGACAGGTTGAAGTCTTGCCTAACCACTGATCGATGCAATGCAAGTGGAAAATATGATTGCAAGGCGTCCTTGCTATGTCCACTGCCTCGCCTTCGCCGATCAAGGTTAACCATTCAAGACAAACTCCGCAGGTTCCATCATGTGATTCCTCTATTGCCTCGGAAGGAAACGCAACCGGTAAAAGGACAAAGCCTAACGGATCATCAACGGTTATGGGCCAGATGGGGGCGGAATTCTTTACACCGAGCAAGTACGTCAGACCGGCCAGGATGCAAAGAACCTCTTCGCTATAGCTATTCCGTAACAACTCAAACTTCCGGTGTGCTTCGAGGTCGTCGACCCAGTCCCACGGATCCCACTCCAGATCTTCAGTAACGCTCCGTCTATGCATAGAAGTAAATGAAATTTGATACTCCATTCCACCCATCTCCTCACGCGAGCAATACTCAACTATTCTGGTCTGAGATACTTCAATTACGATTACAATCCTGGGCGAAACGGGTCGAAGCAGCCGATCTGGGCTGAAGCGGTAAAGACGGAGAAGGCAATCAGAGATCTGCGCCCCCAGCGATTGGACCGTCTCCGGGAGGAAGTGATCGGAAGCCGAAAGGACACTACGAGACAACATCTCGGTGGAGTCCCGAGACAAAAGTTGTCTATGATCGAACGGAACCACCTTCTCGGTCCATGTCTTGGTGGTATGGACGATGCCTTCATTGGGGATTTTTTTAGTGAAGTCGATATTGATGAGAAAGAAGAAGAATCCCTTGGTATCGGAGAGCCCACTCGGCTTGCCTCCAAGCTTCTCGAGCCTCTGGTTCCAATTGTAAACTCGAAGCCTTCTGGTGTACGCCTTTTCTTCTGCCCTAACCATATTTCTTTATTTGAGACGAGAAAATGTAAAAGCATAATATTTATAACCTAGAGGAATAGATGATATCATGATGAATAAATCTTTACAACCTCCTAACACTCCACACTCCACACTTTTTGTTTTAATTTTTATTATTTTTTTCATTTATTAAATATTTATTATATGAATAATGAATAGAAAATTTGAAATAATTTAACAAGAATAAATTTAAAAAAAATTAAAAAAATATTAAAAAATTTAAAAATTTAAAATATTATGGAGTGTGGAGTGTGGTAGAGGTTGTATAGCAAAGCTCATCCATATTTTCAAGGAAGGATTATGCTAAGCCTCCCGCTCTCGACTACCCTTGGCATTTGTTTTTGTGTTGTTACTTTTTTTGTTTTTTGACTTTGTGATTAAAGAAATGTTTTTTAATGATATTATGATTTTCTTTTCAAAAAACAATTAAAAGTGTTAAAAAAAATACATATGAAAAAAACAAAAAAAAAACCCTAGAATAACTGGTGGAAACCAGCGGTGGCTATAGTGTCACCCTAAAAAATACATCTGTTTCCTTTTGAATTGAAGCATATATATATATATATATATATATATATATATATATAATCCAATCGTCTAAAAGAAAACAGTTGTCCATATTTTCATGGAAACAGATCCAAGCATGTCAATTACAGGAATAAAAATTTGATTTTTGACTTCAATTTTGTTCTTCGAATCTAACTCTAATATTGAATTCGACATATATATTATAAGCATATATATTGTAAGTTGGAATTTCCGTGGATTTTTATTTTTTTAATTTTTTTTAAAGAGGACGGGATCTCTATTTTTATTGAGAGTGGGTTTGAATACACAATTCATATGAGATTAGATGAGATGTTGAAAAAATATTCCGGTAAAATATTGTTAAATATAATTTTTTAGAATTATTTTTATTTTAAAATTTGAAAAAATTAAATTGTTTATTATATTTTTATATGAAGATTTAAAAAAATTGTAATGATGAAATAAGATGAGATATTTTGTGTATCCAAACCCACTCTGAATGGCCTCACTCAGGTGGAGGAAAACCCGTGGTGCATAAACAATGCACAAGGTAGATCAAAACCCATAAACGAAACAAAAACCGACCATGCACAAAATAACAAACCACCCTCATAACAGACAGATTATTTTCTAATAGAGGGAAAACCAATGCATCTAATCTAATAATACCGTAAACATTCACCCGATTGAAACCTCCAGTTAAGACCCTCTTCGCCTCGCCAAGTAATCCGTGGCTTGGTTACCTTCTCTGAATTGATGAACCACTTGGAATTGAATACCATCCAACTCCTGAAGAAGAGCATCCCAATAGTCCCAAAGATACCATAAATTACAGCATTTGTTATTCATCCAGTCCACCACTACCTTGGAGTGCATTCCAGAATAACTTGTCTACAGGCCATTTCTTTACATAACCTCACTCCTTGCAATAAAGCTCTTAATTCGGCCTCATTATTGGTGCCAAAACCATACTATGCAGAAAAACCTGCTTATATCTGGCCCCTGTGGTCCCACAATTACCTGGATTTCCACTACAACTGCCGTCCACATTCAATTTTCACCAGCTGAAAAGAGGTTTCGACCGAGCTACTTGTTGAGTTTTCTGCACTGAGCAGACGTTTGTCTGAATATCCAAGGCACTCAAACTCTGTTTATCAATATGTGACAGTTTTTTTTATCATCCATATCATTAACCAATTTGCCTAACCATAGCCAAATGGACCTCCAAACACCGACTGCATTTTCCTGAGTTCCTTCCATCCGAGCTTTGCATCTTCGTCTCCACAGGCACCACGTAAGAATGCTTGGTAATAACCCAATCAACACACCTTTTGGTGCGTTTTTTCTCACAAACCATCCAAGCCTCAACTCGGTGCCACCAAGTCCTAAAGTGCAAGCAAGAAACAACCAATGCCAAAGAAGCCATACGCCATACGTGCTTGGCGACATGTCCATTTGCAAGAACGTGGTCCAGCATTTCCTTTTTTGGTGAGTTACAATAGTCACATTTGGATGCCATCTCTACTCCACGGGATTGAACCTTTCATCAACAGATAAACATTTAAACCGAGCGCGCCACATACAAATCGATATCTTCTTAGGCAAATGTTTGCTCCAGATCCAATCCATCGAAGCATATTGTGTAAGAGTTTTAATTAAACTCTATGTCCCACATACCCATCTTGATAGAGTTAAACATCTAAGAGATAAGATTAACTCTATATCTCTAATCACAGTCAAACACAAAATCTTAGATTTCTTGATGGCCAAAAGTCTATAAATAGTACTGAGGGGTTAAAGAGTTCTCACCTACAACATCATTGTGCCTCTAGCCATCAGGAGACACTCGGAGGTAAAGTTGTTAGAGTGTTCATTCTCTCATAGTCAGGTCAAATTCTTCATCAAACTCTAATTAAGGGAGGTACATTTTCTAACTGTTATTATTTATTATCATGGATCATAGAAAATTGAAGATCCAATTATTAATGTTCATGTTAAAATACTTAATATATTGATCTCCCTTAACTCAGGTTAATTCCTAGGGAAAAAGCTCGCCCAACTCTTTCTCTCTCTAACATGAGTTCCTCTCCACCTCTCTCTAGGTGAGATAACCCCCTCTTCATAGTATTTCCACCCTTCATAACAGCAACAACAAACACCATCACAAAGAACATCACCATCCAACAAAACAACATCCAACACTCAATACCAGAACCTCATCTCCAATACCTTTTCCTTGAACATCATCATCAAATCTTTGAAAACCACAACCACAACTGAACACAGCAATGTCACAGCAACATCCAGAAATAGACAAACTGATCTCTCAAGCTGAAGCTCTAACACAGAATGATTTAAAGCTTGAACCAGAACTAGATGCAGCCAGGACCTTCTTGAATCTTGCTCTAGTTGGGAAGCTAGTATCCTCCAAGCCCACAGACTTTTCATGCCACTATTAAAGTTGTTTGGAGTTTTACAGTTGGCCTCATCATTGAAGATATAGAGGTAAATACTTTTCTCTTTACATTCTCTACAAATCTTGAAAAGGAGAGAGTGTTAGAAAACAGACCATGGAACTTCAACGGATTCCATATGGTTCTTAGACAATGGCCTCCAGGACTCAACATTAATGAGATTCCCTTAAATCTCCTAATATTCTTTATACAAATCCATGGCCTACCATTAGAAATGCTGACCAGGCTCAATGCAACAAGAATAGGGCAAGTCATAGGGAATTTGCTAGAGGTGGATTTTACATCAGTATTTGGAGTAGCTCTTAGAAGATACATCAAAATCAAAGTTGAACTCAATGTCCACAAACCATTACCAGAAGGTTTTAATCTTCCCAGACCAAATAGCAAAGTAAATAGAATCTTCTTCAAATATGAGAGGTTGTCAGAATTTTGTTATATTTGTGGAAGATTAGGACACATCAAGCAAGCCTGTCCAGCATTCATTACTAAACAAGATAAATTGCAATATGGTCCAGGGATGAGAGTCTCAAATGGAGGAAGCAGAAGAGGCAACCTTTCTGAATTCCAAAATCGAGCAGAGATGCCAACTCCAATATGCATGAGACAAGCTCTGCCTCCAGTAAGAATTGGCAACATAAGCAGGAAAAACCAAGAAGAAACACACAGAGGAGAACAAAGATCAGATGGGAAAGAAGTAGTAAGTCTAATCCAAGATCCCACCTCAAGAGGCAAAGGAGAGATGTATCAAGAACAAGGATCTGCATCAGCAATATTCCCAGGAAATATCCAGCAGGAAAATTCAGGTCAACACTTATCGAATTCAAGTCAGCAATTTGAAAGTCAACACATGCAAGAAAGTCAACAAAGGCAAAGGAATGTGACATGTGGAGATCTTTTGTCCTATGCATGGGACAAGGAAACAGAAACCTTTTAAGGCAGCTCACATACAGTACAATACACATTAGCAGAAAGATCAAGTTCATACAAACCTACCTTTGAGCCAAGAGCAAGCCTCATATTAGCTTATACATAGTTTCTCACAGTCTGCACACCAGTCCAAAACTCATTTAATTCAGCCCACACTCTTTTCCCAAGGTTACAAACCATCAATATCTGATAAGAATGAAACTGGGCCTGAATCAAACCTTTCCATTTTCAAAAAAATCATAGCCCAATTTGAGCAACTTTTTGGCCCTATCCATAATCAAAGCCCAACCCTCTCATTACTGCTTAGTCCTTCAGGAAAAGCATGTATTGCAATAAAAAACACAGGTAATCAAAACACAAAGGAAACACAAGACCCAATTAAACCAATCCCTATCAAACTTAGCAATGCACTCGCAAGCAATGTAAAGCCTATTTTCTTTATAGAAGCCCAACCATGCACACCTAGGGACATAAACACGCCAATACTAGAAACCTCATCAACACCAGAAA
This sequence comes from Juglans cinerea, assembly GCA_961763995.1. Classification (NCBI taxonomy): domain Eukaryota; kingdom Viridiplantae; phylum Streptophyta; class Magnoliopsida; order Fagales; family Juglandaceae; genus Juglans; species Juglans cinerea. The sequence continues at coordinate 25,997,580 of CAUIVZ010000009.1, forward strand.
CAAAATCGACTGCACCAAAAGAAAAACATTCAGCTTTAATCAATTCAAGAAATATTATAAGAAAGAGGGCGTTAGAACATTCTGAAAGAGATGTCCTACCAAAAAAGAGAGAAACTTACACAAGGGATATTACTATAATATCAGAAGAATCAAAGAATGAAGCTCAAGCAACAGAAAGCCAAGGAATCTGCAAAGAGGAAGAACAGACACTGGCAACATAGCTCTGCAGAACCAGAAATGCAGGCAGACATGGAAAAATTAAATGTAGCAGGAAGTCCTACTCCCCTTATCAAAAACCAGCAGCACAACAGAAGGAGAGTAAGAAAGCTAAGAACCTTCAAGTTTCTTTGTCATCAACAGTCCAATTGGTTGAAAAGGCAGAGCCTTATTTGCCCCAAAAACAAAATTGAGAATCATATCTTGGAACTGCAGAGGCATAGCCCGACCTGCTGCAAGAAGAAGTCTCAGGGCTCATATCAGAGTTCACCAACCTGATATGGTCTTCCTCATGGAGACAATTTTGAAAGATGTTAAAACACAAGGTGTTGTTAATAGTCTAGGCTTTTCTATGTACATACATGTTCCATGTCAAGGGCAAAAGGGAGGGCTTTTGGTCATGTGGCGCCCTGGGGTAGATGTAGAACCTATTTATGTATCAAACTATATTATAGCTATGCATGTGTACTCTGATCCTGTATATATGCCATGGTTACTTTTGATGGTTCACTGCCCTGCTAATTATTCTAACAGAATGAATTTCTGGGATCTTTTGAGCCAAATAACTCTTAGTTATCCAGAACCCACACTATGCATAGGTGACTTTAACTCACTGTTAAGTCAAAACGAATAACTTGGTGGAAGGCCTTTTGCTTCCACCTCAGCATCCTATGGCCTAAGGAAATTCATTGAGGATAATGGTTTTGCTAACTTTGGTTATAATGGTCCTAAATTCACTTGGACCAACAATAGACATGGTCAAGGTCTTATAAAAGAAAGATTGGATAGAACCATAGCAAGCCCTCAATGGTCAATGATATATCCTGATGCAAAATTGTTCCATCTCTTAATTCACAACTCAGATCATTCTCCAATTCTCTTAAACACTCAAGGCAGAAATCAAAGATTTAGAACCTTCAAATTTGAGGAATTTTGGGCAACGGATCCCACTTGTGTCAATGTGATTAAAAGAGCTTGGGAAACAACCTGGACTGGCACACCATCTTTCATTCTCAATCAAAAGCTTAAAGAGGTTAAAAAAGGTCATAAAACATGGAACATTAACCACTTTGGACATATTCAAAACTGTATAAAAGATTTGTCCAATAGGTTAATCCAAATCCAATCTCAAATACCAAATGAGAATAACACACAACAAGATAATTATATTCAAGAATATCTTAATGAACAGTTCAAAAGAGAGGAAATTTTGTGGAGGCAGAAATCAAGGATTAATTGGTTAACCACCACTGATCTAAACACAAAATTCTTTCACATGACTTCCACAATCAGAAGGAGGAGGAATGAGATTAGTTGTATAAAAAACAATTCAAACCAGTGGGATTCTAATCATTTGAACATCCAAACTATGTTTTTGAATCATTTAAAAAAAAAAAAAAAATTTGAAACATCTTCTCCACATATTACTCAAGACCTTGATCTTCTCTTTCCTGATAACATCAAAGAGAGTGACAATCAATTCCTTTGCCAACTACCTTCTGATGAAGAAATCTTTCAAACAATTAAACAGATTCTCTCTTCTAATGCCCCTGCTCCAGATGGGTTCACTGGTTTTTTCTATAAATAGTATTGGGAAATTGTGAAAGGAGATCTCACTGCAGCCATCAAGAGTGTTTTCACCTCAAGTCATATGTTAAAGGAAATGAATCATACAAACATTGTTCTCATTCCAAAAATAGAATCTCCAAACATTGTTCATCCTTTTAGGCCAATCAACCTATCTAATGTCAGTTACATGATCATTGCCAAGATCCTTTCTAACAAACTCAAATCAGTGATGAAAAAAATTATCAAAATGTTTTCCTTCTAGGCATGATAATCTAAGAAAACACTATACTTGCTCAAGAGGTTTTCCATGTTCTAAAACACAAAAAAGGAAGAAAATGCCTCATGGCCGTCAAGATTGACATGAAAAAGGCTTTTGATTTTATGGAATGGAAATTTTTGTTATCCATATTCAATTGTCTTGGTTTCCATCAAACTTAGATAAATTGGATTAAAGAGTGCATCAAACAACTTCTTACTCAGTTGTGATAAATGGAAAACCTCTTGGATTTGAAACATCCAAATCGAGGAATCAGACAAGGTGATCCACTCTCACCATTCCTTTTCATTTTAGGCAGTGAAGTTCTCTCTAGATTGATTGTCAAACAGGAACAAATGGGAATTATTCGAGGGATTCAAATCAGTAGGAATGGGCTTTACTTTTTCCATCTACTTTTTGTAGATGATTTAATTCTTTTTGGCACAGCCACTGCTGAAAAAGCTCAGGCATTTGAATTCCCCCATTCAATTCAGTAAGAATAGTAGGCAAAACTTGATAAGAGAAGTTAAAGGGTCTGTCACTCAATGTTGGGGTTCCTATGAAACAACATTGTCAAGAAAAAATTGAAAAAATTCAGAATAAGCTGATTGGTTGGAAATCAAAGCTCCTCTCTCAAGCTGGCAGAACAACCCTCATCAAGTCAGTAGCTAGCACAATCCCTTCCTATACTATGGCTACTAATTGGGTTCCTAAGAAAATCACCAAACAAATTGATAGAATTCAAATGAGGTACTGGTGGTGGTTTAAGGATAACAAAGCTCACAATCTTACACCAAAATCCTGAAAATCAATTTGCCAACCTAAACCTTAGGAGGTCTAGGAATGAGAACTGCATCAAACTTCAATGAAGCACTTCTGTTCAAAGTTACTTGGCACCTTATCAATAAGGAAACAAGCACATGCAAAGAAATGCTCATCCAAAAATACATGAGACAATCAAATTGGAACAATATCTCTGCAAAACCAACAGATTCCAATTCTTGGAAAAGCATTCTGAAACAAAAAGACTTCATTCTCTCGAATCTCCGTATCCAGATCAACAATGGGGTAGGAACTAAAGTTTGGTCAGACCCATGGGTACCTTCTATTGATAGATTCACTCCAAAACCAAAAACACCAGATACATGGCAAGACCCTTAAATGACAGTTTCTTAACTCATTCTTGAGGAGCCAAGAAAATGGAACATAATTTTGTTACAGGCTCTATTTACTCAAGAAATGGTAACTGAAATAAATAATAATAAAAAAATCCATCTAACTGGGCACCATTATCACAATCAGCGGGACAATTCAAAATGGACTCAACATACCTCAGGTTTGTTTTCTGTAAAATCAACTTATGCAGCTATTGTTCTCCAACCAAATGAAGAAAATTCAACAAATCTCACTCCCTCAAGGAAAAAATTCTGGTCCCTAATATTCAAGACAGGATGAAGTGTTTCCTTTGCAAAGTGTTAAATGACAATGTAATTACTAAGAGCCTCCTTAGCAGGTATATAGCACTTTCTGAGGATCAAAAAATCTGTCCTATTTGTCCTTAGGAGGAGGAGACTAATGAGCATCTTTTTCTAAGCTGCCTTTTCACAAGATTCTTTGGAGACAATCACCTTGGCCACTAGACATAAGAAGCATTCAAACCTTTAAGGATTAGGACTTGGATTGAAAATATTCTTAACCCTACCAAGCTAAATCTCTTTGATGAAGAAACACATCATTTTCAAATTTTTGCAATTGTGGCAACGGATAATATTTGGTTCACTAGAAATTAGAAAATTCATGCAAACAACAACATAGTAGTAGATCAATTTGTCGAAAAAACCTAAGACATGTACCAAGAACATTGTAAAGCATGGGAGTGAAAATGTTCAGAACTCAACTCTAATTGGAATTGGAAACAACTTGAATAAGAAGACACCTACTCCATCACATTTGATGCTGCAGTAAGACAACATGGTAGTACATCAGCAGTAGTGTGCATATCAAAAATTGGAGAAGTTCAATTTGAAGTGACCCAGTTTGTGTGGAGTACTGATCCAAATCAGAGTGAAGCGATGGCAGCCTACATAGGAGTTCAAGAACCATTCACAAGAAATATCAGAAAAGTTATCAATGAAGGGGATTCACTAAATGTTATCAAAAACATTAATCATCTACAAAAATCAAACAATTGGGGATCAAAAGGAGTAGCAAGGGATACCAAATTTTGTTTAAAAGAGCTGGAAGAATGGAAAGCAGTCAAGATACATTGATCACAAAATCGATGTAGGCATTCAATAGCGCAATGGGCATATTCCAACAATAAGTTTGGAAAAATCCCTCTGATAGAAATACCAACATGTTTATTAGATTTTCATTGTGGGAAGGACCCTCCCTTAGGTACTAGAAGCATGATCTCAAGAAATGGTTTGTAATACAATCTACTCTTGTACTAATGCTCTTTTACTAATGAAGTCACTTTAGAAAAAAAGAAAAAGAAAAAGAAAGATTAATTCCTAGGCACTAGCTGTAGTGAACCGACCATCTTGTGTTGGTGTCCACACTAACACATCTCGCCCAGACCTGTCTGCACAAATTTTTTGAATCACTTCCTCCGCCATCTCCATTCCAATTAACTGTTGTAGCATCTCAAAGTTCCGATTCTCACCAACCCAAACATCCTTTATTTGCATGGAAGGAGTTCCAACCACATCCACCGTATTACATAAAGGTCCATCCGAAATCCATCTGTCAAACCAGAAAGATTCCATACCCTCCTTAACTTTGATTTTAGTAGCCTCACAAACATTTGGAATAACGAAAACAATGGATTTCCATAGTCTAGAACTGGTCCTGCAAGACTCTAACAAAGAGACATGTTTTACTCAGCCATATTTCGACAACATGAAGTGAGACCACAACGAGTCCATCAATAATAGACGCCACGCCAATTTCATGTGTAGTGCACATTGAATCTCCGAAAAATCCCTCAAGCACAAAACTCCCTCATTTGTTGGCTTGCCAATCCGAGACCAAGCACACCACTTTATTTTTGCTTTCCCATTATTCTCTCCCCAAAGGAAAGTGGAGAGATTGGAATTTATTTTTTTTAGAACAATCTGAGGAACTTCCATAACAGCCAATAGGTGTGATGTCATACTGGATAGGACATGCTTGAGCAAAATCAACCTCCCCCTTGTGACAACAGCTTCGCTTTCCATCCAGCAACCTTGGCCCGAATTTTCACCATCAACTGATCCAAGTGACATGCTTTCAGACGACCACGCACCAAAGGGACCCCTAGATACATAACTGGGAAAGTGCCTTCAGCAAACCTAGTTCACCGCACCAAACCTCGCTTCCAAATTGCACTAATTGTGGGCAAGGTAAAAATTGCAGATTTCTCTCTACTAATGCGCCGCCTAGACCATATTTCATAGCAGGATAATGTACTCCCAAGTCGTTTCAGAGATCTCTTCTCTCCATTTAGGAAAATTAGTATGTCATCCGCATATAAAAAATGCGAAATTAGAGGGCCCCCATTGGATGGTAAAACTTCCCAATATGACCATCTTCAAATTGTTTCCAAAGAAGCCTCGAAAGAACTTCCTGCATCAATATAAATAAATATAGCAATAATGGATCCCCTTGCCTAAGTCCTCTCCTAGGCTGGAAAAAACCTTTATACCACTCGTTCATCATCATCGAGTACCGAGGAGAAGCTACACATTCCTTCACCAAGTTACAAAACTGGTTAGAGAAACCAAAACCTTCAAGGACTTTAAATAAAAAATCCCAGAGTACCCTGTCATATGCTTTAGCCATGTCAAGCTTCACCGTAACATTCCCACCTTGTGTTTTTTTATTCAAAGCATGAACCATCTCTTACGCAAGAGAGATGTTTTCAAAAATACTATGTTCCGGAATGAATGCTCCTTGTTTTGAAGAAATCAATCTTGGCAAAAAACCTGTCAAACGGGACACAAGAATCTTCGAAAAGATCTTGAACGCCACTGAACATAGGCTAATTGGCCGAAATTTCTCAAAACTGTTAGGATCTGACACTTTTGGAATGAGCACAATATACGAAGAAGTATAGAACCTTGGCAACTCAGAACCAGCAAAAATATTCCTTGCCGCCTCCACCACATCTTCCTCCACAATATGCCAACAAGAAATATAGAAAGAGGAGCCAAAACCATCCAGACCTGGACTACTATACTGCGGGAAGTCGTGTGCTTCGTGACTTAGTTCGAAGAGAAGATCCTGAAATCTTGTTTTTACAAGAGACTCAAATGAATACTAGACGTATGGAGAAAATTAAGTTCAGTTTGGGTTATTCTAATTGTTTGGCTGTTAGTAATGAAGGTGGAGGGGGCGGGGGGATAGCTTTTTTATGGAAAGGTCAAGTAAATTTGAAGATCAATCAATTTTCTAAGAGCCATGTGCACGTTGAGATCAATAAGGACTCTTTTGATAATGAGGTTTGGTATTTCACTGGTATATATGGTCATCTAGAATCTGTTAGAAGGATAAAGACCTGGTCTTTAATCAGAAGTTTAAAAGAGTTGAAGCAGGTCATCCTTGGTTGTTAGCTGGGGATTTTAATGAGATACTTTGTGCAAAAGAAAAGCAGGGAGGGAGGATGAGATCAGAGAGACAAATGGGGGACTTCAAACCAGTGCTTCATGATTGTGCACTTTCTGATTTAGGTTTTAAAGGTCCTCAATTTACCTGGTGGAATGGAAGAGATAACATGTTTAGTATTGCAGAAAGACAGGACAGGTTCTTAGCTAATTGGGAATGGAGGGATTCATTTCCAATTATGTTTGTGGAACACATTCCAGTAGCCTATTCTGATCATTTGGCCATCTCTTTTAGCAGGTTTTGAGTATTTCTCAATCTGGTCACAAAATTTTTAGATTCGAAGCAATGTGGACTAGTTCTGAGGAATGTCATCAGGTGATTGATAAAGCTTGGAAGGGGGAGTCAGGTGCTCAAGGTATATTTCTCAACCGTGTTGACTAAGGCATCCAATAGCTGTATATTACTAGGCTTGTGAGAGGCTCTTTTCGGTTCTTGGTCTTTGTGCAAAATGGAAAATTTCCTTATCTCAAAATATTGATGTGCATAACTCTGCTAAATATTTTCCTCTAGATCAATCTAGATTGTTAATCTCAAATAGATTTGGTTGGTTGGCTGTAAATGGTCGATATAAGATGTACTCAATTAATTGTCTGAAACTTATTGAAGAATCATTTTCTGCACTTTGCTTATATTTCTCTGGGACAGTTCTCTAAATGACTGCATAAAGGGCTTTGAAAGCGACATGGTGTGTTTATATTTAGATAACGATTCATAGAGATAGAATAGTTCTAATATTTAACTAGTAAATCAGGAAAAATTTCAACTTTGATTCATTTAATTATTTATTTCTTTATTTATTGGATGCTTTATATTTATATTTACTATTTTTTTGAATTGAGGAAACTAGAGACTAAAACAAATTTTTTGAGTGGAGCCGAGCTCGATCTGCCTCGTTCACTTTCAGAAATTTTTTTATCTCATCTCATCTCATCTCACTCATCATTACAACTTTCTCAAATCCACACACAAAATAAAATAAACAATTCAACTTTTTCAAATCTCAAAACAAAAATAATATTAAAAAACTATATTCTAACAATATTTTATTCAACTTTCAACTTTTATCTCAACTCATCTGCGAAAACAAACGAGACTTGCACTCGGCATAATTATAACTTTGAGTTTCGAGCTAACTTTGAGCAGAATTTTAGAACTCGACTTTTATTGAAGATGAGTTGTGATCTAGTTTTGAGATATTCGAGCTGAATCTAGTCTGCACATCATTTTAAGGTTTTGGTTTTAGATATCAACTGGGTTCGAATGGAAATAGATCTCATACCAAAATTCTCATCTCATCTCATCTATTTTCCAAACAAAATTTAAATATAAACATTTTCAAACTAATCATTACAACTTTTCAAAACTTTCAAACAAAAAATAAAAAATAATTCAACTTTCTCAAATCCCCAAACAAAAATTATATTATAACAATATTTTAACTTTATAAATATTTTTATTTAACTTTTTCTCTCTCATTTCCCAAAACCCAAGAAATACTTAACTCAAACTATTTTACTATTATTCACAAACTATCTTACTACTTTTTGTAAAATTTTCAGCTCATCTCACTCTCCAAACGCACGAGCCCTTTGCACATCATCTTAGGTAATGTTTGGCTACTGATGTAATTTTAGATAATCTGTGCATGTTAATGAAAAAATAGTGAAAAAATAATAATAAAACATTGAATAATAATGAAAAGTAGTAAAAAAATAATGATAAAATATTAACTTGCAATTAATAGTAGTGGTGTCAACAAACAATTGTTAATAACTTTATTTCATTGTTCATTCAATAGTTCAATGTTGATATCAACAATTGGTTTGACGGGCATCCAAGAATCGACGATTTGAATTTTTATCTTGTGAAATTGAAACTCCCCTTCTAAAGTTCATCATTTCTTTCTCACTCACCTAGCAATTACAGACAATTCTTTCTATAGTGGGAGCATCCATTTTGCACACATGATGTGGCATCATCTAGACCACACATCTCCTCAAGTGAGTGTTGGGAACAATCAACTAGAAGCAGTCACACAGTGAGTGCAAAGTGTGCACTGCTATAGTGGCTTCTCTCTAGCATTACTCTTCATATAATAGGATATCTAATTGCACTCGGAATAGGAATACTATATAATCTCATTAGAATTCCTAATCCAACATGTATTAGGAATCATAATTGAGTCCTAATATAATTAGAATATAGAAATTCCAATTACCAAAAATCACCAATTTAACTAAAATTTGAAAACTCGTAATTATTAGAAAAAACCTTGTTTATTAGCAATTTTAATCACAATAAAATTCTCATAAACGATAAAAAAAAACAACTTTTTAATAAAATAATAAAATATGCCATAGAAAAAAATTCTACAACAATCATACATGACACTAGTTGGCCATGAGGTTATGATGTAACATATTCTACAAGAGTTTTGTTATGTACAAGCAAGTTTGCGTACCAATCTGCATATTAATGTTGTTGTCTTCATATTCTAAATTCAAATTAGCATTGTTTTCAATAAAATCTACTTACTGACCAATCATATTGAATGGGTGCATGTATTAGTGCGCAAAATCGCTTACAATTAGATTTTTCCATTCTACAATAACAACCCATAATGGTATATCAAAGATTTTTCTAATCGCAATATATATATATATATATATATATATATATATATGTATATATATATATATATATATATATATATAAACATGTTATAAATCTATTATACAACAATCATCCTATAAAATAAACCATGGATTAATGCAAATCAGAAAACATGTGTTATGAACCTTGCTATTCTTTACTGTATTGTAATAAGGAAATGGTCTGGAAATCGAAGATGATTGTTGTGATGAATAAATTGAGTGCACACAAGATGTTCGATGAAATGAGAAAGAGAATCACAGTAAGAAATAAGATGAAAATGGCTACGACTTGAGGTATTCGAGGTCCCCAATTCCTCCAAGTTTAGAGTTCTTACAAGCATGCTCCCATACCAGTTTGAAGGAAGAAATTAGATTTGCAAACCATGTGCCCAACGGAAACTAACTCCAATTAGTTTGCATAACTCCATGAATATGATCATATATAGAGAAGAGAACGTACGTCTCTCATATCTAAAGAACATTTTCAAGTCTAATGCTCCTTTTACACAAACATCTTCTCCTCAATCCCTTTGAGATAGACTAGAAAGATTGTTGGCAGATTACCAAGAAGGAAATAATCAAAACCAAACCAAAAACTGTTTTTGCTTCATTATGTGCAGCCCAAAATATTTTTCTATGAAAGAAAAGTTCTCTCCAAGTAAAAAATTCTCTCTCAAAAGTTTCCATAAAACATAAAATTAGAAATAGAATTTGAAGAAAAAACCTAAATAACAAGCAATTGTGTGGGCGATCACACTTTTAGAGATGATTTGTTAATAATAATGAGATAGTTGAATTGAGATGAGATGAGTTAGAAATGATTTAAATTAAAATGTTTTATGGAATTTTGGGAAAAGAAAGAGACAAAATTGAATAAAAATATTATAAAGTTAAAATATTATTATAATATAATTTTTTGTTTGAGATTTGGAAAAATTGAATTATTTCTTATGTTTTGTTTAGAAGTTTGAGAAAGTTATAATAATTAGATAATGATTAGATGAAAATTTGAAATTGAAAAGTTTTTGTGTTTGTATTGTTTGGATATTGAGATGAGTAGGGCTTATCACTGACAATCTCAGAGTCAGAGTGCCCTGCCTCTGACTCCGACTCCGATTCGCATAGCTTCCGATCTGATTTCGCCTCCAACTTGTCAGAGTGGAGTCGAATTTGGGCTTTTTAATTGGACTTTTTTTCTTAGCCTATTTGAACTTTCAATTTGACAGTTTTGGGCTCTCACTAATCGAATTTGGGCTTCCAGATTTTAGTTTTTAAAATATATTTTTTTAAAATTACAAGTTTATTAAAACATAACCCAAATTACAAAATTAAATCATTAACTACAATCACTACAAGTTAAAAAAATATAATCAAATCTAAAGCGAATCACTACTAATTTACTACAACAAGAACTTACAAACTTACAAGCCAAAGCAAACCTTACAAGCCATCAAATATGATTAGTTGTTCCTAACTACGACCAACAACACAATTTAAATTCCTTGTTATTGTCTCATTTCAACAACAAACAAAACCAAATAAAGCCAACATCATTCATAATCTATCACCCATCATTAACCAACAATTCCATGTTGTTGTCTCATTCCAACAACAAACAAAACCAAACAAAGCCAACAACATTTAACATCTATCATCCATCATCTACCATCCATTCAACCCATCCATCATCCATCATCTATCCTCCCAAATTATCTAACCAACCCATCATCCATCAACAAGAAGTTCTCATTTCAACAACAAAAGAAAAAAAAAGTTGTTCCTATTCCAACAAAAGGACCAATAAAGCGAGCGTCCTACCAAGCTGTGCCTGAAGAAAAAAAGAAAAAAAATAGTGAATAAATAAGATACCACATAAATTTATAAAAATAAAGAAAATAAAATTGAACAAACAACAAATTACACAAATTCACAAATGCACATCAAACCTCAATCGTCTTTATGTAGTAAACTCGTCATGACTAGTGGTCAATCCTATAATAAGATGTTAAAATATAAGAAATTAGTATAAAAATTGACAAATCAAGATATATATAACAAAACTAAATAAATTTGAAATATATTACCTGAGTCTAATTTGTAGATCTTCGCATCATCAATTGTATCCAAATAATTTTGACTCAAGCATATAGAAGTGGACTTCAACCAGTTTTGCATACACACGGACCTCTACAAATCTAGGAGCCAAAGAACTCCTAAATAGATCCAGGACATGACCTCATGTGCTAAATACTGACTCAAATGTTTCATATCCTTTTTTAGGATTTCAACAAATTCCTCACCGTTCTCATTGCCCAAAGTTTTATTCAACCAATATGCTTGAGTAATTAACTTGTACCGTGGATCAAGAATGAAAGCAATAAACAACAACTTGTTTATCTTTATAAGAGCCCCTATTATTTATCATATTTTATTTTCATTCTAATGGCCATTGCACCCAAGCGTTGATTATTACTATTCTAATGGCATGAATAGTAATGAGCTCTTGAAAATACAGATTTGCAGTGACATATAATGTACCAAACTATTACATGGAACTTTTGAGCTCTCAACACAAGACTTGAAAGTGGCAAGTCTTTTGGGAGAAGACTTCACATACCTAATCAAATTGTAGATCTTTGTGATTGAATCATCAACTTCTTTTAAACCTTCTTGGACAATAAGGTTTAAAATGTGCGCAATACATCTCATGTGAATAAAGTCGTGATCCGCAACACACTCCGCTTTTCCAACTTCAGTTGTTCTCAACCTATCAATAGCGGAGTCGTTAGAAAAAGCATTGTCTGTCGTTATTGTAAAGGTTTTGTCACTCCCCCAAACAAGCATACACTCCTCCATTGCCCTCCCAATCGTTGCCCCTTTGTGATCACTAATACGACTAAATGAAATTATCTGCTTATGCAACTTCCAACTACTATCAATAAAATAAGCCGTGACATACATGTAGTTGATGTTTTGGATAGGCGTCCAAGTGTCAGTGGTCAAGCACACTCTTTGTTTAGTAGTCAAAAACATTTTTTTGAACTATCATTCTCTCTCAATAATAACCAATCCCTCATTACCGTAAAATGAGAAGGAATAGGAAACCTAGGATCAAGGGATTTAGTCTAGTCTCGAAACCCTTTGCCCTCAACAACTGAAAAAGGCAACTCATCAACTATCACCATCCTAGCAAGGGCAACCCTAATTTTTTTCTCGTTATACTTGGTCATCTCTAGTGTCTTTTAAAGTATGATTTATAGTTGGGAGTCTTCCATTTTTGTAAAACGCTTTGAGCCAATTTCTTAGGCCATGTTTGGTTCATTGACTAAACTGAAATCAACTCAGTTTAGTCTAATTTTAAGTTGAGGCTAACATCCAAACACTCAACTCTCAAATTATTAAACTCATCTCAACTCAAAACCTCTTTATACATGGGATCCACAACTTTTTTTTAGCTCAACACCACTTTACACGCGGGACTCACAATCTTCTTCAACTTCCCATAAATATATCTAAACTCATCTTTAGATCCAAACACATCTAAACTTATCTTTGGTGGACTCTACAAAACTCACTCCATCATCTCAACTCATTACTATTTATAAAGAATAACTCATCTCAACTCATTTCAACATCTAAACGAGGCCATAGACTCAAACGCCGAAACTCTCGTAAATTTATTACTCTCTTCCACCATCCCTTCATGTCGGTCATTCCACAATAACTACGCCACAAGAAAACCGAGTTCCTCGTTGTCGTAGCACTCCCACACGCTAACATTCGTTTTGGATCAGCTCCACCACGTACTGCCCACGTCCCACATTCACCATGCCAACACCATGGCCAGCGTCAACTGCCACAAATACAAGCAGACATGCCGAAAACATGGAGACCCTCACATGAAGCCCCTCGCAAACTGAAGCCAAGAAATGAGCACAATCATGAAGGCCGAAGCTTGGATCACCTCCACCCAACGCAGGAAATCATCCACCGGAAACCGCCATTTCGCCACTAGCCTCCCAGTACACCACCTAAGAACCTCTCTATTTTAACATAGCAAAAAAAGAGCAAACTCATGGTATGGCATTGGGAGCATTTTCAACCGGCAGAGAAAGTGCCGACACCACTTGGGGTTACTTCCTCTGCGTCTCAACAGTCTTCCACTGCACCAGTGATGCACTGAAGAATTGCCACATCATGAAACTCCCTCTCCACCCCACGTAATGCCAACTTCCTCCACGGATGGCCCAAGTTCACCCAACTCATTGTTGTTGTCGTTGGAAGTAATCCCATTCTTGCTACCACCGTTGATCTTAGTTCAGACAACCAGAACTGCTGCCGCACACACCCCAGCTCTACCATGTCTCCTCCTTCCCGAATGTGCTCCCTCTGTGTTTCTCGACTCAGGCCGCCCAACTCCGTTGCATGTTCCCTCCTCTCGGTGAGTCTGTTGCATAGAAGCTTGCTCCGACGTCGATTTCACTCTAGCCATAGCTCTGCCGTCCCTGTCGTGGTACGCATGGTGAGCCTTCAAGCCCTCTCTTTCTCAATATGGTATCCCTCAATGGATGATGCTCTACTGTGGAAAGTGGAAACCAAACACATAAATGCCTCTTTTGTGTTAAATTAGATTACTATCTTTGCATTTACATTACATTAATGGCCTTAGTGTGAAGCTTAGCCAATTTTTTAAACTTGGAGTTTACCTGGCCTTGTCATAGTACTAGGGTTATTTTACTTATGTTTTGAGTTAAGTTTATTTTGAAGAATAATGCTACTATGTTGTCTTTTTTTGCTCTCTCATTTTGATCGTTTATGTAGTTAATTTTTTTATTTATTGATTAAGAAAGTGACTATTAGTATATTGATATAATTTTTTTCATATTTTTTAAAATATTAATAAAATATGAATAAAAAAAATGAATTGTGCCTAAGGGCACACCCAACGGTCATTGCTGGGCGGCACCCTAGCAACACTCTAATTTGAAAGGATATTATTTACTCTTGTATCTTCTCTTCGGCTTAAATCGTATATTAAGTTTGGTTTTTCATATTTCAGAAAACTATTATAATATGTTAAGTTGGACTTAATTTTAATTGAATAAATATGTTAGTCCAGGATTTTATTTTAATGAAACTTTATTTTTCTTATAGAAATTGTTTAAGGATTTAAATTATATTATTAAATATTAATTCTTACAAATAGATTTCAGTAGTAAATAGTAAGTTTTAATTTTTATTCTGGACAACTTTAAATTCAACTTAAGTCTATTTTATGAAAGGAATTATGTTGTTTACCTAAATAGATTTTCATATAGTTATACTATTAAAGTTGTAAATTGAAAATAAATAAATATGTTAAGAATATTTAAATGGCATTAGTATTTATTAGATTTATTTTAAAATTGAATAATTATGTTAATTATAAGAAAGTTAACCTAATTTTAAGAGTTGAGGTTTTCACAACTTGTTTTTATTAGAACTGAATATGGCTCAATTATTTTGCTAAATTTTAATATGTTATTGGTTATTTAAGTAAATTAAGATGTCAGCATTAATTGATTTTGTATTAAACATAATATTCGTTTGGTTATTTTCTAAAGTCTGAACTTAACCAAGTAAGATTTTAGGTCACATTTTCTTAGACAGATTTAGTGATATTTTATACTTCGTATAGGTGACGAACTACGAAGTGAGATTCAGGAAGCAGCATAGCAAAGTAAGTAATTTGACCCCAAATTAGAATCATCACAGATAAGCTTATATAAATTATTATTAGCACCATTTCTTTGACAACCATTTTTATGTACTACTCATGTCATATGCAAGCATGTCACCAAGCACAGCACATGATCATGTTATTCTGTATCATGTTCAGATTCAGAAATTTATAGTATTTATATAAGTATGTAAATCATGCATCTCACGTTGCATAAAACACATAAGTTATCTTAAGTTCAAGTGCAATATAAGATAAGATTAGTTAATTAGTAAATCAGATGGTCATTAAAATGCACGGTACCAATGCAGTTTCAGGGTGGATGTGCAAGCCATGGACTCAAGCGTGGTCCACTATAGTATGCCAGAATACTTTCAGTGGCTCCCCTTGCTGCAGCGGAATGTGGGCCGGTGCACAACCTCGCACACAGGGTTAAGTGTATTGGCCAATCAGATCAGTTAAATTAGTCAGATAAATCAAATCAATCAGTTAATTCAGATAAATCAAGACAAGTCATCTATAACATAAGCATCAATATGATTAGTCATGTTTTTAAGATGTCAGCATGAAAAAATTTATGAAAACCTTACGTTTATTATGTTTACGTTGTGATGAGTTTTTACTGAATGTTTGACTCATTTTAGTTTTATTTCATGTTTTTAAACCAACCAGGTGAAGATGATGACCACGAGCAGGTGGGCCAGACTTAGATGGAACAATTGAATTTAATGCCAGGCATTAATTATTTAATTTATTAATTATGAAATATCTTGCTGGATAATATTGTATGAAAATTACGTGACACTTCCTATCCTACGGGAAGAGAGGTGTTACATGACAATAATCCCACTTTATTCCCAATGAGCAAGACTTCATCGACATGTAGCGCTAAAATGTTACTATGTTGTCATAACATTCTTTATATGCGCAAAGTTCATCAAAGTTTTGATCAAAACCAAACGATTGCTTGATTGTCCAAATCTGATGTCCCATAAAAAAATGGACCTATGCAACTTGCAAACCATGTTTCTCTGGCCCTTTGCTAGAATCCCTCTAGTTGCTTTAGTAGATGTTTTCATCAAGATGGCCATTAAGAAATGTTGTCTTAACATCCATCTGCCAAAACTCATGGTCCAAATAGGTTGCAATAGATAAGAGTATCCAAATAGACTTGAGCAATATGGCTATTGTCAAAAAGTTTCTTCATAATTTAGACCCGTTTGTTACTAGTCATGCCTTGAAGGTTTCAACCTTCTCGTCCACTCCTCTTTTCCTCGTATAGATTTACACCCAATAGGTTTTATTCCTTCAACTACCTCTATTAGCTCCACAACCTTATTAAAATACATATATTCCAACTTTGATTCTATATTTTGGGCCCAATATTCTGCATCTGCATCATTGATGGCCTCATCATAGGATTGAGGATCAGTTTCAAGCCCTTCTAGGATGACTTCCTTAGTTTCTCCCAAAAGACTGTCTTTTAGTTGCCCTAATAACCCTTTGTCTCACTACGACGTGGCACCAGTGTAGAATGTGTCTGATCAATGGTAATCTATGGTGTATCAAATACAACTTCTTCATCCCTAAATGTTATAGGAATCTGTCTATCGGCAACATTTGCGATCTCTTCCAAAACAACTCTACATTGTCGTGTAAAGTTGTTCATATAATCATCTTTCGTAAACCTTGCATTTGTGCTAAAAAAATACCTTGTTATTTGTTCATATATAGAACAAATCTCCCCTAGTTCCATTAGGATAACCTAAAAACATAGATACTTCCATTTCAGGTTCCAACTTACTAGTCTTTTGTCCAACACATGTGTTGGGCATCCCAAATGTAGAGGTATCTCATACTGGGCTTTCACCCTATCCACAATTCAATAGGTGTGTTAGAACAAACGTAGATAAAACTAAATTCGGTAAGTGCATCGGTGGATCTAAAGCATATCCCCAAAAGGAATGAGGGAGATCATTTAGGGGTGTCAATATGTGACACGACCAGTGAATCCAACATGAACACGATACGAAATTAGCAAATGTTAGTGTAAAAATGAGTGTGTTGGTATATTCTTGTGAAAACCTTTGTAAAATTGTGTTGTAACAAGTGTTGAAGTGGGTTAAAGTGAAAGGGACCGAAGTGAGCTCAACATGGCTTGAGCATAACTCATACAGAGAGTTCGCTCGACATGCGCTCGACAAGGAGCTCAAGCAGTACTCAACATGGCTCTCGAGCGTAACTCATACAGAGAGTTCGCTCTAGTGGCACTCAACATAGAGCTCGAGCAAAACTCATACAGAGAGTCTGCTCAAGCTGCGCTCGACATGGCACCCGAGTGGAACTCATACAAAGAGTGGAACTCGACATTGAGCTCGAGCAGTGATCCAGGCAGGGAGTTCACTCAACCCTCGCTCAACATAGAGCTCGAGGGACTTTTGCAGTTCAACGTGTGCTTGACTCACGCTCAACACTCTGCTCGAGCCAATGTTTGGTAAAGTCACTTAAACAAGGGTTTGAGCGTCGATTTTATGTGGGTGTATAAAAGGGGACTTTATACTCTGTCAAATATGTGGAGAAATTGAGCTAAAATAGAGCGTCTTCCAAGATCACTTGAGAGACATTCTCTTACACATTCAATGTCGAATCTCTATTGGAAAATACTTCTCCATCATATCACACTCAAGATTAAACACAGTTGAGTCCACTAGTGTAGACGTGTTCATTGGCCGGAAGGTTTCCAGAGCTGCTGTTGACGCAGAGATCAATAGGTTCTCACGAGAAGC
The DNA here is from genome assembly GCA_961763995.1 of Juglans cinerea. Lineage (NCBI taxonomy): Eukaryota > Viridiplantae > Streptophyta > Magnoliopsida > Fagales > Juglandaceae > Juglans > Juglans cinerea. The sequence continues at coordinate 26,015,424 of CAUIVZ010000009.1, forward strand.
TATAGAAAGGTCGAAGGTCCGGCACTGCATGCGTGTAGAGATCGAGTGGGTTACTTGTGGTGTTGCAAGCAGAGTTTAGCTAGTACAAAGGTTTTGTGAGTGTTTCTAAATTGGTTGTAACAAGCTAAAGTTTCTATAGTGAATTTGAGGTGGTGCTTTCACCCGGAGTGGCTTTAGATTTTGAAGACATTCTTCAATTGAGTTTTCACTTCATGACCAAATTGCTTCGTTGATTATTTATGTGATTTGTTTCATTGATTAATTGTTTTTTTAAGAATATTTTTGAATAGACCATTAAAATTGATTTACACCTATTCACCCCTGCTCTTGGTGTTGTGTTGGGATAGAACCACTGCTTTTTCAATTGGTATCAGAGAGGGTTCACTTCGCTAGGATTCAGTTCCCGAGTGTGATCATGCTTTAGTGGTTAGAATGGATATGGAACACGAGATGTTTTTGCAAGTAAATAATTAAATTTACTCAAAACTTTACCAATGTAATGACTTTGTGTCATGGCGTATGCATTATCATTCCTATATATTTTAATACCAAGTATGGTATGAGCAACACCCAAATCTTTCATATCAAAGTGAGATGGCAAGAAAAATCTTGTATCTTTAATGCATGTGCTATTATCATTGAAAATTATCGTATCATGTACATACAAGCACATTATTACAAAATGATTAATGCATACATTAGAGTAAATAGATTTGTCTGCTTCATTCAAACGAATACCATTGGAAACAACTACATATATTTCATCCCATTGTTTGCGAGTTTGTTTTAAATCATACAAAGATTTGACTAATTTACAAATCTTGTTTTCATGACCCGAAACAATGAAACCCTCTAGTTGCTCCATATTTACTTCTTCATCCAAATAACCATTTAGGAATGCTATTTTCACATCCATTGAATGAATTTCAAGATTAAATATAGTGGCCAAAGTTAAATATAGAGTGTAACACCCCGTATTTTAGTGTTTTTTTTTTAATTGAAAGATTATTTGTTATTAATTTAAAAATTTATTCTCTTGTTTTAAAATTGTTGGATTTTTAGTTGTGTTATTTTTTATGATTTTTAGTTTACGAAAATTATTTTTAAAGTGCCTTCTCTAAATTAATTATTGTTATGTGTTTAAATTTCTTCTCGAATTAAATTAACTTGTTGTGGGGTTTAATTATTTATTTTCATTTTAATCATTACGTTTGAATTATTTTATTTTACTTGCTGTTTTAAAATCGTTTCCGTTGGATCATTTGTGTGACCCAAGATATGAGGATTGGACCTCATTTCTTTCCCTACATTTTTCTCTTTCCTCTTTTCTTTTCTTTTCTTTTTCTCCTCTCCTCTCCCGCGCGCCGCACTCTCTCTCTCTCTCTTCTCTTTCGCCGTGCGTTCGGGCCTCCTCCAGCCCGCCGCCGTCTGCCGGCGGTGGTCGACACCGCCGGGCTCCTCCCCTCCCCCTGCCGCCGGCGACCACCTCCCTCCAGTTTCAGCTCCATCCGCGCCGCCGTTAGCCTTCACGCACCCTCCAAAGCCGCGGCCACCATTCGCTCCTGCGCCGCCGTCGCTCCACCACCGGCCACCATCTTCCTACCACTTCATCCCCGACCTCTTGGCAACCCATTGGACCCAACCCCAGCTCCGATCCGTCACCGGTGAAGCCCCACCAAGTCCATTTCCGATTTGTACATTTTTGGCCTAAAACCACCCCTTGCGCCGCCACCCACGGCAAACCACCACCACCATTGATTTCACCGACATCCCTAAGCCCTACCCTATCAATCTTGGGTCTTCGTTTGCACCCGTTCAGAAGTGGGTTTTTGAGACCCACGGCCACAGTGCATTTGGCACTGTTTTGTTGCTGCGTTGCCGCTTCTAGCACCTCCGTGATCTTTCAAAAATTATATTATAGCATTGTAAGTATTTTTTTTCCAAAGAACTTTTGAGATTTAAAAGTATTTCTGCACTAATTCATATTTACTGTGAATTTGTTGGTTGTGCCGGACTGAGTCCGAGGAGTAAGGGGGGGTCGGTTGGATTTATGGTTGAGAGAATATTTAGAGGGGAATTAATTTTCTTTGTTGAGTGCAGTTTAATTTTTGGAGGTATTAGTTTATATTTTTCTGTTATGGAGTTGTGAATGGGAAGAAGTGTGCTTTGTTTAGTGTTGGTTAAATTGTTAGTAATTGTTTGGGACTGCGAACTGTTGGAATAAGTGTGAGTTGTTGGAATTTGAATTGGCATTGGTCTTGATACTTGTATTGGACAATACTGAGATTGGTATAGAATATTTTGGGTCGAAGTGAGGGCTGTCCGGATTGTTATTTGGCTGATGGAGTTTGATTAAACTTGCTGAATTATGATCTAGAGTTTGGGTCTAGAGTTGGCTAAGACAAATTTTGTATTGTTGGACTTTAATATTTAGTTTATTTTATTTTATGAATAGGTGACGAGACGGATAGAGACCGTTTTCAAGTTATAGATAATGCGCTTCAGGAGTCAGGTAAGCGGGGTTCCTATGCTGGGTTTTATACAAGTTAATAAGACTGAGGTTGATTTTATGAAAACTCGCATAATTTGCGTTGTGTTGGGAACTTGTGAAAACAAAGATCAACCTCGGTCTCTTATCTGCATTATTCATGAAATCTGTGTGAAAAAGGAAAATATATTCTGACATGCATTGTGTAGACATGAGCTAAATTCTGTCATGTGATTTCTGAAATCTGAAAACGAGCGATATTGAGAATATGAAAAGTTGTGCATTTATTTGTTCTGGCTTTTGTGTACAGCGTGTGTAAACTGTTCTGAATCTGTTTTGGTACTTTGTATTATTTTGATACAACATCTGAAAACCTTTGGCATGGTGTACTGGTTTTTCGTATCTGACTCTGTCTCTGCTCTGCTCTGTTATGCTCTGCTCTGTTTGGGTTGGTACCAACTTCTCTGTCTCTGAGTGCACCCACTTTGGAAACAAAGTGGTTTTATTGTGGTCTTTCCTGTGTGCACACTCGGGGCTCCGAGAAGAATAAAGGAAAGATTTCACCTCTGTCTCTGCCTGGTTTGGCCACCGGGGTTAGCACAACCCTACCACGGGGGTGAAACATGGTCTCTGCTCTGTTTGATGCTCTGTTTGGATCTGATGATGATACTCAGTTTATGTTATGCCAAAGCACTAAGGGTTTTACTTGTCTTAAAACCATCGCTCTGTTACTTTTGAAAATATGTTCTGTTCTGCATGTTAACCCTGGAAAATATTTTGTTCTGCATGTTCTATTTTGTAAATGCTCATGTTTGCACGCTAGCATATGATTTCTGCTTACTGAGTTGTTGATAACTCACCCCCTATCTTCATAATATTTTTCAGATGATGTGGAGAGTCCAAATGAGGACCTGGAGTAGATTTCTGAAAGTGTTTGAACTGAGGAGATGTTGTTGGAAGAATGACTTTTGATGTTCTCAGTTTTAATGTTTTTGAGCTTTATTAATATCTTGGGTTTCAGAAAGAGGTATGAAATTATTGGCTGAGTTGTTATGATTACCGAGAGATTACGGACTCCTTAGTTTATTTTAGCTGCAGTAATGACTTTGTGGAGTTGTCAATGTGGTTATTTAGAACTCTTGATATTGAGTTTTGTTATTAAAGTTTTGAGTTTCATTTTAGTTGTGTTGGATTATAAGTTCTTTAGAGACAGGTAGTAAGTCTCCAGACCATCCGGGTTTGGGGCGTTACATAGAGGCCAAAGATATTAATGTTCTAATTGACGAAATCCTAGCTACAGGAGCATATGTATCAAAATAATCAATGCCCTTGGACTGTCCAAACCCATTTGCTACTAGTCTAGCCTTATACTTATAAATGGATCCATCAGTTTTTAATTTTCTCTTAAAAATCCACTTTCATCCTATGGGTTTAGAACTAGAAGGAAATACACAAGGATTCATGTCTTATTAGACAATATAGACTCCATTTCATCATCAACTTCTTTCCAAATATTGCCTCCCACTCATGAAATTGAGTTTTGAAAAAGAGAATCTGAGAGTTTTTTCATCTGGATACAACACTGTTTATATAGTGTACATATTGCAAATTATGAACACTAATCTTAGAACTTCAAAAAAATGTAATAGAAGCAGTTGTATTGTTTCATTTAAATTTAAAGAAAATGGTTTCTATCAGAAAGGTGTGAAAATAAGTGTCATTGACAGTTAATAATAGTTGTTAAGAAATGAAAAAACATATCATCTCGTTTGAATTAAAAAACATTCTGTCACTTGTGACGATGCGTACCAACCTTTTATGTGAACTTACTAAGAACTTCGCTAAACCTTATATTCCAATTTATGTTATCTAATACAAAATGTGTCGAATACTCAATAAGTATCCACAACACCGATTTAAGTGGTTCGACGCAAAAGCCTACATCTACTGGTTGTTTGGGGGACAAAATCTACTATAATAGGCGATTTACAATTTCTCATGGCTTCACGTATCTCTCAATACAATGGAGGGAGTTTGGATTTTGGGAGGTTGAAGATGATGCCACCCTTGAAGAAGATCCCATGGAGTCTCTTTGCATGGCGGAGTTTGTGCGTAGATAACTTATCGAGAGAATCCCTTGAGTTGTAGAAGTCTCTTCCTTTTATAGAGAGTTATTTCATTCTTTGGAATGATTGAGTCCCACATACCTTGTGAAATTTTTTTCTTTTAGGAATCCGAGTCAACTTGCTTTATCTCTTCTTAGTTTTATCTCTCAGCTTTATCGAAGGCAAGATTATAGATTGTTGATTTGATCTCAACAACATTAATATTCTAAGCTAACATATTCAAAAAAATACCTCGCACATACATTTTCATGACTAACAAGATACATTTAACATTGACTATCAAAACGGGTAATTCATCACGTTGAACAATATTATACATATATATAGATTTTAAAAGTAGAGAACAATTTATTTTGAAATAAATCTCGATGGAATACCCTGGCGGTTTCACAAACCTCATCTCAACAAATATTTTTTAATTTTCATTTTCAACTTTTTTATCTAATTGTTACAATGTTTTCAAACTTCCAAACAAAAGACAAGTATCCTTAGCTTCTTCTAGAAGCCTTCAAGCATGTTTGCCAAGTGGCTTCAATGTGCTAACCAAGGTGCTTCTTCCCTAGGTTCCTAATGATAAGCTTCTAGGGAAACAAAAGATCTTCCCTTGCCCATGTGGTGCCTCCTTCTAAACCCTAGAGTTCAACTTAGGGTTTCAAGCCCAAATCCTTGCTAGTGGCCGAAATCTGCTATGGGCCTTGTGGGCTTCCATGCCTAATGCTCCAATATCCAAAAATATAGAAATATCTCTAGGCATCCTCTATCACCTTGCATGGCCCAATAACTATACATAAACTGTTAATAAAAAATATGAACGAAGACTTGGCAAAGTCCGGGGTGTCACATCCTCCCCTCCTTAAATATATATTTTTTCTTCGAAATGGGCAAGCAGTGGACCAAAGACAATATTAACACTAGAGCTGCACTAACATGCTGGATGAAGTAAGTCAAATTTTGAAATCTACTTGGTTGACTATTGTTACTCCCAAGAGCTCGTATTGTGATTGTTCTTGTATCACTATTCCTGATTGTTCTTGTATCACTATTCCCATATCAAGACCATGATCAGTTCTTCCAATACCACATGTCATCTACAACCCAAAGATATTATCAGAACTTTCAATTTCACCAAAATTAATCTACAACATCCAAGGATCCTATAAATTAGTGCCTCGTAGTTCAGATCACATTGTTTATGATTGATGCCAAAAAACTAGCATCCAAACCATTATCACACTCTCTTTTGCTTACCTGCAAGCTCCTATGACGTCAACCCTTAATAATCGTAGATGCATCCTACAGCTTAACCATCTCCAAATGAAAAACTGTAGTTTTAAATTTTTGTTTTCTACAAGGTCTCAAAATCTCAAACATTTCTCCCCAATATCCATTAGAACACACTGCTAAACCATCATATCACAAAGTGCTGCATTTTTGCTACATACTCTAGTGACCTCATCAACATGTCTAAAGCTAAGGTTATAGACATCATTCTCTAATCCAACCCCACACTTACCAAGTCAACTCTTACCATACCTCAGTAGTACATAGACCGTCTCCCAAAACCATGAGCTTTCGCACGTAAACTGGATTGTCTCCTTCATCGTTAGTCAAATTTCATGATTCCTTAAAACTTAGTTCCAATCACCCCTAATCAATGGAATTACGCTTTGGCTCAACCGGATTACTTTAGCAAAGGACTAATAAGGAATATGATTTTCTTCCGAAAAAAGTGGAGGTCGTCACGAAGTAATTATAACTGTAACAGTTCATCGAAATAGTTCCAAGATACCTTGTATGGATACCACTAGCGTAGTCAGAATGACTTCACCGAATTGAACAAGAAGGTAGACTTTCTGAAAGATAAGTAAATAAATCAAGTAGACGAAACCTAATATATTTATATATGTACTTATTACCTAGGTTTCATCAGACGTACCTATCTAACCACAATCTCACACATCTTATCTAAAACAGGTACTACCCTCTAGCATATCCAAAATCATCTTGATTAACATATATTGGGCGTCTATAATCTTCCATTCGATAACATTTGCCTAAAAGCTCTTTGTCTTATTTCCAACTAGCATCAAAACTTGTAGTAACCCATATCAATTTCAGAGACCATAGAAACATACCAAGACCATAACTGAAGCCAACTTGAAATTTGGTTGAGCTAGTTAATCGTACTCCCAAGTAAGCTTGACTGTCTCCTACATCATCAAATAAAGCTTTCATCTCCAAAGGTTCGTTGTGTCTACATCCTTAAGTAATGCCCTACAACTCGGATAATCCATAACCTCAAGTTCTGATAGAGATTGTTCTCCAAATTTCGCACATGCTATAACCTTATATGTAATCATTATTGATGGTTTGCAAAGTTGATACCTTTAAATCTCATAAAGATAACTCACCTCCTAAAGTCTCCAAATTCATAACTTAGATTCAATCATACTTAGATCCTCGTGGAGGCAGATTCCATAGCTTAAGATTTAGTGAGACTTTCCAACAAGGTTTGTCGAACCTTATTTATTTATTTTTTTAAAATAGCCGGTAGCCACTCGCGACGTGACCCTGACCCAACTTTATTAGAAAACCCTCACTTTTGGTGGAAGAATACCTTGGTAACAAAATAGACATTTGTAAAAAAAAAAAAAAAAAAAAATGCAATATTTAACACCCAAAAAAAAACAAACTCTCACACCTGCACATTAAACATTCGTAAATCATGCTCTTACCCATTTCCCCCTCTCTAGCTAGAAAATCAGCCGCACTATTAGCTTCCCGAAACTGATGTATCACCATGAAGTTCACCCCTTCTAATTCCGCCCAAACTTCCTCCCAAAAATCCCAAAGATACCAAAGAGAACATGAGCCTTTCTGCAGCCAGTCCACAACAATACGCGAATCACTTTCAATAACCACATTCAAATACCAAAACCGTTTGCACAACCGAATTCCTTCCAAGATAGCTTTTAATTCCGCACTATTATTCGTTCCCTGCCCAAAATGACTAGAAAAAGCTGCTTTTACCTTGCCACTGCAGTCACGAATGACACCACCACTGCCTGAATTACCGGGATTACCTCGACAGCTACCATCACAATTCAATTTGACTCAATCGGAAGGAGGCTTAATCCATGAAACCAGCCTACCTGGTCTCACATAAGAAATACAATTTGGCAATTGTAGTTCCCTCACAATCTCCAAATCTGGCTGTTTGAGCTTTCGTAAAGCGTTTGAATTTTCTACCACAGCACTCAGCCAGTATCTAACTTGCCTCCAAACCTGAACCACACTCCAATTCACACCTTCCATTCTTGCTTAGCACCTTCTTTTCCATATGCACCATGTGATCACACACGGTATCACCCCAATTAGCAGGCCTTTAATAGATGACTTCCTGGCATAAACAAACCAGCTAGACATTCTGGTTCTCCAAGAGATGACTTGGTGAAACGGGATCCCCAACAGCGCACTAGCTCGACTCCAAACCTCCGCAGCAACGTCACTTGTAGATAAAATATGATCCATATCCTCCCGACATCTCTACACACAATAGTCACAAGCCGAAGCCAACTGTATTCCTTTAGTTTGCACTCTATCATCCACAGCCAAACATCTAAACCATATTTTCCATAAACAAATGGAGATTCTTTTAGGCAGCAAAGGGTGCCACAACCAATGATGCCAAACCAAGTTTTCTCCTCTACTCCGCACTACCTCCCATGCTGATCTCGTTGAGAACTTCCCATTAGAAGCTGGCTTCCAAATGTCGATATCCACACCTATTTTACCAACTGGGACATTTTGCAAAATTTCTATTATTTTTTTAGCTCCAACCAACTCCAATAAAACCTCCAAATTCCAAGAATTCTGCTGCCATCAGTCACGGATGCAGAGCTTCATATTAGATATCACCTTTGTGCTTACAGACAATGGGCCCGAAGCTAGCCACCTGTCAAACCAAAAAGAGGAATTCCCACCACGCACCAACATTTTCATATTATCCATAACTTCTGGCATAGTAACGAGCATAGCTCTCCAGAACCTTGAATCAGCTTCTCCATCCGGGCCAGAACATGACTGTTCCTTCCTTAGTTGGCCCTTAAAAAATCCACCCATAAATTATTAGAGGTGAGTAACCTGAATGCAAGTTTCATATGTAACGATTTCTGAACTTCCTTGAGGTCTCTTACACCCAAACCCCCTTCCGAAGTTGGTTTACACACTTTCCCCCAAGAACGCCAATGAAACTTGTTTTTTCCTTACATCTCTCCCCACCAAAAATTGGCTAAAACAGAATTGAAGGTGCCCAACGGAATATTCAGAACCGACATCAAGTGAATGGGCAAACTAGATAGGGCATGCCTTAGAAGCACCAACCGTCCACCCCGCGAAAGCAATTTAAATTTCCAACCGGCAATTTTCTTGCGGATCTTATCTACCAACGGTTCCAATACATGGGACATCAATTTGCCAGAAGCCAATGGAGTGCCCAAATATGTGACTGGGAATCTGCCTTCCACGAAACCTGTAATACGTAGCAAACACCTTTTGCGAGCGGGTGAGATATGCTTGGATAAAAAACCCACAGATTTCGCTTTACTGATTTTCTGCCCCGACCAATTCTCATACAGCTCAAGGACCTTTATCAAATTTTTTATCGATCTCTTCCCACCATTAGCAAATATAAGGACGTCATCTGCATATAATAAATGAGAAACTAAAGGCGCCCCAAGTGGATGATAAAATTTGCCAATACGACCATCCTTAAAATTCCTATGTAGTAACCTCGTCAAAACCTCCTCCATAAGAATAAATAGTAAAGGGGAGAGGGGATCCCCCTGGCGCAATCCTCTCGCTGACTGAAAAAAACCTTTTGAAGTACCGTTCATCATGACCGAAAACCACAGGGCCTCCACACAATTCCTTATGATTTTACAAAAACAATACGAGAACCCATGAGCTCTCAACACCTCCAAAAGAAATCCCCAAAGAACTCTGTCATAGGCCTTAGCCATATCCAGCTTAACCATCACATGACCACCTGTCCTTTTCTTATGTAAAGAATGAATCATTTCCTGTGCAAGTGAAATATTCTCAAAAATACTACGCCTCGGAATAAAAGCCCCTTATTCATGTGAAACCAACTTTTGAACAAAAGTTGTGAGTCTGGAAACAATAATCTTCTAAAAAATTTTATAAGCCACCGAGCAAAAACTGATGGGACGAAATTTATCAAAACTCGAAGGATTATCCACCTTCGGAATTAGAACAATAAATGAGGAAGAATAAAACCTTGAGAGATGAGTTCCCTGGAAAAAATCTTGTGTTGCTCCGATGAGACCCTCCTTAACAATATCCCAGCAAGCCATATAAAATTCTGATCCAAACCCGTCGAGCCCCGGACTACTCTATTTCGGAATCGAGAATACCGCTCTTTTGACTTCCTCCTCCGTCGATACTGCACACAAGAAAATATTGTCAACCTCCAAAATTTGCTGATTCATTAAAGCTGAGAGGTCACTGGCCACAATGGGGACGTCTCCACTATGAGACTCTGGAAAAATTTAGCAACCTCTGCATGAACCACCTCCTCACTGTCCAAGATCCTTCCATCGTCCATCACCATTATGTCCAGTCGACTCTTCTTACCCCTCTGAGTTATTGCAGAATGGAAAAACTTTGAGTTCTGATCTCCCTCAGTTAACCATTTCTTTTTTGCAAGCTGACCCAGGCGAGTAGCTTCTCTTTTCTCCCAGACTTGCAACTCCAACTTCGTAGACAAATAATCCTCTTCATCCTCCACTGAAATTCCAGCTTGTAACTGGCTTTCCAGAACATCTAGGCATTCCTCCAGGGCTTGAATCTTCTCCCCTACCCACCCAAATATGCCCCGATTCCACGCCCGTAATGCTATTTTCGTGCATTTCAATCATGAAGCCAGTTTGAAGATTCCTGATCCCATGTCCATCCTACACCAGGTGTCCTTCACACACAACAAAAAAGTTTCATGTGAGGACCACATGTTTTGAAACAGGAATGGAGGTGGACCATATAAAGATAACGGCCGATTCACATAGACCACCATCGGACAATGATCAGAAGACTTTCGACCCAGATATCTAAGATAAGCCAAACCAAACAAAATTGAGAAACCTGAATTAATAAGAGTTCTATCAAGCTTTGCCCAACTACGTGACACCCCTTCATGTCCGTTGCACCACGACATAAGTTGACATGTACTTGATAAATCAACAAGCCCACTGATGAGAATGCAAAGTGTCATATTTTCTGCCTTAATGTTTAGTATTTTATACTTATTTGGTGCATAAATGTACTCATTATTCTTATATTTTTATTTAGGAAGCAAATGGAGTCGTTTAATGCAAAACGAAGTTAATTGGGCAGTTCTGGATAGTTTCGACACTACTTAGTAATCTGGGCATAACTCTCTTATCTGTACTTCTATTGAGATGATTAAAGATGCTATGGAACACCAAGACAAAGATCTACAACTTTCGTTTTGGGTTTTGAAAGATACTGGCTGCATAAAGGTCTAAATCGGGCTTGAAGTTGACACACCTGCATTGCTGACGTTTTAGAGCGTTCGGCCTTATCGTACAATTCAAATATGCGATTTAATTGCAGATGTTTTGGAGATTTGGTGCATGAAAGTTACATCTGGAAAACACCACTTTCCTAGTTATATTAGGACTCTATTTTATTTTTAATATTTCCCTTAATTAAGTCAGATTTGGATATGGTTATTTGAGGATAATGTTTAGAATATTTTAGGAGATTTGGTAGGATTCTAATAAGGGGTGTCGACGTGTAAAAGAGGGGGGAAAATCATCAGACTATGGCATCTCTCTGCCCTCTTCTCTAACTTTTCCTTCCAGTTTTCATGATGGCTTGATGTGGCTAAATTTTCATAATTGGTCGAAGGAAAGGAAGCCTCGGAATTAATAAAACTGTGAGATCTTATTTGTTTTTAGTGTTCAATTTATGCTTTAAGTATCAAATGTTTTTCTATGCCTATTTTCATGATTGTCTCTTTTAATTACTAGGAGGCCTACTAGTTTATTATTCATTACAATCTACTGCTAAATTAGACATCAAATCCGTAATTAATTGATCCCTCTAATTTGTGAAGCAACTAAGATTTGATGATTTGCTCCGTCAGAAATTATTAGATCTTAGGAAGAACGCTCGACGAAATTAAATGCAACCGCTTGTGCTTGTGTTATTTAGCTTCATCAATCTCTCTAATTCTTAAGGTTGCTACTAGATTAAACTTTTGGCGCTTGTCTTGAGTTGTTTAGTGGTTAAGGTTAATTAGATTGCTTATTTTCTAATTAACTACGACTAAGGAGAGATCGGAAAATAATTCCAACGGTGAATATTCAAAGTATGAATTAATATATATTTGCATCGAAGATCAGTTGTAAAATTCCGATGGTGGATGTTGACTTAGACCAAAGTTTGTTCTTTTGATTGATTTCGATACTTTAATTTGAATTGTTCCTTATTTGTTCTTCTTAAAATTGTTTTCGTTATACTCAAACCCCCTATCCTTGTTCACATAGCATAAAACTAGGCTAAATACTCTCCATGGGAATGATCCTTACTTGCACTACTACAAGTATTTTTAGGAGTATAGGTTTTATTTTTGGTTGCCTGCGACAGCACACCACCCACATTGATGAATACAATCATTAAAATCCGCCATCAATACAAGAGGCATTGGATTTCTACCAATTCTTTCCGCATCCCCTCGAATGATGTTAAAATTACCTAAAACCAACCAAGGAGCATCCGAAACTTGTGTCTCTACCAGACTCCTCCATAGCTCTCTTTGATCTACATATGAACACTTCGCATAAACAAAGGATACCATGATCCTTTGTCCGTCCTTATTAAACCAGCCTGACACCATCTGTGCCGTCATTGAACCACCTCAAAGGCATTTAAATCCTTCAAAAAAATCCACAATTTACCACCCTGGCTATCATTAGAAAGAAAATGTTGGAAACTAAAAAAAGAACCCAGTGTTACCATACGATCCTCAGCCGCAAACGGCTCTGATACAACAAACATCTCCACTTTAAACTTCTTAATTAAATTCTTTAGCCTTCCTCTAGACCTGCCCAACCCTCTAATGTTCCAGAAAAAAAATTGTATCAATCATAAATCCAACTTATGAGAATGGGTATGAACCCTCTGGGACTTCCTCTGCACGTTTTCCTCCACATTCTTTTTTGATGACAGGCGTTGCTTCGTATCTGAATCATACAGTTTTCCTTTACCCCTTAACCCTGAAACTTCACCAACTTCCCGCTGCCCCTCAATGGGCTGAGCCAGGCAGATCCCACCGTTCTCTTTCATGCTCACCAAAGACTCATCACGTGGAAATCGAATATCTTCATCACACCACACTTCCTCCACATCCTCCTCATCACTTTCCGATTCTATGGCACTACCAACTGGTGCCATACTTTTATTCTGTTCTTTAGTATTCACCATTTCAGAAGGTCCCACCTCTGAAACAAAAAGCCTTGTTGGAACCTCAGGGCAGTTTGGCAGCTGAATCTCCTCCACCACCATCTTATTATGCTCACCACTCCCTACCAACACCTCTGATGGAACTGTCTCCCCCTCCTCTACCAAACGGTTTCCCCCTCCCTCTCACTACCCTCCTTACCCACCCCCTCATGCACTACAACACCCTCTAGCTGAACCTCTTCTATAACAGTCTCTGTTTCACTCATACCCTGTTTTTTTTATCATCGGACAAAATCCCACTTGCCTCCTTCCGCCCCACTTCCTTCCAAACATTCTCCCCACGGTCCTTTCCTAGTCCTCGCATCCCATCCTTTTTACCAATATTAACCCGTGCTCTATCTCCCGATCGGCACACAACCGCCGTATGCCGTTGATGAAAACAATTTTGACAGTAAAAGCCCCTCTTCTCATAACTAACTTTCTGCCAAAGCTGCGTCTTCCCAACCAAAATTGGAAAACCATCAACTGGTTCATCTTGGAGATCCAGTTCCACACATATTCTTGCCCCAGTCGCTCGAGTATGATATAAAGTCGCATTATTAGAAATAGGACATTTGCCAAACCGAGAAGCCAAACTTTGCAAACAGTCCATACGATATAAGTGCAACGGCAAGCGTGGCAAAAAAATCCACTACCTGCAACATCAAACTCCACCAACCAGTTGAACAACTAGAATTGACAGCCTACAACCATTCTACCTTCACTCGCCCAAGCATGCAGATAGTCTTTCTCATTAGCCAAATGCAATAACACATGAACCTTATCCATAAAACTAATCATTGGCACGTCCGTAAATCCCCAAGTCTTGATGATTTGAAGCCGCAGAACATCATGGAAGGCCTCTTTGACACAAACTTCAGTACCAGCGCAAACTTTAGTTCCTCCGCCGCCCTATCCATCTCTACATCCAAGAAAACGAATCCCAACACCCCATTAATCAGTTCAGGTTTTCTCAGAGGCAATATGAATTTCACATTCTATACAGGCCGTTGAAGTGCCTGAGCGAAAGAACGTCCACTTCCCCATATGGAACTCACTCCTTTTCCACCCCCCACATCACCAGATCCATCTCCTGACCCCTCTCCTTGACCCCTCGCAAGACTTCCCCCTCTGGCAGCCACCAATTGGCCACACGGATGGGCCATGAGGCGCAACAATGCCCCCACGCCAACACGAAAACCCTAGCAGAGAAAATAAATCACACGCCATGTATGTATTAAAACTTTTAATAGAAATCATACCTTAAAGTTTGAAATTCTAAAAACCTTAAACCTTAGGGGTGATCCGGGATTGTTACCTTCCTCAATTTGTATCTTTTGCATCTGTTCCATGATTCAGGACGACTAAAGCATGTCGTCCCCATTCTATGATGGATATCGTCGTACTTTCTTGCTTCAAGACATCAATTTCTATCAAGCTTTGATACCTCAGGTACAATACCTACACTTCATAATTCAAGCCATCACCTTCTAATAATTCAAACCTATATTCTGGTACAGTTTCCTAGTGACATGTGGGTTTACCCAGAGACGTAATTGCTCTAATACCATGCTCTATGGCACCCCCAGTCCCCCACTTGGGATTGGACGGTGACTAAAATACCGGGACATACAACACAATGCTACATACCCCTCCTACATGACAGATAAGATGCAACGCACCTATGTAAACTAGTAGTATCCAATAAATCGCTACGAAATTAGTCATTTAAATGTTGTACTAGAATAAAACTAATATCCCAACTTCTTCATTCATAGCCTTAACTCACACTCCTTAGTAATGGAGTATCAAACTCCTTGTTTACACTTTAACATAACAATATAGTCTAAAAATGCCATACAAAGAAATCATTAAAGCATCTTTCCAAACTCAGCTATCTCTAAGTAGGTCATGACTAAATCCATTATTTCCTCTGAGTTGAGCTCATCTTTAGCCTTGATCATCATCTTGACACGTTACTCCTGGTCCTGCTAAAGGTTTTATCATTCCGGGTTGGGAATGGTAATGAAAACTACTACAGTGAGATTTTGAAAAATCTCAGTAAGTAAACAAAAAACATACAACAGATAACATAAGCATACAATGGTAAATCATGCGATGAATGCTTGGACATGTACTTGACTTAAAACTTGACTTATGCAGCTTAACCTTTTAGAAAAGACATGTAACAGATTCTTCGTACTTTTCGAAAAAAAACATTCTTTTGACATCATTTCATATGTTGTGAATCACGTGATCCAGAATGTATCATGTCATAACATATCATATTATATCACGTGATTCATTTCATGTGATCCGTATCAAGTTGGCTCATTGCCCCTTTCCATATAACACATGGTGGATACATCACAGCTCCCATATGCACCGCGTGTTCGTGCTAGTTACCACACCACCAACGGTCCGTACACTGTGGTGGATACGTCTTATTCATATTTATTATAATACAATAGTACTTCGTTGAGTCATTTGCCTTAGTCATATGCACCCACTAGTGTTTGGTGCTACCTCGCTTCGATATCCTTTCCAAATAGATCCATTCGAGGCACGCCGATGGTTCTTTGTCGACCTAGGGGTTACCACTCTATTCTTAAGCACTCTAGAGTGGATAGAGGAGTTCCACCAAGACATTCTCCCATCCTAGAATTTGGGATCATGATAAAACTTATACTAACTTCTCTTTTGAAAGATATCATTTACCCAAATGCATGTGACATGAGACTTGAGACATTCTTTTCTTTTCTTTTCTTTTCTCTTGGCATCCTCTATCACCTTGCATGGCCCAATAACTATACATAAACTTTTTATAAAAAATATGAACGAAGACTTGGCAAAGTCAGGGGTGTCACATGTGCACTTCTTTTGAAAAAGACTAGATACCACCAATAAAAAATTAGTTTTTTTTTATGTGAGTTTCATATTTGCTCAATTTTTCAAATGGAATATGTGGTGCTTACACACTCTGTGACTGCAAATATCAATTTGTTTTTATTAAATAAGCTGTTTTGTGAACATAAAGTTATGATTGATTATTAAATTATAAAACTAATATAAAACTTGACCCGACTCGATTAATGTTCATAAACGAGCCTTTATAAAGCTCAACTTGACTCCTAATTAAGCTCCCTTACGTATATTGTAATGCACATAAATTTTAGAAAAAATGCGTGATATAAATATAGGTGTTATATATATGCATCTAGTATATTAGAAATGAAGTAACAATATATATGAAAAATATCTACATTAAAATGTGTATATACATTTATATGTCAGTCTTGATTTTAAATATAATTATATGTACAAGTTGTAATATTGTTTTAGTATAAGAGAAATATTTGGTCTATAAAACAATCCTATAAAAGTAAACTTACATATTGATATGATTTGATATAATACGTCAAATTGTAAATTTCTTTTTATTTTAACGTAAATTTGACGTATATATAATTTTCCGTTGAGTTTGATATGAGGTTTGGATGGAGGTGCCGAATTCAACTTGTGTATTTTTTTTTTCTTTCTTGTCCTTATTGTTTTTGTCCCAGCAATCAAAGTGAGTGTTTTCCTTTTTGTAAAAATTTCAAATTCGCCTCTGAAAGTAATAATTGAGAAGACCTTTAAACTGGAAGTTACTTGCAAAATAAGTTTTTGTTTATTACAATCAAGGCTTGATGCTGAAATCTTGTGGGATGCAGTAGTTTTAGGGTGCTGGTGAGGGAGTTTTGAGTTTGGGATTTCTAATGTTGAAGAATTAAGAGACTTGAAGATTTTACTGCCCAAGCAGGAAAATGTTGGAAGGTGGTGCAAGATTCATTGTAATGATAGGCCTGAACAAGAATGACAACAACTACGATGATCTATCGTAAGGATTTTACCATAAACTTGATGAGGGATCCGACATTTCCATTGACAGTTTTGGAAGCCTGCAAACAAGCAACGGTGGAAGCTCTATTGCATTGTTGTTGGCAAACATGGCTGCGGGTCTTGCAACAATTCCACATTGTTTGCCAAGTTGTTGTGGGTGTTGTCTTGGGATCGATCTTCTGTATTTTTTGGTTATGGTCTTGGGATGCTTTTGTTCTACAAGCATTTGATTCTAGTTTATGGGTTTGAATAGTTGTTGTTCTGGGAGCTCATGTTGGGTTTTGCCAAGGATTTCTTGTACATGTAGTTTGTAATTTGTTTCGGGATGAGGAATAATTCTCTAATTAAAATGAAATTATTAATTAATATATGAAGCGTATTTACAAAATATTAAAAAAAAAAACTACCCAATATTATTAAAATAGTATAATATACTATTATTATTTTGATTTTAATATGGCTAGTCCAATGTAGATTCACTTAACTAAAAGTTGATACTATAGTTAAAAGTTGAGATTCTAGCCAAACTTTGGACTTGCAATGCCATTGCCAATGCTCTAAGACAAAGAAGCAGTTCCATACGGTAGATAAAACCGACACATGGGACAGGATGGATTCTTGCCTAGCCACTGAGTGATGCAATGCAAGTGGAAAATAGGATTGCAAGACGACCTTGCTACTTCCACTACCTTGCCATCGCCGGCCAAGGTTAACCATTCAACACAAACTGCGCAGGTTCCATCATGTGATTCCTCTATTGCCTCGGAGGGAAACACAATTGGTAATAGGACAAAGCCTATCGGATCATCAATGGTTACGGGCCAGATGGGGGCGAAATTCTTTACATTGAGCAAGTATGTCAGACCATGCAGGATGCAAAGAACCTCTTTGGTATAACTATTCCATAACAACTCATACTTCCGGTGTGCTTCGAGGTCGTAGACCCAATCCCACGAATCCCACTTGAGATCTTCAATATCGCTCCGTGTATACATAGAAGTAAATGGAACTTGATACTCCATTCCACCCATCTCCTCACGCGCCACGATTTTGGTTTAAGATACTTCAATTACGATTACAATCCTGGGCAAAATGGGCTGATGCAGCCTATCCGGGCTAAAACGATAAAGACGGGGAAGGCAATCCACGATCTTAGCCCCTAGCGGTTGGACCATCTCTGGGAGGAAGTGATTGGAAGCTGAAAGGACACTGTGAGACAACATCTCGGTGGAGTCCCGAGACAAAAGCTGTCTGTGTTCGAATCGAACCACCTTCTCGGTCATGTCTTGGTGATATGGACGACGCCTTCATTGGGGATTTTTTTGGTGAAGTCGATACTGATGAGAAAGAAGAAGAGTCCCTCAGTATCGGAGAGCCCACTCGGCTTGCCTCCAAGCTTCTCGAGCCTCTGGTTCCAATTGTAAACTCGAAGCTTTCTGGTGTACGCCTTTTCTTCCGCCCTAACCATCTTTCTTTATTTGAGACGAGACAATGTAAAAGCATATATTTATAGCTCAGTGGAATATTTTGATAAACATGCTTTTTGAATTCAAGCATATTCATATTAATATATGAGTTTGAGATTTATGTAAAAAAAATTTCTAATATATATATCTCGAACTCCAGTACCCATAACAGTAGCTAAAGTCAGCATGGATTCTTTTGGAGGATGACCATTGGCTTCCGATAATTTTTATTTAGTGATTAGAAAAATATTTTTTAACGATCTTGTGTTTTTTTTTTAAATATTTAAATATATAAAAAGTTGAATAAAAAAACTTAAAAATTAAAAATATCAAATGTCTTTATGGAGACCCATCATCGGGCTACACCCACAGAGGGATAAAAACTTTTTCACCCGACAATCTTAGCCATTTAAAGCAGATTAAATTGGCCAATTCATTTCTCTTTTTTTTATCTCTCAATGCAAGATAGTTGCTACTGTTTTGATTTTGTTTTCTTAAGTTTCTCGTGCTTCCTTCAATGCTTTCATGTGAGTAAAAGATAAAGCTGGCTTTTCCTGTTGAGAAATATCTGGAAAATAATTTTGCGGCATTATAACAAAAAAAAATATACTTTTTGGGTTGTTTTCTTATTTTAATCTTCTGTAATCTTGATGAATGCCAATGTTTGGTGAAGGTTGTATGAGGGGAAAATGTGTTTGGGTGTTTTGGCAAGGTGGGTTCAGGCAAACGGGTTAACTGTCAAGCAGGTCTTTCAGAAGCCTTTGCTATTTGTCTGATAGTTGCAAAATCTAGCCACTACCAGAAAATCACGAGATTTGAAGCTCAGGGATTATTTGTGTAAAAGAAGAGTAATGCTACAGAGAAGCCACTACAGCAGTGCATATTTGCGTGATTGCTTCTAATTGATTGTTTCCAACACTCACTTGGGGAGATGTGTGGTCTAAACGATGTTATGTAATGTTGTACAAACAAGAGTGGGAGAGACTTGCACCGAGTGAAAAGAGAAGTGAACAAGCGGGTGAGTCCAGAGGGGCTACGTGAAGCGACGAGTCAATCTGTTTTAGAAGCAAAGATATTTCGGTGATTTTCTGAAAATGTTCTCTAGACTATGTCAGACAAAACAGTCCCAGAAAAAGATAAAAGAGACAATTTTGCGGTCTCACAATCACATTCTCAGACTGCAGACTGGAAAAGCTTCAAAACCACTTACGCCTGAAGATAAGGTCTCTTTTGATTCTCTTCCTGTGGTAGGGCAAGCAACTGTATCATATGCCTTTGTCTTTTACGTAATTTTCCATTTCCTTTGTCTTATCATATGCACCACACTGCACACAAATACATCTTCACGCCAATCCCACCCGAATGCAATCGGCGAGGAAATGCGCATCAACCGTACATGCAGGACCACATATACAACATGCTCACAAAACTCAATTTCCGTGAGAAAAGAAAAAGAAAATAGACGAAGAAAAATCCCCACTTCTGCAGATTCAATTTCCCAAAACTCAATCGTCACGGGCCATCGCTTCGGCGACGGATGCCAGCTTCTGCAGATTCAACTTCACGACGCTGTCTGCAAAGAGATGCGTGTCTTCCTCGGTGTTTCCATCCGGTACATCCACTATATAAGATTCCAACACCACGGTCCAGATCTTCGCGTCGCGATGGAACCCGTGCAACGACGTGGCCGACCGTAATTTTTCAGCCTGTGTTCCCCTCCAATGATACTGAACCCGGTGACATGCTGGTCTTCGTCCAACATATCGAGCCTCTCGGTACTGGTATCCGCCGGTAATGACCCCTGTTTGTAACGTGCCAATGCTTTTGTTATTGTTGTACAGAACAAGAGCTTGTAAACAAAAGTTCTCTAATCAAGAAATGTTCCAGAATCTGTTCTCGGTATGAAAACTTATTTTCATTTTACTCAGCATTTGGCTAATACGTTTCAATCCGGTATTGGTATAGAATTCGTGTAGTGTTTACTCTATTGGTTTCTTATTTTTTGCTTCATATATTTCGCACCGCCGTAACCCAGCGGTGAGCCCATGTGGAGCCGCCGTTGGCCAACACCGAGAGGCCTCTGTTTTAACTCCATGAAACAGAGCATCCACCTCTCCTTTTGCCAACCACCACACCTAGAGCCCCACCAAATGGGAACAACGGTGAAGGAGAAGATCTGAAAAGTAGGGCCCAACCTCTAATTTTTCTCTGTTGATTACCATTTTCTGGACGTTCACGGTTCACCAACCATTTTCGGGATTCTGCCATGGAAACTGCCATATGCGGTCGAGTCCCTCTTTCACCCAACCATGTCTATAACCCCCCCAAAACCCGGTACCTGTCTCACTCTCACACACAATTTTCAATTTTGACTTCTCAATGAAGGGTTCTTCGTGATTTCCTCTTCATACGTCAATCGAATCGGGTCATTTGTAACATTGTATTATTTGCAACAGAAGCTTTTACGTTCGTTTTTATATTTTAAAATTGAAGTTTAAATCGGATTATTGCATGGGATAACTACACCGTTTGCAAGCAATGCAAGAACCAGATCATTTTGATGACAGTATCGGCCGCTGGGCTTGGGAAAGGTGGTGGCTTAGAAGCCTACCGTTGAGAAGACGACGCCTGCAATAAATTGTTAGGCACTTCTTTTTAAGTACCCCATTATTAATGAATTTATTATTTTAATTAAGTCTTTATGATCTCCATCCTAATTGAATAAATTGTTAGACAGTCTGGAAGGTACAAACCCCGCACACCCCATTGAAAAAAAAATGGTTAAATTTTGGTAACTAAAAGCAATGAATACACAAGTATTTGATTAATGGTTTTGTTTTACTTCTTCATATGGTTGGTAGGTTTGCTGGCTTTAATGTAACCACTACTAAGCCACCCCACGGCGCCAGACTTTGAAGAACCAAATGTCAATCGGTGGAAAAGATTTAGATCACGGCTTAGACGTCAATCGATGTAAAAAAAATAAAAGCACTGCTTAGACGAATCTGATTTTCAGGACTACAGTTTGGCATGATTTCGTTCACTTGCAAAGAGTCGAGAGGTGCAATGATTCAACATATTTACAAAGGGCCAAGCGATCCAATTGTCAACGTGCTCTATAGTTTATTTGCAAAGTTTGTCGAGATAGTTAAAAACAAATGGCCAAGCACTCCCATGCAGTGAAACAAGAATCAAAGAAACCACTCCCAAGCACACTTCCAGACCTAAACCCGTGCCATAGAGAGGAGAGTTCCTTATCGAGAGATCGTTACGTGCGACGATAGCCTAGGTGACTATTGACGGCAGCACGGCTGGGAGTGGTGGCAGAGCATGGGGAGAAAAGAAAGGAGAACGAACTATCATTCATGGTGGAGAGAGAGAGAGAGAGAGAGAGAGAGAGAGAGAGAGAGAGAGAAGCAGCGGCTTGGGGGTGGCGTGGGGTGCTCGGTGGCGCTTCTATGCAAGTGGCGACGTCGAGGTGGGGCTGGCGATGTGGCTCACGGTGAGGAGAAAATTCCTCTATTTTCGGTGGTGTAAAACAGAGCACCTCGGGCTCGACGTCCTCGGCATTGAATAACTCCTCGACGAAGAAGACGATGAGGACTGCGACGAAAACGACCTCCCACCCATTCTGCCTCCAGAGGCAGCAAAAGCCAAATTGGGGTCATACATTAACAACAACCCCAGCAACACAGCGGCAACAGTTTCAATGCCTTTATGGCGTTATATATAACATTGGAAACAATCTCAAAGGGGTTCATAGAGTTTTCATCATTAATTGTCAACAGATACAGGCCAAGACTAAAGCTACAAGTCGTTTCATACATTTAGTCTCTTTCATTTTTATTGTTGTATGCATTAACAGTTTTTTTATTCTTTTGTACATGTTTATTAGCTGGCATAGTGTGAGAGGTTTAGGTTGTTAGTTTGTTAAAGGGTTCTCTGTATATATGCTCGAGAGCACAGACCTGTACAATAACAATCATTTTTACAGAAAATGGAAACGTAACTTTTCCTCCATTGATCTGCTCTTTACTTTTTCTTTGTTCAAACTACAACTGTTTCACCTCCTTATATGGTATCAGTGAGCCAGAAAGCACTTTCAATGGCAACTTCTAGCTCTGATTCTTCTGAACTTCACTCAAACCCAAAATCAAACACATCATCTCCATACCTTAATCTTAGTGATCCGGCGAACCCATACCGCCTCGACCATGGTGATAACCCAGCCCTAACCCTTGTCGCTGACCTCCTTACCACAGACAATTATGCCACATGGTCTCGCTCAATGCTTCGTGCTCTTCGCACGAAAAACAAACTAGGTTTTATCACCGGATCACTTCTCAAACCATCTCAACCGAAAGACCCTTTACTTGAGCTTTGGGAGCGCTATAACGACATGGTTGTTTCTTGGCTCCAAGACTCCATCAGTCCTTCTCTCCAGCCTAGTGTTCTCTTTGTTGATGATGCTCGAGAGATCTGGCTGGATCTTCAAGAACGATTTTCCCAACAAAATGGTCCCCGTATTTATCAACTTAAGAAGGCTTTGGCTGCTCTGCTTCAAAACCATGATCTGGTAAGTATTTACTACGACAAATTAAAAGCTCTATGGGATGAACTTTATGCATATGATCTCATTCCCCATTGCAATTGTGGTATTATGAAAACCTTGCTGGATAGATATCAAAGAGATTGTGAGCTTCAATTTTTAATGGGTCTCAACGACTCTTATTCCCCCATCCGAGACCAGATCATGCTTATTGATCCAATTCCCCCTATCCCCAAAGTATTTTCTCTCGTCCAACAGCAGGAACAACACCACCAAATGACCTCCCATACCCCATCCCCCAAAACCATGGCTATGGTAGTAAAGAAACCTTCCAAATTTCTGTCTAAACCAAACCAATCCTTCAAAAGAGACCATCCATATTGTAGCCACTGTAAAATCAATAGTCACACCTTCGAGACCTGTTTCAAGGCTGGCAATGCTGAGCCTCCCGTTTGCTCACATTGCAACTTGACTGGCCACACCATTGAGAAATGTTACAAACTCAATGGATATCCACCTGGCCACAAATATCATACTAAGCAACAACAAAACTCTGGTTTCATTGCAAATCAGACCTCTCTTTCATTTGCCAATGACTCTGAAGACAACAGTGATGACAAAGTTGGTTTGACTAAGCAACAACATCAGCAACTAATGGCGTTGATGCAACCTCTGGATTCTCCAATTGCGGCTTCTACCATTCACTCCAGGAACCCACCTCAATCCTCTCTTCACACAGCATCATGTTCCAAAATGTCTGGTACATTCATTTCTTTGTCAACACACACACACAAATCCATAAATACATCTTCCATCACTTGGATACTAGACACAGGTGCTACAGACCATATGGTCTGTAGCACCAACTTTTTTACCTCCATCACATCCACAGTTAATTATTTTGTGAAATTGCCTAATGGCCATTTTGCTCCTATTACACACATTGGAACAATTCAGTTAACGAACTCTATCGTTTTACATGATGTTCTCTGTGTGCCATCTTTTTTTTTCAACCTTATTTCAGCAAACAAACTAACTTCTACTCTCCATTGTTGTTTGCTCTTCTTTTCCACTCACTATTTTATTCATGACCTGCACTCATGGATAACGATTGGGAAGGGTGAGCTCAAGCATGGCTTGTACCACCTCATTTGCAAAGAAGTTCTCCCCTCAACTCTGTCCACTTTACTTTCGACAAACTCATACAGCAACAGTAAAAATTCCAATTGTTTTATTTCCATTGCAAACTCTATTTCTAATACTCACCTATGGCATTGTCGCCTAGGCCATTTATCATTTCCTCGATTACAGTTAATTTCAGATTCTCTTGTACACAAGCAAATTTCATCTATTAATGAAAAATCTTGCACAATTTGCCCCTTAGCTAAACTTCATCGTTTACCTTTTCCTGATAGTTCACACTCTTCATCAAGAATCTTTGAGCTCATCCATTGTGACTTATGGGGCCCTTGCTCCACAATTGCTCATGATGGCTCAAAGTATTTCTTGACTATTTTTGATGAGTTTTCACGAACTACATGGCTTTATTTGCTTACTGCCAAAACCAAAACAAGAAAATGCATTGAAGCTTTTTACAATCTTGTTGAGACACAATTTCAAGTGAAAATTAAAATTCTAAGAAGTGACAATGGTGCTAAATTTAACATGCAAGAATTTTTCAATCAAAAAGGTATTATTCATCACAAACGTTGTGTGGCAACCCCTCAACAAAATGGCATTGTTGAGAGGAAGCACCAACACTTATTAAATGTAGCTCGTGCCCTTCTTTTTCAAGCTAGTTTTCCTTTAACTTACTGGACTGAATCCATCCTTACAGCCACATATATCATTAATAGGCTTCCCCCACCCATTCTACACAATAAAACTCCCTATGAGCTTCTCTTTAATAAGAAACCCGAATATGCTCATATGAGAATTTTTGGTTCCATATGTTTTGCTGCCACACTTATCCAAAATAGAAAAAAAAATTGACCCTAGAGGTCGTGCATGTGCATTCCTTGGTTATCCTTTTGGTACCAAGGGCTACAAACTTTTGGATCTCAAAACTAGCACCATCTTCATTTCAAGGGATGTTACTTTTCATACTTATCCTTTTCAAACACCTCTCTTACCTCCTCCCACAAACTCACCTACACCCATTTTTTCTCCTCCCTTAGCACCTTTATCAGATTTTCCAACTTCCAACTCTTCTACTCCCATAATTTATTCTCTTTCACACCATACCCCTCCCATTGTCTCCGCTGATTGCCTTAGTCCCTCCTCCCTTTCCCCTCCTTCTCCACCAATTAATCCCATTCTTTCTTTTCCTGTTGCCCCTGCACTTTGTAGATCCACTAGACACAAAACTGCCCCTCAATATCTGAAGGATTTTCACTGCCAACAAGTCAGGCTTCCCTCACCTCAACAATCAGACTCCAAAGCAGATCCTTTAGAAAATGGTAAGTTTTTTTCTCTCTCTGATTGCTTATCTTACAAGCACTTTAATCCTTCTTTTCAAGCTTTTTCCTCATCCATTTCCATTCAAAATGAGCCAAATTCATATAACCAAGCAATTAAAGATCTTGAGTGGTGCAAAGCTATGGATGCTGAAATTGAAGCTTTGGAAAATAATCATACTTGGACCATCACTGATTTGCCTAAAGGGAAAGAAGCAATTGGTTGTAAGTATGTCTATCGTATTAAATTCATGTCTGATGGTACTGTAGAAAGACTTAAAGCTAGACTTGTAGCTAAAGGCTACACTCAACAAGAAGGCATAGATTACACTGAAACTTTCTCACTCGTTGCAAAGCTTGTAACTGTTAGATGCCTTCTTAGTGTTGCTGCCATCAAAGGATGGTATTTACATCAATTTGATGTAAATAATGCATTCCTTAATGTGAATTTACATGAAGAAATTTACATGAAGAAACCCCCGGAATACATTAAAGGTAAACCAAATCAGGTTTGCAAATTACTTAAAAGCCTTTATGGCCTCAAGCAAGCCTCACGGCAATGGAACTCTAAACTCACTTCATCCCTCATTGCCTTCGGCTTCATCCAGCCAAGGTCTGACTACAGCTTATTTACCAAGCATGAAGGGGACAGTTTTATTGCATTGCTGATTTATGTTGATGATTTTCTGTTTGCCAGCAATTCCAATGATTCCATTGCTTCTCTACGAATTTTTTTGAATAACGAATTCAAGATTAAAGACCTTGGTTGTCTCTGTTATTTCTTGGACTTGGAAATTGCTAGATCTTCCAAGGGTATACATATTTGTCAAAGGAAATATGCCTTATACATTTTGGCAGATTCGGGTATGCTTGGATGCAAACCCCTTAGACTTCCTATGGATCAACACTTCAAAATCAGCAAGTCTGAAGGCACTCCACTTCTTGATCCTAGCAAATTTCGAAGGTTAATTAGTAGATTGTTGTACCTCACAATAACCTGTCCTAACATTTGCTTTGCTGTTCAATTATTAAGTCAATTCATGGATCAACCTTCTTCCTCACACCTGGCAGCAGCTTACCGAATTTTAAGATACATTAAAAATATGCACCTGCTCAAGGCCTTTTGCTTCCATCCTCTTCTCAACTTCAACTTACAGCTTATTGTGACTCGGATTGGGCCTCTTGCCCGGATTCCCGTCGATCTACAACAGGATATTGTGTTTTCTTAGGACAATCGCTTATTTCTTGGAAAACTAATAAGCAAACGGTTGTCTCAAGATCATCAGTTGAAGCCGAATATCGCTCCATGGCTGCCACCTCTTCAGAACTCACTTGGCTTCGATATCTTCTTCATGATCTTGGTATTTCTCATCCACAAGCTGTCATTCTCTACTGTGACAACCAGGTAGCTCTTCACATTGCTGCAAATACAGTATTTCATGAGAGAACCAAGCATATCGAACTTGATTGTCACTTGATACGTGATAAAATTCAAGAAGGAAGTCTAACTACATCTCATGTTTCTTCTCAAAGCACAGATGGCCGATACATTCACCAAAACTTTACCATCTTATCTTCTTCAAGCACACTTGTCCAAGATGGGAATAGTAAATTACTATTCTCCATCTTGCGGGGGGGGGGGGGGGTGTCAACAGATTCAGGCCAAGACTAAAGCAACAAGTCGTTTCATACATTCAGTCTCTTTCATTTTTATTGCCGTATGCATTAACAGTTTTTTAATTCTTTTGTACATGTTTATTAGCTGGCATAGTGTGAGAGGTTTAGGTTGTTAGTTTGTTAAAGGGTTCTCTGTATATATGCTCTAGAGCACAGACCTGTACAATAACAATCATTTTTACAGAAAATGGAAACGGAACTTTTCCTCCATTGATCTGCTCTTTACTTTTTCTTTGTTCAAACTACAACTGTTTCACCTCCTTACATTAATAGACCCATACTGATCAAATCCCGGGTCTGCTAAATGCCTGTTCTTTATTTCTCTCTCTCAATATTTTTTTTCCTCACAATTCGTCAACTTCGTTTATGGTGTTCTAGTATTTGGCGAAATAGACCAACTTCATTGATAGGTTTTGTAGGGCAGAGGCTATTTAAACGACTATAGCTCGGATTTTTTATACCTCTTGCTTTTTCAGGAATGTTGCTCTGTTATGACAATGAGAAGAAGTCGGTGTGGGAGTACTCGCTGCTTTCTATGGCAAGAGGCAATATGTCACGATGCCAGTGGCGAGAAGCCCTAACAGATGGGGGAAGAAGCCGTGTCAAGGGTTTGTGGAAGAGTGTCGAAGCGTGTGGAAGTGAATCGAGTGTGGAAGTGAAGTAGTTCGTGGAACTGAAAGTGACTTGAGTGCCTAAGAGAGACAATGACATTCTCATTCAATCAGAGTACAAGGTGCTTAGCATAATACCATTTTCACGCAGTCATGGAGTCAGATAAGTCACTATATACTACATGTTTAGAAAGATGGGATAAGATACTACAGCACATGAATAGAATATAGGTTGAGTTTGTTGTTGCAATTGGCAATGCAGGAACTGAGGCATGGTTCATTGATTCCTTTGAGGACAGACAAAAAGCCAAAAACCTTAGCAACTTTATATTGCTTGGACATTCATTTGGAGGGTATGTTGCAGCTAAATATGCTCTGAAGGTGATCGCTTCCTCCCATCATTGTTTTGAGTTCTAGAATTAATATAAAGTTTCATTTCTGAATTCTGATGCTAATTTTTTTTTTTAATCTATAGCATCCCTCTCATGTTGATCAGCACTTGATTTTAGTTGGACCTGCTGGAATTTCATAAGAGTTAGATGCCTCTAATAAGTCGCTTATCCGGTTTAGAGCAACATGGAAAGGAGCAATTCTGAATCATTCGTGGGAGTCTAATTTTACTCCTCAGAAAATCATCCGGTAAATATTTGTTATCTTTTCAGAGTTTCATTCCTAGAAATTGGATCTCTAAATTTCCAGTTGCGTAGGAATTTGTTTCTTTAGACTTCCTTCCAACTTTTCTTTAAAAACTAAAAAGTGTGGTGAAATTGGCAAGGTGGAGCATATGTTTTCTGTGTCATACTAATATAATATATTTTACATTGTTTAATATATATATATATATTACATTTTAATATTATAAATTGACTATGAAATATTTATTGATAAATAGAACTCTTTTATATATTTATGTTCTATTTTATATATATTTGATATTTTTTTAATAGTTGTGAAAGTGATTATGTATAATAAACTAGAGTTATAAAATTCAGCATAAATAACGATCTGCGCATTGCGCGGGTTACAGGCTCTTAATTATAAGTCGGTAGTCGGCGATAAAATTCGACATTTTATTTCACAAGACTATAATATGTCAATTATGATGATGTATCTTTATGAATAAAGTTTTGACTTCCAATCGACATGTTAATATAGGACCACAATGATTATTCTAGAAAATACTGTCTACCGAATAACTTGTTCCGGGTATGTTTGGCATATGGAATGAGACACAAAAGTTTCATCTCATTATTATTACTTTTTTAAATTTTCACGCAAAATATAATAAAAAATTCAATTTTTTCAAATCTCAATTCCACTTTTTCAAATTTTAAAACAATAATAATATTAAACTTTCATCTAAAACCAAAAATTAACATCTCACTGTCCAAACTCTACTAAGTTACCTAGACTAGAAAATCTTGTTCCCTAAACTAAGCCAATTAAAATATCACATACAATTTCATACCTAAGTAGGAGATCCTAACACATTAATCTAATAATAGTAATACAATTCTTCTACTGCGAAAGACTTGACAGAAAAAATAATTTCTAAACAACAGCCATCTAAGACAAAGAATCAGCTCCATACGGTAGAAGAAACCGACACATGGGACAGGTTGAAGTCTTGCCTAACCACTGATCGATGCAATGCAAGTGGAAAATATGATTGCAAGGCGTCCTTGCTACTTCCATTGCCTCGCCTTCGTCGGTCAAGGTTAACCATTCAAGACAAACTGCGCAGGTTCCATCATGTGATTCCTCTATTGCCTCGGAAGGAAACGCAACCGGTAATAGGACAAAGCCTAACGGATCATCAACGGTTATGGGCCAGATGGGGCAAAATTTTTTACACCTAGCCAGTACGTCAGACTATGCAGGATGTAAAGAACCTCTTGGGTATAGCTATTCTGTAACAACTCATACTTCCGGTGTGCTTCGAGGTCGTAGACCCAATCCCATGGATCCCACTCCAGATCGTCAATACTATTTTCTGTATTCATTGAAGTAATGGAATTTGATACTCCATTCCACCCATCTCCTCACGCGAGCAATACTCCACGATTCTGGTCTGAGATACTTCAATTACGACAACAATCCTGGACGAAACGGGTCGAAGCAGCCGGTCTGGGCTGAAGCGGTAAAGACGGAGAAGGCAATCCGAGATTTGCGCCCCCAGCGGTCGAACCGTCTCCGGGAGGAAGTGATCGGAAGCCGAAAGGACACTGCGAGACAACATCTCGGTGGAGTGGGCTCTTCGATACTGAGGGACTCTTCTTCTTTCTCATCAGTATTGACTTCACCAAAACAATCCCCAATGAAGGCGTCGTCCATATCACCAAACATGGACCGAGAAGGTGGTTCAATTCGAACACAGACAGCTTTTGTCTCTGGACTCCACCGAGATGTTGTCTCACAGTGTCCTTTCGGCTTCCAATCACTTCCTCCCAGAGATGGTCCAACCGCTTGGGGCTAAGATCGTGGATTGCCTTCTCCGTCTTTACCATTTTAGCCCGGATAGGCTGCATCAGCCCATTTCGCCAAGGATTGTAATCGTAATTGAAGTATCTCAAACCAGAATCATGGAGAATTGCTCGCGTGAGGAGATGGGTGGAATGGAGTATCAAATTCCATTTACTTCTATGTATACACAGAGCGATATTGAAGATCTCGAGTGGAGTAAGTGGGATTGGGTCTATGACCTCGAAGCACACCGGAAGTATGAGTTGTTATGGAATAGTTATACCAAAGAGGTTCTTT
This sequence comes from Juglans cinerea, assembly GCA_961763995.1. Taxonomy (NCBI): domain Eukaryota; kingdom Viridiplantae; phylum Streptophyta; class Magnoliopsida; order Fagales; family Juglandaceae; genus Juglans; species Juglans cinerea. The sequence goes on from CAUIVZ010000009.1 coordinate 26,045,983, forward strand.
GCATCCTGCATGGTCTGACATACTTGCTCCATGTGAAGAATTTCGCCCCCATCTGGCCCATAACCATTGATGATCTGATAGGCTTTGTCCTATTACCAATTGTGTCCTATTACCAATTGTGTTTCCTTCCGAGGCAGTAGAGGAATCACATGATGGAACCTGTGCAGTTTGTGTTGAATGGTTAACCTTGGACGGCGATGACGAGGTAGTGGAAGTAGCAAGGTCGGCTTGCAATCATATTTTTCACTTGCATTGCATCACTCAATGGTTAGGCAAGAATCCATCCTGTCCCATGTGTCGGTTTTATCTGCCGTATGGAACCGCATTGGCAATGGCATTGCCAAGTCCAAAGTTTGGCTAGAATCTCAACTTTTAACTATAGCATCAACTCTTGGTTAAATGAATCTACATTGGACTAACCATCTTAAAGTCAAAATAATAAGATTATATTATATATATTTTAATATTATTTGGTAGTTTTTTTTATATTTTGTAAATACACATCATATATTAATTAATAATTTCATTTTAATTAAAGAATTCTTCCTCATCCCAAAACAAATCACAAACTACATGTACAAGAAATCCTTGGCAAAACCCAACATGAGCTCCCAGAACAACAACTATGCAAACCCATAAACTGGAATCAAATGCTTGTAGAACAAAAGCATCCCAAGACCATAACCACAAAATACAGAAGATCAATCCCAAGACAACATCCACAACAACTTGGCAAACGACCCACAGCCATGTTTGCAAACAACAATGCAACAGAGCTTCCACCGTTGCTTGTTTGCAGGCTTCCAAAACTGTCAATGGAAATGTTGGATCCCTCATCAAGTTTATGGTAAAATCCTTACGATAGATCATCGTAGTTGTTGTCATTCTTGTTCAGGCCTATCATTCCAGTGAATCTTGCACCACCTTCCAACATTTTCCTGCCTGGGCAATAAAATCTTCAAGTCTCTTAATTCTTCAACATTAGAAATCCCAAACTCAAAATCCCCTCAACAGCACCCTAAGGCTAGGTTTGGGGGGTGAGATGAGAATTTTGTGTTTTGTTTTAATGTTTAAAATATTATGTTTTAGTATTATTATTGTATTGGGATTTGAAAAAGTTGAATTGGAATTTGAAAAAGTTAAATTGTTTATTATATTTTATATGGAGATTTGAAAAAGGTGTAATGATGAGATGAGATGAGATGAGAATTTTGTGTTTTGTTTTGGTTACCAAACCTGCCCTAAAACTACAGCATCCCACTAGATTTCAGCATCAAGCCTTGATTGTAATAAACAAAAACTTATTTTGCAAGTAACTTCCAGTTTAAAGATCTTCTCAATTATTACTTTCAGAGGCAAATTTGAAATTTTTACAAAAAGGAAAACACTCACTTTGATTCCTGGGACAGAAACAATAAGGACAAGAAAGAAAAAAAAAATACACAAGTTGAATTAGGCACCTCCATCCAAAGCTCATATCAAACTCAACGGAAAATTATATATACGTCAAATTTACGTTAAAATAAAAAAAATTTAGAATCTGACGTATTATATCAAATCACATCAATATGTAAGTTTATTTTTATAGGATTGTTTTATAGACCAAATATTTCTCTTATACTAAAACAATATTACAACTTGTACATATAATTATATTTAAAATCAATACCGACATATAAATGTATATACACATTTTAATGTAGATATTTTTCATATATATTGTTACTTCATTTCTAATATACTAGATGCATATATATAACACCTATATTTATATAACGCATTTTTTCTAAAATTTATGTGCATTACAATTTACGTAAGGGAGCTTAATTAGGAGTCAAGTTGAGCTTTATAAAGGCTTGTTTATCAACATTAATCGAGTCGAGTCGAGTTTTATATGAGTTTTATAATTTAATAATCAATCGAAATTTTATGTCCACGAAAGAGCTCATTTAATAAAAAGAATTGATATTTGCAGTCACAGAGTGTGCAAACATCACATATTCCATTTGAGAAATCAAGTAAAATGAAACTCACATAAAAAAAAAGGACTAATTTTTTAATGGTGGAATCTAGTCTTTTCAAAAGAAGTGCACATGTGACACCCTGGACTTTGCCAAGTCTTCGTTCATATTTTTTATAAACAATTTATGTTATAGTTATTGGGCCATGCAAGGTGATAAAGGATGCCAAGAGAAAAGAAAAGAAAATAATGTCTCAAGTCTCATGTCTCATGTCACATGCATTTGGGTAAATGATATCTTTCAAAAGAGAAGTTAGTATAACCTTTTTCACGACTCCAAATGCTAGGATGGGAGAATGTCTTGGTGGAACTCCCTTGTCCACTCTAAAGTGCTTAAGAATAGAGTGGTAACCCTTAGGTCGACAATGAACCATCGGCGTGCCTCGAATGGATCTATTTGGAAATGATATCGGAGCGAGGTAGCACCAAACACTAGTGGGTGCACATGACTAAGGCAAATGACTCGACGAAGTACTGTCGTATTATAATGAATATGAATAAGACGTATCCACCACAGTGTACGGACCGTTGGTGGTGCGGTAACTAGCACGAACACACGGTTCATATGGGAGCCGTGATGTATCCACCATGTGTTATATGAAAAAGGGGCAATAAGCCTACTTGATACGGATCACATGAAATGAATCACGTGATATGATATGATATGGCATGATATGTTCCAGATCACGTGATTAACAAGATATGAAATGATGTCAAAAGAATGTTTTTTTTTTGGAAAAGTACAAAGAATCTGTTACATGTCTTTTCTAAAAGGTTTAGCTGCATAAGTCAAGTACATGTCCAAGCATTCATCGCATGGTTTACCATTGTATGCTCTGTTGTATGTTGTCTATTTACTTACTGAGATTTTTTGAAATTACACTGTGGTAGTCCCATTACCATTCCCAACTCGGAATGATAGAACCTTTAGTAGGACCAGGAGTAGCGTGTCAGGATGATGATCGATGAGCACAACTTGGAAGAAATAATGGATTTAGTCATGACCTACTTAGAGATTGCTAAGTTTAGAAAGATGCTTTAATGATTTCTTTGTAAGGCATTTTTAGACTATACTGTTATGTTAAAGTGTAAACAAGGAGTTTGATACTCCATTACTAAGGAGTGTGATTTAAGGCTATGGATGAAGAAGTTGGGATATTAGTTTTATTCTAGTACAACATTTAAATGACTAATTCTGTTGTGATTTATTGGATACTGCTAGTTCACATAGGTGTGTTGCATCTTATCTGTCATGTACGAGGGGTATGTAGCCTTGTGTTGTATGTCTCGATATTTCAGTTACTGTCCAATTCCAAGCAGGGGACTGGGGGCGCCACAGAGCATGGTATTGAGCAATTACGTCTCTGGGTAAACCCACATGTCACTAGGAAACTGTACCAGAATATAGGTTTGAATTATTAGAAGGTGATGGCTTAAATTATTAAGTGTAGGTATTATACCTGAGGTATCAAAGCTTGATAGAAATTGATGTCTTAAAGCTAGAAAGTATGATGATATCCATCATAGAATGGGGACGACATGTTTTAGTCGTCCTAAATCATGGAACAGATGCAAAAGATACAAATTGAGGAAGCTAACAATCCCAGATCACCCCCTAAGGTTTAAGGTTTTTAGAATTTCAAACTTTAAGGTATGATTTCTTTTAAAAGTTTTAATACATAAGTGGCGTGCGGTTTATTTTCTCTGCTAGGGTTTTCGTGTTGGCGTGGGGGTGTTGTTGCGTCTCATGGCCCATCTGTGTGGCCAATTGGTTACTGCCAGGGGGGAAGTCTTGCGAGGGGTCAAGGAGAGGGGTCAGGAGATGGATCTGGTGATGCGGGGGGTGGAAAAGGAGTGAGTTCCATATGGGGAAGTGGATGTTCTTTCGCTCAGGCACTTCAACGGCCTGTACCGAATATGAAATTCAAATGGCCTCTAAGAAAACGTGAACTGATTAATGGGGTGTTGGGATTCATTTTCTCGGATGTAGAGATGGATAGGGCGGCGGAGGAACTAAAGTTTGCACTGGTACTGAAGTTTGTGTCAAAGAGGCCTTCCATTGATGTTCTGCGGCTTCAAATCATCAAGACTTAGGGATTTACGGAGGTGCCAAAGAATAGTTTTATGGATGAGGTTCATGTGTTATTGCATTTGGCTAATGAGAAAGACTATCTACAGGCTTGGGTGAGGGAAGGTAGAATGGTTCCAGGCTATCAATTTCGGTTGTTCAACTAGTCGGTGGAGTTCGATGTGAATAAGGAATCATCTATTGCGTCGCAATAGATTTTTTTACCAGGCTTGCCGTTGCACTTATATCGTATGGACTAATTGCAGAGTTTGGCTTCTCAGTTTGGAAAATTTCTTGGTTCCGATAATGCGACTTTATATCTTACTTGGGTGACTGGGGCAAGAATATGTGTGGAAATGGATCTCCAAGATGAACGAGCTGATGGTTTTCCAATCTTAGTTGGGAAGAAGCAGCTTTGGCAGAAAGTTAGTTATGAGAAGAGGGGCTTTTACTGTCAGAATTGTATTAGGAAAAGGCATACGGCGATTGTGTGTCGATCGGGAGATAGAGCACGAGTTAATATTGGTAAAAAGGATGGGATGCGAGGACTAGGAAAGGACCATGTGGAGAATGTTTGGAAGGAAGTGGGGCGGAAGGAGGTAGGTGGGATTTCGTCCGATGATAAAAAAAAAAAAAAAAAAGGGTATGAGTGAAACAGAGGCTGTTGCAAAAGAGGTTCAGCTAGAGGGTGTAGTAGTGCATGAGGGGGTGGGTAAGGAGGGGAGTGAGAGGGAGGAGGAAACCGTTCTGGTAGAAGAGGGGGAGATAGTTCCATCGGAGGTGGTGGTAGGGAGTGGTGAGCATAATAAGATGGTGGTGGAGGAGATTCAGCTGCCAAACTGCCCTGAGGTTCCAACAAGGCTTTTTGTTTCAGAGGTGGGACCATCTGAAATGTTGAATACTGAAGAACAGAATAAAAGTGTGGCGCCAGTTGGTAGTGCTATAGAATCGAAAATTGATGAGGAGGATGTGGAGGAAGTGTAGTCTGATGAAGATATTCAATTTTAAAGTGATGAGTCTTTGGTAAGCATGAAAGAGAACGGTGGGGTCTGCCTAGCTCAGCCCATTGAGGCGCAGCTGGCCTCTAGTCAGGGGAAGGTGTCGTTAGACTATTCCTATGAGTGGGAAGTTGGTGAAGTTTTAGGGTTAAGGGGTAAAGGAAAACTGTATGATTCGGATATGGAGCAACGCTTGTCATCAAAAAAGAATGTGGAGGAAAATTGCGGAGGAAGTCCCAAAGGGTTCATAGCCATTCTCATAAGTTAGATTTTTGATTGATACATTTTTTTTTTTTGAACATTAGAGGGTTGAGCAAGTCTAGAGGAAGGCTAAAGAATTTAATAAAGAAGTTTAAACTGGAGAAGTTTGTTGTATCAGAACCGTTTGCGGCTGAGGATCATATGGTAACACTGGGTTCTTTTTTAAGTTTCCAACATTTTCTTTCAAATGAAAGTCGGGGTGGTAAATTGTGGATTTTTTGGAAGGATTTAAATGCCTTTGAGGTGGTTTCAATGACGGCGTAGATGGTGTCAAGCTGGTTTAGTAAGGACGGACAAAGGATCATGGTATCCTTTGTTTATGCGAAGTGTTCGTATGTAGATCGAAGAGAGCTATGGAGGAGTCTGGTAGAGACACAAGTTTCGAATGCTCCTTGGTTGGTTTTAGGTGATTTTAACATCATTCGAGGGGATACGGAAAGAATTGGTGGAAATCCAAGGCCTCTTATATCGATGGCAGATTTTAATGATTGTATTCATCAATGTGGGCTTGTTGATTTATCAAGTACATGTCAACTTATGTTGTGGTGCAACGAACATGAAGGGGTGTCTCGTACTTGGGTGAAGCTTGATAGAGCTCTTATTAATTTAGCTTTCTCAATTTCGTTTGGTTCGGCTTGTCTCCGATATTTGGGTCGGAAGTCTTCAGATCATTGTCAGATGGTGGTCTATGTGAATCGGCCGTTATCTTTATATGGTCCGCCTCCATTCCGGTTTCAAAACATGTGGTCCTCGCATGAAACTTTTTTGTCATGTGTGAAGGAGGCCTGGTGTAGGATGGACATGGGATCGGGACTCTTCAAATTGGCTTCACTTTTGAAACGCATGAAAATAGCGTTACGAGCGTGGAATCGGGGCATATTTGGGTGGGTAGGGGCGAAGATTCAAGCCCTAAAGGAATGCCTGGATGTTCTGGAAAGCCAGTTACAAGCTGGAATTTTAGTGGAGGATGAAGAGGAGTATTTGTCTACGGAGTTGGAGTTGCAGGTCTGGGAGAAAAGAGAAGCTACTCGCCTGGGTCAGCTTGCAAAAAAGAAATGGTTAACTGAGGGAGATCAGAACTCAAAGTTTTTCCATTCTGCAATAACTCAGAGGGGCAAGAAGAGTCGATTGGACAAAATGGTGATGGACGATGGAAGGATCTTGGACGGAGCGTAGGTGGTTCATGAGGAGGCTGCTAAATTTTTCCAAAGTCTCCTACCAAAGACATCCCCCATTGTGGCCAGCAACCTCTCAGCATTAATAAATCAGCAGATTTAAGAGGTTGACCATATTTTCTTGTGTGCAGTACCGACGAAGGAGGAAGTCAAAAGAGCGATATTCTTGATTCTGAAAGAGAGTAGTCTGGGTCCCGACGAGTTTGGATCAGAATTTTATATGGCTTGCTGGGATATTGTTAAGGAGGATCTCGTCGGAGCAGCACAAGATTTTTTCCAGGGGACTCATCTCTCAAGGTTTTATTCTTCCTCATTTATTCTTCTAATTCCGAAGGTGGATAATCCTTTGAGTTTTGAAAATTTTCGTCCCATTAGTTTGTGCTCAGTGGCTTATAAAATTTTTTCGAAAATTATTATTTCCAAACTCACAACTTTTGTTCAAAAGTTGGTTTCACATGAACAAGGGGCTTTTATTCTAGGGCGTAGTATTTTTGAGAATATTTCACTTGCACAAGAAATGATTCATTCTTTACAAAAGAAAAGGACAAGTGGTAATGTGATGGTTAAGCTAGAAATAGCTAAGGCCTATGATAGAGTTCATTGGGGATTTCTTTTGGAGGTGTTGAGAGCTTATGGGTTCTCGGATTGTTTTTGTAAAGTCAAAAGGAATTGTGTGGAGGCCCAGTGCTTTTTGGTCAAGATGAACGGTACTTCAAAAGGTTTTTTTCAGTCAGCGAGAGGATTGCGCCAGGGGGATCCCCTCTCCCCTTTACTATTTATTCTTATGGAGGAGGTTTTGACAAGGTTACTACATAGGAATTTTGATGATGGTCGTATTGGCAAATTTTATCATCCACTTGGGGCGCCTTTAGTTTCTCATTTAGTTTCTCATTGATGTTCTTGGTGGAAAGTGTGTAAACCAACTTCGGAAGGGGGTTTGGGTGTAAGAGATCTCAAAGAAGTTCAAAAATCATTACATATGAAACTTGCATTCAGGTTACTCACCTCTAATAATTTATGGGTAGATTGTTTTAGGGCCAAATATCGAAGGAACAATCATGTTCTTACCCGGATGGAGAGGCCAGCTGATTCAAGGTTTTTGGAGAGCTATGCTCATTACTATGCCAGAAGTTATGGATAATATGAAAATGTTGGTGCGTGGTGGGATTCCTCTTTTTGGTTTGACAGGTGGCTAGCTTCGGGCCCATTGTCTGTAAGCACAGAGGTGATATCTAATATGAAGCTCTGCATCCGTGACTGCTGGCAGCAGAATTCTTGGAATTTGGAGGTTTTACTGGAGTTGGTTGGAGCTGAAAAAACAATAGAAATTTTGCAGAATGTCCCTGTTGGTAAAATAGGTGTGGATATATGCATTTGGAAGCCAGCTCCTGATGGGGAAGTTCTCAACGAAATTAGCATGGGAGGTAGTGCGGAGTAGAGGAGAAAACCTAGTTTGGCATCATTGGTTGTAGCACCTTTTGCTGCCTAAAAGAATCTCCATTTGTTTATGGAAAATATGGTTTAGATGTTTGGCTGTGAATGATAGAGTGTAGACTAAAGGAATATAGTTGGCTTCGGCTTGTGACTAATGTGTGCAGAGATGTCGGGAGGATATGGATCATATTTTATCTACAGGTGACGTTGCTGCGGAGGTTTGGCATTGAGCTAGTGCGCTGTTGGGGATCTCGTTTCACCAAGTCGTCTCTTGGAAAACTAGAATGTCCAGCTGGTTTGTTTATGCCAGGAAGTCATCCATTAAAGGCCTGCTAATTGGGGTGATACCGTGTGTGATCACATGGTGCATATGGAAAAGAAGGTGCAAAGGAAGAAGGGAGGGTGTGAATTGGAGTGCAGTTCAGGTTTGGAGGCAAGTTAGATACTGGGTGAGTGTTGTGGTAGAAAATTCAAACGCTTTGCGAAAGCTCAAGCAGCCAGATTTGGAGATTGTGAGGGAACTACAATTGCCGAATCGTATTTCTTATGCAAGACCAGGTAGGCTGGTTTCATGGATTAAGCCTCCTTCTGATTGGGTTAAATTGAATTGTGATGGAAGCTGTCGAGGTAATCTCGGTAATTTAGGCGGTGGTGGTGTCATTTGTGACTGCCGTGGTGAGGTAAAAGCAACTTTTTCTAGTCATTTTGGGTAGGGAACGAATAATAGTGCAGAATTAAAAGCTATCTTGGAAGGAATTTGGTTGTGCAAACGATTTCGGTATTTGAATGTGGTTATTCAAAGTGATTCGAGTATTGATGTGGACTGGCTGCAGAAAGGCTCATGTTCTCTTTGGTATCTTTGGGATTTTTGGGAGGAAGTTTGGGCGGAATTAGAAGGGATGAACTTCATGGTGATACATCAGTTTTGGGAAGCTAATAGTACTGCTGATTTTCTTGCTAGAGAGGGGGAAATGGGTAAGAGCATGATTTACGAAGGGGGGCATGCGCTACCTTTTCTTCTTAAGGGGATTATTCGTTTGGATAGATTTGGTCTTCCATCCTTCCACAAATAGGATTGTTTAGTGTGTAGGTGTGAGAGTTTGTTTGTTTTTTTTTTTGGGTGGTAAATATTGGGTTTTTTTTTTTATGAATGTTTGTTTTGTTATCAAGGTATTTCTCCGCCAAAAGTGAGGATTTTTTAATAAATTTGGGTCGGGGTCAGGTTGCGAGTGGCTACCGGCTATTATTAAAAAAAAAAAAGGTTCGACAGACCTTGTTGGAAAGTCTCACTAAATCTAAAGCTATGGAATCTGCCTCCATGAGGACCTAAGTATGATCGAATCTAAGTTATGAATTTGGAGACTTTAGGAGGTGACTTATCTTTATGAGATTTAAAGGTATCAACTTTGCAAACCATCAATAATGATTACATATAAGGTTATGGATTATCCGAGCTGTAGGGCATTACTTAAGGATGTAGACACAACGAACCTTTGGAGATGAAATCTTTATTTGATGATGTAGGAGACAGTCAAGCTTACTTGGGAGTACGATTAACTAGCTCAACCAAATTTCAAGTTGGCTTCAGTTATGGTCTTGGTAAGTTTCTATGGTCTCTGAAATTGATATGGGTTACTACAAGTTTTGATGCTAGTTGGAAATAAGGAAAAGAGCTTCTAGGAAAATTTTATCGAATGGGAGATTATAGACGCCCATTATAGGTTAGTCATGATGATTTTGGATCTGCTAGAGGTCAGTACCTGTTTTAGATAAGATGTGCGAGATTGTGGTTAGATAGGTACATCTGATGAAACCTAGGTAATAAGTACATATATAAATATATTATGTTTCGTCTACTTGATTTATTTACTTACCTTTCAGAAAGTCTACCTTCTTGTTCAATTTGATGAAGTCATTCTGTCAACGATAGTGGTATCCATACAAGGTATCTTGGAACTATTTCGACGAACTGTTACAGTTATAATTACTTTGTGACAACCTCCACTTTTTTTGGAAGAAAATCATGTTCCTTATTAGTCCTTTGTTGAAGTACGCCTGTTGAGCCAGAGTGTAATTCCATTCATTAGGGGTGACTGGAACTAAGTTTCAAGGAATCATGAATTTTGACTAAAGATGAAGGAGACAATACAGTTTACGTGCAAAAGCTCATGGTTTTGGGAGACGGTCTATGTACTACTGAGGTATGGTAAGAGTTGATTTGGTAAGTGTGGGGTTGGATTAGAGAATGATGTCTATATGGAAACCTTAGGTTTGGACATGTTGATGAGGTCACTAGAGTATGTAGCAAAAATGCGGCACTTTGTAATATGATGGTTTAGCAGTGTGTTCTAATGGATATTGGGGAGAAATGTTTGAGATTTTGAGACCCTGTAGAAAACAAAAATTTAAAGCTACAATTTTTCATTTGGAAATGGTTAAGCTGTAGGATGCATCTACGATTATTAAGGGTTGAGGTCATAAGAGCTTGCAGGTAAGCAAAAGAAAGTGTGATAATAGTTTGGATGCTAGTTTTTTAGCATCAATCATAAACAATGTGATCTGAACTATGAGGCACTAATTTATAGGATCCTTGGATGTTGTAGATTAATTTTGGTGAAATCGAAAGTTCTGATAATATCTTTGGGGTTGTAGATGACATGTGGTATTGGGAAAACTGATCATGGTCTTGATATGGGAATAGTGATACAAGAACAATCACATTACGAGCTCTTGGGAGTAACCATAGTCAACCAAGTAGATTTCAAAATTTGACTTACTTCATCCAGTATGTTAGTGCACCTCTAGTGTTAATATTGTCTTTGGTCCACTGCTTGCCCATTTCGAAGACAAAATATATATTTAAGGGGGGAGGATGTGACACCCTAGACTTTGCCAAGTCTTCATTCATATTTTTTATTAACAGTTTATGTATAGTTATTGGGCCATGCAAGGTGATAGAGGATGCCTGGAGATATTTCTATATTTTTGGATATTGGAGCATTAGGCATAGAAGCCCACAAGAAAAGCCCACAAGTCCCATAACAGATTTTGGCCACTAGCAAGGATTTGGGCTTGAAACCCTAAGTTGAACTCTAGGGTTTACAAGGAGGCGCCACATGGGCAAGGGAAGATCTTTTGTTTCCCTAGAAGCTCATCATTAGGAACCAAGGGAAGAAGCACCTTGGTTAGCACATTGATGCCACTTGGCAAACATGCTTGAAGGCTTCTAGAAGAAGCTAAGGATACTTGTCTTTTGTTTAGAAGTTTAAAAAAGTTATAATAATTAGATAAGAAATTTGAAAATGAAAATTAAAAAATAGTTGTTGAGATGAGGTTTGTGAAACCGCCAGGGTATTCCATCGAGATTTATTTCGAAATAAATTATTCTCTACTTTTAAAATCTATATCTATGTATAATATTGTTCAACGTGATGAATTACCCGTTTTGATAGTCAATGTTAAATGTATTTTGTTAGTCATGAAAATGTATGTGCGATGTATTTTTTGAATATGTTAGCTTAGAATATTAATGTTGTTGAGATCAAATCAATAGCCTATAATCTTGCCTTCGATAAAGCTGAAAATCAAGCCGAGAGTTAAAACTAAGAAGAGATAAGGCAAGTTGACTCAGACTCCTAAAATAAAAAAATTTCACAAGGTAAGTGGGACTCAGTCATTCTAAAGAATGAAATAAATCTCTATAAAAAGAGAAGACTTCTACAACTCTAGGGATTCTCTCGATAAGTTATCTACGCACAAACTCCGCCATGCAAAGAGACTCCATGGGATCTTCTTCAAGGGTGGCATCATCTTCAACCTCCTGAAATCCTAAATCCCTCCATTATATTGAGAGATACGTGAGGCCATGAGAAATTGTAAATCCCCCATTATAGTAGATTTTGCCCCCCAAACAACCAGTAGATGTAGGCTTTTGCGTCGAACCACTTAAATCTGTATGCTGTGGATACTTATTGAGTATTCGACACATTTTGTATTAGATAACATAAATTGGAATATAAGGTTTAGCATAGTTCTTAGTAAGTTCACAAAAAAGGTGAGTACGCAAGTGACAGAATGTTTTTTAATTCAAACAAAATGATATGTTTTTTATTAACAGTTTATGTATAGTTATTGGGCCATGCAAGGTGATAGAGGATGCCTGGAGATATTTCTATATTTTTGGATATTGGAGCATTAGGCATAGAAGCCCACAAGAAAAGCCCACAAGTCCCATAACAGATTTTGGCCACTAGCAAGGATTTGGGCTTGAAACCCTAAGTTGAACTCTAGGGTTTACAAGGAGGCGCCACATGGGCAAGGGAAGATCTTTTGTTTCCCTAGAAGCCCATCATTAGGAACCAAGGGAAGAAGCACCTTGGTTAGCACATTGATGCCACTTGGCAAACATGCTTGAAGGCTTCTAGAAGAAGCTAAGGATACTTGTCTTTTGTTTAGAAGTTTAAAAAAGTTATAATAATTAGATAAGAAATTTGAAAATGAAAATTAAAAAATAGTTGTTGAGATGAGGTTTGTGAAACCGCCAGGGTATTCCATCGAGATTTATTTCGAAATAAATTATTCTCTACTTTTAAAATCTATATCTATGTATAATATTGTTCAACGTGATGAATTACCCGTTTTGATAGTCAATGTTAAATGTATTTTGTTAGTCATGAAAATGTATGTGCGATGTATTTTTTGAATATGTTAGCTTAGAATATTAATGTTGTTGAGATCAAATCAATAGCCTATAATCTTGCCTTCGATAAAGCTGAAAATCAAGCCGAGAGTTAAAACTAAGAAGAGATAAGGCAAGTTGACTCAGACTCCTAAAATAAAAAAATTTCACAAGGTAAGTGGGACTCAGTCATTCTAAAGAATGAAATAAATCTCTATAAAAAGAGAAGACTTCTACAACTCTAGGGATTCTCTCGATAAGTTATCTACGCACAAACTCCGCCATGCAAAGAGACTCCATGGGATCTTCTTCAAGGGTGGCATCATCTTCAACCTCCTGAAATCCTAAATCCCTCCATTATATTGAGAGATACGTGAGGCCATGAGAAATTGTAAATCCCCCATTATAGTAGATTTTGCCCCCCAAACAACCAGTAGATGTAGGCTTTTGCGTCGAACCACTTAAATCTGTATGCTGTGGATACTTATTGAGTATTCGACACATTTTGTATTAGATAACATAAATTGGAATATAAGGTTTAGCATAGTTCTTAGTAAGTTCACAAAAAAGGTGAGTACGCAAGTGACAGAATGTTTTTTAATTCAAACAAAATGATATGTTTTTTCATTTCTTAACAGTTATTATTAACTACCAATGACACTTATTTTCACACCTTTCTGACATAAACCATTTTATTTAAATTTAAATGAAACAATACAACTGCTTCTATTACATTTTTTTGAAGTTCTAAGATTAGTGTTCATAATTTACAATTTGCACACTATATAAACAATATTGTATCCATATGAAAAAACACTCAGATTCTCTTTTGCAAAACTCAATTTCATGAGTGGGAGGCAATATTTGGGAAGAAATTGATGATGAAATGGAGTCTATATTGTCTAATAAGACAGGAATCCTTGTATATTTACCTTCTAGTTCTAAACCCATAGGATGCAAGTGGATTTTTAAGAGAAAATTAAAAACTGATGGATCCATTTATAAGTATAAGGCTAGACTACTAGCAAAAGGGTTTGGACAATCCAAGGGCATTGATTATTTTGATACATATGTTCCTGTAGCTAGGATTTCGTCAATTAGAACATTGATATCTTTGGCCTCTATATTTAACTTTGGCCTCTATATTTAATCTTGAAATTCATTCAATGGATGTGAAAACAGCATTCCTAAATGGTTATTTGGATGAAGAAGTAAATATGGAGCAACTAGAGGGTTTCATTGTTCCAGGTCATGAAAACAAGGTTTGTAAATTAGTCAAATCTTTGTATGGTTTAAAACAAACTCCCAAACAATGGGATGAAATATATATGTAGTTGTTTCCAATGGTATTCGTTTGAATGAAGCAAACAAATCTACTTACTCTAAAGTATGCAATAATCATTCTGTAATAATATGCTTGTATGTACATGATATGATAATTTTCAATGATAATAACACATGCATTAAAGATACAAAATTTTTCATGCCATCTCACTTTGATATGAAAGATTTGGGTGTTGCTCATACCATACTTGGTATTAAAATATATAGGAATGATAATGCATATGCCATGACACAAAGTCATTACATTGGTAAAGTTTTGAGTAAATTTAATTATTTACTTGAAAAAACATCTCGTATTCCATATCCATTCTAACCACTAATGCATTATCACACTCAGGAACTGAATCCTCGCGAAGTGAACCCTCTCTGATACCAATTGAAAAAGTAGTGGTTCTATCCCAACACAACACCAAGAGGAGGGATGAATAGGTGTAAATCAATTTTGATGGTCTATTCAAAAATATTGTTAAACAAACAATTAATCAATGGAACAAATCACATAAATAATCAACAAAGCAATTTGGTCACGAAGTGAAAACTTAATTGAAGAATGTCTTCAAAATCTAAAGCCACTTCGAGTGAAGTCACCCCCTCAAATTCACTATAGAAACTTTAGTTTGTTACAACCAATTTAGAAACACTCACAAAACTTTTGTAGTAGCTAAACTTGGCTTGCAACACCACGAGTGACCCACTCGATCTCTACACGCATGCAGTGCCGGACCTTCGACCCTTCTATAGCTTCTCATGAGAACCTCTTGATCTCTGCATCAACAGCAGCTCCGGAAACCTTCTAGCCAATGAACACGTCTACACCAGTGGACTCGACTGTGTTTAATCTTGAGTGTGATATGATGGAGAAGTATTTTCCAATAGAGATTCGACTTTGAATGTGTAAGAGAGTGTCTCTCAAGTGCTCTTGGAAGACGCTCTATTTTAGCTCAATTTCTCCACATCTTGGGCAGAGTATAAAGTCCCCTTTTATACACCCACACACAAGCGATGCTCAAACCCTTGTTTAAGTGACTTTACCAAACATTGGCTCGAGCAGAGTGTTGAGAGTGAGTCGAGCGCACGTTGAAATGCAAAAGTCCCTCGAGCTCTATGTTGAGCGAGGGTTGAGCGAACTCCCTACCTGGATCACTGCTCAAGCTCCATGTTGAGTTCCACTCGAGCGCCATGTTGAGCGCAGCTTGAGCAAACTCTCTGTACGAGTTTCGCTTGAGCTCTATGTTGAGTGCCAATAGAGTGAACTCTCTGTATGAGTTACGCTCGAGAGCCATGTTAAGTGCTGCTCGAGCTCCTTGTCGACCGCATGTCAAGCTAACTCTCTGTATGAGTTTTGCTCAAGCCATGTTGAGCTCACTTTGCCCCTTTCCCACTTCAACACAATTTTACAAAGGTTTTCACAAGAATATGCCAACACACTCATTTTTACACTAACACTTGCTAATTTCGTATCATGTTCATGTTGGATTCACCGGTCGTGTCACATATTGGCACTCCTAAATGATCTCCCACATTCCTTTTGGGGATATGCTTTAGATCCACCGATTCACTTACTGAATTTAGTTTTATCTACGTATGTTCTAACACACCTATCGAATTGTGGATAGGGTGAAAGCCCAGTATGAGATACCTCCACATTTGGGGATGTCCAACACATGTGTTGAATAAAAGACTAGTAAGTTGGAACCTGAAATGGAAGTATCTATGTTTTAAGGTTATCCTAATGGAACTAGGGGAGATTTGTTCTATATACAAACAAATAACAAGGTATTTTTTAGCACAAATGTAGGGTTCACGAAAGATGATTATATGGACAACTTTACACCACAATGTAGAGTTGTTCTGGAAGAGATCGCAAATGGTTCCGATGGACAGATTCCTAAAACATTTAGGGATGAAGAAGTTGTATTTGGTACACCATAGATTACTATTGATCAAACACATTCTACACTGGTGCCACGTAGTAGTGAGAGAAAGGGTTATTAGGGCAACTAAAAGACAAAGTCTTTTGGGAGAAACTAATGAAGTCATCCCAGAAGGGCTTGAAACTGATCCTCGATCCTATGATGAGGCCATCAATGATGCAGATGCAGAATATTGGGCCCAAGCTATAGAATCAGAGTTGGAATCTATGTATTTTAATAAGGTTGTGGAGCTAATAGAGGTAGTTGAAGGAATAAACCTATTGGGTGTAAATCTACACGAGGAAAAGAGGAGTGGACGAGAAGGTTGAAGCCTTCAAGGCATGACTAGTAACAAATGGGTTTAAATTATGAAGAAACTTTTTGACAATAGCCATATTGCTCAAGTCTATATGGATACTCTTATCTATTGCAACCTATTTTGACCATGAGTTTTGGCAGATGGACGTCAAGACGACATTTCTTAATGGCCATCTTGATGAAAACATCTACTGAAGCAACTAGAGGGATTCTAGCAAAGGGCCAGAGAAACATGGTTTGCAAGTTGTATAGGTCCATTTTTTTATGGGACATCATATTTGGGCAATCAAGCAATCGTTTGGTTTTGATCAAAACTTTGATGAACTTTGCTCATATAAAGAATGTCATGACAACATAGTAACATTTTAGTGCTACATGCCGATGATGTCTTGCTCATTGGGAATAAAGTGGGAGTATTGTCATGTAACACCTCCCTTCCCATAGGTTAGGAAGTCTCACGTAATTTTCATAAAATATTATCCAGCAAGATATTTCATAATTAATAAATTAAATAATTAATGCCTAGCATTAAATTCAACTGCTCCATCTAAGTTTGGCCCGCCTACTCATGGTCATCATCTTCACCTGGTTGGTTTAAAAATATGAAATAAAACTAAAATAAGTTAAACATTCAATAAAAACTCATCACAACGTAAACATAATAAACGTAAGGTTTTCATAAAATTTTTCATGTTGAGAATTTAAAAACATGACTAATCATATTGATGTTTATGTTATACATGACTTGTCTTGATTTATCTGAATTAACTGATTGATTTGATTTATCTAACTAATTTAACTGATCTGATTGGCCAACACATTTAACCCTGTGTGTGAGGTTGTGCACCGGCCCACATCTCGTTGCAGCAAGGGGAGCCCCTGAACGTATTCTGGCATACTATGGTGGACCACACTTGAGTCCATGGCTTGCACATCCACCCTGAAACTGCATTGGTACTGTGCATTTGAATGGCCATCTGATTTACTAATTAACTGATCTTATATTATCTTGCACCTAAATTTAAGATAACTTATGTGTTTTATGCAACGTGAGATGCATGATTTACCTACTTATATGAATCTGAACATAATGTTAAATGACATAATCATGTGCTATGCTTGGTGACATGCTTGCATATGACATGAGTAGTGCATAAAAATGGTTGTCAAAGAACTGGTGCTAATAATAATTTATATAAGCTTATTTGTGATGATTCTAATTTGTGATCAAATTACTTACTTCGCTACACTGTTTCCTGAATCTCACTTCGTAGTTCGTCACCTATACGAAGTATAAAATATCACTAAATCAGTTTAAGAAAATGTGACCTAAAATCTTACTTGATTAAGTTCAGACTGTAGAAAATAACCAAACGAATATTATGTTTAATGCAAAATCAATTAATGCTGACATCTTAATTTACTTAAATAACCAATAATATATTAAAATTTTGCAAAATAATTGAGCTATATTTAATTCTAATAAAAACAAGTCGTGAAAACCTCAACTCTTAAATTAGGTTTACTTTCTTATAATTAACATAATTATTCAATTTTAAAATAAATCTAATAACTACTAATACCATTTAAATATTCTTAACATATTTCTTTATTTTCAATTTACAACTTTAATAGTATAACTATATATCAAAATCTATTTAGGTAAACAACATAATTCTTTTCATAAGTTAGACTTAAGTTGAATTTAAAGTTGTCCAGAATAAAAATTAAAACTTACTATTTACTACTGAAATCTATTTGTAAGAATTAATAGATTTAATATTATAATTTAAATCCTTAAACAATTTCTATAAGAAAAATAAAGTTTCATTAAAATAAAATCCTGGGCTAACATATTTATTCAATTAAAATTAAGTCCAACTTAACATATTATAATAGTTTTCTGAAATATGAAAAACCAAACTTAATATACCATTTAAGCCGAAGAGAAGATACAAGTGTAAATAATATCCTTTCAAAATAGAGTGTTGCTAGGGTGCCGCCCAGCAATGGCCGTTGGGCGTGCCCTTAGGCACAATTCACTTTTTTTTTATTCATATTTTATTAATATTTTTAAAAAATATGAAAAACAAAAATCAATAGTCACTTTCTTAATCAATAAATAAAAACATTAAATACATAAACGATCAAAATGAGAGAGCAAAATAAGACAACATAGCAGCATTATTCTTCAAAATAAACTTAACTCAAAACATAAGTAAAATAAGCCTAGTACTATGACAAGGCCAGGTAAACTCCAAGTTTAAACAATCTGCTAAGCTTCACACTAAGGCCATTAACATAATGTAAATACAAGGATGGTAATCTAATTTAACACAAAAGAGGCATTTATGTGTTCGATTTCCACTTTCGACAGCAGAGCATCATCCATTGAGGGATACCATTGAGAAAGAGAGGGCTTGAAGGCTCACCGTGCGTACCACGACAGGGACAGTAGAGCTATGGCTAGAGTGAAATCGACGTCGGTGGAAGCTTCTGTGCAACAGACTCACCGAGAGGAGGGAACATGCGATGGAGTTGGGTGGCCGGAGTCGAGAAACACAGAGGGAGCATATTCGGGATGGAGGAGACATGGTGGAGCTAGGGTGCATGCGACAGCAGTTCTGGTTGTCCGAACTGAGATCAACGGCGGCAGCGAGAGTTGGATTACTTCCAACGGCGGCAGCAATGAGTTGGGTGAACTTGGGCCATCCATGGAGGAAGTTGGTATTACCTGGGGTGGAGAGGGAGTTTCATGATGTGGCAATTCTTCAGTGCATCACTGGTGCAGTGGAAGACCGTTGAGACTCGGAGGAAGTAACCCCAAGTGGTGCCTGCACTTTCTGTGCCGGTTTGAAAATGCTCCCATTGCCATACCATGAGTTTGCTCTTTTTTTGCTGTGTTAAAACAGAGAGGTTCTTAGGTGGTGTACTGGGTGGCTAGTGGCGAAATGGGGGTTTTCGGTGGCTGATTTCGTGCATTGGGTGGAGGTGATCAAAGCTTTGGCCTTCATGATTGTGCTCATTTCTTTGCTTCAGTTTGCGAGGGGCTTCATGTAAGGGTCTCCATGTTTTCGGCATGTATGCTTGTGTTTGTGGCAGTTGACGCTGGCCATGGTGTTGGCATGGTGAATGTGGGATGTGGGCAGTAAGTGGTGGAGCTGATTCGAAACGGATGTTAGCTTGTGGGAGTGCTACGACAGCGAGGCACTTGGTTTTCTTGTGGCGCAGTTATTGTGGAGTGACCGACATGAAGGGTAGTGGAAGAGAGAAATAAATTTACGAGAGTTTTGGCATTTGAGTCTATGGCCTCGTTTGAATGTTGAACTGAGTTGAGATGAGTTATTCTTTATAAATAGTAGTGAGTTGAAATGATGGAGTGGGTTTTGTAGAGTTCACCTAAGATAAGTTTAGATGTGTTTGGATCTGGAGATGAGTTTAGATATATTTATGGAAAGTTAAAGAAGATTGTGAGTCTCGCGTGTAAAGTGGTGTTAAGCTAAAAAAAAGTTGTGAATCCCATGTATAAAGAGGTTTTGAGTTGAGATGAGGTTTTGGGGTGGAGAGGGAGTTTCAATTTAGTCAATGAACCAAACATGGCCTAAGAAATCGGCTGAAAGCGTTTTACAAAAATGGAAGACTCCCAATTATAAATCATACTTTAAAAGACACTAGAGATGACCAAGTATAACGAGAAAAAAATTAGGGTTGCCCTTGCTAGGATGGTGATAGTTGATGAGTTGCCTTTTTCAGTTGTTGAGGGCAAAGGGTTTCGAGACTAGACTAAATCTCTTGATCATAGGTTTCCTATTCCTTCTCGTTTTACGGTAATGAGGGATTGTATGAGGCTATTATTGAGAGAGAATGATAGTTCGAAAAAATATTTTTGACGACTAAGCAAAGAGTGTGCTTAACCACCGACACTTGGACACCTATCCAAAACATCAATTACATGTATGTCACGGCTTATTTTATTGATAGTAGTTGGAAGTTGCATAAGCAGATAATTTCATTTAGTCGTATTAGTGATCACAAAGGGGCAAAGATTGGGAGGGCAATGGAGGAGTGTATGCTTATTTGGGGGATTGACAAAACTTTTACAATAATGACAGACAATGCTTTTTCTAACGACTCTGCTATTGATAGGTTGAGAACAACTGAAGTTGGAAAAGCGGAGTGTGTTGCGGATCACGACTTTATTCACATGAGATGTACTGCACACATTTTAAACCTTATTGTCCAAGAAGGTTTACAAGAAGTTGATGATTCAATCACAAAGATCCGCAATTTGATTAAGTATGTGAAGTCTTCTCCCGAAAGACTTGCCACTTTCAAGTCTTGTGTTGAGAGGTCAAAAGTTCCATGTAATAGTTTCTTATGTTGGAAGTGGCCAAGAAGTATAAAAAAGCCTTATAACTTTTGCTTGATGAGGATCCATACTCACAGATTTATTTGTTTGAAGATGGGCATGAGAAAAGAGGATTAGGAGCTCTCGAGCCCGATGATTAGGAGGCTATAAAAAACTTTTCGAAGTTTCTAGGAGTATTTTATAATGTCACATTGCATATTTATGGTACATTATATGTCACTACAAATTTTTATTTTCAAGAGCTCATTACTATTCATGCCAACTCGAACAACTTTTGTGACAGTAATAATCAACGCTTGGGTGCAATGGCCATTAGAATGAAAATAAAATATGATAAATAATTGGGGGCTCTTGGAAAGATAAACAAGTTATTGTTTGTTGCTTTCATTCTTGATCTGCGGTACAAGTAAATTACTCAAGCATATTGGTTGAATAAAACTTTGGGCAATGAGAACGGTGAGGAATTTGTTGAAATCCTCAAGAAGGATATGAAACATCTAAGTCAGTATTTAGCACATGAGATCATGTCCTGGATCCGTTTGGGAGTTCTTTGGCTCCTAGAACCATAGAGGCCCGTGTGTACGCAAAACTGGTTGAAGTTCACTTCTATATGCTTGAGTCAAAATTATTGGGATACAATTGATGATGTGAAGATCTATAAGTTAGACTCAGGTAATATATTTCAAATTTATTTAGTTTTGTTAAATATATATTGATTTGTCATTTTTTATACTAATTTCTTATAGTTTAACATCTTATTGTAGGATTGACCATTAGTCATGACAAGTTTACTACATAAAGACGATTGAGGTTTGATGTGTATTTGTGAATTTGTGTAATTTGTTGTTTGTTCAATTTTGTTTTCTTTATTTTTATAAATTTATGTGATATCTTATTTCTTCACTATTTTTTTTTCTTTTTTTCTTTAGGCACAGCTTGGTAGGGCGCTCACAACGTGCTGTGGGTGCCCATGTTGCAAATTACAATTTTTTTTATTTCAAATATTTTTTTAACATATTTAAAAAAACAAACAAACACAAATTTACTAATAATCACTTTCTTAATCATTTAAAAAAAACTTAAAATATAAGATATGACAAATTTTTCTTTTAATATACACAAGTTGTAAATCATAATCTATTTAATTATATAAAAACTAAGTTTTCAATTGCTGACTCATACCATAAAATTCGAAAATGATAGGGTGGGAGAGACTTGCACCAACTGAAAAGAGAAGTGAACAAGCGGTGAGTCCAGATTTTGAGAATTAGATACAAAAACTTTTTTTGCTCCAAGAAAGCTCCAAGAATCTGAGAGGTTGAACAAGAGTTTGGCCTCGGGTCCTCCTGCAGGGGGCCATGGCAGCCAAGAATGTCAAGGTAGGCCGACGTTCTTTTGTAGAACTGGTCTCTGTGGTTCCGCAACCTCTTCCTGAATTATCTGTGCCTCATCGTGGGCCAAAGTACGTGGATGGAGAAATATGTTTTCAGTTCACTAAGGAGGAAATTGCTCGATCTGCGGAACCTTTTCGTTTCTCTATTGTGTTGAAGTTTCTAAGACAGAGACCCTCGTTGGATGCGATTCGGTCGTTTATACATCTCCGCTGGGGATTATCTTGCATGCCGATGGTTACAGCTATGCGGAGACCAAGAAATGTTTTCATCCGAATGACAAATGAGCAAGACTTCTTGAAAGCAATCTCTCGTGAAATTTGTGAGGTTAATGGGGTTCAGTATCGAGTTTTTCATTGGAAACCAGATTTCAATGAAGATGAGGAACCGTCGTTGGTCCCAGTTTGGATAGTGCTGCCTGGTCTTCCACCAAATTTTTATCATGAATCTTTTCTAAAGATTTTCACTGCTCCGATTGGTCGATACATTAGAAGAGATAACCCAACAAAATGTGCAACTCGCACGGATGGAGCACGTTTATGCTTGGAGATGGATGCATCAAAAGAACCGATTTCTTATTTTTGGATTGGGATGCCAGGGTCGAGACGTAAGCAGGAAATTCTTTATGAGACGCTTCCAGCGTTCTGTTCCAAATGTAAAGTTCAAGGGCATAACGCACGTACATGTAGATTGAATAATCGGATAGATGGAGAAAAGATTTGGATACGTAATAATGTAAAAGATACTGAAGAAAAAAAAATAGAGCAACAAGCGGAAAAAAATGTTGAGTTGGATAAAGGCAAGGGATTGATGATGATGGACGTAGGAATGGAACAAGGATATACGAGTGCAAAGTTAGCTTCGTCTCAGGATCAACAAAGGGATTGTGGTGCAAAGGATCAACAACAGGATCTGGGTGAAAAGGAGGGTGAGATTCTGGATAATTTGGAGGGACAAGAAATGGATGTTAGGTTGATTGAAGAAAATGTATTATCAGGTAAGGAGTATCATGTAGAGGAGATAGACGAAGAATAAATAGATGGAATGAAAATGAATGATACGGTGAATTTGGAAGGGGAGGGGTTGCACGAAGTGAGGTTTGCTGAATTTGTAAACAGGGAAAATTTGGAGAGTAATTTGAATTTTGAAAAGGGAGTAGAGCAGATAGTTTCAGACTCGGAACTGGAAATAATTCCAGAGGAGAATCCTAAAAAGAATAATTGTATGGAGGATACTGTCTCTGAACCAGATAAGGAGTTAAATGTGGAAAATTTCTCTAAACAAAAAGATTATGCTTCGGACAATGAGGGTGCTGATATTAAGCGAAAAGGAGCTAGGAAAATATTTCAAAAGGTTAGGAGTTCGAATCGGGTGAGTTCTCGGCCTAATAAATTTTCTATATGATTGGTCCAATTTTATCATGGAATATTAGAGGGTTTGGAACTTCTAGAGGTCGATTAAAAATTTTGGTTAGGAAATTAAAACCAAAAATTGTTGCTTTAATGGAACCTTTTGCTTCATCGGATAAGGTGCAGGATGTCATACGGTTTCTACACATGGATAAGTTTATTACTAATGATGGGGAGGCTGGTAAGATTTGGGTGCTTTGGCAAGATGATATTTCAGTTCAGCCGATTCTTTGTAAAGAACAATATATTTTAATTCGTGTTGGTGTTGGTGTTGGAGATACTACTGTCATTTGCTGCTTTGTTTACGCCAAATGTAATATGGTAGAAAGGAGAGAAGTGTGGGAGTCCCTCAATGGTCAAACACTAGGAAATGAACCTTGTATTGTTGTAGGGGATTTTAATATTATAAGGGAAGATTCAGAACGTCGAGGTGGTAGACCACGTCCGAGAATGGCAATGGAAGATTTTAATAGTTGGATTGAAAATTGTGGTTTAATGGACATGAAATCGTCGGGAAGAAGGTTTTCTTGGTGTAATGGCCAAAGAGGGCTATCACGTAGTTGGGCAAAATTGGACAGAGGGTTATTAAATGCTAGTTGCTTAACAAGATTCCCTAATGTGAATAACTGCTATTTATCGAGATCAACATCAGATCACTCGCCTATGTTTATTCAATTTCAGTCTGAACCTTTTTTGTATGGACCTTCTCCATTTCGGTTTCAACAAATGTGGATAGAGCATCCAGATTTTCATGAGTTTGTGGGGAGAATTTGGAAAGAGGGAGTGGGCAGAATGGGACTTCTGAAGGTGGCTTTTAAACTTAAAAAATTAAGAGGTGCTTTGCGTGAATGGAATAAGTGTATCTTTGGAAGAACCGAAGCTCATATTCAGGGGTTAGAAACTCAAATTGAGGAATTTGAATCCGAGCTACAACAGAAATGGGACCCGGGGATCGAACAGGAACTTGTGCTTAAAAATATGGAATTAGCTAATTGGCGCAGTCGGGAAGAAATTAGATTGGCTCAAATGGCAAAAATTAAATGGCGTACGGAAGGGAATCAAAATTCATCTTTCTTTCATGCGTACTTATCTTATAAAAGGAAAAAAAGAGTCACGGAAATGAGGCTTCAAGATGGAACTTATTTGAGATCTCCTGAGGAGATCCATTTAAGTGCAGTAAATTATTTCTCTAATTTTTTACAAAAAGAAGGTCAGGACAGTTTGTCGGATTAATCTCAGATTATATCGTCTGTTATATCATTGGAGGAAAATGAGGCAATTGGTGCACTTCCTTCGATTAATGAAGTGAAAAATGCTTTGGATTCCATTCCTTCTAATAGTGCGTCGTGGCCGGATGGTTTTGGATCGGGTTTTTTTAAGAGTGTATGGGACATTATTAAGATGGATATGATGGCAGCGGTGGAAGAATTTTTTAGAGGAGGTAAATGGTCGAGATTTTATACGTCTTCATATGTGGTCTTAATCCCAAAGATGGACATGCCAACAGGGTTTGATAAATTTAGACCGATAAGTCTTTGTTCGGTGTTTTATAAAATTTGCTCAAAGGTGATTGTCAACCGTTTGGCAACTCTGCTTCCAAAAATAATTTCCGTTGAACAAGGTGCGTTTATTCCTAGAAGAAGTATATTTGAAAACATTAGTCTGACTCAGGAAATGGTCCATTCTATAAATAAAAAAATACATGGGGGAAATGTGGTATTGAAGCTTGACATGGTCAAGGCATATGATCGTGTTGAGTGGGAGTTCCTCTTGAAGGTGCTCCAATCTTTTGGGTTTTCTCCTGCAGTTTGTGGATTGATTAGGGAGTGTATTACTACGCCTTGGTACTCGATATTAATGAATGGTACGACGAAAGGTTTTTTCAAAGGTGGTAGAGGATTGAGGCAAGGCGATCCTTTGTCGCCTTATTTGTTTATTATTTTACAGGAGGTCCTTTCTCGGATAATAAAAGAAAAGGTCGCAGAAAAAAGTTTTGGACATTTCTCTCAGCCTAGAGGTACAATTTTAGTATCTCATCTAATGTATGCGGATGATGTGGTCATTTTCACTAATGGCGGTTGTCGATCAATTCGGTGTCTTCTAAATATTTTAAATACATATGAGAAGTGGTCTGGTCAATCGATTAATAAAGAGAAAATTGCTATGTATTTCTCAAAAAAACTTCCGATGGCTAGAAGAAGGAATCTCAAAAGATTGACGGGGTTTTCGGAAGGTAAGTTTCCATTTAAATATTTGGGGGTTCCTATTGTTTCGGGAAGAATGAAAATTGGTGATTTGGAAGAGTTGGTGAATAAGGTTAAAAGAAAAATTAGTTGTTGGAAAATGAAATTACTATCGGCGGGGGGAAGAGTGATTCTATTGAGGCATGTTCTTGCTAATATGGCGTTACATCAATTGGCAGTTTTACAAGTTCCAAAGTTAATTATTTCTTCATTAAATCGGTTATTGAGCTCTCTTTTTTGGGGAGAAAGGGATGGAAAGGGTAAGAAAAAATGGGTTGCTTGGAGAAATATTTGTAAGCCAATAGAAGAAGGAGGTTTGGGTATTAGATCGTTTGATGAAATACAAAAGGCTCTCCATTTAAAACTTGCCTGGAAATTGATGCATGAAAATTCTCTTTGGACAAACTTTTTTCGTTCGAAATATGTGGGGAATAAACCTTTGATGCTTCTGGATTCTCAAAAGGGTACAAGTTTTTGGCGGATGATTGTTAGAAGTATTCCTATAGTTTTGAGTAATTCTAAATGGAAAATTCGAGAAGGAAATGTATTTTTTTGGTATGATAAATGGCTGGATCAGGGGCCTCTTGCTGATAATTTTTTGGTAAGTGAGCAACCTCTTTTGAAGATTAAAGATTGTCAATTGGATAGAGGATGGGATATGGTTCGGTTAGAGAGGCTAGTGGGGACTGAGAATGCAGAGAGGGTACTAGAGGTTATTGCAAATTGTAAGGAAGGAAGTGATTTGTTAATCTGGACTACTAGTGAAAGTGGTAAGTTTTCAACAAAATCAGCTTGGGAATGTGTTCGAGTTAGAGGCCAGAATTTTGAGGGGCATAAATGGATTTGGAATAGCATACTTCCCAAAAACTTTTCTGTCCTAATGTGGAAGGCATGGCATGGAGCTTTAGCAGTGGATGATAAAATTCGGAGAATTGGCATCCCTTTAGTCTTGAGATGCAATTGTTGTATTCAAGGAAAATATGAAGACTTAAATCATGTTTTATTTGATGGAGGAGTGGCTGCTGAGGTCTGGAAAAAAACTGGAGTTATGCTTGGTCTACCGATTGGAAGAAACTGGTATGAAACTTGTCTTAGTTGGTTTCGGAGAGCTTCATATGCCTCTCAAACAGGTGTCATTTTGGGTGTATTACCTACTGTTATTTCGTGGAGGTTATGGACTAGGAGATGTAAGGCCCGTATGGAAGGGAAGTTTGAATCTGGTCAGGTTGTGTGGAAATCTATCAAACAGTGGGTAGGTGTTATCTGTCAAGGGTTTTCAAAGCCTAAGAAATTCACTCAGACTGACTTTTACATTCTTAATTGTTTCAATATACATCAAGTCCCAATCAAGCAAAAACAAATTAATTATATAGCCTGGTCTAAGCTGGCACAAGGCCGTGTGAAGCTAAACACGGATGGAAGTAGTCTAGGGAATCCAGGTGTGTCAGGGGCTAGAGGTGTGATTCGGGACATGCATGGAGTGTTGTTGTTAGCATTTTCAAAGAATCTTGGGTATGGTAACAGTACTTATGCAGAGTTACGAGCGCTAGTGGAGGGTGTTAAACATTGTAAGAATATGAATTCCAGTGCAGTAGATATTGAAATGGATTCTAAAGTGATTCTGTCATGGTTGGATAATAAAATATGCGGTAGCTGGTATTTGGAGGATTTTTGGGAGGAATTGCAACTTCTGCTCATTAATATGGATATAAGGTTTATGCACATTCATAGGGAAGGAAATGCGGTTGCGGATTGGTTAGCTAGAAGGGGGGCAAGCGATGGTGAAGTGGAATGGAAGAGTATGAGTGAGGTCTCTCCTCTGTTGCGGGGTTTGATCAGAGTTGATAAATGGGGTCTCCCTTCAATTAGGCGGAAGAGCTAGATGAGTTTAATTGGTGCGGAAGTGTTACCAGTTTCTTCTGCTGGTTTTCTTTCGCGCAAGTACCTGTTAAGTGGAGGAGTGATTCGGTTTTGTGTCTCGTTTTGCATTTATAGGCAGGTTTTTGTGTCTCAGTTTTGGTACTGTTAGTATGGGTCTGCTGTTTTTCGGTGGTATTGTAAGGTTGGTTTTGGTTTTGGTTAGTTAGATACACGGGATGGTTTTTTGTAAATCCCGAGTGTCAGTTTGTTACCACGGTTTTCCTCCGCCATAAGTGAGGGTTATTAATAAAATTGGGACGGGGTCACTAATGGACAGGTGGCTTCCGACTCTTCTATAAAAAAGCGGTGAGTCCAGACTCCAGAGGGCTACGTGAAGCGGCGAGTCAATCTGTTTTAGAAGCAAAGATATTTCAGTGATTTTCTGAAAATGTTCTCAAGACTATGTCAGACACAACAGAATACAGTTCCCCCAAACAATCCCAGAAAAAGATAAAAGAGACAATTTTGCGGTCTCAAAGACACATTCTCAGGCTGCAATTTGGAAAGCTTCAAAACCTCTTACGCCTGAAGATAAGGTCTCTTCTGATTCTCTTCCTGGGGTAGTGAAAGCAACTGTATCATATGCCTTTGTCTTTTTCGTGGTTTTCCATTTCCTTTGTCTTATCTGCGCACCACACTGCACACATATACATCTTCACTCCAATCCCACCCAAATGCAATCGGCGAGGAAATGCTCATTAACCGTACATGCAGGACCACATATACAACATGCTCCCAAAAATCAATTTCCATGAGAAAAGAAAAAAAAAATTGACGAAGAAAAATCACCACTTCTGCAGATTCAATTTCCCAAAACTCAATCGTCACGGGCCATCGCTTCGGCGACGGATGCCAGCTTCTGCAGATTCAACTTCACGACGCTGTCTGCAAACAGATGCGTGTCTTCCTCGGTGTTTCCATCCGGTACATCCACTATATAAGATTCCAACACCACGGTCCAGATCTTCGCGTCGCGACGGAACCCGCGCAACTACGTGGCCGACCGTAATTTTTCAGCCAGTGTTCCCTTCCAATGATACTGAACCCGGTGACATGCTGGTCTTCGTCCAACATATCGAGCCTCTCGGTACTGGTGTCCGCTGGTAATGACCCATGTATGTAACGTGCCAATGCTATTGTTATTGTTGTACAGAACAAGAGTTTGTAAACAAAAGTTCTCCAGTCAAGAAATGTTCCAGAATCTGTTATCGGTATGAAAACTTATTTTCATTTTAATCAGCATTTGGCTAATACGTTTCAATCCGGTATGGGTATAGAATTCGTGGTGTTTACTCTATTGGTTTCTTATTTTTCGCTTCATATATTTCTCACCGCCGTAGCCCAGTCGTGAGCCCACGTGGAGCCGCTGTTGGCCATCACTGAGAGGCCTCTATTTTAACTCCATGAAACAGAGCATCCACCTCTCCTTTTTCCAACCACTACAACCACCACAACTAGAGCCCCACCAAATGGGAACAACGGTAAAGGAGAAGATCTGAAAAGTGGGGCCCAACCTCGAATTTGTCTCTGTTGATTACCATTTTTGACGTTCACGGTTCACCAACCATTTTCGGGATTATGCCATGGAAACTGCCATATGCGGTCGAGTCCCTCTTTCACCCAACCATGTCTATAACCCCCCCAAAACCCGGTACCTGTCTCACTCTCACACACAATTTTTGCTTCAATTTTGACTTCTCAATGAAGAGTTCTTCGTGATTTCCTCTTCATACGTCAATCGAATCGGGTCATTTGTAACATTGTATTATTTGCAACAGAAGCTTTTACGTTCGTTTTTATATTTTAAAATTGAAGTTTAAATCGGATTATTGCATGGGATAACTACACCGTTTGCAAGCAATGCAAGAACCAGATCATATTGATGACAGTATCGGCCGCTAGGCTTGGGAAAGGTGGTGGCTTATTGGAGAAGCCTACCGTTGAGAAGACGACGCCTGCAATAAATTGTTAGGCACTTTTTTTTAAGTACCCCATTATTAATGAATTTATTATTTTAATTAAGTCTTTATGATCTCCATCGTAGTTGAATAAATTTTTAGACAGTCTGGAAGGTACAAGCCCCGCACACCCCATTGAAAAAAATGGTTAAATTTTGGAAACTAAAAGCAATGAATACACAAATATTTGATTAATGGTTTTGTTTTACTTCTTCATATGGTTGGTAGGTTTGCTGGCTTTAATGTAACCACCACCAAGCCGCCCCACGGCACCTGACTTTGAAGAACCATATGTCAATCGGTGGAAAAGATTTTGATCACGGCTCACTACAAGAAATAAGGCCTTTTGCGGCGTTTTTTTGTCTGTTGGAAATAAAATCGTCGCAAAAAGGTTTTAATTGCGGCGATTTCTACATTGTCGCAATCTTTTTTCATTGAGTTTTTAAAATGGTCTTTTCTAGCGATTTTTTTATTTTTTGCGATGAAAAAATTCGCCGCAAATACTAAATTGGTCAATTCCAGCGATTTTTACTTTTTGCAACAGAAGTATTCGCCGTAAAAAGTAAAAAAAATTTACAGCAGTTTATTGTTCGACGGAATTGTGAAATTTACTTTTTGCAGCGACTTTTTAACTTTAAAAACCATTGCAAAAAATGAAAGGTATTTTTGCGGTGACAGTAAATCGCCGCAAAAGGAACTGGAGCCCGCGGCCTCCTTCATTTTTCCCTCCCGCCCGATATCTACCTATCTGATTTCACCCCTGTTTCGCAAAACCCCCCCGACGGCTCTCTTCCTCTCTGTCTTCCTCTCCAGTCTCTCTCTGTCTCTCTCTGTCTCTCCCTTTCTCTCACTCACGATGTCCGCATCTTTCCCTCTCTCTGTTTCTCTCTCTAAAGTCTCTGTGTGGGTACACAGCGCCGACGAGCTGGAGTTGTTCTGCTCCGCGACTTCTATGCCTCCTCGGTCCTGCTCCACCACCACAACCACCATGCTCTTCATCCTTGTCGGTAGGTCATCTCTCCTCCACCGTCTCTCTCTCTCTCATCTCTCTATTTTGTGCTGCAAGAGTGCGTAATCACCACCATGCTCTAGGGTTTTGTTTGCCTTTGGATTTTTTTGGGTTTGAGAAGATTTTACTTTGCAATTGTCTTATTCATCAGTTTTTTCTTTAGTTTAGCGTATTGGGTTTGGAAAATTTGCATATTGTCATGGAATAGGGATTTATATTGCAGGTGTCATTCTCCTACCTTCATTGCCTGATTACATCGAACCAAGTAAAACCAAGATTACTACTCTCCCAAATGGTGTCAAGATAGCCTCTGAAGCATTAGCTGTAAGTATGTTTTGGAGTTTTTCTTTTGTATTGGGTCTCATAAAATGGATTGAGAATCAAATAGTTCATCCAATTGCCTTTGCTTCCTCTGGTTGACCAGGATGCCTGCGTGACACTAAAATGTCCAAATAACATGTTTACTCATTGCCATATCATCTCCACACCTGCAGCATGCCTGCGTGATTGCATTAGACAGATATAATGCGCATTATGACTGTATGCCTTTTTTAATTTGACTTGCA
This sequence comes from Juglans cinerea, assembly GCA_961763995.1. Lineage (NCBI taxonomy): Eukaryota > Viridiplantae > Streptophyta > Magnoliopsida > Fagales > Juglandaceae > Juglans > Juglans cinerea. The sequence continues at coordinate 26,077,057 of CAUIVZ010000009.1, forward strand.
ATGCTGAAAATTGCTTCTCCATGGTTTTTTTTTCCCTTTTTATATTCAGGTTTTTGGGCTTTCAGTTACTGGTTCATGCTTTTTATTCGTTTTCTTCTTTTAATTTGTTAGAATTGTAATTTCACATCTGAGTATGCATATGAGCTTTCGAAAGTCCAACTTTTTTCATTCCGGACATCTAATTTTTTAAGGAAAAAAAACTGGTGGACAAGAATTTTTTATGAAAATGATAGACATCTGAAATTTCTATTGGTAGACAGTAAAACAAAGGTACTCATTTTATGAAAGTGATGTGGTTTTTTAAGATGCTCATTAATTTGCTCATTAATTTGACTAAACAAAGGTACCATGGTTAGCACCAATAGTGCATTTTCATCCATCACTACAAATATTTAGGTAGCTAGAATTGTTCCACAATTGACACCATAGTCCTTTGGATTGGTTAGCACAACTTTTTAGATCATTGGAATAGCACATCTATCGCAATTGTCACCAATAGTCCATTTGTTTGATCACATCAAGTTTTTAAACAGCTAGAGCAATCCATGCCATGTCTAGTGCTTTCCCATTATTGTGTAAATTTACATAGGTATCTGGTCTGGATTTTAGTGTTATGACAAGCTTCATAGAACATTCACACCAAATTTTCTGCTCTTGCTTATTGTATTGGGTCTAATAGATGAATTATGGAATCTGGCCTCACTTCTCTCTCTCTCGGATTTCTCTATAACTTGAATGAATGGAGAGATTTTCTTGGTTATATAAGGTGGTGTGGTTGTATATATATTATTATACAACAGATGATGAAAGATGCATCCAACTATTTGGCATTCCTTATTTGTTTCTAGGACTCAACTGCTGTTATAGTCGATGCTGCAGGGTAATTTTTGTTGTTAGTTCTGCTGCAGGGTAATTCTCCCCTAGAAGAATTTCGACCGCTGAATGTTCCGTGTACGAGTGTGTTTGATTGTTTACTTCCATACAAAAGAGGTATACCTCTCTGCCTCCCTCCCCGCCTGCTTTCCTTTGTGTACTTACTCTTAAAACCTTGATGTGGTCTTGTTATAATAAACTCTAACGTTCATAATTAGAGTTGTGCCAATGTATATGGAACTAATTTCCACATTGAATAAATTCATGAAATGTTGTAGTCTCGCATGGTTTTTTCAATATTTACAGTGAGTTCTTGATTTGAGCACTTCTAAATTCTGAAAATGCCCACTTTCATCATCTCCTGGAAGTGGAAGTGGTGGAAGATTAATATTCCAGGCATGCCCTTTTTGTTTATAATCTTCAACTCTCTCTGTTAATCCTGAGTATTATAATTTTTTCGTCATAGAAGACTATTTGCGGCATAAGTTCATTGTGTTCATACTTCATATTTGCACTAATCTCACTGCTGCTTTGTATTGTTACAGAATCAAGCAGTATATTTGGATGCTTTGGGTACTCTTGTTCCAGTTAATGCCAACAAGTTCTTGCTGGAAATCAAATTGATTTAATTTATTACTAAAAGGTTTATGAGGCACCAGACTCCACTGACCCCAAGTAGAGCCCTTGAGGGTGTCCATGGGGTACATGTGGTGCCTCATTCACTGTTTGCATTGGAAGAGAATAATAAAGATGTGGACTTTCCTGAAGCAATCAGTAGAAGCTCAGCTATTGAAGCAAATCAGCGGCTACTAATGCAGTGAGTGAAAAATTCATGCTTGTTAAGTATTCAGATATGGTAAAGTAATTTGTATAATTTCGTAAATATAAGAAAAATAGTGAGGAATTTGTCTGTAATTCTTGGGAATTGATTTCTCCAATGGGGAAGTCTGATTGCTACCTAGGTACATAGCAGATCAATGGATGCTAAATTGATCGTGAAGCACCAGCTAGCCATACTAACTTTTTGTTTACATGTTCCCCAAATGGATATGGCAACACAGACCAGCCTGTTTGAGACCCATCCAAGGGTGTCGTCATGGTATTGCAAAGAAAAAAACATTTTAGTTTTCTCTTATGCAACCCAATCTCTAGGGAAACAATTGATTTACATGCTATATCTTTTGCCAGGTGACAAGAATCTGGTAGAAACAGTGGCTAATGTGCTTACTTCACTTCCTTTTATAGCTCTTGGAATACAGGCCCCAAGGTTATATTTTTCTGTACATAACTTGAAGTGCATGAAAAAACCGTGCATATTTGTTACATCTTGTTTATTTGCTTTTGTTGGGAATGCAGGAAGAACCTGAATACTAAGCTGTATGCTAATTCATTAGTTGGAGTTGGAGTTGCCTCCAGTTTGTACCACTCTTCAAGAGGAAAATTGAGGCAGTATCTGAGATGGGTGGATTACACAATGATAGCCACGGCATCAGTTGTAAGTCAGACTTAATTTATTGATTAAAGACAACATAATGGGCTAATCAATCTGGGTTTTCTACATGCATAAAATGTTTCCCATTTATGGCTTTTGATTCTATAATATCTGCTGGAGGGAAAACTTGATAGGACAAGTATGAAGAAACAGTATTTTGGAAGATCTGCTATGCATTTTGTATTAATTTCTTGAGCTTCATGGATCTAGATTGAATATACCAAGATTAGCTGACTCGATGTGCATATCTGTTAGTATATATAACTCAGTGCCTCGGTCCTTTTTTGGTATTTTCCATCGGCTGACCTAGTTTAGTTTGTGCAAATCTACCAACAAGATGCAAATGTATGGTCTCAAACTACTGAGACATGTCATGTATATGATAAATCCCCATGCGGTATCAGCACATGTAAGTTACTCGGTCAAATGAATGTTTGATAGTTTATATTTGATATAAATGTTTGATATAAATACTAAAATGCAATTTATATAGCTTGAGCTTTGTGTGGCCATCCAGAACTGTCATATTGAATATAATTTGTATGTGCATTATATTTTTTATTCATTATGTTTCGTGCATTTTTTTTAACTAACTGAAATTATTTCCGGCGAGTATAGTTCGCCGGAAATAATTTTTTTTCATATAAGACTCTTTACGGCGAATAAATATCGCCGCAAATAATTTTTTGCAGTGACAATTACTCCCTGGAAAAGAGACAATCTTATTTGCAGCGATTTTAACCGCTGCAAAAATATTATTCACGGCGATTTTTGAACACGCTGCAAATAATATCAACATATTTGCGACGATATTGTGTATTCGCGATGATAGAAAATGCTACAAATAATTTTTCACAGCGAAACGAGACTGAAATCCCAACGTTATTTGCTGCGTAATTAATAATATTAGCAACGAAAAAAATCGATGTAAATAAAAATTTTTGGCGACGAATTTTGTATTTCGCAGGCTAATCTTTTAAAATGCTCTACAATTACGACGAAAGTCCGGCGCAACATAAATCGCTGCAAATACTATTTACAGCGATTTTTGGAGTTATTTGGGGCGAAATTTAAGCGCTAGGTAAAGACCCTGTTTCTTGCAGTGGCTTAGACGTCAATCGATGGAAAAAAAAATAAGAGCACCGCTTAGATGAATCTGATTTTCAAGACTACAGTTCGGCATAATTCCGTTTACTTGTAAAGAGTCGAGAGGTGCAATGATTCAGCATATTTACAAAGGGCAAAGCGATGCAATTGTCAACATGCTCTATAATTTATTTGCAAAGTTCGTCGAGATAGTGAAAAACAAATGGCCAAGCACTCCCATGAAGAGAAACAAGAATAAGAGAAACCACTCCCAAGCACACTTCCAGACCTAAACCGTGCCATAGAGAGGAGAGTTCCTTACCGAGAGATCGTTACGTGCGATGACAGCCTGGGTGACTATCGACGGCAGCACGGTTGGCAGTGGTGGCAGAGCACGGGGAGAAAAGAAGGGAGAACGAACTATCATTCATGGTGGAGAGAGTGAGAACATAGAGAGAGAGAGAGAGAAGCAACGGCTTGGGGGTGGCGTGGGGTGCTCGGTGGCGCTGTCTATGCAAGTGGCGACGTCGAGCTGGGGCTGGCGATGTTGCTAACGGTGGGGAGAAAATTCCTCTGTTTTCGGTGGTGTAAAACAGAGCACCTCAGGCTCGACGTCCTCGGCATTGAGTAACTCCTCGGCGAAGAAGACGATGAGGACTGCGACAAAAACAACCTCCCACCCATTCTGCCTCCTGAGGCAGCAAAAGCCAAATTGGGGTCATACATTAACAACAACCCCAACAACACAGCGACAACAGTTTCAATGCCTTTATGGCGTTATATATAGTATTGGAAACAATCTCAAAGGGGTTCATACAATTTTCATCATTAATTGACCCATACTGATCAAATCCCGGGTTTGCTAAATGCCTGTTCTTTATTTCTCTCTCTCAATATTTTTTTTCCTCACAGTTCGTCAACTTCGTTTTTGGTGTTCTAGTATTTGACGAAATAGACCGACTTCATTCATGGGTTTTGCAGGGCAGAGGCTGTTTAAACGACTATAGCTCGGATTTTTTTATACCTCTTGGTTTTTCGGGAATGTTGTTGTGTTATGACAATGAGAAGAAGTCGGTGTGGGAGTACTCGCTGCTTTCTATGGCAAGAGGCAATATGTCACAATGCCGGTGGCGAGAAGCCCTAACAGATGGGGGAAGAAGCCGTGTCAAGTGTTCTGAGGAAGAGTGCCGAAGCGTGTGGAAGAGAATCGAGTGTGGAACTGAAAGTGATTTAAGTGCCTAAGAGAGACAATGTCGGTCTCATTTAATTAGAGTACAAGGTGCTTAGCATAATACCATTTTCACGCAGTCATGGAGTCACATAAGTCACTATATACTACCTGTTTATAAAGATGGGACAAGATACTATAGCACATGAATAGAATATAGGTTGGGTTTGTTGTTGTAATTGGCAATGCAGGAACTGAGGCATGGTTCATTGATTCCTTTGAGAACTGACGAAAAGCCAAAAACACTTTATATTGCTTGGACATTCATTTGGAGGGTATGTTGCAGCTAAATATGCTCTGAAGGTAATCGCTTCCTCCCATCATTGTTTTGAGTTCTAGAATTAATATAAAGTATCATTTCTGAATTCTGATGCTAATTTATCTTCTTTTAATCAATAGCATTCCTCTCATGTTCAGCACTTGATTTTAGTTGGACCTGCTGGATTTTCTTCAGAGTCAGATGCCTCTAAGTCGCTTATCCGGTTCAGAGCGACATGGAAAGGAGCAATTCTGAATCATTCCTGGGAGTCTAATTTTAATCATCAGAGTTTCGTTATCCTTTTCAGAGTTTCGTTCCCAGAAATTGGATCTCTAAATTTCTAGTTGCATAGGAATTTGTTTTTTAGACTTCCTTCCAACTTTTCTTTAAAAACTAAAAAGTGCCGTGAAATTGGCAAGGTGGAGCATATTTTTTCTGTGTAATACTAATATAATATATTTTACATTGTTTAATACATTTTAATATTATAAATTGACTATAAAATATTTATTAGTAAAGTGAACTCTTTTATATACTCATGTTCTATTTTATATATATTTGATATATTTTTTTAATAGTTGTGAAAATAATTATGTATAATAAATTATTTAGAGTTATAAAATTCAGCATATCAGCGCATTGCGCGAGTTAAAGGCACGTAATTATAAGTCGGTAGTCGGCAATAAGATTCGAGATTTTATTTGATAAGACTATAATACATCAATTATGATGATGCATGTTAATCAATAAAGTTTTGACTTCTAAACGACATGTTAGTATAGGACCATAATGATTATTCTAGAAAATACTGTCTACTGAATAACTCCTTTCAGGTATGTTTGGCAAGTGGGGATGAAACACAATTCTCATTTCATTATTATAATTTTTTTAAATTTTTATATAAAATATAATAAACAATTCAACTTTTTCAATTCTCAATTCAACCTTTTCAAATCTCAAAATAATGAAAATATTAAATTTTCATCTAAAATAAAAAATTCCCATATCACCATCCAAACTCCCCTAAGTTACCTAGTCTAGAAAATCTTGTTCCCTAAATTAAGCCAATTAAAATATCACATACAATTTCATATAGTAGGATCCTAACAAAAAAAATAATTTCTAAACAAACAGCCATCTAAGACAAAGAAGCAGTTCCATACGGCAGAAGAAACCGACACATGGGACAGGTTGAAGTCTTGCCTAACCAGTGATCGATGCAATGCAAGTGGAAAATATGATTGCAAGGCGTCCTTGCTATGTCCACTGCCTCGACTTCGCCGGTCAAGGTTAACCATTCAAGACAAACTGCGCAGGTTCCATCATGTGATTCCTCTATTGCCTCGGAAGGAAACGCAACCGGTAATAGGACAAAGCCTAACGGATCATCAACGGTTATGGGCCAGATGGGGGCAGAATTTTTTACACCTAGCCAGTTCGTCAGACTATGCAGGATGCAAAGAACCTCTAGGGTATAGCTATTCCGTAACAACTCATACTTCCGGTGTGCTTCGTGGTCGTCGACCCAATCCCACGGATCCCACTCCAGATCGTCAATACTGTTCCGTGTATACATAGAAGTAAATGGAATTTGATACTCCATTCCACCCATCTCCTCACGCGAGCAATACTCCACGATTCTGGTCTGAGATACTTCAATTACGATAACAATTCTGGGCGAAACGGGCCGAAGCAGCCGATCCGGGCTGAAGCGGTAAAGACGGAGAAGGCAATCCGAGATCTGCGCCCCCAGCGGTTGGACCGTCTCCGGGAGGAAGTGATCGGAAGCCGAAAGGACACTGCGAGACAACATCTCGGTGGAGTCCCGAGACAAAAGTTGTCTGTGTTCGAACGGAACCACCTTCTGGCTCCTTGTCTTGGTGGTATGGGTGACGCCTTCATTGGGGATTTTTTTGGTGAAGTCGATACTGATGAGAAACAAGAAGAGTCCCTCGGTATCGGAGAGCCCACTCGGCTTACCTCCAAGCTTCTCGATCCTCTGGTTCCAATTGTAAACTCGAAGCCTTCTCGTGTACGCCTTTTCTACCGCCCTAACCATCTTTCTTTATTTGAGACGAGAAAATGTAAAAGAATAATATTTATAGCCCAGAGGAATAGATGATATCATGATAAACATGCCTTTTGAATTCCATATTTTCAAAGGAAGGATAATGTTAGGAGTGATTTAGATTTAGAAATAATTGAGATGTCGTGAATAGTAGAATAAAAATTAAATTATTTATTATATTTTGTATGGAAATTTGATAAATTTATTTTGAGATTTGAAAAAGTTAAATTGTTTATTATATTTTGAGTAGAAATTTGAGAAAGTTATAATGATGAGATGAGATGAGTTGATGTGAGATTTGAATGCAAATGAGACCTGCCTCCCGCTTCCGACTACCCTTGGCATTTTGTTTTTTGGTATTCTCTCTTTGAAAAAATCTATTCATCATCCTAATTTCCATCATTCTCCCATCATTCCATGATGTGGCATTAAATGATAGGTTCATAAGTAAAATATAATAAATAATCTCCAATCATTTAATGCCACATCATATGATGATGAGCAGATGATGGAAGTTGGGATGATGAGTAGCATTACTCTTTTTCTTTTTCTTTTTTTTACTTTGTGATTAAAAAAATATTTTTTAAAGATGTTATGAATTTTCTTTTTAAAAAATATTTAAAAGTGTTAAAAAAATACATATAAAAAAACGAAAAAAAAATATTAGCGGAAACCAGCGATGGCTGTAGTCACCCTAAAAATTAAGAAAAATGATACTCTCACCACTGATTCTTATAGCTCGATGTTACAGTTGAATTTTTTTTTTCCTTTTTACTTAGTGATTAAGGAAATATCTTTTAATAATATTGTGATTTTTTATTTTTTTAAATATTTAAAAGTGTAAAAAAATACTTATAAAAAGATAACAAAAAAGAAGAAGATCAATTATACCTAACGGTAGCTCCTAACTCCCGCTGGGAGTGGTAGACGTAGCACCGTCCTTCCAAAGAAATAGATTCGATCATGTCGGTTACCGGAATAAAAATTTGATTTTTGACTTGGATTTTGTTCTTCTAATCTAACTCTAATATTGAATTCGACACATGTACGATAAGAATATATATTGTAAGTTGGAATTTTCCTGAATTTTTAATTATTTATTTATTTTTTAAAAAGTACGGGACCTTTATTTTTATTGAATGGCCTCACTCAGGTGGAGGAAAATCCGTGGTACATAAACAATGCACAAGCCAGAACAAAACCCACAAACGAAACAAAAATCGACCACGCACAAAATAACAAACCACCCTCATAACAGACAAATTATTTTCTAATAGAGGGAAAACCAATGTTGTTAAGCTCCAATTTATCTGAATGTAAAACAAAGTATACGCAGCACACAATAAATCTCAAGGAAGATGATGAACCACAATTTCATTAAGCAATGGGTATTCGAGGTGACCCAAACCTCCCTACAAGATGAAAACCTTCATAATAGAAAAATTATATTTCTAAGCCTCTTACACCACACACCATCCTTTTTATGATTTTTTTAATTTTATTCTCTTACTAAATGTGTGGTATATGGATTATGAGTAGAATAATTCAATCATTTTAAGAATAATAAAACAAAAAAAAACTTAAAAAAAATAAAAAAATTTTGGTGTGTGGTGTATGGACTTATGAATAGCAATGCTCTTCAGAATATTCTAGACTGCTCTACCCTTTCCCGATTCCCCTACATATACACATGTCCTTTCCTTTTCATAACAAACTACAGATTGCACTAAAATAACCATGACTAACATGTGCTATAGTTATAGACATAAAAACGCACCGTTTGGTAAATATCACCAAACAACTCACTCTACTATTAACAACAGCTCTTTTATTGCAAACTTAAACGACACAGCATAACTAAAAACGACCTAGACCTTCCTAAACCAAAACGCTGCGTTTCATTCTGCCCTTCTTCCATCAGAAGCTGGACAACGTCGTCTTCAGTTCCCCTTTAGAAGCTTCATTTAACCCTCGATCTCCTTCAGTTCTTCACTTTAGTTCTGTGCCGTCTTCCCCCAAATTAACTTCTAGGGTTCTTAACAACTCTCTCCCCCTTATAGCACCTTGCCCACAAGGTGGGGGTACTTGTGCTGGAGCTTCCACAATACTTCCCAGGTATTATCCTCAGCATTTGCACCAATCCATTTGATTAAAACCTCTATTAATGCTCTGTTCCCTTGTTGTTTCATGCATCGCACCACTACGGCTTTGGGCTCTGGTTGTATATCGCCTTGGTGGTTGACGGGAGGAAGGGTGTTAAGGGCTAAACCTGATTTCCCACCTCCCGTTTGAAACAAGACAAATGGAACGCAGAGTGGATCTTTGAAGTCGCCTGCAGTCTCAGACAATAGGCCATTGTTCGATCCTCTACTCTATTTGAAAGGAGCCGTAATAACAGGGGTCGAGCTTGAGATTATGGCAAATGGTGACTGAGCTTTGGTGGTAGGGTTGCAACCGTAGGTACACCCAGTCTCCCACATTGAAACTTCTCTCAAATATGTTTTTGTCTGCATGGAACTTCGTTCTGACTTGTGAAGCCGTGAGATTTTCTTTTAGTAGTTTCAATATTTGCTCTCGGGTCCGTAGTGTTTGGTCGACCAAGTTGTTGGCTGAAGTCCCAGGAACATAGGTCAATAGCTGAGGGGGTGGGTAGCCATAGATTGCTTCAAATGGGGTTAATTTTGTAACTGTGTGATAGGACATATTATACCACCATTCTGAAAATGGTAACCACTGGGCCCAACTCTACAGCTTAACCCCTGCATAACACCTTAGGTACCCTTCCACGTACTTGTTTAGGGCCTCTGTTTGTCTATCAGTCTGTGGGTAGTAAGCAGAATTGTGGTGGAGGTCAATTCACTGCAACAAGAAAAAAGTCTTCCCAAAAGCACTCACAAAAACTGGGTCTCTGTCAGTCACTATTGTCCGAGGTAATCCATGCAGTTTAAAATATGGTTCATGAATTTAGCTGCCACAACAGAGGTTGTATTGTGAGAGAGGGATTAAATGACCATATTTTGTAAACCTATTGATGACCACAAAAATCACATTCTGGCCTTGGGATACAGGCAGACCCTCTATGAAGTCCATAGAGATATCTGTCCAAGCCTGTTGGGGCACTGGCAGGGGTTGTAGCAGCCATGCAGGTGGGGTTGTCTCGTACTTCACCTTTTGATAGGTGTCACACTCCCGAACGAGTCTCTTGATGTCTTTTTTCATGCCCTTCCAGTAGAAGTCCTATTTAGCTCGCTGGTATGTTTTTAAATACCCCAAATGTCCATCATACGGTTGATCATGGATATAATGTAGTACCATACTCTTGAAGGAAGAGTTGGGCACAACTACAATTCTTCTCTTCTTTAGTAGTAACCCCTCCTGTATTTGATAGCCTTTTAAGGTTGAACTGTCCTCTTGCAGTTTTTTAAACATTTCCTGTACCTCAGGGGAGTGTTCATGACTTTCCTTCAATTCCATGACCCAATCACTGTTAGGAAAAGATATCATGGCTAAGGATTCTTCCACCAACTCACTTTCTTCCTCTCTCCTCGACAATGTATTAGCCACCATGTTTTCCTTTTCTTTTTTGTACATTATCATAAAATCATAGCCCATCAACTTGCTCACCCACTTCTATTGAGCCACTGCACCAACCCTTTGTTCCAATAGGTGTTTTAAGGCCTGCTGGTCTGTTTTAACAACAAACGACTGCCCTAAAATGTAAGGCCTCCACTTCCTCATAGCAGTGACTAAAGCTAGTAGTTCCTTCTCATAGGTGGATAAGAGAAGGGCCTTACCCTTGATGGCCTTACTAAAATAGGCAAAAGGCTGTCCCGACTACATTAGAACTACCATAATCCCTCTCCCATTAGCATCACACTCAGTAGTGAAGGATTTAGAAAACTCTGGCAACTTAAGGACTAGTGGACTTGTCACTGGTGACTTCAGCTCATTAAAAGCCCTCAAGGCTTCATCCAAGCACAAAAAAACATTATTTCTTAATAAATGTATAAGTAGGGCAGCAATGGTCCCGTAGTTGTTGATAAACTTCTGGTAATTCCCCTTGAGGCATAAAAAACCCCTTCAAGACTTCACACTTGTTGGAACGGGCCATTCTAACATCAATTCTGCTACAGGTACCCGCCTTTGGGTACCCGTTGCTGAATCGTCTATATTATTATTATTAAAAAAAACGGAAGAAGACTCGATTTCAGAAACTCTTACCTAGGATCCAAACTCGATTTTAGAAACCAGTTTTTGCGCTCTCAAAAAGAAAAGCGAGGATGTCCGTCTTCATTGTCTTACCTTGTCTTCATCATCTTCGTGTTGTCTTCCTTTGCCATCTGAGCAACGGGCGTCAAGTGAGTGCCGTCGTGGGTATGCTCTGTTTTATGACTTTTTTTTCTATTTTGCTTGATCTTTAGCACCCCATGGAAGGAATCTAAGATTTTTTGCTATGGGTATGAGCATTCTTTGCTCTATTTTATGCATTAGAAAAGTAAACCGAGGATTTTGAAATCGCTCCTAGAGTTTTTGCGCTCTCATAAAGAACCAAAATAAAATCCTTTAAGCACCACCAAACTGATAAAAAAACAGAGAGAATGAAAAGAATCATTTTTTTTTGTCCAGTGACCTGTACAGACTTGCACCAACAAGTAGGTCATGGAGAGAGCTCCGAACAAGAGCATCATACACCATCTCGTCGAGCAAAACTTGATCAATCCCTTGATTATCAACCATGGGTTTTCTTGTAGTCCCCTCTTCTTGGTTCTCCACCTCCTCAACTTTCCCACACTTCACAGCCAAACCTGAACAAGGCAACGAGGTCTAGGCCATGATTCTTATAGGTCCTATGAAACGGGTGTTGCAGATTTTGTCAATTGTGGACAAAAAAGGTTTTGGTTTTGATTTGGGATAGAATTGCGATGAGGTAGTGATGGGTGAGGAGTATAGGGTGACCGTGGGAAAAGCGAGGGAGAGAGAAGACGGAAGAGCATGACGAAAGGGTATGAAAGCGCACCTTTTTAATAATCCCACGTGGAACCACAGGTACGCAAGGGGTTCCCCTCCAGGGTACAAGTAGCATTTTTCTTCTAACATGGCTTTCACCTTGTTAGGATCTGCCATCACCCCTTTGGTATATATCACATGCCCCAAATAATCCACTTCCGGAACCCCAAACCTACACTTAGAGAGTTTGGCAAACAACTGATTTTGCTTCAAAATTTCCAGCACGTTCTCCAAATGCCCCAAGTGTTCCTCATAATAGCCCTCATGAGTTCTAAATGCCGCTTTAGTCACATCCTCCAGTACTACTCTTATTTTGTGGTTTCTGAACCTTAAGTCCAATTTAGAGAATACTACCGACCCAAACAAATCATCCAATAACTCATCAATTACCGGAATTGGAAATTTATCTTTAATTGTCTCTTGGTTAAGGGTCCTATAGTTGACGCACATTCGCCAACTCCCATCGGCCTTAGGACCAACAATACAGATGAAGAAAATGGACGGTTATTGGGTCTCACTACTCCTGTTTCCAGTAATTTAGCAATGATTTTTTGATTCTGAGCCTTTCGGTAATGTGGGTAACGATAGGGCCTAGCTGTCATAGGTTGAGTTCCCTCCTTAGGGGTAATTTTATGGTCATGTTCCCTTGGTGGAGGCAATTCCCTAGGAGCCTCAAAGACCCCTTGAAATCTGGTTAGAATTTTCTGGACTCTTCCCCCCATTGACATTTGTTTTTCACCCTTTTCCTCTCCCACCAAGTGCAAAAATATCCGTCTTCCCCTATTAATAGAATTCAACATGGCCTTATTACTCCCCTCAAGTGTAAGTTGTTCTAGGCCCATTCCGACTAATTGGATGCCCTTCCCCTTGTACATAAACTTCATCGTGAGATTTGAAAAATCCCACATGATAGGCCCCAATAATTCCAATCATTTGATTCCCAGTACAACATCACATCCACCCAAGGATAATACATCAAAAGAGGGAGTGAAAACAATACCTTGGACCCGTGTGTTGACCTCTTTGCAATAACCTTCACTAGTGATAACTTGCCCATTAGCTATCTTCACAATCACCCTCTATGAAGTATCCCACCCTAATCTGGCCTTTTGTGCAATGGATGGATTGACGAAGTTGTGCGTACTCCCTTGGTTGATCAAGATCACAACCTACACCTTCCAAATCAGCCCCATCACCGTCATAGTTCTAGCACTTGGCGTGTCTGTAATTGCATGAAGAGAAATTTCAGGTTCAACATTCACAACCTGATTCGGTATGTCCCCATCCCTTCCCAAGGCTGAGGTACCCTCTTGCTCTTCCCCACCCTCATCACACTCCTCAATAGTTTGTATTAAATAAACTTTCGGGAATTTACATACATGAGTTGGATTCCATTTCTTCTCGTAATGATAACACAAGCCCTTTCTACTTTTCTCATCTATAGAAAGTGAGGTGACTCTTTTAGGAATAAATTTTTGTTCTCTATTATTTCCCCCCCCCCCCCCCCCCCCAAAAAAAAACCTGGAGCTGTTAGAAAACTGTTCAGATGGTACAATGACCTTCTCATTGTTCAACTTAATGGTTCGTCGAGTACTACTTAGTATTCCTCTTGGATGCGAGCCAACTCAAATGCAGCATTTAAATTAATAGGTTTAAACATATGTAGTTGTAACCTGATTTCGTCTTTCAATCCACTGAGAAAACAACTCAGCTTATGGGTGTCGGATAGTCCTTGTAACCAGTTGGATAGAGCCTTAAACTAAGCCTTGTAAACTGCTATTGTTGATGTTTGCTTAAGACGAGTTAGGGTCTCCATTGGGTCTTCATAAGTAGTGGGGCCAAAGCGTATGAGTAATGCTTCAACCAATGTATCCCAACTATTAAAATGGGTTGTGTCAAGAGCATCTTGGTACCAAACCAAAGCTTCCCCTTCCATATGATAGGAAGCAATTAACAAACGCTGAGCTGGAATTGTCAGATGAAATTTGAAATATTTAGATGCCTTGAATATCCATGCTGATGGATTTTCCCAATAGAAATGAGGGAAGTCTAATCTGATTCCCCTCTGAAATCCCCCTATGTGTTGATGTTGATCTCCTTCATGTGTTTCTTGTAGGTCCCTATTGGCATTGGTGTTTCGGTTGGCATTCTGATTGGCCACCATAGTGCGTATCCTATCCATCAACTAGTCCATCCGAGCATCAGCAGTCTACTGGTTTCCACTCATTTCTCATAGCCCTTTACCCAGAATATCAATCTGTCTTTGCATATCTGTTGCTGTTTGTAACGTGTTGCGTCGGCCATTAGGATTGAAGGCTCAAATGATACCAATTGTTAAGCTCCAATTTATCTGAAAGTAAAACACAGTATACGCAGCACACATCTACAACATCACTATGCCTTTAGTCATCGAGAGACACTCGGAGGTAAAGTTGTTAGCGTGATCCTTCTCTCATAGTCAGGTCAGATTCTTCATCAAACTGTAATTAAAGGAGATACGTTTTCTACCTGTTATTATTTATTATCATGGATCATAGAAAATCAAAGATCCAATTATTAATGTTCATGATAAAATATTTAACATATTGATCACCCTTAACTCAGATAATTCCTAGGCAAAAAGCCCGCCCAACTCTTTATCCCTCTAACATGAGTTCCTCTCCATCTCTCTCTAGGTGAGATAACCCCCTCTTCGTAGTATTTCCACCCTTCATAACAGCAACAACAAACACCATCACAAAGAACATCACCATCCAACACTCAATACCAGAACCTCATCTCCAATACCTCCAATACCTTTTCCCTTAACATCATCATCAAATCTTTGAAAACCACAACCACAACTGAATACAACAATGTCATCACAACATCTAGAAATAGACAAACTGATCTCTCAAGCTAAAGCTCTAACATGAAAATATTTAAAGCTTGACCAGAACTAGATGTTATTGCTCTAGTTGGGAAGCTAGTATCCTCCAGGCCCCTCAATAAATAGACTTTTCATGCCATTATTAAAGTTGTTTGGAGTTTTACAGTAGGCCTCATCATTGAAGATATAGAGATAAACACTTCTCTCTTTACATTCTCTACAAATCTTGAAAAGGAGAGAGTGTTGGAAAACAGACCATGGAACTTCAAGGGATTCCATATGGTTCTTAGACAATGGCCTCCAGGACTTAGCATTAATGAGATTCCCTTAAATCTCTTAATATTTTGGATACAAATCCATGGCCTACCATTAGAGATGCTGACTAGGCTCAATGCAACAAGAATAGGGCAAGTCATAAGGAATTTGCGAGAGGTGGATTTTACATCAGTATTTGGAGTGGCTCTTAGAAGATACATCAAAATCAAAATTGAACTCAATGTCCACAAGCCATTACCAAAAGGTTTTAATCTCCCCAAACCAAATGGCACAATAAATAGAATCTTCTTCAAATATGAGAGGTTGTCAGAATTTTGTTATATTTGTGGAAGATTAGGACACATCCAGCAAGCCTATCTAGCATTCATTTCTAACCAAGATAAATTGCAATATGGTCCATGAATGAGAGTCTCAAATGGGGGAAGAAGAAGAGGCAACCTTTTTGAATTCCAAAATCGAGTAGAGATGCCAGAAGTAGTAAGTATAATCCAAGATCCCACCTCAAAAGGCAAAGGAAAGATGTATCAAGAACAAGGATCTGCATCAGCAATATTCCCAGGAAATATGCGGCAGGAAAATTCAGGTCAACACTTACCGAATTCAAGTTAGCAATCAGAAAGTCAACACATGCAAGAAAGTCAACAAAGGCAGGGGAATGTAACATGTGGAGATCTTTTGTCCTATGCATGGGACAAGGAAACAGAAACTTTTAAGGCAGCTCACATACAGTACAATACACATCAGCAGAAAGACCAGGTTCAGACAAACCTACCTTTGAGCCAAGAGCAAGCCTCACATAAGCATACACAGTTTCTCACAGTTTGCACAGCAGTCCAAAACTCATTTAATTCAACCCACACTATTTTCCCAAGGCTACAAACCGTCAATATCTGATGAGAATGAAACTGGGCCTGAAACAAACCCTTCCATTTTGAAAAAAATCAAAGCTCAATTTGAGAAACTTTCTGGCCCTATCCATAATCAAAGCCCAACCCTCTCATTACTGCTTAGTATCTCAGGAAAATCATGTATTGCAATAAAAAACATAGATAATCAAAACGCAAAGGAAACACAAGGCCCAATTAAACCAATCCCCATCAAACTTAGCAATGCACTCGCAAGCAATATAAAGCCTCTTTTCTCTATAGAAGCCCAACCATGCACACCTAGGGAGATCAACATGCCAATACCAGAAACCTCATCAACACCAGAAACAAATTTGACTGCACCAAAAGAAAAACATTCACGTTCAATCAATTTAGGAAATATTATAAGAAATTGGGTGTTAGAACATTTTGAGAGAGATGTCCCACCAAAAAAGAGAGAGACTTACACAAGGGAGATTACTATAATATTAGAAGAATCAAAGAATGAAGCTCAAGCAACAGAAAGCCAAGGAAGCTGCAAAGAGGAAGAACATACACTGGCAACATACCTCTGCAGAACCAGAAATGCAAGCAGACATGGAAAAATTAAATGCAGCAGGAAGTCCTACTCCCCATATCAGAAACTAGCAACACAACAGAAGGAGAGTAAGAAAGCTAAGAACCTTCGAGTTTTTTTATCATCAACAATCCAATTGGTTGAAGAGGCAAAGCCTTATCTGCCTTCAAAACAGAAATGAGAATCATATCTTGGAACTGCAGAGGCATAGCCTAACCTGCTGCAAGAAGAAGTCTGAGGGCTCATATCAGACTTCACCAACTTGATATGGGATTCCTCATGGAGACAATTTTGAAAGATGTTAAAACACAAGGTGTTGTTAATAGTCTAGGCTTTTCTATGTACATACATGTTCCATGTCAAGGGAAAAAGAGAGGGCTTTTGGTCATGTGGCACCCTGAGGTAGATGTAGGACCTGTTTATGTATCAAACTATATCATAGCTACGCATGTGTACTCTGATCCTGTATATATGCCATGGTTACTTTTGATGGTTTACTGCCCTGCAAATTATTCTAATAGAATGAATTTCTGTAATCTTTTGAACCAAATAACTCTTAGCTATCCAGGACCCACACTATGCATAGGTGACTTTAACTCACTGTTAAATCAAACTGAAAAACATGGTGGAAGGCCTTTTGCTTCCACCTCAACATCCAGTGTCCTAAGGAAATTCATGGAGGATAATGGTTTTACTGACCTTGGTTATAGTGGTACTAAATTCACTTGGACCAACAATAGACATGGTCAAGGTCTTATAAATGAAAGATTGGATAGAACCATAGCAAGCCCTCAATGGTCAATGATATATCCTGATACAAAACTGTTCCATCTCTTAATTCACAACTCATATCATTCTCCAATTCTCTTAAACACTCCGGGCAGAAATCAAAGATTTAGAACCTTCAAATTTGAATAATTTTGGGCAAGGGATCCCACTTGTGTCAATGTGATTAAAAGTGCTTGGGAAACAACTTGGACTGGCACACCATCTTTCATTCTCAATCAAAAGCTTAAAGAGGTTAAAAAAGGTCTTAAAACGTGGAACATTAACCACTTTGAACATATTCAAAACTGTATAAAAGATCTATCTAATAGGTTAATCCAAATCCAATCTCAAATCCCAAATGAGAAAAACACACAGCAAGACAATTATATTCAAGAATGTCTCAATGAATAGTTAAAAAGAGAGGAAATTTTGTGGAGGCAGAAATCAAGGATTAATTGGTTAACCACCACTGATCTAAACACAAAATTCTTTCACATGATTTTCACAATCAGAAGGAGGAGGAATGAGATTAGTTGTATAAAAAACAACTCAAACCAGTGGGATTCCAATGCTCTGAACATCCAAACTATGTTTCTAAATCATTTCAAAAAACAATTTGAAACATCTTCTCCATCACTCAAGACCTTGATCATCTCTTTCCTGATAAAATCACAGAGACTGACAATCAATTCCTTTGCCAACTACCTTCTAATGAAGAAATCTTTCAAACAATTAAACAGATTCCCTCTTCTAATGCCCCTAGTTCAGATGGGTTCATTGGTTTTTTTTTCTATAAACGGTATTGGGAAATTGTGAAAAGAGATCTCACTGCAGCCATCAAGAGTATTTTCACCTCGGGTCATATGCTAAAGGAAATGAATCATACAAACATTGTTCTCATTCCAAAAATAGAATCTCCAAACACTGTCCATCATTTTAGGCCAATCAGCCTATCTAATATTAGTTACAAGATCATTGCCAAGATTCTTTCTAATAGACTCAAATCAGTGATGAAATAAATCATTTCCCTTATCAAAATGCTTTCCTTCTAGGCAAGATAATCCAAGAAAACATTATACTTGCTCAGGAGATTTTCCATGTTCTAAAACACAAAAAAAGAAGAAAATGCCTCATGGCTGTCAAAATTGACATGGAAAAGGCTTTTGATATTATGGAATGGAAATTTCTGTTATACATATTCAGTTGTCTTGGTTTCCATCAAACTTGGATAAATTGGATTAAAGAGTGCATCAAACAACTTCATACTCAGTTGTGATAAATGGAAAACCTCATGGATATGAACATCCAAATCGAGGAATCAGACAAGGTGATCCACTCTCACCATTCATTTTCATTTTAGGCAGTAAAGCTCTCTCTAGATTGATTGTCAAACAGGAACAAATGAAAATTATTCGAGGGATTCAATTTAGAAGGAATGGCCCTTACTTTTCCCATCTGCTTTTTGCAGATGATTTAATTCTTTTGGGCACAGCCACTGCTGAAAATGCTCAGGCATTTGAACAAAGCCTTGAGATTTATCAATCTTGGTTTGGCCGAAAGATCAACTCAGCCAAGTCCTCCATTCAATTTAGTAAGAATAGTAGGCAAAACTTGTTAAGAAAAGTTAAAGCAATCTTTAACTTTAAACTTTCCCAATAAAAAATCAGGTACTTAGGTCTGCTGCTCAATGTTGGGGTTCCTATGAAACAACATTGTCAAGAAATCATTGAAAAAATTTAGAATAAGCTGACTGGTTGGAAATCAAAGCTCGTCTCTCAAGCTGGCAGAGCAACCCTCATCAAGTCAGTAGTTAGCACAATCCCTTTCTATACTAAGGCTACTATTTTGCTTCCTAAGAAAATCACCAAACAAATTGATAGACATGGAAGCATTCAAACCTTTAGGGATTAGGACTTGGATTGAAAATATTCTTAACCCTACCAAGCTAAATCTCTTTGATGAAGAAACATATCATTTTTCAGATTTTTGCTATTGTGGCAATGGATAATGTTTGGTTCACTAGAAATAAGAAAATTCGTGCAAACAACAACATAGCAGTAGATCAATTTGTCAAAAAAACCTTAGACATGTATCAAGAACATTGTAAAGCATGAGAGTGAAAATGTTCAGAACTCAACTCTAATTGGAATTGGAAACCACCTGAATTCGAAGATGACTACTCCATCACATTTGATGCTGCAGTGAGACAACATGGTAGTATATCCGTAGCAGTGTGCAGATCAAAAAATGGAGAAGTTCAATTTGTAGTGACCAAGTTTGTATGAAGTACTGATCCAAATCAGAGTGAAGCGATGGCAGCCCACATAGGAGTTCAAGAAGCATTCACAAGAAATATAAAAAAAGTTCTAATTGAAGGGGATTCACTAAATGTTATCAATAGCATTAATCATCCACAAAAATCAAACAATTGGGAATCAAAAGCATATATTTATAGCCCAGTGAAATATCCTGATAAACATGCTTTTTGAATTCAAGCATATTCATATTAATCTATCTAGAGTGTGGGGCTTATGTCTAAAAGTTTTCTATTATATATATATCGAACTCCAATATCCATAACAGTAGCTAAAGTTAGCAAGGATTCTTTTGGAGAATGGCCATTGGCTTCCGATAATTTTGATTTTTGATTTTTATTTAGTGATTAGAAAAATATTTTTTAACAATATTATGATTTTTTTAAATATTTAAAGATATAAAAAGTTGAATAAAAAAAATTAAAAATCAAAAATATCAAATGTCTTTGAGGAGACCCATCATCGGGCTACACCCACAGAGGGAAAAAAACTTTTTCACCCCACAATCTTAGCCATTTAAAACGGATTAAATTAGCCAATTCACTTCTCTCTTTTTTTTATCTCTCAGATGCAAGATAGTTGCTACTGTTTTGATTTCATTTTCTTAAGTTTCTCGTGCTTCCTTCAATGCTTTCCCGTGAGTAAAAGATAAAACTGGCTTTTCCTATTGAGAAATATCTGGGAAATAATTTTGCGACATTATAACAAAAAAAATATACTTTTTGGGTTGTTTTCTTTCTTTAATCTTATGTAATCTTGATGAATGCCAATGTTTGGTGAAGGTTGTATGAGGAAAAAATGTGTTTGGGTGTTTTGGCAGGGTGGGTTCAGACAAACAGGTTAACTGTCAAGCAGGGCTTCAAAAGCCTTTGCCATTTGTCTGTTAGCTGCAAAATCTAGCAGCAACAAGAAAATCGCAAGAGTTGAAGCTCAGGGATTATTTGGGTGGAAGAATTGTTTTGTAATTGCTGGGTGAGTGAGAAAGACTTTAGAGGGGGAGTTTCAGTTCCACAAGATAAAAAGTTTCAAATCATTGGTTCTTGGATGCCTGTCACAACAATTGTTGATATCAACATTGAACTATTGAATGAACAAGGAAACAAAGTAATTAACAATTGTATGTTATCACCACTATTATTAATTGTAATTTAATATTTTATCATTACTTTTTTACTACTTTTCACAATTATTCAATATTTTATTATTACTTTTTCATTATTTTTTCATTAACATGCACAGATTATCTAAAATTACATCAGTAGCCAAACATTACTTAAGATGATGTGTGGCTCATTCGGAGAGTAAGACGAGATGAAAATTTTGTGAGTAGTAGTAATATAGTTTGTGAATAATTGTGAAATAGTTTGAATTGAGTATTTTTTGGATTTTGGAAAATGAGAGAGAAAAAGTTAAATAAAAAATTTTTTAAAGTTAAAATATTGCTATAATATAATTTTGGTTTGGTGATTTGAAAAAGTTGAATTATTGTTTATTTTTTGTTTGAAAGTTTGAAAAGTTGTAATGATTAGTTTGAAAATGTTAATATTTAAATTTTGTATGGGAAGTAGATGAGATAAGATCAGAATTTTGGGATTAGATCTCTTTCCATTCAAACCCTTTAGTTGATATCTAAAACCAAAACCTTAAAATGATGTGCTGACTAGATTCAGCTCGAATATCTAAAAACTAGATCACAACTCATCTTCTATAAAAGTCGAGTTCTAAAATTCTGCTCAAAGTTAGCTCGAAACTCAAAGTTATAATTATGCCAAGTGCAAGCCTCGTTTGTTTTTGTAGATGAGTTGAGATAAAAGTCAAAAGTTGAATAAAATATTGTTAGAATATATTT
Organism: Juglans cinerea; assembly: GCA_961763995.1. NCBI lineage: Eukaryota > Viridiplantae > Streptophyta > Magnoliopsida > Fagales > Juglandaceae > Juglans > Juglans cinerea. The sequence goes on from CAUIVZ010000009.1 coordinate 26,098,590, forward strand.
TTTTTAATATTATATTTCTTTTGAAATTTGAAAAAATTGAATTGTTTATTTTATTTTATGTGTGGATTTGAGAAATTGTAATGATGAGATGAGATGAAAATTTTTGTGAAAGTGAACTAGACAGATCGAGCTCCGCTCCACTCAAAACATTTGTTTTAGTCTGTAGTTTCCTCAATTAAAAAAATAGTAAATATAAATATAAAGCATCCAATAAATAATTAAATGAATCAAAGTTGAAATTTTTACTAATTTACTAGTTAAATATTAGAACTATTCTATATATACATCAAATTTACGTTAAAATAAAAAGAAATTTACAATCTAACGTATTATATCAAACTACATCAATATGTAAGTTTACTTTTATAGGATTGTTTTATAGACCAAATATTTCTCTTATACTAAAACATTATTACAACTTGTACAATTAATTATATTTATAATCAATACCGACATATAAATGTACATACACATTTTAATGTAGATATTTTTCATATATATTGTTACTTCATTTCTAAAATACTAGATGCATATATATAACACCTATATTTAAATAACGCATTTTTTTCTAAAATTTATGTGCATTACAATATACGTAAGGGAGCTTAATTAAGAGTCAAGTTGAGCTTTATAAAGGCTTGTTTATGAACATTCATCGAGTTAAGTCGAGTTTTATAATTTAATAATCAATCATAATTTTATGTTCACAAAAGAGCTCATTTAATAAAAAGAATTGATATTTGCGGTCATAGAGTATGCAAGCTCCACACATAAGAAGAAGAAGTTTCATGCTTAGGGAAGTGTAAGAGATGCATGGAAAAGGGAAAGGAGCATGGGGAACACACACCCACATCCTACACGTCACTTGCCACTTGGCAAGCATGCACAAGTCTACAAGGCTCAGGGCTAGGGTTAGGATTTATTAGATGACGATTTTGTCCTAAATATTTATTGAACCTGGACCACATGAAGGAGCATGCCCAAGGAGCCTTTTAAGATTTCGAATTTTGACAAGAAAACACACCACTTGTCTCACATGCATCAACTAGTGCACCACTTGTCCCACGTGCAAAAGCTAGGTGCCACTTGTCCCGCATGCATCAGGTAGTGTGCCACTTGTCCCACATGCATTGGCAAAGGTGCCACTTGTCCCACTTGCATCAGCAAAAGCGCCACTTGTCCCACATGCATTAGCAAAGGTGTCACTTGTCCAACATGCAGACCTTCCATATTTCATGTGTACAACATGCAATAACCAAAAATCTAAGGTCATCCACTTGGCAATAAAGTTGAAGTAAGAAGAAAGAGAGTTTCGGCTATTTTTAGTATAAAGACACCCCTTTATCTTTTGATTTGAGGGTTTACACGAAATTCTCACACTATTCTCTTATTTTCCTCTTTATTCACATACACACCCAAAGCTTTAGCTACACCACATTCGAAGCAAGAGCCTAACACACTAACTACAATAGTGAAAGCTGAGAGTTGTTGGTTAGACCTAGCCTTCTCTTCAAGATTTATGACTTGGTGAGTAATATTCCTCCATATATTTTCTTAATAGACGTTAGAAGGTTGTGTTAGTGTTCTAGAGGAAGCTTTTTCTAAAAAGAAAAAAGTCGATTTGTGGTGTCTTTGATGGCCATGGGTTTCGGATAACAAAAAGGCATTTGGTGTTGCTACACGAGTTTAAGCTTGACAAAAATTTGGATTTTTATTATTTCCATGGTGTATTTAGTTCTTGTATAAGCTTGAAAAAATGTGGTTGGTTGGATGAAGTTTTTGTACGAAATTCGAGGTAGTAGGGTTTATAATGCCATCTAGAGTCAATAATATATGTCATGATTAGTATCTTGAAGATTGAATATGGATTTACGGTCGACCTCCTAAGGATCAGATTTTATAGATAATATGATACTTGGGGACTTAGAATAGGCTTGGAAATCATTTTCTTGGTTTTGATTTAAGAGGAAATCAAGGTGCAAGAATTTCATAAGTTCAAAACTATCAAAATGCATGTCTCGGGTTTTCTCTCTATAGGTATGTCGATTTATGTGGAAGTCGATATCCTAGGATGTGATCTTGATCATAACTATGTTTAGAAGAACTTGACGCTTTAATCTTCTAAGGGCCACAAGTATAAAGGAAGCAAGATACCTTAAATAAAGTATCGGTTCTTAAGATTTGATGACCAAACATGTGTTGGATGGTGATCTTCATTAGAATTGGTCATATGTCGAGTGAATCAAAAGGACGGGCACACTTCGGAGTTTGTCCTAGAGCTAGATCAAGTACTTAATTTCGGGTAAGGTGATTTCTAGTGTGATATTAGGCCAAGTGCGGTGAATGATTTTAGGTTCCTTCTAATGACATATTTTCTATCATAAGATGACTAAGGAAAACATATTTTGAGGTTGGAAATGGGTTTAAGATGGACACTAAATGAAGTTGTTAAGCTTTGAGAAATTCGGCATTCAATGGTGATGTTGAAGGTTTAAAACTTAAAGTTCGAAGCTTTAGAGTCAAGGGTTTAAAATGAAACTCTTGCTAGATTTTATAACTTTAGAGTTTTATAAGTTTGTGTTTCAATCAAAGATCTCTCTAATGTTAATATGCTTCTATTTCAGCCCATGAAAATTATACTCTTTGTAAGCAAGGAAAAGTTTGTAAGTAGACCCTCAACCTGCCTCGATTAATATTTGTGTATGATTGTGTAAACTTTGCATCTTGGTTGCTATTTTATATACTTGTTATTCCACACTCAAATATATATATGGTGTTTCGATTTGTATGATAATGATTTTCCATGATGAAGTGTGTAAAACGTTTCAGTTTTATATGATGTCTTGCTATGATCTATGGTCTATGAATGACTCGGGTTTGTTCAAGTCAAAAGATGATTTTTACATGTTTTGTGAACCATGTAAGCTTCAGCCATGTCAATGTGAATATGTTCGAATTGATCATTGTTGTTACATTCATGATATATTTTGAGTATTTGCCTACATAACATGTTATGCATATGAAAGTTCTAATGTTATCAAGCCATGTACCGAAATGTGCTATGCTAGTTCTCATGCATACCCGACGTCTCATATGTCACATGTTCTATGAAAAGAAAAGAATGTCTCAAGTCTCATGTCTCATGTCACATGCATTTGGGTAAATGATATCTTTCAAAAGAGAAGTCAGTACATGTTTTTTCACTATCCCAAATACTAGGACAGGAGAATGTCCTGGTAGAACTCCTATGTCCACTCTAGAGTGCTTAAGAATAGAGTGGTAACCCTTAGGTCGACAAAGAACCGTCGGTGTGCCTCGAATGGATCTTTCTGGAAAGGACGTAGCAGCGAGGTAGCACCGAACGTTAGTGGGTGCACATGACTAAGGCAACTGACTCTACGAAGTACTGTTGTATTATAATGAATATGAATAAGACTTAATTCACCATAGTGTACGTACCGTTTGCGATGCAGTAACTAGCACGAGCACACGGTGCATATGGGAGCAGTGATTATCCACCATGTGTTATATGAAAAAAGGGCAATGAGCCTACTTGATACGGATGACATGAAATGAATCACGTGATATGATATGACATGATTTGTACTGGATCACGTGATTAACAAGATATGAAATTATGTCAAAAGAATGTTTCTTTCCGAAAAGTACGAAGAATTTGTTACATGTCTTTTCTAAAAGCTTAAGCTGCATAAGTCAAGTTTTTTAAGTCAAGTACATGTCCATGCATTCATCGCATAGTTTACCATAGTATGCTTATGTTATCTATTGTATGTTGTTTGTTTACTTTCTGAGATTTTTCAAAATCTCATTGTTGAAGTTTCCACTACCATTCCCAATCCAAAATGGTAGAACCTTTAGTAGGACTAGGAGTAGCGTGTCAGGATGATGATCAAGGCTAAAGATGAGCTCAACTCGGAGGAAAGAACGAATTTAGTCATGGCCTACATGGAGATAGCTGAGTTTAGAAAGATGCTTTAATGATTTCTTTCTTAAGGCATTTTTAGACTATACTGTTATGTTAAAGTGTAAACAAGGAGTTTGATACTCCATACTAAGGAGTGTGATTTAAGGCTATGAATGAAAAGAAAAAATCTTCTTCACACTCTACTATTTATCACACACTCAACACACTTAGTGTATTGAGTTTAAAAAAAAAAAAAAAAATTGAGTGCAGTGTGTGGAGAGTGTAGGCAGATGCCTAGAATTGCTCGAATGAAAAAGTTGGGACATTTAGGGGTGTAAACTCAAACCGAAAAACCGGTCCGGACCGACCGGTTTTACCGGTTCTAAACCTGTCCAGTCCAGAACCGGTTTTTAAAATGTAAAAACTAGTCGATTCCGGTCCAGTTCCAGTTCCAACATTTTTTGGACTGAACCGGACCGGTTGAATAAAAAAATTAAAAAAATAATATTTTTATATATAAGTTTTATACAAAATATTTTATATATATATTAAATATTAATATATATTAGTTTTATATATAATGTATAATTATAAATTTTTATGTGAGTTTTATATATAATATATATAATTATATATATTCATACATGAAATAATTTCTTATTATAATTTATAAATTATTACATAAAATGTTAATACTAAATCACTAAAAGTTTATAACTAATACTAATATATAACTTATAACTATACCAATAGTCTAATATTAATGCTATTATATAGTCTAATATATTAATAAAAGTATAAAATAGTTTTTTTTAAATCAATTTTTTTTTATAAACAAATTTTTAATGACAAATTGTGAAACTTACATTTTAATAAAACTGAAAAACTGGACGAGACCGGACCGGAAACCGGTAAAACCGGAAGTACCGGTTTAGGAGGGTAACCGGTGCGTAATCGGTTTTGAAAAATACAAAACCGGTACATACCGGTTCGGTCTTAGATTTTATCCAAAACCGGACCGGTTACACCCCTACGGACATTAGTTTTATTCTAGTACAACATTTAAATGACTTATTTCGTTGCGATTTATTGGATACTGCGAGTTTAGGTGTGTTGCATCTTATCTGTAATGTACGAGGGGTATGTAGCCTTGTGTTGTATGTCCCAGCATTTCAATCACCGTCTAATCCCAAGAGGGAGACTGGGAGTGCCACAGAGCATGGTATCAGAACAATTATGTCTCTGGGTAAACCCACATGTCACTAGGAAACTGTACCAGAATATAGGTTTGAATTATTAGAAGGTGATGGCTTGAGTTATTAAGTGTAGGTATTATACATGAGGTATCAAAGCTTGATAGAAATTGATGTCTTGAAGGTAGAAAGTACGACGATAAACATCATAGAATGGGGACGACATGTTTTAGTCGTCTTGAATCATGGAACAGATGCAAAAGACCCAAATTGAGGAAGGTAACAATCCCGAATCAACCCCTAAGGTTTAAGGTTTTTAGAATTTTAAACTTTAAGCTATCATTTCTATTCAGATTTGAGATTTTAGGATCGACCGACCTTGTTGGAAAGTCTCACTAAATCTGAAGCTATGGAATCTGCCACCACGAGGACCTAAGTTTGATTGAATCTAAGTTATGAATTTGGAAAATTTAGGAGGTGAGTTATCTTTATGAGATTTAAAGGTGATACTTTGCAAACCATCAATAATGATTACATATAAGGTTATAGCATGTGTGCAATTCGGAGAACAATCTCTATCAGAAATTGAGGTTATAGATTATCCGAGCTGTAGGGCATTACTTAAGGATGTAGACACAACGAACCTTTGGAGATTAAATCTTTATTTGATGATGTAGGAGACAGTCAAGCTTACTTGGGAGTACGATTAACTGAGTACGATTAACTAGCTCAACCAAATTTCAATTTGGCTTCAATTATGGTCTTGGTAAGTTTCAATGGCCTCCGAAATTGATATGGGTTACTACAAGTTTTGATGCTAGTTGGAAATAAGGCAAAGAGCTTTTAAGCAAATGTTATCGAATGGAAGATTATAGACGCCCATAATAGGTTAGTCAAGATGGTTTTGGATATGCTAGAGGGCAGTACCTGTTTTAGATAAGATGTGTGAGCTTGTGGTTAGATTGGTACATCTAACGAAACCTAGGTAATAAGTACATATATAAATATATTATGTCTCATCGACTTGATTTATTTACTTATCTTTCAGAAAGTCTACCTTCTTGTTCAATTCGATAAAGTAATTCCGACGACATTGGTGGTATCCATACAAGGTATCTTGGAACTATTTCGACGAACTGTTACAGTTATAATTACTTTGTGAAGGCCTCCACTTTTTTTCGAAGAAAATCATATTCCTTATTAGTCCTTTGGTGAAGTACGCCTGTCGAGCCAGAGCATAATTCCATTCATTAAGGGTGATTGGACTAAGTTTCAAGGAATCATGAATTTTGACTAACAATGAAGGAGACAATGCAATTTATGTGCAAAAGCTCATGGTTTTGGGAGACGGTCTATGTTCTATCGAGGTATGGTAAGAGTTGACTTGGTAGGTGTAGGGATAGATTAGAGAATGATGTCTATATGGAAACCTTAGCTTTAGACATGTTGATGAGGTCACTAGAGTATGTAGCAAAAATGAGACACTTTGTGATATGATGGTTTAGCAGTGTGTTCTAATGGATATTGGGGAGAACTGTTTGCGGTTTTGAGACCCTATAGAAAACAAAAAATTTAAAGCTACAGTTTTTCATTTGGAGATGGTTAATTTGTAGGATGCATCTACGATTATTAAGGGTTGAGATCATAGGAGCTTGCATGTAAGCAAAAGAGAGTGTGATAATGGTTTGGATGCTAGTTTTTTGGCATCAATCATAAACAATGTCATTTGAACTATGAGGCACTAATTTATAGGATCTTTGGATGTTGTAGATGAATTTTGGAGGAATTGAAAGTTCTGGTAATATCTTTGGGTTTGTAGAAGACATGTGGCATTGGAAGAACTGATCATGATCTTGATATGGGAATAGTGATACAAGAACAATCACATTACAAGCTCTTGGGAGTAACGATAGTCAAACATGCAGATTTCGAGATTAGACTTACTTCATCCTGTATGTTAGTGCACCTATAGTGTTAATATTGTCTTTGGTCCACTGCTTGCCGATTTCGAAGACAAAATATATATTTAAGGGGGGAGGATGTGACACCCCAGACTTTGCCAAATTTTCATTCATATTTTTTATTAACAATTTATGTATAGTTATTGGGCCATGCAAGGCAAAAGAGGATGCCTAGAGATATTTCTATATTTTTGGATATTGGAGCATTAGGCATGGAAGCCCACATAGGAGATTTCGGCCACTAGCAAGGATTTGGGCTTGAAACACTAAGTTGAACTCTAAGATTTAGAAGGAAGCGCCACATGGGCAAGGGAAGATCTTTTGTTTCCCTGGAAACTCATCATTAGGAACCTAAGGAAGAAACACCTTGGTTAGCACATTGATGCCACTTGGCAAACATGCTTGAAGGCTTCCAGAAGAAGCTAAGGAGTTGGAAAATGATGTAGGGTACAACACACGCCCATTTCACCTACCCACATGCCACATGTCTCACATGCACATCTCACCTCTAGATACAATGAAACTAGATGTAAAAATGGATGAGAAAAGTGGGGGGACATGGTTTCGGTAACCCCAATAGACTACAAAAGTACCAACAAGATTTTTGTGAGTTCCATGGAGTTGTGCATGCCACCCACCTTCCTAAGCACCTCTATCTCATGCCACTTGTCCTTAGTGAGGAGTTCCAAGAGATTTTGCAAGGGGAATGACACATGGGGAAGACAAAAGTGAGATTTTCTAAAAGATTTACATTGGGATACCAAGGCACTTTTGGATCCCTGAGATTTCCTGAAATCTCTCCGTGGTAGTTTCAACTACCATTCCTAATCCAGAATGGTAGAACCTTTAGCAAGACCCGGAGTAGCATGTCAGGATGATGATCAAGGCTAAGGATGAGCTCAACCCAGAGGAAAGAATGGATTTAGTCATGACTTACTTGGAGGTAGTTGAGTTGTGAAAGGTGCTTTAATGACTTCTTTTTTAACGCATTTTTAAACTATATTGTTCTATTGAAAAGTTTAAACTAGGAGTTTGATACTCCATTACTAAGGAGTGTGATTTAAAGCTATGAATGAAGAAGTTGGGATATTAGTTTTATTCTGGTACAACATTTAAATGACTTATTCCGCAGTGATTTATTGCATACTGCTAGTTTACATGGGTGCATTGCATCTTATCTACCATGCATGAGGCTTGTGTTGCATCTCCCAGTATCTTAGTCACTATCCAATCCCAAGCGAGGACTAGGGGTGCCATAGCACAGCACTTGCATAATCCATAATTGTATCTAAAATAAACTTTAATAAAATAATTGAGTATTTTAATCGAGTCTAATTTGGGTTGTCTATTTAATATCCTTGACTATGAGCATAATGTGCAGATAAGTTAGCCAAAATCATATGTGCTGATTATGAATGAAATTCAGTGTTATTTGAAGTTGCCAACAAAGTTGTTTGAGACGTGTTTCACACCTTGTCGACTGCTGCAATCAACCTAAGATAAAGAAAGATGGTGGCCTAGTGTGCTTAATGCACCTCCGGTACCTAAGTCAGAAACGTGCGTATATTGCAATATGATGAGAAATTTTAGAAAAAGTTACTTGGAAGCACCATCTCTGACTTATTATGTAGGCGCAAAGTGTTAATTATAACAACTAATTAAGAACTTGATCTCTTGGCTTTACTTATCAATGCCTACGATTTGAATGAGGTATGATGGATTTATCCCCTCCGGGCGAATCGTTGTACCTTTAATTGTAGGGCTTCCTTATCAATCTGGTGGTTATTGTATTGATTCATTAAGAACCATGACACCTTAGTGACTAACTCTCGAGTTGTCATGGGTTTCTAGCACGTGGGCTTGGCGCATGCCATTAGTCCCTTTTTATTAGGGTTAGGAGAGCCCTTCTAGTTAGTCTGCTAATTCTCATCACACGACTATGGCGAGACTTTAATGATTACGAACTGTTTTACTTCTTAAATTTTGATTGCAGCTCATGTTCAAAGACCTTGGGGCAATCATAATGGCTCCATGTTCATGCCTGGTCAAGTCAACAAATCATGGGATTTGTCCGTAGTGATCCTGCTGTCAGTTCTTTAGCCTTCCTCCTTGAGTGCTTAACCGTCATGCCCCTTTTACTTTTCAAATACTCCTCCACCTTTTAGCCACATCTCTTTTTCTTCTTGTGCTCTGGCTTCCCTATTTTTCTTGTTTCCTCATTGCTTCTTACTCTTTTGCTAAAACCCTAGTCTTCTACCTTTGCCCATTTCGTGTAGTTGCGTCAACGGCTCAGAAGAACCCCTGAGTCTTACTCTCAACGTGATATTCCATATTACAAGGGCTTCGATTGGTCTTCTATACCTACCTCTACCGACCTCAAGAAATTGAGGGATTCTTATGGGATTCCTTACTCCATGGCTATTGAGGTTCCTCGTCGTGGTTCCATTGACATGGAGGGTTTTAGTGGGAAGGTTGCCCTCACCATCTACTCACTCTCCCACAGGTTGATGCTTCCTTTTGTCGTCATGTGTGCGAAGCTCTTGATTTTTTGAAGTTGGCACCCATTAAACTTCACTCCCATGCTTGGAGTTAAGCATGTGGTCGTGGGTTCGAATTCCACAGATGGCGCCACTATGTGAGACGTGTTTCAACCTTGACAACCGCTACAATCAACATGTGACAAAGAAAGATGGTGGTCTTATGTGCTTGATCCACCTCCGATGCCTAAGCTAGAAACGAGAGTATATTGCAATGTGACGAGAAATCTAGGAAAAAGTTACCTAGAATCACCATCTCTGATTTTTTTTTACAGATGTGGAGTGTTACTGATAAAAACTAATTAAGAACCTGATCTCTTGGCTTTACTTATCGGTTCCTTGAATTTGAATGAGAGATGATGGATTTATCCTCTCCGGGAAAGAATCTCATTGTACCCTTAATTGTAGGACTTCCTCTATCATATCAGGGATTGATACAAATCATGCAACATTGAGCTTTTTGCATTTATCTTCACGCCTGCTTTCAATTGTTGCTCTGATATGTAAAATGCGTTGGTTGTTTGAAAGGAGGTTTATCATTGTGTTTAAATCCCGATTGTTCTTAACTCATTTTTGCCACTTTCTCTACATTGCAAAGGTCCTTGCCAATTGACTGAAGCTGATTTCGCCTAACCACATTTTAGACACCCAAAGTGCCTTTGTTCTAGGAAGAATGATCTTTGATAATATCATTGCGGCTTATGAACTGATGCATTACATGCAAAATAGGATGAAGGGAAGGAAGGCTTCATGGCTCTTAAACTTGATGTGAGTAAGGCCTATGATAGGGTGGAATGGTCTTTCCTAAGAGCTGTGATGGCAAAAATGGGATTTGATGATGGCTAGATTGAACTGGTTATGCAATGTGTGACTAATGTCTCCTATTCCATCCTTGTTAATGGGATTCCTCAAGAGACTTTCCTTCCTTCAAGGGGCATTAGGTAAGGGGATCCTCTATCTCTCTACTTATTCATTTTGTGCTCTGAAATCCTCAGCTTCTCACTTAACAAGGCTGAACAGCAAGGGCTCATATCAGGCATCCCAGTAACTCGAAGTTCCTTTAAGATTAACCATCTCTTTTTTACAAATGAAAGCCTCATCTTCTATAAGGCACTCCCATCTGAATGGACTAGCCTATTTTCTAAACTTCCAGCCTTTGATATGTCCTCTGGTCAGAGATTAAACCTTGAAAAAACCTCTATATTCTTTAGCAAGAACACTAAGCAGAATACTCAACACAACATTCTGAATACATCATGTATAAAGGCCTCGGGTCCTTTTGAAAAATACTTGGGACTCCCATCTCATGTTGGCAGATACAAAGTAAGGGCCTTCAACTCAATACTAGACAGAATTAAGACTCGATTGGGAAACTGGAAAACATACCTGCTATCCCAAGTAGGAAAGGAAATACGTCTTAAGTCAGTTATCCAATCGATTCCCACCTTCAGCATGGGTATCTTCAAGATCCCCAAGAGCATTCTCAAAGGCTTCAATAAGTTGATGCAAACTTTCTGGTGGGGCCAAAAGGAGAATAAAACTAAGCTACACTAGATGAAGTGGAAGGATTTGGGTAGTCCAAGAAGGAGGGGGGTCTTGGCTTTAGGGATTGCAAACAATTCAACTTGGCATTACTAGCTAAACAAGGTTGGAGGGTACTGCAATGCCCTTCTTATTTGACTGCTCGAGTCCTAAAAGCAAAGTATTACCCCAAATCCAATTTCTATTCTTCTAAGGTGAAAAACAATGACTCATTTATTTGGAGGAAGTATCAGTTTAGCTAGACCTCTCTTGATTGAAGGTTAAATGTGGAAAATAGGCAATGGAGACAAGGTGAGCATCTAGAAGGATAAGTGGATCCCTTAACCTAGCTTATACATGATCCAATCCTCTCCTAAAATTTTTGAGGAAGGAGCAAAAGTGGCTCAATTCTTTTATTTATTTATTTAGTTTATTTTTTATTTGGCATAGTTTTGGAAGATTCGAGTTTTTGAACTGAATAAAAGATGGATGAAATTATGTAGCATGCTTAAAACCTTTAATATGCAAAGACAAGTACAAAAACATAAAGAATAATGCATCCAAAACATCACATTCTGAACAATGGAATGATTTTGCTGAAACTTTACATGGACAGATTGGGCTACTCATATTCCAATCGGGATTTTAGGGATTTTTCTCGCTATTTCAAGCCATTTTCACCTTCCCCCAAGAGCAATTGATGCTCGAGAAGGAATGTTCTTCAAAAATGTACAGGCTCTCATCATACTTCATGGCAAGCACAGTTGCGGACCTCCTTATGGAGCTTGTCCTTCCCACCATTTTCGTCACCATCACATACTGGATGGCAGGACTCAAAGCCAGCGTCGGACACTTTTCGTTCACCCTACAAAACTGGCTCAATGAATAGATCAAGACACGCTGCAATGGAAAGTCAATCTAACCTAGGAAGTGTTTAGTGAATCTGAAGCAGAAATCATTTCTAGAATCCCAATCAGTCTTTGCAGAAACTCAGATATGTTGACTTGGAGAGGCACTTCTAATGGCAAATTCTCAGTGAAATCTGCTTATCACTTTCAAGGATCCATTTCAGAAAGCAAGTTGGGTCAATCCTCCAGGTCCTCCCAACCAACTGGTCTGTGGCATAGCATTTGGAAACTAAAAGGTCCTAACTCTATCAAGATGTTCATTTGGAAAGCAGCCAAGGAAATTTTTCCAACAAAACTCAACCTTCACGAAAGGAAAGTGGTACAATCCCCCACTTGCTCCATCTGTTTAAGCCATCCTGAAACTGTTGCTCATGCCCTGTGGTGGTGCAAATCTGCCCAAGCTATATGGAGCCTATGCTCGTGGAGGATTCAGAAGTGCAGTATAATCGATGTCCCTTTCAAGGAAGTATTAGACCACCTCTTCTCCATCCTATCTAAAGAGGAACTTACTGAGACTGCCATAACAGCAAAACATATATGGCATCGCAGGAACACTTGGGTGTTTGAATCTACATTTACGCCTCCCCATCAACTCTCTTCCTTAATTTCATTGAATCTACTTGATATTACTCAGAGTTTTATTCAGCAAAAATAGAAACCCAACCCTGTCCCAACCTTAAAGCAGTGGTGTGTGCCTCCTATTAATCATTTCAAGGCCAACTGGGATGCTGCCATTGACAAAGCGAGGTGCAAAGTAGGTGTTGGTGGGGTAATAAGAGACTGGAATGGTATGGTTACTGCTACCTTAATGTCCTCTCACGACCATTTTCCTAAACCTCAACTGGGTGAAGCCTTTGCAGCATTGAAAGCTATCATCCTTTGTTCTAAATTGAAGATCTCCAACATTGTACTAGAAGGAGACGCCTTAAGTGTGGTCCATGCCATCAATGGAGTTGAAAGCAATTGGAGCTCGATGGGTCTACTAGTTAGAGACATTAAGAATTATTTAGCTTGCCTTCATAGCTGGTCTGTTTGCCATATTCCTAGGAATTCCAATGTAGTGACTCACTACCTAGCTAAGAAGGCCTTGATTCTCTCTAAGGAGAGTATCCTCGTAAAGGGTTATCCTCCATGTATTCACAACCTTCTCCAATTCAGTTCATAAATGAAACTTGTCCATATTTCAAAAAAAGTAAACATGATTATATGACTTGAAATAAAAAGAAAAATTGTATATTAGAGGTATTCAAATATAAAATAAAAATTAAATGCATTGTATGCTAGATCAAAATAGGCCAAAACACGGCCTCATTTAGTTACATAGATAAGATAAGATGAGATGAGATAAAAGTGAAATAAAAATATTATAACGTTATAATATTTTAGAATATTATTTTTGTTTTGGAATATGAAAATTTTGAATTATTTTTTGTCTTTTGTTTGGAAGTTTAAAAAAGTTGTAATGATTAGATAAAAAAGTTGAAAATGAAAATTAAAAAATATTTGTTGAGATGAGATGAAATGAGGTTTGTGAAACTGCTAGGGTGTTCCATCATTATTTATTTCGAAATAAATTGTTCTCTACTTTTAAAATCTATATATATGTATAATATTGTTCGACATGATGAATTATCCGTCTAGATAGTCAATGTTAAATGTATCTTATTAATCATGAAAATGTATGTGCGATGTATTTTTTTGAATATGTTAGCTTAGAATATTAATGTTGTTGAGATCAAATCAACAACTATAATCTTGCCTTCGATAAAGCTGAAAATCAAGTCAAGAGATAAAACTAAGAAGAGATAAGGCAAGTTGATTCAGACTCCTAAAAGAAAAAAATTTCACAAGGTAAGTGGGAATCAATCATTCTAAAGAATGAAATAAATCTCTATAAAAAGAGGAGACTTCTACAACTCTGGGGATTATCTCGATAAGTTATCTATGCACAAACCCCGCCATGCAAAGAGACTCCATGGGATCTTCTTCAAGGGTGGGCATCATCTTCAACTTCCCAAAATCCTAAATCCCTCCATTGTATTGAGAGATACGTAAGCCCATGAGAAATTGTAAATCGCCTATTATAGTAAATTTTACCCCCCTAACAACCAGTAGATGTAGGCTTTTGCGTCGAACCACTTAAATCTTTGTATTGTGGATACTTATTGAGTATTCGACACATTTTGTATTAGATAACATAAATTGGAATATAAGGTTTACCATAGTTCTTAGTAAGTTCACATAAGAGGTGAGTACGCACAGTCGCAAGTGACATAATTTTTTTTTAATTCAACCGAAATGATATTTTTCTTCATTTCTTAACAGTTATTATTAACTGTCAACGACACTTATTTTCACACCTTTCTGGTAGAAACCATTTTACTTAAATGTAAATGAATCAATACAACTACTTCTATTACATTTTGTCGAAGTTCTAAGATTAGTGTTCATAATTTACAATGTGCACACTATATAAACAATGTTGTATCCTGACGAAAAAACTCTCAGATTCTCTTTTGTAGAACTCAATTTTGTGAGTAGGAGGCAATATTTGAGAAGCAATTGATGATAAAACGGAGTCTATATTGTCTAATAAGACATGAATCCTTGTATATTTACCTTCTAGTTCTAAACCCATAGGATGTAAGTGGATTTTTAAGAGAAAATTAAAAACTGATGGATCCATTTATAAGTATAAGACTAGACTAGTAGTAAAAGGGTTTGGACAGTCCAAGGGCATTGATTATTTTGATACATATGCTCTTGTAGCTAGGATTTCATCAAATAGAACATTGATATATTTGGCCTTTATATTTAACCATGAAATTCCTTCAATGGATGTGAACAACATTCCAAAATGTTTATTTGGATGAAGAAGTATATATAGAGCAACTAGAGGGTTTCATTGTTCCGGATCATGAAAACAAGGTTTGTAAAATAGTCAAATCTTTGTATGATTTAAAACAAGCTCCCAAACAATGGGATGAAATATATGTTCTTTCTAATGGTATTCGTTTGAATGAAGCAGACAAATCTATTTACTATAAAGTATACAATAATCATTTTGTAATAATATGCTTGTATGTTAATGATATGATAATTTTCAATGATAATAACACATGCATTAAAGATACAAAATTTTTCCTACCATCTGACTTTGATATGAAAGATTTGGGTGTTGCTCATACCATACTTGGTATTAAAATATATAGGTATGATAATGCATATGCCATAACGCAAAGTCATTACATTGGTAAAGTTTTGAGTAAATTTAATTATTTACTTGAAAAAATATCTCGTGTTCCATATCCAATCTAACCACTAAAGCATGATCGCACTCAGGAAATGAATCCTAGCAAAGTGAACCCTCTCTGATACCAATCGAAAAAGCAGTAGTTCTATCCCAACACAGCACCTACAGGAGGGATGTATAGGTGTAAATCAATTTTGATGGTCAATTCAAAAATATTGTTAAACAAACAATTAATCAATGAAACAAATCATACAAATAATCAACATAACAATTTAGTCAAGAAGTGAAAAATCAATTGAAGAATGTCTTCAAAATCTAAAACCACCCCGAGTGAAGTCACCACCTCAAATTCACTATAGAAACTTTAGTTTGTTACAACCAATTTAGAAGCACCACAAAACCTTTGTAGTAGCTAAATTTGGCTTGCAACACCATGAGTGACCCACTCGATCTCTACACGCATGCAGTGTCAGGTCTTCGACCTTACTATAGCTTCCCACGAGAACCTCTTGATCTCTGCATCAACAGCAGCTTCGGAAACTTTCCGGCCAATGAACACGTCTACACTAGTGGACTGAACTATGTTTAATCTTGAGTGTGATATGATGGAGAAGTATTTTCCAACAGAGATTCGACTTTGAATGTTGAAGAGAGTGTCTCTCAATTGCTCTTTGAAGAGGCACTATTTTAGCTCAATTTCTCCACATCTTGGACAAAGTATAAAGTCCCCTTTTATACTCCCACATAAAATCGATGCTCAAACCCTAGTTTAAGTGACTACCAAACATTGGCTCAAGCAGAGTGTTGAGCATGAGTTGAGTGCACGAGGAACTACAAAAGTCACTCAAGCTCTATGTTGAGCTAGGGTTGAGTCAACTCCCTGCCTAGATCACTGCTAGAGCTCAATGTCGTACGATGCTTGGGTGAACTCTCTGTTTGAGTTCCGCTCGCGTTCAGTGTCAAGCGCTGCTTGAGCAAACTCTATGTATGAGTTTCGCTTGAGCTCTATGTTGAGCGCCACTAGAGCGAACTCTCTGTATGAGTTCCACTCGAGCGCCATATCGAGTGCAGGTAGAGTGAATTCTTTGTATGAGTTTCGCTCGAGCTCCTTGTCGAGCGCATGTCGAGCGAACTCTTTGTATGAGTTCTGCTCAAGCCATGTTGAGCTCACTTCGGCCCCTTTCACTTTAACCCACTTGAACACTTGTTACAACACAATTTTACAAATGATTTCACAAGAATATGCTAACACACTCATTTTCACACTAACACCTGCTAATTTCGAATTGTGTTCATGTTGGATTCACTGGCCGTATCACATATTGACACCCCTAAATGATCTCTTTCATTCCTTTTGGGGATATGCTTTAGATCAATTGATGCACTTACCGAATTTAGCTTAACTACGTCTGTTCTAACACACCTATCGAATTGTGGATAGGGTGAAAGCCCAGTATGAGATACCTCCACATTTGGGGATGTCCAACACATGTGTTGAATAAAAGACTAGTAAGTTGGAACCTGAAATGGAAGTATCTATGTTTGTAGGTTATCCTAATGGAACTTAGGGATATTTGTTCTATATACGAACAAATAACAAGGTCTTTTTTAGCACAAATGCAAGGTTTATGGAAGATGATTATATGAACAACTATACGAGATCGCAAATGTTGTCGATGGACAGACTCCTAAAACATTTAGGGATGAAGAAGTTGTATTTGATACACCATAGATTACTACTAATCAGACACATTCTACACTGGTGCCACATCTTAGTGAGAGAAAGGGTTATCAGGGCAACTAAAAGAAAAAGTCTTTTGGGAGAAACTAATGAAGTCATCCCAGAAGGGTCTGAAACTGATCCTCAATCTTATGATGAGGCCATCAATAATGCATATGTAGAATATTGGGCCCAAGCTATAGAATCAGAGTTGGAATCTATGTATTTTAATAAGGTTGTGGAGCTCATAGAGATAATTGAAGGAATAAAACCTATTGGGCAAAAATCTACACGAGGAAAAGAGGAGTGGATGAGAAGGTTGATACCTTCAAGGCATGACTAGTAACAAACGGTTTTACTCATAGATAAAGGATCAATTATGAAGAAACTTTTTGACAATAGCCATATTGCTCAAGTCTATTTGGATACTCTTATCCATTGCAACCTATTTTGACCATGAGTTTTGGCAGATGGACGTCAAGACGACATTTCTTAATGATCATCTTGATGAAAACATCTACTAAAGAAACATGGTTTGCAAGTTGCATAGGTCCATTTTTTTATGGGACATCAGATTTGGGCAATCAAGCAATCCTTTGGTTTTGATCAAAACCTTGATGAACTTTGCATGTATAAAGAATGTCATGACAACATAGTAACATTTTAGCGCTGCATGTCGATGATGTCTAGCTCATTGGGAATAAAGTGGGAGTATTGTCATGTAATACCTCCATTCCCATAGGTTAGGAAGTGTCACGTAATTTTCATAAAATATTATCCGGCAAGATATTTCATAATTCAATAAATGAAATAATTAATGCCTGGCATTAAATTCAACTACTCCATCTAAGCTTGGCCCGCCTGCTCGTGGTCATCATCTTCATATGGTTGGTTTAAAAACATGAAATAAAACTAAAATAAGTCAAACATTCAGTAAAAACTCATGAGAATGTAAACATAAAAAACGTACGGTTTTCATAAACATTTTCATGTTGAGAGCTTAAAAACTTGACTGATCATATTGATGCTTATGTTATACATAACTTGTCTTGATTTATCTGAATTAACTAATTGATTTGATTTATCTGACTAATTTAACTGATTTGATTGGCCAACACACTTAACCTTGTGTGCAAGGTTGTGCACCAGCCTCACGTCCCGCTGCAGCAAGGGGAGCCGCTGAAAGTATTCTGGCATACTATGGTGGACCACGCTTGAGTCCATGGCTTTCACATTCACCCTGAAACTGCATTGGTATCGTGCATTTGAATGCCCATATGATTTACATTATTAATTGATCTTATCTTATCTTATACTTGAACTTAAGATAGCTTATATGTTTTATGCAACGTGAGATGCATGATTTACATACTTATATAAATATTATAAATTTATGAATCTGAACATGATGCTGAATGACATGATCATGTGCTGTGCTTGGTGTCATGCTTGCATTTGACATGAGTAGTACATAAAAATGGTTGTCAAAGAACTAGTGCTAATAATAATTTATATAAGCTTATATGTCATGATTCTAAATTGTGGTCAAATTACTTACTGCGCTACGCTGCTTCCTGAATCTCACTTCGTAGTTCGTCACCTATACGAAGTATAAAATATCACTAAATCTGTCTAAGAAATTGTGTCCTCTTACTTGGTTAAGTTAATACTATAGAAAATAACAAAACGAATATTCTCTTTAATACAAAATCAATTAATGTTGACATATTAATTTACTTAAATAACCAATAACATATTAAAATTTAGCAAAATAATTGAGCTATATTCAATTCTAATAAAAACAAGTCGTGAAAACCTCAACTCTTAAATTAGGTTTACTTTCTTATATTTAACATAATTATTCAATTTCAAACAATCTGTCATGCTTCACACTAAGGCTATTAATGTAATTTAAATACAAGGATAGTAATCTAATTTAACACAAAAGAGGCATTTATGTGTTCGGTTTCCACTTTCCACAACAAAGCATCATCCATTGAGGGATACCAAATCGAGAAAGAGAGAGTGGCAACGAGATCAACAGTGGCAACGAGAGTGGAATTCTATCCAACGGTGGCAGCAACGAGTTGGGTGAACTTGGGCCATCCGTGGAGGAAGTTGGCGTTGTGTGGGGTGGAGAGGGAGAGGGAGTTTCACGGTGTGGCGATTCTTCAGTGCATCATTGGTGCAACGGAAGACCGTTGAGAAGTAGAGGAAGTAACCCCAAGTTGTGCCCACACTTTCTGTGCCAGTTTGAAAATGCTCCCGATGGCATACCATGAGTTTGCTGTTTTTTGATGTGTTAAAACAAAAAGGTTCTTAGGTGGTGCACTGGGTGGCTAGTGGCAAAATGGGGGTTTCGGTGGCTGATTTCGTGTGTTGTGTGGAGGTGATCCGAGCTTCAGCCTTCATGATTGTGCTCATTTCTATGCTTTAGTTTGCGAGGGGCTTCATGTGAGGGTCTCCATGTTTTCGGCTTGTATGCTTGTGTTTGTGGCAGTTGACGCTGGCCATGGTGTTGGCGTGGTGAATGTGGGACGTGCACAGTACATGGTGGAGCTGATCCGAAATAGATGTTAGCTTACGAGAGTGCTACAGCAGCGAGGCACTCGGTTTTCTTGTCGCGTAGTTATTGTAGAGTGACTGACGTGAAGGGATGGTGGAAGGGAGAAATAAATATACGAGAGTTTCGACCTTTGAGTCTATGGCCTCGTTCAGATGTTGAATTGAGTTGAGATGAGTAGTGAGTTGAGATGGTGGAGTGAATTTTATGGAGTCCACCTAAGATGAATTTAGATATATTTGGATGTGAAGATGAGTTTATATATATTTATGGGAAGTTGAAAAAAGTTGTGAGTCCCGCGTATAAAGTGGTGTTGAGCTGAAAAAGGTTGTGGGTCCCATGTATAAAGAGGTTTTGAGTTGAGATGAGTTTAATGATTTGAGAGTTGAGTATTTAGATATTAGACTCAAATTAAAAGTAGACTGAACTGAATTGATCTTAGTTCAGTCAATGAACCAAATTGGGCCTAAGAAATTGGCTGAAGGCGTTTTAAAAAAATGGAAGACTCCTAACTATAAATCATACTTTAAAGACACTAGAGATGACCAAGTATAACAAAAAAAAATTAGGGTTGCCCTTGCTAGGATAGTGATAGTTGATGAGTTGCCTTTTTTTAGGGCAAAGGGTTTCGAGACTAGACTAAATCACTTGATCCTAGATTTCCTATTCCTTCTCGTTTTACGGTAATGAGGGATTGTATGAGGCTATTCTTGAGAGAGAATGATAGTTTGAAAAAATGTTTTTGACTACTAAGCAAAGAGTGTGCTTGACCACCGACACTTGGACGCCTATCCAAAACATACATGTATGTCACGGCTTATGTTATTGATAGAAGTTGAAAGTTGCATAAGCAAATAATTTCATTTAGTAGTATTAGTGATCACAAAGGGGAAACAATTGGGAGGGCAATGGAGAAGTGTATGTTAGTTTGGGGGATTGACAAAACTTTTACAATAACGACAGGCAATGCTTTTTTTAACGACTCCGCTATTGATTGGTTGAGAACAACTGAAGTTGGAAAAGCGGACTGTGTTGCAGATCATGACTTTATTCACATGAGGTGTACTGCGCACATTTTAAACCTTATTGTCCAAGAAGGTTTAAAAGAAGTTGATGATTCAATCACAAAGATCCACAATTTGATTAGGTATGTGAAGTCTTCTCCCCAAAGACTTGCCACTTTCAAGTCTTGTGCTGAGAAGTCAAAAGTTCCATGTAATAGTTTCTTATGTTGGTGTGGCCGAGAAGTATAAAAAAGCCTTATAACTTTTGCCTTTTGAGGATCCATACGTACAAATTTATTTTTCTGAAGATGGGCATGGGAGAAGAGGATTAGGAGCTCTCGAGCCTGATGATTAGGAGGCTATAAAAAAACCTTTTGAAGTTTCTAGGAATATTTTATAATGTCACATTGCATATTTACGGTACATTATATGTCACTGCAAATCTATATTTTCAAGAGCTCATTACTATTCATGCCAACTTGAACAACTTTTGTGACAGTAATAATCAACACTTGAGTGCAATGGCCATTAGAATGAAAATATAATATGATAAATGATAGGGGGCTCTTGGAAAGATAAACAAGTTGTTGTTTGTTGCTTTCATTCTTGATCCGCAGTACAAGTTAATTACTCAAGTATATTGGTTGAATAAAACTTTGGGCAATGAGAAGGGTGAGAAATTTGTTGAAATCCTCAAGAGGGATACGAAACATCTGAGTCAGCATTTAGTACATGAGGTCATGTCCTGGATCCGTTTCAGAGTTCTTTGGCTCCTAGAACTGTAGAGGCCTGTGTGTACGCAAAACTGGTTGAAGTCCACTTCTATATGCTTGAGTCAAAATTATTTAGATACAATTGATGATGCGAAGATCTATAAGTTAGACTCAGGTAATATATTTCAAATTTATTTAGTTTTGTTATATATCTTGATTTGTCATTTTTTATACTAATTTCTTATATTTTAACATCTTTGTGTAGGATTGACCACTAGTCATGACGAGTTTACTACATAAAGACGATTGAGGTTTGATGTGCTTTTGTGAATTTGTGTAATTTGTTGTTTGTTCAATTTTGTTTTCTTTATTTTTATAAATTTATGTGGTATCTTATTTCTTCACTATTTTTTTTCTTTTTTGTCTTCAAGCACAGCTTGGTAGGGCGCTCACTTTATTGGTTCTTTTGTTGGAATAGGAACAACTTTTTTTTTCTTTTGTTGTTGAAATGAGAACTTATTGTTGATAGATGATGGGTTGGTTAGATAATTTGAGAGGATAGATGATGGATGATGGATGGGTTGAATGGATAGTAGATGATGAATGATAGATGTTAAATGTTGTTGGCTTTGTTTGGTTTTGTTTGTTGTTGGAATTGATGGGAGATGATGGGTGATAGATTATGAATGATGTTTGCTTTATTTCGTTTTGTTTGTTGTTGAAATGAGACAATAACAGGGAATTTAAATTGTGTTGTTGGTAGTAATTGGGAACAACTAATAATATTTGATGGCTTGTAAGGTTTGCTTTGGCTTGTAAGTTTGTAAGTTCTTGTTGTAGTAAATTAGTAGTGATTAGCTCTAGCTTTGATTATATATTTTTTTTAACTTGTAGTGATTGTAGTTAATAATTTAATTTTGTAAAAACTAAAATCTGGAAGCCCAAATTTGATTAGTGAGAGTCCAAAACTATCAAATTGAAAGTTCAAATAGGCTAAGAAAAAAAAAACCCAATTAAGAAGCCCAAATCCAACTCCGATCTGATTTCACCTCCGCTCTGACAAGTTGGAGGTGAAATCAGATCGGAGGCTATGCGAATCAGAGTCGAAGTCATAGGTAGGGCACTCCAACTTTGAGATTGTTAGTGATAAGCCCTACTCATCTCAATATCCAAACAATACAAACACAAAAACTTTTCAATTTCAAATTTTCAACTTTTTCATCTAATCATTACATAATTATTATGACTTTCTTAAACTTCTAAACAAAACATAAGAAATAATTCAACTTTTTCAAATCTTAAACCAAAAATTATATTATAATAATATTTTTAACTTTATAATATTTTTATTCAATTTTTTCCTTTTCTTTTCTCAAAATCCCATAAAATATTTTAATTTAAATCATTTCTAACTCATCTCATCTCAATTCAAGTATCTCATTATTATTAACAAATCATCTTAAAGTGTGACCGCCCACACACTTGCTTGTTATTTAGGTATATTTTATAGGATGATTGTTGTAGAATAGATTTATAACATGGTTATATTTATATATATATATTTATATATATATATATATTGTGATTAGAAAAATCTTTGATATACCATTATGGGTTGTTATTGTAGAATATGTTACATCATAACCTCATGGCCAACTAGTGTCATGTATGATTGTTGCAGAATTTTTTCTATGGAATATTTTATTATTTTATTAAAAAGTTTTTTTTTTTTTTATCGTTTATTAGAATTTTATTGTGATTCAAAATTGCTAATAAATAAGGTTTTTTCTAATAATTACGAGTATTCAAATTTTAGTTAAATTGGGGATTTTTTGTAATTGGAATTTCTATATTCTAATTATATTAGGACTTAATTATGATTCCTAATACTTGTTGGATTATGAATTCTAATGAGATTATATAGTATTCCTATTCCGAGTGCAATTAGAGTAGGACTCAATCCAAACTAGGATTAGGAAGGCAACGTCAAAATTGTGATGAGATAACAAATTTTAGGAAAACTCTTATTTTAATATAGATCCTGCTACTGCCGCCTAGCGTGCTAGGGGTGCCCATAGTGCAAATTACAATTGTTTTTTTTTTTCAAACATTTTTTTAACATATTTAAAAAGAAAAAACTCAAATTTACTAATAGTTACTTTCTTAATCATTTAGAAAAAAACTTAAAATATACAAAATCAATTTGTACCCATAATGGCCAGGGAACAAATTTGCTGTGGATTTATCACCGAAATAGACATGTATCTTTACAACCCAAATGAGCTTAAAGGTATGTATCCAGTACTTCATTCCTGTTCACACTTTATGATTTTTTTTATTTTTAGAGAAATAAAGATATAATACTAATTGATTTTCATCTATTTCGAGAATTCTAGATATGTGTCCAAGTAATAGTGATGGGAGGTTATACATAATCACTCCACAACAAAGAAGCACCAATGGACTCAATAGAGAAGGGAAAGGTGGTTCCTGGAAACTATTCAAACCAGCACAAGAGGTGAATGATGAGAATAAATGCCAAGTTGGATTTGTGGAGACCTTTATTTGGTTGAAGACCGATGGTGGTTATAGTGATGGGTGGATGATGGAGGAGCTGAAAGTGAAGGCCTCCGATTTAATGGCATGTTGCATTCTCTTTCAAGCTAGGTAAAAGGTACTAATTTGTCAATTTTCTTTCTAATTGCTAAGTGTTAGAAAGATTTTTTTTAAAAATAAAAAATAAAAAGCTTAAAACATAAAAAATAAAAAAAAAATCCGCGTAGTAAACATATGCTCTTACAAACGAGGCCATATTACATTTTTACACTAGAGTAATGCTACATACAGTCTTAGAATGTGCAAGCGACGTACAATCGCTTCAAAAAAGATTGAGATCTACTATTAAAAAATTATTTTTTTTCATGTAAGTCATGTATTTATTCACTTTTTCAAAATGATTGCACGGCGCTTGCACACTAACGATTGCAACTATCATTTCTCTTTTCCACCGTTTTGCACGAGAGTAGGTCTGCATTTTAACTGGTTGATAGAAATCTTGGTCGCCATGTTTTCCTTTTAGATTGTTTTTCACAGATTGTTTTCTGGCTAGATATTGGTTTTTTGGATCGTTCTGTGCATGTGTATGCAAGTTTAATCCATATATGCTTCCTGATAGGTGCCTGTTTAGCTCTTTTTATCTTTTTGGTGGTTGAATATTGTCTTTGCCTGCTGGGAGTTGAAAACAATATAAGCTCAGGAGCTTTCACTTTATGGATCAGATGTGGGTTTTAGATAAGAGAAAAATATTGTCTCTTGCATGCTGCAAGGTTCATTTTTTTTTTAAGAGCCGGTAGCCACCCACATAGCAGCCCCATCCCAAGTTTATTAAAAAGCTTTCACATATGGCGGAGGAAAACCGTGGTAACAATCAGAACATCAAAAACAATCCAAACCAAGAACAAGCTCAATCGGAACCATAAACAAAGACCAAAGAGATCTAAACATGCCTAGAAACAAACTAAACCATGCCTAGAGACCAACATCAGAATAAAATTAAACAAACCTAAGGGTAATGAATAAAACTAAAGACGAATGTTTGGAAGTCTTACCTTATCTAACCGAATCATACCTTTTATTTTCCTAGGTAGAGAACCAAAAGAATTAAATCTCATGTTAAAGCCTTGTTCACCTAGACGGGCCAAGGCATCTGCTGGAGAATTCCCTTCTCTGAATAGATGCTCAATGGAAAATTCTAATCCTTGTAACTTTTCTAACAACTCGTCCCAATACTCCCATAAGTACCACACCGAGCACCTTTGACATTTTAACCAATGAACCGCCAAGCTGGAATCGCATTCTAAAGTAATATTTGTAAATCCCATTTCCTTACAAACACCCACACCCACAATTAAGGCACGAAGTTCAGCTTCATTATTGGTCCCATGACCAAAATGAGACGAGAAGGCCGCCATAAAATTTCCAAACGAATCGCGAATGATACCCCCTCCACCACAATTACCTAGATTACCACGGCAGCTGCTATCGACGTTCAGTTTAACCCAACCATTTGTTGGTTTCTTCCATCTAATTAACCGCAGAGACCTTCTCGGGCTATTACTAAAAGGCACCTCATGAGCCCTAAGAATGTTCTGGTCATTACTAGAAATCTCCCAACGCTGAAGTAACAGTGTAGATAAGTTTCTAAGACATACCTTTATAGCAGTCCACACCTCCCTTGTCGACTCATGCACTCCCTCCATCCTTGCCTTACACCTCCTCAACCATAGTCTGCAAGTGATGATGGACGATAGCAGGCCAGGAAGAATACCTCTATGGCTGGACTTTTTGGCATGTCCGAACCACCCTTGAACCGTTTCCCGCCAAGAACGACCCTCCATGCGGCTGATACCCAAAGCAATGGACGCCATATTCCAAACCTGCATGGCAATATTGCCCAATCTCAAAACATGGTCAACAGTTTCAATCTCCCTCAGCATGCAGCAATCGCAGCGTGACACCAGGGGAATAGCTATAGCCTGAATGCGAACATCAACTGGCGGTGCTCCAAATCTTGCCTTCCACATGCATATCGAAATCTTTTTTGGTAACACATCATTCCAAACCCAGCCCAACTCAGGTCGCTCAACACCCTTAACCCGAATTAAATTCCAAGCACTACTAGTCGAGAAGCACCCATCTACTGCAGGTTTCCAGATCATAACGTCCGCTCCTTCCCGCCCGACTCTAACTTTACGTGTGATGTCACCCGCTTGCTCTAGACCAACGAGACCCACCAGCTTATTTTCATCCCACGAATCGTTCACCCAAACATCCTGGATTTTAAGTCCAACATTGATAACTTCATATCTGCCACAGAGGACCATCCACCAACCAGTTATCAAACCAGAAAGAAGACTCACCATTCCTCACTTTCACTGTCACATTCTCTACCACTTCCAGAATACCATGAACTATAGACCTCCAAAAACGGGAGGCATTAGGCCTCGCTTCAGCTAGTCTCACATGACCCATACGTAGATATTTAGCTTGGAAAAAATTTGTCCAGATAGAATCTGTAGTTAATAGGCGCCAGACAAACTTCATGTGTAGAGATCTCTGCACTTCCGAAAAATTCTTAAGCCCCAATCCACCTTCCTTGATCGGTTTGCATACCTGGTCCCAAGCACACAATTTCCTTTTTGATCTCCCATTACATTCTCCCCAAAGAAAAGTAGATAAATGAGAATTTAATTTTTTTAATATCATCTTCGGCACCTGAAGAACTGCCAACAGATGAGTAGGCATGCAAGTGAGGACATGCCTGAGTAAAACAAGCCGAGCACCCTGAGAGAGTAATCTCATCTTCCAACCAGCCATTTTATTTTTGATCTTCCGAACAATAGGCTCAAGGTCCCTTGATGTTAAACGGCCAGACACAAGGGGAACACCAAGGTAAGTTACGGGGAAATTCCCCTCAACAAACCCGGTAGTTCTCAGCAAGCTTCTCCGTCTAGATATAACGATGCGCTTCGAAAAGAATAGAGCTGACTTATCTTTATTAATAAGCTGACCCGACCACATCGCATATTTATCCAGAGTTTGAACCAAATGCCTCATAGAGCGCCTCTCACCATTAGCAAAAACTAATAAATCATCTGCAAGGTTCAAATTGAACCTGTTGGACACAAAGATTCATGTGTGGTCACAAAAGGCAATTTCAAAAATTTGTAAGGAGTTACATTACATTCATCCTCTCTTACAGTTAACTGCAATTGAGAATCATAATCCAGAGTACATGCTTATTGTGGAGTTTAAGGTTTTAGAGTTGGGGTTGGGAAAGAAAGGAGCAACGGAACAGAGTTTTAAAAAAAATATGGGACCAGCTTTCAAAAACTCTTATTTCAACCTCAAAAGAAATAACACCAAATAAAAAAAATCTCAAAAGCAATGTTTAGATCCACAACCCACATAGGAGCAAAATATAAACCATACTACCAAGAAGATGAAATCCGAGAATGTCAAGATCTTCAACAAGCAAAATCTGAAAGTAACAATACCCAGAAAATAATTAGTTTGGTTTCGGATGGAAAAAGAACACTATAAAAAGAATCCAAAAACAACGTTTAGATCCATAACCCACAGAGAGGAACAAAATATAAACTATATTGCCAAGAAGATGAAATCCGAGAATATCAAGATTTTCAACAAGCAAAATCAAAATCTTTAAGTAACAATAGGAAAAATCCAGAACATAGTTAGTTTGGTTTCGGATGGAAAAAGAGCACTAAATAAAGAAAATCCTAAAAACAACACTCAAATCCACAACCCAGAGAGACGAACAAAATATAAACCATATCGCCAAGAATATGAAAACCCAGAAACATGAAACGCCAAAAGTCTTCAACCAGCAAAACCTGAAAACAAGCCGAAATAACCCAGGGAAAAAAAAAAAGCACTGTGTCAGATGTAAAAAAGAACAATAAATAAAAAAATCCATGCACGTAAAAATAACACCAAATAAAAATTCCTCAAAACAACAATCAGATCCACAACCCATAGCCAGGATGCACCAGAACGTGGACCGGATAAGTATAAGCGGAAAGTGACGCTAAAATTAACAACCCACACACTGAAGAAAATGGATCTGAAAGTAACGTTCAGAATCACAACCCACAGACTGAAGAAAGCATTTCAGAAGAACAAAAGATTTCGGAGAGCGAGAGACTTGCGGGAGAGAATGAGAAATAGCACAGACCAACCCTTTAACCTTCATTCTTGCATTATCATAGAATAGATATATCAATATTAGACAGAGAAAAAATATGTTGTTTATTTATGTGATTTTTCACTGAAGCCGGCCTAATTTGTAAGAATAACAAAAGAAATGGAAGAAGAAGAAACAGCAGAGGAGAGAATCTTCTGAAAATTATTTCCTCACTTCATTAATCCGTGGAAGCATATACAAGGTGCAGCTACCTTTATGTACAGAAAAGGAAAACAGCTCTAACTAACTAAAGAATAAAGGAATCTGTACAGCTATGTAACTAACTCTGAAAATACATAAAACTACATTACAATTCATCTAAAGAAGGGGCTTTCTAGTAATTTGACAGCAACATTTACACAAGCAGTAGGTGCATTTGGTTATGACTGAGGATGCAGATCAGGTCCATTGACATTGTCGTGAGCAGTTGAGCCTTGATGATCTTGTGACTTTGTGGTAGTGATGCCATCTTGTGCATGCTGCTCTAATATCCCCTCGCAAGATGGAGAATAGATATGCACTATTCCCATCTTGGATAAATGAGAATAAAGGGTATAGGATGGGAGGGATTTTGTGAATATGTCTGCTAACTGTGAGTGAGTGGATACATGAGCAGTTTTGATGCTGCCTTCTAGGATTTCATCTCTTATTAAGTGACAATCCACTTGAATGTGTTTTGTCCTTTCATGAAAAACTGGGTTGACTGCTATGTGGAGGGCAGCTTGATTATCACAAAACATCTTAGCAGCTTGAGGATGAGGAATAAAGAGATCAGAAAGTAGCTGCCTTAGCCATGTGAATTCAGTAGAAAGAGTTGTCATTGCAGGATATTCTGCTTCAGCAGATGATCGTGACACAACATTTTGTTTCTTTGAATGCCAAGAAATGAGGGAATTCCCCAAGAAGATGCAGTAACCAGTTACTGATTTTCGTGTATCAGGGCAGGAAGCCCAATCTGAGTCACAGTAACCTTGTACATGTACTAATGAAGTAGATGACAGAAGGATACCTTGACCCGGAGCATTTTTAAGGTATCTCAGGACTTTATGAGCTGCAGTGAGGTGGGTGGTGGTGGGTTTGTCCATGAATTGGTTGAGGACTTGAATGGGGTAGCTTATATATGGTCTAGTGAGGGTGAGGTATAAAACTTGACCTATAAGTTGCCTATAGGAGGTGGGGTCAGCTAAGGGAGTGCCAGTGGTCTTGCTTAACTTGTGATTTTGGTCCATTGGAATTTTCAAGGGCTTAGAAGCTAAGTGGCCAGAATCAGCAAGTATATCCAGAGTATATTTTCTTTGGCAAAGATGAATGCCAGTTGGAGATCTAGTAACCTCAATGCCAAGAAAGTATCTTAAGGATCCAAGGTCTTTAATTCTAAATTTGTGGTTCAAAAAGCTTTTGAGAACAGAAATGAAATCAAGGGAATTACTTGCAACTATTATGTCATCTACATAAACAAGCAAGGCTATGAAAGTGGCACCATTGATGCAAGTGAAGAGGCTATAGTCAGCCTTTGACTGTTTAAAACCAAACTGAATTAAGGATGTGGAGAATTTATCATACCATTGTCGTGAGGCTTGCTTAAGTCCATAGAGACTTTTAAGCAATTTTCATACTTGGCCAGGCTTGCTCTTTTGATATCCAGGTGGTCTTTTCACGTAAATTTCCTCCTTAAGTTCACCATGGAGGAATGCATTGTTGACATCGAATTGTTGAAGATGCCAACCTTTGAGTGCAGCTAAGGCAAGAATGGTTCTGACAATGACTATCTTGATCACTGGTGAAAAGGTCTCATGGTAGTCCACCCGTTCTTGTTGGGTGAATCCTTTGGCAATTAATCTTGCCTTCTTTCTCTCGACAGTACCATTGGAATGAAACTTGGTTTTGTAGACATATTTGCAATCAATAGGGACTTTGCCAGGGGCAAATCAGTGAGGATCCATGTGTGATTAAGCTCCAATGCCTCAAGTTCATTTTCCATTGCTTTGCACCAGTCATGGTCTTTGGCAGCTTGTTTATATGAATGTGGATCATGGGTGGATGAGATGGTAGTAGAAAATGAAGAGAAAATGGGTGATAAATGAGCATATGAAATAGAAGCTGATAAGGGAAATGGTATACCTGATGAAGAGGATGTCATGTCCACAAATTGAGCAGGTGAGATGGAAGTGGCCTGTTGGCAATGAGAGTCTTTAAGATATTCAGGTGCTTTCCTTGTTCTAGTTGACCTTCTAGGAGGAGGAGGAGGTAGAGAGGGTGAAGGTGATTGTAAGGGAGAGAAGGGTGTAGAAACTATTGGTTCAGGAGACAATGATGATGGAGAGGAAAGTGCTAGAGATAATGACATGGTGGGAGTGTTTGAAGGTGATGGATTTGAGAATGGAGTGATATGTGAAATGGGAAGGGAAAAAGGGGGAACTAGCTGATGATGGTCAGCTAAAGAATGAGATGAATTATGGAAAGGGAAAATATGTTCATAAAAGGTAACATCTCTAGAAAGGAAAACTGTTTTGGTGGTAAGATCAAGTAATTTGTAGCCTTTTACCCCAAAAGGGTAACCAAGAAAAACACACTGCCTACCTCGAGGATTGAATTTTGTTCTGTTTTGAGAGAGAGTGGAGGCAAAGCATAAGCATCCTAATATTTTCATGTGAGAATATGTAGGGGTGAATTAAAAAGAAGTTCAAAGGGAGTTTTATTGGAGAGAAGAGAGCTTGAAACCCGATTGATAATATAAGCTGCAATAAGAATGAAATCAGTCCAATATTGGTTGGGAAGGTTAGATTAAATCTTAAGGGCTTGAGCTATGTTTAAGAGGTGCTGATGCTTTCTCTCGGCAACCCCATTTTGTTAGGGAGTTTCCACACATGTTCTGTGATGGATGATACCTTTCTTATTGAAAAAGTCCCTCATTTGAAATTCAAGGCCATTGTCACTTCTAAGTACTTGGATTTTGGTGTGAAACTGTGTTTCTACTAAATTAGAGAAAGCTTCAATGCATGATCTGGTATTAGATTTGGCTTTAAGGAGATATATCCAAGTACATCTAGAAAAATTATCCACAATGGTTAAAAAATATTTGGAACCATCATAAGCTTCAACAGAGTTAGGTCCCCATATATCATAGTGAATAAGTGCAAAAGCATGGTTGCTTTTATGAGTGCTAATTGGAAATGGAAGCCTATGATGCTTTGCAAGGGGGCATACATGACAAGGATTTGTATCAGAAATAGTGAAAATGTGGTTTCTAATTGAAGAGTCATTGATTACATTTAACTTTGAAATGGGTGTATGACCATTCTACAATGCCAAACATCATAAATGTGATTAACACTTGTGGAAATAGTAGAAACATAAATTGTTTTGTGTAAGGAATTGGAAAAATGATCAAGTAGAGTTGTGGGAGACACTGGTTCAGCAAGCAACTGGTAGAGGCCATCATTTCTCTCACCCATGCCAATCGTGGTCCATGACAAAAGGTCCTGAACAAAACAAAGTTGTGAAAGGAAAATGAAACAACAAGAAAGTGAATTGGTTAGTTGTTTTGCTGAGAGGAGATTAAAATTGAAAGAGGGAACGCATAACACATTGGGTAAAATTAATGTGCTAGTGAGTTGGATAGTGCCAACATGGGTGACAGGTGTTGTGTGACCATTAGGAAGTCTAACTACACAGGAAACTTGAGAAATAATGGTTGAAAAAAATGAGGTGCTACAGACCATATGATCTGTAGCACCAGTGTCAATGATCTAAGGTGACTGTGTGGAAGAGTGAAGTGTTGGAGTGAAAGAAGTAAGACACAAAATAGTACCATTCATGGTGGAAGGATGATTACAATCTGCCTGGACATTGCTAACTGAGTGATTAGCAATGGGAACTTCCTTTGACTGCAATAGAGATAAAAGCTGCAGATATTGGTCCTTAGTAAAGGTCAAGTTGGCATCTGAGGAGTCCTCTTGCTCGAGTGAAATCATATTGGTAGAAGAAAAACCAAGTGGCTTACCCTTTCCATGCAACTTGTGCCCTGGTGGGTAGCCATGTAATTTCTAGCATTTATCTGCTATGTGTCCTGTCATATGACAATGTGAGCAAGTTGGGGGTTGGGCATTTCCTGCTTTGAAGCAGGTGTCTAGAACATGGCCTTGAATTTTGCAATGAGTGCAAAATGGCCTATCACGCCTTGATGGTTGAGGTGATTTGAGAAAGGGTTTGTGTGAGGTATATGATTGTTTGACAGCAAGGACCATTGAGTCAGGAAAAGGGAGTCCAGACAGCATGAGATGCTGCATTTCTTGCTGCTGGATCATGGAGAAAATTTTATTAATGGGAGGTAAGGGGTCCAAGAGCATTATTTGGTCACGGGTAGCATTGTAAGAGTCATTGAGACCCATGAGGAATTGTATAACACAATCCCTTTGATATTTGTTAAGTAAAACAACTAGTTTACCACATGTACAGTCAGGCAAAGGGTCATACATGGTAAGTTCATCCCATAAGGTTTTAAGCTTACCAAAGTAGACATGAACATGAGCATTCTCTTGTTGCAAACCTGCCAAGGTATTTTTGAACTGGAAGATTCGATAACCATTCTGTTGGGTGAAACGACCTTTTAGCTCATCCCATATCTGTTGTGCATTATCCACTAAGGCAATGCCGGATTTGAGGGTTGGGTTGATTGAGTTGTGGAGCCAGGAAACTACTAAATCATTGCAGCGTTCCCAAGCATCATGAAGAGGGTCAGTGGTAGCTTTGGGTTTAAGCAAGGTGCCATTGATAAACCCAAGCTTGTTCTTGGCACGAACAGCTCTACACATGGCTCTGGACCAAGTGGTATAGTTTTCTGCAGTGAGGGACCAAGGGAAGGGAAGGGTTATCTCCATGGTCCAATCTGTAGGGGTAGAGAATATTGTTGAAGTCGAGAAAGGGGGATTCGGGATTTTCAGCAGACATGGAAGAAAAAAAAAATCTTAACCTAAGGCTCTTGATACCATGTAAGAATAACAAAAGAAATGGAAGAAGAAGAAACAGTAGAGGAGAGAATCTTCTGAAAAGTATTTCCTCACTTCATTAATCCGTGGAAGCATATACAAGGTGCAGCTGCCTTTATGTACAGAAAAGGAAAACAGCTCTAACTAACTAAAGAATAAAGGAATCTGTACAGCTGTGTAACTAACTCTGAAAATACATAAAACTACATTACAATTCATCTAAAGAAGGGACTTTCTAGTAATTTGACAGCAACATTTACACAAGCAGTAGGTGCATTTGGTGCTGACTGAGGATGCAGATCAGGTCCATTGACATTGTTGTGAGCAGCTGAGCCTTGATGATCTTGTGACTTTGTGGTAGTGATGCCATCTTGTGCATGCTGCTCTAATATAATTTGTGTTTCGGGTCCGCTGCGAGGGACTGCTCTAAAGATGAATACGTGGTAAACGTTATAATTTGGCTTTGCCATTGGGACCACCGTCGAAGACTCAAAGCTAACATGGCTCCACCGGTAGCAGCACATGTACACACTCAAAGATGATAGACAATATCATCTCGTGGTAATTGAATATAAGTAAGATAAAAGTGTGAAATGCAAAATCTTTCTTTTATCTTAGCCCGAAAATTTTCTTTTATCTTAGCCCTCGCTCTAGACTAGATTATATATATATCGGCATGTGGCAAAATTTCTTAAATTTTTTGTATGAGAAATTTTATTTGCAGTCTCCAAGTAGGGACTATATGTGCAGACCCTTTATTAAATGAGAAAAAACATCATTTTAGGAGGAATATTTTTATAATTTTAAAAAACTTTAAAAATAAAATTGTCTAGACTTACGTACGTTGCATTGCTCTTTTGGTATTATACGCCTTAGTTAATGATTGTTGCATTGTTGGTACTCTACCTTTATTTGGATCATGGCTTATTATATTAATTCACTATGATAATGAGTTTGCTGATAATTTCTGTGTTGGTATCCACGTTAATTAATGATAGCTTATTTTTACATATTAGATGTCCATCTATTCATTGTTACACGTGCTTTAATATTATCTGTGTACTATTATTCAATGAATATTATTTGTGCACTATTATCTGCTCACTTCATGTTCACATTATTGGAATTCAGTCGTCCCACTTACTGAGTTAATTGTTTAACTCACTCATTCCATTTTTTTTTTTTTTTGAAAAAAAACCTCTTTGTATTCATGAACAATCAGTTACAATTTCACTTTGTAACCTATTGATAGCTAATAAATTCTTAATTGACTCAGGACCCTCCTCTATCCAATATTGATCGTTAGTACAATGTAATGCCACTTTTGCTAAATGATGCGCCACTTCATTACCATCGCGATGAGTAAACACAGCCTTCCATGAAATGCTTTGTCTCAGGCTTTGCTTTAAATCTTCTACAACATGACCATACCTGGAATCATCACCCTCATCTCTGTTAACTGCATCAATAACTTCCTTTGCATCCCCCTCCAGCCAAACCTCCCAAAAACCCAACTCTTTACATAGTTCCATTGCCTCCCACATAGCTGAACATTCTGCAATAAAAGGAGAGCTTTTACATTTTCTGTTTGTACATTTTGCAGCCATCACCTCTGTAACAGCCCGCTAGAAATTCATTGGTGGAATTTCTATTGATTTTAGGAATCTCGTGAAAACCCCATAAGTTTTTACGAATCGACCAATCGCATAGGTTTTAGTCTGTCAACATAGTCAGTGTTATCACTCACTATGGTGCTAGAAATATAAGTTTTATTTATTTGAGGTGGTTGGAAGTGTCAGAATGCATTATGGTCCACGCCATTAGACTCAATGGATTATTTAGAATTTTATGGCGCAATATCCTATTTTCATAATTCCGGACGAAACGTCTGTTGGAAATTGTGAAATTATTTTTAGGGACACTTCGAGGTTGAATTTTGGTATAATATTTTCACTGTAGGTTAATATGAATATTTAGGAATTTTTTAGTGTTAAGTTTATGATTCACTTTTTCAGAGTGAATAGTAACCTCTGTAAGCGCACCAATTGCAGTGTTTCAAAATCATGGTGTGGAATGTCCAAATTAGATTAGAGAACTTTCATTTGGACACTTGGCAAGATATTACCCTCACATAGTGGATAATATTAGACACTTGGCACCATGAGGAGCGTTTGATGGATTTGAAGGAATCAATGTGTGAAATCATACCACTTAAGCAAAACTTTGTTTCATCTGCTCAACCAAATTGTGCCAGACCAAAAATATTTCAATCCTAGTGAAACCCTAAATGGTGGGAATCCAATTGAAAGCCCAAAAGTTTTGTTGAAATCGAAACCCTAAACGGTTTCCACAAAACCCTAAAGTTGGCCTCTAAACATTTTCTAATCCGATTTATAGCATTGTGTTTAATCACTTGATTAAATCACTTCCACATGCTATTAATCCTTCAAATTTGTGTTAGAACATCTTTATCCAACCTTGTTAACCCTGAGAAATTGATTGGACTAAGTGATATTGGATTTGGGCTTGATAGCAACCCAAACCCTCTTTAAACCCCAAAATTTAGGCCCATTCGGTTTAGGCCCATTAAGGCCCACGAATTTGGTCACTATAGGATTGCTTCATGACTACGTTTTGTACCCTCACTTGGCTGGTCAGATCTTTACAAGAAGGGCCTAGAAGGTTCTAGAAAGACAAAGCTAAAGGGCCACCTCACTCTTTCACTCTCACACTCCACCTTGAGAAATGATCTTGGTCTGATTTTTATGAGAAGAAAAGGCCAACACTCAACCATTCCTTCAGTCCTATCACTTTACATAGCTTGTGTAAGAAGCTCTCCAGTCCACTTCCCACGAAAAGCAACTCTCCTTTACACTTTTCCTTCATAAAACACAAAAGACACTTTCGGACAGTTTTTCTTACCTCTTTTGAACGCCCGTTTTGAAGCTTTTGTAAGTGTTTTCTCGCAAAGTTTACTTCATCAAAGTTGTTTTCTTTTGGAGTCTAGTTTACGTGGATATCTTATTCGTTCCATTTGGAGATCATTTGATTGGTAAAACGTTGTTTAGACCCCAGAAAGGTCATTCTGGGCAATAAACTGGAGAGTGTGTTATATTTTGGAGTTTTTGACCAAGCTAATGAATA
Organism: Juglans cinerea; assembly: GCA_961763995.1. Classification (NCBI taxonomy): domain Eukaryota; kingdom Viridiplantae; phylum Streptophyta; class Magnoliopsida; order Fagales; family Juglandaceae; genus Juglans; species Juglans cinerea. The sequence goes on from CAUIVZ010000009.1 coordinate 26,134,783, forward strand.
GATCTTGGTCCAAAATTTTTATGGAGTACTGTTAACATGTGTATATGACTATTGGTTGAAGATTTGTTGCATGATTAAAAGTTTTGGTGAAATATTTTCTTAGGTCTAGAAACTTAGAAACTAGAAGAGGCAAAACAGTTTCTGTTTTGAGAAAGTTTAAATCTTTTATGGTTTAATCTTATTCCAATGGCTTTGATATTTTTATTGGAAGATCCTAAGCCTCTTATATACATGTTAAAATATTAGTTTGAAGATATTTGATGTTAGTTTCGAAGATATGAAATTTTATGCAATGAGGTATTCAGTTAGGCCAAAGTGATGATGTTCTTGGCTAAATTTATGTTTTGGTTGATGTTTAACCATGTGATCTTGAGTTTGATGCTTGGATCTGTTTTAGAACATCTTTTTAAACCATGTGATGTTTTGGTTTGAAGATCATATCTTTATAAGTCATGGATCAAGAGGTTGATCAAAACAAGTTAGAAACAAAATTCTGTTTTGAACTTAGAAGAAAAACCAAAAAGTTCAAGTATGGTCTTAGTGATTTTGATGACTTTTGTTCATGATTCAAAACATGATTATTCTTAGGAATATGTTATGAGTATAGTAGAAGAAAAATTTTGGTTTAATCATGAGTTTTGAAATTTGAAAGAATTACAACAAAATCAAGGGAAATAGCCTTGTAAGTTTCGGACCTATAGAGTTTTAATGGTTGTGTTTAGTTTTAAATTTTTTTTGAATTGATAATTGAGCTTAGGACAAAATTTACATAAGGTATGTAAATTTTGGTGATTTTTGGAGTTAGGATGCAAAATCCTTAAGTTAGGGATAAAATGATCATTTTCCCACATGTAGAGGGTAAAATGGTAATTTTACTCGAATTTGATATTTCTCCATATTCCTAATTGTTAGTGATTAAGTTCTAATTTTTAGAAATCGTTGCTTTCAGTTTCTCGTGATCGCACTTGAGTTTTGTCTCGAAACGCGAAGATCGAGGTAAGTTAGCTTTTAACTTACTATCAGTTTAATGTGTATGAGTGATAAGTAAGGGAACTAAAGTGTATGTATGCATGTTATCATATGTGTCATGCCAAGTCATTACATATTTATCTGTTACACAGAATTTATTCTGTCATGAATTATTCATCTGTTACACAAGATATTATGTCACGTATTGCTATACATTGCAAGTATGTCATGTTAAGTATGCCATCTGTTATATGTATTTCATGTCACGTAATATTCACTGTCACATGTTACGCCATGTTAAGAAATGTTGTCTATTATATGGTATGCCATGTTACGAAATGTTGCATGTTACAAGTATGCCATGTTATGAAATGTTCTCTGTTACATTTATGTCTCGAGGTATGTCATGTCTGTCGTCTTAGTTCATGTCACGTTATGCTACGTCAGGACTTCTGTCTTTTATGTCACGTTCATGTTACGTCACGTTACGATATGTCATGTATGCCAGTTAAGTTATTCATGTCAATCACGACCCTAAGCGTTAGGATGGGGTAATATCCTAGTGAAACTCCTTTGTTCACGCTGGAGTGTCTAAATAGGTGTGAAATTTCCTGGGTTGACGAAGTACAGTCAACAGGTTGCGAATGGGGCCTAATTAGCTGGTCACCGGAGCGCTCCAGGCACTAACGCCTATGGTGCCACACATTATGTTACGTGTGTCCATAGCAAGTGTGGCACAAACAGATAAGTCATGGGGCCACAACAACTGTGGAGCATGAAGTATGGGGCCACAACAACTGTGGAGCATACACTACGTGAGACACAGCAATTGTGACACGTAGAATACGTGGGGCCACAACAACTGTGGAGTACGTATTAACGCACTCACAGCTGGTATAGACACCTGTGATGTGATGCGGTAATCGGCAGGGACACACGGCTCAAGGGGACCTGTGTAGCACCCATATGGTCACTTTAATGATTAAGTCTATTGAATAAGATTCCAAGTTCAAGTCATGTTTCATATTATGTTATGTTCAAGTTTACGTTCACGCAATCATGGTAATCCCATGAGACAAGAATATGTTTCAAGTTCATGTTATGTTATGTTCACGTTCACATTATGTTCCAAGTTCACATTTATGTTATGTCATGCTCAGGTTTATGTTATGTTCATGTTCATGTTCAAATTATGCATGTTCACGTTCATGCTATGTTTCAAGTCCATGTTATGTTTTAAGTTCACGTATATGTCATGTCACGTCAAGTTAAGTTTAAGTTTCCGTTCAAGTTATGTCAGCTCATGCCATGTTATGTCAAGTTACGTTATACTTATTATTTCATGCCATGTTATGCCAGGATATGTTATGCATTCTATTGATTTGATTATGCATTCATGCTTTTACTGCCATGCATGCATCATTAACCTGTGTGGAAGTTTCCTATTAACTTACTGAGATTTGTAATCAAATCTCACTGTGGTAGTCCCAACTACCATTCCCCCCGAATGGTAGATCTTATTACAGGATCTGAAGGAGAATCGATAATCGATCAACTGGAAACTATCGACTAAGCAACGATGCGACGTAGGTGTTAGTACAGTAGTTACCTCAAATTACTATTTGTATTTGTGGAGTTCAATCTCAAGCACCCTTTTGATCACAATCATTTTGGACTAATGTTGTGATATCAGTTTTTAAGTATGTCATTATGTGTGAAGTATGTTTTAAGTATTTGGGATATTTCAGTTTGGTGCGTAGTATTGCTAAAGATAAAAATTATCCGCTGCGAATATTGCATAATGCTAGATGCATGTTAGGAATATTGCATCTTATATGTCATGAACGGGGGCAGGTAACCTTGTGTTGCATGTCTCGACGCTTCAAATGTCCGTCCAATCCCAAGCGGAATTTGGGGGCGTCACACAATGCCTTCCAATGAGAATCATAAGGCCTACTAGTATATCTGCTAAGTCTACTCACAACATATAAAATATTAAGTCTAGTAAAATTAGCAATATACAACAGTATACAAATAATCTAGGAATATCTCAGTTGTGACACAAGATGAATTCTTAATTAAATGCAAAGAATGATCAAGAGGAGTACTGACGTTTTGCATTCGAATCACTCAAACTTCTGAAGAATCTTTTCAATATAATGAGATTATTTTATGCTAATACCATCCCAAGATCTCATTAACTTAATACCAAGAATTAATTGTGCATCTCCTATGTCTTTCATGTCAAAACTTTTAGATATAAAGTTGTTAACGTCAATAACAATATCTATATTGATACTAAAGATAAGAATATCATCAACGTAAAGATATAGCATTATGCATGCGCTATAAACTATTTTAGTGTACAAACACTTATCAGACTCATTTATCTTGAAATTATAACCAAAATTATTTATCAAACTTTTGGTGCCATTGTTTAGGGGTTTGCTTTAAACCATAGGGAGATTAAGTAAGTTTACAAACTTTTCTTTTCTGTCCTCGAACTACAAAACCCTTTAGTTGATCTATGTATATCTCTTCTTCTAAATCGCCATTAAGAAATGCGGTCTTTATGTTCGTTTGGTGGACCTCAAGTTTATGGATCGAAGATAAAGTAATTAGAACATGAATTGTGGTTATTTTAGTAACAGGAGAATACGTATCAAAATAATTATATTCTCTATGGGTGTAAAACCCTTTGCAACGAACCTAGTTTTAAATTTATCAATAGTACCATCAAGTCTCAATTTCTTTTTAAAAATCTATTTACATCCAATGGCTTTACATCTAGGAGGAACACATAAGTTTCAGGTGCCATTAGTCTTAAGAAATTTCATCTCATTATTTACCGTTTCTTTTCAGAACGCATAGTCAATAGAAAACATGTCATCCTTGAAAGACAAATGGTCTTCCTCCACAGAATAATTATAAAAATCATGCCAAAGTCATTTTCTTTTTTCACACATTTCCTCTTCCAAGTTTATTTTCTAATCCAAATGAACTCTCGAAATTAGATAAAATGGTCGGTTGACTACTGGTGGAAGGAAAACTTATTGTAGACAAATATTTTTCTACTTTATTTTTTAAATGAAATAGATCTTCAAAGAATGTTGGCATCCCTAGACTCTATGATTGTGTTGGGATCAATACCTTGAACTTCTAATTTGATAATAAAAAACTTATATGCAGAACTATGTCTAGCATACCCAATGAATATTGCATCTACTGTGTTGGGATCTAATTTCATTTTCTTAATCTTTAAAACATTAACCTTTACTAGACAACTCCAAACTCTAAAGAATTAATATTGAGTATTCTACCATTCCAAAGTTTATACGATATCTTTTCACAACCCTTAAATGGTACTTTATTCAAAATAAAACAACATGCAAGTACTTTATACGAGGCTAGTGGGGACTGAGAATGCAGAGAGGGTACTAGAGGTTATTGCAAATTGTAAGGAAGGAAGTGATTTGTTAATCTGGACTACTAGTAAAAGTGGTAAGTTTTCAACAAAATCAGCTTAGGAATGTGTTCGAGATGGAGCCGGAATTTTGAGGGGCATAAATGGATTTGGAATAGCATACTTCCAAAAATATTTTATGTCCTAATGTGGAAGGCATGGCATGGAGCTTTAGCAGTGGATGATAAAATTCAGAGAATTGGCATCCCTTTAGTCTCTAGATGCAATTGTTGTATTCAAGGAAAATATGAAGACTTAAATCATGTTTTATTTGATGGAGAAGTGGCTGCTGAGGTCTGGAAAAAACTGGAGTTATGCTTGGTCTACCGATTGGAAGAAACTGGTATGAAACCTGTCTTAGTTGGTTTCATAGAGCTTCATATGCCTCTCAAACAGGTGTCATTTTGGGTGTATTACCTACTGTTATTTCGTGGAGGTTATGGACTAGGAGATGTAAGGCCCCTATGGAAGGGAAGTTTGAATCTGGTCAGGTTGTGTGGCAATCTATCAAACAGTGGGTAGGTGTTATATGTCAAGGGTTTTCAAAGCCTAAGAAATTCACTCAAACTGACTTTTACATTCTTAATTGTTTCAATATACATCAAGTCCCAATCAAGCAAAAACAAATTAATTATATAGCCTGGTCTAAGCCGGCACAAGGCCGTGTGAAGCTAAACACGGATGGAAGTAGTCTAGGGAATCCAGGTGTGCCAGGGGCTGGAGGTGTGATTCGGGACATGCATGGAGTGTTGTTGTTAGCATTTTCAAAGAATCTTGGGTATGGTAACAGTATTTATGCAGAGTTACGAGTGCTAGTGGAGGGTGTTAAACATTGTAAGAATATGAATTTCAGTGCAGTAGATATTGAAATGGATTCTAAAGTGATTCTGTCATGATTGGATAATAAAAGATGCGGTAGCTAGTATTTGGAGGATTTTTGGGAGGAATTACAACTTCTGCTCATTAATATGGATATAAGGTTTATGCACATTCATAGGGAAGGAAATGCGGTTGCGGATTGGTTAGCTAGAAGGGGGGCAAGCGATGGTGAAATGGAATGGTAGAGTATGAGTGAGATCTCTCCTTTGTTGCTGGGTTTGATCAGAGTTGATAAATGGGGTCTCCCTTCAATTAGGCGGAAGAGCTAGATGAGTTTAATTGGTGTGGAAGTGTTGCCAGTTTTCTTCTGCTGGTTTTCTTTCGCGCAAGTACCTCTTACGTGGAGGAGTGGTTCAGTTTTGTGTCTCGGTTTTGGTACTGTTAGTATGGGTCTGCTGTTTTTCGGTGGTATTATAAGGTTGGTTTTGGTTTTGGTTAGTTAGATACACGGGATGGTTTTTTGTAAATCCCGAGTGTCAGTTTGTTACCACGGTTTTCCTCCGCCATAAGTGAGGGTTATTAATAAAATTGGGACGGGGTCGCTAATGGACAGGTGGCTTCCGACTCTTCTATAAAAAAAAAATAACATGCAAGTATTGATTCCCCCATCATTGCTCAGGTAGGTCAGAACTAGAGAGCATGCATTTGACCATATCTACTAAGGTTCTATTTTTCTTTCAACAACACTATTGGATTGAGTTGAATATGGAGCAGTTACCTCATGTATAATACCATTATTTTCATAATATTGAACCAATTGATTAAAAGAGTATTCACCTCTTCTATCTGACCTAATAATCTTAATTTTTCTCACATTGGTTTTTAACTTCACTTTTATAGACGACAAATTTATTAAAAGATTCATATTTTATTTTCATCATGTAAACATAACAAAATTTTAACATATCATCTATAAAAATAATGAAGTATTTATTACCATCTTTAGAAGAGACACCATTTAAATAGCAACCATCACTATGAATTAATTCAAGTAGTAATGAGTTTCTTACAATAGATTTAAATGGCTTTCTAGACTATTTCAATTGAACACATATTAAACATTTTTCATCCAAATCAACAAGAACTTTAGAAATAATCTCTAAATCCATCATTATTTTAACATTATGATAATTAACATGGTCTAATCTAGCATGTTATATTGAATAGGAACATGTAGAAAATGTAAATTTATTATTAGAATCATATTTATTTACTACATTGTTTTGAAATAACAATGTGTAGCTTGCCGCACTAAGTAAAGATCCACTAATTAGGTTCCTCCTTGCCTCTAGTGCATAAAACACTTCTTCTAATGGAAGAGTGTTTCCAGACATTAGTTTGAGTTCAATTTTTCCTATTCCAAATACTTGTAGAGGTAGAGTTATTCATCTTCACTTTTCATGCCGCTTGTATTCTGATATATTAAAAACATATTGTGGCACTACAAACTAGATAAATTTGGAAAATTATGGTTACATACCATTCATCGATTCCAATGGAGTCGGTCCCGGAGAGCACTATATGAGCATGTGGGTTAGGCAATCTTGGTTGTTCATTGCCTTGACTTTTCCTCTTCTTATAGCAACAATCTTTGGCCAAGTGACCTGGTTTGTTATAGTTAAAACAAATGGGTCTCTTATCATTCTTGTTGATATGAGACTTTGGTTTCAAATTGTGTCCATAACTAATTTTACCCTTATTGAATTTGGACTTCTAGTGTAATGGGTTCCTCTATGTTCTATGGCCTTCTACAATTTTTGGTTTAGACTAAAAATCATAAACTAATGGTGAGATAGGATAATTTTTCAAGTGTTGTTCTTGGATCCTAATTGTGGAGATCTAGTTTCCATGTTAATATATTTAGTATTATTTTTAAAATATAGGCCAAAATTCTTCCATGAATGGGGCAACTTGTCTATTGTACAAACAACTTGAAGACGCTAGGTAATACCCATTCCCCATTAGCCCAATTCATGGTAAAGGATAGTTAACTCATGGGTTTACTCTACCACGAATTTGGAATCATCCATCTTAAAGCCAAGATATTGACTTGTGGTGTACTTATCCATTCTGGCATCTTGTACATCATATTTCTTACCAAGAGCATTTCAACTCTCTTTGGTAGATTTAATGTGTAGGTAAGTATCAAAAAGTGTATTACTTAGATAATTTAAAATCTCATCACATCTACACAAATTATCTTTTTTTGGGTTTGCAACTCAACAGTACATGCGGGCTCATGTAAATCATCAGAATGAGGATAATTTCCAATAAAAAATATAATCTAAGCATTGAAAGAAAGATTTGCATCTTTATTTTCATATTTTCTTGACAATGCTTAAATTTCTCAGGAGCAATAGTCATGGTAACAGTCAAATAATCAACAATACTCCTCTAGTTTAACAAAGAGAATTTCTACTCTAAGATTGTTGCAAAAATTTTAGATAATAATATATATATATATATATATATATATATGTGTGTGTGTGTGTGTCTGTGTCTGTGTGTGTGTGTGTGTGTGCGCGCGCGCGCGCGCGTGTGTGTGAAAATGTTTTGTAAACTAAAGAATATATAAAAATAACAAGAATAAGTTAGAAAGAGAGAACTCAATTTTGAGGCACGTTGTGATAGACGTTTTCCTTAGAATAGATTATGTCGCCTCCAAATCTAAACATACACTAGGCTTCTTGACAGTCTACTCCAAAGATACAATAACGTTGGTTCCCGTTAATCACATTTTTTATTGCATACAAGAGGAGATCCTCGAACTCAATATAAAATAGCCAAAACGCAAAGAAAGAAAGACAAAAAGAATGTGGAAATGTTTTTTTAATTTTTGTAGAGAATCTTAAATAAGTAAATTTGTAGGTAGGGTTCCCTATTTATAGAGAATGAAAGTGCACTTATGAAAAGTCACAATTAAAATGAAATGACATTTGCGAAAAGTCACAACATATATAACTGAAAGGGTATTTGTGAAATGTCACAACTTATATAAATGAAATGGTACTTGTAAAAAGTCACAACTTTTCAATTCATGAAAAATATATTGAAAATATTTCTATTTCACCAAAGGGCACAACCTCTTGTTTGGCTGCGAAGTGGTTAATGTTCATATCCCCAAGAGGCATACATTGGTTCAAGTCATCGTAATATATTTTCATTTAAATTTTGATAACCGAACCTACACATTAAACAATGACAATAATTCACATATTTGGATATTAAGATGAGTTGAGTTGAGTTGTAAATAGTAGTGTTTTGCTGGTCCCATTGAAATGGATTTAACTTTTTAGGTTGATGGTACAAATCCAAATTGATATGAGGTATCAGTTATTTTCTCCCAAATAACTGATACCTCATATCAGTTGAAAAGAGTTAACTTTTTAAGTTGAAATGTATAAAATCAATTGAGATGGGTTTAACTTTTTTATGAAAAATTGAAAAAGTAGTGGGACTCATCAATGATTGGTTTAATATGAGTTTGAGTTGGGTTTATCTTCCAAACACAGCCTAAAATGGGGCAAACATGAGGAGGCAACACTATGCAAAAACTAAGGGTGTAAAAATAAACTGGGAAACCGGAAAATCGGTCGGTACACGTTCTATGCTTTTTAGGAGTGGACCGGATCATTATATATTTTAAATTAATTTTTTAATATTATATATAATATTTTTTGCATTATATATAATATATATAATAATATAAATTATAATTATATATAAGAGAATGTTATTATAATTTATAACATAAAATTATAATATTAAATATGAACATTTATTTGATCATATGCTTTAAATATAAAATATATGGAAAACACTTGTTGCAGGCGATCTGCGCAGGCGATTGCGCACCACCTATCCAACATGGCAAGTGAAACGGTGCGGTTTAGATAAGTTTAATGAAACGAACCGTTGAGGCTGAAAGAATTGGGCGGGATTGAATTTAAGTTAAAAGTGTTGACAAAACGGTGAGTTTTGTAGCTACAGGCACCTTCTTCTTCTCTGGTTTGAGCCCCGAAGCGCCATTCTCTCTTCTCTGGTTTGAGCCCTAATGCACAATAGTCTGCTTCTCTTCTCCAAGCCGTCGGTTCTCTTCTCTCTTCAAGCCGCGAAAGCTCCCATCTTTTGTGCCTAATCTCTTCTCTGGTTTAACCCCCATTTTTTGGTCCGAGCCCTTATATTCTCCGTGTGACTTCGTTGCGCCTCTTCCCCACGAACGGCTACCGGTTCTCTCTCTCTCTCTCTCTCTCTTTCTCTGTAACAAATAAATGCAGTTGATTAATTTTGTGTTGTGCATATATTTTGATTTTGTGGTTCTGAATTTAGGTTTTTACATTCTCTATCAATAAAAAGGGTAAGAATCTATTGTTTGAAATTCAGGGGAAAAATATATGAAAAAAAAATGTTGTGCTTCTGAGTTCTTAGGTAATAAAATTCAGGGGAAAAAGATATGAAAAAAAAATGTTGTTGGTAGGCTGGTTGGTTTATTGAGGGAAAATTTATATTAATTTTGAATTATTGTTTTTGGTTTGTTGAGCATGCTTAAGGATAGAGCATTTGACCAACAAGGTTCCTCCAAGCTGTCATTCATTTTGCAGATGCTACATTCTAAAGTGGCACACAATGTAAATGCGTGAGTGGAGTACTCTCAGATGCCTTGGATTTATTTGAGATTGATTGCTGAGTTGCCTCTTTTTATTTGTAAGGCTTTAAAAGATTTTAAAAAGTGAGGTTGATAGATAGAAAGCCTATAGATGAGTGGTGCATTTATGTGGAACTCCCATATGATCATGCCCCTTTCTGACTGTGTGTGTGTGTGTGTGTGTGAGAGAGAGAGAGAGAGAGAGAGAGAGAGAGTTGTGTGCTTAACAGTCCAAAATCCTGACCAGAAGTTCTTAATGTTTCAAGTTTTCAACCATATTAGGCCAAGCCCCCCACAAAATTGTTCCTTGACAGAAATTCACAAATACTTCCAAATTATTTTCTTTCCACCAACAGAATGTTTATCATCATGTTATAATGTTTTTATCAAAAAGAAATTAAAGCACCTGACAAAGTAAAACTTACAGAAGAAAACCAAAAATTTACCCCTCTGTCTCATCTTAAATAGGAATGGTATTCTTTTCTTTGTGGGTTTAACTGCATGCATATATTCTACTATCATATGGCAATCTAAATGGTAAGAGTAAACATGTTGATGCGTGTGATTTGCTTGTACATGGAGGACAAGCGTATTTTCTTTTCTTTGATCCAATGGCTGTACTCTGTAGGAACTTTCAGACTTGGTACAGGTATACTCGAGGTCCTCAACTTGTGTTGCAGTGAATCACATGTGTAGGGCAAGTAGAAACAAAACAGAGAGGAAAAAGTGCAGCTAATTAAGATATCATATATAAAGTGACTGTTTTGTCGTGTGCATGCAAATTGGTAACTTGCAAAGTTTTGGTAATATAGAATTGAGCTATTATTCCAAGTTTTGCAAGGTTTTGGTAATGTGCAAAGTTTTTGTAATGTGCAAAGTTTTGGTAAACTTATAGAAGAGTTGTGATATCTTGTGTTAATAGATTCTGCTTCACATGCACCATGCTGCATCAAACTCTGATTTTAATTGCCTTATGTTCTCCATTTTTTTTCCTTTCCAAAGCAAAGTTAGGCCTTATGTGCATGTGCACATACGTTTGGGAGTGCATGTGCATGTTTTGTTCAGCAGAAAATTTAGAAACAGAAGCAGCATGGTATCATATATAAAGTGCAGCTATCAAGTTGGGCTCCTTTCATTATATCTTGTCTACTTGATTGTCTCTATTATTTTGCTTGTGATATGCAAAGTTTTGGTAATGTGCACAGTTTTTGGATTCTTTGGTTGATTTGTTGACATTGTCTTCATTAGGATGTCATCCTCAGCTTCTTCATGGATTTCAACGAACAACCCAATCTGCACTTGTGAGAAGCCCGCAAAACTTAGAACATCGAATACGCCAAAAAATCCAGGCCGATCATTTTTTGGGTGTCCAAACTACAATACAGAGGTAGAAATTTTTTAGTATAACTTTGACGTGCATTTGAATTTCTACAAAAGTTTGATATTTTACGTTTGTTTCTTTATAATTATGGATTACCACACTGCAACTATTTCAAATGGGCAAATCACAATGAGGAAAGAGAAAAAAAACTTATGCAGATAGAAATTGAGTTGTTAAGGAATGAGGAAGAGCTTCGAAGAAGAGATGAAGAGATTGTGAAGTATAAGTTGGGAATTTACAATGACCAACTTGATATTCAAAGGTAACAAGTAGACATCTGGCATGAACGCACACTACTTCGTGTCTGTTGGATTATTTTTATATTAATTTCATTGTATTGCGTCTGTAAACAATGAAACCATATTACTAGATGGAACTTTGTATATACTTTTGTGGTCTTTGTTGTGTATAACCTTAAGCAACTAATTGAGAAATTGAGATGTAAACGATGCATCAACATCAATGTTCTTGTATATAACTTATCTATGTATGAAGCTGGGAAGTGTGATATTGGTGTTATTTGTTCCCATGAAAGTATATACAAACATGTTGATACTAGATAACAGGTTGAAAGTATAACTTCATCATTATATACAATATTTCATTGCACATGCATGTAACATACCACCTACTTCTGCATGTTCCAATTAACATGTACAACTTCAAATCCCAACCTCCCATAATTACATCAAATGAGTCCTAACATAACCAAATCCCAACCATGGAATGAAATACACCAACAAAATTAATTACAAATAAAAGTATTGCAACATTTTCAGTCATGCACGCGTCCACGATCTTGAGTCCCATCTAGAGCTTTATGAAGTTCTGGTCGTTTCCCATCCCCAATGTGGGTTTCACTAAAGTCCAACACTTCGGTAGTGTTTTGAGGAGGCTGGCAATAGATAAAAAAGTAAAAAAGTCATAATCATATTACCAAACATTGCAAAAAGTAAGAATACAAAAGTAAGACAATAGAATCATGAGTTACCTGAATGACAACACTCTCTTGAGTCCCAACAACTGTTTGCCCAAATAAATTCCTACACGTGTCAACCCTATCGATATCTTTTCCATGTGGCTACAAATCAATAAAAATCAGATTATGTCTAAGAAACAAATACACAAGATAAAAATTACAAATATTCATAATGGAACACTGAGTTGACCTGTTTACGTTTTCCCTTCTGAGTAGTCTTTTTCGTCGTGAGTTTGACTCTCTCAATCATTCATTTTTTTTCTGAGGCATGGCGGTCTTCCTTTGCCTCTAACTACAACGGGACTTAGGACTTTCTTTGAACTCCCAATTGTACTTGCATCAATAGTTGTATTTGCAACATGTTCCAAGGGTCGTTGGGGTGACTTCTTGGTGTGATAAACAATGTTCATTGCATGTAACTTATCTATCATATCATCAATATGTTCATCACATGACGCTGCATTTGTGTCATAGCATACCTATTCAAATTTTTGTTTTTTTTGTTAAGTTCAAAACAAAATAAGAATTTCACAATCCGACCATGTAACAAACCACAACCAACAAAATAAGAGTAAAAATAAGAAAATAGCATACCTTCAATAAATGCGAATATCTGCTTACTTCTGGCCTAGCATCAACTGAGTCATAAGTACTGCGTATGAGAGTGTATGTCCTTTTAATGTCCTTTCTCCATCGATCTAATATATACGTTTCTGGCACCTTTTTCACTTTGTTAACTCTCATAATGGCTAATGCATGTCTATATGTTAACTTTCACTTTCTCCATCATAATACTTTGTTGGAAGAGGAGCCACTATATATTAATTTTATTGATCAGTGCTTGAGTGTCCTGCACAAGAATAAGAGTGTAAACTGAAAATTAATCGAATATAATCACTAAATGGAAGTAAGGATCAAATCTGAACACCTAACAATGAAGAAATGATTTATTTGTTACAGGATTTCTTTCTAGCCAGAATAATACGATACAGGACAAAGCAGTCAGGCAGGCCACTGAGCATGTACATCTTCGTCCAGGCTATGTCAATTGCAAAATACTAAAGTAACACGATCCAATTTACAATTGCTGGGAATCTATACATTCCAAATCCCATTTGAAACAAATATGATTTAAACCCGTTGCCAAAAAATAAGCCACTTCCCTGGAGAAAAAAAATACGTATAGAAAAGGTTAAAAACAAAAAAATACACAAGGAGTAGCATCAGGCTTCCATCACGAGGGAAACAACCTCAAGCACTCAAAACTCTTCTGGTCCCGAGTCTATGTAGCATCAATCAATTATGCTGGGTACAAGTTCTGATCCTATATGCAAGTACTGCTGGAAACAAGTGCTGGAAACAACCTCAATACATGACACCAATACATGACACAAGTGCTGGAAAAATACAAGTGCTAGAAACAACCTCAATACATGACACCAGTTCTGATCCTATGTGCAAGTACTGCTCGCAGTTCACATAAAATACACTTAAACAGGATAACTCTGAAATCCTTACTGCTTATAGGGATATTGCTTCAAGAGAGACAGGGTTGTACAAATTTTACAATAACCAATTACAATAGAAACAGTGTTGGGCATAAAACACAGATTTGACACAGATTATGAAGAGGCGTACTTAAAACTAATTTTCCCTCAAAAGCAAGAACAGAGAGTAAAGTAGTGCCCAGAAAAAGAGAAAAAAAAATGTAAAAATCCTAATTAATCCTAGAAAGTGGGCAACTCTTTTAGAGCAAAAGCTCCTCTTTTTTTCACTCATCATGGCTGATATTTAACCCATTCTTACGGGGGTTTTAACACTAAAGCATGCTTCTTTTTGTACATTCAGATGGTTAACAATTTTCCCTCTTAGAAATTTTAGTTGCAAAAATAGAATAAATAAATAAATGTGTTCTTATACACTTACTTCACATCAATCTCGCCGTCGCTTGCAGAGGAAGAGATTTGGGAGAGCCTTCGGAAGAGATTTGGGAGAGCCTTTGGAAGAGATTTCGGAAGAAGGAGGGAAGTGCATTGGGAGGGAAATGAACTGACGAAGGATTTGCTTTTGTTTTAATTGCTTTTATCTTTTTGCTTTCCATAATTACATAAATACCCCTATTGCTTGCCATGTCACACTTGGGTACGCAATTGGTACGCAGTTCGCTTGTACCCAGCAAAATTGAAAATATATATATTAATAACTTTTTATGGACTAATAAATTCTTAATATATTCATTTTGATAAGTACATTAGTAAATTAGTAATACTAATATATATTAATATATAATGTATATTAGTTACAATTTACATTTTATGGCCTAATATGTAACAACATGTTCCTTTCTCTCTCTATTGGCCACGAGTCTCATTATGCGTGTCAAATCTCGATAGCGTGTTTTTAAAGATATTATGTGATTTCTAAAGTACGTCCTGTGTTTTAAATGCCCTGAAATATTTATATGGGGTATTTCCAGTATTATTGAACCAAGCTTGATTTTAAATAAGACAATTATAATATTTTTGAAGAGCTCCAACAAAATTATAATTATTAGAAATCATTTTAATATCATTTATTAAAATAATTTCAGTTATTTAAAATATTATGGGATTTAAATTATGTTGAAAACTCTAAATTAATTAAATGGTTTTATTCCCTTAAAGATATTAAATAAGACTTCATCATTTTATTAATGATGAAGGAATATTATTTTATAAACTAAAGTTTAGTTTAAATAATATTCTATCTTAATTCCTCTCAGTACTTTTAATTAAATTAATGTTTACGCATTTTAAATCAGTGTTTTAATTCCCCACCGTTAGATCGTTTTGAAGATCCCAAGATAAAGGGCATGGATTAAATACCCAAGCCCCATCTCTTTCTCCCTCACTTTTCCCTACCCTCTATCTCGCTTCCCTCTCCCTAATGCGTACGCTACAAGCTCTCCTCCCTCTCACCCGATTCTCCCTCTCTCTGCCCGATGCCGCCGTGCGCCGCCCAGCCTCACTGCCACCACCAATAGCCTCCTCTCACGTCGGCGAGCTCCCACTGTCAAACCTAGTTTCCATCTCCCAGCCACCCTCTCCCACGCACACAGCTCCTCCATGCATAGGATCTCCATACGCACGGCTGAGCTCCACCTCCCACGACCACCGCACCACCACTAGAGGCTTCTCCTCCCACCAAAGACCTCCCCTAGCCACCCCCATGTCCAACTGAGCCACCTAGCTCCCCCACTCTCTCTCACTCTCTCACGGACTCTCTCTCACGCACGGCCTAGATCCGCCACCGTAGGCCACCGTGCCGCCTCCACCTCGCCACCATAGCTCCGCCAGTAACCTCCTGAGCTCCTCCAGTAACCTCCTGAGCTCCTCCATGGCCAGCCACGACCAGCCAAGCTCCCCCTCAATTTCCACGCTTTGAGACACACGGGTTCCCCTTGAAAACCGACGGCTCTGCCGTGTTCCGCCACCCCAACCACCATGAGACCACCCTCAACCTCCCTTGACCTCCCATAGCCTCGCCCTAAGCCCAAACTGCCACTTTACTTGGTGGACAGCCACTGGACGTGGCTAACGGCTACTATACACGGCCTTAGCCGCCACCCATGGACTCCCACCATGTCGGCCACCCTCACATAGCCCAGATCCACCCACTAGAATTCTAGATCCGGTCCTCAAGATAGTCTCATCTGTAATGCCCGTATTTGTGGTGGGACCTTTTATAAAATGATTTTAGAAACGACGATGGGAATTACCGTTCAATTTAAAACTTTTTTACTTCCATACCCAGGGTGGAAGACTCTACGTTATAAAATAAAATGTGTTTTGGGAATAAAAAAGGTTTACAGCGGAAAAAATTAATCTTAAGATATAAGGCCTCTCATACAGTTAAAACTCTCATGCCTAGACTTCCGTGCTCTTCCCCTTAGGCCATGTCCATCCTGAAGCGTACTTCTCATTTAGTTCCTATGGGAGAAGGGGCACACATAAAAACTAAAATGAGTCAAATACTCAGTAAGCATTATTTCATATAGTTAAAATATAATAACATAGGTTTTCATTCATGCATTTATCATTCTATACATACTATACGTACATGCATACATGCATTCATTTGAAAACATCACTGGAAGGGGTTTTTCTTTAAAAATGATTTTCTTTTCATAAACCGTATCTCCCGTCAGTGTCTTCATTTCTTCAAGAGTTCGATGCATTCATACATTCTTTCTTATCACTTTCAATGGCCGGTACATACTGTTACGACCCGTGTGTTGGGGTTAGCGGTCTTTTGGACCCAAACTCCACCCTTGGCCATGGGTTGAGAATCCATTTTCCGTTAGGGGGCAGCACTGGGTGCACTACCAGTCTACTTACCTGGCATTGCAATCTGCCCAGTCCTTTGGTACTCTTTCCATTCATTCATCTGGCCGTTACGTATTTTCATGCATTAAACGTTCATTTCATTCAGTCCTTTCATTTAAGTCATTTTAGTCCTTTCTTTTCAGTTCATTTAAGCTCTATCTTTTCAGTTCATTCATGGAAAAATGTCATTTAAAAGCAAGAGCTTAAACATCATCTTTCATGGCATCCATAAAGTATCAGTTTGTAGGGACCTTTTAAAACACTTTCTTCGCGTCGTTCAAAGCATCGCTTAAAGCTCGAGGCATAAGCCTCGAAATTTCATTTCTTAGAAAATACATACAATAGATACTTAGTATAGTCATCCATTCACATGCATGCAATTAATACTTTGGTTGCGTAAAAAGGGGCTGCCAAGGAGGGTCGTACATACGTATACCTTTGAACACTTAGCATGCTTTCGTAAAACATCTTTTGTGTCATTTCATAAGGCATCGTAAAGGAAAAGCATTTCATTTTCATTTCGTATATTTTAGAAAACTCTAGAAGAGTATGAACGTAATACTTACCTGGACTCCATGTTACTTTCATATCATGCAGTCCATTCATGTGCGTGTCAGATGGCAACCTACATGCATACACATAACCTTGACGTCATTCTTTATCTAATGCATAAGCAACTAAACTATAAGTAGAACTACACTTTACTTGGAACACTCTCCTTCTATCCAGTGCTCTTACGTGCCATTTACTATGTTAAAACCTTCGGGGTCAACTTACGATCACTACCTCTTCTAAACTCAAGGTCTTTCCTCGAGTGCTCATCCACTAAAGTGAACACATGATTCACCTTAGGATTAAGACACTAAGACATCCGTTTTACTCTTCTTATTGGCCACATTCTGCCGCATGATTCCGACTGACGAAGTCATGCATCCCAATTATAGACAATACACCCGTCACTACCTTCATGCACCTTAGCTCACACTATATCCTCATTCTCATCCATACACGCCACACGACTCTAAGCCAACTTTGAGGCTTAAGCACCGTGTAACCATGCTTAGGACAGATTACCCATTACATATGGTGAATCCGTCCTGCACATGTGTATCACCAGATTACACGTGTATCTTACCCATTTATTATCTAAGACCAACATATAACACGTTAATCACATGCTCGTAGGGACAAGCGCCATACTCCCATACCAACCTTCTCTTAACTCGGCTAGCATGACTCTTCATGTTACTCGTCCATTTTGACAGTTCATCCCAACACTTAACACGACAAGACTCCATTTACCACTACACCTTATGTCACGTCATATAGCTCGAGACTACTCCCAAGCTATACCGTGACCTTGTTGCGTCACCTGACATCCTGCTACGTCATTTCTAAACCAACTCCTAACTCATCGTAAGTACGGTCCTTCACGTACTCCCGTCACATCGCGACATCTTGTCACGTTCTTGGTACGCCACTCCTACACTAACTCCTCACACATCATAAGCACGACTGCCAGTAACCATATCACTTCGTGACATTCCCCAGTCATGCTTCCGTTGCAAACTCTTACACTTGTTCTGCCACTTCACACATACTCCCAGCCATAAGTCAAACACGATGACACCTGTCATCTCAGACTACAGGCCACGTCTTAACTACCTCGGGACACTAATCCACAGTTCCCGACACTACTCATCATGTTCTACGTCCATCAATTACAAAACCATCCTTATTTCTACGACACACCATACGGTGTATCGCTGCACCTCATGGAGTACACTCCACGTGTACTCTCTTCACACACACTACGACCCATCACCACTACGATATACACGCCATCATCACTTCATCATATGGAGATCACACTCCCTTCACACATTTATAACAGAATTTTTTTTTTATTTCATTTTCTATAAAGCAGACTTTTTCTATTTCATTTTCTATAAAGTAAAGCTGATTTTTTTATAACATTTACATATCATATTTTTCTATAAAGCAGATTTTTATAAACAGTTTTTTTATAGCAGATTTTTAATAGAACATATTTTTTAAAAAACAGTTGTTTATAAACAAATTTATTATGACAAATTGCTTCTTTATTAAAATTGGAAAACCGAACCGGAACCGGTAAGACTGAAAGTACTGGTTTAGGAGGGTAATAGGTACGAAATCGATTTTTAAAAATAAAAAACCGACGTTACCAGTTCGGTCTAAAATTTTGTCTAAAATCGAACCAAACCAGACCGATTACACCCTAACAAAAACTAAGTGGTAGTTAGGCGACCAACCTTGGATATGGTAAGGCGGTTCCCTCCTCCCCCCAATTTTTTTATAAAATAATTCATTTTATTTTTTATTTAAATGATTTTTGGGTTTTTATTAAATATTATGTTTTTAAGATTATTTTTATGTTTTAAGGCTTTTTTTTTTATTGCTATTTTCCGTTTTAAGTTTATTCTTTATTTTCTATTTTTGTTGTATTTCAATTTTTTGTTTTTGGCCTTTTTAATCATTTTACATTTTAAATGATTCTTTTATGCTCTTATATATATTTGTTTTATTTTGTTTTTATGTTTTACACACTAGTTCAGAATTCTCATTTTATTTTATTTTTAATTTTTTTATTCACATTTTTTTATCATTTTAAAATATTTTTAAAAAATATATAAAAAAATTATCAATATACTAATAATCACTTTCGTAAAAAAATTAAAATATATAAAATATCAAAATAAAGAGGTAAATAAAATGGACAAAGTATCATTTTTCTTACTCTTGACCAGTTAAAAGACGTAGAATACAATTTGACTTTATTAGACCACAGTATATGTATTACTATTTAGACGTAAATATTAACCAGTAAACACAGTAGGCCTGCTACCTGCATGGTGCGGGGAAGGGTTCCCCGCCAAAGTTTTGAATACCGTACCGGAAGTCGTACCGGTCAAGGCACTGGAACGAAATATTTCGGTACTGGTACCGTTTCGTGTACCGTTTCGGGATAATATTTCGGTCCCGATACCGTTTCGGTACCGGTACCGTTTTGTGTACCGTTTCGGAATAATTTATACCTGAATAAATTATATATATACAAGCATTAACTGTATTCCAAAATAACAACAGAATAAGTCATAAACTCAATAATTCTCAATACAAGTCTTAAGTTTTAAGTTACAACTAACATAAAGTTATAAACATCAATATTATCATGATAAAGTCATTAATGTCATCACGTCATTAAAGATACTCATCCTCATCAAAAAGATAATAAGGATCAGGATTCGACATGTTAATCAAAATATTTTCATCAACGTCATCACCGTCATCAACATCAATACCAACATTATCATTGTCTTCCTCATTTAGTGAGGCTAATGGCTCCTCAATATTTGCCCAATCCAAATCTTCTCCATCAAGAAGCTCAGATTCTTCACCCAACCATTCTTCCATCAAATCAATGTTTTCAATATTGATTAGATTTAAAGCATCTCTTCCCTTTTTTATGCTCCTGTAAAAATAAAATCAAACATAAGTGAAAATATTATATATTTTTCAAGAGTGAAAACATTAGTATTAAAAAAATTTACCTCTCTCTCAGCTTCAAGTTATAACGAACAAATACTAAGTCATTCAAACGTTTATGCACTAATCTATTTCTCTTCTTCGAATGAATAAAATCAAATGTGCTCCAGTTTCTCTCACATCCAGTTGCACTACAACATTGACTTAGTACTCAAACAGCAAACTTTTGAAGCGTTGGAACCTCGCAACCAAATTGGGTCCACCATGCAACTATAACAATAATGCAATTATAAATTATTAATCAGTAAAAACAAAATAAGATAAAATTTAAAGTACAAAGTCACATTATTTAACAAATGATATTGATAAATGATAATACCTAGATTAATCTTATCACGCTGGCGGATTGCTAAAGAATGTCCAAACTCACCTATTGCATTCTTATACAAGTCAAGTTCTGCAATGATCTTATCTTGATTA
This sequence comes from Juglans cinerea, assembly GCA_961763995.1. Taxonomy (NCBI): domain Eukaryota; kingdom Viridiplantae; phylum Streptophyta; class Magnoliopsida; order Fagales; family Juglandaceae; genus Juglans; species Juglans cinerea. The sequence goes on from CAUIVZ010000009.1 coordinate 26,155,471, forward strand.
TCGGAATCAAGTTCCATCTTCATAACACAACTGTTGAAGCCTCTTACAACATCATTTTTATTTTTAAAATTGGGGCTATAGTAAATTCCAGGATTAAGAAAACAACCCGCCGCATGTAATGGACTGTGAAGCTACCTATTCCATCTTGAATCAATGATCCTGGTGAATGGACTGAATAAACTAACTTTATTATTGCATCTTGCTTTTATGTTCTCTTTGGCTCTTTCCATTGCATCATACAAGTATCCCATTGCAGGTTTCTCATCCCCGTCAACAAGTCGTAGAACACGAACCAAAGGCTCACTAACTCTGACAATAAATTGACATTGAGCCCAAAACTCTTTATCTTCTAAAACGATCTCAGCTATCTCCTTCCCTATGTTACTCTTAGAATGACTTGATGCAATCCATTTATCACAAGTAAACATTTGTCTGAGGTCTTTCTTAAACAATAGCAAACATTGGATACTTAAAAAATTTGTCGCAAATCTTGTAATTGCAGGACGACACAAATCATGACCTTTGATAAAGTCTTTTCTCATCAATGCCAAAACCCAACCATGGTTATAGATAAACTTTGTTATCTTTTTTGCCTTTTTTATAGCATCATCAATAAGGGGAAAACATCTTGGATCAGAAAAATTCTCCAACATTAAGTCTATGCAATGAGCTGCACATGGGGACCAGTAGAAAGAGCCATACTTCTGTTGTAACTTTTTTCCTGCAGCTTTATAACTTGCATCATTGTCCGTTATAAACTGCACAAGATTCTCAGCTCCAATTTCTTGAACAACCTCATCAAAGATATTAAACAATGTTTCAGCATCTTTTCTAAGGCCAGATGTATCAACAGACTTCAAAAACATTGTATATTTCGGACAATAAACTAGAAAGTTGATTATTGATTGTTGCTTCTGGTTTGTCCAACCATCTGCCATTAGTGAACAACCGGTCTCATTCCAAACCTTCTTAATTTATTGCAAATAATCTTGAACCTCATCTACAGCCATCTTTAACAAATTTCTTCTCAACTCATATAAAGATGGGCCCTTGAATCCTGGCCTGATGGCAGTCATGGCATCGATAGCTGGTTGATAAAACTTGGATTGAGCTGCATTGAAAGGCAGATTAGCATCATACCACCAACGTGCTACAGCCATATTTGCTTTTACAATCATCTCATTTGAAGACATAGAACTCTTAATTGAAGGTTGGGCCCCATGAGTTGTTCTTGGAGCAAAAAATCTACTCAATCCACCCACTGACTTTCCAGTTCCAGATTCTTTCGACTTCCCCTTACCTTTTGAAAGCTGAGACTGTCCCTCTATACTATTACTATCATCAATATCATCAGAAGTTAAATCTATATCGCCTCCAATCTCTGAACTTATTTTTCTTTTCTTCTCTTTACTTTTTTTCATTTCATTAAGCAACTCATTCATTTGCCATTTTACATCTTCAGTGACCTTTTTACATGCTTCTACATCGCCTGGAATCCCAGCTAGATGATTCTTCAACCGAGTGATCCCGCCACCTCTAATTACTTTATTACAATATAAACATTCGGTATTATTTTTTGCCCCTGGCACTGCACGTGCATGGGCCCAAGCTGGATCTTCTGATCTTACAGGAGCAAGTGTTGGATTTGAACTTGAAGTCATACTACCGGTTGATTGACAACTAGACATTTATAACTATTAAAGTATAAAACATTAACACTTATAAGTAAGCCATTAAGAAGAAACTCATCAAATCTAAACTATAAACAAACATCTATAAAATATATAAACAAACATCTATAAAAATATAATCTATCAAAATATAAACAATAAACAAACATCTATCAAAATATAATCTATAAAAATATAAATAAAAATCTATCAAACATCTATAAAAATATAATCTAAAACATTTATAAAAATACAAACAAACACTATACCAATATAATCTAAAACATCTACAAAAATATAATCTATAAAAATATAAACAAACATCTATAAAACCATAATCTATAAAAATATAAACAAACATCTATAAAACATCTATAAAAATATAATCTAAAACATCTATAAAAACAAATACTATAACAATATAATCTAAAACATCTACAAAAATATAATCTAAAAAAATATAAACAAACATCTATAAAAACATAATCTATAAAAATATAAACAAACATCTATAAAACATCTATAAAAATATAATCTAAAACATCTATAAAAATAAACACTATAACAATATAATCTAAAACATCTACAAACATATAATCTAAAACATCTATAAAAATACAATTGTGATTTATTTATAAAAAAAGTAACAAAAAAAATCAAACTAAGTAATAAACAAAAAAAAATAGTAAAATACCGAGATGAGGGCGGTGCGACGAGACGGAGGGCGGTGGACGCTGGCAGCTGGCTGTCCGTCTGCGCTGTGGGACTCGGGTGTTGGCGCTGCTGCAGCTGCGTGAAGAACAGACGAAGGAAGCTGCTGAAAACAAAAGAAATAATACGGAAATAGAGAAGAGAAAAGAAACTGAGGCTAGGTTTTAATTTTGAGGTGCAATTCCAACTTTGCCTCTAATTATTTGCTGTAATTTCGAAACTGCCATCAGCTTTAACATCCGACTGACCCGGCCGAAATATGTACCGGCTGAAATTTCTGTTTCGGCCGAAACATTAAATACCGGCCGGTACCGGCCGGTACACCCGGTTTTTAAACTGGTACGGAATAGCATATTTTCGGTACCGGCCGTACCGGCCGGTACGGAACGGTACCAAAAACAGTGTTCCCCGCACCCCACCCCGCACCATGCGGGGTTGGGGATTTTCGCCCCGCCCCTAGCCCCCGGGAGGCGGGGGAGGGGGAAAAACCCCCATCCGCCCCGCTCCCCGCCATTATGTTAAAAAAAAAAATTTTTTGGTCTAAAAATATAATTTAAATAATAAATTAAAATTTATAAATATAAAAAAATTTAAACTCATTAGAGTTAGATTTTGGATTGATTTGGCCTCCTAGGCCAATCTTTATATAGGAGGCCAAGGCAATACAATAGTCATCCTTAAGCAATGTGGGACTTTACTAAGTCCCACATTGCTTAAGGATGACTATTGTATTGCCTTGGCCTCCTATATAAAGATTGGCCTAGGAGGCCAAAACAATCCAATGACTTGAATATAATTTTAAGTCTTTTATAAATTGTGTATACCTATATACAATATATTTATTTAATATATATAAATAAATTTTTTTTTTAATGTGGGGCGGGGGCGGGGCGGGGCCCCGCTGGGGTCATCCCGCCTCCCGACCCCGCTATGCCCTCTCTATGCGGGGCGGGGGACCCTGCCCCCGCATGGGCGGAGCGGGTTAGCCCGCCCGTCCATGCGGGGGCGGGGCGGAAGCCGGGCGGGGCATGCCCACCCCTAAAACACAGTACCATTTACCGGAGACAACCCCGCCATGTAAAGTATAAACATGGAATTTGTAAAGCATAGCCAAAATGCAACGGAACAGGATTAGAAAAATATGAGACCGGCTTTTAAAAACGCTTCTTTCAACCTCTCTCGATCCTTAAACCCTAATTCTAAGATACCCATCTTCTTCCCTCTCCACGCATTCCTCACCCTCTCTACCTTTCAATCACCGACGTTTCGCTTCGGGAGCGGTTCGTTTCGTACTCTTTCTTCCTCTCCCTCTCTCTCTCTCTGCTCCTCTTCGATGGCGGGTGGCGGTGAAGCCCAAGCTCCCACTTCGTCCCTTTCGCTGGAGAAGCAGTTCGAGGACTTCCGAGTTCAGCTCCAAGAGTCCGGAAGCTTGCGCGAGCGTATTCGAGCTATGGCGATGGAGATCGAGTCCACCACCAGGCTCATGTATGCCAGTCTCCTTCTAGTCCACCAGTCTCGCCCAACTCCTGGTACTATAACCGCAGCCCCAGTCTCATATACTGCTTGTATTTGTATTTTTTTTTGTTGTATCTTGTCGATTTTCCCTATTTTTGTTTTCGTGTAATATTTGGAATCACGAAACCTGGGTTCTTTCCACCACCTACAAAAACCTTGTTAGCTCAAGGTGGGCTTTGAAGGTCAAATACAAGTAAGATGGGTTCTATCTGTTTGTTTAGTGAGAAAAATTGAGGAGAAAATGACTCTGGTTAGTGGAACAAGACGAGCGTCCAATTTTTATTTTTAAAAAAAGTTTAATGTTGTTAGTCTCAGGAGATCAATCACGGACTATTAAAAAAATTTGATTCTTTTTGTGTTTGCAAAAAGAGCTTTTAGAGAAGGCCAAAGCGCAGATTGGTGTACTGAAGGAGCTTTACAATCGACTTGCTGAAGTTCTTCGTGAATGCGATGGGCAGTACTACAGGTGAGTGAGACATTTTAGAAGCCCGATCAATTCTGGTTTTACTTTGTTCTGTATGATTGGCAACTGCCTTTATTGTTGTCTTATTAAAGGTATCATGGTGATTGGAGGAGTGAGACACAGACGGTAGTTTCGTTGCTTGCTTTCATGCATTGGTTGGAAACGGGGAGTCTTCTTATGCACTCTGAAGCCGAGGAAAAACTTGGGTGTATATTTTTTACTCTATTTTTGCCTTTTTGATAATACTACTTTGGTTTGATACTACTCTCTGAGGGAATGACTCATTGTTACTTGAGCTATGCACATGACATTTCATATCTTTCCAAGTTATAGAAACAGCTGAAACTGCTAGGACCATATTCCCATATGATATGATCCTAGGACCTCTCACATCAGCGCAATGCTACACTGCCCACACGGCATTTCGCCATAACCTATATCTAACTCCCCATCTTTGAGTTTGTGGCCAGAAGGAACTTATGACTTGGTTTCATGTTTGTTATATGTTTCTTTTTCTAATATTTTGTCTTCATTTATTTTTATGAGTAAATGTTAGTGGTCTCTAGATGTTACTTCTCTTGTTATATAGGGATGAGAAAGAAGTGGCAAAAACTTGCTCATTTGATCTTTTCTTACTCCCTTTGCATTCTTGAATCTTTGTCACCAATTTATTCTTGCCTATAATGTTTTGCCTCGTGTCTGGTCATATAAGTCTGAATTGCCAGAGTAATTTCTGATCACTTATGCAGTGAAATCTATTCTAATATTATTCATTTTCAAATACGCAGTGAACAATTCTGGGTTTGGCCTGGATATTGAAGATTATCTTGTTGGTATGTTTTATAGCAGTGTCAGATATATATTTATGTCAACTATTTTAAAAAAATAATTTGTCATATCAATTTAAATATTTATCATCCACATTAGCCACAGATAGGGTCTTTATGTTTCTTCCTCTATCTATGGGCCAAACACTATGAATGCGCAGACATATGATTATATTGTAGATGCATATCGAAGTCCCTCCTTGTGGATGGTTTTTCAATACAGATGCGTATAAAGAAAGATGATTATCAATATCATGATACATATGCTGTGATGAACCCTTCTACTACACTACAGATTGACTGCTTCGAGGTAGTCACCCTCCAAGAACAATATCAAGAATTAGAGAGAGAGAGAGTTAGAGAGAGAGAAAGAGAGAGTTAGAGAGAGAGAAGTGCACTGAATTCCAGAGTTGGCCTCCATTCCAACTTGCGGATGCTTTTATACCATGTAATCAAGATGTAAACCAAAACGGCTGCGTATCACAATTCATATTACAATTCAAGCTTATTTCCTCAAAACGACGACACTTGACCTCGTAACCAAACAATGCATTCTACTTATATACAACTCTCCCACATAAAACTACACTAATAAAACGACAACGTATCACATTTCACTAACTAACTAAATTGCCATCCATGATCTCGACTTCATAAGCTCTACAACTCTCTTCACACAACCTCCACTTCTGTCATCAACCTCCACCACACACTGCAGCCCAAACAAACTTCTTTCAGCCCAAAACATACCCTCCCCCTTTAGAGAACCTTGCCCACTAGGTGAGGAAACTTGTCACGAAGCTGCCAATAAGACTTTCAAGTAGCATCTTCCACTCCAGCTCCTTTCCACTGAGTCAAGACCTCCACCACAGCTCTATTATTAAGCTTTCTACTTCTGCATTGTAAATTACAATCAGGTTCTGGTACTAATTCCCCTTGTAAATTGACTAGTGGCAATGTTGATAAAGGAGAAATATGTTGGCCCACTTTCTTCTTCAAACAAGAGACATGAAAGACTGGATGGAGGGAAGAAATTTGAGGCAATTCAAGCTTGTAAGCCACCTGACCAATCCTCTTTATGATCTAAAATGGCCCATAGAACCTAGGAGACAATTTCAAGTTTCTCCTAGCTACCAAGGACTGCTGTCTGTATGGCTGCAACCTGAGAAATACCCCATCACCAACCTCGAACTCCCTCTCAGTTCTACTCGTCAACTTGATACTTCATTCTTTCCTGAGCAACACCCAGATTAAGCTTCAATGTAGACAATATCTCCTCCCTGGTCCTCAGCACCTCATCTACTGCTTGATTAGCAGTTAAACCAGAAACATAAGATTGGAGTTTAGTTGGAGATCTACCATAAACCACTTCATAGGGAGTGAGTTTTGTAGAGGTATGAAAGGTGGTGTTATACTCAATGTTTTGAATACTGTACCGGGGACCGTTTCGGTCGAGGCATTGAAACGAGATATTTCAGTACCGGTACTGTTTCGGATGCCATTTCGGAATAGTCTATATAGGAATAAATTATATATAAATATATATAAATTATAAATAGTCTAGTTTGAATTGGGGGTCAAAAAATGAGCTTGCAATTTGAAAAAATGAAAAAAAAAAGTATAGGCTGAAATATCGGCTGGTATGGGCCGAAATTCTGATCGGTACGAAATTATACCCTTCTCTGTACCGACTATGCCACATAAACGAAATATTTCCGCCGGTACGGTACAAAATTCAAAACTTTGGTTATACCACCACTTAGCTAAGGTTAACCAATCAAACCATAACCTTGGCTTGTCTCCTGTAAAACTTCTCAGAAAATGCTCCAAACATTTGTTAATTGCCTCAGTTTGACCATCACTATGAGGATGGTATGCAGCTGAATAAGAGAGAGTTACTCCTTTTAGCCTGAATAACTCTTTCCAAAGTGAACTAGTGAAAGTGGCCCCTCGATCAGAAACTATATTCTTAAGCATACCATGCAACTTAAAGACGTTATCAAAATATATTGATTCCACTTTTGCTGCTGTGAAGGGGTGTTTTAAGGGCATAAAGTGTGAATACTTAGACAGTCTATCCACAACAACCATAACAATAGAATATCCTTTTGAAACTGGTAGGCCTTCCACAAATTCCATGGACAAATTTGTCCAGATATTTTGGGTCACAGGTAATGGCTGTAGTAAACCAGCAGGATGTATGTTCTCTACCTTATTCCTCTGACATACTTCACATTCTTTAATGTAATTCTTCACTTCACGCTTCAAGCTAGACCAATAAAAATCATGTCTAGCCCTCTGTAGTGACTTGTGAAAGCCAGAATGTCCAGTAGATGGACTAGCATTTATGAAATTCAACACTTTAAGCTTCAACTCATTGACAGTTTGGTATATAAATCCTCCCTTTCTTAAACAGCAATCCATGCTTAAAAGAAAAGGAAGAGGTGGAAGGAGAGCCTTCCTTGAACAGTGACAATTGTTGCTGAGCCAACATATCTGCTACATAAGCTTGCTTCAATTCTTCTAACCAAACTAGGGTGGGATATGAAATAGCAGACAATGAAGCAGTCTTTTGGAGAGTCCCTTCAAGACAAGGCATCTGCTACCATGTTCTCTCAATCCCCTTTTTATATTCCGTGGAAAATTCATAGCCCAACAACTTTGAAATCCATTTTTGTTGTGTTGTTGTACCCACCTTTTGCTCCAAAAAGTACCTTAGACTAAGGTGGTCAGTTCTAATGACAAATGCAGACCCCAGCAAATAAGGCCACCACTTTTTTATAGTCAACACCAAAGCCAATAATTCTTTCTCGTAGGTAGAAAGTGGCAAATTCTTACCCTTGAGAGCTTGGCTAAGAAAAGCCAATGGTTTCTGACTTTGCATCAATACAGCTCCTATCCCCACTCCACAAGCATCACATTCAATCACAAACTTGGTAAAATTTGGCAAGGCTAGAACTGGAGGACTAATAACAGCCTTCTTCAACTGCTCAGATGCCACAGTGGCTGCCATTGCCATTGAAAAGCATCCTTCTTTAGTAAAGCAGTAAGTGGAGTAGCTATTTGGCCATAGTCACGAATGAACTTTCTATAATATCCTGTCAATCCCAAAAAAACCCTCAAAGCGTTTAGATTTTTTGGAATTGGCCAGTTTACCATAGAATCTAACTTCCTTGGCTCAGCCCTCACACCTTCTTTAGAAATCAAATGACCCAAATACTCTATCTCTTGGCATGTAAAGTGGCACTTGGACTTTTTGGCAAACAACTGATTCTGCTGTAAGATCTCCAAAACAGTGGCCAAATGTAACAAATGAGACTTGAGATCCTTGCTGTAAACCAGAATATCATCATAGAACACGATTACAAATTGCCTCAAGAATGGTTTAAAAACATCATTCATGATAGGTTGAAATGTTGAGGGAGCATTAGTGAGTCCAAATGGCATAACAAGGAACTCATAATGTCCCTAATGTGTTCTAAATGTTGTTCTATGCACATCCTCAGCCCTCATTGTAATTTGATGATATCTAGATCTCAAATCTAATTTAGAAAAGACAGTAGAGCCAAATAGCTCATCTAGTAGCTCATCAACCACTGGTTTAGGATACTTATCTTTAATTGTGACTTCATTAAGTACCCGATAGTCCATACACATTCTCCCATCTGACTTCCTTACTAGCAGAACAGGAGAAGAGAATGGTGATTGACTTGACCTTATGGCACCAGACTTCAACAATTCAACAACAATCTTTTCAATCTTTGTCTTCTGGTAATAAGGATATCTATATGGTCTTAAACTCACAGGTAGTGCCTCATTCTTCAACACAATCTGATGGTCTCGAGACCTATGAGGAGGAAGGCCTTTAGGCTCATCAAAACGCTACTAAACTTCTGCAGCAACTCAGTGACTTCACCACAAGGAGTAGGCTAATCCTGAGTTTTCTCCACTGTCATCAACTGTAACCATAACCCTTTAGATCCCACCTTAGAAATGGCACAGATTTCCTTATCATCAATCAACTCAGTGGTAGAAGATGTGATACCCTTAAGACATACAACTTTGCCTTCATAACAAAACTCCATCTGAAGTTCAGCAAAATTCCACAATACAGATCCTAGTGACAAGAGCCACTGAATTCCCATCACAACATCACAGCCACCCAATGTAAGTGTAAAAAAATGAGCAACAAACTTAGTGCCTTGCATTTGTACTGCCACTGAAGTAGCTCTACCCATACATACACTTAAGACATACAACTTTGCCTTCATAACAAAACTCCATCTGAAGTTCAGCAAAATTCCACAATACAGATCCCAGTGACAAGAGCCACTGAATTCCCATCACGACATCACAGCCACCCAATGTAAGTGTAAAAAAATCAGCAACAAACTTAGTGCCTTGCATTTGTACTGCCACTGAAGTAGCTCTACCCATACTGTTCAAAACTTCCCCATTAGCAACCCTCACTTGAATGGGCTGATCTTTCTGCACAACCAAGCCACATCTAGTAAGCACTATCCACAAAATTGTGGGTACTACCAATATCAATTAAAATCACCACCCTTTTTTTTATTAATTTGGACAACAACCCTCATTGTCTTAGCACTTGGAGTGCCAACAATAGCCTGCAAAGAGATAGAAGCAACATCCCCATACTCTTCTGATTCTCCATTTAATTCAACCTTATCTCCCCCCCCCACCCAATTAATAGGGACATCCATACCTTCTAACAAATAAACCCTTGGCTTAACTCACCTGTGGCCTTGAGCCTCAGACACCTTCTGATAAGGTAACTTAGCAGTAGGCAATGTTTTGGGCCTACCCAATATAGATCTTCCTGAAGACTGACTACTAAAATCCATAGAATTACCCCTCCAAGACCTCCTAGTAGTCAAAACATACTGTTCTTGGATCTTTGCCAAACCAAAGGCATCATTTAAAGTAGTGGGATTCATCATCCTCACTGGCAACCTTACTTCATCTTTCAGGCCACTCAAAAAGCAACTCAATTTATTTCTCTCAGAGATGCCTTTGATTCTATTAGAAAGTAATTCAAAATCTGCTTTATAGGAAGTAACAAAATTGACTTGCTTCAAACGTGTCAATGCCTCCATTGGATCATCGAATGCTGATGAACCAAAACGTACTTGCACAGCCTGTGTAAACTCCTCCCAAGAATGAAAGGTACCAGCTTCACTCACATCTTGGAACCAAATTAAAGCTTCCTCATCCATATGAAATGATGCCAAGAATATCCTCTGGCCAGGAGGCACATGATGATACAAGAAATACTGATTAGCTCTGTAAATCAAATCGAAAGGATTCTTTCCCACAAATCTTGGAAAGTCTAGTGTAATTCCCTTAGCAAATGATCTGTCACCCATATCACGACCATGTCCTTCACCAACCCCTTCATGAAAATCACCATTCATACCAACTTGCTGACTTTCTTGATGATTTATCACATTCTGTCCATTACCCTCAGACCCATTACAAGAAATTCTTGAAATATGTTGCAAGAGTTCCGAGAACCTCTTATCTTCCTTTCCAGTTTAGCAGCTTTTTGTTGCTGAAGCAGAATTGTAATGGTTTCTTTAAACTGCTTCTGCAGCCTTTCTTGTTGCTGCCTAACGTGATTCACTGAATCCACGATCTGTGCATAAGACCGAGTACCTTCTGCCATTGCTACTGACTATTGATACCAACTGTGATGAACCATTCTGCTACACTACAGATTGACTGCTTCGAGGTAGTCACCCTCCAAGAACAAGATCAAGAATTAGAGATAGAGAAAGAGAGCTAGAGAGAGAGAAGTGCACTGAATTCTAGAGTTAGCCTCCATTCCAACTCGTGGATGCTTTTGTACTATGTAATCAAGATGTAAACCAAAACGGCTGCATATCACAATTCAAATTACAATTCAAGCTTATTTCCTCAATACGACGACACTCTACCTCTTAACCAAACGATGCCGTTCTACTTATACACAACTCTCCCATATAAAACTACACTAATAAAACGACAACGTATCACATTTCACTAACTAACTAAACTGCCATCCATGATCTCGACTTCACAAGCTCTGCAACTCTTCTTCACACAACCTCCACTTCTGTCTCAACCTCCACCACATAGCACTGCAGCCCAGACACACTTCTTTCAGCCCGTAACACATGCACTTGGTGGTTATTGGATCCTCATGCTTATATAACCACTTATCAAGAGTCCAATGTTTTACTCTTTTGTTTATTGTAGTCTTGTAGATACTAAATTAGCCTGTATTGTTGATGGTTCTTTTTTCTATTTTCTTAATGCAGGTTCCTTTTTTTTTTTTTAATACACTGATGTTTGAACTTTTTTAATTGTACAGGTGTCTGTTTCATGTCCAATGAATTGGTAAGAACTGTTCTCGAAAGCCACAAGCATAGCATCTTGGTTATACAAGCTTAAAATAATTTTTGCACATTTGTCATCTCGATGCTAGTCTCAGACCATTATTTTGAAATGATAATGTGCTAAAGATGAGCAAAGACATTAGGTTATATTGCTCAGTTTTTCATTAACATCTTATAGAAGTAATCAAGGTAAGAGCTCCTTATGCAGTAGATTGTGCCGTTGCAGCCAAGGTACGTGGTGAACCAAGTGACGGCTGGAGACTATGATTGCCCAAGAAAGGTGTTGAAGTTCTTAACAGATCTTCATGCAGCCTTTCGTATGCTTAATCTTCGAAATGATTTTTTGCGCAAGAAGTTTGATGGTAGGCCATCTAATTAGAACTCTATTCCCAAATACTCCTTTATTAATGCAACATCTGCATGTCTGGTGTGTTTTTTTATTATAATTCTGTATGTTGTATGAGATTTGTGGTCCTTTTGTGTGAATATTCTCTAACCTTTCACCTGTGGCAGGTATGAAGTATGACCTAAAAAGAGTTGAAGAAGTATACTATGATGTTAAGATTCGAGGTCTGACAGCCAATGGTGATCCAATTGGAGATCAAGGCAATCATGGGGAATCTTAGAGTACAGTTGTTGGCCCGGAAGGTTTGTGTTGCGAACCCCAAGTTGTCTGTCAAAATCAGGGACTACTGACGAGGGTTTTGACCTTTGCATTTACCACAAGCATTAGGTTTTTCAAGGACTGTAATGCCCTATGAAACGGAAGAAAAAAAAATTACAAGCATCTTTTTCCCATCAACATAAAAGGCAGTATAATTCAGCAACTACATGGGACAAGTGGGATGAGACATAAAATTCACATCTCATTTCATCATTACAACTTTTTTAAATTTACACAAAATATAATAAATAGTTTAACTTTTTCAAATCTCAATTTGATTTTTCAAATTTCAAAACAATAATAATATAAAAAAAATAATATTTTAAACTTTCTTCTAAAACTAAAAATTCTGATCTAACTATCCAAACCTAAACCTAACTAGTTTAGAAAAATTTGTGCCAATCAATTCTGCAAACAAGTGTTTGGAGATAAACTTTTTTATTATCCTTTATTTTTACAATAAATCTTCTCAACCTCCTAACACTCTACACTCCATATTTTTTTTAATTTTTATTATTTTTTTATTTTATCAAATATTTATTATATGAATAATGAATAGTAAATTTGAAATAATTTAAAAATGATAAATTCAAAAAAAAATTAAAAAAGTATGGAGTGTGGAGTGTGGTGGAGGTTGTGTAGCAAAACTCTTATTTTTAACGGTTACCGTTGTTTATAAATACCATAATGAACAGCTTACCTCATTTTTCATAAAGGATGAATAAAAGCTTAGAAATATTAAGGTAAACGATAGTTGGCATGACCAATGACAACCCTAACACCCAGAAAATTATTCGTGATATCTTAAAATAATAAAATGTTTTTGGTTTTTGGAAGGCGACTCAAGCACCACAATAACAGCAATTACTAACTCTGCAGATGAAGATAATTGGATCACAAGCCCTATCATTAAGGATATAAAACACCATCTCCTCTCTTTCGAAGCTTGGAAAGTTAAGAAAATTCATCGGTCAGAAAACCGATGCACGCATGATTCGGCACAATGGGCAGTGGCAACGCAAGCTTATGGTAATATTTTCCTAATCTAAATTCCTCCCTCTTTATTGTCTTTTCATAGTGGGAAAGACCCTCCTTCTTTATCTGTATAATTATGAAACTGAGACCTAAACTCTAACTGTTGTATTTTGGTTTCTTGTTTTAATATAACTGGTAGTAACTTGCTCGAAAAAAAAAAAAAAAGTCTCTCTTTTGTATTTCTTTTTTCAAAATTTTGCATTTTCAAAGAAGACGATATCTCTAACTGATTATTCTTTTAAACAATTTCGAAAGTTGAAAATATAGAAAAAAAAATATATTCATTCGGTCAAAAAATTGTTGTCATTTGTCATTAAGTACTATAACCCAATTAACAAATGCCAAAGGACTAAGCTAATCCTAATTAACAGAAACGCTATAAGAGAGATTATAAATCCTCATTGCATTTGTTCTATGTTTGAGTGAAAAATATTAATATACTTAATAAAATCATAAGATCTCACAAAGTTTGGTTTGAGAGAATTGCCTAACTCAAGTACATAGCTTTTGACATAGCCAACACCGTCCAGACAAATGGGTGAGGATATTAACCAATTCTGTAAATAAATAAGATTAGAAAACTGTGGAATTAAGGCCTTGTTTGGTTAAGCTCAATTTTCAAGTTTTTTTATTTTAAAATTCTACTTTCACAAACATCTTTTAATCTTAAAAAGAATTATTATTTCAACTTTTCATCGAATCATTGGTTTAAAATCTCGATAAAAAATAAGAAATACAAAAATCAAAACAATTTTCACAAAAACCAAATCAAAATATCTTTAAAAATCATATTTAAACAACGTTTTAATTATTATCATCCACTTCACAAATCTCAAAGACGTCCTCAAAATTTCATTAACTAAACACAGCCCAACATCCTATCTAATTGAAATACCAATAGAATTGATTGGTGCCTTAACAAGCTCCATAGAAATATTGTCTAGCAGAAGACTGACCAATGCGAGGATGGGGGGTTGGGTGCGGGGCAAGGTGTAACTGCTACCTACCTATTTAGATTGTCTAGCGGAAGACTCATCAATGATTCTATAATGCCTCTCCTTACTCCTTAGTATTGTGGTAAACTCATTGGTCTTCTCATTTGCAATAATGTCTTTAATTTGAAATTCTACAATCAAACTCATTGTCGATAACCATCCGTGCAATCAAACTCCTTTGCACTCCCCTCACCGTATTATGGCATTGTAAACTTAATGATTGTACCATTATCCCTAGTCGTTTTTCATAACTCAACTTCTTAGTAACACCATGCAAGAAGGCTTTCATGATTGTTGTCCAATTTGTGAAATAATTCCATTCCTACTAAGGGTGGCAATATATGACGCAACTTGTGAACTCAATAAGAAATAAACAAGTTTGAGTTTAATATAAATATGTTTGGATCAAAATGGATTGACCTGATAAGACGAGTTAATACACGGGTCAATTACGGGTCAACCTGCAAAACTCACAATTAACCCATATAACACGAATAAATTGTATTTTTAAATTTCTAAATATTTAGTTATATATATTATTGTTAGGATATAATATTAATATTAGTATTTGACTACTTAATATCTCAAGTTGTTATGAATTATTATGCAAAATAATATGGCGATAAGAATAATTGCATTTTGTAAAATGAATATAATATTAGTTCAACAACTATTATTAATTTTTATGAATTATTATGTAAAATAATATGACGAATAATTACTTTTTCTCAAATAATATGATATAGGAATTATATTATTATTTTAAATCTAAAAATTGCTTAAAAAATAGAAAAACACTTTACCCACAAATGGATTTCAAAAAAATAAATTAAAAAATGGATATATCTTTACATGGTTAGTCAAATTGTAAAGTAGATCAAAAGGAATATATAAAATAATGTCTGTTTGTGAGTTTTCTATTATAAAATCCCTTCGTGGCCTCGACGCTTCTCTAAAAATACATCCATAAGTTGTTAATTTGTTCTACAATATTTCAATAAACAAAAATTCCAAGTTTAGATTATTTGGAAATTATTAATATTTCATTCTTATTGTTATTTTATTCAAAATAATATTATAATAATAACAAAGTTAATTATATTTTTAACGATGGACCGGAAGACAAAAATGTAAACGCGAAAGTTTTTTAAAAAATGTACTGTTCATGAGGCCTACCGGCTCTTTTATCTAGGAGTGTAAACTCAAACCGGAAAACCGGTCCGGAACTGGTTTTTAAAATTTAAAAACTGGCCAGTTCCGATTTCAGGATTTTTTGGACCGGACCGGACCGAATGATTAAAAAAAATAAAAAATAATATTTTTATATATAAGTTTTATACAAAATATTTTATATATATATTAAATATTAATGTATATAAGTTTTATATATAATGTATAATTATAAATTTTTATGTGAAATTTATATATATAATATATATAATTATATATATTCATATATGAAATAATTTCTGATTATAATTTATAAATTATTACATAAAATGTTAATACTAAATCACTAAAAGTTTATAACGAATACTAATATATAACTTATAACTATAACAATAGTCTAATATTAATACTATTATATAGTCTAATATATTAATAAAAGTATAAAACAATTTTTTTTTAAATTAGTTCTTTTTTTTATAAACAAATTTTTAATGACAAATTGTGAAACTTACATTTTAAAAAAACCGGAAAACCGGACCGGACCGGAAACCGGTAAAACCGGAAGTACCGGTTTAGGAGGATAACCGGTGCGTAATCGGTTTTGAAAAATACAAAATCAGTACATACCGGTTCGGTCCTAGATTTTATCCAAAACCGAACCGAACCGGACCGGTTACACCCTTACTTTTATCTAAAAGATATCTGTTGGTATTATATTTTTTCATAATTAGATTATGTATGGGTTCGATGAAGAAAAATTTTCCTGTCAATCTTTTTTTCAATTTTAGTGTTGGCATTGAGACATAAAGTATGGTCCAAGTTCTTATAGTTTCTCCATATAATAATGTTATTCCTTGAAATTTGAAACTTTATATTATTAAATATTTCTTATATAATTTTTTTTTTATCTCAGGTTATATAGTCATACTTACTGAATGCATATTGAATACAGAAGACAAAGATGTCCCTACAAATGATCATGCGTAGTTTAAACCACCCACACATCACAATTTGATACGAAATCATTTGATGCCCAGAATGGCTGGGGAAAAAGTTTATTCTGGATTTATCACAAAAATATATATGTATCTTTACAACCCTAATGCGCTTAGAAGTATGTATCTAATAGTTCATTCTTGTTCATATATTATGAATTATTTTTTTGGGACAAAAGGATAAACTAATTTATTTTTTTATCTCTTTCGAGAATTTTATGTATATGCACTAGTCACATCGATGGGAGAGTATACATAATCACTCTACAACAGCAAATCACCAATGGACTCAATAGAGAAGGGAAATGTGGTTCCTGAAAATCATTCAAAAGATCAAAATGGGTGTATGATGAGAATAATAGCCACGTTGGATTTGTGGAAACCTTTGTTTGGTTCAAAACAGATGGAGGGTATAGTGACGGATATTAACCAAATGGGTGAGAATATTAACCAATTCTGTAAAAATAAAATAAAATAAATAAGATTAGAAAAAGTGTGGAATTAAGGCCCTGTTTGGTTAAGCTTAATTTCAATTTTTTTTTAAAAAAAAAAATTCAACTTTCACAAACATCTTTCAATCTTAAAAAGAATTATTATTTCAATTTTTCATCGAATCATTGGTTTAAAATCTCAATAAAAAATAAGAAATACAAAAATCAAAACAATTTTCACAAAAACCAAATCAAAATATCTTTAAAAATCATATTTAAATAACATTTTAAATATTATTATCCACTTCACAAATCTCAAAGACGTTCTCAAAATTGGCGTATGTTGCTTCTTATTATAGCCACGAACCATGAGAGGTTTGGATTCAAAACTCACCTCAACTCATTATTACAATTTTCTCAAAATTCCACACAAAATATAATAAACAATTCAACTTTTTCAAATCTCAAAATAACTTTCCCAAATTTCCACACCAAATATAATAAATAATTCAACTTTTATTCTACTATTCACAAACCAACTCAACTCATATCTGAATCCAAACCTCTCCTTACTAGTCTTGTACTTTATGCAATCATTCAAATGACAATTCAAAATTGGCATGCGTTGCTTCTTCAAGCAAACTACAATGGTAACACCATGCAAGAGGGTTTTCATGTTCATTGTCCAATGTGTGAAATAATTTCATCCCCACTGGGGGTGGCAATATATGAAACAACCCGTAAATTCAATACAAAATGGATCAAAACGGGTTAACATAATAAGACAAGTTAACACACGGGTCAATTATGGATCAACTTGCAAAACTCGCAATCAACTCTTATAACATAAATAAATTCTATTTTCAAATTTATAAAATTTAGTATATACATTTTATTGTCAAGATGTAATATTAATATTAGTATTTCACTACTTAATATCTCAAATTATTAAGATAATACTTATTGAATTTAAATCCTAACAAAACAAAACCCTAACCAATTATAGAAACAATTAAAATGATGATGCTGAAAATAATAGCTAGACTAAGAATGTCTCACAATTGCATTAAAGTGTATTCACATAAATCAAACCCTAGTTCTTTACTTTTTCTTTTCAAAGCAACCATTTAATTAATAAACATGGAAGATACATCAAGAGGGGGAAGAGATTGCCAATAAATATCTCATTACAACTAACACAATGCTTAGAATAATAAATAAAACAAAAAGCTCTAGGACCAACAAATCGGTCACCATCCATCCCCATGATTCTTGGAAGATTCGATAGGGAGCCACCTTGCATCATGATTTTAAGCAATTCAGATGCCGGATTGTTCTGCCATGGTTTCCAACAGTGGCAGCATTTTGTTATGCTAGATTGGATGATGGAGAGAGCCATTTTCTCTTCTTTACAATCTTGATAACATAGTTAAATAGATAGGTAAAGGAGGCCTCAGTTGGCGATGGCTAAAAACATCCATCCACGGTTGTACTAATATGTTAGGTCCACATGCTGGATGTTGGGTGTGGTGGGTCAAATCTAACATATCTAAAGAAATCGGATCTGCAAGTGCCATGCACGTCGTCATTAGAGGCGCATAAAGACAGTGGCACATAAAATTCCATGCATGGACTTGGCGGTGCGTGAGCCTCACAACTCTTTGTTTTGAAATGTTTCTACTTGGTAATGGTAAATCAAAGATTGAGCAGTGATATGGTGGGGAGTGTGTGAGTATTTAGTCTATTGATGACGTGTTTCGAATGCCTGCTTTATAATGTCCACCTGCAAGCTGTTCAAAAGAAGCAAGTCCCAGAGTGATAGCGAGGATCACCACTCCGATGCCTAAGTCAGTCCTTGTGCATGATGTAAATTCTAAGACGAGTTGGGAAAAGTATGTACCTCCCTTTCTCTCTTTCTTTTTTGGCTATATGTATCATGTTTGAAGGTTGGTGTAGCTTATCCCACTATGGGTGGCCTAAAAGCTCCTACCTCTGAGGTAGTATGTTGCAACATTTAATGTAGTAACCCCTCACGATTTTTGGATTAGTGTGACCAGACATAAGCACGTTCCCTAAGAGGGCAAATTTAATGCGGTAACCCCTTCTGATTCCAAGCTAAGGGGTGCCATTCTGATATGATTTGACCACCAACCCGATCAACTGGAGAATGTCGACTAGTTTCGAAACTGCCCTTTCATCCTGTGGTTCCCCAATTGGGTGCAACCGAATGGCTGTCTTAGTCTATTATTTTAATCGTTGATGGGGTGGGTCTCGTCCTAGATAGACAGACTTTATGGGGCCCTCCCCTTGCTCTCATTTTGGCGTATAAGGTACCTAATCTAACCAAACCTCATGCGGGTCAGTCGATCTGGTAGGAATAAGCCTTCCAGTATGGTAGGAATTGGGTCTAACAATTATCCCGCAAAATGAGAGTTATTTTTCCTTTTTGGTGATTGATTTGAATTTTGTAATTAGGACCAGTTTTCCCCATGTTGAGAGTGATACTTGTCGGTTTGGCTTCCTCATGTTCCCTCATGTATCGCCTTTTGTGTGTCCCATCCCAGCTGCTAGTGACATGTGGAGCTTTCCTCCTTGGGCCAGACCATCGTCTGTCAACCGTTGATGCTATCCTTTGCGTCTCTTCCATACACATCACTTTTTTGCTTTCCCCAGCTTTTTCTTACTTTGTTTGCCTCCCTTCTCCTTGGACCCTTTTTGTTCCATCATTCCCATGGCTCCTCGTAATACTTTCCACGTCGGCGCCCACGACTCTCATCCTGCTCCTTCTCGCAAGTCTCCATATGGGTTTGGCAGAGTGAGCTTTCCTCAGGTTGAGAGGTTCGAAGGAAGTCATTAGTCCACAACTACTACCTCGATGGACCTGGATTCGGTGAGGGATCTGTATGGGATCCTAGACTATGTTGACTTGATTCCTCCTAAGGCGGTCAACTCGAAAGGATTCTCAGGCACGTGGCCTTGTACATCAACATGTTTTTGATAGGGTTACGACTCCCCTTTTATCGCCTCATTTGTGAGGTTATGGATTTCGTGGGGTTGGCCCCATCCCAACTTCTTCCTAACACTTGGAGGATCTTGCTTTCTTTCTGCATGGCATGGCATCTGGTGTTAGAGCCCACGGGTGATGAGTACCCAGATCTCAAAGGGTCTGCCCATTATAAGGTAACCAATGCAGTTTTCACTTGTGGATGGGTTCCCGAGTGGTGCATTTGGAGCCTCGCTTTTCCCACACTATGGATTTGCACAAGAATTTTTCGTGTTTGCCTTTGGTTGGGAGTATTCTGCGAACGAGGCTAGCTTTCATGCATTTCCAATTCAAGCCATATGGGGTTGCGTTTTAGAAAATCGGGATTTCAAGGTGGCCCTCTCTCTAGGAGGGATGAGAGTCATTTAGATTTTGTCTACTCGGGATTTGGTTCGACGCACTCCCTACCAGGGAGAACATACACCATTTCCTGGTCTCCTCGGATAGGTTTCGGTTTATCGGCTGCCCTAGTTTCAAAGAGGAGGAAATTTCTCCACCTCGTGGTCAAAAGTGGCCCACCACTATCCCTTTGTGACAAAAGGGGAAGAAAGCGTGTCTCGAGCTCATAGTCATTCATGATTTGGGTGAGGCTCGTGATCGGTCGCACTCTGGTTGTTGTACCATTCATCCTAGGGGTGGTCCCACGCTATCTCAACTGCATACTCCCCCCATACAGAGCACGAGGGTCAGCTTAGGCTTTGTTGCCCAGCGCCGATCGTTTGACAGAGATCCTCCTCTAAGGTGATGAGGATATTAACATGGTGTTGGGCCCTAGTGGTGTCGCTAATGCCCTTGGTTCTGATAAGGTATGGGGTAGGCCACTCACCGACCGTGACACCACTAGTTCGAAGGGCGAATTTGCACCCCAATGATGTAGCCGGTTGAAAGACTGTCCCCCCTTCATCAACGCTTGCATGTCGCCCAAGTCCCCCACGAGCTATGGCCCTCTAGGAGGGATCCTCAAGCAGAGGAAAGAGGACGTCCTTACGACACTAGGCTCTGAGCTCTTTGCACCCGTCTCATGCAAAGTTCCCAAGTCTCCACAGGGGTGCAGGTTGAGAGATCTGAGACTTCACCAATGGTGTCAAGGGATTCTGCGGAGGCACAAGGAGGTGGCGAGAAAGCACATTCCCCTCCCATTCATTGTTCTTTCTCTGGGGCTCTGTGGCGAGGCCTAGCATCCGTGATCGAGCATGGGGAGCAGGGTAAGCTCTCGGTCTTCATACGTTTCGGGATCTTTTGCTGGAAAAGCCTGAAATGAATCTCAACACCTTACAATTGGGTGTTGTGCACCCCAATCCTGGCATTTATTAGTGGTTAGATTCCTTGGGTGCCGACATGATACTAGATGCCTTTCCTCCTTCGGCGAATGACTCACTCAAAAATGAGTAGCACAAAGGCTATCCCAAGTGCAGGAGGATGTCGTGTAATAATTAGGAATAAATTCCTAGATCATCTCCTTAGGAAAAGTTACTTAAAATCAAACTCGTTTAAAATGATGAAAATATTCATAAAGAGAAAATAAAAATAGTGGTATGTGCAATGAATGGAAGAGTGCAACGAAAATGAAAAGGGTACTAGTCATGGACTAGATTCATATTTTTAGATTTTTGAGTGTCGAAATGAAATGTAAAAAACTAACAAATTGAAATTAACAATCAAGGAATCAACTAAACTAAACAATCTTAATTAATTTGAAAATAAAATAATAAAACTGAAATTATTTAAGTCCTAATTAAGTTTTAATTAATCTAGTATGCAATGGAACTAAGAGATTGATAAAACTAAGCTACAAATTAAATTAGATTAGAAAATAATTCAGAAAATATGAGCTGAAAATTGAAAAGCCCCAAAATCAAGATTCTAGGGTTCATCCTTGTATTCAAATCACAAATTCTCAAAATCAATCCATAGCAATTGTAATCACTGTTAAATGAAAGTTTAAAAGAGCAAGAAAAATAACGACATTAAGTAAAATAAATTGCCCAAACTTCTAAGCCAAAAATCTCAAAAATACTCCATAAACTTTAAACTGAATTTAAATAAAAAGTAAGGAATGAAAAGAGCAAGCCAAATGAATGGAGATGGAGGTGACAAGCAGTGGAGGAGGCTGGGTAGCGGCAGTGGACCCTTCAAGGTTCTTCAACGGCGCTGTGTGAGTCTTCTTTTCCAAACAAAAAAAAAAATTCCAATGAATAATAATTCCTTGCGTTGCATCCGTCCCCCACATAAAAGAAATCTTGCTTTTTCAAACGCCTTTTTTGACTTTTCTTGCTTCTTTTTTTTTTTTTTTTTTTTTTTATGTTTCTTTCTTTCAGCCTTTTCTTTTGGTGATTTTTGACTTTTTTCATACCTTTTCATTTCTTGATCTATAAAAATAATAGAAATTAGAAATAAAATAAAAAAAATAAAAAAAATAATAGAATATTAAAAATATGTTGTGCATGTGAATGAATATTGTCAAATTAAATCACAAGTTATAAAATTAAGCATAAATCATGCTATTAACCAATTTAAATCACAACTCAGATTTATTCATCTTAACCATTTTTCCATCTAAAACCAATAATAATGTAATGAAATAAATAAAATATATTAGTTCTAAATGTATAAAATACGCAATAACTCAGCTCAATCAGCGAACACTCATGGGCCATGATTTTGGGCGTTGTTTTTCTCCCTTTTTGTATGAAGGTCATGCCACTTTCTCCTTCTTTGCTTTGGATAGCTTTGTTTATTCTTCTTAACTTGGTTGGTTTTCCTTTTGCTTGGTGTATCTTCTTCATGTTTTAATTTTGTGCCTCTGGCTGAGTTTTCTTGGTGTTGTGAATGTCGGGCCACCCATTGGGTGAATTCTCGATCGCCCACTAGCCTAACCCCAATCGAATGCATCTTGTTAGCCGTCATCAACTGTATGGGTGTGAGTGTTAGCCATGATCGCATGAGTGTTGCTAACACCCAGCTTTGTTGAGGCGCGAGAGATTTGCTTGACAACTCATCAGGCTAGGTTAACCCCAATCATAGGTGCGTTGTTAGCTATCATCGCCTAGATAGTTGCGAATGTTAACTCTGATCACATGTGCATTACTAACACTCGACTTTGTTGGTTGCCCATTGGACTCCTGATGGCACTTCTTGACAAATTCTTCCAAATCCTTCAACGCGCATGGCCAACAATATCCTGCTTTCGGATCTTTCCTGCCAGGGCCTTTCCGCCAAAATGGTTTTCACACACTTCCTCATGTATTTCTTCCTTCACATACTGCACCTCTTCCAATGAGATACATCTCAAGTGCGGGCTGGAGAAGCCCTGTTTATATCATACCCCTTCCACAAGGGTTAACCTGTTTGCCTTATTTTTTATTTTCTCGCTTCCCACTTCTCGTCAGGAAGTTCTTTGGTTGTGAGGCACTTCATCATATCATGTCCTCACTCAGGAGCTTCCAACTTTATCTCCAATACATCTCACGGTGGAAGTGCATTATCCAATCCTGACACGACCCTTGTTAACCTATCTACCCTTCAATTTTCTACCAATGGTATTTGCCTAACGGTAAAGTATCGAAAACGGTCACACCATTCCCATACTTGTTGCAAGTAATCTTTTTAAAACTTTTCTCCCTTCGCCAGATACTCCCCCTTACCTGGTTCACCACTACCTGGGAATCAATGTACATGTCGACTTCTTTTGCTCCCAGTCCCTAGGCTATTGTGAATCTTGCTAGTAGTGCCTCACACTTGGTCTCATTATTTGCACTCTTGAATGCGAGCTTTACCGAGTAGAGTTTGTCAGCAGCCTCGGTTATCAGGTGTACTCCCACCCTACCTCAAATGTGGCATAAGGAGCCATCGGCGTAAACTTGCTAGGAGTTCCCTATGGGTCCCTACTGGATCTCATCTAAGAAACCGGTGAGTTCAATGATGAAATCTGCCAATAGGAGTGAATTCGGTCCTGTCCAGTCGGTCCATAAAAAGTTTTGGAACCGGACCGAACCCCTTCGGTCTAGAATTTTTTCACTCTGAACCAGACCGAATACCCATATGGACTAGACCGTTAGTTATCGGTCTGGCCCAATAGCAAATAAATAAATTAATCTTTATTTTTTTGGTAGATAAATTAATAAAAAAATTATTTAAATTACGAAAATTAAAATTAAGTTAATTCTTAATGTGGATTATGATATATTATTAATTAATAGTATATATTATTAGTTAACATTTTATATGGTCAATGATAATAAAATAGATGAAAATTACATAATTAACTTATATAATTACTATATAAAATAATATATTTATATATATTAAAAATATTTTAAGAATATATATATAGTTATGTCGGTTTCGGTCATGTCCAAAAATACCCACCTTGAGATTGGACCAAAAACTTAATTCCTCACAAATAGAAGACCGAAGCCGACCAACTAGATTTTTAGTCCAGTTCGGTCTAGTTGGTTTAACCAGTCCGAACCAAAACTTTTATAGCCCTATCTACTAACATTTGCCCTTTCATGGAAATTCGAAGGAGGTAGTCAATATCAAATTCGATCAGCTCGATTGACTAGTTCACTAGGCAACATGATGTATTCGGTCTTCGCAATATCTTTTTTAAGGGTGCTTCAATTAGGACTATTATCGGGTGTGCCTGGAAGTAAGGTCGTAGCCGACAAGCCGCTATTACCAAGGTGAACACTAATAATTGCATACATGGGTAACAGGTTTCAACTCCCCTCAAGGCTCGACTTGTATAATAAACCGGCCTTTGCACCATTTCCTCTTCTTATCAAGGCAATAGATGCTACATTTGGCATGAATGACATGTATTCGTATAAGACTTCCCCCAATGTAGTTTGGCTTAAGAAATGGGGTTGGACAAGTTCGCCTTAAGTTTTTCTAATGCCTTATCGCACTCGAAATTCTAGGCATGGATATTTCTCAACACTCAAAAGACATGAACCTGTTAAGTGCTGCTATCCTGCCCATTAACTTCTGCACTTCATTTAGGTTCTTGGGGGGCTTCATTTCCACTATTACTCCAATCTCCTCTGGGTTAGCCTCGATCCCTCTTTCTAAGACCATAAAGCTTAGGAACTTGCCCGATTCTATGCCAAAGACACATGTGGCTAAATTGAGCTTCATCCTGTATTGTCGAAGGATGACAAAGGCCTCTCTAAGATTTTCCACATGATTGTCGAGCTTATCGCTTTTGACTAACAAATCATTTCTATAAACTTCCATACTCCACCTGATTTGTTCCTTGTACATGCAGTTAACTAGCCTCTAGTAGCGCTCCAACATTCTTCAGACCAAAGGGTATCACTTGGTAACAATATAGACCCCAATTAGTGATAAAAACAATTTTCTCTTGATCACTCCAATCCATTCAATTATAGCTAGAGTACGCATCCATGAAACTTAGCATTCGGTGGCCCACCTTAGAGTCGACTATCAAATCAATGTGAGAGTCCATGCGCATCCTCCATTTACCATTGAGCTTATTTACTAGCACGACAATAGAGAGCCATTCCGGATAATGGGCTTCTCGGATGAAATCCGCGACCAAGAGGTGTTCAATCTCCTCCACAATTTCAGCATACTTGTCCATGCTGAAACGCCTTCATTTTTGTCAAATCTTCTTGACCTTGGGGTCCAGGCAAAGACGATGTCCATTATTACGGCAAATCCTCATGGCTCCAGATGAATATGTACCTGTGTTTGATCAAGAGATGTTCCAACTGCTGCTTGATTTCGGGAGTCATTCTAGTCTCAATTCGTGTCGTTGTTCCTGGCCGGTTTGGGTCCAGGACTATCAGCTCTAAAGGCTCGTCGGCTTCTCCTTGCTTCAAGCTTTGCTTGTCCCGTGCTTCCACACCCTATTTGATGAGTTGGACTGGCTGGGGAGGAGGGATTCCACCCGACCAAGGTGTTTCCGTTGTGCATACATCCTTTCCCCCATTCTTGGGCTCTTGTACGTAACATTCCCTTGCCATGGAGCTCGTCATTGCCCGCTTCCATTCAAAATTTCATCTTTATATGATAGGTGAAGGTGACAACCTGTAAGTTGTTTAGGGTTGGAAGTTCAATGATCGCATTGTATGATGAGTGGGCTTAACCACTAGAAAATCCGTCATGATCATAGCAATACGTGGTGCCATCCCGATAGACATAGGCAATGCGATAGTGTAGATAGGTTGTATAGTTCCCCCAAGAAGCCTTTCAAGGGCATAGCCTGCTCTAGTCGATTCCCATCCTTACAAAAGCACCCCAAAACAAGACATCGGTCAAACTCTCATTATGTATCAAAATCCTTTGGGTGGTGTAGTTGGTGATCAATAGTGTTACTACTAAAGCATCGTTGTGCAGGTATTGTACTCCTTCACAATCTTTGTTGCCAAAAGAGATAGTGGTAGCCTTTCGAGTTCTCACTCGCTTGGGCGACTTTCCTATTGCAGAGATTTCCCCATACCTTATGCTCCTGGCATAGGCTTTCCTGCCAAAGGTGATGGGGCCACCTCCGGTGAAGCCTCCTACTATGGCTTAGATTTCACCTAGAGGCACATTTCTCTTGGCCGAGCTGCGGCGAGGGCTCTTCCTGGTACCATCTTGTGCGGTCCTCCTTCGTCTTAGGCTCTTAATTCTCTGAGGTTCCCTAACCCGCTCTCACCATCTATTTGTCTATTGCCCCATTAGGGGCTCCTATCGGGCAACCAACCTAGCTAGCTCCCTAGTCCCTCAGATGGTTTCTATTATCTTCTTGAGGTTGTGGCAATCCTCCGTTCTATGTCCTTCTCTTCAATGGTAAGGGCAATAGAGGTGTGTGACTCACCTATTTGTGTCTTAATCATCGTCCTCTCACAGTTATCTCTCACATTCTGCTTGGATGCTTAAACTTGAACACGCCAACCTCGACTTTTAGCTTCCTGATAAGGTGTTCCCTCCCCCTCATTCTCTTGTATAGGTCTTTTCTTGCATTTTCCTCCTTTTCGTGACCCCTGTCATTCTTCTCGTTTTTCGACATCATGTTCACGTGCTCAACCTCGAATCTCCTAGGGGTGGTCAGCACCTTTAAAGTGTTCTCCGTATTAAGAAAGTCATCCGCCTTGTCATGAACTCATGTAGAGTCATCGGCGTTTTCCTCACTAGCTCTGCCATAAAACGGCTTCTGGGCAAAGTCTCTCCTAGGAGTGTGACAAAGCATGATTTTTTCATCTTGATTATCTGATGTCATCCGCTTCTTGTTGAATTTTGCCAAGTATGACTTCACACTTTCTTGCTCTTGTTGTTTTATGGTGAGAAGGTATGCAGCTAGTCTCCTCCTCCGTCTGCTGACATGAACGATATCAAGAACTACCTAGTCAGTTCGTTAAAGCGACTGATGAAGCCTGGCTGCAAAGCTCCGAACCATCCCTTAGCCACCCTTTTAAGAGTCAGGCTCGGCATGCGATCTCTTCTAGAAACATGTGTAGCATCATGTGGGTATTGAATGTCTCCAAGTTCTCAACAAGGTCTTTCGATCCATTGTACAACTCAATCGATGGGACTTTGAACTTTGGAAGAAGGGGGACTACCATGACCACCGCGCCATACGGTAGGTCCATGCTACTAAGTAAGCTATCCACAGAGGACGACGTGCCTATTTTATTGGCCATCTCCTCGTATTTGTCTATGAGGTTGCAGAGATTGATGTGTATTTTTATTTTTTCCTCCTCATCACTTGGAGATGGACCGCCTTCACCCTGCGAGTCCTCTCCGTTCAGTCCCTTGTCATTTAGTGTTATATCTCCACCAAGTCTCGTGTCTTTGCATCTCAGGGCCTCATTTTCCCGTTGTAGGGCTTCATTTCTGATGTCACCTTTTTAAGCTTCTCTTCCATTTACATGAACCTCCTCTCCATCCTTCTGCTTGTTCATT
The DNA here is from genome assembly GCA_961763995.1 of Juglans cinerea. NCBI lineage: Eukaryota > Viridiplantae > Streptophyta > Magnoliopsida > Fagales > Juglandaceae > Juglans > Juglans cinerea. Next base: position 26,183,299 of record CAUIVZ010000009.1, read on the forward strand.
CGCCTGTTGTAGTGGCCTCCTGATCACGAGTTGCCTAAAAGTGCCAATCGTTTGCTTGCGTTGTGACCAACCGTTCACACAAACGATGCCAACTATTGATGACATGTTTAGCATGCTTGTCTTAGAATGTCTACCTACAAGCTGCTCAAAAGAAGCAGGGCCTTGGGTGATGGTAGGGGTCACCACTCTAATGCCTAAGTTAATCCTTGTGCATGATGTAAACTCTAAGAAGAATTGGAAAAAAGTATGTACCTCCCTTACTCTTTCTTTTTTGGCTATATGTATCATATTCAGAGGTTGATGCAGCTTCTCCCACTCCGAGTGGCTTGATAGCTCCTACCTCTGAGGAAGCATGTCGCAACATTGAGCTGGTTTGGATTTAGAGATAAGATGAGATAATTTTAGATGAAAGTTGAATAAAATATTGTTAGAATATTATTTTTTAATATTATTTTTATTTTGAAATTTGAAAAGGTTGAATTGGGATTTGAAAAAGTTGAATTGTTTATTATATTTTGTGTGAAAATTTGAAAAAATTGTAATGATAAGATGAGATACTTTTATAAATCCAAAAGGGGTCAAATGCGATAACCCCTCAGGATTTTCGGATCAGCGTGGCCTAACAAAGGCACGTTCCCTGAGAGGGCAAATTACCTCATTTAATGCGGTAACCCCTTCTTATTCTAAGATAAGGGGCCATGCTGATCTAATTTGACCACATACCTAGCCGACTGGGGTACGTCAGCCAGTTTTGAAGGTGCCCTTTCATCCTATAATGTCCTGCCTGGGTGCAACTGAATGACCATTTTAGTTTGCTATTTTTTCCTTGATGGTGGCAGCTCTAGTCCCCAGTAGACGGATCTTATGGGGCCCGCCCCTAGCTTTGATTTTTGCGTATATGGTATCTAATCTAACCGGACCTCATGTGGGTTAGTCAGCCTTGTGGGACTGGGCCTTTCACTAGGGTAGGAATTGGGCCTAACATAGTCATTGCAAAGTACTAAGAGAGAGGGAAAAAAAAAACAAAAGCTTATGGACATGCTGGTGGAGGGAACAAAGAGAAGAGGAAAGGAGGACTTGGCTTCTCCTTCCTCTCTAGTGAGAAAATGGAAAAGAGGAGACTTGAGATGTGTGGTTGTTTTAGTAAGAGAGAAAATTTGAAGGAGAGAGAGTGTGTGACTTAAAAGTTGAATCCATTTTACTCTAATTCTTTACTGATTTCCATTAAACCAATTTTAAGTCTACTTTTCTAACAAAATTATAAAAATTATAAATCAAGAGATCAAGGGAGACATTTAAAAAAAATCTTGAATATATAACAAAATATCATTGGGTACCAAAGCCTATAGCAACTAAGGAGTGAAATAAGTAGCAACAAAACCAATGATGGATGGTAACTAGGAAGTGACTATTGATTGCGACCTTGTGAGGGCTTTGATGAGCAACTATCACTTTGAGTTGTGAGGGGATGAATTGTTACGCCCCCAAACGGACTCTGGTTGGGAGGGTGATCAGATATCACGTTTGCGTTAAATTGAAAAAAATATATTTACTTTTTATGAATTATTGTACAAAATGAGATGAAAACCATTGCTATTTTTTTTTCAAATAATATCATACAAGAATAATTATAAATCAAATAATATCATATAAAAATAATTATAATAATTTTATGAAATACTATGCATAGATTTTTTGTACTGTGGCAAGCAAACGTATCTCGCACATAGGTAATCGAAGAGTGCCTACAACTCGGACGAATACGCAGAAAAGTAATAATGTTTGCTCTAAAGCAAACAATGCAAGAGAAGTGTGAAGCTTGCCCAAAGAGTAAATAGGGAAATGCTTGCTCACAAAATAGAAAGATATCACGCCCAGGGCGAGCATAAGTGCTAGCACCTGAAGTGACTAAAGAACGCTTGCTTCAGGACGAGCAAGGAGTGCATTGAAGAGTAATAGTGCTCATCAACATGGGTGAGCACACTGAGGAGTAACAGTGCTCGCCAAACCTAGGGAGCACACTGAAGAGTAATAGTACTCGCCCCAAAGCGAGCACCATGTCAACCCAACTAAAGAGTGTTCTTTTCTTAATTCAACTAAAATCATTTCATAGCAGCAGAAGTTCAAAATCGGTCCTAAAATCAATTTAGAATATTGACAAAAGTATTATAGTGGAGAAAAAAGAAAACAAATATATATGATAAACATTATATATATATATATGTATGTTTTACAATATCACAACTAACTAAAAAATAATAATTTCTCACTTTTTCCTCTTCTATTTCTCCTAGTAAGTGAAATCAATATATAGTAAAAATTACATTGCTATAGCTCATTCCTCATCATACAGCTACCTCACTATCTCATTGAGGCTTCTATCATGGTTATATTCTGCTTTGAAATCATTTCTTCAGTTATTCTTTATAATTAGTAACATCTGATATATTAATCAAAGATGTGAGTTCAACAACTTAATAAGTGGGATGACTCGGTGACGATAGTGTGAACAAGTGAGAAGATTATAATGAGCATATTATATTGAGCGCAAATAACATTCATTAAATAATAATACACAAATAATAATGAACACGTAACAATGAACAGATTGACATCTAATATGTGAAAATAATCCATCATCAATTAATGTGGATACCAACACATATATAGAAATTATCAGCAAACTCATTCTCATAGTGAATTACAATAAGCCATGATCCAAATAAAGGTACAATACCAGCAATGCAACAATCATTAACTAAGTTATACCATAAATTATCAAATAAAGAGATCATCAAGCAATCAACAATTATCTCAATAGGCTCTTTTTCATCTTTATCTTATCTTATTCTAAGTTGACACATTTATCATTGTTCACTGTTTATGGTATCCTATAACCTGCATGTTTGGTTTCCCCTCAAGTAGGTTGTGCGCCATGTACTCCCCTTTACCATCTAGGGTTGTCCTATCAAAGAATTTAGTTGTCTCCAGCTATGGGTATGCATTCTCTCAAGGACTATATCCACCATTAGATGCATTATAATAGCGTAGCTCGAGTCACGGAGTTTTGCATGGCCTCAAAGTGTAATTTGACAAAATGTGATATTTTAATGTAAATTGATGATTTTGATGAGCTGGAGTGTAAATGATTCATTTTACTAGTTAGTGGTGTAATTGGTTCGGTCCGGTCGGTCCATGGGGATTTTTGGACCGGATCAAAAATTTTGGTACGCCTATTTTCCAACTGGATACTGGACCGATTACACCTATATACCAGACCAAACCGTTATCTATCAATCCGGTAGGTCCAATTCGGTTTGGGCCAGTGCAAAATGGGCCAACATATAAAAAAGCCCAAAATTATCTTTCAAATGTTTATTTTGGCCCAAAATTCTAATTGTCAATAACATAGTAGTTAATATTTAATATTATATTTAACATATATGGTCAATGATCATAGTTTAGATAAAAGTTACGTAATAAGTTATACAAACTATATAAATACTATATAAGAAATAATTAAAATATATGTGTATTTTGGTCAGTCCAGTCTGGTCCAAAAAAGCCATAACCCAAGATCGGACCAAAAACCAAACTTTTGCAAACTAATGGATCGGGACTGGACCATTAATGTTATTGGGTTGGTCTAGACTACTAAAATGGATCGGTCCAAACCGGTTAACTTACACCCCTAGGACCCTATTACTAGTTGAGATATAAGTTATTCATTTTAGTAATCCAGGGTATAAGGTTAAATAGAATAATGCTATAAACTACATTCCTATCCAAGTTTCATCCTATTAACTTTTCATCACTCTTGGATCATCCTCTATAATTTTAAAAGAAACATTCAAAAGCTGATAGTCTATGCTACCTCATTATAGTAAGATAGAATAAGATGAATTTATAGTTTGTAGAATTTTCTATTTAAATATAAGAAATTTTGCCATATGTCCATATATATCTAATCTAGAGCGAGGGCTAAAATAAAAGGAAAATTTTGCATTTCACACTTTTTATCTTACTTCTATTTCATTATTAGGAGATGTCATTGTCTACCAACTTTTGAAGTTATTTTTTAAATAAAAATATCACATTTGATCTAATGAAAGAAAAATGGAACTCCACTAATGTATTAGGTTTCATTCTTCCTCAGATTAAACTGCGATTTAAATAAGAGGTAATGCTTATGAGTTGTTGTGCTAGTTTCTCCTAGAATTTAAGTTCTATTAGTAAATCTTAAATAGAAAAAATCTATTCATCATTTATTTTTTCATCATCTCATGATGTGGCATTAAATGATAGGTTCACAAATAAAATATAATAAATAATATCTAATCATCTAATACCACATCATAAGAAAATAGAAGAATGATAAAAATTAAAATGATGAGTAATATTACTCAAAAATTTGTGGCTAGTGCGGCCCGATGGCACGAAAAGAAATGTGCGGTGTGCCATCGGTGGAGCCATGTCAGCTTTGAGTCTTCGACGGTTGTCCGAATGGCAAAGCCAAATTGTAATGTTTACAATGTGTTCATCTTTAAGACAGTGCCTCGCAGCTGACCCCAAGGGCCCAAACACAAATTAGGTCACGTTCTGTGAAAATTACATAAATAAACAAAATATTTTGATTCCGTCTAATATAGATATATAAAGAAAGATTAAAAAAAGAAAATAAAAAGAAGCAAGGAGTAGCCTGTAGCCCCAATTTCGTGTCGCTTTTTGGCGGTTTTGAGGCTTTTCGGTTTCGAACATTCGCTCGAATTTATCTGACATCTCTTTCTCGCTCTCTCTCTACTGCTCACAGGTCAGATCTCTTTCCTCACTCTCTCTATCTCTCTCCCTCTCGCTTTTTTTTTTTATCCTTTTCTTCTGATAGATCTCGAATTTGTTTATTTTTTGTTTAGAGTTTCTGAGCTCACAGATCAGAGAGTTTGAGCTCGTTGGGGCTAACTTTACTGATGAATAAGGTATCCATTTTTATATATTATTTCCCTTACTTCCTGTTTATATCCTGGCAAAACGAAGAATATGATTCCGACAGACAAATCCTGAGTTCATATTTTCTTTCTTTGTATTTTCTATTTTTTTTTTCCTTTTGTTTATTAAAATAGTCATGTTTGACTTAACTTAGCCAAATAGTTCTTAGCTGCTTGTTTATCGTCTCTCTTTCTGTGTGTTTTTTTTTTTTTAAAAGGAACTGTCTTTATGGCCGTGAATGGCTTGTTTGTATGTGGTCCTAGGTAATGAAGAATATAATGTTGGATCATTTTGATTCTCTGGTTTACTTCAATTTCTCTGCCGCCTAACTTAGCTTTCATTTATTTTCTTTTTAATACTTTATCTTCTGCTTGGAGAGGCTTATCTATACTGATTCGTTACATGCATTTTTTTTTTTACAGTTGTAGCAATATCTTGATTTTATTTCAATGATTTCTTCAGTGTTGTCGAATGACTAGTGCAAGTCAATGCAGACAGTAAATTTGTTTTCTGCCTATCATATTGACTTCATTATGATATCAAAAGTCAATTAGCAAGATCTTCCACCTTTGATGTCCCATTCTTGATTCTCTGAAATTGTTACCTATCAAAAAAGAAAATAGTGTATTAGTGTCCTCACTTATTATGATGCAATTGGAAAATAAAACGGTATATGAACTGATGAAATCTTTTAGGATCTTTAGATATACTACAGGAATTGTTACACCATTGTTTGGTAGTGTGCACCAGAGAAAAATCTAGGATGGTAGTAAAAAAGATGTACTGGCGATTGATTGGTATATGGGATGATATGTGAAGAACTTGTTGATTGAGAGAGTGTGGTGTTTTAATCCTTATGCTTATGTTTTCGCTCCCCCTGCCAATTGTATCCTTGTAATGGTGGTGTTTGGAGTTAAATGTCTGAAAAATACCCAACTTGGGCCAGGTCCATTAACTTACATGTGAAGTGCTAGATCAAGATCAGCAATCTTTTGTGCGTGTAGCACAATTAGTAAGCACTGTATTGTCTAAGAGAGTAGTAGAAGCAATTTAATTCTTACCATAGACCCAAAACTAAATGCTTCACTAGTTCCAACAACTTGGGGTAACCCTATCGTATCAAAACCTAGAATATTAGATTCTATAAGAGGTAATCTTCTTCAAAGATTGATTGATAGGTGTGGTTTAGATTTTTCTGTACTGAAAAAGGCTTCGAAAAGGTTAGACTATCCAGAAGAATCTACTCAATGGCAGCTATAATGTTATAAGAGATGAAGGCAAAATGCCTTTTTTTTTTTTTTTTTTTATCCTTTTAATTTTTGAAGTGTTCACGAATATGTTAAAGCCTTTTCTTTCTTCACTAATTTCCCTTTTCTATGAAGCTATTCATCTATAAAATTTTGTGTTTTATTCTCATTTTTCGGTTTCCTTCTTATTTCATATTTTTTGATGATCAATCCTTTTTTTTAATAAATAATATTTTGATGATCAATCTTATCTGCATAATCTGGCTAACGGCGGGATTTATGATGGCTATGAAAATTATCTCTACCAATATGCCCCTTCCTTCTAAGTGGTAGGCAAAACGAGCAAAGCAGTGCATATATGAATCTGTAAGGCCAAGCTTAAGAGTATAAATGAAATGGAGAAAGAAGCTCTGCATAAGAAGGTTGCCAACGCTGAGTGCCAGAAGGTGAGAATATCTTAATGGGGTTCTATAACTACGCAATTTTGCACGTAACTCAACTGCATCATTTTTTTTAATTTGGCATGACTTATTTTCTTCCCACATTGCAACTTGCAAAGAAAGGAATTACGTACATTACTAATTTCTAAGATTTTGTCGAGCCATTATGGGATCGATGGAATAAATATATGTGCGAATTGTTTAATTTGAAAATTATTATAAATAGTTTGAGATCATGAACCTTCCTATGGCTACAATTCATTATAAAACCCCCGAAATTCTGTGCTTTTCTGTCAAGTTTCCACAGATAATCACCAATATGATTTTTTCCCTGCTGGAATGAATCACACCACCATATAGTTGTAGGGTAATTACATTCTGTTGCTTTTAGTTATGTGGAAGCTCTTTAATATGTGATGTTGATTTTATTAAAAGCATAGGGGGGACAACCCAAGTATACAAAAGAATTCACCCAAGCATAAAGATTGTTGAATACAATGGCTTTTAATTCTGTTATGAACAGCTATCCAAGCATAAAGATTGTTGAATCAAGAATAGGTCTGAGAATTGGGAGTTGTTATGAAGAGCTATCCAAGCATAAAGATTGTTGAATACTATGGCGTTTAATTCTGTTTTCTTTTCAAGATCTTCAAAAGTTCAGGCATTTCTTTCTTTCCAAATACACCAGATTAAGTATGAAGGGACCATCCTCCAAATGTCTAAATTTCCGTGAATTCCGTAAGGGTTCCACCAAGAAGCTAACTTCACACGTTCTAGGGCATAACCACTCAATTCCAAAAGCACTAATATTACTGCCCATAAGTCCCTAATCAACTCACAATATAGCAGAAGAAAATCAATACTTTCTCCATTTTTCTTGCATATTCAACCCCACCACAGATGTATCTTTCTCAAATTATTTCCATTCTTCCTGAATAGGTGTAATCACATATATACTTCCTGTGTACTTGGGCTATGCCTATCTTTATATCAATAAAATATCTTTTACTTATCACAAACAAAAAAAAAAAATTATATCCATTCTTAAAATCTTCCCTAAAATGGCCATCCACACAAAAAAGCTACCCTCAAAGGGCTCCTTGTTTCACCAAATACATTTCCAAGGAAATGAAGAGCCAACTTGAGAGATGACCAGATGTGTGCATTGAAAAGGATTTAACTCCAAAGATCCATGACTTAACCTCGAATGCAACCAATTGAAGAGCGAAGAGAACAACTCCATCTCCCAATCGTGGATTGATCTCCCAATCATGGGCTGATCAAATAAAAATAATGACCCATTGGGGAATTATCAAAGACCTGCAAGTGTTTTTGCAACTGAAGCCTCCTTGTGATAGATAATCAAAACAACTGCGGGTAGCTTGTAATCAAGGGCTGATCCAGGTACCACACATCGTACAAAAGTCTAATTCTAGATTTGCCATCCCATTACTGTATGACCCGACCCAAAAGGCTCATTAACCTCATTTGAGCCGCATCCTCCCAACATGATACCGTATTTTATTTCCACCACCAAACTCAACAACGCTTACCTCCATAACATAACACCATAACCATTTCCCAATTGAACTTTGTTGAACAAAAACAATTTCTTATGCCAAAGCCACCGGATAAAATTGAGATGCAAATCTTAGACCACTCAATTGGGTGGAACTTGAACTCATCGCAATTCCTCTCTCAAGAGTTCCCTTTGAAGCTCCTCAAAGTGTTGGGCTTTACCTACAGGGTTAGGGAAGAGATAGATAAGAAATAGGTTGGTAGGTACGAGAGAGTACTCATAATGAAAGCAAGTTGCCCTCCTTTGGATAAATATAGCTGTTTCCACTGCTAAGCGGCATTCCATCTTTCCCATAACGCCATTCCGAATGGATTTTGCCTTAAATGGCGCCCCCAATGGGAGATCCAGATACTTCATGGATAAAGATGATACCCTACAGCCAAGGATGCTTGCCAAACTGCCACTATTGTCCACTGCTCCAGAAAGTATTAATTCTATCTTGTCCAAGTCGATTTTCAGCCTTGAGACAGCTTCAAAACATAGGAATAAACAATTCAAAGGATGGATATGGTCCGGATACCTTCACAAAAGATCATACAATCATCAATGAACAAGATATGAGGTTTCATGAGCTCTTGGTTATTCTACAGCTCACTGAGAAATGTGATATTCACAGCAGCTGATAGCATTCTACTCAATGCCTCCATTTCCACAACAAAGCTTATATGGTGACATAGAATTTTTCTTTTATAGGTATATGGTGAGTTAGATTATAGGTATGAATATATCATCAAGTAAGAATCTTAAAATTTGATGAAGTAACTAGGAGGAGAATTGAGTGTGTTGAACTGAAAAAAATGAGAAAAGTCTTCTATTTAATCATAAAAAGATCTTAATCAAACTCATATTATTTAGTAAATAGAATAATAAAAAGCTGTTTATTGATGACATCCAAGCTAATCAAACTGAAACAATTTGAAAGCAATTGGGAATCCTTTATTTATGAAACCTAATTGGAAACTTCTGCTCTTAGTCCAGTACGGTATTACAGTGAAACTCATTTTAAATAGCAGAAATATGATCAGAAGTTGGCTTGTCAACAAAGAAAAAAGGATTAGAACCTGGTAGGATAATGATAATGGATTGTAGTTGTTGTTACTTGGGCCATGCCTTTTGCAAAAGTTAGTTATGGGAAATAAGACGTCAAATAAGTTGAAACAAGGATTTTGAGAGATTTTTCAGAAGTTTTTTTTTATAAGTGTAAGTATATTAAAAAAGAATAGGCAAAAGCCATGTTCAGTACAAAGAAAGTCCTAGCTAAGTAGGAGCATTAGAAACAAGGAAATCATGGAAATCTTGGCCATTAAAATTAACGGCAATGGCCCAAGTACAAAGAGTTCTAAAAAAGAAAGCATTTAGTTCCTCCATTGATCTTTCTTTGTCCTCAAACGTCCGTTCATTGTGCTCCTGCCATAAACACCACATGACGCAAATAGGCAACATCTTCCATACAACCTTGATCTGTTGGTTACCTCTTAGATCTGTCCAACTAGCCAACATCTCCACTACAGACTCGGGCATAACCCACACTAAGCCTAGTCTTCTAAATACTTCATTCCAAATCCCTCGAGCTATATCACAATGTAGTAGAAGATGGTCCACTGATTCACCCTCGTTCCTGCACATGCAGCACCAATCTGCGATGATCACCCCTCGTCTTCTCAAATTATCCGTTGTGAGGATCTTACCCAAAGAAGCGGTCCACACAAAAAACGCTGCTTTGAGAGGCGCCTTGTGTCTCCAAATCCTTTTCCAAGGGAACTGAGTTGGAGGTTCTTGAGACAGGGAACTGAGTTGGAGGTTCTTGAGACAGGGAACTGAGTTGGAGGTTCTTGAGACAGGGAACTGAGTTGGAGGTTCTTGAGACAGAGATTTGTAATATGAGCGAACCGAGAATAAACCATTTTTTGTAGGTATCCACCACAATAAATCAGCTTGATGGTTACTGCGTTTGAGTGAATACAAGAGGCTGAAAAGAGCTGCAAAATTGTCCACTTCCCAATCATGTGCCGCCCGGCTAAAATTAATGTTCCATTGAATTTGTTCCCCCACTATCACCATAACTTCCGCCACAGAGACATCATTGGCATTTGCCACCCTAAAAAGAACAGGAAATAGATCCTTTAAAGCACCATTACCAGTCCAAGTATCATACCAAAATTTGATCCTATTCCCATCTCCAAGACAAAATCTTGTGTGCCTGGAAAAGACCCTCCATCCTCTTCTTATATGTTTCTGCAAACCCACACCATATGCCCCACTCACTTCATTGGTACACCATCCCCCCCATAATTCTCCATATTTACTCTCAATCACCAGTTTCCATAAAGCCTCAGGTTCTTTATGGTATCTCCACAACCATTTCCCAAGTAGTGCCCGATTAAAGATTCTCAAATTTCTAATGTCCAAACCACCAAAAGAGATAGGTCTACATACTTTTTCCCACCTGACTAGGTAGAATTTAAACTCTTCACCCAATCCGTCCCATAGGAAATCTCGTTGAAGTTTCTCAATGCGAACCGCCACACTTGCTGGGATAGGGAACAAGGACAAAAAATAGGTCAGTAAGTTAGATAACGTACTCTTTATCAAGGTAATCCTACCACCTTTTGACAGATACAATCTCTTCCATCCTGCTAATCGACGCTCTACTTTCTCAATCACTGTATCCCATATAGAAGCCGCTCTCGAGGCGGCCCCCAATGGAAGACCAAGGTATGTCACAGGGAGTGAAGCAATCTTACACCCCAGAGTATTAGCCAACTGTCTCAGACGCTACACACCTCCAACAGGCGCCATCTCTGATTTATCCAAGTTTACTTTCAACCCTGAAACTGCTTCAAAACAAAGGAGGCCTTTAATACACGGATTTGATTATTATCTGCCTCACAGAAGATAAGAGTATCATCTGCAAACAATAAATATGAAATATTAATAAGTCTCCCACCCGGGGATCCTATCGAATAACCATTCACACGCCCATTTGCAACTAGGGCTGAGGTTATTCTGCTCAAAGCCTCCATTACAATAACAAACAGTAATGGAGATAGCGGATCTCCTTGTCTAAGGTCTCGTGTGCTGTTAAAAAAACTTGTTAGACTTCCATTTATCAGAACTGAAAATTTTGCCGTAGATATACATCAACGGATCCAAGATCTTCATCTTTCCCCAAAACCACACCTCCTTAGGAGATCAAGTAAAAATTCCCAATTAACATGATCATACGCTTTCTCCATGTCTAGTTTGCATATAATCCCAGTATTGCCAGCTTTCAGTCTACTGTCCAGACATTCATTTGCGATAAGAACCGCATCTAAGATCTGTCTATCCTTTACAAAAGCATTTTGAGGTTTTGAGATTATCTTTCCCACTACCTCACTGAGGCGATTCGCAAGTACCTTAGAGAGGATCTTATAAACCCCATTTACTAGGCTAATGGGTTGAATTCCCTGATCTCCTCAGCCCCAACCCTCTTCGGAATTAAAGCAAGAAAGGTGGCGTTTAGGCTTTTCTCGAATTGTCCAGCCGAATGAAACTCCTGGAACACCTTCATGAGATCATCCTTTAATACCTCCCAGCATGTTTGAAAGAAACCCATAGAAAACCCATTAGGACCCGGAGCTTTGTCTTGGGCCATCTTCCTCACCACTTTGAAAACCTCAACCTCCTCAAACGGCCTCTCCAAATGAATACCATCCATAGGCCCAATAGAGTCGAAAGCTAGCCCATCAGGCTTTGGTCGCCAACCCTCCTGCTCGGTAAGTAGTTGTTCAAAGAACCCAACTACATGATTATTAATACTCTGCTCATCCTTACAATCTGCCCCATCTATCTTCAGCATCTCAATATTATTAGATCTCCTATGAGAATTGGCTACCCTATGAAAAAACTTAGTACATCTATTTCCTTCCTTCAACCATAACGCTCTCGACTTTTGCCGCCACGACTTTTTCAGAAGTTGAAGCAATGTTTTTCATAAATCTATGGGAATCGAGCTAGTTAACCCCTAGGGATTGGATCAAATGGTAAGGACCTTGGTCACGAGGGTATGCTTCCCCGAGGTCTAAGGTTCGAGCCTTGGGTGCAACAATTTCTAGGGGTCGCGTCCCATCAGTGAAAAACTGATCATTTACCTAATCCATATGCTGTGGGTACATGACATGGGTGGTCCGAGGTTTAACTGGGTAAAAGACAGGTGGTGTTTGTTTGATCTCCGGAGCTCCTCTCCATCAAAAGAGTGGGAATCGAGGTAGTCATCATCTTTATGGTAAAAAGCACTTACTGTCTCACTCACTTTGGATATAGTTCTTCTTCTTCTTCTTGAACATGCAATAAATCCTTGAATTTTTCCTTTGCATGATGTTGGCACAAGTAAAGAGTGTAGTGGTGCCTCAAGAGTACGTATTTGGATCTCTTGCATGAAGCATGTCTTGATTCATATGAAGCACATAACATGCCTGTCTGTTCCCTGACCTTTGGCCTAATTTTTTTGTTGCCTCTTTTGATGTTTCTTTTGTGACATCCTTTGGTTGTGTTTCTACAGGTAAAGAAAGATGAATCTTGTGTTTCTGCTTTAGAAGATGAAGCAATTGAAGTTGAGCACTTACTCGCGGAACCAAAAAAGGAGCATGTTTCAGTAGATGGAGTCTTAAGTTTTGGTGAGGAGAGTCTGGAAAAATGCTTTCAAATTGAAGATTTTTCATGTGGATTTGGGTTTGGACTAGCATTGAATAATGGTAATATTCTATGAATTTAGCGTCCTCTTTGTTGATGCCTTTTTCTTTAAAAGTTGTACTTTAAACTCTTCAAGTTTAGTCAGAGAAGAAAATAGAAGTTTCATGTGTAAATAAACACCCTCTATTTCTTGAAGCCATCATCATATGAGCAATTCTATAATCCTACCCCTGCCCCTCGCTCTCCCCCCCCCTCTCAAAACCAACCATTTGTAGTTGAATATGAAATTAGTAGCACAGAAGTGAAACTAGAATGAAAGAACATCCATAGGTTGCACAGAAAGACAATGTTGGAGTAAAGAGTTTCTAAGAATGTTCAGAACTCCATCATAAAGTTTGAAATAGATTCCTGATTCCTTCATGGTGTTTCTACTTAAGTTGTTTCATAGTTTTCTGTGTCTGAACTAAATTACAAGTGGAAGGCAGATTCTGTATTGACTTGTGATACTGCCTTTTTAATGCATGTCTGTACACATTACATTGTTGAGTGCATTAAGGGTTTCTAATATTAAACAGACATGATATGGGCACCAGTACCTAGGTTGATTTGATCTACAAAGATAATCCCAAGACTTATCAAAAAGATAATCCCAAGACTTATCAAAAAGATAATCCCAATAGCTGTACATGTGGGGCTGAAGATTTCTTAGACTTAACAATTTTCCTTTGACGTTATTTTTCCCCTTTTTTTGATTAATTTGTTTGTATTTCTAATACTGGTTAACATCCTTCTTCATCTTAAGGTGGTTTGGATTCTAATACAACTCAGGAAGGAGAAGACTTACAACTTGAAGTACGTATCTCTTTTGGTGTATATTTACATGTCAAAATTATTATTCTGTACAATCTTCTCTTTGCCTAGTGGAAGCAACCGTTATTATTGGCTTGCTGAAAGTTTGGATTTTCATCCCCTTTTGTGAACTATTCCAAGATCGCTATTCTGTGACCCTCACTAGAATTATTCTTTCTGTACTTCATCTCTGATGGATTACTGTTTAGTAGGTTCTTGATGGATTGCTGGATGAACTTGATGAAGTGGATGATCTGGATGCAACAAATGGTCTCTCCAGCGCATGTGACTGTGAAGATTTTCTTCTGGGTAAGTTTTTTGTGTTTATCAGCTATTGTAATCTGATCATATAACAGCCAATGTAATTATTTTTTTCCTTTTCCTCTCCAAGTACAGACATTGAATTTGCTGAAAAGGCTTCCAAATTGGATTCTGGTCCCAGTGAGGCAACGTGTTTGGGAAACTCAAGTTCAGAGAGTCAGTCTCCTGGATTAAGTGGAAGTTGTAATGGTGCTGTAGGGATATCAGAATCATCAATCGCAACTATTCTAGAATCTGAATGCAAGAACGATGCTCTTGACAAGATAGTAACTTGCAAGTTGCATGGTGGCTTCATGAGCAAATGTGGGTGTCAACCACCAGCTGAAGACAGTATCCACATGGCTTCAATTGAGTTAAGAAAACTTGATGACTTGGATCATGACGAAAATCTTTTAGCATGTGGTATCTTGTCTACTGGGACTGGAAAGCGATCTTTAGAAGTGAGCAGGATTGATGAACTTCTTAGAGAGAAGAGATTGCGTAAGCCTACTCGAAGGTACATTGAAGAGTCTTCAGCTAAAAAATCAGGATATTTGAAGGGAAGAGAAAAATATCCTGTGGCATCTACAAAAGATACAAGTCTGAAGGTCAAATCTTGTAATGAACTTCATAATACAGGACGTAGAGCATCGACCGCGATTCATGAGGAGAAATCCTTATGTGGTATTAGAGTGCGGAGGGGACGTCCAAAGAAACTGGTGCCACAATCGGTAGGGAAAGTTTTTAACCCCATAGATCCTCCATTTTCTTTCAATAATTTAGAAGATTCGTATAACCTATAATGGAAAATTCTTAAAAGTTCTCTCCCCTTCTACCCTACCCAAAAATTGTGTGCACGAGCTTTATGCAAACTTACTCATGTTTTCATGACTTAGTTGACGTGTGTCCGATTCTCAGTTTGGTAGATTGATTTTTTTTATAAGACAATAACAGATAGAAATTATAAAATTATCTGTTGCCAGTTGCACATTGCTGGCCTTGTTTTTGTCAAGATGTAAGCAGAATGTGGGCATGGGGCTACGATGAAATTAGTCCTTTGTACATGCCAATATCAATATCTGAATGGTCATTATAATATATATTTAACACTATCAGTAGCGGATGTCCAGCTACAGTCCAGAGTGATCTGCATGCTGACATTTGTAATAATCATGACTGGGATCATATCCTTCAACATTCTTATTCTTTTAGACTTTTTTTTTTTTTTTTTGAGTTCTTTTGTTGTACCGTGCTGGTGAAATCATCCTTTTTTTTGTCTAAGAGGATAGCTGCCTGAAAATCTTCAGGAGGAAAAGTGACTATAGATTATATGAATACCTAATCTTCCACATCTAATGGTAGATTAGTTTCCTGTCCTTTTCCACCCTTTTAAGGGGAAAATATTGTTTTCCTTGTAATGTTGAAATTTGTCAGTTAGCTTTATAGTGCAGCAGTTTCAGAATATCAGCTGTGTAACCCTCTGTACAGGGGCTTGAATCTGACAAGGAACCTCTCTCATCTGAATCTGAAGATAACTGTGCAACCAAAAAGAAATCTAAGAAGCATGATAGGAGGAAGCATCAAAGGATGTGGACTCCTTCCGAGGTGATAAAGTTGGTTGATGGTATTTCTGAATATGGAGTTGGCCGATGGACTGACATAAAAAGGCTCCTGTTTTCAACAAGTGCTTATCGCACACCTATTGATCTCAGGGTATTTTACAATGCCTTTTTCAACGAAGCAGTTTTATTTATAGTTCAAGTTTTGTTTACCATCTTTGCATGATGCAGGACAAGTGGCGAAATCTTTTAAGAGCTAGCGGTGCTGAAAAACCAAACAAGAAAGGGGTTAGCTTTCTCGTTTTCTTTGATTGCATTAATAGGGCCTTTTCCATTATCTAGCTTGTTCTGATATTTTACTACTATTCTTGTGCCACAAGGAGTTAATGCTGCATTGCTCTAATATGTTATGTTTGTTTGTCAAGAATTCACATCCCCAGATTGAGATAGACACATAAAGTTGGATCCTACAGCATTCATGGCTACTCGAGCGAATTTCTTGAGTGGCATTAAATGTTCAATGATTGCTTTAGGACACAAAGTATCTATCTCTCTCTCCCTGGATCCTAAACTGTGGGGGATCCAAATTCGTTTCAGAGATAAGTTTCAGAGGTAATCTGGACTTGTTTTGGTACAATGATAATGCTAATTGCATGGTTTATACAGGTTGAGCAAAAGCAGGAGCATTCCTTGCGGCCCTTACCAAGTTCCTTGCTACGCAGAGTCCGTGAGCTGGCCAAAATTCATCCGTATCCAAGGGTGCGCATCTCTAAGAAATCATGCATTGGCCAAGTTGCGCCTGCAATGCATCCTGGTGCGTGTAAAAGTGCTCCTCCATCTAGTCTTAGCGGGAGAAGTGTGCGAAGGAAGAATTTTACTTGAAGCACCATTTCCATCTGCAGGAAAGCAATGCTTAAGAAAATTTACATTAATCTTAGTTGTAAAAAATCTGCATTTTCATTTACAGTATCTTCGTTAGCTATGCTTTACACATAAACATCTAATTTTCTGATAATTATCGAAATTCTGGTTAGAGAAATGTGATGTATGCTAGCATAAGTGTTTCCAAAGTTTAAAATTAAAACTGCTGGGAAACATCTAGCTGATGTTTATGCAAAAATAGTTTTTTTTTTTTTACCTATGTTTTTATTGAATATCACTGCATTACTTAAAAAAGAGATACAAAAAGAGATGATGTGGAGTCCCAGCAAGTGTTCCGTTATAACTACTACAGTGCGTAGAATTAAAAGGCGGCCAAAAGGCAGGTAGCATTGGTCTCGACTGTTTCGAAGTGTTTGGAAGAGCAGAAATTTTCTTGTGATAAGAGAGGACGCAGTTATCTTTGAAGACGGGAGAAACGCCTCTAAGGTGTCTGTGAGCGAGTCCCATGCGCGTAGCCTGGTGGATCAAACGGTTCGCGACCTTTGGGGACAATGTGTGGTGGTTGATGGTGGGTGACAATCTAAAAGAAATTGGTATTCCAAATCATGATAGGAGGTTGAAAACGCTCCAAAGGGGCGTCTGGTGGTCATGCGGATTGCCTGTGATGGCTGCGTCGGTGAAAATGTATCGTGGATGGGAGGTGTGTGGTGGTCATGCACAACACCTGTGATGACCCCATCACTGGAAATGGACTGTGGATAGGTGGAATTCCGTAACTAAAGAGGCGATGGTTTCATTGGTTCGGGGTGTGTGGATTAATGATGTGCAAAATTGGCATTAAGGAAAGAGGAAAAAGATGAGAGGCCGAAAAGAAAGGAAAGGAAGAGTCTTTTCTGGAGAAACTTTTCTTTCCAAAGGAAGAGAAACGGGGGGAGAGACAAATTGAAAAATTAAAAAAATAAAATAAAACTCGGTTGTGCCTTGCTGGTGATAATTAGATCTGGTTTTTTTTTTTTTTTTTTTTTCAGAAAAGATATATTCAATTTTGTGCTTCTGCTTATTTTTAGTTGATGGCTTGTGAGCAACCGTGGTTTGCTGCGGAGAAAGGTATTCTTGAGGCAAGGGTTTTCAAGACTTGAAAAGAGTTAAAGAGCATTATTAGTATTGGTCTGGTTAAATTTTTAGTTAAATTTTGCCTAGAGAAATGATATTTGCGGTTGTGGAATGTGCAAGCGCCACACAATCATTTTGAAAAAAAATAAGTAAACTCGGAATCCACAAAAAAATTAAGTTTTTAATAATATATCTTACTTTTTTTCAAAACGCACTCTACGACTGTATGTAGTATTATTCTTATTTAATAATAAAATATTATTATTATTATTTTTTCTAAATAAATTTTTACTTCCCTTTTCATAACTTCCAATAATCTATATGTCAAAATATATAAAAAATGTCCACCAACCTAAATTAACTTCATTTTCAAATACAAAAGCGTCAAAATATATATAAACTCAACTTCATTTTCAACTCAAAATGTAAAAATTATGTCCACCACATTGTACAAAAACTGTACGTCTACCAACTTAATAATGCAAATAATATGAACAAAATATATTAAAAAAATTTACAATGAAAAAGTCGACATAAAAAAAATGTCGACTTAGGAACAAGTCAATTTTGTGTTGTGTGACAAAGGAAACGAAGAGAGGGATTTTGAGGCCAGTGCTGTCTACAGGCCGTATGGATGGATGGAGAGAGTTGGAAATGGGGTAGGGAGCAACATTCTGATTTTTATGGAGAGACAGGAAATAATGGTTTTTAATTTACCATTTGAGGATAAACATGACATGTTGATCCCAGTTTGCTTCTTCATTGGCTGCAAAACTAGTATCGACCCTATAAATGGACAGGAAAGAGATCGATCTCTGATGCAATTATCGATTGTCAATGATAGTTCTGTTGGCATGAATAAGTAAGCTTAAATCAATATGCTTTGCAAATAAGAACACCATTCAACTTCTTTATACGCCTTTCAGTTTAGATCCTAAATATTCCTGCATGAAAATTGAAGTTACTAATGATGAAATCGAGATTCTTACATAACATTATAGACAACGTCCTTAAACTCTCTACACTATAGACATGTCAGATTGAAAGAAATTTAAAATTTCTTACGAATCAGATTTTGCCATATCAGCAGTGTTGAAAGTGTTTTATCTGCATCAGCTTGCAAGGAGAAAAACGCGTACTATATTATACGCATCAAATACTCCTCAAACACCATTACCCACTTCCACCATTACTACCATCATCACTTTCTCCGCGAGAAGTGTCAGTACTACTCCAGTCACTGTAATACTGTCTAGGTATGTTATGATGGTTGTCGATACTGCCATCGGCATACTGAACTTTGCTCTCTTCTTTTCTACTTCCCACTGCTTTTCCTTTCTGAACATGGTATCTCTTCGGCACCGCCAAGCAAGAGTTGATTCCAACCATTAGAACTAAGAGCAGCGATACAAGCTTCAGCATGGCCATATTCTGCACTTGCATATGAAGTCAAGTTGGCACATTATATTAGAGGTAAATGCCACTGAAATATGAACGGAAGTAATAAAAACTATATAATGGTGTCTCCACCAAGAAAGAGACAAGACGGGGCTTTATATAATTCGACTAAAAAAGTTTGTTTAAGGGCTAATACCTCTGTAATGATGGTCGAGGGGAACTGTGTCTGCATTACCTGCCACAGGGAAACTCCACATCTTAAGTGGGATTCTTAGCATTGGCTAAGTCAATGGAGCATAATGGGTTTTCTGTTTGAGTTGCTTTATGATGTTAAATCGTGGGGATATTATTTCATGTATTGGTACTGAAAAAATCTATTGATATTTTGATTTTTCGATAATTACAATGAGACAAATAGTGTAGCATACAATTGACATAATTCATTAGTACCCATTGCCTGTGGAAGATATTAGTTAAGAGGTGGGAACCATTTTGGCCTTTCAACCTCATCTAGCAGGACTAGGGGGCAAAAATAAACGAGAAAAGATATTTACAACTGTGAATTGTGTAATCGTCGCGTAATCGTTTTGAAAAAAGTGAATAAAACATGGGAGCCACATGAAAAAAATTAATTTTTTAACGGTGGACCACATACTTTTTCAAAGCGATTACGCGGCGTTTATACACTTCACGGTTGTATGTAGAATACTCAAAATAAACACTTTGTGAAGGCCATCTATCCATCCTTAATTTGCAAGTTGAGAACAGATATGTGATCTTTTGTTAGAAAATGAAAACCATCCTCAGGGAAAGAGAATCAAGATTGTTCCTAAAAGTGCTTCCAGAAAGATGTCTTAGCCATTCAGGGAAAGATG
Source organism: Juglans cinerea (assembly GCA_961763995.1). Lineage (NCBI taxonomy): Eukaryota > Viridiplantae > Streptophyta > Magnoliopsida > Fagales > Juglandaceae > Juglans > Juglans cinerea. Next base: position 26,203,198 of record CAUIVZ010000009.1, read on the forward strand.
AGTGTGGACAGTGCATTTCTTTCCTTTTTTTAAAAAAAAATTAATAGTTTTTTCCATTTTTATAGAAAAAAAATATGCATATATTCAATATCAGTTATGAACTGATATTGAAAAGGAGGGCTGGAGAACACCAACCAATACCGAAAAGAATCAAAACAACTGACGACAAAAAAAGAAAAAGAAAAAACAATAACAAGAAGAAAGATGCGGCTTTTAAGGAGAACGTAATCGGTTTAGGATACATTCCACTTTGCAAAATTTAATTATAAAGCATCTAGCAAGCTTTGGTGACGCAGCAGAGGTGTTTTGGTCTTGATTGATTTAAAATGTCATGACCAATCACTTAGTTACACATATTATTTAAAAAATTTATTAAAAAAATAATAAATAATATTTTTAAAAAATCTGGTTATAAAAGATTTGATTTTTATATGTTTTATAATTAATTGATTTTTTTCCCTAATTTTTCTGAAGTTTGATATGGCCAAGAGGTTTGATAGGGTGAACTGGTCTTATCTTTGTCATGTCATATAATTAAGGGTACGGGGCTGATAGAGCCAACCAAGAATCCTCATCCACAAGGCAAACTTTGTGTGTTTTTGCATTTTTCACCTCTTAAACATTTAAAAAAAATGAAAATTACAAACTTATTAAAAAATACTTCTTTAACCATTAAAAAAAAAAGAAACAGTCGGTGAGAGTTTTTCCTTAATGGTACTACCCTTTACCTATTTGGGGGCCCCCTAAATTTGTGGCAAAATCACCATGGTAATGTATGAACCTTTATGATGAAAATAAGTGATAGTGTAAAATAAATGTGTTGATATATCATTTGACAACTTATGTTAAATTGTGTTGCAATAGTGTTAAGTGGGATAAAGTGAAAAGAGATTGAAATTAGCTCAACATGGCTTGAGCGGAATCCATATAAAAAGTTCGCTCGACACGCGCTCGATATGGCGCTTGAGTAATGCTTATACAGAGAGTTCACTCGACACGCACTCGACATGGCGCTCGAGTGGACGTTCAAATAAAGAGTTCGCTTGACACGCACTTGACATGGCGCTCGAGAAGACGTTCAAATAAAGAGTTTGCTCAACACCTGCTCGACATAGCACTCGAGCTCAACCCAGATAGAGCGTTTGCTCGACGATCGTTCGTGTAACACCCCGTATTTTAGTGTATTTTTACTGAATGAATTATTTTTATTGATTCAAAAATTTATTCTTTTGTTTTAAAATTGTTGGATTTTTAGTTCTATTATTTTTATGATTTTTAGTTTACGAAAATTATTTTGAAGTGCTTTCTCTAAATTAATTATTTTTATGCGTTTAAATTTATTCTCAAATTAAATTAACTTCTTGTGGGGTTTAATTATTTATTTTCATTTTAATCACTGCGTTTGAATTATTTTATTTCACTTGCTGTTTTAAAATCGTTTCCGTTGGATCATTTTTGTGACCCAAGATGTGAGGATTGAACCTCATTTCTTTCCCTACATTTTCTCTTTCCTCTTTCATTTTTTCTTCTTTATTCTTTTTCTTTCTTTCTTTTTTCTTTCTTCCCCTGGCTTCTCCCGCGCGGCGTCCCTCCCTCTCTCCTCTCCCGTCCGTTTTTTTCTTCTCCCCCAGCCCGCCGCCGTGCGCCGGCGGTGACCGTCACCGCCCAATCCACTACCTCCCCCATCGGCCGGCGACCCCACCCCTCCATTTCCAGCCCCTCTCGCGCCGCCGTTAGCCACCACGAGCATCACCAAGCCGCGGCCTTCTCTTCGCTCGCGTGCCGCCGTTGCGCCACCTCCGGCCACCATCTTCTCACCACATCATCATCGACCTCCTAGCAACCCAATGGACCCAACCCCACCTCCGATCTGTCACCGGTGAAGCCCCACCATCAATATTTCCGTTTTGGGTATTTTAGCCTTCGACTACCCTCTACGCTGCCACCCACAGCCAACCACCACCACCACTTGCCTCACCGACATCCCTAAGCCCTACCCTATCAATCTCGGGTCTTCGTTTACACCCGTTCAAAAGTGGATTTTTGAGACCCACGGCCACAGTGCATTTGGCACTGTTTTGTTGCCGCGTTGCCGCTTTTAGCACCTCTGTGATCTTTCAAAAATTATATTATAGCATTGTAAGTATTTTCCCAAAGAACTTTTGAGATTTAAATGTATTTCTGCACTAAGTCATATTTACTGTGAATTTGTTGGTTGTGCCGGACTTAGTCCGAGGAGTAAGGGGGTCGGTTGGATTGGATGATGAAGTTGTTTGTGTAAGATTGGTTTATGCTATGAAATTTGTTGGCTGTTTTGGGTTTAAATGTTGGTGTTTTGAGTTTGACGTTGGTCATGTGAATATTGATTATTTTTAGGAAGTGATGATATATTTTGGGATTATGAGGGTTTTAAGTTTTGAGTTATTAAAATAGGTTATTTTAGAAGTTTAGGCTTAAATATCGAAATCCGTGTTCGATTGAAAACTTACGGAAATTATGTGATTATTTTTATAGGTGACGATTTATTTTCGACTCGACATTTTTGAGGAAAATTCTGAAAAGCTAAGTTGTCCAGGTAAGCGGAGTTCCTATGCTAGGTTTTATACAAATTAATAAGACTGAGGTTGACCTTATGAAAACTTGCATATTTTGTGATGTAATGGGAAGTTGGGAAAAACAAAGATCAACCTCGGTCGCTTATCTGCATTATTCATCAAATCTTTATGAAAAATGAAAAATATGTTCTGACATGCATTGTGTAAACATGAGCTAAATTCTATCATGTGGTTTCTGAAATCTGAAATCTGAAATCTGAAAAAGGGAGCGATATTGAGAATATGGAAAATTGTGCATTTATTTAGAAAGTTGTTCTGCCTTTTGTTGTCAGTGTGTGTAAACTGTCTGATTCTGTTTTAGTACTCTGTATTATTTTGATATAACAGCTGAAAACCTTTGGCATGGTGTACTGGTATTTGTATCTGACTCTGTCTCTGCTTTGCTCTGCTCTGCTCTGCTCTGCTCTGCTCTGTTATGCTCTGCTCTGTTTGGGTTGGTACCAACTTCTCTGTCTCTGAGTGCACCCACTTTGGAAACAAAGTGGTTTTATTGTAGTCTTTCCTGTGTGCACACTTGGGGCTCCGAGAAGAATAAAAGAAAGATTTCACCTCTGTCTCTGCCTGGTTTGGATATCGGGGTTAGCACAACCCTACCACGGGGGTGAAACATGGTCTCTACTCTGTGTGATGCTCTGTTTTGATTTGATGATGATACTCAGTTTATGTTATGCCAAAGTACTATGAGTTTTTACTTGTCTTAAAATCATTGCTCTGTTACTTTTGAAAATATGTTCTGTTCTGCATGATAACTCTGGAAAATATTTTGTTCTGCATGCTATACTTTGTAAATGCTCATGTTTGCACCCTAGCATATGTCCTCTGCTTACTGAGTTGTTGATAACTCACCCCCTATCTTCATAATATTTTTCAGATGATGAGGAGAGTCCAACTGAGGACCTGGATTAGATTGGTGAGCATGATTAAGCTGAGGAGAGGATGTTAGAAGAAGGAATTCTAATGTCCTTTAGTTTTAATGTCTTTTAGATTTAATTATATCTTGGGCTTGGGTTTAGTAAGACTTATGAAATTATTAGTTTGGTTTGTTATGACTACCGGGAGATTTTGGACTCCTTAGTTTATTTTACTGCAGTAATGACTTTGTAGAGTTTTCAATGTGGTTATTTAGAGTACATGAGATTGAGTTTTGCTAATAAAGTTTTGGAGTTTTATTTTAGTTGTGTTGGGAAACATGTTCTTAAGTGTCAGGTAGTAATTCTCCAAGCCAACCGGGTTTGGGGCGTTACAGTTCGACATAGAGATTGAGCGGTAACCCAAACAAAGAGTTTGCTCGACACCCGCTCGATGCGTGGCTTGAGTAAATCTTGGATATAATGTGGCTCACCACTCCGCTCTAGCAAATGTTCAAAAATATGACTTTGACTAGGGTTTCAACGTCGTGTTCCATTGTGGCTATAAAAGAAAACTTTCATTCAGTTCAAATGTGTGGAGACACACAGCAGAAACAGAGGGCTTTGTAAGAACACTTGAGAGAAATACCATTCCACATATTCAAAGCTCATTCTCTCTTGAAAAATATATCTCCATCTTACTGCACTTAAGATCAAACATGGTTGAGTCAATTGGTTTGGACGTGTTCGTTGCTTGGAAGGGATTCCGGAGCTGCTGTTGAAGCAGATATCGAGAGGTTCTCGTGGTGAAGCTATAGAAAGGCCAGAGTTTCAGAGCTGCATGTATGCAGAGATCGAGTGAGTCACTTGTGATGTTGCAAGCTAGATTTAGCTACTACAAGAGTTTTGTGAGTGTTTCTAAATTGATTGTAACAAACTAAATTTCTATAGTGGATTTTTGGTGGTGACTTACACCCAGAGTGGTTTTAGATTTTGAAAACGTTCTTCAAATGAGTTTCCACTTCGTAACCAAATTGTTGTGCTGATTATTTTTATGTGAATTTTTTCATTGATTGACTGCTTGTTTGACAACCTTTTTTAATAGTGCAGGAAAATTGAGTTACACCTATTCACCCCTCTCTAAGTGTTGTGTTGGGTTAGAACCATCGATTTTTCAATAAGGATAGAGGTAGCAGCTTGGAAGGTTAGATTGATGTCCATGGGAGGAAAGCTAACACTAATCAAATATCTTATCGTCTATTCAAATTCATATTCTTTCAGTTTTAAACCCTCCAAAAAAGATCATTTCAAGGTTACATCATATTTTGCCTGGCTACTACCAAAGGTGGCTTTGGAATCCAATCCTGTTTAGATACAAAAGTCCCCCCAAATTATCTCAACCCATATCATCTAATCATTACAATTTTATCAAATTTTCATAAAAAATATAATAAACAATTCAACTTTTTCAAATCTCAAAACAATAATAATATTAAAAAATAATATTCTAATAATATTTTATTCAACTTTCAACTTTAATCTCAATTCATCTAATCTCAACTCACTATCCAAACCTCCATTTTTCAAATTTGCATGATGTTGTTCAATCTTTGCATTGTAAGCTGTGCTCGAGGACTCTTAACTCATTTTTCGAGTTGTTCAAATTTCCTTCAACATAAATATTTGAAACCCCCATCCTAGCTGCAGCAGTCTACTCCTAAGGCTCATCACTCTTCATCTTGGAAGTCTATTTGCAGTTTCTTCCCCTTTATTCAGCAACAAAGTCAATGCTCTATCTGGAAGGAGCTATAAATTTTTGGTATGATGATTGGATGTGATTGGCTCTCTGGTTCAGTAAGGTTTCTCTGTTACTTCTCCAAATATACAGCTTGAGGATGTTTGTTCTTCATCAGGATGGTGCAAGGCTAAAACTGCTGAATTCGGGAACTCACTTCTCTTGGCAGCTGCTTGTAATCATCCTATTAAGATACAAGCTGGCAATGACACTCACATTTGGAAGCCTAAAAAACGATGGTTTTAATTTTTCACTACCTCCTGAGCATGGAACTTATCAAGGCACTATGCACCCATCTTTCCATTTTCAAGCTACATTTGGGACTCAATTGTAGCACTGTTCATCCGGGTCGGGTTTTTTCCCAGCCCGGTCCGAAACCCGGAAAATTGGATTTCGGTTTCAGGTTCCGGCCCGGATCAAAACGGATTCGGAACCCATATTGCGAAACCCGGACCAACACGGTCCGGGTACGGGTTGGGGACCCGGGTATCGGGTTTAAACCAGGTACCCAGGACTTTTAAAATAATCCCGTGTGATTCGCCCCCCCCCCCCCGACTCGCCTCTCTCTCTCTCTCTCTCTCTCTTTAGTCTATGGTTCTCTCTCTCGTTGCACTGCGGCAGAAGCAGAAACCCTAGGTCCCTAGCTGCCGCCATCGTGACCCCGTCGCCGCATCTACTTTGTCATTGCCCCATCTCTCTCGCCGTAGACCTTTGCCTCTAGGTCGTTGTTCCAGTACTCTCACTCTCTCGCTCGCTCGACGAAGAAATCCTAGCCTAGCTCCCTCAGTGCTGACGAAGAAACCCGCCTCATCCTCGTGACCTAAGGTTTGTTCTCTGCAATTTGGGTCTGTTTTATTACCTTGGAATGATGACGATGAAATGCTACGGCTTGTGTAGCTTTGTTCAGGTAAGATCTGGGTTTTTTTTTTGTTAAACATGGGTATAAAGTATATTCTGTAAGTTTGATAGATCTGGGTTTTTCTTTGCATTTATGCACCAAAGAATCTCATAATCTCCATACACTTGCCCATATCAATTGTTTGGAAGTATGTTGTTTGGAAGCAAACTTTTGTTTTTAATTTATCTGTCTTTTAGACTTTTGCCAATGGTGATATTGTTTTGGTGTTTGCAGTTAAGTTGCCTGAGCTTTTGGCATATGTGAATATTGAAGAGGAAACGCTGACACACTTGCAGCAGAAATTACTTGATTTTCTCGAGTATCAACTCAATCCTTACTCTATTGCATTGAAATATAGTATTTGACTGATATAAGTTAATGTAATGTATTATTTATAAAATTTTGAATTTTTTCATGATTCGCTGAAGTTTGAAAATGAACAAGTGCATCATCCTACTCATCTTCACAATTTTAAGCAAGACATGGCTCATATCAGGTGTTTTTCTTTCACTTTTCTATGTTTGGTTGTTGGGAAAGAAAGGAAATAAAGTATAAATTTTCTTAAATTGTAGATGTAAATTAGTTATGAACCTGCACTTGAGAGGGAAAAAAACAGATGGAAAATTTACCCGTAATTTGGCCAGATTTAATCCCTGCCCCTTTGTGCTTATTATTCAAATTCTGCAAACTTCAGATCTTCTTTTAATTTGCTTTTTCTGTTTGGTTGTCATGATAGTTCAGGAGGAATAACGGGTTTTTGCAAAATCATTGGTTGTTCAGTACAGAGGCTGCCATACTACCAATTTATTCTGAACTTACTAGAGTTTTTTAGTAACTGGGGGAGGGAGTCATTGACAATGGCTACAAGTGATGCATGATGTATGATTCTTGTTCTCTCTCTCTCTCTCTCCTCTTTATTTATTTTGCATTGATAGATAACCGATTGAACTGTGTTGTGGCTGAACTAATTGTACATGTTTTTATGCTATACATGTTTTTACTGAACTAATTGTTTTTGTTATACATGTTTTTGCTGAACTAATTGTTTTTGTTATACATGCTTTTGCTGAACTTTTCTTCTGTTATACATGTATTTGCTGAACTAATTGTTTTTGTCAGGTTTATGTACACCTATTATATTGCTTCTAGTTTGTACAAGTTGTACACCAACATCAAATACTAGTTTCTGATTCAGTCAAGAGAGCTATCCTGTGATTGTTGCAAGAAGAGCTAATTGATGGAAAATTTTCTGATTTTTTGCAAACAATTTGTTGTGTATTAGAGTTTGATTAAAACAATGTATGTGTTTTGTAATATTCTTAGCAAATTAGTTCAAACAATGTAATATATAGTTGATTGCATCTTGTATGTCGCATGCATTTTACATGACGAATATTGATTTATTTATTTTTGCATGCATTTAGTTAAAAAGTTAATTAATTGTTTATATGTTGTATTAAGAAGTAAGACTAAAAAGAGATTTATATTAGTTTTCTATTGAGAATATGATTTGAAATTCTAAATGGAGATAAAATATTTGAAGTAAAATTAATAATATAAAAGCTTTTGTAATTAAAAATTTTTTTTAAAAAAATCCGGGTTCAACCCGGATTCCGGCCCGGGTCTGACCCGGATCAACCCGGTCCTAGTTCTGGCCCGGTTTTGAAATCCGAGTTCCGGTCCGGGTAGACTCGGGTTCTCAGGTTGGAACCCGGATGAACACCCCTACTCAATTGTTTCCTTGAAGACTTTTGTCTTCATTTGGAAGTTATGGAATAACGTATGCTGCAAGTATGGTTACTCGGAATCTTTGGCACATACTTTTCATGATAGCCCCTTAACCGTGGCAGTATGGTCTCATTTCTCCTCTATGTTTGGAGTTAATCAGCTTGTTGCTCGTGGATGGAAGGCCAAATTCACAAGGACAATGCTAGATTTTTTTATGTGTTTTTTCATGTGTTTTTTTAAGTTATTTTTTACATAGATTTTTTTAACACTTTTAAATATTTTTAAAAAATGAAATAAATTTAGGACATCATTAAAAAACACTTCCTTGATCAGGAAGTACAAAAAAAAATCATTAAAAAATACTTCCTTAATCACGAAGTATTAAGGAAATATTTTTTAATGATGTTGTGAATTTTATTTTTATTTTTTAGAAATATTTAAAATTGTTAAAAAAATCTATATAAAAAAAAGAATTGAAAAAAAAAACATATAAAAAAATACATGCTAGAGTCCAGCGGAAGCTCCCAGTGGGAAACGTAGCGGTGGTTCTAGCATTATTCAATTCACAATATGGTGGTCTACCTTCGCAGGCTCTGATTGGGTAAATTCATTGGCCAGATTAGTTAATTCCCTCCCTTCTCATTTGGGGACTTCGTTTTGCTAGAAATAAGGCTAAATTCGAGGCTGCCTCTACTCCTAATTTTATCATCATAAAAAAGAGTTGAAAATGGTTGAAAGAGCTATCTTTTTTAGTAAAGCCTGAAATGAAGGTTCCAAAAGCCAAACTGTTGGTGTTGGACTTTCTACATATCCCACTGGCTTACCTAAGATCTGAAAGCCTATTTTCCTTAAGCGGAAACCCCTTCTTTCAGGAAGGCTAAAACTAAATATCGATGGTTCCTCCAGGCTCCATGAACAATCTCAGACCTGCTGGTTGTGGTGGAACTCTTCGCAACAACTCGAGCTTCCTCTTGTATTTTTTGGGCCATGTCACAGATATATTTGCAGAACTTTCTGCTTTAAGGTAGGGGTCTTTTATCAGCTATATTTGTGTGACATAAATTTGTTGATAGAAACTTATTCCCTTTTGATAGCTAATTGAATTTGGTGGAAGACCATTTAAATTCTATCTCTTAGAATTCTAGGCCATTCATGTATCAACTCTTAGAATTCATAAATTCATGAATGTATCTTGTTAATTCACCCTTTTATATTTATTATCCTCCTATGCCTATAAAATGGTGTCTTGAGGATAATTTGTATAACACAAGAAGTTCGAAGTGAATGTTATTGAGCTTTTGAAGAGCTAGCTTTTTTTGCAATTTTTCAATTCTCTTGCAACTTATCTTTAGTTTTAAAACATGTTATCAGCACAAGACTCTAGCCAACCATTATGCTCTTTTGATCTTTGGCAAGATACTTGCATAACATTTCCCAACTACTGTAAGTTTCTCTTATATAAATATTGATATCTACTTATTGTGATATAAATTATTTTATAAAATTTTGATATGATCTATGTTATTATATAGAGTATAATGTTATCATATCAATATGAAGAATATTCTTGTCTTCTATACGTCAGTTTGATTTTAAATACTTCTTTCTCATTCAATACTTAATGTATTTCTTATAGATCATGTCAAATATTACAAAACTCGAATTTGTTATCCTCGATGTTTATGACAACAATTGTTTATGAAAACAATTGTTTATCGTGGATCCTTGATGTTGAGATTCATCTTGATGTAGTGAATCTTGAAAATACTATTAAGGAAGTAAATTAGCATCCCTACAAGATCACTCTAAACCAATAATATTTATTCATTATCATTTACATAAATAATTAAAATTTGAGTACCTCACAATAAAAAAACTCATTGATTATATATATGGGATAGTTTAAGAGAGTATACGAGTAACATAAAATCGTAATCCTCCCAAAAGCTCGTTATGATTGAATGCAATTGAAGTTACAAGATTATTATTGAATACAACTCTACACTTTTAAAAAATAATTTCACAATATTGTATAGAGAAAAAGCCACAAATGATGATATGTTTGAAATGAAATATATAACATATTCATGCCTCGAATGTGATCTTGCAACAATAATATCGAGAACGAAAGTTCAATAAATATTCTGAACTAATATATATCTTATTTGCTAGTGGCTGAACAAAATAACGAGTTGTTAATGAAAAATTACTAGTCTTGTTTAACCTGTTCTTCTCCATTTCCTAAAGCGAACGTTATCTCATTTCATCATAATAAAGAAAATCGTGGTCGTGGAAGTGATAGAAAAAACTATCAAAATTAATGGGAGTGTACTCAAAGCTTTTCAAAGAGAAATGCTACATAGCACCAAAAGTGGAACCACACTATGATAAAGCAAGATGAAAACAAAGTCTTGCAAAATAAGCCTGTAAAGAAATATTAAGATAAATGTCATTGGTGTGATATGGAAAGGCATTGTTCACGTACCTGGTGTACGTCTAAACGTTTGGTAGACTTATATCAAACATCTATAAAGGAAACAAAATTGGTCGAAATGAATTTTTCCAACTACAAGATGTAGAAGATCATCTAACTTATTTTAATAATCTAAATAGGATGGGCCTATCTCATCTCAATATTTATGATTTCTTTGTAAATCCTAACGGAGACAATGATTTTTTATTGGTGGTGCATATGGTTATTATGTAATCACATTATATTTGAGTTGTTATCTTTTAATACATCTTGTTAAACTTTTGTTTAAATTAGTAAAGTTTTATACATATTTTTGTTTACAAGGAGATATGAGTTCTATTGATCTGGCAAATATCTGTGTCTGGCAGACATTTACACAACACATACAATTCTTAATGATAAGAAATATTTTTAATATTTAACTCCAAATAGATTCAACGTCAATACAATATTTGAGTCATCGAAATAACTATTACGATGAATATTTTTATATTATAACAATAAATTTGCCAAAAGCCTAATAGCCTAATGGCATATAGCCCGGTTCTCTAAATGAAAAACTTGAGTTCGAACCTCCACCCCCTATATATATATATATATATATATATATATTCTTTTAAATATTTAAAAATAAAGATTGAAAATAATAAAAAATAATAATAATAAATTTGGACCAAAAGCTCATATTAGAAAAACTGGCAGCTTTTTCTTCTAAATTATAGTATACAACAATGAAAACAATTGAGTCACATATATGGTGTAGTGCACTAGAAGTGCTTTGATCCTAAGGTCTTTATGCTTTGGCAAGATCATTTTTGTCTACTAGGACCAATCATTATGCGTCGAAAATTTGAGAATTCATATGGAAATTCCTTAAAGAACCAGAAGATTCTTTTACCAAGTGATTATCTATGTGTAATACGTTCAAAAGGAAAGCTAATTATAATGAGACCATCCCCTTCGAAGTTAATTATTAAATCTCCATTTTCACTCAGAATTCAAGGAGATATATGTGAAGATATACATCCACCATGTGTACCATGTATATATTTTCTAATTTACTTAATTTACATATACAACCCATAATCTACTTAATTGCTACTCAAAATGTTGCATTTGCTATACTTCTGCACAAGTTATTAGATTATGGGCTCAATTTCCTAATTATCTTATCTAATCTATTTGATTCGATAATGCAGTGGAATTTACATTTAGATTTTTTTACAATTATTATATATTAGTTGGTCTCGACCGAGTGTAGGACGTTTGAAGTTGAATGTTGACGGAGCATCACGCAGAAACCCAGGGCCAGTGGAAGCAGGGGGAGTCTTGAGGGACGTAGAAGGCAATGTGAAGATGGCATTTTCAGTGTGTCTGGGGCATGGCACCAATAATTTTGCAGAACTATTGGGTTTGTTGCATGGTATTCGGATAGTGAAAGAGCAAGGAGTTGTGGACTTTGATGTTGAACTTGATTCTTGGTTGGTGGTTCATTGGGTTAAAGAAAAGAGATGTAATACCCGGTATCTTGAAGACTTTTGGGAGGAGGTAATGGAGGAATTGCAGGGTCTGAATGTTCACATATATCATATTTTTCGAGAAGGGAATAAAGTGGCAGATTTTCTAGCTCGAATGGGGGCAGAAGGGAGGAGTGGGAAGTGGTGGTCTGTTCAGGAGCTTCCTCCACTTCTTAGAGGAATTTTACGTATTGAAAAAAGTGGATTTCCTTTTATCCGGCTGGGATAGGTAGTAGTCTGGGTTGTGGGATCTTGTGGTTGTTGGGTTTCTTTTTGGATTTTGTTGAAATTGGTGTTAGGGTGGGTTTATTGTAGTTTTTTGTTCTTCAAGTATTTGCTCGGTTTTCCTCCGCCATAAGTGAGGGCTAATAAAAGTGGGAGGGGATCACTCATGAACATGTGATTCCTTCTCTTTTTTGAAAAAAAAAATATTGAATATCTTGTGACCCATATACATTCTCACAATAGTTCTAGCCGAGTCATTTATTAAATATTTGCCATTAATTGCTTGACCAATACTACTTTTGAAAAAAAAATTACATGTCTCTGCTAAGGGACATGCAATTTTGCATCCTGCACTATTGATTCGAATAAGACCAACTGTATATAATAAATATTTTTCATTGTAACTTGCATTTGACCAACCACCAAATATTTTTCATCTTCATATTTTTGGTTGTGTTGTGTATGTTTCGATTGCATCTCTCCAACACACTAAGATGGGTTCTCTATATTGTAGACTTGGAATTTATTTTGGTTTTGGTTCTCCCTCCTTCATTAGATACCTCTAGCTTTTAATTGAGGATATTTTTAAGACATGTTTTGAATATTTTCATTTTGATGAAATATGGAACACTTTGATGCTATCTCATCTTTATCATGAAAAAATCAATGTAAACTAGAAGTTCAGAGGATCATTAATTTAGATGATATTGCAAATCAATTACCAGATGTATTTACTAACAATAAGAAAATAGTGAAGTCTCACATTTCGGCTGCTAATACTCTAGCAAAGATCGATATCCTTGTAGGACAATTGAATAATATAACAGCTAATAAGTCTAAGGGCTTGTTTGGATACTTAAAGTATTTCATAATACATGTGAATAATATTAAAATAATTTGAGTTAAGATGTTTTATTGGGTTTTGGAAAATGAGAGAAAAAAATTGAATAAAAGTATTATAAAGTTAAAAAATTGTTTGAAATTTTATTTTTGTTTTTAAATTTAAAAAAGTTGTATTGTTTTTTGTATGTTGTTTTGGAGTTTGGGAAATCTGTAATGTAATGATTAGATAAAAAAAATATTTGAATTTGAAGATGTTTGGAAAGTAAATATTTGAGAATACTTGAGAATACTTTAGTATCCAAATGAACCCTAAGACACGTCTGAAGCATGTAAGACCTATTAGTGCAAAGAATAAGACTCTCTGGAAGAGAAAAGTACAGATAAAAAACTTGGTGCTCCTGAATAGGCCATACCAACAGAACAAGCAACAAGAGTAATAAATCCATCCAAATCCTCATATACTTATAAAAGTGTCTTGATGATCATATGTATAATACAAAAAATTTAAAATGAATGAATAGCTAAGCTTATATTGCAATCTTTCAATTATCTTACTACTTCTCTTTAGTTTTACAACAATAGTAAATTATTTAGTAGTTTATTATTATTTTTTTAAATCTTTTGTGTTTGTAAATAATTTTTGTAATCTTAAAATTGTTTTTTGTTTTCTTATTATGTTTTAATGGGGGTAATAGATGTGGCACTTGCATGGCATGTGTCAGGTTCTAATTAGTTGACATGTTGTAATCATATCATTAGAACAAAGAGGATTGTAAAAAAAGACACCTAATTGTAAAATTTGGAAAAGTCAAAAGAATAATATATAAAAATGAAAAAGTTGTTTTTTTTTTTTTTTTTACTACTTACTAACAAAAGAGTGGAAACCAGAGGAAGCATGGGAAGAAGTTAAGAGAGGAAGCATGGGAAGAGGGTATGGGTACTGATCATGATCAGGTGGTTGGGGGAAAGAGATTTTAAAATGTTTCAAGGTTTGGCAACGGGGGGTACTGCTCGTGCGTGCAATGCAAGGGATCGATTCAACTTAGTCCAATCCAATCGAGTCCAATCATTGGTGATTCACGAATTGCTTGTTGGCCGAGGGCGCACGTGCTTAAGTGTCAGCAACGTGGTCTAGCTAATTAAGCTGTATTCACATTCTTGATGGCATTGGAAGAAGTATTTTTTTTTTTAAATAATTACCCAAAATGCAATTGCGAAAAACTTCTTATCAAAAACCCGTGGACTCCGGGAATTTATCCCGAACACCCGGGTGGTCAATTAAAAAAAGAAAGAAAAGAAGAAGCTGTTTTCCTTCACATATTATGCCTCTTCTTCATGTGCAACTTTTATGGTAGAACAATGAACCATATAAGGCTGAGGCTAAGGCATCTTAGATCTGTTAATCGGCTTAAAAAGAGTGTCATGCAAATACTCATAGGCGTGCAGTAATAAGAGATTAGGATTTTAGTTGCTTCTGACTCTGTGTTCTCATGTCCTTCCTTTCATTTCTGATTGAAATCGTAGAATTGGTCGGTGGCCACAAGATGTTGCTAAATTTTGTTATGTATTTTGAATCAAGCTGAATACTATTATTTTCTGAAATTCTTGCAAAAGGGACAGCACATGATTCAACAATCCATTAAACGACTTGTCAAGAACATCAACCGTCGTCCGTACGTTTCTCTTGATGTCTGTTTCCATGTCTGCTTAACTGTTGAAAGTAAACACAAATGTTGTGTCCAACTGACAAACTCATTGGCCTTTAAACCAGCCAGAGTACAGCACATGTACATTGTACATCTTCATGAGAGGATGAATCCATGTGCTGCATCTTTTGAGTACTTCTCTCTCAACAAAAGTTTAGGCTCCATTTTGTTGAGAAGTCTCGTAAGGGTTAGGGACAATCTCGTCTTGAGTTTTATAAAGAGTTACCACACTTCTCCCCCATTAGGTCTTTTATGGGGAGAAATTGGTGTTTCTATATGGTATCAAAGCAGAGATCCTGAGTTTGAATCCTGACTTTACACTCTATTACATTTAATTAAATTTTCCAAGTATTGGGCCACCCAATAAGAAGGAGTCTGACCCACATGTGAGGGAGAGTGTGAAGATATAAAATAAATAATAAAAGCTACATCTTCCCATCAGTTTAAGCTTTTGGGACAAGTGGTGATTTCACACATTTGGATTAAGAAGTGATCTCAACTCATTTCATCATTATAATTTTTTTAAATTTTTACACAAAATATAATAAACAATTCAACTTTTTTAAATCTCAAAACAATAATAATATTAAAAAATTATATTCTAACAATATTTTATTTAACTTTTAACTTTCATATCAAGTCATCTTATCTCAACTCACTATCCAAACGAGACTTTAATCTTCCACGCTGCCCTTCCTCAATCGATCTCTCAAACTACTTTTTCTCCTTATTGGAAGACACTGGACAATATGTGTTCAAACTCGACTCTATATATTTCTCTTATATTTGGCTCATTCAAAAAACAATGAATTCAAATATAATGAAGACAAGATGCAAAAACCACATCATCAATGTATGCCAGTGTTTCCTATACAGAATTAGGCTATCAATTAACATACACAACAAAAAAATTTTTATTTGCAATCTGTTATTTCTAAAGAAATGACTATTTCCAGCTAAAATAAATCTGTTTTTATTGTAAATAGTCAATGTCGTTGCAAAAAAATGATCACAAATATCCATTTTTTTTGTAGTGATATTTGCTTCTTTTGTAAGATACGATATTATTTATGACGTTGATACAAGAGACTAATTAGGAGAAATCTAGAAAAGTTTATTTCCCAGTCATGATCGATCTTTTAGATATCTTCATTCGGTTGGCGTAGTGTTGAACATAATATCAAATCAATATTTTGATTGGATTTTCATAATTATCAAATCATTTTTGATTTGCTATGATTTTGATTTAATTTTCATAATATTTAAAATATTTATCTTATCTTATTTCAATATAATTTTTCTATAAATAGAGATATTATATGTTTTGTATTTAATAATAATTCAAAAAGAAAAAATGTAGTCTTTAAAATCTCTTTTTCTCTCTCTTTTTTTTTTCTATTTTTTTTATATTATATTTTATTTTCTGTGAGATATGATAAGGGAGGAAAAGGAATGCCCCAACTATCGAGGGTCAAGCATCCTTTTTCTATGATTACAAAAAGGTGGCTTCCATTCGAGAATCTTATTTTCTATCCGCCCCTTTAATTTGCTATCCATTTTGTGCTTTATTCAAATCTTCCCTGCAATTCAACAATCTTATTTTCTATCCGCCCCTTTAATTTCCTCCATATGCAGAACGTCCCATACCATCTCCTGCATGCATGGTCAGGTACCCAAAACTTATCCGAAACCATTCGCAGGAAAACGGAAAATGTAATGACTGGTAGAACTGTTTTGTACGGATAGTACACAGCTTAAACTAGATCGTACAAATTAGAAATTGGTTCAAAATAAGCAATTGAAGTTGGGGGTGAAAACCGACCCATTCGGTTCAGTTTTTAGGCAAAACCGACGCTAACCGATGCTTAATTTTTGGGAGAGAAAACCGGCCGAAACCGGTCAACAAGGAGGAGAAACACCGGTCGAAACCGATGCTACATTTCTTTGGCGGTTCACAGTCGGTTCTCAGACTAAGCTTTATCTGAGAGAGTAGAGAGAGAGAGTGTTGTAGAGGAGGGAGAGAGAGAGAGAGGATGAGAACTGGGAAGACGACGCGAGGAAGAAAACAACGTTATGAATTAAACGATGCCGTTTGGTTTAAAACACAACTATAGGCTTCAAACGACGCCGTTCCACTTAAATTTAAGTAGAACGGCGTCGTTTTGAGTACATAATATATATATATATATATATATATATATATAAAAGTTTCTTTAGTCGGCCGGTTCAGCAGTTTTAACCAGGTTCGAACCGACGCCGAACCGGTCGATATCG
Organism: Juglans cinerea; assembly: GCA_961763995.1. Lineage (NCBI taxonomy): Eukaryota > Viridiplantae > Streptophyta > Magnoliopsida > Fagales > Juglandaceae > Juglans > Juglans cinerea. The sequence continues at coordinate 26,220,120 of CAUIVZ010000009.1, forward strand.
GTTTTCTCTATTTGCTGCCGCACACCGATCGGTTTTCCACCGGTTTCGACCGGTCTAAGTCGGTCTAGGTCGGTTACTCGATTTTTTGTACAGCCCTAATTGAAGTGATCATCAGTCCACTTACTAAGATAAGTCTTATGACTCATATCATCTCATCTCATTTCATTATCTAAATACTATAAACATAAACAATTTTCGATTATAAATTTTTAACTTTTTCATCTCATCATTATCTAATCATTACAACTTTTCTAAATTTCTAAATAAAACACAAAAAACAATTCAATATTTTCAAATCTTAAAATAAAAATAATATTTTTATTTATAATATTTTTATTTAACGTTTTTCCTTTCCCAATATTTTATAAAATATCTCAATTTAAACTATTTTATTATTAATTATAAATTATTTTATTACTATTCATAAATCATCTCATATCATTTGAGTGTACAAACAAAATCTTAATACTGTAAAAGCCGAATGAAAGCTAATATATGTGGCCTTGTGGGCCAGTGATATTATCTCACCGTGAGCCCCTTTTTGCACAGACAAGACAAGCTGCGTATCCCCAAAAATGCTAAAATCCCTCCCTGTATGCCCCCACGTGCACCAAAAAATCAATACTTGGCACCAAAAATTTAGGGGTGGCCAGCGGGGCCCCGCCCCCACCCCAGCTGCCCCTCCCCACCCCGCCCCAGTGTGGTGGGGCAGATTACCCCGTCCACCAGATGCGGGGGGTGGGTGGCCCCGCTCGCATTTGGCACCCAAGGCGGGGGCGGGATAGGGGTGACCCCCACCCTGTCCCACATAATAATATATATATATAATTATATATATATAAGTATATATATATATATATATAAACCAGGCATGAAACGACGTCGTTTCATGTCTGGGTTTTTTTACTTAATAACAAATAACGAAACGACGCCATTTTGTCAATGGAAAAAAGGCATTGTTTCGTTATTTGTTTAGATCCCCCCACCCCCCACAAGCTCAGTTCACCCTACCCAGTACCCACTTTGAATCTCTCTCTCTCTCTCTGAGTCTTGCTTGGTCGCTCCCTCTCTACAATCTGCATCTCCATTACCGTCGCCGTCTTCGTAGCTGTCGCCATCGGGTTTTTGTAGCACCCCTACAAAAATTACAATATAAGATTAGAAAAGGCGATAACTTACGAACCAATGAAAGTAAAAGCAATCCTCCCTAACTTTTAACAAAAATGATTGGGGCACAATTTTTTTAATAATCATATTTTAAATAAGAGATATTTTAAATAAATTATAAATAATTAAAAAAGAGTTACTTTATATCATTAAAGTATCTTCTTTATAACTTATTGAACCATTTTTCATTTTCAATTTATCGTACTACCCCTTTTACATGTTAAAAAGCCTGTCATTGTGGGAGGGATATTTCCCACACGGCCCAAGATAGTTAGGCTTGGGCAAAACAATGAGGCCCATGGTAGCCCAGGCCTTACCCACCAGCGACCCCAGAACCAACAAAAAGACCCGAGTCTCCAATTGCATCAGCTGACGAGGGCCTGCGCCAGCAAGTGAATGGAGGACCCGGACGACCCTCCATTCTCTAACGAAGGGGACCAGAAGTGACTGCGTCATTCACCCACTGTCGGGACAGGCCCTAGAAGCCACACCACATTCAAAGCACCGCCTTAGGAGTCATGCCGCATTAAATACTAGACTAGGATAGACACGAGCAGGGCGGCTCAACTCTGACATGGGGAACATAATGTTCCCTCTGAACTTCATATAAAAGCTACATCTCAAGTACAAAGAACTCTCTCTAGACTAAGGGTGTGTTTGGATACCAAACATTCCTCAACACTTTCCAACTATTCTCGTACTTTTGAAAATACTTCACATGCCAAACAATTTAAAATACTCTCAATGGGACCCACAAACCCACTTCAATCTCTACTCATAACTATTCACAAACATTCTATAATACTTATCACTATTACATATAAATAAAAAATAAAATCACTATAATATTTATCACTATTAAATATAAATAAAATAAAATCACTATAATATATAAATAAAAAATATTTATCACTATTATATATAAATAAAAAATAAAATCACTATAATATATAAATAAAAGATAAAATCACTATAATATATAAATAAAAAATAAAAAAACTATAATATATAAATAAAAAATAAAATCACTATAATATATAAATAAAAAATAAAATCACTATAATATATAAATAAAAAATATTTATCACTATTATATATAAATTAAAAATAAAATCGCTATAATATAGAAATAAAAAAATATTTATCACTACTATATATAAATAAAAAATAAAATTCCTATAATATATAAATAAAAAATAAAATCACTATAATATATAAATAAAAAATAAAATCACTATAATATATAATAAATAAAAAATAAAATCACTATAATATTTATCACTATTAAATATTAATAAAAAATAAAATCACTATAATATATAAATAAAAAATATTTATCACTATTATATATAAATAAAATATAAAATCGCTATAATATATAAATAAAAAATAAAATCAATATAATATATAAATAAAAAATAAAATCACTATAATATATAAATAAAAAATAAAATCAATATAATATATAATAAATAAAAATTAAAATTACTATAATATTTATCACTATTAAATATAAATAAAAAATAAAATCATTATAATATATAAATAAAAAATAAATCACTATAATATATAAATAAAAAATAAAATCATTATAATATTTATCTCTATAATATATAAATAAAAAATAAAAACACTAAAATATATAAATAAAAATAAAATCACTATTATATATAAATAAAAAATAAAATACTATAATATTTATCACTATTATATATAAATTAAAAATAAAATCACTATAATATATAAATAAAAAATAAAATCACTATAATATATAAATAAAAAATAAAATCACTATAATATATAAATAAAAAATAAAATCACTATAATATATAAATAAAAAATATTTATCACTATTATATATAAATGAAAAATAAAATCGCTATAATATAGAAATAAAAAAATATTTATCACTATTATATATAAATAAAAAATAAAATCCCTATAATATATAAATAAAAAATAAAATCACTAAAATATATAAATAAAAATAAAATCACTATTATATATAAATAAAAAATAAAATACTATAATATTTATCACTATTATATATAAATTAAAAATAAAATCACTATAATATATAAATAAAAAATAACATTACTATAATATTTATTACTATTATATATATATATATATATAAATAAAATCATTATAATATTTATCACTATTATATATAAATTAAAAATAAAATCATTATAATATTTATCATTATTATATATAAATTAAAAAGAAAATCATTATAATATTTATCATTATTATATATAAAAGTAAAATAAAATCACTACAATATTTATTAATATTAAAAAATCACTATAATAAAATCATTATAATATTTATTATTAAAAATCAAATCACTATAATATTTATGGGACTCACACATTTTTCAACTACCTACTCAAAAGTCAACAACTCAACATACTTCACACATCCAAACAACTCAAAATACTCTCAATGGGACCCACAAACTCACTTCAATCTCTACTCATAACTATTTACAAACATTCTCAACACTTCTCAATACTTTTCAACACCCAAACATACCCTAAATTATTCTAAGTCAATGCTAAGAACGTGCAAGACTAACTTAGGCATTGAAAGTTCTCCAGACCACCCCGACCCCACCTTTTTCTTTGTGTTTGCAAGCAAAGCCCTCGACCCGAGTTGCTGGAACCTCATCCAGGCATACGAAACACGATGTTAACAGTGGCGCTGTCTTTGGATCTTTCCTATAGGCGTAAGCCGCGTAACGTGTCCTTTGTATGCCAGCGACGACCTATTCTCAAACAACTCGAGGATCTAAAGTCTTATTGGGGGACATGGAAGCGTGTTTTGCCAAAATGGAGCAGGTGATAAAAACCCTGACTTCACAAGTGGAAATGCTTCAGAAAGAGAACGAAGCCCTATAGGTGGACGCTACCAGGCTACTCGAAGACACTGAACCCAGCCATAATGGATAGGAGGAGTCGCAAGGCATGGGAGGGACGTACGCCAATGATGATGACAAGAAGAAGATGTAGCACGAACTTCGCAACCTCACAGACAAATACGAGGAGATGGCCAAGAAGGTGGGAGCCTCGTCTCGATAGACCAGATGCTCACTAGCACGAATATGCCTTACAGTGCGGAAGTGATGGCCATGCCATTGCCACCAAAGTTTAGGGTCTCCCAAATAGATCTGTATGACAAAGCCAAGGATCCTTTGGAGCATATAGACACCTTTAAGGCTCATATGACCCTACACAAATTTCCCAGAGAGATTGCATGCAGGGCCTTCCTATTGACCCTGAAAGGCGTGGCACAAGCTTGGCTCGCGTCATTGGCACCAAACTCGATCTATAGCTTTGAGGACCTAGCTCGCCTCTTCATCACGCAGTTTATGTCCAGCAGGAGGAGAAGACGCCCGAAGGCTTACCTCCTAACCATTAAGCAATGAGAGGATGAGAGCTTGAAGGCCTACCTGCCCAGATTCAACAAGGAGTCCATGACCACGAATGACCAAGATGAGAAGATCACTCTTGTCGCCTTGTTGGGCGGTATATAGCTCTGAAACCCATTTATGGTTGAGTTGGCAAGAAAGACTCCCGTCACACTGCGAGAATTCATGGAACAAGCTAACAAATTCATAAATGCTGAGGACACACTCCGAGCGCTGACGACGCCAAGAAAGACGGAGCTGGACTAGGCCAACAGAAAAGCCAAGACATCGGGGTCCAATACAAGACTATAGACAAGGCCAAAGGAGGACACCATGACAAACGGCTAGATGACTCTCGACCCACGAAGGGGTGGGCACCCAACATGATCGGGCCACATTAACAGTACAGAAGGAGAACAATCCCACTACTCGGGAAGTCAACCATTGGGATAGTGATCGCTGTTATTGCGCTTATCACCGTTCCGGAACTCATAATACAACTAACTACAAATCCTTTGAGGGAGAGAGGGAGATAGCAGTGTACCCAGCTCCCAGGTACCATGTTGGCCGGCAGGAGGAAAGGGAGCGGAGCCGGGGAAGATTCGCCTGGCCAAGAAGGAGTGAGATCCCAAGGAGGTGGGCAGAGTGGGAACCCCAACGAAACTGCTCTCGGTCGCTGCCTCGCAAAAATGTGTCCATGGGTGAGATCCAAACCATAGCTGGGGGGTTCGTTGGAGGCGAGCCCATTTACTCTGACAGGAAAGCTCACGCTAGAAGGGCGCGATTTGAGGAGGTATATTCACCTAAACACTGCCCTACCAAGCAGAGGAATAGTGAGCCTGCACCAACTGTCACTTTTGAGGAGGCCGACAAAGATGGGGTCATCTACCCCCATGATGACGCATTACTGGTGATAATGCAAGTGGCTAACTTCACTACCAGAAGAATCCTCATTGACAAAAGCAGCTCCGTAGAAATCCTCTTTTGGAATTCCTTCTCTCAGATGGAGATTGATCCCGATTACTTGCAACCAGCGCCCATGCCGCTGAAAGCATTCAAGGGGAGATGGTTCAGCCAGTAGGGACCATTGCTCTTTCAGTCTTGGCTGGAAAGGCCCCCTACACTGCCTCCACGACAACTGACTTCATAGTAGTGAAGGCCCCCTCCTCATACAACGCCATAGTGGAATGACCTACACTCAACAGTCTTCAAGCAATAACATCAATTACCACCTAAAGGTGAAGTTCCCATCCCCCAAGGGGGTTGGAGAGATCCACAGTGAATAGGTTGTGGTGCGAGAATGCTATGTGCAGGAATTGAACCCAACAAAAGGTGGGGTAAATGTAGTAGGAACCGTAGGCAACAACCGTTCCCCGCCACCTCCTCTCGAGTTCCAGCACAGTGGGGAAGAAGCCAAGAACAAGCCACTACCAAATAATCTCTTCGGGCCCGTATTAGCTCAAAGGCTCACAAGGAAGGACCTGCGACGCACGCGAAAGGACAAGTGTCTGCAGGAGTAATTTTGTTGAAAGTGTAAGCTGTGTTTGATTTTGATAATGTATACACTAAAAATGAAATTGTGATTGTCTCCCAGGATTATGATTCCTTTTATCCAAATCAACGAAGTGAGTCCAGTCTAATGCACAGCTCGACCTTCATCAAGTATCCAAGTCCCCAAGGCAAGTCCAGTCTAGCGCATTGCTCGCGCCAGTGAGGCTCAGCGAGGCGAGTTCGGTCTAACATACTGCTTGACCTCTGTATAGTCCTAAAGTGCCCAAGGCAAGTCCAGTCTAACATATTGCTCGCGACTGTAGGGGTCTCATCAAGTCTCCAAGTCCCCAAGATAAGTCCAGTCTAAAGCACTGCTTGTGCCTGCGGGGCTCAACGAGGCGAGTTCAGTCTAACGCACTGCTTGACCTCCATCCAGTCCCAAAGTCCCTAGGGCGAGTCTAGTCTAACATGCTGCTCACGCTTGTGAGGGTCAATGAGGTGAGTCTAGCCTAACGCACTCCTCGATCTTCATCAAGTCCCAAACTCTCCAAGGCAAGTCTAGTCTAACGTACTACTCGCGCGTACGGGGATCCCATCAAGTCTCCAAGTCCCCAGGGCGAGTCCAGTCTAACGTACTGCTCGCGCCTCTAAGAGTCAACTGGATGAGTCCAGTCTAATGCACTGCTCGATCTCCATCTAGTCCCAAAGTCCCAGAGTGAGTCCAGTCTAACGTATTGCTCGCACCTGCGGGGGTCCCAACAAGTTTCCAAGTCCTTAGGGAGAGTCTAGTCAAAAGTACTGGTCGTGCATGCAGGGCTCAACGAGGTGAGTCCAGTCTAACACACAGTTCGAGCTAGTTTAAAGGTTTACGAATCTAATCATCAAGCCTACAATTCTACGAGCTTAGAAGGTGAAGTCTATGAGGCGAGTCCAGTGTCACAAACTATTGACCTCCCTAATGAAGTTTAATCATCTCGCATCTAGGGGTTGTTTGTTTACGGCTATTGATCTACATTGCTTTCAACATTGTTATACTCCCTAATGGAGAAATTAGAGAAAAGGAAGCGAAAGGAGAGAGGAAGACATAGAGTTCAAGAAGAAGGGGAAGTATATTATTAATGCATATATACGACAAAGGACGCCAAAAAAAAGGGAGAAAGAAGAGAAGACTCGGAAGGAACGTAATCGGGGAAGACACCCAACATCAACCCACCGACGTCATGCTCCAGGGCAGCCACATCTTGGAGAATGGGACTTTAGGTCACCTCGCTGGTTCACCAGCGCAAGGTCCAGCATCCCCTCCAAGCCCTTGATATAGCCAAAGGACCTGGCCTAATCACGAACTATCTTGACCAACCCCAGCTGACCGCACAGACAGGGAACAAGGTCTTGAACATGTGGCAAATCGGGCTTCAGGTCCTGAACAACCAAGCTGCTAGAAAACACTAGACGATCCATCCCGCCCAGCCTGGCTTCTAGCACCTCCATGCGCGACATCCCTGCTAGCACTGCGTCATGGGCCCCCTACTATCTCATCCTCGACCTTCTTCAAGCGCTAGGCCTTGGACCCTATCCTGCCCTTCTTTTGCTTCAGCAACTCGGAGAGGGACTTGCCTTGGTCATGAAGTACGATCTAGTGTCGGAAAGAGTTTGAGGGAGAACAGACGACCTAGTTTTCCTCCTCAAAGGCCCTAGTCATCAATGGTGAAGGCCTCCAACTATTCCACTCCCTACAAAAAAAAAAAAAAAAAAAAAGGAAGAAGAAGAATGGGAGAGATAAAGAAAGCAAAATTCAAATCAACAACAAGAAAAGGTAGCGAAAGAAATAAAAGGGCACATAAGAGCTTACCCCAGAAAGGAATGTGTTAAACGTGCCTACCATCCCCGGATGGTCTTGGCATAGGATCCCTCAAACTCGGATCCAACTTGTGGAACCTCGCTCCCTCCGGCATCCTGAGCCTCATTAACCATCTCCCCAACACCAGCCCTGGCATCATCGCCTACCTTAGCCTCTGGGAAAACAATCTCAACCTCAGTTTCTCCTTCTGTTGTCGGCTCCTCAAGGGCTTCCCTTACTGCCACCTCAATCCCAGTCTTTTGTAGGACCGCGGCGGAGGCCGTGGTGGCAGCAATGGAGGTCAACAAGACCTCTGCCTTAGGAGAGACCACTGGAGCCTCATTGGCCCGAGACCTCAATCTCGAGCAAAATCACCAGGACCTCTTGGAAACCCTTGGAGTGGAGAGAGGAATGTTATTGGGTGCCACAACTAGAAAGAGAATGGAGACGAAATACGAAACAATAAGAGGAAAGGGGGGAGAGAGCAAGCAAAGGAGATTCAAGGGAGAGGGAAGAAACTGAAGATAGATGGACTCAAAGCCAAAAGAGACTTGTGGTTAAATAAACATTCGAGACCTTTGAAGTTCCCCAGACAACAAGAGAGCACGTGTTATAGAGGGGAGAGTGGGCTGACACATATCCCGTTATGCGCGTTGCACAAAGAGAGGTGGGAGAGAAACCGTTAAGACGTTCCAAGGAGAGGGAGCCAGACGAGCGCATTCTAGGGCAACATGGCCTGTGAGAAGAACACAATCAGGACACTTCGCAGGTGAAGAAATTCCTACTAAACCTGTTCAACAAGAATTTGAGGGGTAACTAGGAGGAATATTTCCCACCCGGCCCAACATAGTTGGCCTTAGGCAAAACAGTGAGGTGCCCAGGCCTTACCCACCAGTAGCCCCAGAACCACCGAAAAGACCAGAGTCTCCAGCTGTATCAGCTGACGAGGGGCACCTCGCTCAGAAAACCAGACAAAGGGGGACATATGGGACAGGTTGACTCTGATATCTTCTGCTACACTAAGCATTAAAGGGCCTGCGCAGACGACCCGCCATTCTCTGACGAAGGGGACCAGAATGATCGCATCGTTCACCCACTGCTGGGACGAGCCTTAGAAGCCACACCGCATTCAAAGCGTTGCCTCAAAAGCCACGTCGCATTTAATGCTCCGTCTCAAGACCCACACCACATTAAATACTGGACTAGGATAGACACGGGTGGGACGGCTCAACTCTGACACAAGGAATAGAATGTTCCTTCTGAACTTCATATAAAAGCTACATCTCAGGTACAAATAACTCTCTCTCTGGACTGAATTATTCTAAGCCAACGCTACGAACGTGCAAGACTAACTTAGGCATCAGAGGTTCCTCGGACCACCCTGAGCCCACCTTCTTTGTGTTTGCAGGCGAAGCCCCCAGCCTGAGTTACTAGAACCTCGTACATGCATACGAAACACGATATTAACATATTGTATTTTCTTTATTACCACAATAAACTTAATTGATTTTTTGACATTAAGATTTAAAGGTTTCCTATTATATATGGTTACTAATTCAGTAAGGCCCCATTTGGATTTAGAATTGATCTCAACTCATCTCATCTCATATAATCATTATAGTTTTATTAAATTTTCACACAAAATATAATAAATAATTCAACTTTTCAAAATCTAAAAAAATAATAATATTAAAAAATAATGTTCTAACAATTCAACTTTTAACTTTTATCTCAACTCATCTCATCTCATCTCATCTTAACTAATCTCATCTTAACTCATCTCATCTCAACTCACTATCCAAACCTCGCCAAAGCTAATTAACAAAATACTTCATGGTAATTGACTTCTCATTATTTGACTTTTTTATTTTCTTACACTTAAATAATTCCTCTACCATCAATTGATTATTATTTATCAATAAATAAATTATTCATTTTATTGTAGTTATGAACTCGTCCTTATCTACCCTTTGGATTACCTCTTGATTACTTAAATTATTCTCAGGCATTACGCGGGTTGACGACTATTATTATAGTATAAATAAAAGGCAGGCAAAAGGGACTTCTTATTCATCTCAACTCATCATTATAATTTTTTTAAATTCCAACATAAAATATAATAAATAATTCTATTTTTTCAAATCTCAAAATAATAATAATAATAAAAATAATATTCTAACAATATTTTATAATCTCAACTCAACTCAACTCAATTCAGTTCAACATCCAAACGCACACTTTTATATGTTCATCGTGTAGTATCCTGTCTAGACTTCCATGATGTAAGTTATGTTAACTTGTCTCGTTAATTTACTAGTAATGATATACCTATAATTTTTTACAACTCATTTTACAATCAACCAATACAATAATGCCGCTTCATTAAAAAAAAATAAAAAATCTCAGTTTTACCTAACTACCGTCAATTTCACGGAGAGTTGTAAGAGAATATATGGTAAGGGAATCATTTTTCTTTATTTATCCTATATAATTACAGTTATTTCCTTTGGTCCAAAACTTTACAACTTTCACTACTACTACATCAATTTCGGGCCATACCAACAACTGTTAACCATTTCATCCAAAAAATGGGTCAACAATGTATATGAATGAAGACAATAATGGCTTAGCTCATCTCCCAATCATTCACCAAATGTGATCTCCAGCCGAGCTAAGCTATAGTGAATTGCAAAACATCACATAATTATTTCGCAAGTTGGCTGATGACGAACCTCAACTCAAATCCATCATCCCTTGTGGAATTTATTTGAAAGAGAAGTGCTACAGTCACAAAAAAATTACACAAAAGTAATCCTACAAACTGATGTGGTTTCATATGATCCGCCGGATCTGTTTTACATTAAAAGTAACTTTACAATCCAACAAATCACATGAAGCAACATCAGTTTGTGGGATTACTTTTGTATAATTCATTTGTGGTCAGAGCATTTCTCTATTTGCAAATAACAATATATCACCATCTTTACTATTCCAAAATTAATACATAAACAAGGCTGCTAGTTTCTTTATCTACCATACGAAAAATGGTTTTTGCTGGTCTAGGGTATATAAGCCACGTGTAGACCATTTGAAAAGAAGTAAGATTCATTTGAAAAATCTATCTTTTTAGGACGAGTCACTTTTTTTCAATAGATTACACGAAACTTGCCTGCCGTAAACTTGTCCTACAACGATACATAAGCTTGAAAGTCTAACATGCATTTAAATGCATCTGAATGATTTTAAGCCAACCTACCTCTGTTTCTCTCTCTCCCGGAAGAAAGTGATATATTTTACAATATCCTTAACCATATATGTATCAGAAATAAGTGGGATCGCACTGTGCCCAAGAAGCTTATCCCCATTCCCTTTCATATCTTATCTTTGCCATTCCCGAACTTGTGGGGTCTTAACTTCGAGAACTTCGAAAGATCACTGATCAAGCACAATCCTCACTTAAGAAATACAGAGAAAGACAGAGAACTTTTATTTATTAACTTTGAATCATTGCATGCATGTTCGTACAGTTTCGTATCAAGATGCAACACTATAAAGAGTGAATGCACTGAATGGTACTGCAGCAGTACTGCTGAAGGCAGCAACTTTCATATATTTACGGTATGCGATTTAGAAAAAAATATAGCTCACTGCTTTTTTTTATACCGCTCACTTCGTAGCTACACATCACTTCAACCATTTAATGCTCCAAAATAGCTATAAAAATCTCACTTTCTTGCTAGCATCCCCAGATCCCTCTCTCTGTCTGTACTCTCCCTCTCTCTCTCTCTCTGTGAACATGAAGATAATGAAGGGAAAGATCGTCAGGGCATGCACGAACAAGTGGAGAAAACAGAGGAGTAAAGTCGTACCTTATGCAGCTTGTGAGTATTGCTGTCAATGGGTTCTTTGGCCTCCAATACTTGAAGAGAATTCTATTCCAAAAGATGTCCCAAAGGGTCACTTGGTAGTCTACGTGGGTGAGAACTACAAGAGGTTTGTAATCAAAATAACCATCCTTAATCATCCACTCTTCAAGGCTTTGCTGGATCAAGCACAAGATGAATACGATTTCACCACTGACTCGAAATTCTGCATCCCTTGCGACGAAAGTCTTTTTCTCAGTGTTGTTCGCTGCGCTAGCTTTACTGACGATCGGAAGATCTCTCTGTGTCTTTGTCTTTAGAAGTTCATGCTCAGGACCACGGCTGGGACCGGAACTCGGGAAATTTTGATTGATTCGGGTCGTGAAGAGAATGCATGCTGATATGTACCCTAATATGTTTTATGCCATGTAGAATTGTAACATAATTTTTATCTAGCTCTCACTATTGTTTATTCAGTTTTTTTGGGGTCGGTTATATAATCTAATTTTAATATGGCATGCATTATTTTGAAAGATATTCTATTCTCAAGTCGATGTCATGTAGAGCACAATATACATATCATTTAAATGATAAGATTTGATTTGTAATAGTCAAATTTTAAGATTTATCTTTCAAATCAAATTATGTCATTTAAACATTTTATTAAGTGTGTTCTACCCATTGACTTGAGACTATAATTTTTCTTATTTTGAATTAGAAAATCAGTTTGTTCTAGAGTACTAAAAAGTTGTACATCTAATCTATCATGACAAGTATAGTCAAATCCCATATCATTATAAAATTAAAGCTTTCTAAGTCATTTTAATTAATAATATTTCAATCTCTTGAGAGGAGAGTGCCACCTCAATTAATTACTTATGGGTCTGTAATTACCTAGTCTTGCATCCAAGCCCGATCAATGAACAAGCATAGTAGAAATTCTGAACTTATACAAGTCTGTTTGGCTACACAACTATTCTTAAGTATTCTCAAATACAAAATACTTTTCATTTTAAATTTTCAATTTTTTCATTAAATTTTACTAACATTCACAAATGTACTGAGATATTCTAAATATCTAAACAGGCCCTGTTTTCTTCAAACAAACACGTTGAACCAGCTGAACTCAACCACCCCATTGCCATAGTGTCGCGTGAACATGCATCCGCCACCTCCATGCTCGACGCTTCTTCTCTTTTTCAATGGTCACTCCTCCACCATGGGGTAATGTTCCCTCTTCCCCTCACTTGTTCTTTTCTTTGTCTCTGTTTCACCAAATGAATTAGGAAATCAAATAGACATAATAGGAAAAAAAAATTATACAATGTTATATAAAAATAAGGAAAATGCTACATACCCTGCTCGTTGATCCCATTTTCTCTTCCCATTTGACGTGGCCCCTCCACATTGCACTGCTTTTACTTTTTTTTCCCATGTTGCGTAAAACACATCCCCCCCTCCCCCGAGCTTGGTCTCCTTCTCCCCAGCCCCATCGTTTTCAACTTCGCCTCCCAACCCCATTGCAGATCAACATCGACTTCGCCCCTCAGTCCCATGAGTTCATCTGCCCTCCCCTCCATCTCCGACCTCATCTCCGACAGTGGACAAGGTAAATTTTTTTTTCTCTTCCCGCTTTGCATTATCCTTCTCCCCATCCCCATCAAGCTTTCCATCCCAGCCCCATTGAGTTTGTACATCCCAACCCCACGAGTTCGTCTCCCTCCCCTCCTCCATCTTTGAATGAATCTCCGACCGGCATAAGGTAAATTTTTTTTTTTACCTCAGTTTCCCCTGCACCGGCCAATCTCTACAATTTTTTATTTGTTTCTCTGGAACTTGCTTGGTCTTCTGATCGATTTTAAAATGTTGTTGTTTGATTTCCATTCTCTATCTTTGGAATTTTTTTTGTTCATTTCGTCTCTTTGTGGTTTTTTTACCAAGTGTAGTGGAATTTTGCAAATGTTATTTTTTTGGTGGGAGTTTGTTATGATCCTTGCTATGAGTCACTGTATTGTACTAAGGAAGTGAATGGAAATTGAATGATGGATACAGCTGTAAAAAAAGGGAATGCAACTGAAATGTTTGTGAAAATGCAAAGGAGAACCAAGTTTGTATTGACCACGGGAATGCTTGAAAATGCAAAGGAGAATCACAAGTTTGTATTGAACCACAACTGGAATTAAAATCCATGCTCTTCAACATGGGTTATTTCTGGGTTTCCCACTGTGCTAGTTGCAATCAAAATACAAATTAGATATCTCAATGAGTTTCAGCAAACCTCTTTAAACTATTGGTATGTATATTTCAGCAAACCTACTTCCAAAGAAACCACAGCAAAGAGGTATGTATATTTCATAATACTATTTTAGTTGCTTATGGATGCATGTTGGGATACATTTATATGTCGATGATCTTGCTTTTACATGATTTGAATTCCTCCCGAGAAAGTCATGAAAAGTGGACCCCAATTACTTCATGAAAAACTGATTATGGGATCTTTAGTCACAGAAATTTGGAATATTTTATGTACTCTCACAGACTGCCACTTTGCATGACTTAAAAAAAAAAGAGTACGGTACCTCAAGTTTATTGATTACCCTCACTTATGAATGAGGAAAACCATGGTTACAATGCCCGATACCTGAGGGTTACAAGTATATATATAAAAAATCCCAACCCAGGCATCAAAAATTACACTGCAAGGACATAAAAAACCTAAACAACCTGCAACTTGCAAAACAATACCAAGGAAACTCCTAGAAATACACTGCAAAGACATAAAAACCTAAACAACCTGCAAAACAAAGTTAGTACGCACAAACATTCAAATGAAACCAAAAGGGCATCAAACATGTGAAAAAGGTTAGAGACGAATACGAGAAAGACCTAGTTTGTCGAGCCGAATGATACCCTTCAAAAGGTGTGGTAAATGTCGCTCATCCTCATAACAAATATTATGCTCCTCTTCACCCTGACGGGCCAGAAGATCTATAGCTTGATTACCCTCACGAAATTGATGCAAAACTAGAATAACTTTGCTTGACTTGTATTACCACAGTGATCTAGTATTCATAACAAGTGTCTTCATTTCATAATGTATTGATTATTTTATATGTTATCACATAAGACGTGAAAAGCACCAGCAGAATGATAGCTCCTCAATTTGCTAATATAAATGCATGTCTTTGTACAAGCTTGTTGATAGTTCTCGTGTCTAGTTATGGAGTTGTCTTATTTTTTGTCCCACAAATTAAGTACGTTAGATTATGATTATTGTTCCAGTTTTGATCATTGACATAATTTTGGATTATATTATCTAAATCATATGTTACAATTGTTAATGTTAATCACTTAAGAAATGTTGATTATATCTCCTTTGACTTTCTACTTTTGAAGGGGCCTTATAGAACAATATTGACACAATATCTTAAGCACGTAGTAGCACTAGTAATATCTCACGCTCAAAGAACTCTTGGCAAAATGAATACCCAATATGCTTTTGTGGTATTAAAACATGTAGATGAACTGCCCATACGAAGGATAATGACTAGCGTCGATTTTTTAGTTGCCAAAACTTTGAGATATGTTATTTCACTCTTGTTTGCTAAGAAGTGAATGATAATCCTTGTTTGCTAATGCGTTGGTTGATTTTGCAAGCTGGGCATTCTTGAGGATATTTTTGTTGGTATGACCTGGAAATACCACCATATGACGAGAAGAGAATCAACCGTTTAAAAACTGAACTTTAAAAGATATAACTAGCAATGAATATCCAAACAACTCTACATCAACTAGAAACAGAGATTGAGAGGCGCAAGAGAGGTTGAGAGAGTCATTGTAGTTTTAGTAATTTCAATGTCATGGGTACTTTGTTTAGGCATGTTTTTTGGAAAATTCTAAGACAATTGTGAAAATCTGTACAAAGTTTGCCAACAAGGCGACACAATTCAGATGCTAGTGCCACGGGTCATCACAGCTCATCAACATTTCCTCACCTCAATTCAGAATATGTAGAATCCTCTAGAATAAATCCAAATGGGTGATGTGTAATTTTGTCTAAATATTTGTCTCAATCTATTAGTATTCGATTCCCTCATTCCCACATGATTGTACATTGCTATATATAGACATACTTTGTTGTACTGTAAACAACACAAAGACTAACACACAGACAGCTTTTTGGAGTTAATGTTGCTGAAAGAATCATGAAATCTCATGAGAAGCTTCATCATCCAGTCAGGTTACTGGTTTTCTAGGACATTTTAGAAGACACTTTGCATGCTTTTAAAAGACTCTTTGTCAACCTGCTGATTCCAATACCGTTAGAACCATGGCTTGAATGCAATGATATGGTTGTAATTTGGCTGCAAAATGCTATGTCCATAGAAATAAAAAAATAGTGTTGTGTATGTTGAAACTGCTCATGCCCTTTGGTTTGAGTTGGAGCAACGATTTGCACAAAACAATAGACCTCAGATTTATGAGTTGAAACAGTCCATTCACTCCCTTTCTCAAGGAGATGATTCTATTAGCCTATATTTTTCAAAACTGAAAAGCTTACTCGATGAACTTGTGAATTTTGAAACCATACCCTCTTGCACCTGTGGTGCCATGAAAACTGTCCTAGAAAACTAGCAACGTGACTGGATGATGAAGTTTCTCATGGGACCTCATGATTCTTTCAGCAACATTAAAGCCCAAGTCATTTTGATTAAACCACCACCAAGTCTGAGTGAGGTTTATGCCCTTGTTCAGCAAGAAGAAAAATTAAAACAAATTTCCAACCCCACACCAACATTGATTTTCTTGCCTTTGCAACCAAGTCAAATTTCTCCAACCGAGAACCCTCCAAACACTTTGGTTTTCAACAAAGGGATATACCTTTTGTACTCATTGCAAAATTCCTGGCCATTCTCTAGAGAAATGTTTCAAAGCCAACCCCAATTTAAAAAAACACATCTGCACTCACTATAATCTTGATGGGCATACTGTTGACAGGTGTTACAAGCTTCGTGGCTATCCTTCAGGCCATAAGCTTTACAATCGGGACAAAGGCAATGACTCTTTTGCTAACCAAATCAGACTACCTGACCGAGAGCAGCTCACTGATGACTCAAAAGTTGTTCTAACTAAAGAACAATATCACCATCTTATAGCTTTGCTGCAATCTCAGACTTCACCACCTTCTGTTAACCAAGGGTAGAGTCCTACCACAAATTCTCAACCATCCTCTTCTGCCATGGCTGGTATTTCATTATATCTCTCAGTTTTTAATACAAAATTTTCAAACTCAAAAGTTCCATGGATGATAGGCACTGGTGCTACAGATCATATGATCTGTTGTACCTCCCTTTACACCTTAGAACCTACCAAAGTTTATTTCCATGTTAAAATACCAACTGGTAACCAAGCCAAAGTCACACATCAAGGCACAATCCAACTTACTAATTATGTTACCCTCAAGAATGCTCTCTGCATTCCCTCTTTTAATTTTAACCTCCTTTCAGCAAGAAAACTAACTCAAGACATTAATTGATGTTTCATTTTCTTTACTAATGAATGTTTTGTGCAGGACCTTTCCTCTTGGAGCACGATTGGGAAGGGTGAGGCTCACAATGGCTTGTATCATTTCAAGTTGACAACAGTACCTCCTACAACCCTTGCTGCCACCTTCTCTATTTTACCTTGCATTTCATATTCCATTTCTAACTTTGTTTCCTACACTCAATCTGAGCATAGTTTATGGCATTGTAGAATGGGACATCTCTCTAATTCTCGACTCTCATTGTTACAAAAACAGTTATCAAATCACAAGTTTAAGAATGAAATTCCTCCTTGCAATACTTGTCATTTATCTAAATATCATACACTTCCATTTCCAATTAGTCAAAACCGAGCACAACACCCATTTGATATCATTCATTGTGACATATGGAGACCTTGTTCTCATATCGCACTTGATGGTACTAAATACTTTTTTACTATTGTTGATGACTTCACAAGATCTACATGGCTTTATCTAATGAATAACAAATCACAAACTAGACCAATCCTTCAATTTTTTTGCTCTCTTGTAGAAACTCAATTTCAAACCAAAATTAAAACCATTCATTCAAACAATTGAATTTGCCATGACTAATTTCTATATGAAAAAAGGTATCATTCACCAAAGAAGTTGCGTTGCAACCCCCAACAAAATGGGATTGTAGAACGCAAACACCAACACATATTAAATGTGGCTCGAGTATTAAGATTTCAATCCAACATTCCCATTTCTTATTGGAATGAATGTGTTATGATTGCCACCTATTTAATAAACCGAACCTCCCCAACCTTCAAAATCAATCTCCATATCAACTACTTTATCGGACCATACCAACCTATAATCACTTAAGAATTTTTGGATGCCTATGCTATGCCTCTACATTGACACATAATCATCAAAAATTTGATTCCCGTGCTAGAAAATGCATTCTCCTAGAATATCCCTTTGGGGTGAAAGGATATAAATTATTGGACTTAGACAATAAATCTGTCTTCATCTCCCGTGATGTAATATTTCATTAACAAACCTTTCCTTTTAAGGCAAACATTACCAATTCCACTTCCACTCTTCCCTCTTCCACTCCTATGCCACCACTCGACTTAGACATTACATCTCCACCAGATTATGAATCATCATCTCACTCACCAACCCCTCCATCACCTCCACCCTCCTCCTCACCAACCATTACTTCAACAGCTCATCATCCAGCTCCTCAAAAATCTGATCGACCCAAGAAACCTCCAGTTTATCTGTAGGATTACTACTGTCAACAAGTTGTTGGGCCTCATCCTTCACTGTCCAGCTCCAAAAGAAAAAGTACTTCACATAATTCTCATCCTTACCCCTTATCATCTGTTCTATCTCATGCATAATTATTTCCTCAACATCCTGTTTTTTCCACTTCCATCCTTAAAGAATCTGAGCCAACCTCCTATAAACAAGCAGTACAATTTTCTGAGTGGCGTAAAGCTATGGATAGTGAAATTGCAGCTTTAGAGTTGAACAACACTTGGGACATTGTTGATCTTCCTCCAAGCAAAGTAGCTACTGGTTCAAAATGGGTTTACAAAATTAAGTGCAACTCAAATGGCACAATCGAAAGACACAAGGCACGATTGGTTGCAAAAGGATACACACAACAAGAGGGACTGGACTACCATGAAACATTTTTCCCAGTTGCCAAGCTTGTCACTATCAAAACACTTTTGGCACTCGCTGCTATCAAAGGTTGGATTCTCCACCAGTTTGACGTTAACAATGCCTTCTTACATGGCAAATTGGAAGAGGAGGTCTACATGAAAATTCCTCCTGGATACTTGATTAAAGAGAAAGACAAAGTTTTCCAACTGAAGAGAAGTTTATATGGCGTTAAACAAGCTTCTCGGCAATGGTATGCCAAATTCTCATCCTCCTTAATTAGCTTTGGTTTCATTCAATCAAGAGCTGATTATAGTGTCTTCACCAAATAATATGGCCTCTCTTTTATTGCCTTACTTGTATATGTCGATGGTATAGTAGTGGCCTCTAATGATTCACAAGTTGTTTCAGACCTTAAGCAATTTTTGGATACTAAATTTAAGATCAAAGACTTTGGGTCACTCAAGTATTTTTTGGTATTGGAGATAGCTCATAATCCTACTGGTATTCAAGTCTGCCAGCGCAAATATGCACTAGATATCTTGCATGATTCCAGTTTGCTTGGTTGCAAACCGAGCTCCACTCCAACGGATTCTAACCTCAAACTCTCAAAAGATGAAGTCGCACTTCTACAAGATCCAACTTTGTATAGAAGACTTATGGCAGACTTCTATATTTTACAATTACTCGACCTGACTTGAATTATTCTACTCACTTGCTCAGTCAATTCATGGCAGAGCCCCTCGGCTCCCTCACCTTCAAGTAGCATATATGGTGTTGAAATATGTCAAAAACTCTCCAGGTCAAGATTTGTTCTTTCCTTCTTCTTCCACTTGTCACCTCACTGCTTATTATGATTCAGACTGGACTTCTTGCCCCGATACCAGAAGATCCACCACTAGTTATTGTGTGTTTCTTGGTCAATCTCTCATCTCATGAAAATCCAAGAAGCAAACAACCATTTTCAGAAGCTTTGCTGAAGCTGAATACCGATCAATGACAGTTACCTCTTGTGAAATTGTATAGTTGAAGTATCTCCTAGCTGATCTCAAAGTTCCACACTTAAAAGCCTGCTACCTTGTACTGCAAAAACCAAGCTGCCTTGCAGATTGCAGCCAACCCCATTTTCCACAAACACACTAAACATATTGAATTAGATTGTCATCTAATTCGTGACAAAATACAAGAAGGAACAATCTCTACTACATATGCTCCATCCAACTCCCAGTTGGCTAACCTGCTTACCAAACCTCTTCCATCTCCATTATTGTCTTCTCTTTTGCTCAAGATGGGAGTTCTTGACATCCACTCTACATCTGGGGGGTGGGGGGTATTAAAATATGTACAAAGTTTGCCAACAAGGCAACACAATTCGAATGCTAGTGCCATGGGTCATCACAGCTCATCAACATTTCCTCACCTCAATTCAGAATATGCAGAATCCTCTAGAATAAATTCAAATGGGTGATGTGTAATTTTGTCTAAATATTTGTCTCAATCTGTTAGAATTTGATTCCCTCATTCCCAGATGATTGTACATTTCTATATAGACATACCTTGTTGTACTGTAAACAACACAGAGACTAATACATAGACAGCTTTTTGCTTATTTTCTCTGCTTTTCTCAAATTCTGTTAACAATAAGTAATCTATGAAGTTAATTTCATGTAATCTTGTGTCCTCATGTAGTACTGGGTACCTTAATAGCACTCCTATGCATTTCGCAGTTCAATATTGTTATTGTAATCCAAATTGCATGATTAGGATTATGATATTGCATCAACAAAGAGTTACAAAAACCAGAGTGCTTACATCAATGGAGGAAAACCATGAGTGCTAACATCAACAAAGAGTTACAAAAACATATTCAATAAAATCCTAAGATTACAAAATTACAAAATTGTAACCAAGATTACAAAACAGGTATAATTAATGATCTAAACACGTCATTGTGACCAAGATTACAAATTTTTCTCATGGCGTCTACCAATCAGAAAGCACTGAAGTCCCGATGAAAAGCCTCCGCAGTGTTGTCCTATAGGGGCATAAAAAAAATGTTAAAAATGGCAACGCAATTACTAAAAAGATTCCCAAAATAATATAGTTTTACATTACCTGTGAGTGATGACTAGTCAAAGGAGTTGAAAACATTATGGCGCATGTGTCTAAACTTGACTTTATTGATCCTAGTGTTAAAAGCATAATTTAAAAATAAATTAAATAAGAAACAACAAAACATTCAAACTAAGTGAATCGTAAATTTAGTATACAACATTAATAAAAACAAACCTCAGCTTCGTTGTGGTGCAATCGCATTTTCATACTGGATTTCTTAATACTTTTCTCTTAGACAGTGATCTTCCCTTACTCCGAACTACCAATGGACATGTCGTGCCCTCCATGGAAGTAGTTGTATCGACTTTGTTGCTAGTATCATGATCAGCTATACTAGGGTACAGTGACTTCAACTGTTCTATCTGGCTAATCAAACACAACTGCTCTCGGCCTTTGAAGCATTGGAACACAGTTCATAGAAGCAATTTTGGATCATATCGTACCTTTGCACATCATCAATGCTACTAGTGACGTAACTACTTTTCACGAAGGTGTATTTTCGCTTAACATCTTTCATCCACCGATTCAAAATGTATTTTGATGGTATTGTATGTTGGCCCATCTGAGTTAAGACACGGAGAGCGTGTCTGCACAAAATACCCCTAAACTCAAATAACTTACAACTGCATTTCACATCAAGGGGATCTTGATCAACTTCCATATTAAAGATTACATGTTTTAATAAGTCATTACCAACTTGAACTTCATCCACAACAACTAACGTATATCTACCATCCTCACACCCCATCTCCTTAGTAGTCAAATATAGAAATCCTCGCAATTTCTCTTGTACTTCTTTGAATTTAGTAAGAGTATATATACTTTGAAATTGCTTCTCAAGAGGATAGCGACTGATGCAAGGGCCGAATCATACTAGTCAACAAATTGCTTTAGAGTAATTCTAGAGTAAACGTTGTCGTAAAAAAATGTATTCATTCATTCACTCCGCTATGTAGTTGACATTCCTGCCCAGAATGTGTCTCTAACATAGGCTGGCACCCAATAATGTCGATCACTATACAGTGATACTAACCATGCATTCTCATGCAAATCATATGTATCGAGCATACGGCACCAATGTTCCTCAAACTCATGCTGGACTGAAAGAGTCATACACACACCTATGTATAGTGCTCTTGATTTCCCCATATCGACAATGTGATCCAAATTTCTCATGAAACTTTTTTCATTATATGCCACAAGCAAAATCGATGCCTAGAAGTTGGAAACACCCTCGAGATTGTAATTTTCCTGACCTTATCTTGGTTTGTGATGATTGCATTTGGCGGTTGGTTACTCATACACTGCAACCATGACTCAAATAACCACTTGAATGTATCTGCGTCCTCACTAGATATCAATCCGCACCCAAGTAGGATTGACTACCCATGGTGGCAAAAGGTGCAAAAGACATTTTATACGCATTAGTCAGATATGTTGTATCAAATGTAATCACATCTCTGAATGATTCATACACAGCTCTACTTAGGGCGTCTGCCCAAAACAAATTCTTTAACCGCATCTCATTGTCAACATCTATCTTATAATAAAACTCTGGATTTATTTTTTGCATATCTTTGAAACAATTACATAGAGCTACACCACCTCCAACCCCAAGGCGAAATCGTCATGCTTTGTCAATGTAGTTTCGACACTCCTCCCCGAATGTTACATTCTCATAACCCCCCGCCTCAACAACCACAAACTTGAAATTTTTGGACAACCTTATTCCTGCCTCATCATTTATTTCAAACCTCTTAGCAACACGATCATTAACCTTCTTAAAGCATCTGAAATGTCTTGTCTTTCCCGGACTACAAGCGTATGTGTGATCCAATATCACCTTAGATATAATATATCTACTTTCATCATTGAATACCGCATTAATCCTAGCCTAACACCCCATCTTTACTGTTTTTCTTGGTTTCATAATATTGGGAGCCCTACTCTTTGATGTGCCTCCTCGCGCACATACCTAGCAAAACCATCTTAACGTCTCATCGTTATCCTGTCTAATATTCCTTTTGGATACCCCAGACCCCTTCTTCTTACCATACTTCATATAGTAAGCATGCACTTCTTCAACAGATGAAAATTGCATTTCAACCGTAGGTTCTTCAATAGTTTCATCACCTCCAATCTCCTTATCAATTTCTACCTCATCACACTCATTATTTTAATATTCTATGTCGGCATCCATTGCAATGTTCAAATTGTCTACAAATATACAACATGTGAAACAGGGATATTAAAATAAAGTTTTATGTGTTGTAATATAAAAATAGTCAAACATGAAGAAGCCAAAGCTCAATTTTACAAGTGGAACATGCCACTCAACCCACAATTTTACAATCACAAACAGACAAAGCACGAATCTGCCAATGTCTTTGAATCCTCTAATACTTTCATGCAAATTCTGTTGTGGCATTTTGTTGAGCACTTGGTGCTTAAAAAATCACTTCATTTGTCTACAACAAAACTCAACAACGATTCTCAACCACAAACAAAATAACATTTGCAAAATTCCAATACACAGTAAAAAAAACCACAAAGAGACAAAATGAACAAAAAAAAATTTCAAAGATAGAGAATGCAAATCAAACAACAACATTTCAAAATGCTCAGAAGACCAAGCAAATTCCAGATAAACAAAAAAAAAATTGTAAAGATCAGCCGGTGCAGGGGAAACTGAGGTAAAAAAAAAAAATTACCCTATGCAGGTCGGAGATTCCTTCGGAGATGGAGGGGAGGGGAGACAAACTCGTGGGGCTGGGATGGACAAACTCAATGGGGCTAGGGACGGTTAACTCAATGGGGCTTGGGAGGGCAAACTCGATGGGGCTGGGGAGAAGGAGAATGCCAAGCGGGAAGAGAAAAAAAAAATTTACCTTTTCCACGATCAGAGATGAGGTCGGAGATGGAGGGAAGGGGAGATGAACTTGTGGGGCTGGGGGGTGAAGTCGATGTCAATCTGCAATGGGGCTGGGAGGCGAAGTCAAAAACGATGGGGTTAGGGAGAAGGAGACCAAGCTCGGGGGGAGGGGGGATGTGTTTTACGCAACGTGGAAAAAATAAAGTAAAAGCAGTGCAACGTGGAGGGGCCACGTCAAACGGGAAGAGAAAACGGGATCAACGAGTGGGGTCTGTAGTATTTTCCATAAAAATAATTTTCCTAGTCTTAAAAAACTTTTACGTCAGACTTGGGAGTTAAAAAGATATAAAGTTTATTAAAATGTAGGGTAAGTTTTTTAGTGTTATAAAACAACCTCTAGGCATATTTTATTAATTTATTTGGAGGCACCTATGATTTCTTTTAAAATGTTAAGAGTTAGGAGGTTATTTTGAAAAGAGTTCTACTACGTACAGTCACTTTCATACATATTTTTTGCGCACTTTATTGATGTGATTGGCTAAAATAATTATTTTATATTAAAAAAATATGACGCAACCAATCACATTAGTGGAATGCGGAAACAAATACGTAAAAGTCATTGCACATAGAGTTTTTATTTTGAAAATCCGCATACGAAAGAATCTTTCTAAAACCCTTTTAAGGATTGGCGAGAGGAGTTTGAGTTTTCACTGCAGCAGAGTCAGGTTTTTATAGGGAAAAATTGAATTGATTGGTCACAGGTGATGACTTAGGATTACCCAAAATAGATCCCATAGGACCATTCTTGGAAACACCTCCTTCAGAATTCGGTTGATGGAAATCTATAGAATTATTCCTCGAAGACTTCTTAGTACTCAAAACGTATTGCTCTTGGATTTTAGCTAACCCAAAAGCATTATTCAATGAAGTAGGATTCAACATCCTTACAGGCAATCCGATCTCATCACGCAAGCCACTCAAGAAGCAACTAAGGTCATTTTTTTTTTTCTGAAACCCTTTTATTTTATTGGACAGCAACTCAAACTTAGCTTTATAATGAGTAACAGAGCTTACTTGTTTTAATCTTGTAAGAGCCTCCATTGGATTATCATACGCTGATGATCCAAGCCTGATCGCATAGCCAGAGTAAACTTCTCCCAAAAATGAAAAGAAACAGCCTCACTTGCATCTTGGAACCAAATAAGAGCCTCATCATCCATATAAAACAATGCAAAGAACAATTATTTACCTTGGCAGTACTTGATGATAAAGAAAATATTGGTTGGCTCTGTAAATCCAAGCTGATGGATTTCTACCACCAAATCTTGGAAAGTCTAACTTTATACCTTTTACAAAGGCTTTGTCACCCATGTCACGATGCAAAACTTCACCCACACCTTCATTTACATCATTACAGCCAAGATTTTGAGCTTCTGGAAAGTTTCTTGCCATCTGGCCATTGCCTTCTGAATTATTGCAAGAGATTCTAGAAATGTGTTGCAGCAACTCAAAAAACCTATTTTCTTATGTCTCCCTACCATTCTGAATGTTTCTTGCTGTTAAACTAATACTGCAATAGCATCTTCCATTTGTTTCTACTGCCTTTCTTGTTGTTGTCAAAAATGGTTCACTGAATCTACAATCTGAGCATAGGATCGCTTACCCTCTACCATGGTACACTGACAAGCTAATACCAACTGTGATGGGCACTTCTTCTGCAAGCAGAATTAGACTACTTCGAGGGAGTCAACCTCCAGAAATAGGATGATCAAAACGACAATGTTTTACAATGTCGCATAAAGATATCTTAAGATCTATCTTAGAGAAGCGAATAAGACAATCTTGTGTGGTGATTGTTTGCATATTAGATGCGCTGCACATATTTTAAATTTAATTGTTTCTGATGGCTTGAAAGATGTTGATGACTCAATTGTACGAGTCAGAATAGCTGTGAGATTTGTGAGATATTCTCTTGTTAGATTGGAGAAATTCAAAGTTGCTACAAGGAATGCGTGCATAACCTCCAAGAATGGCTTTTGTACTGGCATTCCTACAAGATGGAACTCAATCTTCTTGATGTTGGAGGTGGCTCAAGAATATAAAGCAGCTTTTGAATTATTGGGTGATGAAGGCATCCAATATATCAGATATTTTGATGAGCACGGGGGATTAGGAAAGCCTATTGATGATGATTAGGAGGTGATTGCTATCTTTGTAGATTTTGTAAGGCTTTTCTACGATGTGACATTGAAAATATCTGGTTGTTTGTACCCTACATCCAATGAGTTCACTCAACAAATATGTAGGGTGAAAGAAGAATTGGATGAGATGTGTATGAGTGACCATACTAGGATGCGGAAGATGACATTGATGATGAGAGTCAAATATGACAAGTATTGGGGAGATTTGAGTAAGTAAAATATTTTGTTATTTTGGTTGTTGTTCTTAACCCCCAGCTCAAAATTGATGGCATGGTATTTGATTTGGGACTTGTGCAGGGGGCCACATTGGGCTGAGCTTATTGGGGGCATGGTTAGAGACACCCTCGGTAGATTGCTTGATGAGTTTACCATGATCAGGGGTGGTAGCGCACCTACACCTACACCTACCCCAGCGCCTCCTCCAGAAGTCGGGATGGGGAAAAAGCGTAGGTTGGTGTGGCCCAAAACCTCTCATAGAACCCCAACTAGTCCGTCAATCTACAGAGAATCTAGAGAGGCGAAGTCGGAGATAGACCGATATTTGGTAGGGGATCTTCTCCCATATACGGAAGGGTTTGGTATATTAGCTTGATGGAAGATCAATGTCGTGAAATATCCCGTTCTTTGAGAAATAACCCGTAGTATTTTGGTCATCTTTATTAGCACCGTAGCCTCAGAGTCGGCCTTTAGTACCGGAGGGCGCATATTGGATCCATTCCAGAGTTTTTTGTCCCCTACCATTGTGGAGGCATTGATTCGCATGCAGAATTGGATCTAAGGGACTCAAATTCATGTTCTGGATGTTCTTGACTTTAATGAGGCTGACGAGGAGGAGAGTGTGATCAGCTTGGATCTGGCAATCATTGATTTCATTTTATTATTGTGATTTATTTTATTTATATTCATTTCATAGGTATTAATTTTAAACTTAATTGTTGTAGCTATACATGATATGACATCTACCTCCACTGCAGTATGACTTCACCATATTGGACCCCAACCCACCATTGTCATTTGCCATAGGTTTGTACATAGTACAATTTGTATTATCCCTTAATTTGTTTTCGTATTTATCTAATTGCTTTTATAATCTTATTGTCATACAGTCATATGCGCACCTCAAGCCTCAATCCTAATTCCAAGTCGAAATTCAAATAATATATTCTCAATGTCGCATCTTGATCTCATCTCATCTTGGTTAGTCAGGTTTTAATTTATAATTTTCTTAGTTGTTTCTTGTTTATAATTATTATTTATATTCCTATTCAATTGTTAATATTTCAGATTTTATGATGTCACGACTCATAGCAAGTAGCACACCCCCGCACCCCAGTATCCGGAAGGAGTACCCCACCCCCGCACCACGGGGGCGGGTGCTGGGGGAGAAAACCCCACCCCAGTCCCATGCAGGGCTGGGAGGAGGTGCCCCCGCACCGTATGGTGCGGGTAGCACCCCTAATTTTGAATACTGTTTCGATTAAGGCACTCGAATGAAATATTTCGATATCGGTATCGTTTCGGGATAGACTATATATAAATAAATTAATTATATATTTATAAATTATATTTCAAAATAACATCAATACAAGTCTTAAAAAGTTAAAATACATATTTATAAAACTCAATAATACTTTAAAGTTCTCAATCCAACTATTAAAAAAAATAATCACTCATTTTCATCATGGAAAAATGTAGTAAGGATTTGATTTTCAGTTCTCAAGAAAATGAGATTAAAAAAAAGTTAAGAAAATAGTTTTCAGATATGAGAATTTGAGTGAAAATTATAAAAATATACTAAAAATATAAAAATACAAAATTTCGGCCGGTACACTGAAAACCGGCCGATATGGATCGAAATGACCGGTATTTGACCCGTACGAAACATTTATCTTCCCTGTGCCGGTTACTAGTCTGGCACGGTAAATACCGGCCGATATGGCACGATATTTAAAACTTTAATTTTAAGAGTTAGAGGTTATTTTGAAAATCTAAATACTAAAGAATCTTTCTAAAACCCTTTTAAGGATTGGCGAGAGGTGTTTGAGTTTTCACTACAGTAGAGTCAGGTTTTTATAGGGAAAAATTGTCCAACAATCTTATTTTCATTGCTAAAAAGGCATTATCTATAACTCAAATATATCTCCTCGCATTTTGTAATAATTCTAACCAAACTTTTGCTATGAGAAATTCTCCTTTGGAATCAGTCTGTACAGTAGACTAGTTATTTTCTCGTACTGGGTCGCTAATTTGAATGAAATCCACTATAGATTGCAACGGAAATGCCCATTGCAATTGAGAATATAAAATCCCAAGGGCCAAGACTTCACGAAAACGATTCCATACAATACCTACTACAATTATTTCGTTGCAAAAAGTTATTTGCAACAAACATATCCATTGGAGCCTTTCATTGCAAATACGAAACATGGATTCATCGACGACCATATATTATTATATCCTTCTAATATTTTGCACATTACCAATAGTTCGACTTTCTTTGCAAAGTGCTTGATATTACCCACCACAGCTTTTTTTCCTTACAAATAAATTTATTACTAACATATTTAATTTCCTTTTTCCTTGTAATTATGTTTAATAACAACGACATTGTTTTTCGATGCAAAATTTAATCTATTACATACCCACGACATAGATTTGCAACAAATAATATAGTAAATTAGCCATGATTCTATTTTACTTGCAAATAATTTTATCACCGATGAGATTACTTTCCTTGCAATAATCTTTAATAACAACACGTATTTTCGAAGCAAATGTAATTTATTACCCACAACATAGATTTTCAAAAGAATCTATTTCCATGTAAATAATATTGTACATTAGCAACGATTTTAGGCTGCGTTTGGTTCCCAAACTCAGCTGAGTTCAGTCTAATTTTAAACTGAGTCTAATATCTAAACACTCAACTCTCAAATTACTAAACTTATCCCAACTCAAAACATTCTTACACGTGAGACTCATAACCTTTTTCAACTTAAAACATCTTTATACGTGGGACCTACAACCTTTTTCAATTTTTCATAAAAAGTACTAAACTCATTTTAATATCCAAACACACTTTAAACTCAGTTTAGATGGGCCCCACATAACTCACTCCACTACTCAACTCACTATTATTCATAAAAAATTCAGCTCAGCTCAACATCCAAACGCAACCTTACTTTTAATGATCTAGTTTAGGATGAAGCTTTGATTTAGGAGGAATGTTGTGATCTATGATGGTATTTTCATGCCTCCAAATATTTTGGCCAGTCAAGCTGTGGAACAACTGCATGAGTCTCAAGCAGAAACTGCCAAGGAGTCATTGCTGTCATGAGGGCACCTACAGTCTTTTGTTCAAATCCAACTACAACTGAAGCTCAAGCAGCACTTACAGCTTGTATTTTTATTTTGTAGAGATTTGGGTTTATCAAAAGTTATACTGGAACGGGATGCAAAAGTGGTTCTTCATGGTGTTAATAAATCTTAAACAAATCTCAGCATCTATGGTCACTTAATGGAGGAAATCAAGCTTTTCTTCCATGGGAATGCTGCTTGGCAGATTCAATATGTTCGAAGATTGCTAATCATGTTTCTCACGTGTTAGCTAAGAATGCATTATCTTGTAATCATGTATAAATAAATGAGGAAGAATTTCCTATTTGTATCCGAGATCTTGTATTATTGTCTGAACTGATTTCAATTTAATGAAGCTCCGTTTCATTTAAAAAAAAAAAACAGAAGAAAAGGAATTTGATACAATAATTAGACTTTGTCATATGTAAAGTATAAATTCAGTACGCTAAATTTACTTCAGCTACATTAAAAACAAGGGCACATAAGTAAATCAACTTTAAACAAGAAAAACTATCGCACTGCAAATATCATTTTTCAGAGCAGAGGCTTACACATGATATTCAGCCATGGAAAAATCGAGAGCTTACGATATCGTGCAGAGCTAGAAGTGATTGGGTGGTCGTCACCCACGACAGGGCAACTGTTTTCGCTTCCTCCGTGGCACAGTGGTAGAGCACCGAGGTGAGTGAGAAGAGACTCAGCTTGTTTGAGAGAGGAAACGGTGGAGGAGAGAGAGAGACAGACGTTGAGGCTAACCGAGGTGGTGCAAGGGTGACAGGGATCGAACAGTTGGCCAGCGACTTCTGTGATTGTCTTTGTGAATTCCAATGAGATGGATGGCGTTGGCGACGGAGTGGGCCACTGGGTGTACCATTTCAATTGTTCTAGGTGCTACATAAAGAAACGCACAGAAGATGTTTGACAGAAAACCTCTACCAGACTTGTATTTCACACCCTATGCTGTATACAGGCGTACATTGATATTTATAGACTAACAATCACAACGTATTGACTAACAGAAAATATTCTAGAATGTATTCAATCAATTATTCCTTATAGGTGACGTGGCTAGGAGATGATTTCTCTACTATGCTTCTCGGTTGTTCATGAGTCTGTCCAGTAAGCTTGGCTGAGTCAGTTGCTAAAGGTGCCTTAATATCCCCCCTCGATGCAAGTGGGACAGGTAGGACTGTGAGGCTTGACCGTAGAGTGCAAAACCTTGCAGCAGAGAGAGGTTTGGTGAGAATGTCAGCCAGCTGGTCTTTACTCGACACAAAGGAGACTTTGAGCATCTTGGCAGCCACTCGTTCTCGCACAAAATGAAAATCCAGTTCAACATGTTTAGTACGAGCATGCATAACAGGGTTAATAGACAGATATGTGGCCCCAATATTATCACACCATAAAGTGGGACATGTGTTAGAGAAGATCCCAAGTTCTTTTAACAAGGACTGAACCCAAAATTAATTCACAGGCTGTATTTGCAACAGCTTTATATTCAGCCTCCGTAGATGATCTAGCAACAGTGGGTTGCTTTTTAGAACCCCAAGATATAAGATGAGAACCAAACATAACACAAAAACCTCCAATTGATCTCCGGTCATCAGAGCACCCAGCCCAGTCTGCATCAGAAAAGGCCGTGAGTTCCAAGGAGGAAGTGGGTGAGAAGTGCAGACCAAGGGTGGGGGTATGACGAAGGTAACGGAGAATCCTCTTGACAGCCTGCCAATGAGGAAGACGGGGGGAATGCATGAACTGACAGACACGGTTAACAGCAAAGGAAACATCAGGATGTGTGAATGCGAGATACTGAAGGCTTCCTACAACACTACGGTAGAGATGCGGGTCTTCAAAGGAATTTCCATCAAAGGCTGTGAGCTTATCTGAAATCGACATAGGCTTGTTGATCTGTTTTGAGAGATGCATATTAGTCCTAGTTAAGAGGTCAGAGATGTATTTAGCTTGTGATATGTAAAGACCCGTAGCATCTCGGTGGACCTCTAGACCTAGGAAATAATGTAAAGCACCCAAATCCTTAACAGGAAATGCTAAACTCAGAGCAGATATGAACTCAGTAATCAAAGTTGGGTGAGAAGCAGTGACCACTATATCATCTACGTAAATGAGGACATAAACCGATTTACCAGAGGTAGAGTAAATGAACAACGAAGAATCAGATTTAGAACCAATAAAACCAAGTTCTAACAGTTTAGTACTAAGCTTAGAAAACCAAGCCCTAGGGGCTTGTTTCAAGCCATAGATTGACTTACGCAATTTACAGACATAAGAGGGAAAGTCAGAGTGAACAAACCCTTGCGGTTGCTGCATATAGACGTCCTCCTCCAGGTCCCCGTGCAGGAATGCATTATGAATATCAAGTTGGTGGAGAGGCCAGTTATGGTGGACGGCAAGGGAAAGGAGAAGCCGAATTGCGTTGGGTTTAACAACAGGGCTGAATGTCTCAGTGTAGTCTAATCCGGCTTGCTGATGATAACCCTTGGCAACTAGACGGGCCTTGCACCGCTCAAGTGTACCATCAGCGCGCCGTTTGGACTTGAGGACCCATTTGGAGCCGAGGATATTGAAGCGTGGAGAAGGTGGAACGAGGTCCCATGTGCGATTATGAAGGAGGGCCTGAAACTCAGTGTTTATGGCTAGACGCCATTCATAAAATTTGAGAGCTTCTGTGAAAGAGGAAGGATCTTCAGGCACTGGGAGAGATTCGGTGAGTGAGAGAGTGGGTTTTATGGGCCAAGGGATAGTGCCGTCCGATCGTATAAGAGGCCGATGGATATGAGCTTGGGAGCGAGTAATCATGGGGTGTAGGGAAGGAGCACGAGATGAGGGTACGGAGGAAGTAGGAGAGGGAAGGAGCGGGAAGGAGCGGGTCATTAGGGTTTGTAGCAGAAGAAAGGGGTCGATCGAGTGGAGCCGAAAGTCTATCAGGTGAGGGAGAGCTATCGGGTGAAGAAGATCTATCGGGTGCAGGAGATAAGACTGAGGTAAT
Source organism: Juglans cinerea (assembly GCA_961763995.1). NCBI lineage: Eukaryota > Viridiplantae > Streptophyta > Magnoliopsida > Fagales > Juglandaceae > Juglans > Juglans cinerea. The sequence continues at coordinate 26,252,625 of CAUIVZ010000009.1, forward strand.
GGGTGGGCTGGACAAAGGTGAAGGATTAGATAAGTGAGTGGGCTGGGTACGGTGTGAAGAGGGCCCAGTAACAGAGGGGGCCTTAGGAAATGGTAGAGGCTGTGAATGGAGAGCATGCGAATGAACGGGAGTAGATGGGCTGTCCAGGTTTTGAAATGGAAATTTAGTTTCTTCAAAAATCACATCCCGAGACACAAAAGTTTTGCCAGAGGGTAAGTGCAAGCAGTTGTACCCTTTATGGTCTGAAGTGTAGCCCATAAAAACACACAATTTAGACCGAAAATCCATTTTGTGATGATTAAAGGGCCTGAGGTTGGGCCAACAAGTAGACCCAAAAATACGTAGAAATGAGTAATCGGGAGGATGACCAAAAAGAACTTGAAAGGGTGATTTGTTTTGAAGAATAGGGGTGGGCATTCTGTTGATGAGAAACACGGCAGTCTGAAATGCCTCAGTCCAATATGTGGTGGGAACAAAGGCATGAGCTAATAAAGATAATCCTGTTTCAACAATATGTCTATGTCGACGTTCAACTGTGCCATTTTGAGCATGGGAGTATGGACAAGTAATGCGATGAGAAATGCCAAATTGTTTGAGTAAGGAGTGAAGAGGATGAAATTCACCGCCCCAATCGGTTTGAATTGAAAGGACATTAGAGGAGAAGAAATTACTGACATATCGCAAAAATGCAAGAAAAATGGCAGGTACATCAGACTTGGCGTGTAACGGAAAATACCAAATATATTTTGTATGATCATCTACAATAGAGAGATAGAATCTATGGCTGGAGGTTGACAGCACAGGCGCTGGACCCCAAACATCTAAAAATAGTAAATCGAAAGGTTTGCGTGATCTTGAGGGAGAGAGAGGGTGCGGTAAGGCATGAGATTTGCCTTGGGAGCATGCTGGACATGAGGAGATCACAGATTTATTTTTAACTGGGAGCTGAAAGCTAGAAATCGTAAAGGAAGTGGTACGGGGACTGGGATGACCCAAACGGGCATGCCAAAGCTGTGAAGTGGTTCGTTCACCAATGTAGGCCAGAGGAGGACTGGAAGAAGGAGATGGTTGGCCAGCCGTGGGTAGCACATAGAGGCCATTCCTAACGGGTCCCTGGAGCAGCACCGCCTGTGTACGCAGGTCCTTCACAAGAAAACCAGAAGAGTTAAATTCAAAATAGACAGAATTGTCCACACAGAATTGACGCACAAATAAGAGATTTCGTGTGATATTTGGAACATGCAAAAGTTTAGTGAGCAGAAATTTTCCAGTGGAAGAGGAGAGATTAGCCGTGCCAGTGTTTGAGATTGGAAGTGACGACCCATCACCAATGCAGTCTTGATCTGGACCATGATAAGGAGTGGAGCCAAGGTTGAGGTTGGACAACTCAGCTGTGAAGTGATTAGTAGCAGCCGTATCTGGGAACCAATTTGTATTGAAAGAAGAAGAGTGAGGTAAAGCAGTATAATGAGCAGCTACTGCAGGGGATGGGGGAGTCTGGTAACTCTGATCAAACCGAAAATAGCAAAAGGCAGCAGAGTGTCCTGATTTGTGACAAATCTGACAAGTGGGACAAGACGATGAGTGAAAGAAAGAAGGAGAGGCAGGGGTGGGATTTGCGCGACCAGATCCACGACCACGACGTGGTGCACGACCGCGGCCACGGTATGGTGCATAAGAGGGAAAGGGTGACTTAACAGTAGTATTATTTGTGGAGAGATTTGTATTAGACAAGAGAGCTTCGGTTTGATGAGTGAGTCGAGACTCATGGTTGAGCAAATACGCATAGACTTGAGAGGAAGAAAGTGGATCAGGTCTGGTGGTGATAGAGGTGACCAGTGACTCGTATTCAGAGCTGAGACCAGCTAAGAGATAGGTAATGAAATCAGAAGGAGGAAGGGGCTTCCCAGCAGCACCAAGAGAGGCCGAGAGAGAAGTGGCTCGGTGAAAATATTGGGTGATGGATTCGGAACCTTTTTTAAGGGTGGCTAATTTGTATTGTGTTTGCATGATATGTGCGGAAGTTTGAGCAGAGAACATTCCGTGTAGGTGTACCCAAATTTCACGAGAAGTTTTACAATCAAGAACTTGAGAAAGCACCGTATCGGCAAGAGAGGAGTTGAGGACCGAAATTATGAGTTGGTCTTGGAGACGCCATTTTTGGTAAGCAGGGTTTGGTTTATTATCAACAATGGAAGGTGGCGTAGCAATGGTGCCATCAATGTAACCAGACAATTGATAACCCGTAAGGAAGGGAAGAATCTGAGCTTTCCATAGGAGGTAGTTGTCGATGGAAAGCTTTTGAGTGATAAAATGGGTTGCGGAATTGAGGAGGGTGGGATTTTATGAGGTTTGTTGTTTTCTGAGCTCATGATGTAGATAGAAGGAAGAGAGGGACGCTAGTCCTAGAAGGCTCTTTGATACCATAAAGAAACGCACAGAAGATGTTTGACAGAAAACGTCTACCAGACTTGTATTTCACACCCTATGTTGTATACAGGCGTACATTGATATTTATAGACTAACAATCACAACGTATTGACTAACAGAAAATATTCTAGAATGTATTCAATCAGTTATTCCTTATAGGTGACGTGGCTAGGAGATGATTTCTCTGCTGTGCTTCTCGGTTGTTCATGAGTCTATCCAGTAAGCTTGGCTGAGTCAGTTGCTGAAGGTGCCTTAATACTGCAGCACATGACTTATGGCTGTTAATGTTATAAATTCTCAAGATCATAATTCAAGTCTAAGCATATCTCCAGACAAGCCTAATACATGATGTCATATTCAATATTCAAGATCTTGACTGTCAACTCATGCTGTTGTCAAGGATTACACCATTACATAGCAAGATTGAATTTAATTCTTTGTTTCCATTTATAGCTTGATTGATTAGTTGTACATAATATATGGCAAACTCAACTGCTGTAATTACTCGAGAGTCTATGCATATAAACACCTTCAACATATCAATAAGATCTGTGCTTTTCTTAGCATTCTTTGTTTTCTTACATGGTATCACGAGCCACACGGTCTACACCAATTTCAATCCAAATGGCTAAAATCTCCTCCCTCAACTCTTTCCTTTGTTATCCCCAACATCACACAGTTTATCTCCATTAAACTTGACACCTCGAACTACCTGCTTTGGGTTTCCCAATTTTTGCCTGTCTTGTGCACTTACAACCACCTTGGCATCGTAGAAGCCACAGAATCCTGCCCTCAACGATATCTGCCTACTTCGAAAGATAATCCCACCCTCCAACCTTTGTCCTATGGACCAAAAAGGATCAATTTATACTAAGTTAGATCAATGCCACCCTTACTGAATGTGTCCTTTCCACTTAGGGGTGTAAAAAAAGAAATTGAAAAACCGGTTGAACCGGAACGGACCGGTTTGTAAGCGATCCGGTACGGTATCGGTTCTTAAAAATAAAAATCGGTCCTAAACCGGTGCAGTACCCGTTTTCATATATTGAAAACCGATTTAAACCAAACCGGACCAGTATATATATTTATAATTTTTTATATTATATTATATATATTATGCTAAATTTCTAATTAATATAACATTAAATTCTAATCTTATTATTCAAGTCTATTAATCTTATAACATAAAATTAATATAACATATAAATTTTAATTTTAAACATAAACATTAATATTAAGTTATTAATATAAAATTACTTTTGATATATATATATAATATATATATATATCAATGATAAACACATTTTTTACATAATAAATTATAATATATATATTCTTTTTTTAAATATGTTTTTACATGTTTGATCATATATACTCATATAAAAAGTTTAAAACTTATATATACTATAGTTAAATTCAATATTATACTAGTATGTATTAATTATTATAAAATAATGTAATTATATTATAATATAAATAGACTAAGAGTTTAGTATATATAAACATGATATTATTACTAATATAGATAATCCGTAAAACCAAAAAAAAGGATCGGACCGGACCGAAACTGGAAAAATCAGAAGTTCCGGTTTGAGTAGTGAAACAGTCCGATATCGGTTCTTAAATTTTCAGAATCAGTGTATACCGGTTCGATTCTAAAAAATGTACAAAACCACACTAAACTGAACCAGTTACACCCACATTTCCAGTATCTATGGTCTCAACACTTCCAAACAAGTGTGGATATCACTTGCTACTAGATTTGCTTCACATTCAAGGTCTCTCATAGCCCAGATAAAAGGGCAACTCCAAACTCTTTTCCAAGAGTCAAAATCATGTACTGCATATCTTCAGTTGGCTAAGTAGTATGCTGACCAACTTCTTGTCGTGGGTAAATCCCTTGAAGATAATGATCTCTCTCCTATATTGTTAGTGGTCTCCCACTGAACTTGCAACAATGGTAGATCTAACAAATGCTACTCATGTTGAAGATGATGATCAACCTTAGTATGCCGATAGTGCTCCAACAGTCACATAACAGCAACACTTGACAATCTCAACATCAAGCAACCACTCCAAGGAAAAGATATTGTGACAGTGGTAAATGGCTCCGCTCTTCCCATTCAAAACACTGGTTCTTCAAATCTTCTCTCTAATGGTTCACATTTATATTTAAAACAAGTCCTTCACTACCCACAAGCCTCTGCCAATCTTTTATATATACAAAAACTCTATTATGATAATGCTTGTCATTTTATTCTTACTACTGATTCATTCTTTGTGAAGGACAATCAAACTAATCGGGTTCTTCTCCAACGCAGAAGTGAAGATGGCTTGTATCCGATGCACGTGAAAGTCTTGTTCACCAATTAGTACAATTAGCACACTGCTTTCCTTGGATTCAACACTTCTTCCACCATTTGGTATAACCGATTAGGACACCAAGCAAAAGATATTCAAAAGATATTGTGAATCATGTAATTCGTAGTTTCCAATTACCAATTCCAAGTTCAAAAATGTCTACTAAACTATGTGAGCCTTTTCAATTATCTAAAAATAAAAAGGTTTCCATTTTTCTCATCTACCTGAGTCTCATCTCATCCTCTTGAACTTATAGATTCTGATGTTTGGTCTCCTCAAATTTAATCTATCGATGGATGTCGCTACTATGTTCTTTTCATAGATGATTTTTCACGCTTTACTTGGATATTCCCTTTTAAACGTAACTCTGATGTACTTTCATGCTTCATCAAATTAAAGACTTTGGTAGAAAACTTGCTCTCACAAAATCAAGTATTTTCAATTGGATGGAGGTGGAGAATTCACTTCTTCCCTCTTCAAACAGTTTCTAAATAGCAATGGCATTCACCATCGTCTTTCTTGCTCTTATACAGCCCAACAAAATGGCCTAGCAGAGTGAAAACATCACCACATCATTGAGACAGGTCTTATACTGTTAGCCACTTCTCACTTACCTTCCAAACAATGGTCCAATTCATTCTCTACATCTGTTTACCTCATCAATCAACTCCCCACTACCCTACTTAATGTTTCTTCTCCTTCTTTCAAGTTGTTTCACAAACATCCTGACTACACCTTCTTACGAGTCTTTGGATGTGCATGATTTCCTCTCCTCAAACTATATAACAAACATAAATTGGAATTTCGAACCAAGAATTGTATCTTCCTTGGTTATAGCTCCCACCACCATGGCTACAAATGTTTATATCCTACTTCCAACTACATCTTTGTCTCTCGAGTGTTGTCTTTGATGAATAGACCTTCCCTGCCATGGATATGGAAACTTCTTCTCCTCTACCTTTCAGAGAACAACACATAGGTATTGTCTCTTCTCTCTCACACAATCTCACTCACTTGTTACAACTTTTAACCCCTTCAATTTTCCATCTGCTGCACCTATTTCATCTTCATTGCCACTCCCTCAATCAGACATTATTTCCTCCACCGACTCAGTTCATAGCACCATCAGTTCTTCCTCTGACCCAGTAACCACATCTCCTACTGCCACACACCCCACCTTAGTGCATTCAATGACAACTAGAGCAAAAGCAGGCACCGCTGTCCCAAATCATTTTCTAACAGTCAACTTTATTACTCAACCAAACATCCCCTCAAAGCCTTTCACACCACCATGTTACCAATTGAGCCTACTTACACTCAAACAGCTAAATCCTTGGAATGGAGAGAAGCCATGGCAACAAAATTTCATGCTCTTCAACTTAATAATACATAGACTCTTTGTCCACGCCCTAAAGACCATAACATCATTCGTAGCAAGTGGGTCTTTCAAATCAAACAAAAATCAGATGGTTGTCTCGATAAGTATAAGGCACATTTAGTTGCCAAAGGTTTTCAGCAATGTTATGGCATAGATTATACTGAGACTTTCAATCCAGTGATCAGACCATCCACCATATGTGTAGTTCTCACTCTTGCAATCCTTTTTCATTGGCCTATCAAACAGTTGGATGTGTCCAACGCCTTCCTCTATGGACACTTGCAAGAAATTGTATACACAGAGCAATCACAAGGTTTCAAGCACCCTGACTTTCTAGAGTATGTGTGCAAGCTCAACAAGTCCATCTATGGACTCAAACAAGCTCCAAGAGCTTGGTTCCACATACTCTCTCAAGTTCTACCCGTTCTCAACTTCAAGGAATCCTAGGTTGATCACTCCCTATTTTCCTTTCACAAAGATAACATTCACATCTTTCATTTGGTCTATGTTGATGACATCATTGTCACTGAAACTTATGCGCACCATATTTATGCTTTGATTCATCAACTTCAACAAGAGTTTGTAGTTAAAGACCTAGGTACACTTGCCTTTTTCCTAGGCATTCAAGCAATCTAAGACCATATAGGCATTCACCTAAATCAGTCAAAGTATATTTTAGACCTCTTACATCGAGCCAACATGGTTGGAGCCAAACCATGTTCCTCTCCTGCTATCTCAGGTTCAAAGTTATCAGTACATGATGGGGATCCACTTCATGATGTCACTACTTATCATTAAATCGTGGGTGCACTTCAATATTGCACTTTAAACAGACTAGACATAGCATATTTTGTTAATCAATTGTCTCAATTCCTTCATTCTCCAACAACCATACACTGGACTGCAACAAAAAGGGTTCTTCAATACCTTAAAGGCTCTATCACTCATGGTTTACATCTCAACCCTGGCTCACTTTCACTTACTGCCTACTATGACTCAAATTGGACAGGTTTGGTTGACGGTAGAAGATCTACCAATGGCTTTGGCGTTTGTCTTGGATCTTCTCTTGTTTCATGGAGTGTCAAAAAAGCAAGTTGTGGTCTGTAGTACAGAAGCTAAGTATCAATCATTAGCGCTAGTGACAGTTGATCAACGTTTTTGGCTAAGGATGCTCTTACATGATCTGAAAATCTCTCTCCTCACAACACCAACCATCTGGTGTGATAATCTTGGTGCCATTTCTCTTGCATCCAATCCCATATTTCATGCCGGCACAAAACACATTGAAGTGGACTACCACTTCATTCGAGAGAAAGTAATCAATTGAGATATTCAGATTAAACACATTCCCACTTTAACTTAAGTTGCAGATGTCTTCAGTACCAAGGGTTTAACCATTGCCATATTTATCTTCCTATGTTGCAAGCTAATGGTTCAACATCACCCCATTACCTTGAGGGGGGGATTTTAAAGTTATAAATTCTCAAGACCATAATTCAAGTCAAAGCATATATCTCCAGACAAGCCTAATTCATGCCATATTTAATCTTCAAGATCCTCACAGTCAACTCAGCCTGCTGTCAAGGATTCCACCATTACATAGCAAGATTGTATTTAATTCTTTTTTTCCATTTATACATTGATTGATTAGCTGTACATAATATATGGTACACTCAACTGCTGTAATTACTCAATAATTTGTGTATATAAACACCTTCAGCATATAATAAGACACGTGCTTTTCTTGGCATTCTTTTTTCTTACACTAGCATGGTGGTGGGTTTGCTGGGTAGCGACACCTTTGTGAATGGAGGTCATTTTCGGTTAGAGAAAAACATAGAGAGAGAGAGAGAGAGAGAGAGAGAGAGAGAGAGAGAACCGAATGGGAATTCATCACTCGACATCTTCTGTGGTGTTCCACGACGGAGAGGGCGTGAGCAGAAGAGGAGTTGTTCTCGCGGCGCACTCACTGCATGTATATCATGTTATAGGGAGGAAAATAACATAGAGAAATGGACGAAAATAAGTGAAAGTGTGTGACTGTTTAAAGTACTGCACAAAGGAGTACAGACGAAACTGACTTGATGGAGTTTTGCATTATGTGGATTGTGTGTGTTAGTCGACTAGTTGTCTAAAAAATATTTTGATAAAAAGAAAAAAGGACTGTCGCTATAAATAATTTTATTTGAAAGCTTTTACACTCTACATGATTCATGTGGCATAATTTAAGAAGGAATTGGAAGTGAAATGAACGTGGTGATTTATTCGAATAAATCATATTGGTACCTAAAATCTTGAGAATAACATAGTTTCTCTGTTATTTAGGGATTGAAGGATATGATAGAATTGTTGTTAAAATTTAAGAGTTAAAATGGAATTTCCTTGAAATTTTGAAATAAAAATATAATAAAATAATAAAAATAAAAATAAAAATGATGTTTAGTCATGTTTTTAATGGGCTTTCTTAAGTCACCTAGGGTTAATTTAATTTAATATGGGCTCAATCTAATAAGTTGGGCTTTATAGAGTCTGGCCCAATATTTAAAAATAAAATACATAAAATAAAACAAAAACTTTGTTTATTGCTCATCCTACTATCCTAGGATCCGTTTGTTACAACTGAATAAGTGATTTTAGGAAAACTTCAAATTGATTAGTCCTTTTGGGGTTATAGTACAGTGTGGCAGGCAATTTCCCTAATTGTTATGAAGAAGTATGTCCACAAAGCTCAAGCCATTTTCAATATAACTAGGGGTGGGCAATGGGCCCCACACCCCGATGCCCCACCCCTGTCCACCCTGCCCCCGCATGGCCGGGACGAACCCTCGTCCTCTAGATGTAAGGGGTGGGTTGCCTCGTCCGCATCTAGTGCATCAAGCGGGGGCGAGGGCGGGCTGGGCTCAACCCTAGCCCCGCAAAACCCCCGCCCCCGCATTTATATAAATATATAATTTATATAATATATTATAAATTTAAACAACATGTCGTTTTGATATGGATGTTAAGCTGCTCCTGCCCCTGCCCCCCCCCCCCCCCCCTTTCGCAATCCCCACTTTCCTTTCAGTTCCTCTCTCTGTCTCTCTCTCATCTCTCTATCCCAATAACCCTCGCAGTCGCCGCTCTCTCTCGCTCCGTTCATCCATCGCACGCCGTCAGGACTCAAGCCATTCTCTGCCGTCGTTCATCCGTCGCACGGCTAGTCTGTCACCGAAGGTAAGTTTATATATATTTGTTGAGTTATGGAAGATGTGATTAAATTGAGGAGTTAGAGGATGAGATTGTGAATTGTGTTGTGGAGGATTGAATTGTGCATGTGTTTTTATGATTGTAATTTTTAAATTGTGAATTTGAAATTTTCTAAGGTTTCAGATTGGAACCCTAATGATCTATTCACATCTTGATCCCAATGACACAATCTCATCTTGGTTAGTACTTTTAATGTTTATAATTTTTACATTTCTAATATATGTTTTTATTTTTAATTTTTGTTTCATGTTTATAATTCTAATTTGTTTTCCTTTTAAATTATTAATATTTCAAGTTTTATGATCTCAATTCTCACAGTCTCACAACAGTTAACACAGCTCACTAACTTTTCTACCACATGGCCATCCCAAATTCCGTTGAAATGTTATTCTTTTGTTAATTTACTTAAATAGTTAATTGTAATGTTGTTACAATAGTAGAATTTGTAATATTTTTAGATGAATTTATAATTTTGAATTTCTAATAGTTTTCTCTTATTTTGTATCATTGTAATAGCTTAGTTATGATTATTAGTTAATAGTTGCAACTTAGTATTATATAATTAATAATTTTTGTTATTGTAAACTATTTTTTGTTATTTTGTATTTTGTATTTTTAGTTAAATTATGGGCTCAAAATGGCCCACAAACAAGTTCTGGACCAATTTTGACCCATTACATATGCTTCTGGGCCATTTTGGACCCATTTATGTGCCAGAGGGGGATTGATGGGGTGTCCACCCCCGGACCCCAATACCCAGGCGAGGTACCCCGCCCCCCATTTGCGAGGGTGGGTTCCGGGGGAGAACTACCAATCCCCGCCCATGCGGGGGCAGGGGTGGTGAAGGGGGCAGGTAGCACCCCTAAATCTAGCAAAAGATGATCAACGAACTCCCCACTTCTCAGATATTGCAGAACCAATCAATCACCACAATGTCTGTGACTCTTTTTCTTAAATTATCTATCATGAGAATGTTTCCAAAAGGGCCTAGTCCGCCCAATACTCTTTCAAGAAAAGGGATAGTCATAGCATGCTTTCCAGGAGCTCCATGCTCTTTCTTCTTTCGACAATGTTGGTTTGGTGTTCTGTAGCATTTTTGCCTCAATTGGGCTCTCTTACTGAGCATACTTATACTTACCCCTCACTAGATTGCACCAAAAATTGCCCAAGTGGTGAAAGATTCTCACAGCTTCATACCAAGAATTTTTTTTTTTTTATGTCGGAAACCTTTCAAAGGCAAGACCCTTCAGACTCACCCTTGCAGAATAAACCTCGGTCCCATGCACCGCACTCTCAAAAATTTCCCTACACAGAACTGATTAAATCGCTGACTTTTTACCAGGAAATGTAGCCCCAAATGATTTTTTGCACCAATGAAATGTTGAACCTTGGATCTTGAAGTGAGTGATATCTCAAGAACAAGACCTTCACCACTTGGGCCAGCCCCTTGGGATTTCACACTAAGAAATATGGGACCAACTTTTTATAGTCATTTCCCATTTATTGGTTTCAATTTTCATTTTGTATTTAACTTATTTGGGGTATTTAGGATTCCCCTTCTCCATGTTGGTACTACCTTTTAATTTAATACAATTATTATCATTGTATTATCCTCCCAACAAACGAACGGATTGTTATTGAGTATGTGCATTCACTCCATGCTCCAAGGGGTTACAAAAAAGTTAATACTTTCTAACAATTCGCGACCGACACTATCATTGGGGGGGGGGGGGGGGGGGGCGCCGGGGCGTAATTGCTCTTGATTGCTTGCACAAACTTATAGCATTGGCAAAGAAGATGTCATTCACTAAAATTATCTTAGGATAAGAAAAGAAACATTTTCAAGAAACATTTGTTCGGTTTGTTGTAAGTGGAGGGAGCAGCAAACACATTCTCAGAAGGCCACAACACTGCAGTGTCATTGATGCTCACTTCTAATTTTCTTCGTTCAATAAGAAAGATTTGAACATGTGACTAACCTCAACCTCATCCCACCACCTCTTCATCACTTGAGTCAAGAGCCAAGAGTACTGTCACCAATGCTTGTATGAAGCTTTGTGCACTCAACTGTAGCTTTGATAGAAGCACCCCCCAAGTCGAGTAAAACTGAAATCGGGACTCCTGCCCTCAAATTTTATTCTCCACAACCACAAAGCCCTCTCCTCCTCGACAGACCCACCTAGATTATATCAAAGAAAGATAATAGAGTGTGACGTGATAATGTTGTGATGTACTTTTGTTTTTGATCGATAAACAAAAAATGTTGTGAAACACTTTTTTGATAAGTCAAGATTTTATTGATTACATAAAGAGCATTATCAATGTACCCACCTAATTTGAAAAAGAGAACCATAAAGGAGTATACAAGATAAACATCTAATTTGAAAAAGAGAACATTAAAGAAAATCCCTAAAGCTATCAAAAAACAAAGTTAGACCACTTCTGGCACTGTCTTCTCACAATTCTCAAAGTTCTGATCATTCATTTATCTCCATGAGCACCACATTAAGCATGCGGGATCAACTTCCAAAAAATATCCTTCTTAGGGATAGCAAAATTTTCTCCCCAACATGATAAAAAGATCCACCAAAAATTGAAATTGGAAAAATGGTTAAAACCAAACAACCTTAAGTCATCGTCCCAACCTTGCACCATGATCTTTCCCTGATAAACATGATCCTACAAACCTCTATAAGATCTTCTATTTGTTTTCATTTAAGTATTCGGTACCATGCTTCTTGAACAAGTTTACTGTAGTCATTCATAACTCCATTAGCAACTATATAAAACATTCCTACCTTAATAGTTACACCTTAGGTAGGCAACCATCAGATTTCGGTTGGTCTAAACAATATATATTGGATCTGATACAGAATTGTCAAGGAATGATACTCGTCACACAAGATTTTTTTTTTTTTTTCTGTAAGTCCCTTCACACAAGATACTTATCCAAGAAAGTCCCTTCACACAAGATATTCTTGATTCTAAAGCTACACAAAGTAACTTTTGTAATTTTTTTGTCTCCTTTGTGGCGGAATTTACTCCAAAACTTCTAAAAGATATTTTCCAAAATATCATACAGTTTTAAGAGAAAAGCATAATTGAAACTATGGAACTCAAAGCTTTTAACTTCTCTACCACTCAAGTCTCCTACATAACTAACCTCAGTATAATTTATCTCCACTCCAGCTATCCAGGGAGTTTATTTATTTAATTATTTTGATAAATGGGTATCTCGGGAATTAATCCAAAAATGTTTCCTACAGACTTGACAGTACTAAAATTGCAATTGCCTAATACTAAAAAAGATAACAGGTAATAATGTATCTTGAGATCTGTGTTACCCAAACAGATTGGGTTTGTGTATTTTCATTTTCTGTGATTTACAGTGAAGGTCTCTCGTTGAACATCATCTCCTTCAGTATTTTCCATTAACATTAATGATGGGTTACTCAAAACTGGTCCTTATTGAAACTACGGTTTTTGAGCTCTCCGTGGAAGGTAGTCAATCGGTGCGTATTGTAGAGCGAGGTAGAAAGGTGGTGAAAGAGCTTGTTTTTCTTGGCAATGAAATGGCTTGTGCAGACATTGGAGGAGTGTGCTTGCTCAAATGGGAAAAAATGAATTTTACAAAGTCTCCCCTGTAAGCAGCAGCGCTTTCATCGCACAAAAATGTTCTAATGCTTATGGAAGATTCCTGACTCTAGTGGAATATAGAGGGGGTGGAAGAAGAAGCCACATCATAATCCCTGAAGAAGTGCGAGGGAAGGGTTGGAAAAAAATGGCTATGGAGCTCCGTGAGGTGTATGAAAGCGTGGGAAAATCAGGGAAGAATTCATCGAAGGGGCTGAAAACATCCAACAGAAGGACTCGGAAAAAGGATTACTTAAGTCGTACGCAGAGGCTGTCTTGACTCCATGCGCTGGCTCTGCCATTAGAGGAGTCCATTGTAGGATGGAGGAAGCACCACGAAGAGATGGGCAGTCGTCGAAGGGCACGAAGGGCAATCTGGAAAATGAACAAAGGCATGGTGTTACCATTGTAGAGGCATGCCAGACACGTTGGTCAGACACACTACCAACCAACAACACTTACACAACAAGGGAGGGGGGCGCTCTACTCAGTGGTCATGGTGCAGAGCAAATCACCTTAGATAGCAATAGCCTCAAAAGGGAGATACTAGACTTGAGGGAGACGGTCAACTGCTTTATTTAAGGGGTAAACCAACATTTCAGGCTGGACTTAGAAGTATCCGTGGGCTGTGGATTTATCAAAAGGGGCTGGAAACATCCAACAGAAGGACTCGAAAAAGTCTTACTTAAGTCGTACGCGGAGGCTGTCTTGACTCATTTGAAGAAGTTAAATAGAAAATGATCACAGATACAAAAGCTCTGTAATATAACAGGACAAGTAATTCCTGCAGTAAATGCGGAAAAAAATCATTAGCATTGGCGAGTTCTTATATCACCATCACATACAGGAAACATTGCAAGGCATTGAAATCATGATCCATGCAAGATATACACATGAAGACTTTTCATCCAAAAATATACACAAGTGGCATATTGCCTTGTAATAAGAGTACGTACAACGCATTGATGCTGACTACACCAGACAACCGTGGTGCTAATCACAGGTTGCATAACAAGAACACACAAAGCACCAAAAGATTACTGCTAATTTATCTTTAAAATTAAAGCTTCCTACAGATGAAAGTCTCACCTGATTACCACCGAGAATCATCTTAGGCCGTCAACCAAACCCTCCAATTCTCTCCTCCCAAACCTCCTACCCTGCAAGCTAGAATCCTTACACCTTACAGCAAAGTAAAATATGAGCCAAGCCACCATGAAATAAACCTCCACAGCTGACTGAATCACCATTGCAAAGAACCTCCCACAGACTCGAGCAAGAACCCATCTTACAAATGAGCCACAAAAGATAGCTTCCAAACACTTAATCTGGATAGCCTGGTTCAACATTGTCGATATCAGATAACAACCTTCCTTCATTATCTCCCTCCCGGTCCTCCTTGAGTCTACTATGGCAACCCAAGCATCCACAGAAAAAATAAAAGCCACAATCGTATCGGCCAAAAACCACGTAAACAAAAACCCTGAAATCTCCTTCTCATAACCACTAATCCATGGAGACATAATCGAAAATGGCATCAATTTCAACCTCACAAAAAGCTTAAAAAATGAGTACTGATCTTCGATTTCGCCGAAATACCACAACCCTAAGAGTTGAGTTAGTGCATCTCTCACCGCCCATCTCATCAAAATAAACCCTGAAAGCCTCTTGAGGCCCAATCTCGAACCCTCCCACATTGTACCGAGAAATGAACTGAACCTCCCTAACAGATTATTCGCAACAGTAATAAAAACAATACCTAATACCAATGAATACGAAACCAGAAACCCTAGAATCACCCAACCATAGGCGGCGGATAGAAAACTCACAAGGAACAGCAGCGTTGCAGCGTCGCGCCGACCAAGCTCTAGTCCTTTGATAAGGAAATGGAAATCCACGATTCTGTCCAAGTCTTGAACTTCCTCCAAGCTTTCTTCTTGCTCATCTTTGTGGTCGTCGCGTTTGTCATCGTCGGAGGAAAGATACAAGCTCTCAGCTCGGAAACTAATTCCGGTGCGGACGATCTCGGGGATGTTGATCCCGTTGTCAATTACGGGACTCGAAGACCCTAATCTGGGGCTGAAATTGTTGAAAAAGACAAGGGTACCATTGACTGGTGGCTTGCGGTTGAAGCCGAAGGCGGACCGATCCTCTTCTTCATTGCCGGAGAAGAAGTCCTCGTCAAGGGTGCCGATGCGGGTGAGATGAAGGAAGGGGCGACGGCGGCGGCGGCGTAGAGCGGCGGGGGATTCATCGGGGGAGGAAAGGCCATGGCGACGGGAGGCTTGGGTGCCGGCGAGGTCGAGGCGGGATAGGAGCGCCTTGAGGGAAGCGTCTCGATCGATGAAGGAGGTGAGATGGCGGGTGCCATCCTCGACGGTGGTTCGGAATGAGAAGAGGAGGAGCGCCAGGAAGAGGAATGTGGGGAGTTTGGAGGTGAAGGTAGAAGTTGTCTCGCGGAAGATCTGCGAGGTTCTGGAGAGGTTCTCCAGCCGGAACTGATCAGTCATGGCGTTGATTTTTCATGGGTCTGGGGTTGGGAGAGAGACCAATAGAGAAGACGAGCGGCCTGCGTGTTCTGCAAAGGAGGAGAAGGAAAATGATTTCACGCGACGAATAGCGCGTAATTACAACGCGCTGGAGGTGTGAGTTGTTGTGCTGAAGGTGTACACGTACAGTTGCACTGTTTATTAAAAACCAACTGTTGGCACTAGCCATAACACACCTGACGTGTGGACTGGAATCACTAAACGTATTGGATCGGGTTCACTAAACGCACGTCTCTCAGGCTCTCAGCCCTCAGTCTTCTTCGATCGTCTCTCAGCCCTCATCCTTCATTGAGAGCCTCTTTCGATTTTTCGCTCGAACCTCCTCCGTCTTCTTCGATCTAAGTGCAATCAAGCCAAGCAAGCCACCGATCAGCCCTCAGTCAATTAATTCCCCCCTCCCTCGACCCCAAGCCCTAAAAGCCCTCCCGAACCTCAACCCTCGAAGCCAAGCACGGCCACCGACCTCAGCCCTCCCCACCACGACCTCAGCCCTCCCGAAGAGATCGCGTCTTCTGGGTTTGTTCAGTAATGATCGCTCTTGTGTCGTACCCTTTTTTCTTATATGAGATTAGAATATCTGTGTTATTGGTTGCTTACTCAAATGAGGCTGTGGAGAAACAGTATTGAGATCCAGATGACTGGTTGCACTGTCTGTTGTTTGAAAAACTGTCACTAATTCGTTTGCCATACGTATCTGTATTGGATGATACGGTTTTTTCATTGGCACTTTTTGGTGGTTTTCATTTCATCCGAGTGAACTTCCCAATGACAATTATATGAGATTTTATTGAGCGATGGTCGGGGGAGATTTTATTGATGTTTTTCTTGTACACAGCGTTCGAATGTTCTTTGGGAGCTGATTCGATAAAATGATGCATTCATGTTGTTTGAAATAAGGCCACTGTATTCCAGATGGCAGAGGATGATAATATGACAATTTACATTTATGACTTTCAAAACTTATATCACTTCTACATCGTCTTGGTAATTATGGTCATGTTTTCAACGAAATGCTACCAACTAGTCCCTGCAAAATGCGGTATATAGAGGCTATGGATTTAGTTTCCACCAAACATCAAACATAATAATAATAATTATGATAATAATTACCATTAATCAAAATATTGCACTAATTTTTGCACATCCTTTGAAAACAGAGTAGTCTGGTCTTGGGTTACTGAGACCTTGAGAAATATATGTGATTGTTTGGTTTCTATTTTGAAGCTATTGGCATTTTATTAGTGACGATTTTGACGATTTAATCTATATCTAAAACTTCCTCCAATTTTATTCATTAGGTATTTTTTGCTAAAAAGATGAGAGGCGGGGGTTTGTGGCAACTTGGGCAATCCTTAACCCGTCGGCTTGCTCATAAGAAGACTATCACTCATTGATACTTTTTTGCAGAATCAGAGCTGAAAAAGACAGTGAGATTCAAGATGCCATTTGTACCAACAAAATACTACAAGCCATCCCTTTAACATTGGGTTGTATCTATTGTAATTTTTCTAGGTGGTTTGGATCAAATATGTAAATAGCTGGAAGCATAGTGTAAAAATCAAATATGTAATTTTTCTGGTTAGTTTGGATCAATAGATGAAAGCATCATGTCAAAATCACTTTAACATTTCTATTGAAAAAGCCTTTGGTCTTGATGTGAGTTTCTGCCTGAATTTAGCTTGCACAAGATATTATTACTTTTCCATCTAAATAAATGGTTCCTATTTAGGTAAAAAATCAGAAAGCATAACTGTATGCATTCCTCTTGTTCATCAGACCATTCAAGTCATCAAGCCAAAATGGAAATGGATGTCACAATCAACAGTTTAAAAAAACAAAATCCAACAAAAGAAAGAAGAAAAGAACTTGTAAAAGTAAAACAAAACCATGGCTATCGATGGGCAATATTTTCATGCTACAATTGTCACAATTCAGCTCAGCTGTATTCATATTTTCAAGATGAAATGTTCCGAGTATAATTTGGAGATCTTGACTCTTAAGATACAACATTCTTCAAATTAAAAAGTGCAAATTTACAACCACAATTTGATAAAAACTACAAATTTCAACATTCTTCAAGCTTCAAATTACAAATTACAAATTACACTTTCTACAAACTACTCCACAACCACATTTTGGAGTGTTGCCTTAACAATTACATTATAATTCCTACAGTGTTGCCTTACACTCGAGATGGCTGATAACTGGAAGGATCTTCAAGTCAAAGTAACACTAAAGCAAAAGACTAGCTTAAGAAGTCGAGCTCCCTTCAAATGGGTTTGAAGCTTCCATTATGTAAGATAAGAAAAACTGCACCCTTAACATTAGAAATTCATAGAGATATGTACTCTTCAGTTAATATGTTGAGCATTTCTACCACCCCCACCCTTTATAGTTTCTAGTTTCTGAACCATGTATACAATATTAATTTATCGTTTTATTAACATAGAATATCTGAACAAAGATCAAAATAATCCTAATTTCAATTGTCAAGATCTTGAAAAGCACTTGGATCTCTATCTCCAAGTGATCTAGGCAAATGCTCTTTTGTGCTTCTTTGGCCAAGATTTCCTGACGAAATGTCTTTTTTTTAGTAAATGATGCGAATCTTAAATCTCAGAATATAAAAGAAGCTACATATCAACAACAATAGTTCCAAATCCAAGCACATTGATATTGGTCTGAATTCTCAAGACAAACCAGATGAAACTGTTCAAACTAAACTATTACTTATGCTTCCTTCTATTTGTAAGTAGTTCCTCTTCCTTATTTTTAAATTCACTGATTGAGTGAAATCATCATAATCATTTTGGATTGTGGTTCAGCAAAGCAATTTCTAGGCATTCCTCTATCCTATGGCTAGCTATTCATGAAGGACAATGTAAGAAAGATCTTCTTCATATGTTTGGTATCATATCTTAAGGTAAGTGTGTTTAATTCTTCCAACTTTTAGCCTCTATATATTTGAGCTTATAGTTTTTGCTTGTATTGCAGAGTACGGCCTAAGCTTGTGCATGCATGAACACAAGTACAACCACAAACATAATTTTAATAAAAATATATACAATATGTATAACATAAATGGAGATTATAAATATCCATAGTATGTGTTAAATCAACAGCAATCAACATTCAACATTTTTTTATCAGTCAATCAACATTCAACATTAGGATAGAGATAAATAAAATAAAGCCCCAAATTAATAAGACTTACAGAATAAACAATATAATCTCTATCATGGAACAGGTAAACTATGAAATAACTCTTCTAGTTAAGAATTAATATGCACCAACAATCTAATAAATTAAACTAAATAATGAAATAAGGTTCGAATATCGTTACTAATTCTCACAGATCAAACCACCATTCGTATATAAACAAGTCAGATGATAGGAAAAAAAATAACAAGCATCAAAATCCAAACGAGGCAAAAGACAGAACCTCAAAAGAAGAAAAATCCATTTCACAATTGCCGAAAAGGTACCTTCTTTTCACCCAAAAAATTTCAGATCTCAATGGACTTGTTAGCGTTGGTGATGCTAACTTTGATGGGGAAGTGAGCGTACACGAACCTCATCTTGTAGCGGTAGCCCTTGGTGACGCCTGTGATGAGGTTCTCGACATGGCTGAGAGCAGTACGGATCGACGCCGAGGTCTTCCGGGATCCGAACCACGCCTCAATCTTCAGCTTTCTCTTGCTAGTGTCCTCGTCAATGATGAGATCAAAGTCTAGATTGAGGTGCTTGAAGTTGCGGATGAGTTTACCACGCGGACCCTCCACCTCGATGATCTTGGTGTTTATCTTGATTTTTACGCCGTCTGGGATATCCATAGTCTCCGATGAGAGAATGGTCTTCCTTTTCGCTCTGTTTCTGTCTCTGAGTCTAGGCGAAGCAAAGAAAATGGAGGCACCAAAACCCTAGAAACAAAAATGAATAGTGACTTTATATAGTTGTGACGAGTCTGTCTATACAAAAATGCAGAAACCCTAAAGAAAAAGTATTCATAGCAAGGGCGACAGAGGAGGAACGAAAGGTGACGCAGGACAGAGGGATGGGCTGCGCGGGGTGGCACTGGACCGAGTGATGGCCGTCGCAGGGTGGCACTGGGCAGGAGGAGCAGGTGCTGGGTGACGCGGGATGGAATTTTGAATTGGGTTTTGTTTTGGGTAAAACGAGCATTTAGAGGGGGAAAAAAAAAAAAAACCCAACTCAGGTGTGCTACGGATTAGTCGTGAACATGTGCTGATCCGTAGAAGAACTCTTAAAAAAAATTCTATTATGCATCTTTGAATAAAAATAATAATAAAATATTATTTTTTTATTATTAATTTTTTTCCTAAGATTAATTTTTTTATATATATTTTACAATTAGCACCTACTACATACATTTAACATTAATAATACAAATATAATAATAATAAAAAATATTTTTTTTATATATTATATTAAAAATATAAAAAATATATATAATATATTATAATAATAAAATGAAAGTGAAGGTTCTGTTGTGTTGTTGAGGGAGGGAGAAGAGGAAAGGGTTGTGAAGGAGAGAGATGGAGGAAAGAGAAACAAATAACAAAATTGCATTTGAGAAATGAATAGTGCATCTCCAAAGAAGCATTGACACTATTCATAGCTATGAAAATATTTTTATATGCATAATCTAATGTAGTCAATTTAATGGTCTAGTTATGCAAATAAATTTTAGTCTACATATGTTTTTAAACTGTTTTTGGGTCCTCTCCTCTCTGAAGGGTGAGGTTCTCTCCTCTTCTACGTGAGGTGGTCTCTGCTTTGTTTTCGACAGAGTTGTTGTCTTACAGACCTTGAGTCTAGTAAGTGGTGGCAAGATGACCGATGATATCACTAGACGTTGGGAAACCTTAAAGCTTATTGAGATTGAGAAAGAAGAGCTAGTCCTACCCGATGAGGCAGTATTTTTAGCAAGCATCAAAGGGTAACACTGCCTCCTTGCCATGATATTTAACGACAGGACTGTCAATAGGGAAGCCTTCCAATCGACCATGGCAAAGGTGTGGAATTCAGAAGGTTGGATAACCTTCAAGGAGTTTGGAGTTAACAAGTTTCTCTTGGAGTTCCAACTGCTCACAGATAAAGAGAAGTTGCTGCAAGGAAGGCCATGGTCCTTTGACCAACACCTGATCTGTTTTAGTGACTTCCATGGTGGCCTTTCCCCCTCTGAGGTGCAGTTCCAGTTAGAACTCTTCTGGATTCAAATACACAACCTCCCCTTCCCAGGGATGAACAAAGAAGTTGGGAGTTTGATTGTCTCTGGCTTAGGGAAAGTTCTCAAGATTGAGGTTGACACAGAAGGTTTTGGATGGGGCAGTTTCTTAAGAGTACGTGTTGAAGTTAACATCACCAAGCCTCTCCCACGAGGTCGCTTCCTCAAGATTGGAGCTCGTCAATATTGGCTAGCATTCAAATATGAACGCCTGCCACAAATCTGCTTCAAATGCGGCCTCTTGATGCATGGGAAATGAAGTTTCTCAGCAATGTCACAAAACTCCCAGGCCAAGGAATAGTATGGACAGTGGCTTCGTGCACAACCTTCTAGGTCCAACGCTTCTTCTCCTAAAAAATATGTTGGCTTAACCAACCAGAAGCACCACAGCTCCACCTGGAGATGGAACCACGCGGAGGAGGACGGCAGAACACCAGTGATGGAGATCCTCCATCAACGGCGGGAAAGATGGCTCCTACATCAAGCACCCCAGCAAATTTTCAAGGTGTTACTTCTTTCAATGATAAAGGTGTGCCTGTCAAAAAGGTTCAGGCCAAGTCTGTTGAGCCTTTTCCTTCTTTTGCCAAGAACCTCGTGACCTGCCCCTCAAAAGTCTTACATGCAATAGACCAAAACAACTTTTCCATAAAGCCTGGCCTCTTGCCAAATCAGGTAAGTCCTCTACCTACCCATTGTAGCTCTTCTTTGGGTGAGGACATGGTTATGTCTGAATTGTTACCAAGAAAAGACCCCCTAAAGTCAAACCTCCAAGTCTACCCCTCTGGCCTTACTGATGGGGATCCCGAGAATACAGACCCCAACCCCACCAAACCTGTGAAAGGTAGTACTTGGAAAAGGAAAGCCAGAGGGCCTGCCACAGCCTTCTCTGCTCTCAACCCCCTCCTTTGATAACTCATACCAAAAGACCCTCCATAGACATGGTCACCACACGTACTAATAGCATGTGCAAAAAACCAAAACACAAGCTCCATCCTGAAAGGAGCCAAAATCATGACAGTTTGGTGGAGACTGTTATGCAGTTCCACCTGCCCCAATGAACTGTTTGAGCTAGAACTGTCGAGGGCTTGGGAACCCTCGAATAGTTTAGGAGCTTAACCAACTGGTGAGGACTAAGCATCCCAACTTGGTCTTCCTGATAGAAACCAAATGTAACCGAGAAAGAATGGAGAAAATTAGATTGAAATTGAATTTTGACAACTATTTTTGTGTTTCCAGTAGAGGAAGGAGTGGGGGGTTGGCCTTATTATGGAACTCTTCTTATGAGGTAGACATTCTGAATTACACCACATGCAACATCTCAGCTCTCATTAAACATCCTTCACAGAATGTAACTTGGAAACTAACTGGCTTCCATGGCCACCCCATGACCTCTAAAAGACATGAGAGTTAGTGTTTACTGAATGATCTAAAGCCTGCAAATAACATATCATGGCTGTGTTTTGGTGATTTTAACGAAATAACTCATCAAAGGGATAAGTATGGGGCATCTCACAAACCATATAGGCAGATGACCACCTTCAGGAATGCACTAAATGAATGTGACCTCCTTGACCTGGGATTCATAGGCGACAGCTTTACCTGGTCAAACAATAGGGAAGGGAGGCACTTCACCAAAGAGAGACTAGACAGGGCCTGTGGAAACACTGCATGGATCACCAAATTCAATAGTCACTCAGTGTATCACCTAGCCAGCACTCAATCTGACCATAGACCTCTCTTAATTCAGACTAGTTCTCAGTGTCCAACTCAACCTAAGAAAAAGACATTCAGGTTTGAATCTATCTGGACAAAGCATGAGGAGTGTGCAGACCTTATTAAGCATGCATGGGAAATTTCAACTAGGCACACTAACCTTTTACAAAGCACTCTTCAAGGCCTCAATTACTGTTAACAGGAATTAAAAACCTGGAGTAGAACCAAGTACAAGGACCAGGGAAAGATCCTCAATAAAGAAACTGAGCTTCTTCACTACCTACAAGACCAAAATGAGGGCAACCTAACTAAAGCAATTAGGAGGGTACAACAAGAGGTCAACTCATTGCTGAATGATGAGAACTTAAAATGGCAACAGAGGGCAAAATAGGCCTGGCTGAAAGATGGGGATCGAAACACTGCATATTTCCATAAATGTGCTAGCCAAAGGAAGAAACACAATGCCATCAACAGGATCATCACCAGCTCAAGCCAAGAGACAACAGACCCTCAAGCTATTAGCAATGAATTCTATATGTTTTTCAAGAACTTGTTCTCCACATCACGCCCAACCAGAATTGAGGAATGCCTAGCTCCAATGCCCCAAGTGATTACTGAGGAAATGAATGCTCCTCTCTCCAGAGTAAGATGAAGAGATCAAGGAAGCTATTCAAAGTATGAACCCTCTAGGCTCACCTGGGCCCTTCCAGCCTTATTTTTCCAGGAATACTAGACCACAGTAGGGCCTCGAGTATGTGAGACAGTTTTGGCAGCTCTGAATGATGGCCAATGGGACAAAAAATTGAATGAAACTCTTATAGCCCTTATACCTAAGAAGCATAACCCATCTTGACATGAGCAAAGCATATGATCGTATTGAATGACCGTTTCTGAAATCTGTTTTGGAAAAAATGGGGTTTGCAACTGTTTGGGTTGATTTAGTTATGAAATGTGTATCCTCTGTATCTTACTCTCTGATCATAAATGGGGTAACTCAGCCACCTTTTTGACCCATACAGGGTAATAGGCAAGGAGACCCCATATCCCCTTACCTCTTTATTTTGTGCACTGAAGCCTTAAGTTGTCTCCTTAACAATGCAGAAACTTCGGGCCTCATCACAAGTCTCCCAATTAGAAAGAATATTTTGCACATTAATCACCTCTTCTTTGCAGATGACTCACTTCTTTTCTGCAAGGCCAATTCAATTGAATAGAGCCAGCTTTATCACCTACTGGACCTCTATGAATTAGCTTCTGGGCAAAGGCTGAACAAAGACAAGACCTCAATCTTTTTCAGCAGCAAAACACGAGAAGAGACAAGAGACATCATCACTAGCATTGCTGGAATCAGAGGTACAAAATCCTACGAGAAATACTACCAGCACTTATTGGAAGATCAAGGTGCCACTCTTTCAAAGGAATCTTGGACAAAGTACAAACCAAAATAGCAGCTGGAAATCTAAACTCTTGTCACAAGCAGGGAAAGAGACCCTCATCAAAGCAGTCATTCAATCCATCCCAATCTACAGCATGGGGATCTTTAAACTGCCAAAGCAACTATTGCATTAACTCAGCAAACTAGTAAGATCTTTCTGGTGGGGTCAGAAGGATCAAGAACAGAAAATTCATTGGCTGCCTTGGAAGTAGATGAGCAAATCAAAGATTTTAGGAGGTTTAGGATTGAGGGATTTTGAAAATTTTAACTATGCTCTTCTGGCTAAATAGTGCTGGAGAATCATCTCCTCTCCATCTTTTCTTGCTGCCAGGGTCCTTAAAGAAAGATACTTCAAAAGAAATGCATTCTTATCAGCAAAAACTGGCTATAACTCTTCTTTTCTATGGTAAAGTTTTGTATATGTCATATCTTTGCTTGAGAAATGACTA
Source organism: Juglans cinerea (assembly GCA_961763995.1). NCBI lineage: Eukaryota > Viridiplantae > Streptophyta > Magnoliopsida > Fagales > Juglandaceae > Juglans > Juglans cinerea. The sequence continues at coordinate 26,277,067 of CAUIVZ010000009.1, forward strand.
ATCTGGCGCATTGGTGATGGAGAGTCTACTAGGATCTAGAAGGACAAGTGGATCCCCCAACAATCCACCTTCAAACCCCAAAGCTCAATCAGGTTCTTACCTGAGGACTCAAGAGTCGAAATGCTCATTGACAGGCACACTAATCAGTGGAACCGCTCACTACTTGAAGCTATTTTCAACAGGGAAGAAGCTGCTATCATTAAGAGAATCCCTCTAAGTCCCTACCCCAAACTTGATAGGCTAATTTGGAGATGCACTACTTTGGGTGAATTCACAGTAAAGAGTGCCTATTACCTAAAGTCTGAAGTGGTCGATCAAAACATGGGCTAATCCTCAGAACCTATGAGGGAAGTCATACCATCGACAAAACTTTGGCCTCCCCATATTCCTCCTACCACCAAAACTTTCCTATGAAGGGCCTGTCTAAATGCCTTACCTACCAAAACCAAACTTTTCCAGAGAAGGACTACAGAAGAGGACCTTTGCCCAATGAGTATTGTTACATAGCAGCCACTGTAGTTGTGCACACGTTGCACACACTACGTGGCTGCTTCTGGTCCTTTTATTTTTTATTTTTTTTTTAGTGCAAAACGCACCAGACGGCTTCTACCCCTCTCTCTCACTTCCTCTCTCTCTCTCCAGCATCTCTCTCATCAGCTCTCTCTCATCAGCGGCTCTCTCTCTCTCATCGGCTCTCTCTCACCAACTCTTTCTCTCTCCTCGACTCTCTCTCATCAGATCTCTCTCTCATCGTCTCTATCTCTCTCCTCAACTCTCTCTTTCATCAGATCTCTCTCTCATCCCCCATCGACTCTCTCTCTCATCTCACTCTCTCTCTCTCATCCTCTCTCTCTCATCAGCTCTATCTTATATTGGTCTCTCTCTCTCATCATCAGCTCTCTCTCAGTCCAGTAGTAATTTCGAATTTGTGAGATGTGTGATTTGAATAATGCCACGTAGGGTGTGCAAAAGTGGCTACTCCCAATATTTTTCCTTGCCCAATATGCAAGTGCCAACCAAAAACAATTGAACATGCCCTCTGGTCTTGCCCATTAGCTCAAGATGTCTAGAGCCACAGTGTGAGAAAGCTTCAGAAATCAAGCCTGCACCCCTAAACTTTCAGTAATATGGTGGACACCTTATTTGAAACACTGGAGACAAAATAAATGGTGACCTTTGCAATTACAACATGAAAAGTCTGGAAAAGAATGAATGAGTTTGTTTTCAAGCAGGTCCTTCAACACCTTAACTCCCTCAACCAACAAGTCCAGCTCATGGTGGAGGAACTAAACCAGATCCAGAACCTACTAATAAGCTTCCACAAAACTAGAATGCAACTTCTCATTGGGAAGCACCACCACGTGGCAAACTTAAACTCAATTGGGATGCTGCATTAGACAAGATCAACTGCAAGGTAGGTGTGGGGGCAGTGATCCGTGATTGGGAGGGCCAGGTGAAAGCTACCATGAGAATGAAATGTGATTTGTTCCCTGACCATCTCCTAGTTGAAGCTTATGCAGCTCTCCAAGCTTCACTTTTGTGTAAGTCCCTAGGTGAACATGATATCATCATGGAAGGTGACTCTTTGCAAGTAGTTCACTGCCTACAAGCCCATATAGATTCTGACTCCTATGTAGGAAAACTGATAAGGGACACAAAGGCAACACTCAACTCCTTCTCATTATGGACTGTTAGGCATACTAGGAGAGCATGTAACATTGTAGCTCATGCCTTGAGCCGAGATACTCTTAGCATTTGTGATAGCATTCTCTCTACAGACGTTATCCCTCATTGTATCCAAACCTTGTTATAATTTTAATCAGTAGAGGTTTATTCTTAAAAAAAAAAAACTATACAAATATGTGTTTGCATTTGCATATAAATAAACTAATATTAATGCTCTAAGTATAAAAATTCATTTAGTTTAATAAAAAAAATTAAAAAAAATCAAATATGATATGTGATATAAAAATGATAAGTAGAATGACTTTATTAAATCGGTGGACCATTTAACGTTGAATTTTTTTATTTTTTTTAAACAGGCTACCATTTTGACTTATGGATAGAAATCTTGAAGGCCCCTCTCAGTCAGGTTCTTAGGCCTCTTTTGTTTTTACAATTCCTCTCAATTCATCTTATCTTATCTCATTTAATCATTACAATTTTTTCAAATTCTCACATAAAATAAAATAAACAATTCAACTTTAATAATATTAAAAAAATATATTCTAACAATATTTTATTCAAATTTTAACTTTAATCTCAACTCATCTCATCTCATTTCATCTGCGAAAACAAACTAAGCCTTAGTTCTCGTTTACGTAAATTATCTTATATCATTTAATTAATATAATTTTTTCAAACATCTATATAAAATAAAATAAATAATTTAATTTTTTCAACTTTTATCTTATGTTGAACCAAACGAATAATTATTGAAATATATTGCTAATCCTCTGTTTTGGAATATGCTCAAAGACTTGGAAATTTATTTCAGGGGTCGAGAGTGTGGGATTGCATGGCAGATGATCGGTTTGTTTGGAAAGTTTTCTATGCCAGCCTGTCTTTTGGACGTATTCTAAATCAATCCATTTCCGGCTATGACTTATCAAGCAAAATAATGATACACAAATTATATTTCACAACAATAATTTAAAACGAGGATATTTCTATAAACTAATATTACTTTTATAAGTTATTTTATAAAAATATTTATCATTTAAAACATAAATGCATAAAATATTATAAAAATATTGTGTGTAAAAACACATGGTCAAAACAACGTCGTTTCACTTCAAGAAGGAGGTTCAAAACGAGTTCCTTTGTTGTTCCCCCCTCACTTTCGCACAAGGCACAACACTACAACAGTCCCTTTGTCTCCACAGTCACACGAGTTCACCTTCCCCGTCGTCTATCGTCACCTGAGGCCACCGCGAGATACCTTCCGGAGTCCATCACAAATTGTAAGAATAATTTGTTGTTCCTCCTCAAATTATAAATATTTGATTTGTGATTTGTTGTTCCTCCTCCTCCCTTTATGAAATGTGTATGATTTGTTGTTCATTTAAATGATTTGTGGTTTGCACTTCAATGATTTTGGTTTTTAGGCTGTTGAATTTAAAAATTGAAGGATTTAGGTTTTGAAAAAATTAGGTGTTTTTGTTCAAGTGATGTTCGCTAGAGTGTCGCTCGAGTGTGGCTCAAGCGGGCGTTCATTTTTTTTGTGTTTTATTTATTTTTAAAATGACAAACACAACTAGACACATGTTTTTCCTTTTCAATGTGTTTTTAATTTATAGATAACTTTCATAACATGTTAAATGATGGTTGTTTGTTAATTATTTCAAATTATTTGCTCAAATTATGGATGCTAAACCATCTTGCCGTAATTCTTCACAAGAGGATGACACATAACCGTTGACGTCACCGACAGGTACTTCAGGTCGTAGACCCCATCTAGAGCAGTTACCTCTTATGCAAGCAGTCAAGTCCCAATAGATCTAGAAGACATTGGTATGCTTAATGATGATGAGGAGTTGATGAATGTTGAGACTGATCCACCAGCACGACCTAGTAAAAAAAGGTTGTGGATATGAAAACATTTCACCAAAGTTCCCGGTGATCGTGAGAACTCGCAGGCTTGATGCCACTCTGTGGGCAACTATGCGGTTGTCTTTCGAAAAAATAAGGCACGTCAGTATTAATAGCACATCTTACGGACTACCAGCGGTATAACATACGCAAAGGGCTGATAGAAACTGATTAGATGAAGCTGAGTTATAAGACTTCTACAGCCGCAGATGGCATATAGATTAATAAGCTATTAATCCCTCAATATAGTGAGAAGATGTTGAAGGATGTTCTTATAGAGATGATCATCACTGATAAAATGTATTTTACCATGGTTGACAAAGCAGGCTTCCGCAAATTTGTGCACACTTTAGAGCCACGATTTCTCATGCCTTCACGGTATACTGTGATGCGCGATTGTTTGAAGAGACATGCCCAGGAGAAGGCCGCGATGAAGGAAATGTTTGTTGCCACTGACCATAGAGTGTCATTTATGACTGATACATGGACTTCCATATAGAATGTGGATTACATGTGTATCACAACCCACTTTATTGATAGTGAATGGACGTTGCAGAAGCGGATTATTGGCTTCAAAAAAATTGTTGATCACAAGGGCTCATCCATTGACAAGGAGATGGATGACTATATAAAGGATTGGAGGATCCAAAAAGTGCTTTGTATCACAGTTGACAATGATAGTGCAAATGACACTGCCATTAATTGGTTTATGTGAAATACAGTGGTAAATGAGGATATTATTCATGAGAATTAGTTTATTCATGTTCGATGTTGTGCCCATATCATTAACCTCATAGTTTATGAGGAGTTCAATGAGGTTGATGATTCCATTATTAAAGTCCGAAACCTTGTGAGATATGTGAGGGCTTCCCCCCAACGGCTCTGCCAGTTTAAGGCAATGGTCGAACAACTTGAGATCAAAACAAATAGTATTTATGCAGCAAATCAAGATCAAAACAATTTTCACTAGGGGTGAAAAAAAAACCAGTGAACCTGTTTGGTCCGATACCCGTTCCATTTTTCTCAAAATCGATAGAAACCAGTTCGGTTTCGGTTTTTTTTTTCTAACACTAGACCGAACCGGACTAGATCGGTTCATATATATTTACTGTTTCATATTATATAAAATATTTTTTATATGATTTTTTTAATATTATATATAATTTGTATATATAATATATATAATTTTATATAAAATAATTTTATATTATATGCTAAATTGCTAATTAATATAACATTAAATTTTAAAATCCTATTATTTATGTATAATAATAATCTAATAACATAAATTAATATAAAATTTGACATAACATAAAATTAATCTTATAAATCTTAATATAACATTTGATAGATCATTATCATTAAAAATTTTAATTTTATAACATAAAATTAATATAATATAAAATTTTAATCGTAAACATGAACATATGTTATTAATATAAACTATATATATATATATATATATATATATATAAGGATAAATACATTTTATAGCATAATAAATTATAAAACATATTCTTTTTTATAAATACATTTCTGTACATTTGATTATATACACTTATATAAGAGTGTATGTAACCATCATATTATCACTAACATATATTTAACCAAGCATATTATCACTAACATATATAATCAAATATATAAATAAGTTAGACACTAACATATTATCAATAGCATATTGTCACTAACATAAATAAGTTAGACACTAAAAAATTATATTCTAACAATATTTTAAATTTATAATATTTTTATTAAATTTTTTTTCTTTTATTTCACAAAATTTCTTAAAATATCTTAATTCAAATTATTTCATTATTGTTTACGGATTATCCCATTTAACTAACCGGAGCCCCAAAGTAGCTCCCCATTTTTTCAAAAATAAAACATTTCTCAAGGACTTTCTTGAATCAAATGAGTTTGACCACTTTTTGCAAAATCCCATAAACCAATATTTTAGCATTTTCTAAAGACTTAAAAGAATATCTTACCTCTAAACCTTGAAAAATCCAGGCTAATTCTACTTTTATTCTTCTTACATTAATTACCAAACCTTGAAAAAAACCATACAACATTTTGTTTTCTCTCTCTTTTCAATTTGTCCATGCGGTACAGCACTGCAACTCATTGACCCTTGCTTTATTACTTCTCTCCCAAGGAATCCCATTTTCTCGTCGAGCCAAACATCACACCAAGCGATTCCGTTCCTTCATGCCCATTTCTGAAAAAACGTAATCCCATATTTTTTTTGTCTTTGTTGCTTGTTGTCTGTTTGTTGTCCACCTTTCATGTTGTAAATATATACGCTTATTGAGTTGCTATCGTTTAAGCAGATGTTATAGGGTTTTGATTTACTCCGTTTTTATTTGGTTCTTTTGCTTTTAGAATTTCTTACGTCCCGTACTGATTTTCTGGTTATACAATATATGGATAGATAGATATCGGTATATGTATGTATATAGTGTATCCTTGTTCCCCTTTCTTTTGAAAATGCTGGTGACATTGTTGTTCATGCAAGTTTTTGAGTATTTTATTTCTTCTCTTTGTTCAATAATGATGAAAGGTCTGGTCTGGTTTGGTGAAGTTGTTAGAAAGATTGTAATGTAGTTCATCTTTCTGGCACTTTGGCACGTAATCGACTGTACCACACAATCCAGATTAAAGATTTTCGTTTATGCCAAAGGTTACTGCTTTACTCCTATTCTACCCGAAGCTTCATGAGTAGAGATTTGGTTCTTTCTTTTCTGTTGATTTGCGACCACAGGCATAATATTTTGTTAGACTGATTTTTTTCTTTGGTTTGGATAAAAGGTTACCAGATGCCGTTTACAACTAAGTATTGTTTTCGGGGTGGCAAGGAAAGTTCACATGTATCAAACTGCTAATAATTGAAGTTCAGAAGGCTAGATTATGCAGTCCCTGGTGGAAATTATTTCTGTGGATTGAATTGAAGATTAAACACTGACCTTGTCTGCTTGTGTGACGCCTAATCGATTTGAAGTTTTAGCTCTATCAGGCAGTTGTTGTTGTTGTTGTTGTTGTTGTTATTGTTATCATTATCATTATTATTATTATTATCATCATCATTATCATTATTATTATTATTATTATTATTATCTCTCTCTCTCTCTCTCTGTCCCTCCCTCCCTCCCTCCCTCCCTCCCTCTATTAGTTCTGGTGTGTGATGTTTCCCTTTGAAATTCTTTATTACACTATTATTTTCATCATGAGAAATTATTGAAATTGATTGATTAACTGGTTGTGGAATGCTAAATGATGATAGCTTCAATGCAAAGATGAAGTGTACTAATTATCATCATTCAACTGCTTCTGACTCTGCCATGACAGATACAGATATTGCTCATTAAGTTCAAAGAGTGAAAGACAGTAAAGAAATCCATTTTTCCAAGCTCTTCAAGTACAATAGACATGAGGGATAGTCTAGTCAAGAAGACAATTGAGAGAGTTGAAAAGTGATGGATATCAAACTTTTGGAAGAGGTCTAAGATGTGTGATTGGCGATTCTTCCACCTCCATGTCGAAGAAATCTGAGAAAGGCTCAAGCTCATTGAGTACTGGTAAGAAAAAGGTGAAGTTGGAGATGAGTGGGGAACACTTTAAACTATATAGCAGTGGATACAGCAGAAGTGAAAGGCTTGGTGTCAGGCCTAAGTGTAATATTCCCAAGAGAGCAGTAAGGGATGCCCGTAGTTACAGGTGTGGCTCAAATCACGCTTGAGAAAAACTAGCGTGTCAGGTACTGCCACCTGCTTTTAAGTATTTTACCTGGTATATTCTTTGTTTTTATGATCACCAAATAGAGTGGGTGCTGGCCTGGTGGAGGGTAGACCTATTGGCTATCACAAAAGTAAAGTGGAGATTTTGATAGTTTTGCCCCTCTAATGTCAACTGGGTAAAGCCTGGTTCAGTTCTTGGCTTGTTGCCTTGCTGGGGTAAGGAAAAGGTGGGAGTAGAGCCAATGTAGTTTGTAAACTGATGGAATTATGTCTAATTTGGACTATATGGCTGGAAAGGAACGATAGGGCATCAAAGAAAATAAAGCATCCTTAGAGGGAACTATTTGAGATTGGTAATGACTTTATACTCTTGAGTAAAGGCTTTGATAATTTGTTATAATTTTTTCTTGAATTTCATTGATTTCTTGAGTCTTTGGATTTTGTTTTTTTTTTTTCCTGTTTCTTTTTTATTATGATTTTTATTTATTTGTTGTCTCTTTCCCCATTGGGACACCTTTTGTATACTTCCTGTTTACAGTGGTTGTGCCCCCTTTTGTATTTAACACTAACAAGATATATATATATATATATATATATATACACATATATATTATTGATTATCAACATAAGAAGATGACTGTATATTCTATATTTCCAAGTATCTAGATTATCCATTTGATTTTGACAAGGAGTTGGATTGTAAGTTAGGTCATTACACATCCGCAAACTTTGGTAAATTAATAAACACCTCATGTAATTGTTTTTTCTTTTTACTTGATAGAGGTCATGCTAGGAAAGAGAAAAAAACTTTCTAAAGGTGGCAGTGATGTTACTGAAGCTAATGCTTTCAAGGAAGTTGTGGGAGGGGTCGCCAAGACTTCCCATTCAAAAAGACAAAGGTACCCTCTTGTTGGTTTCCATTTCTTATTCGCCATCACTTTTGGCACCCTTTTCACTTGCTGCATACTAAGTGGAATACTATTGTGATAATAATATCTAAGTTCTTTGTAGTCTCCGTACTTCTTTTGGCTCAAATGTTTTTCAATAGGAATTTCGGCTCAAAATTTTAACTAGATGAGAATTTTGAATCATATTGAAGTTTTGTTATGGGAAACAGAAAGCCATTCTTAGTCATCCCATTTAGACAACTAATATATGACACTTTTTATCCCCTGGTATTTTTTTCTTTTTTTCATCTGGATGAGTCATAATACTTAAAATTGATGTTGCATGCAGTACATATTTTTTTGTGCCCCGGGCAAATGATTTTGTAGGAATGTGCAAGAAAAGTGTTGATGCCTAGATTGGATGTTCTGATGAACTCCTTGTCTCCATCCGACCTGGAACATTGTTCTAAGGTTTGTGCAACCCATGATGCAATTGATCTGCCCAGTAACAGTTCTCTAGTCACCTTCCTACCTCTCTCCATAATGCGTATTTAGTAACCACCTTCAACCGAAATCTCAAATACTTTTGTTTCAATAAGCACCATCTTTGAATGGTCATTGGCGAGACTCATCGAGAACGAGAGGCAAGAGAAGAGAACAAGTGTACGGAGAGAAAACTGTGATACCCCATATGATAAGTAAGGGTAGGTGGTGTATGAGATCCCACATTGCTTGGGAAGGATAAGTTCTTGCTCTTTATAATATTCCAATAGAGCTCCAATTATATCATTGACTAGTCCTCTTGGAGAATAGACCATGTGACTTGGGCCTTCCATTGGGGTGTTACAAAGGATATTAGAGCCTATCTCAACCAGAAATGTGGGACGTGAGCCGTGCTACCTATGACGGACTTGACTGATGAGAATGTCGGGAATTTCAGGGGGGAGAGATTGTGGTACCCCATATGATAAGGATAAATGTAGGTGGTGTATGAGATCTGCATTGCTTGGTGTTATAAAAGGTGACAACCATTTGGAACCTTACACATGTCAAGTGGAGAAAAGAAATAGCCAATGCTCGAGTAAATGTGCTGAGGTGGAGCGCTGCAAGTTTTTCTGTTATACTTGTAATATGCTATAAAAGGGATCCATGTGATCCATTCAATGAATGTAATTGTTAGAGAGAAACATACAGGAGAGCAAGGGTGAAAAGAACTCGAGAGAGGGATACTTTCTCAATAAGAGAATTGAATCTGTGAGACTTCATAGTCTTGTACATAAAACTGTATTGTTCAAACTTCATCAATAATACTACAAAGGCTTCTAGCTGTTCTTGCCATGGATGTAGATCATTAGGATCGAACTACGTAAACATTTTGTGTTCTTTATAAGTTTTCTTTACTGCATTTGTGAGTCAGTGAGTTTCTTGGCAAATCTTGGCAGAGCAATTATGTTCTTGGCTTCATTTCACAAAGCCAGAATTACAACAAGTGGCATCAAGAGCCAGGTTCGATAGGGACAGCCAAGTTCGATGTCGTGAAGTTCATAGGGAAGAATGACTTTGGCCTTTGGAGAATCAAGATGAGAGCATTACTAGTTCAACAAGGGCTTCAAGATGCACTTCTTGGTGAAAAGAACTTGAGTTCTTTATCCATCAAAGAAAAATCTGAAGTCTTGCAGAAAGCCCACAGCATGATTATCCTTTCACTTGGTGATAAAGTTTTGAGGGAAGTTGCCAAAGAGGAGACAACAGCAGGAGTTTGGTTAAAACTCGAAAATCTATACATGACTAAGTCTTTGGCAAACAGACTTCACAAAAAGACTAGGCTCTACACTTTCAAGATGACGCCAGGTATGTCTATGGAAGAACATTTGGATGAATTCAATAAGATCATATTGGATCTTGCAAACATAGACATAAATATCGAAGATGAGGACCAAGCAATTCTATTATTAAGTTTTTTAGATTCTTCCTATGCAAACCTCAAGGAAACCATGATGTATGGTAGAGAAAGTTTGTCATTAGAAGAAGTCCAATCTGTGTTGCATTCAAGAGAGTTGCAAAACAAAACTAATGACAAAACTGAATTTGGAGAAGGGTTGATTGTAAGGGGAAGACCAGGAAAAAGAAATTACAAAGGGAAGGAAAACAAGACAAGATCAAAGTCGAGGAGAAAACCATTGAAATTCTTCAACTACCACAAGGAAGGACACTTTAAAAGGGCTGGTCCTGAAAAGAAACAAAATGGGGGAAACAAACCTAAAGAGGAGGGAAATGCAGCTGTTGTCCTGGATGGATATGAAAGTGCTGAAGTCTTGAATCTGTCAGAAGTCGATTCAAGGGAGGAATGGATTCTAGACTCAGGGTGCTCAATTCACATGTTCCCCACTAGATCCTGGTTTGAGACTTTCTCTGAACTTGAAGGAGGATATGTAATCCTTGAGAATAATAAATCCTATAAAATTCTGGGAATTGGGGCAGTGAGATTGAAGATGCATGATGGTATGGAAAGGTTACTTAGGGAAGTAAGATACATACATGAGTTAAAGAGAAATTTAATTTCTCTAGGGATGCTAGATCAATCTGGCTACTCTTTTAAATCAGAATCAGGAACTTTAAGGGTTGCAAAGGGTTCTCTTACAGTGATGAAAGGGGATAATAAAAAATGGGCTCTATACACTGGTTGGCAAGACAGTGATTGGTGAAGCATCTTCAGTTCAAAATAAAATGGAAGACAAGGTTCTGTTATGGCACAGAAGACTGGGCCATGTTAGTCAACAAGGTCTACAAGAACTGAAGAAACAAGGCCTATTGAGAGAAGAGAAGCTTGGGCAATTACCTTTCTGTGAGGACTATATCTTTGGGAAGTCAACAAGGGTCAGCTTCAAGACAACAACTCATAAAACCAAGCAAATTCTGGATTACATGCACTTAGATCTATGGGGACCTGCAAAAGTGAATTCACATGGTGGTGCAAGGTATTTCCTGACCATTATAGATGATTACTCGAGAAAAGTATGGCTATACATTCTAAAATGTAAAAGTGAGACATTTGCTAAGTTCAAAGAATGGAAAACTCTAGTAGAAAATCAGGTGGGCAGAAAGTTAAATGTTTGAGGACAGATACTGGCTTAGACTATCTGTCCAATAAATTTAATGATTTCTATAAAAGAGAGGGCATGGCCAGACATAAAACAGTGAGAGAAACCCCACAACAAAATGGCTTAGCTGAAAGAATGAATAGAACCATTTTGGAAAGGGTAAGGTGCATGCTTGCAACATCAGGTTTACCAAAGACCTTTTGGGCTAAGGCTGTTGTTATAGCAGTGCACCTAATTAATAGATGCCCATCTTCAGCCTTAAATTTTAAAAATCCACAAGAGATATGGTCTGGGAAACCATCTGGATATGAACACTTAAGGATTTTTGGATGTGTAGCATATGCACACTCCAAAACAGATAAGTTGGAACCTCGAGCACTTAAGTGCATCTTTGTTGGGTATCCAGAGGGGGTTAAGGACTATAAGCTGTGGGTTAATGAACCTGGGAGGCAGAAGTGTATTATAAGTAGAGATGTGACCTTCAATGAAGAACAAATGGCTGGACAGAAAAACAAACAGGAATGTCAATCTACTACAACAGATATGCACTTTGAGGTGGAGAAATTAGTAGATACAATCTGTTATCAAGAAACTCAGGGTAGAAAAATTGAGGACACTGAGTCAGATGTCAGAACTCAAGGTGGAGGAGATACATATAGACTGGCAAGAGACAGAGAAAGAAGAATTATAAGGCCTCCCCAGAGATATGGGCAAGCTGAATTAACAGCATTTGCCCTTACTGTAGCAAAATAAATTATTGAGCAAGAACCAAGATCTTTTCAGGAAGCCATGGTTGGTAAAGAGGCTGATAAATGGACTCTTGCAATACAAGAAGAAATTGAGTCTCTAAACAAAAATAAAACATGAGAAATGGTTCAAAAGCTGATTGGAAAGAGGGCATACCAGGGGTTGAATTACCTAGATACAAAGCTAGGCTAGTAGTTAAGGGGTTCACACAGAGAGAGGGAGTGGATTATAATGAAATCTTCTCTCCTGTGGTAAAGCACAGGTCAATAAGACTATTGCTCTCTTTTGTAGCTTACAAAGATATGCATTTGGAACAGCTGGATGTTAAAACAGCCTTCTTACATGGTGAATTAGAAGAAGTCATAAACGTGCAGCCACCAGAAGGGTTCATAACAAAAACCACAAAGAATCAAGCATGCTTACTCAAGAAATCACTTTATGGACTTAAACAGTCCCCAAGACAGTGGTATAAAAGGTTTGATTCTTACATGATTCAAAGTGGTTTCAATAGAAGCAACTGTGACAACTGTGTATATTACAAGCAACATGAAGAAAATCCAATATATCTATTACTATATGTGGATGACATGCTCAATTCTTGTAAGGATAAAAACCAGATTGATAAAGTCAAGTGCATACTGAAATCAAAATTCGAAATGAAGGATTTGGGCCCAGCCAAGAGGATTTTGGGAGGAATGGAGATAGTTAGGGAAAGGGAGAAAAGACTTCTCTACCTATCTCAAAAATCCTACATTTCAAAAGTTATCAACAGGTTTGGAATGGATCAAGTAAAACCAGTCAACAATCCTATTGGACAACATACTAAACTTTCAGTTACTCAGATACCAGAAACAGATGAGGACAAAGAATTTATGAAGAAAATTCCTTATGCTAGCATGGTGGGAAGCATCATGTATGCCATGGTATGCACTAGACCTGACCTAACTTATGCAGTTAGCTTGGTTAGCAGGTTTATGAGCAATCCAGGAAAGCCACATTGGCATGCTATTAAATGTGTTTTTCAGTATTTATCTGGTACAAGGTGTTTGAGACTAAAGTTTGGAGAAAACAAGCAAGTAGGTTCTGAATTACAAGGTTTTGTTGATTCAGATTATGCAGGAAACTTGGACACAAGGAAATCATTAACTGGTTTTGTGTTCATGGTTTTTGGAGGAGCTATCAGTGGGAAGGCAAACCTACAGCTAGTGGTAGCCGTATCAACAACTGAGGCTGAATATATTGCCATGACCGAGGCAATAAAAGAGGCTATATGGCTAAAAGGGATATCACATGAATTAGGCATGACTAATGGCAGTGTCATTGTTTACTGTGATAATCAGAGCACTATACATCTAGCCAAGAATCATGTCTATCATGAGAGATCCAAGCATATAGACATCAGATTACATTTTGTGAGGGACATCATATTTGTTGGAGAGATTGGGGTGGAAAAGATTCCTACTGAAGACAATCCTTCTGACATGATGACAAAGTCTCTACCTACAATCAAGTTTAGACACTGTCTAAGCTTGATTCACATGGAAAATTGCTAAGTACCCACTAGGGGGAACCTGCAGGAACAGCTAGAAGGAGAAAACACCTTGCAAGATCGAAATGCTTGTCAAGGTGGGGAATTGTTATAAAAGGTGACAACCATTTAGAACCTTACACATGTCAAGTGGAGAAAAGAAATAACCAATGCTCAAGTAAATGTGCTGAGGTGGAGGGCTGCAAGTTTTTCTTTTATACTTGTAATATGCTATAAAAGGGATCCATGTGATCCATTCAATGAACGTAATTGTTAGAGAGAAACATATAGGAGAGCAAGGGTGAAAAGAACTTGAGAGAGGGATACTTTCTCAATAAGAGAATTGAATCTGTAAGAGTTCATAGTCTTGTACATAAAACTGTATAGTTCAAACTTCATCAATAATACTACAAAGGCTTCTAGCTGTTCTTGCCATGGATGTAGAGTATTGCTTTATGTTTAGTATTTGAAAGCCTTCTCAATTACTTGCCCCCAATACTCTACATAAAGCAATATCAAATAGATCATGGACAAGACTAACAACTCATAATTTACCATTTATTTTTTGCAGGGTAGATTTTGGTTCAAGTAAAAACCGGTTTGGTAATTCAGAACTGAGCCATGAGTTGCAAAGCATCATTCTTCCTGTATGCTCGCTCATTTAATATTCTGCTTTCATTGTGCTTTTATCAACTAATCATTTTTGTTTAAGCAATATATTTCATAATGGCTAGATTGTAGTTCTGTAATTTGTGTGCATTTTTTAGCGTTAGCAGGTTGCAGGGTATAACTCCTAAAGGTACTTATTTTTGCTAAGAAATGAGGAAACAAGAAGAGAGGTTTGGCGCAATCTAATGTTTGAATGACTCAAATAGTCATAGTGTTCAAAGGTTATAACACTTCTAGTACATGAGTGGTTGTTTTGGGCTTCAATTGTCTTTGATGCAGTGACGAGTGAGAGACAGCGCAGGGAAAGAGAGGCAATGTAAAGCAGAGAGATATTGTGGTATGCCATTTTGAGTGTGGGCAACGGTCTGCGCCTGCTTGGGCTTCTGTTGGTCTATCTTTAGTAGTGCAGAGTTGGTCGTTTGCAACGAAGCTGGCTTGCAGCTGGGTTTCTGTTTCAGCAATGCAGAGGCGGGCAGTGAGAGATACAGCAGAGAGAGAGAGAGAGAGACAAAATTGTTTTGGGAAGTATAAGAAACTAGGGAGGATGTGTGAGAGATGAGAGCTATGTGTGTGAAATATATAAAGAAGAGGAAGGGGCTTTTGGTCTTATTTGGAACCGTGGGCAAGGGAAATTTAAAAAGAAAAGGGATTGTAAAGGTTGAATTGGAGTAGGAGAGCACAGTGGGTACTGTTAGAGAGAAGTATGGAGGAAGAAAACTATAGAGGCCTTACTGAGATGGGAGTTTGACAGGCGGGAGGAGTTTGGGTTGATTTCCAAATGGGCCAGATCTGTAAATCCAAGAGAAGCCCAACTTATACAATAAAATATCAGAAGGGCTTGTGGAAGTTCATGGACCTGTGGGCCCAATAAAAATTTTCATCTTAGCCATAAGGAACTGCAGATGGGGTGTTACGTCGTTATTGTAATTTGACTTTTATTTCTAGTGGAAATATCTATATGCTAGTTTTCTTTGATCTGTTAAGAATCCTTGAGATTTTTCCCATGCACATTTTCTTCTGTTCAATGCTAGGATGGACGGGACTGTGTGGCTAGGCTTAACATGGAACGTAATGGAGAATGTCCCGCAGATTTGCAGAGTATGAAATCCTGTATAAAAGATAAAACAGATGGTGAATACAGGACATGCATCATCTGCAAGCATGGAGGAAAGCTCTTGTGAGTTGCCTTATTTTTATTGATTTCTTTCCATTATTGCTTGTTTATCTTAAACAAACTTTAATATGGGGTCTTACCTTTTAAACCTGTTATCAATTCATTGTCTCCAATTGCGTTTACTCTGGTCAAGTCTGTTTCTTGGTTAACCTTTTGAAATCTTGGATGTCATGCATTTACTTGTACACAAGATCAATACCCAGTTCTAGTCTTGTCTAAGTCTTCTGGAAGGGGTGGCTTGGATATGGTCGTAGCCTTTAGCCTCTTTTTAAAAGTTTTATTCTGTAGTTTCCAATGTCTAGGGACTCACACTGTTGTTCAAGAAGTTAGATGGTTTTTTGAGCTTACTTTGTATTTGATAATTGCATCTTGCAATTGTGAATGGTTGTTTCCCTCCTGATAATATTTGTGTTGTTGAGGTTTTGCTAATGGTTGTTTGCCTCCTGATAATACCTATTATTATTGGGGTGTCATCTTCCGACACTCCTAATTCTGCTGTGTTTAACAGCTTATGAATAAATGTTGGGGGACACTATCATTCTTCTGGCGAATGTACCTTGTACATCCCGGCAACATGATGCTAGAAGCTATAAAGTTTTTTTTATAGGTAAAAATAACTTTATTAACAAGAATGAAATAGGTGTTGCTCAAGTACGTAGGGAGTACATAAAAGAAAACACCTACTACATTCTAGGAACCAAAAAAAGAAACAAGAAAATCGTGAACACTAGTTCCATCAACTACAATATAGGAGAAAACCAAAGCAATGAATGAAGTGTGCACAAAAAGCCTTCGAAGTTCCTCCAAATTGCACTCCCTATCTTCAAAGAATCTATCTTTCCGTTCTAGCCAAATACACCACATAAGTGATAAGACCAAGGAATCATTCTCCAAACTGCAGCCACCTAGGGGCAACCTTGAAGACCATTCCAGCAAGCTAGGAGATCCACCATCTCCCCAGCATCACCCATGCGATACCTGATCTACTGAAAATATCATCCCAAAAGTGCCTTAGCCACCTCACAATGCAATAATAGATTCACCATTCTTCTTACACATGAAGCACCAATCCATGACAATAATACTAGGCTTTCTCAAATTGTCTGTATTCAAGATTTTACCAAGAGAGGCAGTCCAAATAAAGAAAGCAACTTTGGAAGGCACCTTACTCTTCTCAATCAATACTCACAACATGCATACAAGGCACTGAAAAACTTTAGAAAAAGCACCGATTTTTCAATCATGGGCATCTCTAGTAAAGCAAACGTTCCACTGATAAGAATCATTGGTATTGACCAAAAGGTCCAACACCAAGGCCTCCTGATCAGAAGCTAAATGATGAAGGGAAAGGAACACTGTCTTGAGAGCGAGGTCACCACACCAAGTATCATGCCAAAATCTGATTCTGGATCCTTCTCCAACCTCAAAATATATGTCAGTCGCAAAACTCTCCCAGCCCTTCCTAATGTTTTTCCATAAAACCACTCCGTAAACTCCTTAGAGCATCAACCCCCTAAGCACTTCCATATTTGAAGTCAATAACATCCCTCCAAAAAGAATCTTGTTCCACGTGTTACCTCCACAACCATTTCCCAAGAACAACTTTGTTAAAATTCTTCAAATTACAAACCACTTATCCTCCATTAGAAATTGGAGAGTAAACTTTTTCCAACTGTCCAACTGGAACTTGGCCTCCTCCCCAATTTCCACCCGGCAAAAAAACTCAAAATAACTTCTCAATTTGCTTGGCCAACCCTTACCAGCAAAGGAAATAAGATAGAAAATAAATGGGGAGATTAGAGAGAGTACACTTGATTAAAGTGATTCTACCCCCTTTTGACAAATATATCCTTTTCCATCTTGCCAACCATCTCTCAATCTTCTCAATGACCCCATCCCAAATGGCTTTGGCCCTAAAAGGAGCCCCTAAAGGAAGACCCAAATATTTCATAGGCAGAGAAGTGACCTTGCACAAAAAAACAAAAACTAGCCAAACTTCTAATATTGCTCACAACCCTCACTTGTACCATCTCAGACTTCCCAAGATTCACCGTGAGCCTGGATGAAGCTTCAAAGCATAACTAGAGGGCACGCAATGCTTGGATCTAACCACGATCCGCCTCGCAAAAAAGTAAAGTATCATCTGGAAAAAGATGAGAGACAATGATAAAACCATTATTAGCATGTCCCACCAAGAACCGAAGAGAAAACCTCCACCATCCTGCTAAGCGTCTCCATAACAATAACAAAGACGAAAGGGGATAAAGGGTCCCCTTGCCTCAAGCCACAAGAGTTGTTGAAAAAGCCCGCAGAGGTGCCATTTACCATCACCAAGATACTAGTCGTGGATACACAATGCTTGATCCCAATTCACATAATAAAAGAGGAAATCCCAATTCAAATGATCATACGCCTTTTCCATGCCAAACTTACAAATAATACCAAGAACTCCCTTTTTAATTCTACTCTTCAGGCATTCTTTGGCGATGAGCGCCAAGTCAAGAATTTGTCTCTCCTTAGCGAATGCATTTTAGGGCTTAGAAATAATCTGCTCCATAACCGTATTCATACAGTTGGCAAGGACTTTCGAAAGTATCTTATAAACCCACTCACAAGACTTATGGGTCAAAAATATTGTACTTTGAGGCCCTTGGTATTTTTTGGATAAGAGCAATGAAGGTTGTATTGAGGCATTTTTCAAACTTCATAAAGGAATGAAACTCATGGAATAGCCCCGATGTTAAACTTAGAGAGTTTTGAGCAAAAGTATGTTGTGGAGAATTCCCATTATATATAGAATACAAGCTGATCTTCAGCCCTTAAAAACAACTAAACTACCATATACAGATCTGTCTAAAGATAGCCTACAACTAGTATATCCTAATTAAGGAAATAATAAAAGATTTACAAACATAGAAGATAGCTGTCAAAGGTATACAAGGCATAGAATCCGCTGACTTTAAATGGCCAGCTAATTCCGTTGACATCCCCCTCAAATTGATGCTGGTAAATCTCCAAACATCAATTTGCTAACAAGGAAATTATGGCGTTGACGTGTCATGGATTTGGTGAAGATATCTGTGATCTGTAGAGTAGTGGAGATATGTGGGAGGGTGATAATCTGGCGGTCATAGGCCTCCCGGGTGGAGTGGCAGTCAACCTCTATGTGCTTCGTGCATTTGTGGTAGACAGGGTTGGCAGCAATTTGGATGGCACTAGTGTTGTCAACATGCAGTGGAGTAGGTTGAACTTGGGAGAAACCAAGCTCTGTGAGGAGACCACGCAGCCAAATGATCTCGGAGCATGCAGTAGACATGGTGCGGTACTCTACCTTAGTTGATGACTTGGAGACATAGTCCTGCTTCTTGCATTTCCAAGAGATAAGAGCATCACCAAGAAACATACACCATCCGGTAGTAGATTTCCTGGTGTTTGGGCACCCGACCCAATCAGTATCGCTGTAGGCTTGTAGCTGGAGTGAAGAACTAGTAGGGAAAAATAAGCCACAACTAGGTGTGCCAAGGATGTATCGAATGATACGTCGGACTGTGGATAGGTGGAGATGCCTAGGGGTTTGCATGAACTTGCTGACCGTTTGGAAAACATAAGAGATGTCCGGTCGGGTGATGGTTAGATAGATAAGACTACCAACCAGCTTCCGATAGAAAGTAGGATCCTCAAGAAGCTCCCCTTCGTCATGTCGATACTTCACATTAAGTTCCATGGGAGTGTCAATAGAAGTAGTGTCTGTGAGTTCGACTAACTGAACTAGATCCTGAATATACTTGTGTTGATTCAAGAAGATACCTTGAGGCCGATGATGCACCTGTAACCTCAAGAAGTAGGTGAGCTGGCCAAGGTCTTTCATGTAGAAAGTAGAATGCAACAATTTTTGAATCTTAGAGATGGCCTCCATATCGGAACCAATGACAACGATATCGTCCACATAAACAAGGAGAACAACTATGTCCTTAGATGTCCTCTGTAGAAAAAGGGAGGAGTCATATTGATTCTGAGTGAAGGAAAAGCCAAGGAGAGTGGATCGAAACTTTTCAAACCATACTCTCGGTGCCTGCTTCAAACCATACAAAGAGCGTTGTAGTTTGTAAACATCATTAGGTGAGGAAGTAGGCATACCAGAGGGAAGTTTCATGTAAACTTCCTCCCTGAGATCACCGAGTAGGAATGCGTTCTTAACATCCATTTGATGTAAAGGCCATGATTGAGATGCATCAAGAGCTAGTATGGTTTGCACGGTGGGCATCTTGGCTACCAGTGCAAAGGTTTCATCGTAGTCTAGGGCATACTCTTGCTTGATGCCAAGAACCACCAACCGAGCCTTGTGACGGTCTATGGATCCATCGGAATGAAGCTTGATAGGAAACACCAACTTACTACTAAGGGGTTTCACGGATGGGGGAGGGGACATGGAACAACATCCCAGGTCTGGTTTTCTTCAAGTGCGAGAAGTTTTGTTTCAATAGCTTTCTGCCAACACTCATGCTCCATTGCCTATTTATAAGACGAGGGAATATGAGTAGAAGACAAGGTGGCTGTCAAGGATAAAGGAGGGGTGAAACCAAACCTATCTGGGGGTCTACGAGCCTGAGTACTGTGTTTGAGAGGAGCATGTGCAGTTGTTGGAACAGGATCAGCAGTTGGGGAATGAAGTTGAGGGGGCTTGGGAGGTGCGGAAGTCTAATTTGATGTGGCGAAGGAGCGTCGTTGATACACTAGGAGAGGCTTAGAAGGTATGGGATCTGCAGAAGAGTTAGTAAACAAGGGAAAAACAGAAAATGAAGGAGAAAGGGGATCGTGGTGAGTGGAGAAAACATACTGGTTTTTCTATAAAGATCACATTTCTAGAAACCCGAATACAATGCAGATTTGGATCATAACAAAGAAAACCTTTCTGGTGTACAAAATATCCTAGAAAGGCACATTGGACTGACTGAGCCGTGAGTTTTGTGCGTTCATGTGTAGGAAGATGAACATAGCACACACAACTAAAGGTACGAAGGTTAGAATAATTTGGAGTGTGACCAAATAACCAAGTGTAAGGAGAGACGTGGTTCAATGAGGGAGAAGGCAATCTGTTGATGAGGTGGACAGTAGTGGAGAGAGCTTCACACCAGAACCAAGAAGGCATAGATGACGCTAAAAGAAGGGTGCGGACAACATTGAGAAGGTGACGGTTCTTTCTTTCAGCCACCCCATTTTGTTTGGGGGTTGAAGGACAAGGCCGTTGAGAGATTATGCCATTAGTTTGCAGAAATTCCTGAAACACATGAGACATGTACTCACCCCTCATTGTCAGAGTGAAGGATTTTGATATTGGCAGAAAATTGAGTCTGAATATGAGCATGTAAGAGCTTGAAAACAGAAAATACTTCATCTTTAGAATGCAGGAAATAAATCCACGTGAGCCGACTATAGTCGTCAATAAAAGTGACGAAGTACTTGTAATTAGCATGAGAAGTAACCGGTGCCATACCCCACACATCACTATGTATCATATCAAAAGGCTGGACTACTTTTGGTGTGTGAGTGGGAAATGGTAGAGTTTTACTTTTGCCAAGTCGACAAGAATTGCAATAAAATTGAACAGCACTAAGAGATGGTGACTCTTTATTCCCAAGTAAACCAGAATTTAGCAAATCTTGAAATACATTAGAGTTCGGATGTCCGAGACGTTTATGCCATGCTTGGTAATCAACATGAGCAGAATTACAAGTGACAAAGGGCAAAGAGAAACATGGATACAAAGGAAATTGGAGAGGGAAAATACGTCTTACTTTTGGGCCCCCTTGCGATCATCTTCCCTGATTGTTGACCTGTGCAACACAACCAGATTTAGAGAATTCTACTTTACAATCATTGTCAACCAACTGACCGACATAAATGAGATTAGTAGTAAGACTAGGAGAGTCAAAGACATCGGTTGGAGAAGGAGAAACATCACCGGTGGCTGTGATAGGTAAATGGTTGCCATCAACAATATGAATCTTGAGATTTTCAGAATATTTGTTTATATTGGTAAGGAAATGAGCATTGTTTGTCATATGATGGGTAGCCCCGGAATCAAAGTACCAAGGAGGTGATGTAGAGAAGGGTTTACCTGAGAGTCCTAAAGCGGAGAATGCAGAAATGATCATTTGTTGACTCATTTCAAGGGTCATGCGTTGAACAGGAGCAGGAGCACTTTGTGTTAGAGGTGCTGTATCCACAAAACTACCAGTGCTAGAAGAGCCAACTGAGGCAGTATATGCTGTTTCAGATCTCTTGGGGGGTCGGGTAGGGCATTCCTTGATAATATGGCCATCCTTTTTGCAGTAGTTGTAGAATTTTTTGGAACAGTTTGATGCGAAATGACCAAATCCTTTGCAACAAAAGTACTGAACGGTACTCATATTTTTGCCTCTTGGCTTGCCTTGTGCTGCATAAGCCACGGGAACAGAGGTGGATCTACGTTGTTCCATGGTGGTTTGAGTGAGAAGGCGCTGCTCCTCACGAAACAATTCATTAAGGAATGCATCCAAGGAGGGGACAGGTTCTCGGTTCATAGGATTAGACCTGGTGCCTTCAAATTCATATCTCAATTTCATAAGAAATTGATCCCTCTTAGTAGTTTCATGGATAGATTGAACAGAACTAAGACCTTCGGGAGGTAAGGTAGCATAGACTATATCAGTATATTCAGCCCAAAGATTCATGAAGTTAAGAGTAAAAATCAGAGATAGAGAGATTGTCCTGTTGGAGATTGGCCAAGTCATGTTCAAGCTGGAACCGACGAACAGTGTTGTGCTGACTGTAGAGCTTCTTTAGGTAAGTCCACATCTCGGCTGCAGTCTTGAAGGGTCGAAGGCTCAAGATGATGTTGGATTCGACAGATCCTAGAATCCACGCCATGATTTGAGCATCCTTGACCTCCCACTTGGCGTGCTGATCCTTGTCTTTGTTTTTGTCAGGAACAGGGTTGCTGCCATCAACATGGCCCCATAGATCATTGCCTTTGGCAAATATCGTGAAGTGGAATGCCCAGGCTGAGTAGTTTTTGCCATTAAAACGAACCAAGAAGGCATCAGACTTATCTGAAGACATGAGGCCGGGAGAACTTGATCAAGAATAATCGAGAACAAAGGACTGAACTAGGGCTGAGTTGGACAAGAGACACGTGAGAATTCAGAATTGTGGCTTTGATGCCATGTTAAACTTAAGAGAGCTTTCAGCAAAAGTATGTTTCTCTCGGTGGAGAATTCCCATTATATATAGAATACAAGCTAATCTTCAACCCTTAAAAACAGCTAAACTACCATATACAGATGTCTAAAGATAGGCTACAACTAGTATATCCTAATTAAGGAAAGAATAAAAGATTTACAAACAAAGAAGATAGCTGTCAAAGCTGTACAAGGCATAGAATCTCTCTTACTTATAAAAAAAAAAGTTCCCTCTCTCTCTTTGACGCTGAGTTTGAAGCCATAGAATGTCCTGACTCGATAGCAATGAGTAATGCCCTAAATTGCTGTTCAAAGCCTTCACAGGAAATCCCAACACATGATTGGATCTCCTTTACCTCCTTTAGAGCATACTCCAAAGTTGGGCCTATTGAGTTCTAACAAGAAGGAAGAGTATGTAAGGGAGTAGGCTCAACCTCCTTCCCTTTTTACACACTCCCCATCACTTGAACCAATTGAAACTCCAAACATCCCTTTCTGAGAGACACCCCTTCAAGAGGACAAGGATCCTGAGGCACCGCAGACAAGGCCATACCCTCCACCATACCTAATAGCCCAACAAGGACAATTGGAAGCTCAAGGGAGAAACCTAACGGGAAAGGCACCTTTAGTTTTAAACCATTGACAAGATACATAAGAGGAACCTGAGAAGAAACAACAGACACAAACATCACCTCCCTTCTTGAGAACAACATTTAGAGGATCTTCCTGCCTCAAAAAAGCCTCCTTCCTCTCCATGAGAACTCCGGCAATGATGCACTGACTAGAGGGTCGCGGCGACAAGTTCTGTTGCAACTCATGCAACAACAGAAGAGGACGACTTTTTTTGTTTTGATAAGTAAAAATATTATATATATATCAATAGGAGGAAACAAGTACACTGGATGTATACAAGAAAATTCCTAACCTATACTAGAGAGCTCCTAATGCCCCAAAAGCCCACGAAAAACTACCCAACATACATCAAGCCCGAGATAGAATAACTCACCCCTCTCCAACCCCAACCCCTTGTTTCCCATTGCCCAACATAAATCACACCTCCCAAAATACCCTCTATGCAAAAGACTTCCCAACATACATCAATCTCTATGCCCTCGACTTGAGCTACCACCCTTAGCGTCATAGTTGATTGCACTAAAAGGATGCTTCAACTCCCTGCTTTTCTTGAAGCTTGATTTGGTATCACGCGAGTGGCTTGCCTCAATCGCAGTGATTAGAGTTTTAAACTGGTCTTCACATCCTCCATGTGAGATTCCCACAATATGCTGAATCTCATTTAACCTTTTGCAAAACCCAATCCGAAGATGATTCATCTATATTGTTTAATGGAGGAAGAGATACCAAGGGGATAATGTCTTCCCCCGATGTAGCGCCCGACGTAGATCCAAACGGTACCAACGATAAACCCTTGTTCAAAACTTGTGCCTCCTCAACAACACCAATGGTACTCTCCATTGGAGATTATGGGTTGGCAGCAAGTCTCTTCACCTCTGGCGACCTTGTGTGTGCAACTTCAACGGACCCTTTAGACGTTGGCGTTACACCATGATCACGGGACGGAACCAGAGCCAAGGGACACATCGTTGTTATCTGTGTCTTCCCACCATGCCCCAAGCCTTCCACAGACTCTACTCCTGTCGTGGACTTCTCAGATACCCTACATGTCGCCTTCTCCGCCATTATGACTGGGGACAAGTTAGAAACCTCCTCCAAGTGTTCTGTAGAAGCTTGCATGCATTTCTGCATAGGAGCTGTTGTCACCGACGAAGGAATGCCTGTGTAGGGGTCGTGATCGACGACGGAGGTTACCGGCTTCGAGATAAGGGTCTTATCTGGCCCAGGACTTCCATTGGACCATGAAACTAGCCTAGAAGTGGAGCCCTTCTCAAACACGGGCCAATGGAGCTTCGGTCTCCATTTCGGGCTTAAACTATTACACCCAGCAACCTTCCCTTTTCCTGTTTTTAGAGGCCTCATACGTTGGCCCAACCCCAGGACCAAACCTTTGATTATCTTAAAAATCTAAGGCTTTATCTCCTTTATAAACAATTTCAAATCCTCCACGCCCGTTACCTCCTTTTTCAGACTATGCAGATGTCAAAATAGATCAAAGTTTTGTATGAATGGCCGAATCAATTGGCCTTTGAGTGATCTGTATATTATATAGAAACTTTACAAGAGAACTATACATGGGAAGAAACTAATTCCCGAGTGATTCTAGCATTCTAGCCTTATATGGAAACTATATATTCTGTCAATATGCTAACTGTACAAGCCTAAGTAAAGGAAGTAAAGATAAAATGAGGAAAGAAGAATAGGAGGAAAGAAGATTGATTATGGACAGCAAAGCTGTACATTGACAGCCCCCCTCAAATTGATGCGGGTTGATCAACAAGCATCATTTTGCTACTTAAGAAGCAATGTCGATGGCGAGTGAGAGTTTTGGTGAAGATATCAGCAATTTGTAGTTCAGTGGAAACATGTGGAAGAGTGATAACACGAACTTCAAATGCTTCACGGATAGAGTGACAATCGACTTCAATATGCTTTGTGCGCTCATGATAGACAGGATTGACTGTGATTTGAATAGCACTCGTATTATCAGCATATAGAGGTGTAGGATCGGTCTCAAAAAATCTAGCTCAACAAGCAAACCTCAAAGCCAAATAATTTCAGAATAAGCAAGAGACATTGCCTGGTACTCAGATTCTGTAGATGACTTAGGGCAAGTTTGGGGGGTGAGATGAGAATTTTGTGTTTTGTTTTAGTGTTTAAAATATTATGTTTTAGTATTATTATTGTTTTGGGATTTGAAAAAGTTGAATTTTTATTATATTTTGTATGAGGATTTGAAAATGTATAATGATGAGATGAGATGAGAATTTTGTGTCTCATCCCACCCTTCAAACCTACCCTTAGAGACTCTGTCTTGCTTCTTACTCTTCCAGGAGATTAATGCATCACCTAAGAACACACACCAACCAGTGATGGATCGATGTGTATCAGCACAACCGGCCCAATCAGCGTCGCTATAAGCAGTAAGGCTAGGAGAATTGCCTGTAGGAAAGAATAAGCCACTAGCAAAAGTGCCCTGAACATAGCGTATGATCCTACGGACATCAGCCAAATGAAGATGACGAGGGATCTAAAGAAACTGGCTGACTTGCTGTACTGCAAAGGAAATGTCCGGTCTAGTAATGGTGAGATAGACAAGACTACCCACCAACTTCCGGTATAAACTGGAATCAGCAAGTAAATCACCCTCCTCTTTGCGAAACTTGACATTCAATTCCATGGGAGTATCAACAGAGGTGGCCCCCTGTAGCCACTAGGTCACTAGCATACTTATGTTGACTGAGTGAAATCCCAGATGCACCTCGAGACTAAGAAAATATGTGAGAGACCCAAGATCTTTTATATGAAAGGACTCGGGGCAGGTTTGGGGGGTGAGATGAGACACAAAATTCTCATATCTTCTCATCTCATTATTACACATTTTTCAAATCCCCATACAAAATATAATAAACAATTCAACTTTTTCAAATCCCAAAACAATAATAATACTAAAATATATATAATATTTTAAACACTAAAACAAAACACAAAATTCTCATCTCACTCTCCAAACCTGCCCTCAGAAAGATGAGTCTTGAGTTGGCCAAGTAAAATAGAATCGGAACTAGTAATCACAATATCATCAACATAAACCAAAAGAACAACAATACCCATGTCTGATTTCCGAAGAAACAAGGAAGTGTCATACTTGTTTTGCTTGAATGAGAATTGTAATAAAGTGATTCGAAATTTATCAAACCAAGCCCTTGGAGCTTGTTTAAGACCATAAAGGGAGCGACGAAGCTTACACACATGCGAAGTCAAAGAAGAAAACAATCCCGGGGGTGGCTTCATATAAATACACTCTTTAAGATCCCCGTGAAGAAAATCATTCTTGACATCCATCTGATGTAGTGGCCAATTATTGGAAGCAGCAAGAGCTAGAATTGTACGAACAGTAGTCATCTTAGCCACAGGAGCAAAGGTCTCTTCATAATTGACACCATATTCCTGATTATTTCCAAGTGCAACAAGCCGAACTTTGTAACGGTCCAAACTTCCATCAGATCGAACCTTGACTGAGTAAACCCATTTGCAACCCAGAGGAACAATTGTTGGAGGACATGGCTCAATGTCCCAGGTATTATTGGCCTCTAGAGTGGCAATTTCTTCCTGCATAGCTTGTTGCCAACAGTCATGCTTGGCAACTTGTAAGTAGCATGTGAGAATATCAAAATTGGACAATGTAGCAGTAAGAGCTAAAATAAAGGGGCCAGAAGAAAACCCATACCTATCCGGAGGTACAGACACTCGAGGAGAGCGATGTACCAAGGGCTCTGGAGGTGCTGCAACTGACTGGTTCTGGAGCATGTTAGGATCAGATATCGGGTGAGCCACGGGAAAAGACTGTGGGCGGGAGCGTCTCGTATACACAATACCTAGTTTAAAGCGAGAGTTGACTTGATGAAGATCTGGGAATTGCTGCTCAAAGGAGGGGAGGACCACAGTAGAAGGAGAGGGCACAGAGGACACAAGAAAGAAATGTTGATTTTCAAAGAAAATAACATTCCTAGAAATGCGTGTGCGATGTAAAGTAGGATCATAGCAAACAAATCCCTTTTGACACATTTTATCCCAAGAATGCACATCTAACAGATTGAACAGATAATTTATGTCGCTCATGAGGAGGTAAATAAACAAAGCATACACAACCAAAGGTACGAAGATTATCATAACGAGGTTGCTTACCAAATAAGCGGAAATAGGGAGACTCCATGTGTAAGACTTGGGAAGGTAAACGATTAATCAAATAAGTAGTAGTTTTCAGAGCCTCGACCCAGAACATGGATGGAATAGAGGATTCTAACAAGAGAGTACGTACCACGTCAAGAAGATGGCGATTTTTGCGTTCGGCTACTCCATTATGTTGGGAAGTAGTGGGACATGAACGTTGATGAATAATACCTTTAGAATCCAAGAATGCCTGAAACTTAGTAGACAAATATTCACCACCAGAATCTATGCGTAATGTCTTAATAGTCGCAGAAAATTGATTGTAAACATACGCTAAAAACACAGTGAAAGTACGAAAAACCTCAGATTTAGAACGAAGAAAATAAACCCAAGTAAATTTGCTATGATCATCAATGAAAGTCACATAGTATTTAAATTTCTCATGTGAACTAACCGGGGAGGGTCCCCAAACATCACTATGGATAAGATCAAAGCAATAAGAAGCTCTACTAGCATGCAAAGGAAATGGAAGAGTTTTGCTTTTACCAAGTTTACAAGAATCACACTCAAGAGATAAAGAAGAACGTTCTTTATACCAACTTAGATATCACTCTTCGACTCCTTTTAGTAATGGCCAACATGCTCCCCTCCTTACTAGTGTAAAAGATTTAGATTCTATGGCCAACTCCATAGAAGAACCCATACTGACCCACTCCCCTTCTTCAACAACCATTCATCATCTCAAAGAGACCAGATCAGAAATCCGTTGGGATCTGCAAGCACTGCGAAGTTGTGGACTCCAGGTTGTGCTCATTGCAAGCACTACAGAGTTGTTTCCAGCTGCAAATCGTGCTCACAGAAGACGCCGGAGCACTCGCCAGAGCCTTCAGGGTCGACGGCACGACCAACGGAGCCTTCGGTAGGATCGCCGGAGTACTCTGAACAATGATATCTAAGACGTCGAAGGTTGAACCGACGCCGGATGGCCCTCAGCGAAGTCACTGAGGTTCGTCGGCTTTATCTGTGCCGACGGTGCGGTGTGTCTCGCCGGTAAAGGGTGGGTGGCGGCAGATCTGGTTCCTTAGGGTTTTCACGCTTCGTATTGGTTTCTCTCTCCTCTAGACCGACGCCGAACGGCCCTCAGGGAAGTCGTCGGGGCCCGTCGGCTTTGTCTGTGACGACAATGAGAGGTCACTCGCCGGCAAGGGTGGCACCAGCTTCCTTAGGGTTTTACGTCCGAGAGAGCTCCTCAAAAGCTTTGAAAGCTTTCTTTCAATAAGGAGGATGGGACATTTATGCAGCACATATTAGCTTCAAAGTCGGAAACAATGGAACTTTACACTACGAGATAGCGAGGACACTATGGAATATTTTTTTAATAGGGCAGAATGGGCATGGATGGATGCCTAGAAGAGTGGTTGAGTTCTTAGCAAGTTGGAGAGGCTAAAATAAAAATAAAAAATAAAAACGAGTGATACCAGAACTTCTAGCAGACAACCAAGGTAAAAGATAACGAAATAACATGACAATAAAAAAATTTTCTCCACTGTCCGGGAAGGTCGACGTAGTTTCACAGCGCATTGCTGCTCGAATGCTCGCGGACATTATATGGCGGTGGAGGAGTATGGTGGTGGGGGGAGGAGGAATTTTATTTTCATTCCTGAAGAGGGGCAGTGGTTGGAGAAGGATGGGGGAGGTGCTGCGTCATTTTTCCTTCGGTAAGAGAGGGAGTGACGGCTTGGAAGGACAAGGTGGTGTGGTAGGGAGGGAGAACTTGGAGAAAGACCCAAGTACATCCTCGGTGGCGAGGCAATCCTATGCGGCAGCTCTAAAGACAAGACATGCTTCTGGGGTTCAGAGTGTGGGGGGTCTGCCAATCACACCTCAAGACCAGCTTGTCGAGATGCACAATTCTCTAAAGGAGATGGAAACCCAACTTGTCGAGTTGAAGACAGTGATAACTTTTTTGTCTACGAAAATAGATCGGCTTTCAGCTGGAGGCAATAGGGTGGTAAGAAACATGATAGGCCCGAATCCTTTAAACTTAGAAAAAGGAAAACGGAAGATCGGATTCGGCCCTGTCCCTATAACCAGATTCAGGAGAGTATGGCGGGTCAAAAGGAAATCTGGGTTATTTGAAGTGGGGTCTACATCGAGTATTGGCATAGAGACATCAGTAATGGAATGTCATTCGCCTTGTGTAACACAGGATAGATCGATAGTCACACCCTTGGTCCCTGAAGAAACTATGGCTCCCTCGTTAGAGTTGAAGGAAAAAGGTGTACTGCCGAAGTCTGAAGGAGATGTAGGATCCGCTATCATCCCAGAGGTGAAGGGACTTGTTGTCACCCCAGAATCTCCAATGGGGACCCCAATACCATTGGAGAGAACCAATGGAGTTACTGGAGAACCAATGGATTTGGCGTTGGTGCCTTGTGTAGAGGAATGTCTAGAGTCGGGAGTGCAGGTTGATGGGGACATTGTGGCTCCCCTGGTCTCTCTTCCTCCAATAGTGGATTGGATTCTGCCTAAAGTTAACGAGATTCAGCAGATCGTGGGAATTTCACATGGAGGATGTGAAGACCAATTTAACGAACTAATTACTATGATCGAGGCAAGCCGCACACTTGAAACCAAATCAAGTTTCAAGAAAAGCAGGGAGTTACAGCGTCTCTTTTCGACCATCAACTACGATGCTAAGGGTGGTAGTTCAACTAGAGGGAAGTCTAAAGGGAGAGTATTGTGAAGACGGGAATCAAGGTGTTGGGGTTGGCGTTCGGGTAGAGTTTTAGTTCTACGGGAAACAAGGATTGGGGTCGGGTCTGATGTACTTTGGGTTGGTTTTTTTATGGGCTTTTTGGGTCATTAGGGGCTTGTTGGGTCATTTTGGGCAAAGTGTTTTCTTGTATACATTCAGTGTACTTGGTTTCTCCTTTTGATATATACAATATTTTTACTTGTAAAAAAAAAAAGAAAACTAGAGTGCAATACATGAGATAAGATCTGAGTATTGGGATGGCCTAAACGACGATGCCACACCATACTCAGATCACGAACATTATTACAAGCAAAAGACATAATAGAATAAACTGGAGAAAGTGTTGGAACAGGTAAAAAAAGTGGAAACAAACGCCCCACTTTAGATCCCTTCGCGATCGGCTCCTCCGTTACCTGGTCCTGCACAATACAACCATCACCAGAAAAATTAACAGCACAATTGTTAGCAACTATTGACCAACAGAAATAAGATTCGGGAAAAGCTGAGGAGCAAGAAACACATCAGTAAATTTAGAAGAGGCATCTCCGACAGCAGCTATTGGCAAAGAACTACCATTGGCAGTCTGAATAGCAGATTGACCAGCATTGGGCCGAACATGACACAGCCGTGGGCATATTCATCATGTGATTAGAAGCTCCCGAGTCTAGGTACCAGAGTTTAGTAGAATTTTTACCTTGAAACCCCATTGCAAATAATGTCGAAATTAGCATCTGTTGCACCATTTCTGGTGTGCAGTAATTTGTTTAGTAGGTGCAAGATCAGAGGAAGCACCTGAGGAAGAGCCATGTGCTATAGAAGTTGCTGCAGGAGGAACAATAACAGAAGTCTGAAATGCTTGGGCCTGACGATTCTGGGGGCGGATACGACATTCTTTGATAATATGACCATTTTTCTTGCAATAAGAACAATATTTCTTAGGACAACTGGCAGCAATATGCCCATATTCCTTGTAGCACAAACACTGCAAATTTTTAGAATTCATAGGTGACCCTTGTCCTTGGGCAGCATAAGCCACAATTGTCGTCTCGAAACTGCCATGAGATTGCTTCAAAATAGCTTGAGTACTAAGACGTTCTTCGCGAAGTAACTCACCAAAACAAATATCAAGAGAAGGAACAGGAGATCTGTTTAGTAGAAAAGAGTGAACAGATTCATATTCTAGGCGTAGTTTCATAAGAAGCTGATCATGCCGGCTAGTCTCGTGAAGTCTGAATAGTCGAAAGAGCGGCAATAGGAACATCCGCTGTAACCAAATCAGTATATTCATGCCAAAGAGTCAGAAATGCCGAGTAGTAGTCTTGGATGGAAAAACTACTGTGTTGAAACATGGCAATCGCATGTTCTAACTTGAAGCAACGAGCATCATTAGCTTGATGAAAAACCTTCTTCAAGTATTTCCACATAGATTGAGCGGAGCGATGAGCCCGCAAGTTGGTAACAATATGTGGCTCCACCGATCCAAGAAGCCAAGACATAATCCGAGCATCAAGGACAGCCCATGAAGGAGAATCCCCGAGATCTTTGGATTTATCAGTATTGGATGTTTGGGCGACATTCGTGCCATCAATATGACCCCAAAGATCTTTTCCCTCAAGGAAAAGTTCAAATTGAAATGCCCAAGTAGAGTAATTTGTGCCCGTAAACTTGACACACACATGTGGCGAGTCCATCACAAATAAATTTCGAGACAAAGTAAATCAACAAAAAAATTCAAAGCAGTCCAAAATAAAATGAGATAAGGACCTTTGACTTGTCTGTGAGAGGAAGCAGGGGGCACGAGTGATAAACCGAGAGCCAAATGAGTCACTGTTCAGCAAGAGAAATTGAGAGCCACACAGAGAGAAGTCGAGGAAGGTGCTGCGATAACCACCAAGACAAAGAAAAAATGCCAAAATCACCACCAGAGGCAAGCTGCGATAATCATGAAGGCACATAAATGCCGAGATGCCCACCAGAAACAAGGTGCGAGAGGCACGAAGATGCAAAAATACTGAAATACCAGCCTGAAGGATGTTGCGTCAGTCACGAAGGCACAGAAGTGCCGAAAACACCCAGACCAAGAAGCACAATTTCAAGAAGATGAGAACTGCACGTTGGACTCACCAGAAACAACCCAGACAAAGCCCAAAAAAAACAAAACACCCAGACGAAGCCAAAAAATCCCACGAGATGCTGCTACGACAGCAGAACACCCAAACCTGAAAAAATAGAAGTGCCGAAAGTCTCCAAAACCGAGAAGGAAAAAAAATTGAAGGAAACAAAGAGCTTAGTAGTTGGCTCTTGATACCATGTCAATATAGATCAAAGTTTTGTATGAATGGCCGAATCAATTGGCCTTTGAGTGATCTGTATATTATATAGAAACTTTAAAAGAGAACTATACATGGGAAGAAACTAATTGCCGAGTGATTCTAGCATTCTAGCCTTATATGGAAACTATATATTCTGTCAATATGCTAATTGTACAAGCCTAAGTAAAGGAAGTAAAGATAAAAGAAGGAAAGAAGAATAGGAGGAAAGAAGAATATGGAAACCATTGACATCAGATATCCCTGCAACTAGTTTTCTCCTGGACAACTATCCATTTCAGGTAATTGGATAGCTGGAAGCACCCCTGCCATGCCTCCCTTTTTGTGTTTTTGATCAACCGTCAGAGGATGACTCGGAACTGCATGTGTTGCCGCCCTCTTCCCTGCACCACCCACCGCCACCTCTTCATACGACTTGGACTGCCTCTCCTACCCCTTCTCTACCTCTCTGTTTATATGTGGTGCTTGGACTGGAGCCTTTTTAGCCAAACTCTGTTTTAACTTCATAGAAAAGCTCTTTCAACCCTTTCCTTCCACTCCTTCCAGGATCGCTAAGAGACCACGACCCCCCCTACCACCACCATAGTCAGTTACTTCCAAAGAATGCCCAAAAGAATTCAACCTCCTATGAGCAAATAGAGCTTTGATTCCATCCCTATATGTCTTGAAGAAGTCTTTCCTTCCCTCCGATAAAACACATTCTTCCACTGTATTGGCCAGCCAACAAGCACTGGCATGACTGAGCACCATCTCCTTGGTTACCTTCCTGCCCCTTTCTGTGATACGAAAATAATTTCCACCCTCCATAGACAAAATAAACACCTTTGATTCTATTAAAAGGTGTTTAAGAGTCTCCATCGTATAAACTATCAAATTGGTCTGAATGCCCTTTCCATAGGGTTTGCTTTCATTATATAGAAAAGATTTACATATTGATTGCCAGAATTCTAGCGCCTAAAAGCTATACAAGGTAAGTATTTCCAATCTTATTTACAGGCTAATTATCTGCTATATACAATCTAGATATGGAGGAAAAACATTCCTAAAATAATACGAATCAAATCCCGTAACATCCCCCCTCAAATTGATACTGGTAGATCAAGAAGCATCAATTTGTCAACCAAGAATTGATGCCGGTGTCGAGAAAGAGTTTTGGTGAATATGTCTGCAGTTTGATGTTCAGTTGAAATGTGAGGAAGAGTAATCACATTTTTGTCAAAGGATTCACGTATGGAATGACAATCGACTTCGATATGTTTCGTACGCACATGGAAGACAAGATTAGCAGCAATCTGAAAAGCACTAGTATTATCAGCATGAAGAGGAGTGGAATGAAGCTGAGGAAAACCAAGTTCACCCAATAACCTACGAAGCCATGTGATCTCATAGCATGCAGAAGACATAGCGCGATACTCAGACTCAGTGGAGGACTTGGAAACTCTGTCTTGTTTCTTACTCTTCCAAGAAATGAGTACATTGCCTAAAAGCATGCACCAGCCAATAACAGAGCGACGAGTATCCACACATCTGGCCCAATCAGCATCATTATACCCCACCAACTTTAAGGAAGATTCCTTAGGAAAGAACAATCCGTGTAGAGGTGCCCTTCAGATATCGGATAATGCGGCGAACAGCGGCTAAGTAAAGATGTCGGGGGGCTTGCATAAATTGACTAACCTGCTGCACAGCAAAAGAAATGTCAGGACGAGTAATCGTTAAGTAGTTCAAACTCCCAACGAGTTGCCGATACAAGGATGGATCTGATAGAAGCTCGCCTTCCTCCTGACGAAGCTTAAGATTTACCTCCAAGGGAGTAAGAACGGAATTACCCTATTGGAGACCAGCCAATGAAATCACTTCCTATGTGTATTTGTGCTAGTGTAATAATGTACCAGTCGGAGTAATCTACACCTCAAGGCCAAGAAAGTACTGCAGGGGACCAAGATCTTTCATGTGAAAAGAAGCCTTGAGATGCTGTTGTAATTGTTTAATTAACTCAGTATCAAAGCCAGTAATCACAATGTTGTCAACATATACTAGAAGCAATACAATTCTTGCAGAAGTCTTGCGAAGAAATAGAGAGGAATCAAACTGACTCTGAGTAAAGTGAAAAGCAAGCAGAGTAGAGCGAAATTTATCAAACCATGCATGTGGAGCCTGTTTCAGTCCATACAAGGATCGGCGTAGCCGATAAACCTCTGAGGAAGGTGTAGCAAACATGCCGGGAGGTGGAGACATATAGATTTCTTCTTTCAAGTCCCCATGTAGAAAAGCATTCTTCACGTCCATCTGACGGAGAGACCACCCCTGCGACACATCAAGGGCCAAGATAGTCCGTACAATAGTCATTTTGGCAACAGGTGCAAATGTCTCTTCAAAATCAATACCATACTCTTGCCGGTTCCCAAGTGCCACAAGACGGGCCTTATATCTGTCCAGTGAGCTATCAGACCGAAACTTGACTGAGTATACCCATTTACAACCAATAGGTTTGACACCAGAGGGACAAGTCACAAGATCCCAAGTGTGATTGTCTTGAAGAGCTTGGATTTCTTCTTGCATGGCCTATTGCCAACATGCTTGGGTGGCTGCCTGAGTATAAGAGTGAGGAATAGAAACAGTATCGAGAGTGACAGTAAGCAAGGTATGAGGAAAACCATACCTATCTGGTGGATGTATAACCCGGGTGGAGTGCCGAGGTATAGGAACTGCAGAATCAGATGACGGAGTAGTGTCTGGAAGAGGCGTTGAAGGAGGACGTCTATGATACACCAAACTTGGTTTAAATCGCTCAATAGAAGAAGACACATCACCAAAAGCTGGTAGAAGAGTAATAGGAGAATAAAAAATAACCTGAAACTGAAAGAAATATTGATTTTTGAAGAAAATCACATTCCGGGAGATCCGGAATTTGTTTGCATGAGCATCATAACAAACAAATCATTTCTGAGTAGGGCTATATCCCATAAAAGCACACGTGACAGACTGGGCAGCAAGCTTGTGACGATCAACAGGTGGCAGATGAACAAAACAAACACACTCAAAAGTATGAAAGGATTGATACTCTGGAGATATGCCAAATAATCGAAAATAGGGAGAATCATTATTTAGTGTGGTAGTAGGCAAACGATTGATCAAATAAACAGTAGTAGATAAAGCTTCTACCCAGAACTTAGAAGGTACAGAAGAATCAATCAATAAGGTACGAACAACATCTAAAGATGACGATTCTTACGCTCAGCGACTCCATTTTGTTGAGGGGTATAAGGACAAGAACGCTAGGAAATGATTCCTTTTTGTTGAAGATAAGTCTAAAAAGAATGAGACATATATTCCCCCCTAAGTCGGAGCGTAAGATTTTGATACAAATACTAAACTGTGTCTCGACAAGCGCAACAAATTTTTGAAAAATGGAAAACACATCAGCTTTAGAACGGAGAAAAAAGATCCAAGTAAATCGACAATAATCGTCGATAAACGTCACAAAATAACAATATTGACCATGATAAATAACAGGACTAACACCCCAAATATCAGTATGCACAATCTCAAAGCAATGAGAAGCATGACTACCATGCGTAGGAAAAGTTAAAGTTTTTCTTTTACCAAGACGACAAGTAGCACAATCAAAAGATACAAGAGAAGAAGAACATGAATCTTTATTGCCCAAAAAACCATGTTTCAAAAGATGAGTCAAGACAAAACAATTAGGATGACCCAATTTCTTATGCCAGACTTCATTATTATTGGCAGTAGCCGTACAAGCAAAAGAAACAATATTAGGAATAGAAAACTGTAAAGGAAATAGACGTCCCACTTTAGGTCCCTTCACGATCACCGTCCCCGACACCTAATCCTGCACAAGACAACCACAACGAGAGAAGTGAACATCACAGTTATTATCCACCAATTGTCCAACAGAAAGCAAATTGGTAGATAATCCAGGAGAGACAAAAACATTTCGAAATGAAGAGCCCAAAGTACCAACAACAGTAATAGGAAGTGTATTACCATCAACAATCTGAATAGTCTGCGTGCCTTCATACTTACGAACACCATGGAGACCCGTCGTACTACCAGTCATATGATTAGAGGCACCCGAATCAACAATCCAAGAAGAAGTGGAGTTAGGATCCGTACCTTGCAGGCCTAAAGCCATAAAAGCAGACACGATCATCTGTTGGACTATGGCAGGTGTGAGAACAGATGAATCAGAGCTTATAGTGGGGGGCGCAGAAGAAGACATGGGCTGAACAGCAGCTTGAAAGGCTTGAGATTGGCGATTCTGAGGCCGCACTCGACAGTCTTTGATCATATGGCCCTCCTTCTTGCAGTAGTTACAAACTTTCTTCGGACAATTGCGAACAATATGACCGAACTCCTTGCAACTGAAACACTGCAACTTGTTCCTCCCTCTCCCTTGTGCTGCATAGGCTACATTCACAGAAAAGACCTTTTCAGAAGTCATACCCATCTCAGTGGATAACCGTTGTTCTTCACGCAATAAATCTCCCAAGCAAATATCCAAGGAAGGAACCGGATGATGGTTCAATAAACTGGCTCAAACAGGCTCAAATTCAGGTCGAAACTTCATCAAAAACTGATCGCGTTGACTTTCAGCATGAACCGCTTGAAGAGCCGCAAGTGCCGCGGTGGGAACCTTAGCATGAACAATAACAAAATACTCGCTCCAAAGATTAATAAATCAGAATAAAATTGCTCAATGGTCAAATTACCTTGAGTGTAATTGCTAATTTCCAACTCTAATTGGAATTTCCGAGCACTGTGGTCTTGGTGATAAATACGATGCAGGTAGTCCCACCTAGCCTGAGCTATAGTAAAACAGCGAAGATTGGTGACAAGATGGGGCTCAATCGTCCCCAATAGATGGGAGATCACCTTATCATCCTTGACCTCCCATTGGGCAAATTCCTTTTCATCAGTGGGAACTCGAACAGAACTATCAATATGATTGGATAATTCTTTCCCTTTCAAGAACATTTTAAATTGAAATGCCCATGTAGAAAAATTCTTTCCAATAAATCGTACAATAGTATTTTCAATAGACATTATGAAAGCCTACTAAAAAAAAAATCAGCCCAAGCAGTTAAAAAAATAACAGCAAGCCCAAATCAATTCAATTCCAATTCCGAATGAAAAAGAGGCCAAAGCACGCAAGACAAATAAGAGAAAAGCCCACGGACAAAATAAGTAAGCCCACGAAAGAGTACAAGAAATGGTAAACAGCCCAGCACAAAGACTCGGCAAACCGATACCTGCCCATCACCCAGCACAGACGGCAACAGACGTCGCCTATCACCTCGCCACCACGACAGAGAGAGCCACACCGAGAGAGAAAAGACAGCCCAAAACCAGAACAATGACCACCAAGAGAAGGTTGAACACCACTCAACCACCACAGAAAACGTCGAACACCACCACAGAGGAGGTCGATTGCCACATAATAGTAAACCCACAACGTGGTTCACCACATAAAGGATCGACACACAGAGCAAGATGGAACTTGCGAAACAGAGGGAAAAAAAAAATCTTCCCGTCGCACACGAAGGATTAAGACCACAGAGATGAATATCAGAGTAGGGGCTCTAGTACCATGTCAAATTGGTCTGAATGCCCTTTCCATAGGGTTTGTTTTCATTATATAGAAAAGATTTACATATTGATTGCCAGAATTCTAGCGCCTAAAAGTTATACAAGGTAAGTATTTCCAATCTTATTTACAAGCTAATTATCTGCTATATACAATCTAGATATGGAGGAAAAACATTCCTAAAATAGTACAAATCAAATCCCGTAACATAAACACCCTCCTAAAGCTATATAAACACATTTCACCGGATCAAACTTCCCATTGTTGGAATGAGACCCAGAAAAAAGCAGATCAGTGCGGCGAAAAAAACCAGACTACTCAAGAACTCATTCGTTGGACTTGTCTGTGTTGGTGGATCTGCCGGAAACTCCGATCAGCCGCCTGAGGGAATGACGGAAATACAATGTCGGAACACAGATCTAGCAAAAAACGTGTCGCCGGCGGCCTGCCAATGCTGGACGACCCTCGGCGAAGTCGCTGGGGGCCGACAATCGGCCGGCTGTGCAAAGACACTCGCTAGGCTAGAGGAAATGGGTGAGTATCGGTGTTACTGTCTGTGCGAGAGAGAGGTGTAGGCAAAGTCACGGGGATGGGGACTAGGGTTAGAAGGGCCGACGGCATTATTGTCAGTGGGACAGCAACATAAAGTTGAAGAGGATGGCAACGAAAGGTTGAAGGCGACGGGAATGGAGGCTAGGGTTTTTTGGTAGAGAAAAAGTTGTACGGAGAGAATTTGAGTTGTGTTAGACCCAAGGAGGAGGACGACT
This sequence comes from Juglans cinerea, assembly GCA_961763995.1. Taxonomy (NCBI): domain Eukaryota; kingdom Viridiplantae; phylum Streptophyta; class Magnoliopsida; order Fagales; family Juglandaceae; genus Juglans; species Juglans cinerea. The sequence continues at coordinate 26,315,993 of CAUIVZ010000009.1, forward strand.
CCGAGATGCAAGACACAGACCCAAGATAAATCTTGACCTACCACTCAACCCGGGTGGACTTACTCTAGCCCAACCCATCTTTTTGTTTCCCTTTATTCTCCATACATTAGATTTAAGAATACTGATAGGGTTACTATCCTACTACTACCCATTTACTACTCTTTTTGTATTTGATTTTTTTTAATTTTTTATTTTACTTAATGATTAAGGAAGTGAGTATTAGTAAAGTTATATTTTTTTAATTTTTTCTTAGTGATTGAGGATGTTAAAAAAAATTTTAAAAGAAAATGATAAAAAAATAAAAAAACTTGAAATATGATTGGTAGTAGATGGGTAGTAATAGGGTAGTAACCCTATCACTACCCTAGATTTAAACCTCACAAGGGCATTCGGCCCACTACCATTCACTTCATAATTCCTCACCAATGGGCCTCCCTCAAACGACTCCAAGCCCTAAAACCAGCCCAAGCACATATTCACCCTCTCCAGTAAACTGTTTATGTTCTCACTAATGACCAAAAGCTCCCTTTGCATGGCCATTAGTGTGTGCTCATCAACGACCTCTACCACACCGCCCTTGGGAAAGAACAACCATGCATGACAGGCTTACCTGTCCCACTTCCGACCATCCCATGGCCCCCCTTTGAGTCACAGTCCACCCTTAAACTGCCCTGAATGGCCGGAATACGAATCGACGTCTTCAAAGCCTACAAATAACAACCCTTCTCCCATGAAAGAGCAACACTTGACAACGGTACACAACCACCATTACTAGGGTTGTCAAATCGTGTTAACGGGTCGTGTTAGTGTCGTGTCAAAATTTCAAACACGAACACGACATGGTAAGATAATGGGTTGACACGACACGACCCATTATGACACGTTAACTCGAATACAAAATAAATTGACACTATACGACACGACACGATCCGTTTCAATCCGTTTACGTTAATGGGTTGAACAGACACGGTATGACACGATCCGACCCGTTTGACCTGATTGATTTTTATATAAATATAAATAATATCTATAAAAAATAAAAAATTAACTACAAGTCTAAAATTACAATCCAAACAAATATGATCCATATACATTGTAATAATATATTAAAATTACATCCCAAATATAATAAACAAAACACACATTGTAAATATATTAATGTTACAATCTCAAATATAATAAAAACACAGATCTAAAAAAATTTAAAACTTGAAGAAGGAAGTGGAGCGTCCTCCTTGCCCTTGTTGTTCTCCAACTCTATTACATCTTCGGTTAACTCGTCCAATTTAAATTATGATGTGCACAACAAAAGAAATAGAAAAGAATCGAACTTTATACAATAACACATGTGAATCAAAATTTCTCAAATCTGCAATAAAATGACCACATATGTCAAGTTTATAAAGATAAGCAACAAAAAAAGGCCGCATCTGAAGCTAAAGTAAACTGATCTAAAATGAAATGTCTACATCCACCACGTTCAGAATATAAACAAAAAAAAAATAGATCTGAAAAAAAATTCCAAATATACATTACAACAGATTCGAAACAAAAATTTCTCAAATCTATAGTCAACTGTCTACAACTCTTCGCATAATCTATGAAGACCTGTTAAATTTTTTGCGGAAAAAAAATAAATGGAGAAGACAATACAACCACCAACAACAGAAAGAGTAAAATAAAAAAACAAAATTTTAGGAGAAATTTGTAGTCCAACAAATCTGAAACAGAAGTACTTAGGTTTAGAGTAGAGGTAAAAATCTGTTAAAATTATAAAGATAAAAAGACAGAGATAAACGGAGGGATCTAACACAGGCAAACTAATTTACCAGAATCAAATTTACACAAATCCAGAATCAAAGACTAGTGACCGAGTTACAAATCCAGATGATTAGGGTACTCTAACACAGGCAAACTAATTTACACATCTAATTTACACAACCAGAGAAGAAATCGCAAGAGGATCCCATCTTTTTTTCTTTTTTCTCAGCAACCAAACACTAGGTAAAGGTAGAGTAGAAATCTCGGCTAGATTGACTTACAGTGGGCAACAGGCGTGGGCGACAGGAGTCCGTGACTCTGAGTCTGCGTGGGCGATGGACGGCGTGAAGAGAACTGGATGGGCGACGGACTCTGAGTTTGCGTGGGTGACGGGCGAGTTGAAGAGGCCAAGAGTGGTGTCGTGAGCGTGGCGGAGCCATGGGCGACGGGGTACTAGGTTGAAGTCGAAGAGGGGGTGGCGTGAGAAGTTAGAAACTTAAGACTAAGAGTTAGAACTGATGAGGGGCGGCGTGAGATGAGAACTGAGGGGAGAGGGAGTCGCTGCGGGGCCATGGGTTGAAGACGAAGAGGGGGGGCGCGGCGTGAGAAAAACAAAAGTTAGAAAACTGAAAAAGTTAGAAAAGTGAGGGGGGCGGCATGGGTTTGATAACATGTTTAGGGTTTTTTTGAATTTTAGGTCGAGGGTATAAAGGTAAATTTAATTTTCTTAACGGGCTATAACAGGTTGACCCGTTAGTGACCTGTTCAGCAATCGTGTCTTAACGGGTCAACCCGTTTTGACCCGAACCCGTTAAGGCTAAACCCTAACCCGCTTTTATCGTGTCGTGTTCGTATTAGGTTAACAGGTCGTGTCACATATTATCACCCCTAACCATTACCCATCACAACCTTGTCCTTGGCAAAACCACATACTTTGTTTCTCATCTCGGAAACAGAGTGTGGAATAGTGATTTCGCTAAGTGTTTTGGCAAACCTGTGCCAAGCAGTTCCCTTCACACCTTTTGGGATTGCAATAAAACCATGTCTAACATCGTTCCCGACCTCTGTTAACATAAGAAAACATTCACAACTATTAGAGAAATGTTGAGCCAACAGGTCTTGGTTATTGGCGCGATGCATCTTATAAAACTCTGAGCTAACAGTCGCTGCACCACAAGCTTCCACCACGTTTGCCAACCATTCCTCCATCGATTTACCAATGATGATAAACTTGGTAACCTTACGATTCCTTTCCGTGATTCGCCACGACATCCCTCGTTCACGATAGAATTAAAAATTTTTAGAATCAATTAACAAATTCCGTCGTGATTCCATCTCTTACACCAGAAACAGGTAAACTGAAAGAGAAAGAAAGAAAAGAACTGAAGAAGATGATTGATAGAGAAGAAAAAGGGCCATAATGAACGGGAAGACTATTTTCCTTCTTTTGATATATTACATTACTTTTGTGGGACAGATGATGGAAGTACTAGTTTGATATGAAAGGTAATTATTAAAAAAAAAAAACTAGTTTGATACGAAAGGTTTCTTAGTTTGCAATGTGAGAAATTGTTACAAAATATATATCGTTTTCTTGATAAATTTTAGATGGTTTTGCATATTTGAAGTTCTTCATTGTTTTGTATTATTATCATCGTTATTATTATGCATCTATGTGTTAGGCACCTATATCTTTACATGCTTAAATTTGCATCTTTTCTTTTGTCTAACATAGGTGCTGTGTTGGAAAAGGGTGCAAAAGAAGGTACCACATCTCTTGTCTCGATCCTCCTCTGAATGATGTCCCTCCTGGAGTTTGGCATTGTGTTTGTTGTGTTAAAAGGAAGATAGAATTGGGTGTGCATTCTGTCTCCAAAGAAATAGAGTCCATCTGGGATGTTAGAGAGGTGGCTTCCGATCATGATGGTATGGTGCATCATGCTCATGGTCTCTTTTGAAATTTTCTTTATCACCATTTCAAAGCGCCTAATTAGTCTGTTGGATATAGTTTAGCTAACTGGGTGCCTTTTGGTAATAACGTGTTGGTGCCTGTTGCTAGTTTTGCAGTGCCAGAAGCAGTATATGGTCAAATACCATGGTTTTGCTCATGTTCACAACTGCTGGATTCAAGAAACACAACTGCTTCTTGAAGCTCCAAAGCTTGTTACAAAATTTAACAAGAAAAGACAGGTTTAGAAACTTTTTGTTTTTGGGGGAAAGAAATGTAAATACTGTCATAATTAGTGTGGTTTTACTCAAATATTAGATTGCCCAGGTTGTAAGGTGGAGAGCAGAGTGGACTGTGCCTCATCGTTTGGTGCATAAAAGAATGCTATTATTTCCAAAGCAATGTGATGAGTTTCACGATGGAAATGACAATAATCCAGATTGCTGTTATGAGTGGCTTGTGAAATGGACTGGTCTTGGTTATGAACATGCTACGTGGGAGTTAGATAATGCTTCATTTTTTACGTCACCTGAAGCTATGAAGCTCATGAGTGATTATGAAAGTCGACATGAGAAGGCAGAAATACTTTTGGGTCCACATAAAGCAGATGAGGTTCTTCTGATTATGTTATTATAAAATATACTTTCTTTTTTTATTCGTTTGATCCATTTTTTTTTTATCTCGCAATATATTCTTGTTTTCCTAATATTACTGTGCAAGTGTTTTTGTTTATTCTGTCAAAATGATTGTAACAGTCCCTTTTCCTGTGATTAATTATTGTAAAATGTTAGTGTTTCTTGTATTTTAGACTTGTTTTACCACTTAAGTTTGACATCTCATGAAGGAGATATGTTGAAAGTATCTTTCATAAATCAGTTCTATTGGCCGATTAAAAACTGGAGGCAGCCTTTACTCCACTTTGAAGAGCTACAGAAGGGTTTGCTAACCCTTGTATGGTTTCTCTTATTATTTCTTTGCTTATTGTTTAGTTCAGTACTTCTATGTATGTTCAATTAATCGACTTTGTTAATCTGAGTGATAGGTTTTCGGTTATTTGCCACCTTTCAACTTTAGTATTAAGCTACTTGAATAAATGATAACAGAAGCTGTGGAATCCTGATAAATTGGCTTATATTATTTCATCAGTCATAATAATGAGCTTCATTATTGCTGAAATCCTGGTGTGATATAATATAGGCCACTACCATTGTTAGCTACACTGTAACAGTCATTATTTTGAGAAAATGAGAGGCAGAGGATTCTTGAGATTTAGTGCATGTTTGGGTTTGAGTTTGGAAGTTTAAAAAGTTCTTTTATTAGCCTAAAAGCTCTTTTAAAGGAAAAATAGTATGTTTGGTAAATTTATAAAAAAGTGCTTTGAGCACCTAAAATAAAAAGCTGAAAATCTACTTTTTAAAAAGCCACCAAATTGAAGCTTTTGTTGAAAAGCTCCTGCAGATAATGTTACATTTTAAAAAAACCACCGTAACTAATTTTAAAGCGCTTTAGGTGCATGTTTACTAAACAGTAAACAACCTTTTAATAGTAGAGCTCTTTAGTAAAGCTCTGCAATTGAAAGCGCCGCTATGAAAAGTTCTATTTCCTACTGCAATCCCAAATAGGTCCCATGGGCATTGACGTTCTGCATTTTTGGGATTGATGGATTATGCCCCAACAAGTGGAGTTGTTAGCAAGCTGGCAGAGCCCTTGTGGAGGAATTCAGTAGTTTGGAGGATGGTTCCACTGCTTAATGTGGTGGTGCATTTGGCAATAACACGATCCCTAGACTTTTGATAACTCTTGAGGGGATGGTACTAGAGTTGAAAATCATAGTATTTAGCACCCTCTATGTTTGGATGGCCGCTCACACCGGCTCCCACTCCCTAATTTTCTACATTTCAAAGACTTTTGTTCTTTTTCTTTTCTTGCTAGTTGGGTGTAGACTTCTGTATACTTCTTGTGTCCTAGGGTTGTGCCTTGCTGTGCTATTAGTAAAATTGCATTACTTCTATATATAAAAAAGACAACATTCAGTGCCCATTACTTCTATTATTCTGATTTTTTTTCGGTCTTAGCAACAGGAACTGGCCAAGGGAATGCAGCAAAGCTGAACAACCTTAAGCTCGTGAATAACTTTCACATTTAAAAAAAAAGTCTGGAATAAGGATTTTAATACCCCTGAAGTTTTGCTTAAAATGAATAGATAGTAACAGCAGGCTTAATATAAACAATGAGGAGAGAAAGGGGAAATGAAAAACCTCTTCAACATGGTGCTACTTCAGTTCAAGCTACTTCTCTGGTTTCTTTCTTCTTGGGCTAGTGTTGCATTTTCTACTCTTCACAGTTTTTGTTAATATTAACATTTAATGCTAGTAGATTATATGATTGATGGTATGAGATGGAAAGATTTATCGCACATGTGATGTTTGTACAATTCCAAACACCTAATAGTAATAGCTTATCTTACTTGCAGGAAGGGAAGCCTACCTTCCATGAGCTGTCAGAGTTGTCATTTGGAGATTCACCTGGAGAGCATAGCTGTCATCTAAATTTTGTGAACAACCTTTGTGAACATTGGCATAAGGGCCAGAATGCCATTGTTTTTTATGACCATGGTGACCAGGTAAATGCTTCTTTGATCCAGTTCCTTGTAAATTTTCCTTTCTGATTCTTATGTGTTAGGACTGCTGCTTGATAACTAGTTAGAACGACTTGCTATCAAGAACTAATAACTTCGTATTAGATATGTGGACCACTGTGAATATATAGTGCACTCATGCCCACGTGCCCACATACCCCCATGGTATGTATGGGCATCGTGCATGCATGATGCCAAGCAGCTGGGTGATAATCTTTTACCTACAAAGCACTAGCTTGAGAAATTTGTGTCTTTCATGTCTAAGCTATATAGAGACATTCTGATGACATTATTTTTGGGATGCAGGCATCTCATTGGAAGATCTTCCATTCTTATAGCATATTCACCATTGTGCTTATACCCTTTTTTCATGGAACCTATGTTAGATTCCTATATATTATATTTCTATGCAAGACACGAACACATGCAAGAAGATCTCCCAAAAAATAATCTATTCAAACCCAACTGGATAAATAATTAAAATGTAGAGGTTTTTGTGTGAATTTAGGTTTATACAGCTCTATGCTGGTTTCTTTGCCCCTCCAATGTTTAGAGTTGCATAATGTAGATCACCATGTCTGCATCGACTAAGCAATTGCAATGTTGCCATTCACAGGAGCGAGTTGTGAAGGTGATCCTGTTTATATTATCGTTGCAGCTTGTTGTACAGAGGCCTTTTCTCGTCATCTCAACTTCCACTGCTCTTCCTGCCTGGGAAGCTGAGTTTTTACGGTTGGCACCATGTGCCAATATTATATATTATAAAGGGAACAAAGAAGTCCGAAGTAGTATCAGATCATTGGAGTTCTTCAATGAAGGTGGTAGGATAATGTTTAATGTACTGTTATCAACTGCAGATGTTGCTGTTGAGGTACCTTTATTTTGCATTCATCTCTTCAAGCAATGAGTGTGAGCAGATTCAAAAAGCCCAAGTTTTGAAAATAGAAAAATCAATTATTTTGGATGAGTTATTCTCTGATTTTTAATTTCATAATTTGTGGTTCTATCATAGTTTTTGCAATAGATACTGTTTTCAAGTATAAAGATGTATGGTTGCATGTTTTTCTGGGGTCACAAACCAAAGAATTGGTGCTTTACAGGCAATCTATATTCTCTGATCCTTTATTTTAATACACAGGATTTTCAAGTGCTGGAATGTATAGGATGGGAAGCAATAATAATTGATGAGTGCCAACGCTCTAAAATGTCAAGGCATTCTGGACAAATCAGGATGCTACCTGCTGATATGAGGCTTCTTCTCATTACTGGTGAAATCAAGGTATAAATATTGTTGTATAAGTAATCAAGATATAAATATTAAATATTTATAAAAAAACATTTGCCGCTGAATGACCTTAAACTGGTTTGCTGTTGAGTTTTCAGGACTGCCGGGTTGACTATCTCAATATGCTTTCCCTTCTTGAATCTGGCTATGATGGGTTGAACAGTGAGAGAATGGAGACTAACTCTAATACTGATATTTCAAAACTGAAGAAAAGATTGGCACAGTATATTGCATCCGAATGCAAGTCCAGCTCAAGATTTGTAGAGTACTGGGTTCCTGTCCAGCTATCCAATGTGCAACTTGAGCAGTATTGTGCATCACTACTTTCAAATTCAGTGTTCCTTTCTTCATGTTTAAAGAGTGGGACAGCTGATGCCCTTCGTGATGTTATTATTTCAGCCAGAAAGGTTAATCCCTGCCAGGCAGCTGCATATGGATTTGTTTGCTTGACCACAATTTTTTATTCTTCTTAAATGTTGTGTATGCACTATTACTTGAGGTGGTATGTTGCAACGGCTCACTAGATACAATCAGCATTGTAATATGTTCATGCTTGGTGTTTACTTGCAGTGCTGCGACCACCCTTATCTTCTTGATCGATCTTTGCAAAGCTTTGTCACAAAAGATCTTCCCATTGATGAGTATTTGGATGTTGGAATAGAATTGAGTGGAAAATTAAAAGCTCTTGATAAAATCCTTGTGGAGATTAAAAACCGCGGTCTAAGAGTTTTGATCCTTTTCCAGGTAGCTGGTCTAATTATGTTGAATTCCTTCTTCATTTCAAGACTCTAATATGTTAATTGCAATGATTGCTTCCATTTAAATAACATATGCTTTCACTGTCCCATCTGGTGATGCCACTTTACCAATATGTCACTTGATCCACGAGGTGCTGATGCATAATGCTAGGATATAAGTTAAATGACTATTATCTATTTCCATTAGTTTAAGGTTTTGAGACAAGTTGTAATTTGACATGATATCAGAGTTGGGGTTTTGAATCCGTATCATGACTACATTCACCCCTATTCAATTAAATATTTTACTTGTTGGGCCTAGATGTGGGGAGTGTGAGAATATAAATTACGTCATTAAATTCACCTATTTCCATATGCTTAAGCTTTTGGAAGAAGTAGTGATTTAACATGGTATTCAAGTAGAGGTCCTGATTTCGTACTCCAACTCCACACACGACACCCTATTTTAATTAAGTATTCCACTTGTTAGGCCTAACTGTGAGGGGGGCCATAAAATATAATTAAGTGGTTAAATCCACCTCTTCCCATCTGATTAAGTTTTGAGACAAATGCTTTAGCACTTCAAAATCGGTTGTTTTTTAAAATACAGTGCTTTTCCCAAAGTTATCTAATTGTGTTTGTATTTTCTGACAATCACGGAAACTGTTATTCATTTATTTTTTGTACACAGAAAAAAATGACTTTGAAGGCTCTTAAAAGTTGGCTTGAGCATCAAATTGTAACTATTTGCACAATTTTGTAACATAAAGAAAATTTCTAGGTTATGAATTGCTTTCTGTGCTCATTTAATCTAAACTACTACCTTGGTATTCCTCAAATCATATAAGAGGTTTTACTCAGGTTACTCACATATAAATTGATAGGAGTTGACCAACTCCATAAATGTTCTTGTTCCATTACCATGTTCTCTTAATGAACTACTTTGTGTGTTCCTCCAGTTTGCCTTCATATTCTGTACAAGTACATAGCCTCTGTTATTAATATTGTGGTGTCCTTTATGCTCAATGTGGTGTTTATGGTTGGAAAGAAATGGGCGGTGTTTTGAAGATAGAGAATGTTCGTTGGGAGGAATTAGAGAGTTATTCTTTTGTACTTTGTCTTTGGGCGAAGGTTATAGTTTTGAATGGGGATAATTTTCATGATCTTCTTTTAGTTTCTACTAGTTCCTAGCTTATATTTAGGTGTTTTCTCTTGTATACTTCATGTGTACTTGGGCTGTGTCTATTTACTTGATTCAATAAAATTTCTTTTTACTTCATAAAAAAAAATGTTGTGGTGTATGTACACGTATAATATACTGAAGATCTATGTGTTATGTATCATTAATTGCTTTGGGTTTCGATAGGCATGTTGTTCTGATTCAAAGGTTTATAATCTGTCAGTCTATTGGTGGTTCTGGAAGGGATTCTGTTGGAGACATTCTGGTTGACTTTGTCCATCAGAGATTTGGCAAGGACTCATATGTATCCTTAGATGGTAGAGGATATGCCCATTCAAAGAAGCAAGCTGCTCTAAACATGTTTAATGACAAAGAGAACGGGAAATTTGTGTTCTTGATTGAAATTCGTGCTTGTCTCCCAAGCATCAGACTTTCTGCAGTGGACACTATTATACTATTTGGAAGTGATTGGGACCCACAGAATGACTTAAGAGCACTACATAGAATCTCTATCAGTTCACAGTTTGAACAGTTAAAGGTATTCCGTTTATATACATCTTGTACTTTGGAAGAAAAAGTTCTGATTCTTGCAAAGGAGGGTATGGCTCTGGATAGCAATATACACTCAACAAACCCACGTACTTATGATACACTGCTAAGGTGGGGTGCCTCTTATCTGTTCAATAAGCTTGATGGCTTCCATAGTTGTAGCTCCTCTGTCTCAGGTTCAAATATATCACCTGAACAATCACTTTTAGGTGATGTAATGCACGAGTTGTCAACCCAATTGCCTTACAGTGGTGACAACAATGACCCACACAGCGGCTTAATTTTAAAAGTAGAGCTTGGTGGAGGAGGGTATGCCAGAAACCTTTCATTATTTGGTGAAAGGGAAATGCAGTTTGTGAATGATGAACCGCCTACCCTTTTCTGGAAAAATCTTCTTGAAGGAAGGGATCCTCAGTGGAATTTTTTGTCTGGGTCATCGCAGAGGGTCCGAAGAAAAGTTCATTATCTTAATGAGTCACCAAAAGAGTCTGAATTTGAAAGAAGTGCTGTCATAAAGAAGAGCAGGAAGTTGTTCAACAACAAGCTTGATACTATATATTTAAAATCAAAATCGGAGGATGAAAGAAAATTAACTACTGCAAATAAGGCAGCCAAAATAGCTGGTACTACCAGATTTCTTTAGCTGTACAAGTTGGTCTTCATATGCTATATCTCAAAAGGTCCTGGGTTTAAGGGATATAATGAATTCCAAAATGCTAATAAGAAAGAAAAAAACCAAATAGATTGGAAAGGGACTCATCATTCATTTCACGTTTTAGTTATTTTCTAGCAAATTTATCATTCAATATGGGTGTTTGAGACCAACTGATTATGACCTTCCATTTTTTTCTACATTTACAGATAACGTGGATGACTTAAATCAGGCCCTTGGTTCTTCAGTAGAGCCTCCTGTGGCTATTAATAAAATTTCCCAAGTATCTGAAATTGGCTCGGTTGAATCTGAGGAGCAAAACATACAACTAGGTGTGTGTCAATCCTTGCCACCGCCAGAGATATCAGAGCTTTGTGAAATTCTACAGCTCCCAGTATGGTCTTTCTATGCTTTCAAGCATGCTTTTTTTTACATGTGCACATGCTCACACACAGTCACATGCAGGCTTAAAATAGACCTTGTTCCTCAATAATTTTTCTCTTTGAGACCCATTATTTTGCCAACCCTCAATGACTCGAATGTTCTAAATCCAAGACACTTTATGGTGGATCAATCCTTAGGAACTTAATTTTTGGTGAGCATTACTTCTATTGAAATGTAACATAATCTATGGTGCGCCCTGCACTAAGTGTCAAGCAGAGACCATAATGCAAGCTACATTGGAGAGTATTAGGGCTCATTTGGGAAGTGAGATGAGATGAGAATTTTGTGAATAGTAGTGAGATAGTTTGTGAATAGTAGTGAGATAGTTTGAGTTGAGTATTTTTTGGGTTTTGGGAAAGGAGAGAAAAAGTTGAATAAAAAATATTATAAAGTTAAAATATTGTTAGAATATAGTTTTATAATATTATTTTTGTTTGGGGATTTGAAAAAGTTGAATTGTTTTTTATTTTTTGTTTGAAAGTTTGGGAAAGTTGTAACGATTAGTTTGAAAATTTTGTATTTGAATTATGTTTGGGAAGGAGATGGGATGAGATGAGAATTTTGGGATGAGATCTATTTCCAAACAAGCCCTGATTTTCTTTTAATCTATTCTAATAACTTAACAGAAAAAGTTGTATCATTTTGTATGAAATGGATGAGTAAGGAAACCCCTAGGAGTTGGCTCAATGGTAGCGACCTTGGTCTTGGGGATATGGTCCCCCAAAAGTTCGAACCTTAAGTGCAAACAATTTTTAGGGGCCATGTCTTATTATTGAAAAGTATATAAAGTCCTGGATTTGTGTGACATGTATGCATTTTACTAGTATGAGGTAAGACTGGGTAAAAGACATATTGCATTTGCACAGTCTCTGGGGTTCCTTTTCATCAAAAAATAAATTACATTCAAGAACCACTCCTATACATCTTTAGACCATCAATGTTATCATTTGTAATTATGGATAGCTGTGCTTGGCAAATTGTAGATTTCTGATGTGCCAGAATTGTGTGATCAGTTTGACTAGCATGCACGCTCCATACCAGGAAGGCATTCACTTGATATGCATGCTATAAATGTCACATGCTTTGATTGTTTGGAGTGCTGTAAATATTCATACAATGTGTGTGTGTTTCTGACTATTTTAAACCTAAAGATGAATATTTTTGTATATAGAATAAGAATATTAATAGTAATAGTAAAAGCAATAGCAATAGCAGTGGTAGTAGTCATAAAGAGAATAATTAGATTGTGACTAAATAATTAGATTGAAATTTTTTATCTTATCATTTGCAATCTAAATATTTTCTTACATGATGTATATATATTGCTCTGTGATAAATTATTAGGCTACCTGATCACTTTTTGTGATGTTATATGCAGGTGAATGTCAAGGATACTGCTGTGAGGTTTCTTGAGTACGGGAGGGAAAAATTCAATCTTAGTGGGGAAGGAATTTCCACCTTGCAGGCCTTTCTGATATCTCTGGTTAGAAGGCACCTTAATACTGATGATACATTCCACTATTTCGTTGCCTAATTTATTGTTCACTACTTTGAACAAACTATTGATGATCTTTTATTCAGGAAAAAACTATAGTTGCAGGGATTACTTTCTTTTGGTTTCATCATTGTGCTAGGCCATTTATGGCTCTTAAAGTAGTTCAGCAGTAGAACAGAAAAACAAAGACTATCCGTTGTACATCAACCGAAAATAGTCACTCCCGAACAATTGTTATGCATCCCAGAAACCTGGTGTCTGCTTCCAAAGTTCTTTTTCTTTTCTTTGGAATTATTGATAAGGTGTGTTTTTTTTTCAAATTCACCTATTAGATTCACATTGACATTTCTTTGAGAAATGTGTTGAAATGAAACATTGCACTACAAGCTTAAGATGCTGGAAAGCCCAACTCTAGGAGAACCAACATGGGGTGCCGTTAGACACAAAGAAGATAGAAGTTGTATATTTTTTGTGATGCCCTAAAACATCAAAGGTCATAGGGCATCCTTCATGGTTTAAAAATTTTCCAGTGTGACAACCTGGTTGTTTTCTAGGCGGGAAAGACAACTTTGTGAAACTTTGGGATGCCAAAACTGGAAGAGAGCATTGTTCATTCCATAACCACATCTTGCCCAGGAAAAAGAAAAAGTCCATTCCCCAGCATCAAATCTAGATACCGCACCAATGAAAGGTTGTCTAAATTGGGGTTTAGGTAAAATATAGATGCTGGAGCTTTTTTATTTTTGTGCTTAACATTTTCTCTCTGCACACTTAACATTTCTACGGTGGCTGTGGGTGTTTGATGGCGAGATTTGCTTGAGTAGGAAGGAAAATGGGTCCTTCGAAATTAGTTGTAATCGAATCAAAGGCGTTTGAGGTGATAAGGGATGGTAGATATGTGCATTTTACTAAGAGGAGCTAAAGAGTTGTGAAAGGCATGAGCTTGGGGTTAGCCACGGCATGTTGGTTCACCAAAGCTCTGGAGGACTGTCTGAAGGTTGGAAGAAAGGAGTTCTATACTGCTCATCGGGAAGGAGACGGGTTTCATTGTGCAGCGGTGTTCTAACACCCGTGGCTTTTCCATAAAGTGGCCAATTCACATCAGCGCAGTAATGTTAATGAGTTACTTCACTCAGGTAATCAAGTGCTCTCTTCCCCCTCTAAGATCGAGAACCATATTGTGCATTATTATGAGAACCTTCTCACGGAACCGGCTAATTGGACTCATTGGAGGCTGAATCTTGACTGTTTGATGTTTGAATCTATTGATCCAGAGAGTGCGAGCTGGTTGGAAAGACCCTTTGAGAAGCTGAGATTTATAAGGTGATTGGTGGTATGGCTAATGACAAAGCACCGGGTCCCGATGTCACTCTCGATAGGGCCTTTCCAGCTCTCTATCTCATTGCTGTTAATAGGGATGCTTCTGTGTTGGATCTGGTGGCATTTTCCCATGGTTCTCATCAGTGGGGTGTTCTATTTAATAGGGATATTCATGACTGGGAAATGCATACCATTTCAGAATTTTTCAGATTGATATATTCCTAGGAAGGTTTAACGGCACAGGGGGATAGGATGCAGTGGAGGCCCAATGGGAGCAAGAGGCTTACAGTGAGATTGTATTACAAAATATTGGCATCACATGGTAATGTTCCTTTCTCGTGGAAGAGTATCTGGAGGTCTCGCGTGCCTTCCAAAGTAGCTTTTTCCTTATGGACTGCCTCTCTTGGGAATATTTTGACCACGTACAATTTGAGGAAGCAGGATCTCATTGTGATGGATTGGTGCTATTTGTGCAAAAGGCATGGAGAATCAATAGATCACTTATTACTGCATTTTTGAGGTGAGTGTTGTGGGATGAGATCTTTAGAAGAATTGGTGTGGCTTGGGTAATGCCTTTGAGGGTGGTGGATTTAATAGCTTGTTGGAAGGAGATTCAAGGCTGTCCCTAAGTGGCGGCAGTGTGGGGGATGATTCCTTTGTGCATTATGTGGTATATTTGGTTGGAAAGGAATGCTCGGTGCTTTGAAGATAGTGAGCGGAGGAACTTCAGAACTTTTTTGGACACTTTATTGCTTTTGGTTCTCAGCCATTGTGCTTAATGGAAACAGTGTTCATGATTTTCTGTTCTTAATTTCTGGTTCCTAGAATGTATTTAGGTTTCTTTTGTACACTTTATGTGTACACGGGCTTCGCCTACTTCATTTGTATCAATAAAATGTACATCTTACTTGTCAAAAAAAAAAGATGCCATCATGGTAATTAATCAATCTACAAAATATACAGAAGTTACCATGCTAAATCCTACAAAAACAAGTTAGAACTCTATAAATGTTTGGAGAACTCCAAATTTATATGAAATGCAATTCTATATCTAGAAACAAGTTAGGAAATGCATTCTAAGAAATGCAATTTGTGGTAAGGAGTACAGATAATGATAAGAATATTGGGGGGGGGGGGGGGCTAATTAGGCCAAATTAAATTTCATTATCATTGCAATAAGATGAGGAGGAGACTTTGCGGAAACATGTGGTCAAGTCTATATTTGGTAGTTCCAAGGGAGAATGGTGTTCTAATGAGATACACGGGCTGCATCGGGTGGGATTGTGAAAAATATCAGAAGAGGATGGTGTTTTTTCTAGTCGTACAAGATTTGGAGGGGGTATTCTATGGTTGGGTTCGGCATGACACTTAAGGTGGATACATGGACCTCAAGGAAGTTTTTCCAAAGGTATACAATAGTTTGCATGTGTAGGAGGCTTCAGTGGCTAACTTATTGGAGTTCTTTGGGGACTCCCCCAGTGATGTTAGTTTTTTCAGAACAGCACGACTGGGAGATTGATATTAATACAGAATTTTTTAATCTCTTGTACTCTGCTAGATTATGTTATGGTCTGGAGGTGCTAAGATTCTTTGGAACCATTTCATGAAAGGAAGTTCATTATGAGATCTTTCTATCAAGTTCTTGTACCTCAGAGTAGCAACCCTTTTCCTTGGAGAGGTGTACTTGGCAAACTAAGGCACCTCCAAAAGCATTAGGTTTTGCTTGGACGGCCTGCTTAGGGAAAACCCTCACCAAGGATAATATAAAGAAACACCTATAAAAAAAAAGGATAATATAAAGAAACATTGTATCATTGGGATAGATTGGTGCTTTATGTGCCGATGGGAGACATTCCAATCTTTGAGGCACTCATATGCTTTGAAGCTGTTATTGGATTGAAAGTTTTCTTGGAAAAATCAAAGTTGGTTTCAGTGGAAAACATTCCAAATGTGGAGAGATTGGCCAGTATATTGGGGTGTAACATATCTTCTTTGCCTATGAAGTACGCTGGCCTCCCTCCCTGGGTGCCTCTTTCAAGTCAAAGTCTATCTAGGATGGTGTGGCTGAAAAATGGAGTATAAATTGGGTAGATGAAAAAGAATGCACTTGTCTAAATGTGGCCTACATATTTCCTGCTCCTTCCCATTCCTACAAGTGTGGTTAATTGGATAGAGAAATTACAATTTCTTTTGGGGAGGAGTAGTTGAAGAATTTGAAGTTCACGTAGTAAATTGAGTTAAAGTATGTCCTCAAATTTCTGAGGGTGTATTGGGAGTCAGAAAATTAATACTGTTCAACAGGGCTTTACTAGGGAAATGGTTATAGTGCTATTAACAACAAAAGGAGGAATTGTGGAAAGCTGTAGTGGATGCCAAGTTTGGTGGGGCTTGTGGTAAGCGGTGCTCCAATGAGGTACATGGATGCATGGGGTTGGTTTGTGGAAATACATTAAAAGTTGTTGGGGTCTTTTCTCGACACTCTTTTTGAAGTGTATGGTATTGCGAGGGAGCAGGATATCAGATTGACTGAATGCCTCTCACCATTGTGAAAATAAGGGCAAGAACATTGAGAAATAATGCCTTTCTGCTGCGAAAATGCTTGGAAAGCATGAGACATATACTCACCACCATTATCGGACCTCAAAACCGTAAGACATGTAGAAAACTGGTTCTCAAGGTAGGCAACAAAGGTCTGAAAAACCTAAAGCACCTCCCCTTTAGAACGGAGGAAATACACCCAAGTAAAACGGCTATAGTCATCAATGAACGTCACAAAATATTTATAATGGGCATGCAAAACAATTGGTGTAATACCCCAAACATCACAATGGAGATAAAGCACTAGGAATAGAAAACTGCAGAGGAAACAATCGCCCCACTTTAGGCCCCTTCGCGATCACCTTCCCCAACACCCGATCCTACACAAGACAACCACCACGAGAAAAGGAAACGTTACAGTTACTATCCACTAGCTGTCCAACTGAAATCAAATTAGCAGATAACCTAGGAGACAAAAACACGTTCTGGAAGGAAGGTCCAATATCACCAACTGCATTAATAGGTAGGTGACTCCCATTTGCAATCTGAATGTATTGAGGACCATTATAACTCCGAACATTAAGCAATGATTCAGACTGACCAGTCATGTGATTAGAAGCTCCTGAATCAACAAACCAAGGAGATGAGACTGTCTTACAATTACCTTGAAGTCCAAATGCAGAAAAGGCTGAGATGATCATCTGCTGAACCATCTCAGGAGTGAGGACAGCCTGACTAGTACTTGCTGCAGTGACTGTCGAAGCTACAATAGGTGTAGATTGGACAACCAGCTTGAAAGGCCTGTGCGTGCCGATTTTGAGGACGGATAGAACACTCTTTAATGATGTGCCCTAGTTTCTTGCCATAATTACAATATGGCTTTGTGCAGTTGGTAGCAATATGGCCAAATTCTTTGTAACTGTAGCACTGGATTTGACATTTTCCTCTTCCTCTTCCTCTTCCCTAGGCTGCATAGGCGACATTCACCATCTCTGAATGCAGCCTCTCTTGTCCCATTCCTGCCTGAGTAGCCAATCTCTGTTCTTCCCGCACCAACGCTCCAAGACAAAAATCCAATGTAGGAACTGGATTTCGGTTTAATAACCCAGCCCGTGTAGCCTCATATTCTGGCCTGAATTTCATCAGAAATTGATCACGTCTACTCTCCTCCAGCCGTCTGAAGTGCGGACAGCGCCTCCTTGGGTACCTTAGCATGTGTAATACTCGAATATTCACTCCACAAGTTCAAGAAACCAGAATAATACTGCTCAATAGAAAGGTTACCTTGACTGAAATTGGCTATCTCCAATTCCAACTAAAAACGGCGTGCATTGTTTCTTGATTATATATCCGCCCTAGATATTCCCACATCTCTTTAGCTGTAGAAAAAGACCTCAAATTGTTCACTATATGTGGTTCAATGGAGCCCAGCAGCCAAGAGACAATGTGTGCATCCTTTGCCTCCCATGTCCTTAGTTCCTTGGGGTCTTTTGTGATACCCCATATGATATGGATAAGGGTAGGTGGTGTATGGGATCTCACATTGCTTGGGAAGGAGAAGTTCTTGCTCTTTATAAGGTTCTAGTGGGGCTCCGATTGTATCATTGACTAGTCCTTTTGGAATATAGGCCATGTGGTTTGGGCCTTCCATTGGGGCGTTACAAATGGTATCAGAGACAAGTTCCAACCAGAAATGTGGGACTTGAGCCGTGCCACCTACAATGGATAGGCTCGACAAGGACGTCGGGAATTTAAAGGGGGTAGATTGTGATACCCCATATGATATGGATAAGGGTAGGTGGTGTATGGGATCCCACATTGCTTAGGAATGAGAAGTTCTTGCTCTTTATAAGGTTCTAGTGGGGCTCCAATTGTATCATTGACTAGTCCTTTTGGAGTATAGGCCATGTGGTTTGGGCCTTCCATTGGGGCATTACATCTTTAGAGGCTAAAGACGTCCCATCAATATGTCCCCACAACTCCTTTCCTTTCACAAACATCTTAAACTGAAACTCCCAGCTAAGATAGGCCTTGCCATTGAAACGTATAATAGAGTTTTCTCCTAACATTGTGAAGACAGAAATAGTCCAGAAAAAAAACACCGTAAAAGAGCCTAAAAGCTGATAACAAACCTCTAAATAGTCTAAGAATATCAAGAATAAAAAAATCTCCAAGAGCCCAGCAGCGAAGAATCCCAAAGAAAATTCCAAGATAGCACCACAGATGTGCTGCCGCAACCACCAGAAAAACAAGAACCAAAAAAAATTGGGCTCGAGTCCGAGAGCCCCTAGGGCTAAATCCGAGAAACCAAAAACAAAAAGGAGGAAGCGTGTATACTCTAGGTTCAGAACACAAGCTCTGATACCATATTAGATTGACCAAATGCCTCTCACCATTGTGAGAAGTTCATTAAATAGAAAAGTCTGGTAGCTATGCACGGAAACTCTATATATGGAAAACTAGCTATACATGGAAACTCTAGCTATACACAACTATCCAATTACAGCTATACACAGCAAAGCTAAGAAAGGAAACTAATCTGTACAGCTGATGTAAATAAGGTAAGAAAAATAAGAAAGATATTAGATAAATCTTCCAATCATAAAATCTGCCGATCCTATTGACACAGGAAGCTTCAGTAGGTATTTTTCTAGTGGTTCACCTCAATGGAATGGCAACATTTTCCGAGCAGCCCAAGATTGGGAGATTAGTTCTATCACAGAATTTTAACCTACTGTGCTCTTCTGGACCAAGAATCGGAGGTGGAGACCAGACCCTTTGAGCTTGTATAAGAAAGAGAAGTTTAGCACCTCCCATTCTATCAAATCCTCATCATGAAAAAGAACAACCTCTTCCCTTGGAGGAGAATTTGAACGACTAGGGCGCTTCTTAAAGCAGCATTTCCTGTCTGGACAGCTTCATAAGGAAAGCCATGGATAATCTAAGAAAGCATCTGATCATTGTTGTTGATTGATATTGTATGCATAAAAAGAACAGTAAAGATCTTTTCTTACTTCATTGTGTGGTAGCCCCAGGCTCTTCGGAACGATTTCTCTAGAAGAGCGGGGGCTGGGGAATCATATCAAGAAGTTTAGTAGACCTTCTTGCATCTTGGAGAGGTATATATGGAATCCCACAAATTGTAGTGATATGGAAGATGGCTCCCATATGCTCCGTGTGGTGCATCTGGAAGGAACTTTTTTCGTATAAGTAAGAAAATTTATTGATCCTCATAAGTAGGCAAAGCCCAAATAGACAGGTAGTATACAAGAGAGAAATACATAATTACAGCCTACGAGCAAGAAAAAGAAGCATAAAAGTCATTAAAATTAATCCCCTTAAAACAATGGCATTAGCCCAAAGTAACAAAGATTGGAAAAATAAGTCTGTAATCCCCCCCCCCCCCCTTAAATGAGCGTTCTCTGTTTTCAAAACATCGTTCATTCCTCTCATTCCATATACACCACATAAGACATAGAGGCACCTATGAAAAGAAAACTACTAGGGTTTTCTTTGATAGCACCATCTTCCAAACAACCGCTACTTGACGATTTCCCCATATTCCATTCCAACAAGCCAAAAGATCCACCGCCCTCTTAGGCATCACCCAAGCAATGTCCAGCCTTACAAAGATCTCATCCCATAAATCCTTCCCACATCACAGTGGAGAAGAAGATGATCCGTCGATTAGCCATTCCTTTTGCACATAAAGAACCAATCCATTATCAAAATGCCAAGCTTCCTCAACTTATCTATGGTCAGAATTTTCCCATGAGAGGCCAGCCAACCAAAAAAAGCAACTTTCAGGGGCACTTTGCTTTTCCAAATGCACTTCCAAGGGAAAGCAGTTGATGAATGGGTGTACATAGCATTATATAAGGATCTAACCGAAAAATTCTGTTCCCGGGATGAATCCACAGCAGTTTGTCCTCCCAACCACACTCCAAATTTAATGCATACAAGGTGCTGAAAAAAATCAGAAATATCTCCCACTTCCCAATCTTGAACTGCTCTAATAAATTACACATTCCACTGCACCAGGCCGTTTGAAGTGTCCATATATTCAGCAACAGAAGCTTCCTTGTGTAATGCAATTCTGAAAAGAGAAGGAAAAGCCTCCTTTAAGGCAACATCACCACATCAAATATCAAACCAGAATCTAACTCTAATTCCTCGACCTGCCACAAAGCTGAAATTACGAATGAAATCCTCGCAGCCCTTCCTAATAAATTTCCATACTCCCACAAATCTGAACTAAATAATAGTAGTTTTAAAAGATTGCAAGCAGACCGCGAACGAAATGAAAAATTCTTGACACTTTCGTTTCTTTGGGCTTATGCGATACTTTAAAGCACTATATGTCCTTGACTTTCTTGTATCGGCTTATAATCCTAAATAGTTGTTTCTCTTATATAAGACCTGTGTACTCCTAAGTAAATTTCACAGCTACATAACAAAAAAAATGGTGATTCATCCCAAACCACAAGACAAGCCAGCATGAATGTCAAATAAACATCACATAGATGCAAGGCCACAGAGACCGATAATCACTAATGCCTCACAGACATCAAATAGGCATCACATAGATCCAGATGCACAAAGTGTTGTCACCAATGTGACACAGGCCTCAAATACCATAAGTACGACTGTGAAATAGCAAAGAGCTCACAAGTTAATATAATTAATTTTCCTAGTTTATTTCCAAAATGTTATGTAAAGAGATGTTATCATGAATAAACTTGATTTTTTTTTTTTAAATTTTATAACTGACTATGCATCTCACTAGTGACCACAATTCAAGAACTCTCCTCGAATTCCTCAAAAGTATTCAACTAGAGTAGGAAATGAACAAACATTTTATATTAGATGACACTACTAAACTTACGTTTTGGGAAAGTGTGTCTTCTTTGTGGTTTGTTTGCATCAGTTGGAAGCTTTTTGGGTACCGCAGTTCAGATGATACATCTCTTGTGCTCTGTGTGTGTGTGTATTGTCATTCCCCCTTTCTTGTCTGTGTATTTGTGCTTGTGTTGTCTGTGTTCTTGATGTACAATGATGATGAATATCTTGGATGCGCTTGTGCACTTACGCATGATGCAATTGCTACTAATGGATATTTTTTCCTAGTGTTGGGTTGCAGCTTCTTTGTCGGAACACAGTATTGATCACATTGAATCAATTGCTCTTGCAAAACTGCACTTAAATTATGTCTGCAAGGAAGCGGAGGTGGATTATATCTACTCCAAATTGGAGAAGATTAAGAAAAGTTTTGCATGCTGTTTAGAGAATGCAGAATGTGTCAAGGAACATTGTGCAAAAGCTTCAAAATCAACTACGTCTAACCAGCAAGATGTGGTAGAAGGTAAGACAGAAAGGGGCTATAAAAGTCATCCTCTTTCTGATCTATTCGAACCTGCCACTGTGGAACAGACACCTGATATGGTGAAGAATGATAGCTCCAATAGCATCAAAGACGTCCTAGATAATGTTGATACAAAGATGGAAAAATGTATGCAAAACCAACAAAAAGAAGTTCAGGAATTTCACAAAAAGAAGATGGAAGAAAAGGCAAAGTTGGAGGAAGCGCACAGGTTAGAGTCGGCCCTTATTCGCACCAAGCATAGTGACATTTCAGTGAGGTTAGATAAGCTTTGGTTATTAGATCATAACTTAAAGGAAAAGATAGATGAACACAATCATCAGATGGAAATACATCTAAAAACACTTGAGGCTTCACAGTTGGCTCCAAGATTTGAAGAGCAGCAAATCAAAGCTATAGTCTGGTTAGGAAAACCAAAATCAGGGGTCCCAACTGCAATATCAGATAATCCGTCTTGGAGTGACTTGGAGTTGAAGGTGGGCAGAATGCAACCAAGTGATATAGCTGAACTTGATGATGGATCCCAAAATGCTGCTCATAAGGGCATGCCTTCTTTTCAAAACCAGAATGATAGTGGAAGTATGCCAAGTTATCCAGCTGAAGTTCCTGAATTTTCTAATGTTGAAAAGATATCTTGTAGTTTTCCCATGGAAGCAGAAAATGTTTCAATAGCATCTGATGCAGAGAATAATGGATCAGAAGTAATGGCCTTAAAATGGGCAACAACTACTTGTGTTGAGCAGCATAATAAAGTCGGTTCCCGTGATGGTCCCAGAAATGGTGCCCCTGTGCTGGGTTCTTCGGATTTGGAGAGTTCTGTTTGCAATGTTCAGACCCTACAATCAATAGAAGGCCCTTCAGAAGTTCCTCAAACACTAAGTGAAGTGATCATGCGGCATGAACCCATGAAAATGTTACCTAATACTGTGCAACCAAATGGAGTGTGTCCTGACAAAGATGCTGTGACATTGGACAGCACAGCTGATACTCAGGACAGGCAGCAAGATGGAGAAGTCATGGCTATTTTCAGGGATTCAGCTTGTTCTGAGTTTAATGGGACTTGGCCATCCTTGGTGCAGACAGATACTTGCCCAGCCCAAGGAAGTTCATTGGCATCACTTCAGGTACTTGAATGTTTGTTCAAGTAGTTTCTATTGGGTGGTTTTACTCCATTTTCTAAATAACTTTATGGATTATCCAACAGATTTGTTTGAATGCTAAATTCATTATGAAAGAATACTAGCAGTAAAATAATTGAAAAGCAAGAAAAAGCTCAAGTATTCTTTCCATTTATGAAATACTCCTGTTGCGTACATGATGACCCATTAAAAGAACAAAAACGTATGGATTATTGACGTAATAATGGATTCATTTGCCTTCCACAATACATTTAGTTGCTAAAGGAAGCCAATAGAGTCCTGCTGTTTTGTGTGATGCCTCTGGCTGGGATGAAATTTTCATCTGTATTGTAGTTTGAAGAACTGGTATATAGAGAAACGGCCTAGAATTGTTAGTACTCCTTTTGCCCAAGTACAAATGTCATTGATGAAGGTACACTGTTTTTGAGAATATTTTCCTGTATCAAATATCTTTCTTTTTGGTTCTCTTTTTTTCACAGTTTTCATGTCTGTGTATATTATTATATGATTTATGTGACAAAGTTAGGTGTTTGCTATTGAGATTGAGGGAAAGAGAGATACAGATCCACATACAAATGGATTGTTTTATAAGCAATGGGTCTGTTTTAAATACATTTGACCCGTGTATCAACCAAGTGCAAGAAACAGACCGGTCAAGGGGAAACCTGCAAAATCCTTTTGACCAAGTCATAATTTCTGGCAATACAACCGGCATTACCATGCTGTTTTATCATTCTAATCTTTAAAACTAAGTCCTGCTGTCTGAATTTTCACAGCCTATATCGACAAACCTATCCTCCACCGAATACAATTCACTACCTGCATCCCTGGGGAATCTACTGGATTTTTCCAACCTCTTGCATTCTGCCATTTGCTTGCCACTGCCGTCTTCCATAGATATACCTGCTGGTAGAAGTGAACATGTTGCAGATATGAGCAGAACTACTGTTCCAGGACCATTGATTGATCATCCACATGCTATTCTACCTGAGATGCCTCAGCCTGTTTGTTTAAATCCACTGCAAATTGAAATGGAAAGAATACAAAAGGATAAGGAGCAAGCCTTGAAGAGGCATCAAGATATGGTTCGTCCAAGATGCCTTTGAAAATAATTTTTTTATTCATAATTCCTTTCGGTGCTTATTAGTTCTTAGATATTTCCTGTTTAATTAAATCAAGTTTATCATTTTGAGTAGATATTGCAGCTGAGATATAAATGTGATAAAGAGATTGAAGAGATACGCAAGAAGTATGATTTGTTACTTCAGGATGCTGAGACTTCATTAATGCAAAAGCAGAGGGATCTTGAGACATTTCACTACAAAGTTAATCTAAATAAGGAATTGGCAGATGCTTTGATAGTTAAGAGTCATGGGGCAATTGGGTCAGTATGCATAGAACAAGGTATAAAACTGATCTAGTACAGCACTCAGTAATACATCTCTCTCTCTCTCTCTCTCTCTCTCTCTCTCTCTCTCTCTCTTATTTAGATGCATGGGTTTTTGAAGTACTACTGTTTGTTCCAGGCATTTCTGCTGAAATGTTGGATTTAACCCTACAAATTCTCGGATACTAAGATACCAAATGGGCTATATCAAACTGGCATGTCCAGTAACTCCTATGTGGTATTTGAAACTTCTTCCTAATTAAATTGCGAATCTCATATCTTGGGATTCTTGGAAGAGTTAATGTTATAGGGTTATTATTTAGTATAATATTTTCTAAATTTTCTTTTGACTCAATCGCCATATGGATGAAGCTAAATTACAATATCGCTGTCGTGTTTGGATTTAGTTAGCAATTTGTGTATTAAAAGAGCGACTAGTTAGATGGTTAGAAGTTAGAACCCACCACTTGCGAAGTCCACTAATGATCCACCAAAATCCAAGTGAAGCTTGGTGAAGTCTGTGGGAACAAAGGTGGGAGCGGCATTCCAGTCTGTTTCCAAGTGCATGTACATGCTATGTCGTGATCCTTATTTTCTTGTTTTGTTGTGCTTCATATTTTGTGGGTTTATTCCCTTTTTGTCGTGTTTTATTTGCTACGAGTTTAAATTCAGATTCTGATATCAAATCATGATTTACGTTGCTGTTAATTGAAGCATGCCCCATAAATTTAGACCTATCCATCTTGACATGGATAAGATTTTGCTATGAGATTACATTCATTGAGTTACAGACTTGACTGGAACTCATAGATGACAGATTAGATTAGAAAGGAACGTTACCCCCTAATTCCCCCTTGGTGGATTTGACAACAGAAACTACTGAACTAACTTTCAGCTCATTCATTTATGTCAATTATCAATAGAACTCGAACTCAAACTCATAGTGATGTTGAAAAAAGACATCGATATGGAATATCGTAAGTGATGATCGAGATCACCGATTCATTCTCCTAGTTTCAGAAAGCAACATCAATCTGACTAACAGTTATGTTATGGGGATGTAGCGGATCTTACCCTTGTCCAATAGGGTCTAAGGGTTCGTTTGGACACTTGAAGTATCTTAGAATTCTATGAATAATAGTAATATAGTTTTGAATTAAAATATTTTATTGGGTTTTGAGAAAAGAGAGCGAAAAAATTAAATAAAAATATTATAAATTTAAAAAATTGTTTAAATATAATTTTTTAATATTAATTTTGTTTCGAAGCTTGAAAATGTTGTATTAATTTTTATGTTTTGTTTTGAAGTTTGTAAAAGTTATATTAGTTTTTGTGTTTGCATAATGATTAGGTAATTAAACCCTGAGGGGTAGCTCAGCTGGTTCGGTCTTGGGTTTGCTCCCCAATGGTCACCAATTCAAGTCCCCTTAAGGCCACTAGAGGTTTACTTGATCGTTAACTTCAGGGCTCCATGGGATTAGTCGAGGTGCGTGCAAGCTAGTTCAGACACCCACAATTATCAAAAAAATAATAATAATTAGGTAATTATTAGATGAAAAAATTGAAATTAAAAAGTATTTTGTGTTTGAGAATGAAATTATGAGAAGTTTTGAGAATTTCATGTCTCATCTCTGTGTCCAATAAGTGTACCTTAACACATTTCAAGTAACTGGAAGATTGCATAAACTTGTACTCCCATGAAACTTATGCAGCTCCAAAAACTTTGAACGGCTGTATTTGTATGCAAGTAGTTCATGCTTGCATATTTGCGCATATTTGCATGCACACTGAAATATGAAACACTATTGCTCTCAATGTCTCATAGCTTACGAAATTTCTCTATTTTGCAGCAGCATTATCTAGTTTCACGAATGAGTGGATTCAGCTCTCAAGTCAGCAGCCACATCAGATGACTGCCCCAAGACAACAACGTTCAGCAAGCCCTGAAATCAATATACCACCTGTAGCCCCACCAGCCGCGGTTGACCGAACATCAGCAGTTCTCTCTACTCTTGGTACACCACATTCTAGCTTCATGATCCAATACCCACGGAACCTTCAAAATGGGATCGAGTTACGTGCCCCTGCCCCACACCTTCGAGCTTCCCCATCTATGCAAGCAGCCCATGTCTCAACCACGAGCAGTGGGACGCCAAATCAATCACCCAGAAATCCTCTTGCAACGTCAGTTAAGCTGGCTCGCAGCATCAAGGCACCCCCGGAAGTGTAGCAGAACCAACCCATCAGCTAGAAATTGCGGGTAAGTTTGCCAGCGACTCCATGGTTATTGAGGTAAAAGATCTCCCAACTTGAGGTCTCAAGTGGATGAGAAAGACAGCCCTACAATGATTATTACTGCTGTATAAATGTTTAGGACAATATTAATTAATATTGTAGACTATATTTTCCCACTAGTCCCCCAAGTTGAGGTAATCATTGAGAACTCCTTTGGTGGACAGTCTGACAAATCAAGTTACTACCTTTGTAGGATTTTAGTTCGACTTTTTGGACGAACTGTCCGCAGCTGCTCGCAATGACGGTAACTGATTTGCTCGCACATTTCGCGTGCGGCAACTGACAGTAGACATCTGTGTAATATGTCATTTTAGGATGTCAATGCGCTGACAATGGGGCATTATAAACAGTCACGTAGTAACTTTTTGGAGACTAATCAGAGTGGCAGTGTTTTGGTTTTTTGTATTTTATAATTTTATTTTTTATTTTTTTAAAATGTTAAAGAAAAAAGGAAAATGTTAAGAAAACGCTCAATCTTACTGTTCATGTATTTTAATTTTTTTAAATTTATTTATTTTTTACTTAATGGTTAAAGAAATTACTATTAATGAAATTATGTATTTTTTTTTCTTTAATGATTAAGAATGTTAAAAAAATACTTAAAATAAAATCAAAATATAAAGAACAAAAAATTTATAACTAGCAGTACATAGCGGTATCAAAGTTACCACTAGTTCAAATTGATTTTTTTTAATGTAATTTTTATTTTTATTTTTATTTTTATTTTTATAAATGTTAAAAGAAAAAAAATATACAAATGCACTAATGGTAACATTTGTAACCATTAAAAAAAAAATTGAAATACGCCAGTTTTTATTAACTATACATGATGGGGCTAACTAGCAATGAAAAATGTTTCGACTTCTTCTGAAGGCAAGCCAAGAGCCGATAAAGCTAAAAGGAGAGCTTTCGTCTCCATAATCTTGTTTGCTTCAACCCAAATCAAACTCAGCCGGTGGCTTCGTCCTAAATCAAACCCAACACCTTCTCATATCCTTCAAATCAAACTTAGCAAATTTTTCAAATTTTTACGTAAAATATAATAAATAATTTAATTTTTTTAAATCTCAAAATAATAATAATATGAAAAAATAATATTTTATTCGACTTTTAACTTTTATCTCATCTCAACTCACTATTCAAACGGCACCTAAACCTGCAAGGAAAGATGCAACGGCCACCGAGTGGGATACTCACATCTCAAGCACTAGCAATGTTGTAACAATGGGGGTAACGATTCTGGGAGAGGAAAACTCAGACCATTTTCGTGTCTTCTTTTCTTTTTAATATAAAAAACTAGGCACATGGCAACCACTGACATGCCACGTATCGGTCAACTACTTCGGACAACCTAACATTTTCTGCTTAAATATCCATACATATAGATGACAAGAATATGGTATTTCCCTTCTTAAGGCTGTAAATGAGGCAGTGTGTTCGATATCTCGCTCAGTACTCGCCCTATTAAACTTGAATCAAACTCCACTCATGAAAAAAGAAACTCGCCAATGAAAGCAGATACCCACTCAATTAGTAAATGACATATACCCAACAAAACTCGACTCGACTCAGTTAAGGCTCATTAAAACCCGCTCTTTTATGCCCGAGTCGATTTATTGGCTCGACTCAATTAAAATTCATTCATACATTGATAAAATATATATATATACACCTATGTATATATACATATACATATATATGTATTAGCTAATAATATAAGTATAGCACTTTTATAATTAAATATATAATATGTAACCTAATTACTTATGCCTATATATTGAATATACTTCGTAACTATATTTTATAATTTATACAATAAGTAGTCGATAAGATTTAATAATTTCATATACTAGTATGTGGGAACCATATATGAAATAAATATATATTATCATATTATGTGTATGTATTAATAATTTATTTAAGCATATAATGTATTGTTATTATGGATAAATATCAACTAATTAGATAATAATTATTTCTAAATTTTTAAAATCTTATAATTCAATAAACGTTCTACTTGTTAGTTGTACAAATTCAATATTAAGTTTTTTATTTATCTAATTTATTAATTATTAAATCTTATTAAAAAATAAATAAATAAACAACTAGAGTCGAGCTCAAGCTCGAACTCGAACTCGAGCTCGAGTTGAAAATTTAACTTACTGAGTTAAGCTATTTTTTAAGTCGAGCCGAATTCGGCAAGCCAAAGACCGTCTCAGCTCTGCTCGACTCGATTACAACCCTACCTCCTCTCTTATACCTTCGGGAAGTAAAAAATATTTCATTTAAAACTTCAAATTCAACAATGGCATGTTGTGAAGAAACAGCCACCTAAATATTTCACTTCGTCGTTGAAAAGTATCTGTTAAACTGATCCGAGGTGCTGTCTCATTTTGTGAGAGAAGGCACCTCAAATTTTATATGTTCTTAGGAGAAATTTCGTTGTTATTGTCCTATTAAGAGTTTGCCCATTGGGATGCAAGTACTAAAATCAATATTACACTTTCAAAGTATAAAAAGCTTTGAAACGTGCGACATTTATTAAGATTTGACAATAGATTTTGAAATGTATAATTGGATGAAATTGTTATTTTTCAGTTTTTAAAGTGGCGTAACATATCAACCATTAAATGGGGTGCAAAGTACAGAAATTCCGGCTCATCATGAGGGAGAGAGGAGAGAGGGCCGAGGGGTGCTGCAAACAGAGAAGAAAGAGGATATAATAAAGACAACCTCGAACGTGTAACGCCAAAAATTAATAAAGTATCACGGAAAAATGCCACTCATCTTTTATTTTGCCTTGCCTCACATTAACGTAACCGGACAAAACTTACTGCTCTGACAATTCCAATGTTAAAATGCATGTACACAGTATAAACGCCGCGGGGGAGTCATGGCCCAATTGACATAACTCTCAACTTCTAAAATGAAGATCTGGAAATCAAAACCCCCCAAATGAACTTTCAAAATGAAGATCTGGAAATCGAAACCCCCCAAATGAGCTTTCAAAATGGAGATCTGGAATTCGAAACCTCCTAAATGTATCAAAAAAACTAAATAACAGTAGTACCAAACAAGAACATTGCAAAGATACTTTTAAATTAATAGCAGCTGTTAGTGAAATTAAATACCACTGTTGATGCTTAGGAAAAAAAAACACAAAGTGAATGCATCATACATCAGAAGAAGCCTATCCAAGAGGCGGGGAATAGAGAGAGGTTAACACCACACCAAGATGCTTTTATTTCTTGTATTCACAAAGAATACCAAAACCACAGGGAGAACAGCATAAGTCTATATGCCTATTCTGCAAAATAACAGTCATGATGATTTATACTGGAACCAGGTCATATTCTGTCCATCAACGCCCCTCTAAATGCTATATATCTGTAATTTCTTGTCGACCAGATTAACTTCAAAGCATCAAGCTGATAAGGTCTTTATTCCCTCTGGAAAAGATCTAGTAAGGTCCATTAAAAACATCACGACATAGAATAGCCTTCAACTCAATGCAAAACTCAAATCCTATATTGAAACATTCTTCAAAGATGATCACAAATTGCCTTTGTAAAATCAGTTGTAGATGAATGGCCACCAAGGTCAGCAGTTCGGTACTTGCCCTCTGCAATTGTGTTAAGGATGGCATTGTGAATCTGATCAGCTTTGTCATGGAGGTCCAGATGGTGAAGCATTGTGACGGCACTCAGCAGCAAAGCAGTTGGATTCGCCAAATTCTACATAAATTCAACAGTAACAAATATAATTAAGTTGCATATATCACTTATCAAAAAAATAATAATTAAGTTGCATATATTTTCCTTCATGAGAAGTATACGGTATACCTAAAGAAACAAGGAGTTACAAGTGCAGAAAAATAAGGGAGAGGAACAAAAAATAACCAATTAAAAAAAAATTCAGCAAGTTGCAATAATCTATAATCCTCCGCTAAAACAATCCTTCCCTTGACATTCAGTCATAAATTACTGATTTGCAGCTATGCACACTTCTAAGAAAAGCCATGGTGAAAACACTCCACAGATCTTGTCTATAAGACGAACTACAATATACACTACAGAGCTTGTCTAAAAGACTAACTAATGATGCAACACCTATATCATACTAGTCTCCACATAGCTGATGGCTTTGAATAGAAATGAAAACAGTTTTAAAGTGTTTGGAATGGTTATCATTTCAAGTGTAGGAATAGAAGAAGATAACTGTGAAAATCCCCATCAAAATAATTCTCTCTTGGTAGAGTAAGTGCATGTTTGGGATTGTGGTGGTCAATATAGCTTATAGTTTAGGACTTACCTTATAGCTTAAGTAATAAGTTCTATTATTAAAAAGTTATTTACTGTTTGATAAACATATGTTTAAAACACTTTCAAGCATGTTACATTTGTTTGGAAACAAATTAAAAAAGTGTTTTCTCAGGTAAAAATGACGATCATTTAATTTTTTAAAGATTATGATCATATCTATAAAAGTTTGAAAGTTTTATGGGTATTCGCCCTTTGACAGTCTTTTTAAAATTGAAACTACATTCCGGATTATCCGGAAAAGCACGTTTGAGGAAAAGCATCAAAATGATGATTTTCCTCAAATGTACTTTTGAGCTTATTTGAAATTAAAAAGTATTTTAATATGTAACACCCAACAACCTAATTTTTCTATTAAAGAGCTTTTAAGGCTATTTAAGCACTTTTCAAGACTCCTATCGCAACCCCAAATAGGTCTCTAAGCATAAAAAAAGACTACCCAGGATTAGACAACGGTGGTCGTCTTACTGCTTCCAAAGCTCCCCAAGCTTCATAACAGTTAGAAAGTTAAAAGCGCTGAAAAATTATCTGAAGGGATGGAATTAAAAAGTTTTTGGAAATGTAGCTCAGCAAAGGTGCTCTCTCCTAGAGAAGTTACAAGGTCTTGCGGGTGAGGAGGAGGTAAGAATTCTCTTTGAATTCGAGAGAACTCGCAAGAGTCATGTAGTCACTGAACTTGAAAGAACAACATTGATTGGAGAAGATCTCTTGAAGACAAAAATCAAGGGCACCATATGGCTAAAAGGAGGGAGACAAGTGCACAAAGTTCTTCCATCAGGTGGCTAATTCGCATAGGTGGAACAATGCAATTGAGACATTGACGGTAGATGGAGCAATTTCTTCGAACAAGTTAGCCATCAAGAACTACATCGTACAGTATATGAGGGTGTTTCAAGAGTTTCATGCTAACAAAAGGTTCGAAAAACAGTCTCAACGCTACTTTTTTAGCCCTCATTCCTAAAAAGTTGGGGTTGTGGATGCTCGAGATGACCACTCCATTAGCCTTGTGAATGGGGTGCACAGATCCTATCTAAAGTTCTAACAAAGAGTACGGTAATGGAGAATTTAATTTCGATGCCTCAAAATGCATTCGTCAAAGGAAGACAAATTCTTGATTCAATATTAATTGCAAATGAATGTTTGGACGGATAACTCAAATCTATTGAACATGGGTTGCTTTGAAAACTAGACATGGAAAAAGCTTATGATCATGTTAACTGAAACTTCTTGCTTTATGTACTTGCAATAAGTGGTTTTGGGGAGAAATTACGAGCTTGGGCAGCGTATTGTATTTCTACAGTTCGCTTTTCTATCTTGGTGAATGGTTCTTCCGTGGTTTGAGACAAGGGGACCCACTCTCTCCACTACTTTTCATTATCTGTCATGAAAGCTCTCAGCATCTTATCTCAAGGCTTGTGGAAGGTGGTTTTCTCTGTGGCTTCTCGGTGGGGAATGGCGATTATAGCTCCATTGATATTTCTCATTTGCTTTTTGACGATGATACTCTCATCTTCTGTAAAGCAAATCATGGGCCCATTCAATCTTTGAGGACAGTTCTTTGTTTTGAATTGTCTCCGGTTTGAGAGTGAACCTTTCAAAATCTAAATTGGTGCCGGTGGGGGTTGTCCGTAATGCGGTGAATCTAGTTTGCTGCCTCTTGGGATGTAAGTTATCTTCTCTACCCATGAAATATCTCGGCCTACTGTATGGTGCGTCCTTCAAATAAGAGGGGATTTAGAATGTTGTGATTAAAAAGGTGGAGCGTAGATAGGCTACTTGGAAGAGGTTATATTTGTCTAAAGGGGCAAGCTTACTCTAATCAAAAGTACCTTTTCAAGCCTACCCACCTATTTCTTGTCCTTTTTCCCCCTCCCTATAAAGGTTGCCAATTGAATTAAGAAGCTACAACATGATTTCTTGTGGAGTGGGAAGGGGGGACGAGTTGAAATTTCATCTGGTGAATTGGTCAATTGTTCGCACACCAATATCTGGGGATGGATTTGGGATCTGTAACTTGATGAAGTTCAACCAAACTCCTTTGGGTACATGGTTGTGGTCGTACCAACAAGAAAGTGGGGCCCTATACAAGACAATTATAGATTCAAAGTTCGGGGAAGCATGGGGAGGATGGTGTTCGAATGAGGTACGCGGTCCATATGGGATGGGTTTGTGGAAACATGTTAGAAAAGGATGGGAGATTTTTCTAACACATGCACGTATTGAGGGTGAGGGTTCTCGAGTCAAATTTTGGCACGACAAATGATTCGGTGAACAAAGCCTCAAAAAGACACATTCCCTACCAATTCCGAACGAAGGATGCCTTAATAGCTGATATTTTGGTCTTCACTAGTGGCTCCCCTCAGTGGAATGTAGATTTCATCAAGGTAGCATGGGATTGGGAATTGGAGGTTATCATCGAATTCTTTGCTTTATTGTATTCCATAAGAGTGACCAACACTTATCAAAAAATAAAAATAAGAGTGACCAAGGGAACCATAGACAAGATCAACTAGAGCCCCTCCAAGAAAGGTAGATTCACAATCAAATCGTTCTACCAAGTTCTAACTAGTCACAGCATGAACACTTTTCCATAGAATGTGTGGAAGAAAAAAGCTCCCCTGAAAGCAGCTTTTTTTTTTGGACAGCCTCCTTAGGCAAGATTCTTACTATAGACAAAGGAAACGTCATGTAATGGTGTTAGATTGGTGTTGCATGTGCAAGAAGAATGGGAAATCAATAGATCACCTGCTTTTACATTGTGAAGTGGCCAAGACCATACGGGATTTTTTTTTTTTTTTTTGTGGGAATTCGAATACATGGGTCATGCCTTGTAGGCTGTTGGATTTTCTAGCAAGTTGTGAGGCCTCCAAGGCAATCCCAAGGGGCAACTATTTAGAAGATGGCTCCTATATGTATGTGTATTTGGCAAGAGAGAAATGACAGAAGCTTCGAGTATCACAAGAGGACAATGCATGAGAGTAAAGTTTTCTTCTTTAAAACCTTGTTCTTATGGGCGGGGGTTAATGGGCTAAATGTCCATGACTTTCTATTTTCGGTTGTAAACTCTAGCTAGGTACTTCTCCGGTATACATCCTGTGTACTTAGGCTATGCCTTCTTTTCTTTTGAATAAAACTTCTAGATTACCTATCAAAAAGAGTAAGCATCAAAGAGAATATTCCAACCCCACTTTTTGAATCCCTTAGAAGCCCCTTTTAAGTTCTGTAGTCCCAAACAAATCCTGAAAGTCTGATTATCTTGAAGGTGTTACAAATCTACCATCTTTTTTCCCACTTTTTTCAAAAGTGATTCTACAATCTCTTCTTGACCAAATAATGCTTATAATAGCCACATACATAATAGAGTTTTTTTCCTCTTATTTCTTTAAGTTGGAGAATAATATGAGTATCAAAGTCCCACGAAACTAAACATGTTGGTGTTGGTAATACGGGATCAACTCAAACAGCATGATGACTTAAACCTAAAGGGAGAAAGTCCCTTCTTTGGATCAGCTATAGCAAATTATGTAGTTATTCATGCCAACCCTTTAGGTTCAGGAAAGATAAAATAAAAAAAGGCATATAAATGGATATACATGATTACATACCATGGAACTAGGAAAATACAAGGTTCATACTTATACATTCACTTTGAGGGCTAACCTTTCCAGCAATATCAGGTGCTGAACCATGAACAGCTTCAGCTAGGGCAATGCCTCCCTCACCAATATTGAGGCTGCAAATCAAGTCATGATGTCAGATGATCTAGTTGCTTAGTATTGGACATGTCTATAGGTACGCACAAACCTTGGTGTCAAGCCCAAACCCCCAATCAACCCAGCACAAAGGTCGCTGATAATGTCACCATATAGGTTAGGCATCACCAATACATCAAAAAGCGTTGGATTCTTCACAAGCTGCACATGGAAAAACTAGATATAAGTGTAAACCTTGCATAAAAAAATCTCAAGAACAGGCAGTTTCACAGCATGTCTTAAAATGATTTTATTTACTAGCATAGGGCTGCACACATAAATTTCAATAACACTTGTAGAGGAAATCATATCTATACCATCATACAGCAATTGTCAATGACAACTTCCTCATATTTAATTTCAGGGTACTTCTCTGCAACCTCACGACAACACTGAAAGTGAAAAAACTGAAGTTAACATGATGCTACTAGGGTAAACAACCATGTCTCTAATCTATGCATCCACTAGCACAGACCTTTAGAAAGAGACCATCAGTTTTCTGCATAATGTTGGCTTTGTGTATTGCTGACACTCTCTCTCTTCCATGGGTCTTCGCATAGTAAAAAGCATATTCAGCCACCCTCAAACTGGCCTGTCGAGTAATGATCTTGAGGCTTTCAACCACACCTCTGACGACCTGAGCATAAAAAAGGCGAACAAGTTCATATTCGTGCACATCCAATATTGCCTATCCGCCTATATCAAAATACACTTACCTGATGTTCAAGTCCACTGTACTCCCCTTCTGTGTTTTCACGGATAGTGATAAGATTTACATCATCATATCGTGTTTTATAGCCAGGGAGACTGTAGCAAGGCCGAACATTGGCATATAAATTAAGTTCTTTCCTTAGAGTAAGATTCAAAGAACGATGACCCTTTCCAATTGGAGTGGCCATCGGCCCTTTCAAGCCTACCCTATTTTGCCGAACAGATTCTAAACTTTCCCATGTTAGAAAACTTTGGGTTCTAGGATCTATCTGGTCCCCAACATAGTGTTCTTCCCATTCAATTGGAACATCAGCTGCTTTAAATACCTGCTTAGCTTGAATAATGAGATTAGTGCGAACATGGCTATATTAGATAGTGATAAAGGCATCATCAGTAAAAATATTGGCAAGTTAAATCATGGGGACTCGAACATTATGATTGTATTCGGATTTAGCAAATTAGTACATGCTAAAACAGCAATTAACGTCAAATTTCCATATCTAATATAACGTGTCCAATTTTGGGATAAAGTAGCAATTCATAAGAAGTAAACAGATACAGACCATGCTGTCAATTACAGAACATAAAGCAATACAAAAGAAAAGGTATAAACTTTAAAAAGAGAAAAGGCTCGCTCAATAAAATACATTTAACTGGAAAATCCCTTGCAATTAAATTATTCATGGTGATGGATTTAGATGTCTTTCCTGGATTTTCTTATTTTGAAAAAATATATGGTCATATGAATCCGCACAAAGAAGCCTAATGAAAGAATATCACACGTAAGAAGCCAACCAAAAGGAAACACAGATTTAAAAGAAAATATTGGCATTTTCAAGATCTTTCATATGCCCAGCAATCTCATTACTCATGAGCATGGAAGGCATATTCTCATTTGCAATACGAGATACTATTGTGTCTTCAACCTCCATTCCCAGGCTAAGGTACTCCAGCCACAGATACTAATCGCCATGAAAATTTGCACCCAAACACATTAATTTCCTCAGCTTCCCCTCGTTACTGCAGGGCTTTGAATTAGTACAAATTATTTAACAGTCCACAAAGGACTAAATTTGTGCATATGCTCAAAAAGGTTGACATCACAGAAAAACATCCGGGTTGGTCCTAATGGACCTTTATACTTGCAAACTCTTAGGTCCAGACCGGACTCAAAACAGTTAACAACGACATGAAGGGATTAGCAAGTAAACCAAAAAAAAAGGAAACAGAATATAAGTCAAAGATATTACAAAATTTCTAATGCAATGAAAGTGAAAGAATACCAAAATCTCCGTTTTCCAAATAAAAAATTCCTGATGAGAAAGTTGCCTCTAAAAGCAGCTAAATTCAGGTTCAAAATCGTGCGTTGTACATATAAGTATAGTATTTATTAAAATGTTGAGAGAGAGAGAGAGAGAGAGAGAGGGACCTGTTTGACAGATTCGGCGATCTCCGGGCCGATACCATCGCCAGGGAAGAGAGTGGCTCGGATCGGCGTGGGCACGGACGAGAAGGCCCTGGACATAAACGGTGGATTAGCATGTGGGGTTATGGCGGAGGAGAGGATCTGGCTCGACCGGTTGCTGAGGACGCGTCGAAGGAGCTTGGAAGCCATGATCATTGAATCACGGCCACAGCGCGGAGAGAGAGAGAGAGAGTAGCAAGATGCTTCAAGACAGACAAGAATAAAAATAGGTTATAATATTCGTTGAATGTTCTTGCGCCGAGTTCGTGCTGAATAGTCAAAGTATTTCATTTTATTTTATCTTTTTATTATGATTTTATTAATTTTTTATATAAAATATCATAACTAATTTAATTTTTTTTAATTTTAAAATAATAATAATATTTAAAAAATATTTTATTTAATTTTTAATTTTAATCTAAAATCATTTCACCTCAAAACATTACCTCTCATATCCTACTTGGCATCACAAATTGGAATGACATTCCTTTCATTACCCATTCAATTTTTGAGCTTTTTTCAAAAGAAAATCCAAAAGTTTGAAAAAAAACACATTAATGCATTTGGTTGCATTAAATAAAACTATCGTTTCCTAATTGCATTAAATAAAATGTGCACTTCTCACATACCCTTTAAAATTAAATGACAAATCTGAAATTCATATAAAAATTATTTTTTTAATAATAACTCCCACTTTTTTACAAAGAAAACTGCATATTTCAAAACTATATATAACATTACCATTTCCAAATAAGTAATTATATATATAACCATAAAGTGTAAAAACATAGCGTAATCGTTTTGAAAAAGAGTGAAATCTACTATTAAAAAATTAATTTTTTTCATGTAAATCTCAAGTTTTATTCACTTTTTTCAAAACGATTACGCGACAGTTACAAAATCTCCAGTTGCAAATTCATTTTCTCTTTCCAAATACATAAAACCGCTCGAAGTCAAGCTCTTCTAGTCCAAACTAGACAATCATCTAATAAATTATTAAAAAATTATAATATACACAAATTTATAGAGAAATTTTGCATGGACAAAATGAAATCTTCAAAAGTTATTAGTTATACAATAGATTACGTTTGGATAGTGAGATATTTCCAGATATTATGTAAATAGTAGTAAAAAAAATAATGAAAAAGTAATAATAGAATATTGAATAGTAATAAATAGTATTGAAAAATATGTAAAAAATAATAATAAAATAATAAATAGTAATAAAATACTCTGAAAATACCCGAGTGTCCAATTTCTCATCATATGATAAATATGATAATATGATAATAGATTAGATTTAAAAATATGATAATATGATAATAGATTAGATTTAAAAATATGATAATATGACGTTAAATGATTGATCTCCATAGGAATATGATAATAATAGAAAGCATTACTCTTAGATTTATATTTTGAAACTTTTTGCAGATTTTTCACTTGATAAGTAAAAATGTTGGACCGGCAATAATCTACTCAAGCTTATCAGTCAGCAAATTAGCTATAGCAAGAAGAAGCTTCTTCTTGCTTGTTGCTATGGTGGCTTTCAACTCATCAGAGAGAAGCAACGATGTACCCAACACCACAACTGCAATTATCATTTTTCAACCTTTCTTCTTACCCTTTTGATTGATTCTTCTGCAATTACACATCCACCAATTCTCATCCCATGTATTTGCAACATATGAGAATAAAATTTGCAACAACACTTTGATACAGAGAGAGAGAGAGAGAGAGAGAGAGAGAGAGAGTCCTCAAACCACTGAGGTCAGATGATCCGGACCATGAGCTGCTGTCCGAAATCAAGCAGCCCTATAATCACTGAACCACTAGAAGTAAACTGATGGCAACAAGCTATGAGCTGTATGGAGCAGATGTCAGAACCTTGCGCGGCCCAGAAGCCTCATGAACACCAACAGGTTTGCTGGATAATCGTCGCTTGTAGCGTTTGAGTACAGACGACAGATTTTCTTTTCCCTTCGGGAAAGCCACATCACCAGCTGCAGTGCCTGTTCTGCCCTTTCGGTAAGAAATTGCAGTCTCTACATCCTTAACCATGTCTAGGAGCATCCCTGCAGTGGTGCATTTCCCCCTGCCCGGTTTTGAAGCTGGGGGTAGCATTCCATTTGAAACAGGTGGGCTTGATTTCTGCAGGAACGCCACAGGGATCTGAAGGCAGAAGCACGGGGACATTGGAGAACGTGGTTTCACAAAAGCCGCGTCTATGATCCCCTACTCATAAAAAGAAATCACAGTCAAGGTCACCAAGCTAAAAGGATTTATTTTTTTCAAAAAGTATTAACTAAAGATTCAAAGATATTCATCAGGGAATGTACTCATTCATAGAGACAATAGGTGCAAAACTCCCACAGGACAGGTGGATTTAACGAGAGTTTTTTTATGCAAATTGTGTCAAGAGAGTACCTTCCTCTCTAAAGATAAAGGATGAAAAAGTTGTTTTCTGCTTGATCAACAATGGGCAAGCAAGACATTGATCTTACCGCAGAGACCATGATTACCACAAACAAGCAATTCTCAACATATGCTCACACCATAAACTAGCAAAAAAATATTTACCTGAAGACGGTTGAGTACAAAAGTATATTTCCCCCACAGCTCTGGACGGCTTTCCATGAGTGACAGGTCAAGAATCCGATGGATGCACCACACCCCAAAGCTTACTATCAAATCTGGTCTCCAAATACAGCCCTCCCCACAATTAGGAACAGAGGAAATCAAAAAGTTATTGAAACTCACCTCATCATTCCTCAATGCAGAACCAGATTTCCTCTCAGAAGACAAATACTGAGGGTCACCCCTGTGAACCACCCGATTCATTTCTCTAGTTTCAGCTTCATACAAAAACCTCTCTCTTGCAGCCACACGGTATATTAGATCCTCATCAGCCCCATCATTTTGACCAAACAACGAATCAGATCCTTCCAATTTCAGTAACTTCACAATGCAATGTCTGAAAGCCTGAAGAAGCTTTGCCTCTGAATTCACAACAGAAGTTGCTTCTTGAGTTATTGAACTTGGCCTACTTCCAACTCCTCCGCTCCCAACAGTATGATTTTTGTCAGCTACACCAAACCGCTCAAAAGGCTGTCTAGACCAAAGGGATCCAGTATCTATAGTGGGGCTCAACTGCGAGGAAAAACCATCTCTGTAAATTTTTGATGGAGAGAGTTCATCAAATGCCAAAGGAGCTCCGGTCCTTGATCCCAAGTTTGGATTTGGATGTAAAGGCAGTTCATAACCTGTTCTACCGACAGAGGATCCATATCCAATGGGATGGTCCCATTGAGCACTCTTATCAGTCACGTATAAATCCCGCTGTGGAACAGAGAATCCAGACATGTCTGGCAAGCTATGGTACTTTTTCGTGTTGGCTGAACTTGCCATAATATCAGCTGGTCTTTCTGAATGAAATGGACTTTCTCTGCATATTGCAGGGTTCTGGTAACCGGTGGGCTGACCAGAGCTAGACCCATTTTGCATCTTTTGCCCCAACGCAAATGCAATTGAATCTCTGTAGCCTGTAACACCCAATGAGGGGGAACTCACGGCTGCTGAGTGCATTGGATTGTTCAAGTGATCAGAGTTTCTTTCTTTAGCCATTCGATAGGAAGCAATCTGATAACCATGTATTGTAGCTGGCTGATAATCCCAGCTTTCAGTAGATGGTACATTACGCAAACTAGAATAGCGCCTCTCACCAGAGTCAAGGACATTGTGACTTGGATTCTGCGCATATGCATCCAACAACTGCACGGGGTTGGACCACAATGATGAAGATCCCCTTTGAACCCCATACGATGACTCTGAATTCCTTTGCACATTTTGCTGCGTGGGAGCCTCATATAAACTTGAGTTGATTAGATTATCAGATCCCTTAACTCCTACAGACAGGAAGCCCCCAGAAAACTCCTTTGCAGTAGTATCCACTTTTAGGGATGAAGAAGCAGATTTATAATCCACTCCCAGAACCACATCCAGTTTCTTTAACTTTGCTTCTTGAGTAGCTTGGCCATGGAAGTCATACAGCTGCCCCCAAAACTCGTCAAGAACTGCAGCAAGTTGACGCCTTGCGGCACGACCCAATCCGGCTAATCTTGAAAGACTTCCTGTACCACTCCCACCTTCATCACCTTTCCCACTGAGACTTCTAAATGATCCTGGACCCTCAGATATCAAAGATTGGGTGCTCCCAGACAAACCTTTAGATGATTCTTCGGGCTCCCAGGTGTCTCCCTCATCATCATCTTTTTCAGTTTGTAGCTCTCCCTCAATTCCCACAGTCTTCTCAAGAGGTTCCATTGATTTAGCTTGCACAGTTCTGTTGTCCAGAAATTTAACATCAGAAACCTCATTAGAAACAGTTGAAAGTGGGACTGATGGGACTGACTCTACCGTGGCTGCTGATCCATCCAGGCCACATATGGGGGAGCTAGAAAGTATAGCTTTAGAACGATTTTCCTCAACAGTAATCAAATTGATCTCTTGATCAGGCTCCATAATATGTTCAGGTAAATCAACATCAAAGCCAACAGGCATATCTGAATGACTCTTCAAATCCTTCCCTCGTGCTGATAATGGTTCTTGCTTCTGAACAGGAGCCTCTCCATGGTATCCAGTTCCAGTTAAATCTGTATCCTCTCTCTCTGTGGATGTACCAGGTACAGCCTCTGGTGCACCCCGGTACAGCTGAGCATCTAATCCAGCACTTGCAGATTTTAATGGGGTAGCTAATAACCAAAGCATCAGACCAAGTGATGCACAAGCAGTGACAACAAGAACTGGGTAAGGGAAAGATAAACCACCCCCCATGTTCCACCTCAAATTAGCTACCCAATCACTATTCCCAAATATCATTTCTACCATAAATATAATCTTCAAGACTAACATCCCAATAAATGTGATGAGGGATAAAAACTCCACAAACTGAGAGATTTTGTAGACACCCATTATTGGTCTTGATGCAGCAACACGGAAAAGAGGGATCACAGAAGATGGCAGCAGTAGAGCTACCATCACCTGCGTGACTATAAGCAATTGATACATCCCTTCAGCTCCTGAACTCCACACACAGTAAAGGGCTGGAACAACAGAAATAACTCTGATTGTAGCACAATGAAGCCAACCAGGAATGTCTACCTTCAAGAAATCATTCAAAACTACTTGTCCACATTGACCCCAGTTTAATGATGTGATTTGATTAGAGAAAAACAGAACCAATAAATAGGCAAAGGGAGCAATGGGACTCCTAAACACCTGTATTGATGATAAGAAATTTACCCGATCAGTATCTATTGAGATGTTGAACACTATCTTAGTGGCAGTCAGCATTATAAGAACAAACCAAACCTGTTCCATTAGTGACATTGAATCCTGGAAAGTGAGCAAGACAAGGCCGGAGAAGACATTTGCTGCTGATATCATCAGCACATAATTCACCAGATAAATACCACTGAAGACGCATAAGATGGCAACAAAATGGTTATGACACATGGCATCCTTGGAAATGTTTGGTGATCCCTGAGACTGCTGCAAGAATATAACAGATAGCAAAGTCTCAGAAAAGCCACCTCTGATCAACATCATTGTAGACAGTTTCCCCTGCCCTTGGGGTGGGGGGGAGAGCAAAACTTGGGAGGTTAAATCACTTCTGTTTACATACGGTATATATTATGAGTTTTGCTATGTACAAGCAAGTTTGCGTACCAATCTGCGTACTAATGTTGTTGCATTCATATTCTAAATTCAAATTAGCACTGTTTTTAATAAAATTTATTTTCTGACCAATCATATTGAATGGGTGCACGTATTAGTGCGCAGAATCGCTTACAATTAGATTTTTCCATATATTATTCCTTATGGTCTACCATTTTATGAATTACGCTTTTATGATTATAATGTAAGTTTCCTGTATGCCATGACAAATAAGTCAAAGAAAGTTACTTGGGAGAAAGACAAAAGGGGTTATTAATGCACTATGACTGAGAAACATGCCATACCAGAAGATCGTTTAGCTTATGCTATTTCAGCATGAACAAATGGCTAAAAATAACTTGTTACAAATAATATCAGCAAATTATGTTTTCAAATATGTGTGTGTGTCTATATGCATATGTATAACAATTCAAGGAAAAAAGTGAAACCAAGACATGTTCCGCCTCTAAGGTACTTCAAATGGGACAACACAAAGAGATAGGGGGACGTTGGGTCCCCTTGCCTCAATCCCGAAGATTTCCTGAAAGCATACAATAACTCTTAATAATAGAATGAAAGTAGGTACGGTAGGGGCAGAGGGAAAAGCTCTTGATGCAAGATTCCTCCACCGATCGATGATATATATGACCCTGGAAGACGTACTAAATTTTAAGTAAACCACCAAGAAAACAAGATGGAGCAGTACAGAAAAGCAGTTATGCAATATATGTGCAGTAAAGCATAAATTAGTCAAGTGCTGACAAGAAGAAACCATGGACAATGACGTATTCTAGCTTGCTGTCTTGTAGAAACGGAAGGATCAACAAGAATTAGGCCTTGTTTGGGTAATGAGATTATTCTCAAAACTTCTTTCCCAAACATCACTCAAACACAAAACACTTTTCAGTTTCAAATCTTCAACTTTTTCATCTAATCATTACCTAATTATGCAACTTTTTCATCCCATACTTCCAAACAAAACACAAAAAACAATGCAACTTTTTCAAATCTAAAAATAAAAATTATATTAAAAAATTATATTCAAACAATTTTTTAACTTTATAATATTTTTATTCAACTTTTTCTCTCTCCTTTCCCAAAACAACTCAAACTATTTCACTACAATTCTTAGATATTCTAAAGATGATCCCTGTGTCACACCAAAATTCAAAGAACCAACTTTCTGCAAGTAAGAATAATGCAGGGGTACCAGCATTACTGACTAAAAACCATTACAATGGCCAAGGATAGTTAAAAGAGACCTATTTATGACTCAACCTGCAGATCATTCAGAATATATACCGATCAAATACCATAGCTGTAATATACAGGGATACCACAGCTGTCAGGACATAGGGCATCTCTTAGCATGTA
Organism: Juglans cinerea; assembly: GCA_961763995.1. Lineage (NCBI taxonomy): Eukaryota > Viridiplantae > Streptophyta > Magnoliopsida > Fagales > Juglandaceae > Juglans > Juglans cinerea. The sequence goes on from CAUIVZ010000009.1 coordinate 26,360,077, forward strand.
TTATTGTCCAACCATCTAAGGTTTTCAAAATAATTTCATTGTATTTGGGCTCTAGCAACAACTCTTTTTTGATCGGTGGGCTCTAGCAACAACTCAATAGGACCTACATATATTATCTACTCACCAACCAAATGGAGTCGACAACTCAAGGTTTTTATACTGACTGCTGATTGTCTAAATCTCCTTTCACCACAATTTATCATCACATACATAATGCTATGTAAAACTTGTAGTAATCCATTTATATGTACCGTTATACCACCTAATTATGTAGGTTGAACATGATAGAACAATCTATCTGAACTCGGATAGCATATAGTTGTGTCCCTTTCTTCCGTATATATCTTTGTTTTAAATTATTTACCCTACATAAACACAGTGCAAAAGGAATTCAGGCGTAGCCGATGCCTGGGAAAGCTGTACCCCAACCAATGGTCGCAGACTACGGTTGCATTTAAAAAACCTATTCACCTTCTTAACTCGGGTATCATGTAGGTTGTTGAATGATTGGTATAATCTACAGTATTTTCCTATTCTCTACATTATTTTCAGATTCATCACAAAGAGACACCTATTTAGCCTTCTTCTGCAGTTATCTCGGAGGTCACACAATCCGCACCATGCTAATATTACAAGATCAAATCTTTTACAGGTTATTTAAAAAAATTAAACTAAAGCAAACACACATGCATGCCATTAACTCCAAGACTACCACTGTAGACACAAGTGAAAATTTATATCAAAAGGCCAAAATCCAATATTTAATGTTGATCCAGCGGAGCAACAAGGTATCCCATGCATATGCATTATTGCAACACAAAGTTCACAAAGCCAAACATTGTAAAATTTCTACCTCAAAGCTACAATGGCGTTAAAATTTAAAGTAGATATGGAATGCCAGATTCATTCACATACTTGTAAGAAATGAAAAATAAAAATAAAAAGGTGCAGACATGCATATGCACATTAAATACAATGAGTCACATGGTTCGGAAACAAGAAAATGTGTATAGCTTGAAACAAATAAAAGAGATAGAAGGCAAAGACACCTGTACAATAGAAGAATGGAGAAAAAAGTTATGAGGCATGATGTTTGCCCCAAGAAGACTCATCAGTGCAAATGCATTCTCCCCACATAACTTTGATAGCATCCAATTCATGGAAAGTGAAATTTCTGTTTGACTGATGAGTACTCCAAGAACAACAGAAAGCAAGATAAAGCCTGATATGCATAAGCATAGGAACTTGGCCTTGCTGTTCTCCTGAAACATTAAATTAAAAAAATATATAAATAACAATGAAAACAAACAATAAACTTTCCAAAAAGAATGCACATGAAAGCACTTACAAGGAGAATGGCAAAAAGTGGAAATAAAATAGTATTGATAGCAGTCAAAAAGACACAAGAGAACAGGTCCCACCCAAAAAGAAGATTAAGTCCATGTGCAAGGCCCAAGATCTAGCAAAAGTAGTGTAATCATATGTTAGGGATAAAACAAAGCTTGTAATCAATACTGAAAATCAAAGATTAAATTGCATACCCAGTTCAGTCATAATTCTAAAGAGCAGGCACTAAATTAATCTTTCTTGAAAAAAGTAAGAGGTATCATGATGATGAATGAGAAATTACCATGGTAAGATCCAGCACAATCACAGAAAGCTCTATTTGGACTCCTAAGAATAAACATGTGAACTTATCATACTCATCCCTGCAAATCTTTGGCATAATAATTCAGAAAGAACACAAATTAGAAAATTACAACCGTGTGCACACGCACATGCATGCGCAAAGACAGCATGCACACACACAAATAGAAAAAATAGAAAGAGAGAGAGAGAGTTGTCATCAACTTTGAGCTTTTGTTTATGATTATGTGCATTGGTAGCCTAGTGGGGGAAGCAAAGGAATCAATGCTAATGTGGATAATGAACTAATAACTAGAACTGAGAAGAAAAAAATTTAAAACAAAGAATGCAGCCCATTTCCAGAGGAACCACGTTCTGAAAACCACATTCAGGACAGACATGCAGGCATATACACCTAACAATTAATCTACTTATGGGCCTACAGGCAGAGCATAGAAATTTTCTAACGATCAGTACTCTGCCTTCTTCACATTATTATTAACAAATCAAACCAGACTACAATGTAAAAGACAAAAAAAATTCATAAAAAATTCACTAATTTATTTTCTTATTCCATACATTTCATTGTTACGAGGGTGAAAGGGTGAAGGTTGACATACTTCAACACAGTAAAAATAAAATAAAAGGTAAAGGTTGGCACAACAAACCAGAAAACTAACAATACTCAACAATGGAGAAAAATATAACAATAACTCCATTCCACAAGTAAAACCCTAAAGGCAAAGAAAGTTATACCTGAGCAAGATCTCGTCCAGTGACCAAACCAATCCGAGCTGACAGGTATTGACATAAAATAGCAGCAAAATTGAAAACAAGCATCCATGCTACCAGTTCAAACCCAAAATGGGCACCACTTTCAGCAATTGCTGCCCACTTTCCAGGGTCAACATATACAATTGAAATCAGAAGCACAGGTGCAACAGCAGAAAGTACCATATTAAGACTAGCCCGAAGATTGTTAGAATCAGAACTCTCAGAGGTACGAGTCCAGTATGATACTAATCAACACTTCGGAGAAACGGAAGGACCCCCAATTGAGTGTAAATAATAAATCACATGCCTGCCAACATTATTTGTAGGAGAGGATATACAACCTTCACAATTCAGTCACTGAAACATTGGGTCAACAATACTTAACCACATTAAACCACAAGTTTAATCCAACAAACTTGGATGAACTGGTATGGCACCCAAAGATGACCCAGATATGTAATGAGAGTCTTCCAGGCCCTATAATGCAACTTGCTTGAATCAGACCAAATAGCTTCAAATGGCATGCAATTTTATGATAAAAGAATTTCAAACACTACCCACAGTTTCAGATACAGATGCCTTTGACAAAATTACTTCAATACCAACCCAGATGGTGTTGACACCCAATACAGTTTCTATTCATCATCTGAATATGACTAGAAGCTTAATCCAATTCATGCAAAAATTCCACCGTATACTTGCATTACAGAGTATATAAAACCGATTCTCAACTGACTTCCACAGGGCAAACTCTGTAAATGAAACACCTGTCTTCATGCCCCTGGCTTAGATCTAATCTGATCCAATAAATCAAATCAGTTGCCACCCAAAAGATTAGAAAAAGGAGCTCAAATTCAAATGGAAATGTAATAAAACTTCGAACACCATTTGAAGAAGCAACTTGAGAACAATATACAACTGAAATTATGACCAAATCAAAGTCAAAAACCACGGGAAAAAACACGAAAGCATATGCAGCTTAAAATATCATCAAGCCCCAGTAGGATAATATAAATGTAGATATCACAGAGAAGAACCTTATTCAACGTATATTTCCACTAACTCACTATGTTTACCGACAAGACGCGTCTCTCCTTCTGTACTCTGGTAAATAAAAGCTCAAAAATTTATGGGTCAAGCCCTCTACTTAAGATTACATTCCATAACGATGCACTGACAAAAAGGCCCAACTCAAGTACAATCCAAAAATGAAAATTGCAAATCAAAAGAGCCTATACAACGGTAGAGCTAATGCTCCCTGTACGTTCGGATTTTGTTGGAGTTCTAATTACATTGGTAATAACATATCGTACTCAATTATATATAAGCATAATACAGATGAGAATACCAAAAACAGGAACAACAATAATTATAGCCACCACAACAAGATATCTAAGCATATAAAATCAGCTTAACTATAATTATACCCATCAAACAAGACTCTACAAGCAACCCATCAAATTCCAAACCATAAACATCAACAAAATGCAAAGACCCAGCTCAAAAACCCATCTCAGATCTTCGCACAGCAACTCTAAAACATAAACAACACCACCCCCTGCCCAAAACAGACTGAAAAGCAGAGACTTCCAAAACATGAAAAATAAAAATAAAAAACCCGAAGCCCTAGGATTAAAAAAAAAAAAAAATCAGAAACGCCCGCCATGGATCTGTGGGAAGAAGAAAATAGAGTGTCCAAGTAACCAACTTGCCAGATACCGTGGGTGATGACGATCATGAAGACAAAGACACGATATATAAATAGATAGATAGTTGGGTCTCAATCAAAATCAAAGATGGCCGTGCAGTTAGGGCTTTTGGGAAATGGTTATACCTTCTTCTCCTGTAGTTTTCTGGCCTTTCCTTCCTATGCCAATCCCTATCTCCAGTCCTACAAGTAGATCTCAGACCCTCTTTAACGACCCCACGGTTTAGTTACTTTATTTATATATATATATGTGCATACATAGAGGGAGAGAGAGAAGCTCAATCCTCAATGGAAGAAAGTGAAACGAAAGGAAATGAAAAAAAATTATGGGTGGGCTTTCAAGGCCATCTCGAGAGAGAGAGAGAGAGAGAGAAAGAGAGAGAGGCAGGCAAAAGTTTAAACAAATGTGTCGAAAAGGTAGAAAGCTCCAAAAGACGGTTAACGTTTGCTCTACTTTTCATTTATAGTGCTGAGAGTGAGAGGTACTTTCGTCATCTTCATCTCATCTCATCTCCATCCTCTACTGCTCTCTTTTTAGCTTTTGGTTAATGGTTGCAGGTCAGAAGTGATTTGTCAGAGAAACTCTAAAGAAAGATGGAGACCGGCTTGTCAATTGCTGTACGGCTACAACATCCAGACATACATTACATCATCTTCTTCCTTCCCCACTAACTCAGCGCTTTGAATGGATAACTGAATGAACCATAATGCAATGTCAATCTGCGTAATATGTGAAATTATTCTCCTTTACGTACTTACAGCTCACAAAGGAATTTTTTTTTTTTTTTACTGCCTAATTAGAGTTTCAAAAAGGAGATAGTATGTCCCGTGATTTTGTCTCTTATTTTATTTTAGGATTGGTTTTATTATACAAAATCAAATTATTTTATTTTATATAATTTTTTTAAATTTTTACATAAAATATAATAAATAATTTAATTTTTTTAAATGTAAAAAAAATATTATAATAATATTTTATTTAACTTTCAACAAAATATTTCATTTTATCTCATCTGAACTGTATAACCAAACAAGATTATTGATCATGTATTTTTTTTAATATTTAAGAAAATTGGTAATTCTTTTCATCAGCAACTATTCATCCCCACACTCCACATCTAACAATTTTTTTTATAAAATATGGGATATGGGATAGTGAATAGTGACCGATGAAAATAATTATTTTAAGAAAGTGATTATTAATGGTATATTTTTTATTTTTTTAAAATATTTAAAAATATGAAAAAAATAATAATAAAAGCATTTGACTTAAGGGTGACACCAAGCAACAGTATATATATATATATATATATATATATATAGACATAATTATTACACAGTTTTTAAATAGATCTCTTGCTTTATGCAATATATGGAAATCCGCAATGTACACGTCTATACAATTAATCATTATACATCGTGTTTACGTGTTATTTTATAGTTTATGAAAATAATAATTAAAAATATCAAATATATAAAACCAAAACAATAATTTAGAAATTAAAAAATGAGAAATATTCGGTGAAAGGTGTCACCTTTCTGTAAATACACACGTTTTTTTTTATTAATATTTGTAGGGATGTAATCCATCCAATCAGGAGGATTACGGAAAATCCATTACGGACTTTTGGCTATCGGTCCATTTGGTCCGATTCAGTTTATCAACAATTTTTTCTTTTTTTTTTTTTTAATAGAAAGATTGGTATAATAAATTAATAAATTAAAAATAAGTAATCTCTTTAAAATAATATATTATTTATATATATATATATATATACATTCAGTCAATCTCGATCCAGTCCAGTTCAAAAAAATATACCTTGAGACTGATCAAATAAGACTATCGATTCAATCTAGACCGAACAATTCGATTCGATCAATTTTTTCGATCGAGACCGATAGTCTTACACCCTTGTTTTAATACACATTTTATGCGTGTATCATTATTATTATAATAGGCCGTACACAAACCCTCTTAGCCAAATATCTTTAATCTAACAAAAAAAGTTTGGTATTTCCAAAAATCAAGGAATTTCATGATTAATCATCATAACTATATCTTTTGGTGAGGAAAAATACAAAAACTAAGATTAAGTTTGATTTCACATTTCATTTCATTTTATATTATCTCAATATTCAAATACTATTTAAATACAAACATTTTTTAATTTTTAATTTTTAATTTTTCACTTTTTCATCTAATTATTATAACTTTCTCAAACTTTCAAACAAAACACAAAAAATAATTTAACTTTTTCTAATCATAAAATAAAAATAATATTATAATATTATTTTAATTTTATAATATTTTTATTTAATTTTTTCTCTTTTCTTTTTCGAAATTACATAAAACATCTTAAGCAAAACATATTTTATTACTATTTACATATTCTATTACTATTATTCACATATTTTTCATTTCATCTCATAATATATTTTGATTTTTTGTTCTGTTTTGGACATAAGGCTAACTGCTTTTTCACAACATCCACCGCAGATTTAGGTCAACGTTTAATTATAAGGTTAGACAAGTTTGAAAAGACAACAGAGCAAGAAAATAAAAAATAAAAAAAGTTATTCTTTCCTATTAAAACAGGTCCAGTCAATTTGGAATTATAATGTAATATAACATTGAGGAAGGTGGCCACTATTTCCTATTGGGAGTGAAAAATGAATTTCGCCTACTTTACGCTATAAGTTCATCTCTATTTTAAATACATAAATGTTTTAAGTTACAAAATTTTTTTATGAAAATAAATTTATAAATTGATGTGGTTTAATACAGTACATTAAATTATAAAATTATTTTTATTGTAAAGTAGATCTAGCGTATTATATAAAATCATATCAGTTTGTAAATTTATTGTTATGAAATATTTTTGTGAGTGTAACATATTTCTGTTTCAAAAAAATCTTCACAACCTCCTCACATTCCACAATCCATATTTTTTTAATTTTTATTATTTTTTTATCAAATATTTATTATATGAATAATGAATAAAAAATTTGAAATAATTTTAAAAAAATAAACTCAAAAAAATTAAAAAAAATATAGAGTGTGGAGTGTAGTGGATGCTGTGTACCAAAACTCTTTCTATTTCAAATGTTTGATATGTCGATTTTCACACATTTTTTAATAAAACACGTTATATTATATACACACGAGAGATTTTGATACATTTTTGGGATTTTGATGTTGTTACTTGAAAACACTGAATCTTACCCAATTTTAGGACTTGTTTGGAAATAGATCTCATTTCAAAATTATCATTCCATTACATCCCATCTCATATAATTTCTAAATATAATTCAAATACAAACATTTTCAAAATAATTATTACAACTTTTTCAAACTAATCATTACAGCTTTTCTAAACTTTTAAACAAAAAATAAAAAACAATTCAACTTTTTCAAATTCTTAAACAAAAATAATATTATAGAACTATATTATAATAATATTTTAACTTTATAATATTTTTTATTCAACTTTTTCTCTCTTATTTTTTAAAATCTAAAAAATACTCAACTCAAACTGTCTCAATACTATTTACAAACTATCTTATTACTATTCATAAAATTTTTATCTCTTCTCACTCTCCAAACTAGAATACACAACGTTTGATTTTACAAATGAAATAAATTAATGCTTTTATTTTTGTTTATATAAAAAAAAAATACTCTTATCACGTATCTTTACTTCCGATCATCACCATTTTGCTAAAGTTAAAATATATAGGAGAAGGATTTTTTTTTACTATATATGAATATTCAAAATCATGCCATTGTATTTGTGGATACCTTTTTAGAGAGATAGGTATAGAATGTGGTTTTCATATATTAAATGTTATTATTTGAATGTTGAATTAAGATAAGTTGAGTTGAGATGAGATGGAAGTTGAATAAAATTTTATTAGAATATTATTATTATTTTTTTTTTAAGATTTGAAAATTTTGAATTATTTATTATATTTTGTGTTAAAATTTGATAAAGTTGTAATGATTAGATAAAATGAGTTGAGATGAGTTTGTGATCCAAACCCGCCTGTAAATCATTGGAGCATAGAAAGTTCATTGGGTACTAAAAAAGATACACGAGAATAATTAAATATCCAAAAAATAAAATTGTGTTTTTTGGATCAAGAGATTTATTCCGTTTGGTTCATTGACTAAACTGAGGTCAACTCAATTCAGTCTAATATTAAACTGAGTCTAATATTTAAACACTCAACTCTCAAATCACTAAACTCATCTCAACTCAAAATCTCTTTATACGTGGGACCCACAACCATTTTCAACTCAATATCTTTTTACATGCAAGACCCACAACCTTTTTCAACTTTCTATGAATATATCTAAATTTATCTTAATATTAAAACACATTTAAATTCATCTTAGGTGAGCCCCACAAAACTCAATTTACCGTCTCAACTCACTACTATTCATAAAAGAATTCAACTCATCTCAACTCAGCTCAACATCCAAACGGAACCCAAATTTTAGAAAATACAAAAATACGAGCTTTTTGGGAGATGATCTAGATGACCAAATGTAGGATTTTTTTTTTTTTTTTTTGTGAAATCATTGATTTTTTCAATAGCTTTTAAATTTTTGGAACAATTATAGTATCAGAGCAGAGGTGTTGAGTTTGAATCCTGATTCTACACTTCATCAAATTTAATTAAATATCTCGCGTATTAGACCCACACATGAGTGTGAGTGTTAAAATATAAATTAAATAATAAAATTTACATATTTTTATTAGTTTACACTTTTGGGACGCGTCGTGATTAGGAGTGTAAATTTTAATCGGGAAACCGGAAAACCGGTCCGGACCAGACTGAACCGGACCGGTTGGTCCGGTTTTGAATCGGTCCGGTCCGGAACCAGTTCCTATTTTATGAAAACTGGCCGGTTCCGGTCCGGTTCCGGTTCCGTAGTTTTCGGGACTGGACCGGACCGAACCGAACCGGTTGGAAAAAAAATATAAAAATTAATTTTATATATTATACAATATATATAATATATAATTATATGTTAAATTTTTATATATAATATATATAATTATATATCATATATGAAAAATTTTCATATTATAATTTATAAATAATAACATAAAATGTTAATTTTAAATATGAACATTTGTAATTTATTTGATCATATGTTATTAATATAATTATATATAAGATAATGTTGTTATAATTTATAAAATAAAAGTTTAACCTTAAAGATGAAAATTTAATTGATCATATGCTTTAAGCATAATATATATATTAAATTTTTAATAACATTTTATAATAAGAATTAACACTTTATTTTATGTTTTTTACATTTTAAAAAAACTGGAAAACCGGACCGGACCGGACCGGAAACCGATAAAACCGGAGGTACCGGTTTAGGAGGGTAATCGAGGCGTAATCGGTTTTGAAAAATACAAAACCGGTACATACCGGTTCGGTCCTAGATTTTGTCCAAAACCAGACCGGACCGGACCGGTTACACCCCTAGTCGTGATTTTATATTCTTAAGAGTAATGCTACTCATCATCTCAACTTTCATCATCCTTTCATCATCTTATGATGTGGTATTAGGTGATTGGAGATTATTTATTACATTTTACTTATAAACTTATTATCTAATGCTAAATAATAGGATGATGTGAGGATGAATATATTTTTTCTTTCGCTAAACAAAATGTTTTGCGATGACAACGGTCGTGGCTTATGTCAAGTGCAGAGCATTCTTGTTACCTTGTATTAAGCAATGATGGTCAAATGCATTGCTAAACATCGATGATAATGAAAAGGTATTTGGGACGACCTAATACTTATCGTAATTGTTTTAAAAATTTACTATTTTTAAAAAGCATATTCATGGAGACGTTTGAACTTTGAAGACATTCAGGCAATGGTATATCCAACCAGATCGTGATCCTTTGTTTTATTTATTACTCATTTTGAAATTTGTTATAATAACTTATAAATTATTTTAATAAATAAAATGAATAAAAAAGAAAAATATTAGCAAAATCATGATATTATATTATTGAGACTCTGCCTGCCTTTTATCCCATGGACGTGAGAAGATCAATGGAGTCCATGCAAGCAGTCAAGACTCAAGACTGGACCCTGTTGGGGATAATACCAAGGCCCGCGTTTGCAATCAGGTCCAAAAGGCGACGTGCCAAGTCCAACACCACCGTGAGGAGAATCAAGCAGGTCAGGCTATGCCGTCTCTGTTTGGGATCCTAACTATTTTCAATTATTATCAGATATTTTTAAATATCTTATTTTCAAATATCACTTAAATACAAAATATTTTTTAATTTTTAATTTTCAACCTTTTCATAAACTTCCAAATAAAATATAGAACCCTGTACAACTTTTCCCAACTTTCAAATAAAAATAATTTTTAATTTTATAATATTTTTATTCAACAATAATTTTCTTTTTTTCTAAAATTCAATAAAATATCTTAACTCAAATAATTTCACTATTATTGACAAATCATTTCACTATTATTCACATAGGCTGATGGCAAACCATTTCACTAATATTTTTTTCATAAACAAGAGGGAAAGAGGTGCAACCAATAGATACCAGTCTCATAGGATGATGGCAATAATGGGATTACCCATTAAGGTTCTGTTTGGATGTTGAAATGAGTTGAGTTCTTTATGAATAGTAAGTTGAGATGGTGGAGTGAGTTTTGTAGAGCCCACCTAAGATGAGTTGATGTGTTTGGATGTTAAGATGAGTTTAGATATATTTATGAAAAGTTGAAAAAGGTTGTGGGTCCCGCGTGTAAAGATGTGTTAAGTTGAAAAAGGTTGTGGGTCCTACGTATAAAGAGATTTTGAGTTGAGATGAATTTAGTGATTTAAAAGTTGAGTGTTTTGATGTTAGACTCAACTTAAAATTAAATTGAACTAAGTTGATCCTAGTTCAGTTCAAGTTCCAAACGGAGCCTAAATATGAGTACTAGAGAATATAAGAACGCCAAACTTAACATCATAAATATCCATAAATCATGAAAACCAATCATGAGTCTCCAAGTTAACTAAACTATTACATCCCATAAATTATTAACCAAATCTCTAGAATTTAAACATGTACATATCTACAGAGTCTGACTAAAATTGGGATAGTCCTTACTTAAACTCGTCATGATTGCCTACATCTGCAGCAAAGTTTACGATTCCGAGGAGTGAAACCGTATTAGGACTACCACGATGAGATTTAAAGACATTTCAGTAAGTAAGGACCATACCGATAGTATAAAATAAGAGATGACAATAAAATTTACTTAGAAAATAATACTCAAGAGACCTCAGGCAACGAGATCTACTTACTGAGGAAAGGGACCGAGCATCCAATACTCACATCGGGGAATGCAACACCTCGAGTAGCAGAAAGAAATCTCACATGCATACTTTTAAGATTTGAACAAGGCAAGAAAACCGAATGATACTATTCAAAACTCATTTATATAATTTAATATTGTCATTAAAATTTCAAGCAATCCTAAGTAATATAGTTTTAATGCAGTAAGACCAACCAAGCATCCCGAGCTCAATCATAAATCCAAAGTTCCATAAATCTAAGAACCTTAGGTCCTCCATTTAACGACAAATTTCTCTGAGGACCCCTGGCCCTTTTACTCATCCATCCTTAAAGTTGAAGTACTCCTTAAACGTATGCACCACGGTCTTCCCTATACTACCATGCACACACCTTGGCTATCTACGTCACACCGCAAGTAAAGAGCATGCTTGGGACTTCGTTACAAGCAATGATTGGCTTCGCGTTCCCATCCTTGGCCAAGGTGTTCTTTAATCTCCACAGCAACAGGCAATGACTACGGTACAAGAGCGTTACTGTCCCCTCCAAACTCGTCGACGCCAAATGTCAAACTAGGGGATGTCACTTCATCATTACACGCTCCTAAGTGACCGGGGGAGCTTCATTGAGATAATGCCCTATCTCAGTTTGGGGTCGTAAGACACACACCCCCTTATCCAGTAAAACAATCTACTTCCTTCGTATAAAAAGTTAATAGAAATTCCAAATATAATGTTTTGCGAAAATCCAAATAAAAAGTTCTCTCATAGATAAACTATGAGAAATGCATAAACAGATCTTTGTATGAACAATACATGTGTAGGATTGCATGCAAATCAGCAAGGCGATATGCCGAATTGCTAGGTAGTGAAGACTCTTCTTAACATACACATAGGGCTTGCATACTACACCATCATCCACCCATTTTGTAAATATCAGCATGACAAATAGTTACTTGTCTAGTGTAGACCTCTTCTAAGTTTGATTGACGTCGAGTTGTTGCAAATTCAATGATGACCTTCTAACGCCCAAGGGTGTGCTAAGGATTCAATCTCCAGGAAGTTAGGGTGAGTGAGTGTGTGTGAGAGAGAGAGAGAGAGAGAGTTCAGAGTTTGTGAAGGAGAATAAAAAGAGAAGGAAATCTCTCACGGGTACTCTAAAGCTGGTCGGAGGATTGGTTCATTGGTCAGCGGGTCCTTAATTGTCCAAGTGTATGCTGGATTGGAATAGTGGCAGAATTTGAAATGATTAGCTTTGCCAGAGTTTAGAAGCTCGAGCAGTGAGTGACAAATTCTTCTAACGGGGTTGACCTCCCAGACTGCTGCATGTGAATGTTGTCCACGTGGCGATAAAGTCACTGCTAGTGGTTGTGACTTTTTCGCCGTGATGTAAATGGAAATAATGGGCATTGTGAGATCTTCTAGTTGAAACATCGTTTCTGAGTACTCCCATGTTGTCTCTGGGCACTCCAATTCTCTGGTTTCTCGACTGATCTTGCACTGTGTTTCTCTGTTTCTCACATGGAAATGTCTTTGCGCTACACTTTGCTCGCCCATTGTATTCCTTTTGTACAAACAATATTGTATACATCTATCTTTACTCGCTCAAATCATTGCTCACCCAAAATGCTATATTGCTTATTTACCTATGCTCGCTTACACCCTTACTCGCCTAGACATGTTATATTCCAGTCCTTCCTAAGCCTTTCCTCACATTATCTTTCCATTACTTGAGCCTTTGCCCGTCCAAGGCCATGCTTGCCTAAGGCTTGTTCACTTGAGGTTTTTGGTCATCTTGACTATCTGACTAGACTTTCACTTGTCCTAAGATTGTGAATCTTGTACTCAATCCTGCATTGCCCATCCATAGGGAGTTTCTTTCTTAGATGGTAATGATCCTCACATCATCCTTCAAGAATGCAACGTTTTGAACAACCTCCCCATCTCACCCTAAGGCATGCTCCAGGTTCTTCGACGCCCTCAACAGTGAAGATCTTTCAGAGGTCAAAGTCCTATGCATATCACATTTCTCGAGCTTTAGTGCATCGATCTTAGCTTCTTGCACCCATTATTGATTGCCAAATTAAATATGGGCAACCTTCCACTGCTTCTTTTCCTCAACCGCCTCAAAATCTACTTGAAATGCACCTTCCATATAGGACTGGGAGGACTGAACTTTCTCCTCTAACTTGCGTTGGCGTTGGACAACCCACCCAGCCAGAGAGGACAATCCTTGCAAAGAATGTCCAATCAAATCAAAATGATTAATACTCATAAAAAGCCACAAACAAGTAATGTAATTACGTACTCGGGGTGAGGAATTCACTAAGTTCCTGAGTGATCTCATTAATGAAAAGGGTCAGAGGTGTCACCAACCTCTGTATTGAAAGGTGAAGACGATGGGCCATGTGAATCAAAAACAAGAGGACAGGGTGGGGTACCCTAAGGAACCTCTTCAGGAAGAGGCATTTACGGATGACATTTAGCGGAAGTTGGCATGTCTTCAGGCGATGAAGACATGCCACCAGGAATCTCGACTTGTGCATCAGGGGGAACAACATTTGGGGACTGCAGAAGCCTTCAGATTGGCACTATACCTAGTGACTGGTGAATTGAAAGTTTCAACAACGCTTAGTCCAGGGGCACTTAGAAGAGGTGAAAATTCTCGGAGAGTATCCATGGGGATGGGCTCTCTTGGGAGACACTCGGCAGAAGAAAGCGAGCCATGGGGTGATGAAAACATATCGTCGGGCATTCAACCCATGAATCTAAAGGGCCCCCACTTTCATTGGGCGTGCTCCCCTGAGCCATTCCGCGCTCATTACTACTATGGGCTCGCAATGAGTGGCATCGACAATGTCTAAAGATGATGCCTAGGCAAAGGAAGCTTTTCCCTTATCAATTTGTGGGGCATCCCCGAAGGGTGTGGAGAACTGTCCTTCATGAGGAACGAGGCCGATGCGAGCCCCAGCTTGCCCCGCTAGTCTATCAATAGCGCTCTGGGCACCTGCTCCATCCCTCGATTCTAACACGACCACAGAGTCACTGGAAGCCTTTGAAGAAGCTGAAGCAAATGCAAATTGCTTAGGGAAAGGATCTAGGAAGGAACTCTGGAAGTTTTGTGGAATAGCATCGAAAACGTTGGGTCCAAGAGTGAATCCAAGTCCTGGGCCCCTTGGCTAACCACATCCGCAAGGTGGTCAACATGCAATGAAGTGGGGGTTGTCAGGACTCTCATCCACCTTGGGGAGCAGTTGAAGACAAGAATGACACACCCCTCTAAGACATGTTCATTTTTAAGTATGTAATTATCTGTTACACGTTATATCATGTCATGCCATGTTTAACTGTTGCATGCTATGTTATTAGTCATTCTTACATGTCATGTCACATGTCTTTTCATTTCACACCACGTCACGTCACGAGTATGAAGCTCGTCACGAAAAACTGTATTTTCAAGTCAGTTGAGTCTTTTATGTTTATCACGACCTCAAGTATTAGAATGGAGCAATATTCTAGTGAAACTCTATTATTCACGCTGGAGTGTTTAAACTGGTGTGAAATTTTTTGAGTTGACAAAGTATTGTCAGCAGGCTTCGAATGAGGCCTAAGTAACTGGTCGCCTAAGCGAAGTTAGGTACAAATGCTGATAGTGCCAAACTACAGTTCAATTTCATGTTAAACACACTCCTGTAGGTGTAGATACCTATCACGTGATGGTTACATTACATACTTGCAACAGGTGCAGGTACCCTTAGTGTGATGCTTATGCTAATGTACTTACAACTAGTACAGATACATGTGATGTCATGCAGTATCGGTAGGGGCACAAGGCTTAAAAGGACATGTGTAACATCCATAATTCATGTTTAATTAATCAGTTATTATGGGGACAAGACTCCAAGTTCATGTTTAGTTTCAAGTTTAGTTCAGTTCCCGTTCACGTAATTTTTATTTCACGTTCAGTTCAGTTCAAATTAGTTTAGTTCATGTCAGTTGCAGTCCATGTCAGCTCATGTCATGTTAATTGCCAAGTCACGTCACGTTTACTCATGTTCACATTAGCATTCATGTTTTTACTATCATGCATACATTTATATAATGTTAGTTAAGTTACTTGTTAACTTGCTGAGATTTGTAATCAAATCTCATTTGGTAGTCTTAACTACCATTCCCTCTAAAATGGTAGATCATGTGCCAGGATCAGGAGACGCGACAGAAGGTCGACTAGGCGGGAATGCAACGACATAGAGCTCATTACTTTAATGCTCCATTTTATTGATAATATTTTGGCTTCCTTGACAAAGTTGCGCGAGCTACTCGATGGACTAGCTCGATACTTATATTAGTCTTTGCATGTACTTAAGGAACTTTATCTCCAGTACTCATGATGTTACAGATCTTTTAAACATACATTGTAACTTTTGGACGTCTGGTATCTTAAGATTATGAAATATGTTTGGATGCTTGAGATATATCTTATATGGTACACCGTATTGCTCAAAGAAAAAAATTATCTGCTGTGAATATTGCATATTGTTATATGCATGCTAGGTGCATTTGATCTTTATCTGTCATGAACGGGGCAGGTAACCTTGTGTTGCATATTCCAACGTTTCAGAAACCTTTAAATCTCAAGCGAAATATGGAGGCGTCACAAATCGTATTATATATTGCTACCCCTACTCATAGCTCCCCATCCTCATTCCATTCTAGCCAAGAAATGCTGGCTTGGCAAAACATTACAAAAATTTTACAAATTTATCTAACTTTTATTGGTACTCTATGGTTTTTAGTTGAACAAAATAAAATAATTTTTAAATATCAAAACAAATCCTATTTATTTAGTTTGTAATTCTCTATTTCGCATTTTAATTTGATTATGAATTTTCTTAATATAAATATCTTATGTTGTTATTCATTTGTCATTAGAAACTAGAATATTCTTACTTATTTAGTCCTTTAATCTCACGTTCTCCCTTTAGTTTAATCAGACTTTATCCTTTAAACTGAGCGTGGAGGGGAAAAATACAATAGCCCATAAATTGGGTCCAGCCCATCAAGATATCACTACGGACAAAAGATGGGGACAAGAGAGATAAGGGCTGCAAATGTCAGCAGGGGAAGAGGGGACAAGAGGGATATAAGGGCTGTGAATGTCAGAGGGAGATAAGAAGGGATAAAGGAGAACAAGTCAGGCACGCCAAGAGGAGAAATCATATCATTGTAGGGAGTTTCAGAGCATGCCAGAAAGAAAGTAGGCCAAGGAAGGAAGCTGACACACGCAACAAATATGTACATATATAAAGCATACAGCCAGATGGGCTGGGATGAGATAGACGAATGAACGACTTCTACTTCTCAGAGGGACTGAGCTCTCCCTTAATCAAATCTTCTTCTTCAAGCAACCCTCAAGGAAGGCATCCACCTAAAAAAGAAGAGTTTCAACCTTCTCTATACAATGAGATATGCGGATCCATGAGTGATTGTAAACTGATATATTATATTGGAAACTTCCCTCCCCAAACCCCATGGACGTATGCATATTTCCGAACCATGTAAATCTTGTGTCGTCTCTTTTTATTTTCACAACATTTATTTTCCATTCACTGCCATCGACGTACGACCCGCCACCGTACAGCCGCACTAGAACATTGCCGGGGGCTCCAAATAATTCATATCGCTGCACCGGGGGTGTGAAGTTGCCCAGGCCCACGAAACACGACATCAACACTGAGCATAAAATATATATTCGGAAGCGTAGTTTTGAATTCCGTTCCGTTTCAATCGAAATGGTCGGGACTTTTCATTCCAGTGTAGTACCTGTTATCCAGTATACTATACATCTTCATTGGTTTCAAATTCCAGTTTGTTCCGGCCAATTTTGATCCACTCTAGCCAATTTTGGACTAGATTCCGTTTCAAATTGTATTAATGGTGATTTTATAATTTTCTTGAATTTTGATGATATTTTTATAAATTTTAAATTTAGATGGCATTTATGTAATTTAAAAATTTAAAAGGAATTTATATAATTTAATTTTTTTATAACTTTAAATATGTCATCTCTCTCTCTCTCTCTTAAAATCTCATTAGTTTTAATAAGTTATTGACTCTTTATTTATTTATTTGTTTTATTTTGTGTCTTATCTAGAATTTGTATTTTTTTAAATATGATATATTGACACCAATATCTCTATTTTTAAAAAATATTTTAACCTATATTCATTTTAAAAATATCCAATTATCAATCCTAAAACGTATATCTTTATGGAAAAACTTTGTTTTAAATTACCACCCTATACTATAACCGTATAACGTATAATCACCTAAACATTTGTTCGGAAGTCGAAGCCAGACACGTATTTCTCACTCTCCCATGGGCAGGTTTGGGGGAGCTACAAAATTTTCGCTTGCTCTTGTCTTATTTTATTCTTAAATATAATTTAAATATATAATTTTTAAATTAATCATTATAATTTTTTTAAATGAATTATTACAATTTTTTTAAATTTTTAAATAAAAAAAATTTCAACTTTTTCAAAATTTTAAACAAAAATAATATTATAAAACTATATTATTATAATATTTTAATTTTATAATATTTTTTATTTATTTTTTCTCTCTCATTTTCCAAAATCTAAAAAAAAAAAAAAAACGCAACTCAAACTGACTTGATACTATTCACAAATTATTTTATTACTATTTATAAAATTCTCATCTTATCTAGACAAGTCCTATATCTTTCTAACCCTATCACTACTTAGAGCATTAGCATTGGTTTCATCAAAATAGGACTACATTAGATTAGTCAAATAGATAAATGTGAAACTTTGAGCTACAGTAAATATATAAGTTTCTTCAAATTTGAAGGTCTACTATTCATTCATCAAATTTATTTTTTATTCACTTTTAATCTCCAAAGGTCTTTTTTATTCATGTTTAATCTCCAACCGTCTTGTAATAATAATGTAAGAATCAAATTAAATTATTAATCAACATATGATTAGTATAATTGTAAAATATGAAAAAAAAATATTTTTATTAAAAAAATAATATTATATTATTATTTTGATGAATTCAATGGCTAATTCAATGTGAAGTTATGGCTAGGAAAGTTTTGAATTTATAGAAATCATGTACTTTTCATCAAACTTTAGAGATAACTTTGATGAAGCCAATGTCAATGCTCTTATCTAACATCCAAGTTCATTTCAAATTTTTTATTTTTTCTTATTTTTTTAAATATTTTTTAAATATTTTTAACCATTAAAAAAAATATAAATTTATTAATACTTATTTTTTTAATCATTAAGAAAAATAAAAAATTAAAAAAATAATCAAATACAAAAGATGAGTGTAAGGTTGTGTTTGGATATTGAACTGAGTTGAGTTGAGATGATAAAATATTGTTAGAATATTATTTTTTAATATTATTATTATTTTAAAATTTAAAAAATTTAAATTATTTATTATATTTTATGTTAAAATTTAAAAAAATTATAATAATGAGTTGAGAGATGTTTAGTCACCAAACGAAGCCAAGAGTGGGGTAGGCATTATTCGTCTTCCTCTAGGTTATCACCGATTGAGATCCCGTCCTTCACTATATATACAGTGCCCTCCTTTGAACCTTATCACGAGAGCAGGGAAACCATGTCTGCCACCGCGTCTTCCGTCACCCTCCCATCTCTCGCCCCTAAAACCCTATTCCCCTACAATTCCAAACCCACTTCGCTCTCTCTGTTCTCTCTCTCCCCTTCTCCTCTCAGCCTTTATTGCAAGCCCATTTCCGTTTCCGCTTCGTTTCTTCACTCTTCGCCGCCCTCCCGGTTCGTCCCGAACGTCGCCATTTCTTCCGAGTTCGACCAAGAGGAGGAGGTCTTGAGCGATGGCGACGAGGTCGGCTTTTCCCCTGACCCCAAACTCTTCGTTGGTAATCTTCCTTTCAGTGTTGACAGTGCTCAGCTCGCCGGCTTGTTCGAACGCGCTGGAAATGTTGAAATGGTCGAGGTATTATTTAGTGTCAAGCTCCGGTTTTTCCTGTTGTATGCATCTATATGGTTACAAAAATACTTATTTTATTTTTTTTGTGCATACATTGTTTTGTTCTTGTTTTAAGAAACCCGATTGGTTGGATGTGATGAGTTCTTTGTGATTGACAGGTGATTTATGACAAGACGACTGGAAGAAGCAGAGGATTTGGATTTGTAACCATGTCTACAGTTGAGGAAGTTGACGCTGCTGCTCAACAGTTCAATGGCTATGTAAGTACATCATGTTCTATGTACTTGGTTTGATTAGGCGTTCTTTGTGGCCTTGCCACTTTGACGAGTTGGATTGCAGTAGTTATGTTTACTATATTAAAGGAAAAAGAACTGCATTGTTTCTTCAAAATATTTATTTATATCAATTCCTAACTTTTTAAACTGAGTTTGAGCTCAAAATTACTCGTGCCACAAAAGTTTATTGGTGGTGAGATTTTTAATTAAATTTAGAGACAAGGTCAAGTTCGGTTCAAGTGGAAAAAAAATAAAGTTTATATATTTTGTGCAGTTTTTCGGATGTCATTGTCGGATTTTTATAGTAGTAATTGCAGGGTATCCAATTTCGGTTTACTTATCATGAGTTATTGTTCTTGATCGCTGGATTTATGGGTTTATTGCATCTGAGGTACAACTTCGTGATATTTGACAGGAACTCGAGGGAAGGGCACTGAGGGTGAATTCTGGGCCTCCTCCACCTAGGAGGGAGGATTCCTCCTTTAGAAGCAATAGAGGTGGGCCAGGTTTTGGTACTGGCCACCGTGTTCATGTGGGTAACCTTGCTTGGGATGTTGATGATTTGGCACTTGAGAGTTTGTTTACCGAGCAAGGAAAGGTTGTTGAAGCAAGGGTGGTTTATGATAGGGAGAGTGGCAGATCAAGAGGCTTTGGTTTTGTAACCTACAGCTCTGCGATAGGTGCCAACAATGCTATTGAATCCTTGAATGGTGTTGTAAGTATATCATCTTTATTCATTGGTGATGCCATATTATGGGATGTTAGTGTATGTTTTTCGACCATTCATGAATCACAAGATACATCTAGAAGTCTCATCGAAATAATTGATTGATAATAAGCTTTAATATAATTAATTATCCGTCTTGCTGAGGGTCTATTATATCCATTTGTTGGTTATCTCAGACACACATTAATTGATGTTCACTTGTAAACAAGAAATGTCTGGTAAAGATATTTTCTGAATATCATTCTCACCCATGTCTGTCTGAGTTAGATTGGAAAATCATTAAATTCAAGTAATATACTTGTAAGTCTTAAAAGTTTTTTATGATTTAAGTTATTTCATCTAGTACTTGTATAAAAAAAGTTATTTCATCTAATGTATAGTCAGTTACTCTCAGGCTACTTTTGTGCTAGTCAAGTTTATGAGAACACTTGCCACATCAATATAGATAGCCACTAATGTTGATTGGCATATTAATCTATGTATGCTAACGTGTTTTTATTTTATTATAGATACTGTATCTTGGCTATTTGCTCTATATTTATACATTGAATCTTGAAAGTAATATTTGTACATATTGTGTATATATATATATGTGTATATCTATTTATATATTTAATTATTTGACTTGTTTGCATTCTCACAGCATCAAGAGTATAACTCTTTCCTTGGTGCTGTACCGCTCCTAATTTTAAGCCACTGTTGACAGATATTTTTTATATTTTAAGGCATGGTAATTGTATGATGGTAAATGAATCATCTCAAGTGTCCGATCTGATTTGAGTTTGGTGCTTTCACAATAAACTGTTTACATCTTGTTTCTACCTATATTTACTATTTTGCTGTTTAAAATTTGTTGGTTTAGGACTTGAATGGCAGAGCCCTACGCGTCAGTGCAGCAGAAGCTAGGCCAAGACGTCAATTTTGATTTTTGAATGTTTTGTGTTGTCAACCAACAAAAGGCGGGGTATAACTCTTAACCTATTGTCATATAATTTGGTCTTCAATTGGTTTGAATCTCCATGACTTTTTCTTGTATCTCTAGACAATCATGACTAGTGTTGCTTTTGTATATGTCCCGTGAACTTGTCTTATGCCTATTTATATCAATAAAACTTGTTTAATGATAAAACAAAAAAATATAAATGGTTCTTCAAAATTATTCTGTGCCATCACTTCCTTCCTCATTGCCCCAAGTGTGTTTTGCATGGTGTAAGAAAATTTGTTGGAAATCTTTTGTTTTGCTTATGTTCTTTCTGTAGCTGCACAGGTCCTGAGGTACATACTTCTTGTTACCTCATTGCTGCACTTATTTATTTTATTTTTATTTCTTTGTCATTAGTTTTTAAATGCAAAACCGCCAACTTCTGTTTCAGGGACATGCTGTGCAAGCGTGGATTCTATTGCCTCAAGAATTTACAGAAAAAAGTTTCCATGTTTTGGTAAGTTGCAGAAAATTTCCCTGAACTGCACTGTTTCTGGGCCTTCAGATGGACAAGAGCTGATAAACATGCTCAGAAGGATCATTGATTTTGTATGCTCTGAATACCATAATCAAGATTCGATGCTAATTTGTTTGCCCATCTTATCTCATTTGTGTAACTAATTGTTTGGTTATGTAGTTAAGATGAGATGAGATGTTTTGTTAAAAGTTGAATAAAATATTATTATAATATAATTTCTTAATATTATCTTTGTTTTAAGATTTGAAAAAATTGAATTGTTTATTATATTTTGTGTGGAGTTTGAGAAAGTTGTAATGATTATATGAGATGAGATAAGATAGTTTAGTTTTGTATAATCAAACCAGCCGAGGACTAAAACTTTGTGAATCTTGTGAGAATTAACACTACGAGGTAAGCCCACTTGAACACTTAACGCCTCACCCCTTCCATCTGGGCTTTTTGGGCCTGAAGAAATGACCAGTGGCAAGTAGTGTCCCGCTATAGTCCTCATAGTCTCATACAAGTACAAGCATCGTAAGTGAGAGAGCCCATCCCTCGGTTTCACTTTAATTTCCGGAGTCAGATTTTGGCGGCTCCTACCATGAGAGGAAGCAGATGTGGTGGCCTCGTTATCTCATGTTTTATTGATATTTTTTATAATTTCTTTAATCTCAATCTAAATATTTTTACCACTTATCTCGAATTTTATAACAAATAAACACCAACACAACTTCTATAAAACTAAAAAGTTCAATATTGTTGTAAACTTTATTTGCTCTTAGGTTCGAAAATGTGATCAACGCTATTTGACTCGGGAATGGACTTGGAAATATGGTTGGTGTTAAGAGTAAATGACCCACTGTCCTTATCCACATCAACAAACACCTCAGCAGCAACAGATTTACCCCAACAACAGAGTCCTTCACATTCAAATATGTTGGGATGATCAAGTTCTTATCTTTGTATTTTCGGATTAGATAGGATTTATGTAAATCAAATTCTTCCTTATCACTAGGGGTGTAACCGGTCCGGTTTGGTCCGGTTTTGGATAAAATCTAGGACCGAACCGGTATGTACCGGTTTTGTATTTTTCAAAACCGATTATGCACCGGTTATCCTCCTAAACCGGTACTTCCGGTTTTACCGGTTTCTGGTCCGGTCCGGTCTGGTTTTTCGGTTTTTTTAAAATGTAAGTTTCACAATTTGTCATTAAAAATTTGTTTATAAAAAAAAAAACTGATTTAAAAAAAACTGTTTTATACTTTTATTAATATATTAGACTATATAATAGTATTAATATTAGACTATTGATATAGTTATAAGTTATATATTAGTATTAGTTACAAAATTTTAGTAATTTAGTATTAATATTTTATGTAATAATTTATAAATTATAATAAGAAATTATTTCATATATGAATATATATAATTATATATATATTATATATATAAATTTCACATAAAAATTTATAATTATACATTATATATAAAACTTATATATATTAATATTTAATATATATATAAAATATTTTGTATAAAACTTATATATAAAAATATTATTTTTTTTAATCAACGGGTCCGGTCCGGTCCAAAAAATCCTGGAATCGGAACCGGCCGGTTTTTAGATTTTAAAAATCGGTTCCGGACTGGACTGGTTCAAAATCGGTAAAACCGGTCCGGACTGATTTTCCGGTTTGAGTTTACACCCCTACTTATCACGTATATTCAATTGTACCAGATATGTATTTTTTGGTTATAAATATACAATAGGTGGGCCACGTATTTGTGTGTAGCCATTTCAAATCATATCACTTATCTTACGTGGTACCATAACTTTATGCTTAATTGCTTAAGTAGATCCTACAATGACTACTCCCACTTTTGCTGCTCTCACTATTCAATTCAATTCTCCCAATCTTGCTTATCTCATCTTAGTCAAAATGGACAAATCAAACTATCTACTTTGGGTGTCTCAATTCCTACCTGTCCTACATAGCTATGATCTCATGGGTATCATTGATGACACTGAGGCTTGCCTCCCCAATTTGTCACTGACTCCACAGGGAAGCTTGTTGACATGATCAACCCTACATTTATCCTTTGGTGTAAAAAGGACCAGTTCTTGTCAATCCATTCAACAAGGTTCCAAGACGTGTGGTGAATTTTTACAGAGTATTAAACTCTCGGCTGATCAACTAGCTATTGTTGGAAAGCCTGTTGATGATGACGATTTGATCACCTACACCATCTGTGGTTTGAACACCTCCTATCATGCATTTGCCTCTTCTTATTCCTTTTCCACCCAAACATCATCTCTTACATTTGATGAGTTTCAAAATGAGCTATTGAAATAAGAAATGCAGGGGTATAAATTTTAACCGGAAAATCAGACCGAACCGGCTTGAACTGGTGGCATCAGTCCGGAACTGACTTCTAAAATGCAAAAAGGGGCCAGAACGGGTCCAATTCCAGTTCTAAGATTTTTAGGACCGG
The DNA here is from genome assembly GCA_961763995.1 of Juglans cinerea. NCBI lineage: Eukaryota > Viridiplantae > Streptophyta > Magnoliopsida > Fagales > Juglandaceae > Juglans > Juglans cinerea. Next base: position 26,384,466 of record CAUIVZ010000009.1, read on the forward strand.
ACCGCACCGGTTCACTATAATATATATTTAAATTATTATTTTTAATAATATATAAAATAATATAAAATATAATTATATCTAATAATATAAAATATAATTATATCTAATAATATAAATTATAATTATAATTATATATAAGATATTATATAATTACCACTATGACCATATATTATTATATGGTATTAATATCACTATTAATATAGTATATAATATTAGTAAAAATTTAGTATCAATGTATTATTATATAATATATAATATATAATCCATAATGTATAACATATAGTATTAGTATCACTTTATCATTATAACACACACTATATGTAGTAGTAACACTATAATAGTACAATATATAGTATTAGTATATATTAATATATTATAAGAGTTATAGATAATATATTTATATTAGTATAGTTAACTTAATATGTTAGTATTAATATAACTATTATTATAGTATATAGTATTAGTAATAGTATCAATTTATAGGCTTATAGCAGATTTTTTTTATTATTATTTTTTACAGCATATTTTTTGTTTCAGTTGTTGTTTAATAGCAGATTTTTTTTTTACATAGCAATTTTTTTTTTATAAAACATATTTTTGTAAATAGTAACAAATTTTTAATAAAACAGATTTCTTTTAAAGCAATTTTTTTTAAACAGATTTTTTATGACAAATTTTCATTTTATTAAAACCGAAAAACCGGTAAAATTGGAGGTATCGGTTTAGGAGGGTAACCGGTGCGTCATCGGTTTTGAAAAATACAAAATCGGTGCATATCGGTTTGGTCCTAAATTTTGTCCAAAACCAGACTAGATTGGACCAATTACACCTTTAATGAAATGTTAGTTTCTAACCATAATGCTGAAAGTACTCAAGATGCATGTTCCGCTGCACTCTATTATCACAAAAAGAAAAATGGCCCTTACAAGCCCCAATGCCACAATGGGCATCCAAAACAGCAACACTCACAACAAACGAGCCACCCTACAAAGACCATTGTAGCTTTAGGCGACAAAAACTCAGATAATACATTCTTTACTGGCAACCGTGCTCCTTGTCAAACTTGTGGCAAAAGTGGACACCAAGCCCTGAATTGTTTCAATCGCATCAACTTCTCACATCAAGGACACCAACCTCCATCACAACTTGCTGCTAGGGGTGGGCAACAGAGGCCCGCACCCTGCTACCCCTACCCCACCCTCGCATGGGCAGGCGGGCTACCCCGCACTGCCCATGCGTGGCGAGGGGCTGGCTAACCCCAGCAAGGCCTCGCCTCGCCCCCCCCGCTTCGCTATATATAAAAAATTAATTTTAAAAATTTATATAATACACACAATTTATTGAAAACTTAAAGTTGTATTCAAGTTACTAGATTGCCTTAGCCTCTTAGGCCAACTTTTATCCCATCAAGTTTTCAACTTTTGCCAATAAGACTAGAGCCTATGCTGCCTTTCTTGGAGTCTCTGCTAATTCTTCCATTTGGCACCATTGACTTGGTCATCCAGCTGCTGTTATCTTACAAATGTTAAAGTCTAGGTGTCTTATCACCATATCTAGTGGTATCAATAAATCTTCTATATGTGAGTCTTGCCAATTAGCCAAAAGCAAGACTCTCCCTTTCTCTAGTTCGTCACGGATGTCTACATTTCCTCTTGAAATGATACATTCAGATGTTTGGTGTTCTCTAATTCAGTCATTAAGTGGCTGTAAATTCTATGTTACATTTATTGATGATTTTTCTAGACTCACCTAGATATATCCCCCTGTACGCCAAATCTGATGTCCTTGAGTATTTCTTACAACTCAAATATTTTGTTGAACAACAGGTTGATAGATCCATTAAAGCCCTATAAACTGATGGTGGTGGTGAATTCACCTCCAATCATTGAAGGATTTTCTCCAACACAATGATATTCTTCATCGTATATCATGTCCTCATACCTTCAACAAAATGGTGTTACTGAGAGGAAACATAGACATTTGGTTGAAACAAGCCTCTCTTTATTCGCACACTTATTTTTCAGCAACAAGATGGCTTAGATTACACAAACACCTTCAGCCCAATTATCAAGCCATCCACCATTTGCATGATTCTTAGCATTGTTGTTCACTATGACTAGCCCCTTTGACAACATGATATCTCTAATGCCTTTCTTTATGGCATTCTAACTAAAGAAGTATACATGGAATAACTTGCTGGATTTGTTAACCCTCAGCTTCCACATCATGCTTGTTGACTCAACAAAGCCCTCTATGGTCTTAAACTAGCCCCCAGAGCTTGGTTTCACAAGTTTGCATAGACTTTGCAGAATATTGGCTTCACTGAATCTCATGTTAACTATTCTTTGTTTATTTTTCATCTTCACTCAGTACATATCTTTCTAGTAATTTATGTAGATGATATCATTATAACAGGTACTGATTTGAATCTTATTATGAGCCTCATTAGTTCTCTTAAGCAAGAGTTTGCTGTTAAGGATTTGGGTTCCTTGCACTACTTCCTTGGCTTAAAGGTTCATCGTGATTCTACTGGTCTTTATTTGTTTGAGTCCAAGTACATAGTTGATTTATTACATCAATTTCGAATGGTTGGTGCCAAGCCATGCATTACTCCAATGGCCTCAGGATCAAAACTCTCATGGTTCTCAGGGGATCCTATGGATGATGTTACCAGCTATAGAAACTTGGTTAGAGTCCTTCAGTACTGTACTCTTTCTAGACTAGAAATTTCTTTTCCAGTCAACCAACTATGTCAATACTTGCATTCGCCTACAATAGAACATTTCTCAGCTGCCAAGCATGTTCATAGATATCTCAAGGGCTCAATTCATCACAGTTTATTTCTTGGCAAAGGTCCTCTCACTCTCAATTCATTTAGTGACTTTAACTGGGCAGGATTAGTGGATGATCGTAGATCCACAACTTGGTATGTAGTATTTCTTGGCTCTTGCTTAATTTCCTGGAGTGCAGAGAAACAATATGTGGTTTTAAAATCGAGAACTGAATCAGAATACAAATAAATGGGAATGGTGACTGCAGAGCTTTATTGGCTAAGAATGCATATTCAAGACCTCCGTATTTATCTTTCGATAGCACCAGTTCTCTGGTGTGACAACTTTGGGGCATTGTCATTGGCTGCCAATCCCATTTTTTATGCAAGAACCAAATATATTGAAATAGATTACCACTTCATTAGAGAGGTCTTAAACAAAGATATCAGTTTTCGCTTCATTTCCACTCAAGCTCAGATTGTAGATATCTTCACCAAGGGCTTTATAAAGTATCGGTTTTTAATTCTTAGGGACAAACTGGTGGTTCGTGCACTCCCCATCAGTTTGCAGGGGATGTTAGAGTAAATGACCCGCTGTCCTTATCCACATCAACAAACACCAGCAACAATAGATTTACCCCAACAATAGAGTCATTCTCAAACACTGACACTACCTTCACATTCAAATATGTTGGGATGATTACATTCTTATCTTTATCTTATCTTCTCTTTGTGTTTTCAGATTAGATAGGATTTATGTAAATCAAATTCTTCATTATCACCTATATTCAATTGTAACATATATGTATTATCTTGGTTATAAATATACAACAAGCAGACCACTTATTTGCGTGCAGCCATTTCAAATCATATCACTTATCTTATAGTTGAGACATAAATGGCCACTTTCTCCAAAACATTTTAAGAAAACTTGGTTGAGTATATGCTAATTTATACTAATACAAGAAAAAAGACACAAGAATTGAAAAATGAATCAAGATATAAATACCAACCAACCAATTGTCCTAATAGTCCAGTGCAAGAGTTTTTGATAAAGCACCATAGATTCAAAGCAAAAGATTCTTGCTTAAATGAGATTTGATAAACACAGGAGGCAACAACAATGTCAAGAACATGGGTGTTACGAACTTCCTTCTAACACAAGTAAAGAACGAAAAGAAAAGAAAATAAAGAATTCAAGAATCAAGAACGACAATCTCTATTTTGTAAAATGTATTTTTTGATGAAATCCAACTCCGCAATTGTCCCTTACAATCAGTCTGTTACTATCATTTTACAAAAGTTTAACACACCATTTTAAATCTACTAAAACACACTTCTAAACGCACTACTAATTCTATTGATACGTCTAGTTTCATTAGCCCATTACGCACCATTTAACTCTTCTTCTTCCTTCTCTTATTTCTTATACTTCTTCCCGCATTTTATTTGGAGCCATTTGAGTGTTCTTTAACTTTGTATACTCACTTGTTCTTAATGACATTCCGATTAGAGGGTTTTGGACAAAGTGTCCATGTGTTGTTTTCCTGAAGTGCCTGGAACTTTTCTGCCATAACCTTATGCCATTTAGGTTGCTTAATACCTGATGAAATGAAGGAGGAGCAGTGGGAATAACAGTGGTTTGTAAACTACACAAGGGATAACGAGTGTTGTACATGTGGTAATCAGAAAAAGCTTTTGGTCTAGAATGAACAGTACGAGATCTTGTAAGCATAGGATGGTTAGAGGGAATCAGAGATCTTGTTGGTGCAGATTCTTGAACAGATGGCCCCTGCAAAGTAGACTTTAAATAAGGAAATTGTGTTTCATTAAAGACTACACTACAACTGGATAAACCTTATGGACGAGAGGATATAAACAACAATAGCCTTTGTGATTAGAACTGTAGCCAAGAAAGATACATTTTTTTAGATCTGAATTGGAGTTTATGATTTTTGTAAGGTCGAAGTCATGGATAACAAACACACCCAAACATCCTGAGAAGTGAGTAATCTGGTGTTTTATGTAAAAGCATTTTATATGGTGATTTGTGCTTAAGAATAGCATTTGGTAGGCAGTTAATTAGATAGACAGCTGTGTTAAAGGAGTCAAACTGCCTCCCTTGACATTCTGTCCTCCTTTAAGAGCCTTGACTGTAAAGCTATTGATCAGCTTTCCCTGACTTAAAAGAACCTTGCCAACAAGGTGTGGAAAAGGGTTGCACAACTTCCATAAGGATTCCCAAGAGTTGTCATCCGAGGGTGCATCGAGCCACGTAATGAGGACTTATGTGACAACATGATTTCCCACCTTCTTCATACGCCTTTCAAGTATAGCTTCAGGTTCAAGCTAAATGTTCATTTCTTGATTAGTTGGTGGTAGTGTTGGCAAATGAGTAATTTGTTGGCCCGATTTCCTTTTTTTTTTTTTAAAAGAAACTTGAAAAAGTAGGGTGAATCTTGGAAGTTGTAGGTAAATTCAACTGATAAGCTATAACCCCTAACTTTGCTGTCACATGAAAGGGCTCATAATACCTTGGACCTAACTTCAAGTTATGGCACATTGCTACTGTTTTATATCTTTAAGGTTGTAACCTTAGAAATACCCATTCACCAACCTCAAAGCTCCTCTCGCCTCTCGGTTATCTTTCTATCAACAAAAAATTTCATTCTTTGTTGAGTCTTTTGTAAATTTTCTTTCAAGAGTGTCAAAAGTTCCTCCCTTAATCTTAACTGCTATTCTATTGCAGCATTAACAGTTTCCATGAATATAAGTGATTATCTTCAGATGATGATATCCATACAGAGCTTCAAAAGGAGAAACTCCAATGGAATAAGGAGTTGTAGTGTTATAACACTATATTCTGTCATGGGTATCCACACGCTCCATTCCTTTGGCTTATTACCAGTGTAACACCTCAAGTATTCTTCCAAATACTTGTTTAGTGCCTCAGTTTGCCCATTGGTTTGAGAGTGATAGGTTGAGTTGAAGGTCGATGAAGTCCCCTGCAATTGAAATAACTCTCACCAAAAAGAACTTGTAATCACTGGGTTTTTATCCGAGACAATTGATTTTGGCATGCCATGGAGTTTGAACACATCAGCTAAAAATACATGAGCCATGATAAGTGTTATTTTTATGGTTTTTATTACTCTTTTATTTATGAAAAGTGTCAGTTTTCCTTTAATTCTATTGATTTTATTTTATTTATATATATTTTTCTTTATTTTCTTGGATTTGAAGGAATGAGAAGATTTAGTACAAAATGAGAACATTTTGGTACAAAAGAAGAGACTACGGACCCAGACCGACGAGAGGTGACAAGATCTGAAGAGAGCCGAGGAGATTTGAGCGAGAAGACTTTCCTCTCGGTAGGCGAGGAGACCCAAGGGTGACCAGGATTGGGCAACTAGTTTGGGCGACGAAAGTTGAGCCCAAACGATCGCGACTAGTCTAAACAACCAACTTAAGCAACCAACCTAAACGACATCGTGGACAACAACTAGCAAAGGCAAGCAACTTTACTGGAGTTTTTCATCTTGATCAGGAACCTTACATCTAGGCCATTGGGTGAGGAGACCCGTTATATTCAGCGCACATGACATTTACCCTGTAGGACCCTTCCGAGTTCCGCAATCAATCTGCTGACCATCAAATTCTCCCGAACTCCGCAAATCAAGCCGCTTATTACTGAATTTTTCATTTTAGATAATTTCGTTATCTTTGGGATAATTTTCTTTTATGTTAATATTTATTTTTAGAAACTATCTTTCAGATTTTTAGGCTAGATTTTAGGCGCATTTATCTTGTTTCTGGTTTTAAATTTTGACATCTATTTAATCCCGGCTTACGGGATGAATAGAGGGTTTGAGTTTTAGAGTCTAATAGTGCAGAGATTATTCTTTAAGTTTCTTTCAAGGAGGCGGATCTGGAGGGCAGAGGCGAGAGCCGCATGCTTCATCAACCGACTTCAACGAAAAAGACTAGTTTTATTCTTTTTCTTTCCAATTTCAATATGAGCTAATTTTATTTTTTAGAGTTTTGATGCAGTCTAGCATTGAACACATAATTTATATTCTGAGTTATTTTATTTTCAATATTTCCATGATTGAGTGTTTATTCTTTGTTCTTAATGCTTATAATTTTCTAACTAAGTATTATTCGATTTATTGAATTGTAATGAGACCGAGAGATGATTTGTGATTAGAGCTCTAGGATTAAACATCATTGGTTGAGCGAAAGTAGAGATATTTAACAGCGATTAGTGTGATTTTTAAGAAAAATTCAAATAACTTAATGAATCTCCAATTAATTAAATTCATATAGAGATACGAAGTTATTTATTGGAGATATTTTTATTATTGTTCGAGAGAAAATATTGAATAGTTAAGAGATTTTTATCATCAATTTGGGATAATTGGAATTCTATAAGAAGGAAGAATAAATTGTGTGAGATTCGCTAGGTGAAATCAAACGTTCTAAATCTATTCTTATTATCTTTAAAATCTCAATTTTAATGCTCTTTTCTTTAGTTTAATTTAGATAATCTATTCTTTAAATTTCGGTTTTTCAAATAGTAATTAATTTAGTAAATTTCAGTACTCAATAGCATAATTAATCTCTGTGGGTTCGACATCCATTTTCTTTAAAACACTTTACTACTTACGATTCTGTGCACTTGCAAATATTTTCAACACAACAAGCCACATTGCTAGCTTTATAAGGACGAGGAGCAAAAATAAATGGGCAAACTTTGTGAGTCGATCCACATCCGAGAAAACTACACTCAATCCATGTGAAAGAGGAAGCCCCTAAAGAAATCCATTGATATATCCAACCATGGTGACTTAGGAATTGGCAATGGTTGAAGTAATCCTGCTGGATGGAGAGCTTTAGATTTAGTAACTTGGCATATGTCACACTCCTTAACAAGCTTTTTAATGTCTCTGCGCATTCCCTTCCAAGAAAAGTCCATCTTAGCTCTTTGCAAGGTCTTGTGATAACCCACATGCCCTGTTTGTGGATTATGAGGGATATACTATAATATTTTACCTTTAAAGGGTGATGAGAGAACAACCACTAACTTTATATTTCTAACTAATAAGCCTTGTTGCAGTGAATAATGTTGAGTACCTTCTCCACCCTGCTGGAGTTGAGAATAAATCTCATGCATTTTCTGGGACAACAAGTAAGTTTGCTTAAACTCTTCTATTCAAAGAGGTGTAGGAAAAGAAATTAAGACTATTGTAGCAGTTTCTTCTTTCACCTTCCTTGACAAGGCATATGCTACCTTGTTCTCTTTCCCTGTCTTGTATTTAATTATGAAATCATTTGCGATTAACTTTGAAATCCATTTATGTTGTGCTTCCGTTTCCACTTTTTGCTCCAACAGATACTTAAGAGCCTGCTGGTCTGTTTTAACTCTAAAAGTCTTCCCCAACAAATATGACCTCCACTTGTTGATTGCAGAAACTAAATCCAATAGTTCTTTATCATGTGTTGGCAGAAGTAAAGTTGTCCACTTAAGAGCCTTATTGAAAAAGGCAATGGGCTGACCGTCATGCATTAAAAGAGCCCCCAACCCTACACCGTAAGCATCACACTCAATAGTAAAATCATAGAAAAAGTCAAGTAGCCTTAGAACAGGAGGGTGAGTGCTAGCATGCTTTAACTGTAGAAAGGCCTTGTTGGCTTCTTCAGTCCATTCAAAAGAGATTTTCTTTAACAACACAACCGATGGGGCTGCAATCGACCCATATTGCCTTATAAACATCCTATAATATATTGTAAGCCCCAGGAAACCTCTCAATGGCCTGAATGAAGTAGGCATAGGCCATTCCACCATCGAAGAGATCTTAACTGGATTAGCCTTCACTCCATTGTCGGAGATTATATACCGCAAAAAATCAATCTCAGTCACTCCAAACTTACACTTTGATATCTTAGCATATAAACTGTGATGCCTTAAAATATCCAAAACTGATCTGTAATGCACCAAATGGTCAGAAAATTCTTGGATATATACCAAAATATCATCAATGAAAACTAATACAAATTTTCTTAGGAAATGCTTGAATACCTCATTCATTAACCCTCGGAAGGTAGCAAGTGCATTTGTTAGACCAAAGGCCATTACTAAGAACTCAAAGTGACCCTCACGAGTTCTAACTGCTACTCGGGGTGTTGCATTCCCCAACATGAGTATTGGATGCTCGATTCTCTTCCTCGGTAAGTGGATCTCATTGCCTGGGGTCTCTTGAGTATTTTTTTATCCAATATATTTTATTATTATCTCTTATTTTATAACTATCAGAATGATCTTTACTGAAATTTCTTAAAATTTTACCATGATAGTCTCACTACTTTGTTGTAGATGTAGGCGATTAGGACGAGTATGAGCAAGAAGAACCAACCCAACTCGAGGAATTAGGCAGGGGTCTGTCCTCGTTTTTTATCAGACTCTATAGATATGATTTTACTTAAGTTCTATAGACTTGGGGACTTATGATGGGTTTTCATGACTTACGGATATTTATGATGTTAAGTTTGATGTTCGTCAATTCTCTTGTACTTACATTTATAATTTTATCCCATACCCTTTTCTTTCCATGCATTGTGAAATTTTTACACCCAGGTGCTGAGCATACAAGCACACACACAAACCTTACACACAATGACGAATTTGACCCGTGCGGTGCATATTCCAACGCCTCGGCTGTTAGAAACTATTAAGAACAGAAAGTGAAGATGAGAGAAAACTTATTTGAGAAGAACACTGATTCTCATTGATTGAACTATGGATCATACAAAAGGTCATATATATACATTACAAAAGGCAGAAAAAGCTACTGTAAAACTAACTTTTAATCTATCTACACAATTACAAGTATCAAATCAGAACTTTTATGGACAACATGGTAGAGGCAGCTTTATGCATCGTGTCCCTCATGCTTCTTTGTGTGCAACCATGCATTTACTTAGCTAAGGTTCTTCTTTTCAGTGCACCATCTCTTGTCTCCTTTTTCCTGCTGCTGTTTTCTTTTTCTTTTCTTTTCATGTACTGTAGCTGTTATCTTTTTCTTTCCAGCATGCTTTATCAGTTTTTTGTATTTTTTGAGTGTTGTAGTGTATTTCAGGTATGCTGCTGTCCTTGTGTAGAACTAGATTGCATTTCATTTTGTTAGATTGTATTCCGCAAGACTCCCCCTCAAGATGGGCATAGATATTAACAATTCCCATCTTGGACAATAAGAACTGAAATGTAGAAGTTGGTAAGGCCTTAGTGAAAATATCTACCAACTGAAATTTCGAGGACACATGCATTGGTGTAATAATACTAGCCAAGACTTTTTCTCTAACAAAATGGCAATCTAGCTCTATATGCTTGGTCCTTTTATGAAAAATTGGATTCTTTGTAATGTGGATGGCTGCTTGATTATCACATAACAGGGAAGCAGATTGTGCATGATCAACATTAAATTCCTTTAGCAAACCGAGAAGCCACATGATCTCACAACTTGTAGATGCTAGTGCCCTATATTCTGCCTCAGCTGAAGATCTAAAAACTGTTGCTTGCTTCTTAGATTTCCAGCTTATTAGCGAGTCTCCAATGAATATACAGAACCCTGTGACAGATCTTCTTGTCTCTGGGCAGACAGCCCAATCAGAATCACTATTGGCCCTTAGATGTAAAGCTGATTTGGATGACAAGAAAATGCCTTGACCTATGGATCCTTTGAGGTACTTGAGAATCCTATATGCTGAGTGCAAATGAGATTGTGAGGTCTGTCTATGAACTGACTTAGAACACTTACATCATAGGTGAAGTCGGGTCTGGTGATGGTTAAGTAAATTAACCTTCCAATGAGTCTTCTATAAGCTGTAGGATCTTGGAGGATTTCTTCTGTGGTGTGGCTTAATTTATGGTTTAGTTCAATAGGTGTGGAAACTGTCTTTGTGCCAAGTAGACCTGAATCTTCTAATATCTCGAGGGTATACTTCCTTTGACAAAGGTTAATTCCAAGTGAGGACCTAGCAACTTTCAATCCTAGGAAATACTTGAGGGATCCAAGGTCCTTAATTTTGAACTTGCTGTGAAGGTAAGATTTGAGTGAATCAACTTCTTCTTGAGAGTAACTTCCAACTATGATGTCATCCACATAGACTAAGAGTGCTATAAATCCATTGGGACTGACCTTAGTGAACAAAGAGTAATAAGATTTTGATTGATGAAATCCAATGGCAGTGAGGGAATTTGAAAACTTTGAGAACCATTGCCTAGATGCTTGCTTAAGTCCATAGAGAGACTTATTTAATTTGCATACCAAGTTCTCCCCTCAATCTGCTTACCCTTGATGTGATTGCTTGGAGGTAATTGCATGTAGATATCTTCATCGAGATCTCCGTGTAGAAAAGCATTGTGAACATCCATTTGAGTGAGAGACTAGTTTTTAATAGCAGCTATGGCAAAGAAAACTCAAACTGTGGTGAGCTTTGCAACTGGACTAAAGGTCTCTTGGAAGTCAAAGTCTTCTTTTTGAGTGTAGCCTTTGGCCACAAGTCTGGCTTTGTGTCTTTCAAAAGATCCATATGATTTCAGCTTGGTTTTATAAACATATCTGCAGCCAATTTCAGTCTTGTTGGGGAGGGGGGTAAGGTGGTGATAGCAATGTATTGTTTTCTTCTAGAGCATGGAGTTCAGCTTTCATGGCATTTTGCCAATGCTTAAACCTAACAGCTTCATTATAGGACTAAGGTTCATGGAGTAATGAAAGTGAAACAGAGAATAACTGGTGAGAGGAAGATAGATTTTTGTAAGTTATGTAATCATGAAGGGGATGGATTGTGGATGATAGAAGGAAGGGTTGAGATGCTGCAAGCTGGCAATGATACTGATGAAGATAAACAGGTTGGTTCCATTTCTAGTGGACCTTGGAAGAGGGAAAGGATCAGGATGAGAGTGGGGGGCAGGTGAAGGAAGTGTGGGAGCAGTAGGTGAGGGAAAGGTGGAGGGGTCAGCTATTGAAGAAGGTTCTTCATGAGCTAGTGAAGAAGGTTATTCACCAATGTGTGATTGAGTGAGAGTTTGAGAAGTTTGGGGAAATGAGAAGATGTCATCAGGGGGTGCAGGAGGAAGGACCAGGTTATTTGGGAAGGAGGATATGTCATTGTCTGAAGGAGAACCAGATTTGAAGGGGAAAATTGATTCATGAAAAATCACATTTCGAGAGATGAAGGTAGAGTGAGATTCAATGTCATACAACTTATAACCTTTGATATTAGTAGGATATCCTAAGAAGATGCAAGGTCTAGCTCTATGTTCAAATTTGGTTCTATTGTGTTTGAGAGTACTAGCATAAGATAGACAGCCAAAGACCCTAAGGTGAGAATATGAAGGTAGTGATGAGAAAATCATCTCATATGGTGATTTATTGGAGAGGAGAGGTGTGAGGATTCTGTTAATGATATAGGCTGCTGTTAAGATATCATCTCCCCAAAATTGGATTGGCAATGATGTTTGAAAGAGAAGGGCTCAGGCAACATTCAAGAGAAGTTGGTGTGTTCTCTCAACAACACCATTTTGTTGAGGGGTATACACACATGATGTTTGATGAATGATGCCATATTTCTTGTAGAAATCAGTCATAACAAATTTAAGTCCATTGTCAATTCTGATTTGCTTAATGTTTTTGTTGAATTGGGTTTGTATGAGATGGAAGAAAGATTGTAGGAGGGATCTTGTGTCTGATTTTAGTCTCATTAGGAAAACCCAAGTAACTCTAGAATAATCATCCACAATGGTTAAAAAATAATGAAATTCTTGAAGGGAAGCATGGGAGTATGGACCCCATATATCACAGTGGATTAAATCAAAAGGAAATGAACTACTGGAAACACTTGAAGGGAATGAAAGCTGTTTCTGTTTAGCCAAATGACAAACTGTACAATGAGATTTATCTTTGGACTTTACATTAGGTACATTAGAATGAATTAGATTCATTCTATGAGAGGATAAATATCCTAATCTGTAGTGCCATAAGTCAAAATCTTGATGTACAACAGCTTGGTTGACTCGAGTTAGACTAGATGGGCTTGAAGATGGAATATTGGTGTTCTCTGGAGGTGAAGATAACAGGTAATAAAGACCAGCATGGACTTTAGCAAGTCCAATCGTCATCTATGAAGAGAGGACCTGAATGAAACAAAGATTGTTTAAGAAAAATAGACAAGTGTCTGGCCTTTGAGTAAGCTTACTGACTGAGATAAGATTGAAAGCAAATGAGGGAACACATAGGACATCAGTGAGAAGGAGAGAGTCTGAAAGTTTAACAGTGCCAATGTGTGTGACTTGAGCTTTCGTACCATTTGGAAGTTGCACAAAAGCTTGAATGCAGCGGGAAGACTTAAAAAATGAGGTGGAACACACCATGTGATCAGTGGCTCCTGTGTCCATGATCCATGGTGTGTTATGAAAGGTATCATGCTGATCTTGTGAAAAAGTAGTGAGTTTATCATCACTAGTGACATTGAAAAGAGATGGGTTATAAGAGATGCTAGGACTGGAAGAATAGTGATGATTACCTGCTAGGTTGGAGTGGGATGTTGTTGGAGGGGCAGGTTCTGAGATAATTGGTGAAGGATGCACAAGTGGTGGCAGGAGTGGTTTATTGTGTCCTGAGGTCAGCTGAGTGAATTGAGCATTGACAAGATCCACAAGGTGCTGTGCTTGTGCTTGAGAAAGGTTTAGCTGAGAGGTACTTGGTGAAGGAGATGCATGGCCTGTAGCAACAGTTTGATCAAGAGCAACCTGGTTTGCAGAGTGAGTAGCAGGTTTTCCAAAACCATTTCCAAACTTAGATTTGGTAAATTTGAAAGTGGGTGAAAATCCTATTAGTTTGTAGCATTTCTCCTTTGCGTGTCCCATTTTCCCACAATGTCCACAAACCAAATCTGTTTTCTCCTTTTTCTTTGAGAAATTTTGATAAGCAAGCAAGGCAGATGGTTCTGAGGTAGGAACAACTATGATTCTTGCTTGCCTTTGCCTCTCTTCTTGTAAAATAAGTGAAAAGGTCTTATCTAGAGAAGGCAAGGGGCTCAACAAGATAATTTGCCCTCTAACAGCATCATAACTATCATTTAAACCCATTAAAAATTTGAAAACATAGTCCCTTTGCTGAACTTCACCAACATTCTTGAAAGCATCACATGTACATAAACCACAAGTGCAACAGGGAAGTGGTCTATAGCTATGCAGCTCTTCCCAAATGGCATTAAGTTGGGTGAAGTAGTCACTTACATAAAGATGCCCTTGAACTATGCCACTGAGTTTGTGTTGAAGGTGATATATCCTAGTTTCATCAGGCTGTGCAAAATGCTCTTTGAGTTTATCCCATACCTGTTTAGCTGAAGTCATGAAGAACACATTAAAGGCTATGTCCTTGGAAACTGAATTTAAAATCCAAACAAGCAGGATATTGTTGCATCGTAACCAAGATACATAAGAAGCATATGCAAGGTCAGGAGTGGGGATGATGCCATCTAAGAATCCTGACTTATTCTTGATTGAAATGGAAAGAAGAAAAGATCTGCTGCAAGAAATATAGTTGGAGCCAGTCAAGGGTGGTGAAATAATGACAGTGTTTGCATTGTCACTGTGATACAAGAAAAAAGGGCTATTTGGATCTTCTGTAGGAGAAGAAGAAGAGGAAGATGAGGAAGCCATAGGTTCAATGAAAGATGATTAAAATCGAGAAGGTATTGCAGGAAATTATTCCTGCTCTGATACCATGTTAGAAACTAATAAGAACAGAGAGTGAAGATGAGAGGAAACTGATTTGAGAAGAAAACTGATTCTCATTGATTGAACTATGGATCATACAAAAGGTCATATATATACATTACAAAAGGCAGAAAAAGCTACTGTAAAACTAACTTTTAATCTATCTACACAATTACAAGTATCAAATCAGAACTTTTATGGACAGCATGGTAGAGGTAGCTTTATGCATCGTGCCCCTCATGCTTCTTTGTGTGCAGCCATGCATTTCCTTAGTTGACGTTCTTATTTTCAGTGCACCATCTCTTGTCTCCTTTTTCCTGTTGCTGTTTTCTTTTTCTTTTCATGTACTGCAGTTGTTATCTTTTTCTTTCCAGCATGCTTTATTAGTTTTTTGTATTTCTTGAGTGCTGCAGTGTGTTTCAGGTATGCTGCTATCCTTGTGTAGAATTAGATTGCATTTCATTTTGTTAGATTGTATTCCGCAAGATCGGCCTCCCACCAAACCACAAGAGGGGACTGAGCTAGGGTGTCACAAATAACTTCTTTCTATGAATTTATATCTTGAGACTTCATAGTCTCTTCATAAAATCAGATTCAGTATTACATGTAATCAAGTTTTGATTACAAGATGGATCCCTTGCACCTTTTACCAAATACACAATAAAATCCCGAAAATTTTTTCTGTTTTGGTTCATTTACACCTTAGTTTAAAGGGTTATTTAGATTAACTAGATTTATCACTATTTCAAAGTGATTTGAAAGGTCCCCCCATTTTATTAATAGAAAATAGAATTAAACTGATGAACCTACTTTCAAAGAATCTTGTACAACTAGATTAAAAAATAAAATGGTTGGGTTCCATGACTAGAAAATCTATAACCTATATTCTGATGTGCATAACCTAAAAAAAAGATGCATTCAATGGCTTTCTATATTAATTTTTCTATCTTGGGTTCAGGTAGTCTAATTATGGCTAAGCAACCTTAAACCTTAAAATGACTCGAGTTTTGCTTTCTTTTCTTCCTAGTTCATTCATATGGCTAGATTTTAGATTTCTTAATTATAGGGTATTCTACTAATATAAGACGCTGGAAAACATGAACTATTTCCTATATTTTAGATATGTTTAAGAATAAAACCTAAATTAATCATGTCATTCAACCTACTAGAATTAAAATGTTGCAAGCAACAATGCCATAAAGAATATAAGCCAATCATGTAAGTAGAAACATTAACTGATTACGATAATTAATAGAGTGGCACTACAACCACCGAGAAATTGTCCTGAATAGTGCATTTCAATTTTTTTTTCATGTATTTTTTAAATCATCATAAACATTTAAAAAAAAATAAAAAACTCACAACATCATTAAAAGATACTTCCTTAATCATTAAGTAAAAAATAAAAAATAAAAAAATGTTTCGGGAGAAATGTTCGGGATCTCAAGCATTTCTCTAATTAATATTCAGTTTAAACATCTTTTCAATCAATAACAATTTCTGACACACTTATCTCACTTGGTGGGTACAAATTTATCTAACTCAAAGACCGATTCAAACCCAAACTTACACAAAAAAAGTACTACTAGATACAAATTTTATTTTTGAACTTATGGTACATGATACACATCATTGAGAATTAAATAAACCTTTGGAATGGTATACTCTCAATCCACTTTCCCTTTTATCTTTAAGTGGAATAATTGGCAAGCTTCCCATCATGTTAAGAATATACGTAACCCCATGTTCCACCAGCTCATTGAGGAGACTTCTATCTTTACAGAATCTCATTGTTCCCGAATCAATCCACCAAGAGATCATGACCATTAAATTCATCAAAGTTTGTACTTCGGCCTTCATCGGCCTCCACTTTATCATTATTGGCTAATTACTACATAACCTTAAGAATGCAACTTGGGCCCCCATTTGATGTGCCCTCTTTGGGGCCCGGCCCGGCCCGGCCCGGGTCTCGAAGGAATGTATCCAACAATAAATAAAGATTTTGAAGATAATTTCAAAACTTGAGGAAAAGAATTAAGAAGCTACTGGTGATCGTGTACTCATCATAGGCCTAATGGGAATTGAATGTGCTTTTGCATCCAAACTTTAGTCTTAAGGCTGTGTTTGGTTCGTTCGGTTCAGATTTAGACCTCTTCTAATATTCAAATACTAAACTCTCAAATCACTAAACTTATCTCGACTCAAAACCTCTTTACACGTAAGACTCACAACATTTTTTAACTCAACAATACCTTTTTATACGCGGAACCTACAACCTTTTTTAACTTTCCATAAATACATCTAAACTCATCTTAAAATCTAAACACATTTAAACTCATTTTAAGTGGGTCTACAAAACTCACTCTACCATCTCAACTCACTATTATTTATAGAGAACTCAACTCAGTTCAACATCACATCCAAACGCAGCCTTAACTTCTGAATTATTCGATCAAAATGGGGCAGTTAAGCATTAACTGTATCACCAGAAGAAGGGTTTTTCGTATGGTACTCATAAAAGCACCCTCTACGGCTCTGCTCGCATTAATCAATATTGGTTGATAGGAACCCTAGCTACTTTAATTACTACAAACTTTGAGTTTCATGTTGTCCACAAACGGGCTTGCGATTGACGTACCTAAATACATTTTTTAAGCCAGGCATGCATGTATTCATGTTTCTTCCATTTTGTGGCCAAAAATCTATTGCTTACAAAGTACGTAGTGATCATGATCTATTTACAAAGATACCCATGCACTAGTATGAGGAAGCAGTCATGCATGCAGAATGAATGGCTCGGTACTAGAAGCTCGTGATTTTGATCGTGCGAGATCTCGATCATGTCATTTTCAACCTACTACTGGCAGAAGCCAAAAGCAGAGCTTTGTGAGGTCGACCCGTGCAACGTCCCCTTCCACACGTTCGATCTCTTCATTGGTTTTTCCACTGATTTTGGCTTTGGAGTGTATCTTTATTTGATTATTTGAGGTCTTTGTAACTAGCTAGCTTCTTGTATATATATGGTTGTCTTGAGAACTGAGGCCGGAAAGAAACACCGACTAACTGTGTGAGAAATATTATCTAATAAATGAAGTGTTAGATTTATATATACAAATATTTCACAAGAGTAAATTTACAAAATGATTTAGACGTTTGAAGGAAAATAAAATACAAGAAACATAGAGATTGTGGTGGCGCGTGAGGGACAACGCGCCACGATATGAGTGTGGCACGAGGTCCCTGGTTCCAGAAACGCCGCGCGTGGCGGCAGTAAAAGCTTCTTGGTGCAGTGGAGCGTGGATCTCACGTGCTACAATGACCCGTGTGTGTAACTCAAGCACTGCTCCGTTCGACGAAAACCTTTGGCCTTCCGAAGGACCGGCAGCCTATGAATCTTGTGGAAGGGCACGTGGTCGTCGCTGGGCTTCGAAAAATAGCAGATCGGCGTTTTACCATACTTTGGATGAAAAAATAACAAAAAATTGAAAAATAAAGGGCTACACAGTCTCTGGTCTAATCAGATAGGAGGAGGGAGGGAGGAGTCGAAGCTCTACCACCCCTGGGTTGGGTTTTTATTGGAGGGAGTTTTTGAAGAGAAAAGAAAGATAGAGCTTTCGGCTAGCGAACTTTATCCCTTCATATCTAAGTATGAATAAAAGTTTTTTTTTTAATAATAAAAAAAAAGTATGAATAAAAGTTAATGACATGTTGATGATATTGATAAAAAAATGTTTTTAAAAGATTTAAATTCATTAATTATCCAAAACTGACCCAATGAACTTAATTAGTCAAATTCGGTGCATTAAGAGAGGCAGAATCTATAAGTTACAATGAAATAGGGCAACCTAGCTACCTATAGCAAAAACAATTGCATTATTGAGTAATTCTAGATTTATAAAAAAAAAATCTCAAGATTATAACTTGACGTGAATATTTATTATGATATATTAAATTATGATTTTTTTTTAAAATTTTAAAATAAATATATCGCTTCTCAGCAAATTTTAAAGCAAATCTCATTAATTTGTGAATTTTATTTATTAACCAAACATTTCTGGCGAAAACTGAAAAGAGTGTCACAACCGTATGCGGGTTTAGACTTTGGGAGATAGAAGTCAACGAGTGGTGACCCACATGTAGTTTTTCATAATACGATTCCCTCGTCAGTCGGGAAATAGCTGGATCATCAATGCCTTCGAACTACATTGTAAAGCCGCGTGTTTCCCATTTTTAGAGATCATCCTTTAAAGCTGGAGCCTGACAACAAATTTAAACACTGTCTCATATATTCCGGTAAAATTTAAGTGCATCCAGCTGCGAACTGTTTCTTCCAATTTTCTAGAATGCGCAAAGTTTTCAAAACCGCAATGTACTTGGTTTGAACAAAACAAGAAGCTGTAGTGTATACCAAATAAATTAAAATTAACAAGAATATGTGAACTTCCTTCCATTCCCATATGCCTTGGCCGGCTTTTTCCCCCCTTCATTCATGGCTACGAGTTCCATGAGCTTCAGTCTCCTTCATGTTCCCACCGAAATGGTGAAAAGTGAAAACCCCATGTTTTATTTTAGTTAACCTTAGGCTGAGAGGAACATTTATAGAGATGAAGAGAATTTCCCGCATACCATGACTGTAAGTTGTAATTGTTCTTTGAATGTGTTTTGTGCCTGCTTTGTTCTTGTGTTTTCTGTTAATGAGTGTTGTTTACATTGTGCAAAAAAGCTTTGTGCTTTTGGGTTGCTTCTGGTGTTACTTTACCATTCACATGAAAACGCGACAATTACTTTTTTCAACTTAGCTGAAGTACTAATGAAACTCACAGGTTTACCTGTACTCTTCCTTTCACATGATGCTTAACAAGACTATGTACTTAAAAGTTTCTTGACCCGTGGTTGAGTTCTTGAATCTATGGTTTTGTGGTGATTAATGACTTGATAAATTTCGTGCTTTGGTATATATTTAGGGCATCCACTGATTAAAAAGCACGACTCTTGTGTTTCTCAAATGCTATGGCTTCGGGTAGATCAAGATCTGTAAGGTTTGTCTGCAAACTCCTCTACAAAGGAACATGACATGCAACTTAACAGTAGTAGTTTAGTATAATTCATTGCTGTTCATGGTATCTATTGCTTCATTTAATTATGCCACAATGTAAAATTCCTTCTCTTCTAGTTATAGCATTTACTGTTCATCCTGTGGAGAGTCCATAATCAAAAGGGTGAGAATTGTCTGCTGTATCTCTTTATCAATGTTGTATTGAAAGTCTTTATTCCGTGGACATCCAGATTTCATGATGATCTTGAAACTGCAAACTCCAAACCACCCAAAAATATTCCTCTGTTATCGAGTGATCTGAGCCCGAAGAGGACTGAGAGAGATGCAACAAGCAAGTCCTTTGATGGAAGAGAACTCTCCAGAGTCTTCTCTGAGGATTACGATGTGGTGGAGAAGATAGTATTGGATCCTCGGGGAACTGTTCTGAACAGATGGAACAAAATACTCTTATTGGCATGTTTGGTTTCACTTTTTGTGGACCCCCTGTTTTTTTACTTACCAGAGGCTAATGAAGAGGCATGCATCGATATTAGTTTATCCCTTGAAGTAGCCCTCACAGTCATTCGGTCACTGGTTGATGCATTTTACATTGTTCAGATTTTTGTTCGGTTTCGGACTGCTTATGTTGCTCCTTCCTCTCGAGTATTTGGTAGGGGAGAACTTGTTATTGACCCTTCAAAGATCTCCTCAAGATACCTTCATAAAGACTTTTGGCTTGACCTTATTGCTGCTCTACCCCTTCCACAGGTATTTAGGTTGTTATAGATGTATTTATGTTTATTGTCCAGTTAACAAGAATTATCAATGTAAATGGAGCATTTTAATTCAGTTTCACCTTATTGTTTAGTTTGTTTAACTTCAAAATTTTCCAGTTTATCGACTTCAACTTCTCTTGGTCTTTTTCACACAACATGATTATGCATGCTTCATTGCCACAAAATTGATTGAGAAGAAAACAGAACCTGGATTAATCTTATAGAAGTTCCTTCAACCCAAGTCCACTATCAAGAGTCTGAGAACTCATTTCATTTCTGATATGAAGGTGGATAAGGACCAGTTTGCTAAGGGAATTGCCCCCAGAAAGGTCAATTTAAGTTCTGATTTTGATTGTATAGGTTAAGAATTTGGTGCCTTTAACGTAGTTAAACCTCAGCCCTCATTTTAGTGAATACCCACTATATTCATTTTGAATAATTTGCACTTTCATATTTTGGCAGATGTTGATTTGGGCTGCAATCCCAAGTATAAGAGATTCGGAAATGACCCCTTCAAGTATTGTTCTTCGCTTCCTTATCTTTTTTCAGTACCTTCTGAGGCTGTATCTTATCTTTCCCCTCTCATATCAAATTGTCAAGACCAATGGGCTTGTGATGGAAACAGCATGGGCTGGAGCAGTATATAATCTGATGCTCTATATGTTGGCAAGTCACGTAAGTTACTCCTATAAATCACTTTCTTGACAGAAACTTGTGATGCTTTCAACAAGTTGTTCTTCACATACTGAAATTATTTGAGCAATTCTCCATTATCTGCAAAGATTTTATTTATTTATTTATTTTAATCAGTAAACAAATTTTATTGATAGGAATAGGCATAGCCAAGTACACGGGACATAAACAAGAGCAACAATTAGTCATGAGCATTATCTGAAAGATTTTATCCTGCAAAAACCTTATTTTGTTGTATGTTTCTTGGTATGAACTTTCTTATGAGCTTGATCGGCTGTTACTTTGAGAATAAATATTCAGAAGCACTGATTCTTCTTTTCCTTTATCTTTGATAATTGATTGGTTCAAGCAGTACGCAATTTGACTCCAGTTGTTCTTTCTTTGTTTTTTCAAAGGTTTTAGGATCTTGTTGGTACCTCTTATCCCTTCAACGGCAAGAAGAATGTTGGAAGACAGTTTGTAGTATTCAACAAAAAGATTGCCAAGATTGGTTTTTCTACTGTCATATGGTGAATGACACTAGTAGAGCTGCTTGGTTCAAAGCGAGCAATATCTCTAGTCTGTGTGGTGCAAATAGTGACTTCTTTCAGTTTGGCATTTATCGTGATGCCTTGACTTTCGGAGTTACAGCCTCGAGTTTCTTCAACAAGTACTACTACTGTTTTTGGTGGGGGCTTAGAAATCTAAGGTAACTATCCCTTTGCCTGGATAACATGATACAGTTTGAAACTGAAAAAAATGTTGTTCCATCATGTTAGTCCCTGTTATTTGAAGGAACTTTCATTCTTCCAAATGGAACTATCATGAGAAAGAATCAGTGCCAATGAAGATGACAAATTACAACACTCTCCTCTTTCTGAAATTCTTAGGGTGAATTGGAAATTGTTAGCTAATAGATTCATCTCAGATGCTATTTTAAATATCTATCTGGTCTCTCTTCTGAATCATTGACTCATTATTTGCTTTCAACTAAGTTTGCACTCCACTATTTTGTAGTCTTAACCAATTATGTATTGATAATGCAGCTCTTTGGGGCAGAATCTCTTCACCAGCACTTATATTGGAGAAATTAATTTTGCTGTTATCATTGCAATACTTGGATTGGTGCTTTTTGCTTTACTTATAGGTAACATGCAGGTAAGTGTACCTTGTAGAGAACTTTCTACAGGCCCTAGAAAATCATCTCTAGCATAGGCTTTTGTCTGCTTGTGTTAGGCCTCACAAAAGTTTCAAAACTAGATGTATTTTAGATTTTCTATGGAAGATCCATACCAGTTCAAGCTTTTTTCACTGTTCTGTTGAATCATTTTCACCATAGACTTGTTCCACCATGTTTTCACTAAAATGGGTGACTAATAACATGAGTTGAGAATTGTTGGGTGTCCTTGGAATACCAGCATTTTTGTCCACTTCTATGTTAAATTCATTATACTGTTCAAGTTAAAGCTACTTGAAATCCTTGTTCGAGACCTTCTATTTCTAAAGTTTTGAATTCCTGGCCGGGGCATCATTATTTTTAATCTACAGATGTACCTCCAATCCACTACTGTGAGATTGGAAGAGTGGAGGATTAGGAGGACAGATACCGAAGAATGGATGCGTCACAGGCAGCTACCACGTGACTTGAAGCAGAATGTGCGAAGGTATGATCAATACAGATGGGTTACAACTCGGGGAGTTGACGAGGAAGCTATTCTAAAAGGCCTTCCAATGGATCTCAGGCGAGATATCAAACGCCACCTCTGTCTTGATCTAGTCCGACAAGTAGGCTTTTTACTTCCTCTCTCTTTTCTATGATGAATGAATTTTGTGAACTTCCCATCAAGTTACTTGAGAAATTCCTGACCTTAATTAACTTGATCTATCTCTTGCTAGTAATTTGCTAGTGTGGGGACTGAAAATGGTGTTAGTATTTTTTGTTCACTGTTCAAAGTATGTCTTCAAATTCATTTAAACTCCTTCTGGGATGTCTTTCCTATTTCCTATAATACTTAAAAATACCATATCAGAGCAGTTACCTTTGTGGACTGATCCCTTTCTCGCTTCCTTTTCCTTTTTGTTGATCAAATGGTTGACATTGGGCGAAATAACCATAAGATCTTACCCTTAAACTCTGAATTTCATGTAAATGTCAAACAGGTACCAATCTTTGATCAGATGGATGATAGGATGTTAGATGCTATATGTGAAAGACTGAAACCCTCCCTATGCACTCCTGGCACTTGCCTAGTTCGAGAAGGTGATCCTGTAATTGAGATGCTTTTCATTGTCCGAGGTTACTTAAATTCTTACACCACTAATGGTGGTCGCACTGGGTTCTTGAACTCATGCTGCATTGGCCCGGGTGACTTTTGTGGTGAGGAATTACTAACATGGGCCTTAGACCCTCGTCCAAACGTTGTGCTTCCATCATCTACACGCACAGTGGAAGCCATCACTGAAGTTGAAGCTTTTGCTCTCATTGCTGAGGACTTGAAGTTTGTAGCAGCCCAATTCCGAAGGCTACACAGTAAGCAACTCAGGCACACATTCAGGTTCCACTCTCACCAATGGAGAACATGGGCTGCCTGCTTCGTACAGGCAGCTTGGTTTCGATATAAAAGACAGAAAGAAGCAGCTGAGCTCAAGAAGAGGGAGAGTCTAATTGCCTCTGTGCCTGAATCTGCACTACAAAAGAGTGCACCCTTGCCCCCATACAGCTCAGGCTTTTGCACATATGCGGCAAGCACTAGGAGAGGTGGAAGCATGAGATGTGCATCAGAGTTTGAAATCCTAAACTCGTTACAGAAACCGGTTGAACCTGATTTTACTGTTGAAGATAGGTGAAGAAAAATCCTGGATTTCATTTGTAGATACGTATCTATTTATTCTTGTACAATACCTAAGAGTTCAGCAGGTTGGGGCACTAAACTCAGAGTTAATTATTCAGAATAAACTCTTCATGCACAGTTAAATGACCTGCTATGGAGTATGTTTTAGGTAGCTGCTATTTCGAGTATCACTCTTATTTAATTCGTTGTAAAATGTTCGCTTTTAACCTTACAAAATCCCGATAATCATCACGATTGATGTAGGTTTTTGTATGATCGGACAGATAAAGAGTTCCTACTACCAAATAAGAATAGTCGTTGCCTGCAAGATTGAGGTGATCCCAATTAAATCAATATATTTTGTTCATGGAGAGGAACTTAACGAAGAAAAGAGTGTTCGAATGAGAGCACTAGCATTGGATTATGCATCTGCACATGCATTTACATATTTGCATAATATGATCTTAAATTGGGTTGTATTGAATTATGTATATTCAAAAATTTGCATAGTTATAAATAATGTTTCTACAAATTTGAAGATGCACCGTTCACTCTCAAAATCTTATTTTATTACTTTTCTCGCTCTAAAATTCTAGTGGGTGCTAAATGATAGAATTTGTAGTGGTGCTAATTGCAAAATATAAAAAAAAAAATTAGGAAAAAAAATAAAAAATAAAAAATAATAAAATTTTATTATTATTTGGCTCAAAGATGCATAATCCAATGTAAGAGTTTTTCTGTAAAATCAATATCCAAAAGATGTGATTTTGCATATGCATATAGAGAAACTAATGCTAATGCGTTGAGCCATGCAATTACTTCATTTTATTTTATTTTTATAAAGTCTTCTATTTTATTGGTTTGATCTCGTTAATTGATTCTGTGGATGTTCGTCATGTGTCAACTTTGAAGAAGTACTTGTTCAAATGATTTAAGTGGTTGATTCTTAGAAAGTGGGATTGAGTGGTTATCTTCCTAGAAAGACTTATCAAAATCGTATAATATTTCTTCTATTATGTTTTGTGAGAAAACGATTATTTGTGATGGATTATTTGAGACGATAATGACTATTTGCGACGAAAACAAAGACATTTTCGTAAGAAATAATTATTTTCACAAAAAATAGCTGACCACAAATAAGCAGTTTTAGTGTAATAATATTCTAAGCTCATTAGCCTAACTGAAAAAGTAAAACCAAGCATAAAAACTCTTTTTGCCTATCTATGCTATAATATTAGTCTTTTTCCCCTTTGCTGGTTTTTGCTAATATAACCTATATAGAAGCAAGAAATGGAATAACATTATTTTATTTGGAATAAAAATTAGAGAAAGTAAGTTAACTATGCTAACAATTTGGAAAGCAACCTTAGTAAAATGAAAGTTGCTCTCTATTTTGGGGAGCTAGAATATGTAATGACAAATTTGAGCTTTTTTATTACAAAATCTTGAGAAAATATTAGTTTTATTTTTTTTTAATTTTTTATATAAGAAAAGGTTAAGGAAACTGATGGAATAGTAAATGTTTGGCCTTGCAGTATAAGTAGGGCTGAAAGTTGGTCGGTCTGGACCGAACCGAACCGAGACCGGTTGGTCTCGGTCCATGAAATAGAAGACCGAAAGTTTTCGGTCCGGTCTGGGGACCGGACCGACCAAATAGTAAAATAAAAAAATATTATATATATATTATTTATATAATAATTGTATAATTAATTATGTAATTTTCATCTAACCTATCACTATTACAATATAAAATTTTAAATATGTAAATTATAATTACAAATTAATATTAATGTAATTAACTAATCCACATTAATAATTCACTTAATTTTAATTAAGTAATTTAAATAATTTTTTTTATTAATTTATCTGAAAAAGAAAGAAGAAAAAAAAAATTGGGGCGGACTGAACGGACTGGACCAAATCGATAGCTACTGGTCCAAATGATGGACATCCCCCCCTCCCCCCCGGGACTGGACCAGAGCGGCCGGTTTACACCTCTAAGTATAAGCACAAGGGGAAGGTAAAAGCCTTTTTTTTTTTTGGTCCCAAAAATTTTCTTTACAACTAGTGAACTCTTCACTGACCTTGCATAGGCGTTGCAGAGGGGAATGGTGGCCATGGAGCCTTCCCCTCTGCAGTCCTCATGGGTGGGGACCCTCGTGCACCACTGTGACACCGCCTTACCCCGCCACCGATTGTATCAAGTCCACTAAGTGAATTTCTAATAGAAACTTACATATTTCCAATAAAGATTACTTCAAAGCCAATTTCCCACTTTTGTTAGGTTTGAAGCTAAAAAAGGGTTTAGTCATAATTGGATTTGGAATGGAAGTAGGATCAATCGAGTAAATTGGAAAATTTATAACAATTTTGAAGTGAATATTTCAATACTAATAAAAATAAATAAATAAATTTAATATAATTCAAACGTCTAAACTCATATATAAATGAATTTAGGATATGAACTACTTAGATTAACTTCAACAAGAATAAAATATGAATGCAAATAGCTTTGATAAGAATATATGTCAAGTTTGTGACATTAAATGTGCTAATGTGCTATTTTTATTTTTTGCCTCTAGTATCCCGATCGAGTTACAAATATATAAATATCCCTAAATTATAAGGTCATGGTAATACTTTGTGCATAGTTGCAAATGTAAGAAATTAAACAAGTTTTATATTTTTTTTCCCTACAATCGTTTACAATTCTTACTAAACAAAGGATAAAAAAAGTAAATATAAATTCAATTATCATATTTTTTAAAGATTAAAAATAATAATAATCCAATTAAAAAAATGAAAAACAAAAAAACTAAGAGATGGCCATCATCTGGCCCAACCCAAGGTCGCCAGGTGGTGGGAACCTGGTGGGAGGGGAGACTCCCCAAGTAGTAGTAGTACCAAAAGGCCACCTCTTGTTTTCTTTTTTCAAAACAAAGCCGCTTTGGAGTGATCCGACTGTTTTTATTAGAGAAGTAGCCCTCCTATTATGAGTTGCCACGTCAGATATCACACCAAATAGAGAATAGATGCATCCACAGCGAATCACAAACGTAGGTCACCAAAGCCCCTCCCTTCCGTCTCAATTCGATTCTAAACTCACCATCGCTTTCATTGAAGCAGCCTTTGTCATCGCGATTTGAAGCTCATCTCTTCCAAATCTTTGCTCCACCGCCCAATAGTTGTTCTCGTTCCACAGCCACCTCCCAGTTCGACATCAACAGGTTTTAACAGAAATCCACCTCTCACAATCATTGCTTGCTGCGAGACTTGGAACTCTTCCGTCGGAAAATCATGCGATTTGCTCATGGCAAATCACGTGGACGAAACCTAGGAAGGTGATAATGCAAGGCACTCTTTTTTTTAATTTTTTGTTCTAGAAATAGTCCATCGAGTGCTATGGGATTTCTTATGACTTCTTTCAAATATTGAACTGGCTCTCTAATTTACATTTTACGTACAAACACATCGAGAGATGTCAAATCCAATGTTTCCTCAAAACTGACTAAAACAGTCGTGCATACAATGGCTCCTTTCTCTCATTTTTTTGGGCAATGGATTACTCGCTACATTAATCTCGTGCCTTTTTGTTTACTTTTTCTTCCAAATATTGAACTCCCTTTGTAGCACAACTTCATCTTATATGTTAGCATGGAAATATTCGATCGAAACCGTCAATCCAGAGCAACAAGTTTATAAATTCCAATGTGGTGCAACAATGCGAGGCAACAAATAGAAATACATCTCAAATTCAGAAACTAAAGTAGCTTGCGATACGTGAGCCGTTGCACCATTTTCAGGCACTATCTGTGTGAGACGCTGCGACTATGTGTACCTTAGACAATCGAGACGCTTGCGATAATGTAAGGCACTCGTTGCAATGTTTCTCTAATTTTTTGGTCTAAATGTAGAAATGTTGTGCTTTAGGAAAGATGACATCTTAATTTTCTCATTGAATGCCTCAACTTAAGGAATTTCAACTTAAGGAAAGATGGCTGAGAGGAAGTGGGACTGTAAGTGACCAAAGAGCTTTCGTACGAGAGGGGCGGAGTGGATGGCGAGGAACCGGGTGAAGTGTAGTCACACCATCTCTAAGTTGTGAACCTACGTGGCAAACAACTATTGGAGGGCTGTTATTTGTAGGTTATAAGCCCAACCAGTCCTAAGGTTTTCTCTTTTCAAAATGGGTCCCTTTTTTTCTTTTTTAAAGGAGGACTGAACCTCCACATATTATTAAAAAAACCCTCACTCAGGCGGAAGAATCGCCATAATTACATCAATAAAAGTCTCCCAAAAAATTCCCAACAACCATCCAAAGGCTCCTAATGTCTAACATAAGGTAAACCCATTCTATCCGTACGTATAAGACTCTTAAGTCTATTTGGACCAAACTTCTCTCCAACAAAATCCCAAGTCACGCTACTCGCTCCATGTTTTGATAAAAAATCAGCTACCATATTAGCTTCCCTAAACACATGTTTAAAATGAACATTTAGAGAAGAAATAATAGTTTGTGCTTCCTCCCAAAAATACCACATATGCCAATATTTACACGTCCCTGTGATAAACCAACCCACGACAACACTAGAGTCCGACTCAACCAATACATCTCTAAGTCCCAACTGTTGAAAAATATGAAGGCCATCCACAAAAGCTCTACATTCAGTAATGGTATTTGTCGCCTGGCCATAGCAATGGGCAAAGCCCCCAAGAACCCTCCCCTGGAACATTACGAATCACGCCCCCCCCCCCCCCCACCAGCCAACTTGGGATTGCCAAGTGAGCAACCGTCTCCATTGAGTTTTGCGAACTCCCTTGTTGGTGGAGTCCAAGCAATTAACGTCGGCATCCTTACTGCAATGGGTACCACTGGGCAATTTAATTCCCTTAGAATTCTCAAGTCATGCTCACCCACTATTTTGAACGATCTTAAGGATCCCGAGATATCCAGAATAAAACCTTTGACTATCTGAATGATGCTCTTCCAGTCATACCTTACATCTTCCATACGCACCTCAAATCTAGCTTTCCAAAGGGCCAATGAAATGAGAATGAGGATAATACCATGGAGCCAACGAACCTGCGAGGATAAAAAAGCCCGACAGCACCAAACATTTACAACATCCTTCCATACTCGAGTATTTGTTAAACGAACAACAAAAATTGTCGCAAAAAAGCCTCAAACATTCCTTGGTCCCTCACCATTGCAAAGAACATGATCCAAGGTCTCAACCTTATTAGAAACGCAGCAATGACACTTAGAAACAACCTGGATACCAAGCTGTTGAATAACAGCATCAGCCGGAACAACATTTTGACATGTCTGCCAACACAAAAATGACACTTTCTTAGGAACATGATCCTTCCATAACCACTTCTTCCAAGGACACATACTCCCATGAGACCAAAAAAGTTTCCAAGCCGACTTAGTAGTAAAAATCCCATCCACTGTGTGCTGCTAAACCAGCACGTCCCTCCCCTCCCTAACTTGCACGTTAGAATGGATTATTTTCTGCACCATTTGTTCATCAACCACTTGCCGAGTCCCCTCCAGATTCCATCTCAAACCCTCCCATAAATTATGTACAAACAATTTGGGATCACCCACAATAGGTAAACAATCTGCAATCGGCCCCTCACTAAGCCAATTATCAAACCAGAAATTTACAGCCCCCTCTCGAACTATCCATTTCGAGTTCCTTAGCATCAATGGCAACACTTCCAAAACATTTTTCCAAAAACAAGAACCCTGTAATGTCAATCCAGGCGCAGCAACATGACCATCACCAATATATTTTTTCATGAAAAAATCAGACCATAAGGAGTCACCCGAAAGTAGCTTCCAAGCAAATTTCAAAAACAAAGACTTCCGGACTTCTGCAATATCCCGAATGCCCAGCCCTCCTTCCACCGGAAGACAAATACAACGCCATGAGAAGTTTTTTTTTCCACACTTGACCCCCAAAGGAAATTCGAAAAAACTCTCTTCAACTTAGTAAAAATCCCTTTGGACAAGTTCATCACCGACAAAAAATGTATGGGCATACTATTGAGAACATGCTTAATAAGAATTAATTTCCCACCAAAAGAAAGTAACTTACTCTTCCAACCCGCCAATTCTTTTTGCACTTTTGCCAAGAAAATTTCAAACATATTCAAAGTCCTTCTCCCAACGTAAAGCGGCATCCCCAAATACACACAAGGCCAAGCCCTTTCTACAAAACCCGAAAGTTGCATCAGCTGTCTCTTCAAACCATAGGCAAATTTTTTGGAGAAAAAAATAGAGGACTTATTCGGATTTACAAGCTAACCCGATACACTTTCATACTTCCGAATGACTCCCATCAAATTTCTAATAGAATCCTTGCCACCATTTGCAAAAATCAGAAGATCATTTGCGTAAAGCAATTGAGATACCCGAACTCCCCCATTGGAATTAAACGCCTTCACTTTTCCCAATTGGAATTCCTGTCGAAGCATGTGAGAGAGCAATTCTTCCGACAATATAAATAAATATGGAGAAAGAGGATCCCCCTAACGAAGACCACGAGATGGCTTGAAGAAACCCTTACTACAACCATTCAGCATGACAGAAAACACTAGAGAGGAAATGGAGTTAAAAATTAAAGACCTCCATCTTTCTGAAAAGCCTAAGCGTCGTAACCCTTCCAACAAGAATCTCCAATTCACTCGGTCATAAGCCTTAGCCATATCAATTTTCATCATAACATTACCTCCTCTAGTCTTCCAATTCATACCATGAACAAGTTCTTGAGTAATAACCATATTCTCAAAAATACTTTGACCCTGAATAAATGCAGCCTGATTTGATGAAACAATGCCCCCAATAATTGGTGCCAATCTAAAAACCATGATTTTTGCTATGATTTTATAGACTATCGAACACAAACTAATTAGCCAAAAATGGCCAAAGCCCTCTGGCACGTCAACCTTCGGGATCAAAACAATATTAGTTGCACCAAAAAAATTAGTCAAAGGGGTACCTTCAAAAAATTCCTTTGCCATGTCAAACAGATCTTGCTTCACAACCTCCCACGCAAGAATAAAAAAACTTGTCGAGAACCCAGCTGGCCTAGGACTACTATCCTGAGGAATAGACCACAATGCTACTTTTACTTCTTCAATGGATGGAGGTGCACATAACAACTCATTCTCTCTTTCGGTAACAACAGGTTCTAACAACCGGAAGCAATCATCATTCACGTCCACTGGTGTCGCTGAGAGCAATTCCTGGAAAAATAAAATTGCTGCATCATGTACTTCTTCAGCAGAACGTAATTGAGTCCCATCACTAAGCTTCATGCAATCAATCAATTTATTCTTTTTTTTTTCACCCGTAAGGAAGCATGAAAAAATGCTGAATTCGAATCCCCATCAGATAACCACTTGATTCGCGATTTTTGGCATTCCAAAATCTTCTCCCGGTGAAGCCATAGCAAGTGCCGCTACTTGCACAACAGCAGCTCGCTTTGCCTTTCCTGTGAGAAATTAGTACAAAGCACTTCTTCTAGCTCCATAATTCTTGACTCAACATTTTTAATCTCCATTTCAACTCTCCCAAATGTTTCAATATTCTACTTTCTCAAGACCTGCTTCATGCATTTCAGCTTATGACTCACCCTCACCATAGCACAACCCTCAACTCCTTGATACCAACGCTCCTGAACCAACGGTAAAAAGCCTTCATGAGACTCCCACATACGTTGAAACCGAAAATATTTAACCCCACTTGGCCTCCTCTCTTTCTCCAAATAAATTATCATAGGACCTCTAATGGTCAAGTGATCATAAAGTTTTTAATCAAACCAACGTTTTGTAATGCTTTTGGCACAAGAACGCAAAAAATGATCATATACGCTCGTCTAGCACTAAACTCTATATGTTGTAAAAAGTGTTGACAAGAAAACCTCATGTTTTTCTATACGCTAGCCACTAAACTCATTTGCAAGACTCTGGTTTGACGTATATTCATAAAAATCGGTTCTTTTTCATCATCTAACCCACTTGCACGAAGAAGAAGATCATCAAGAAGAAGAACCAGTTATCGGGAACCCATAGCTGCACTGCTTTTTCTTGAGACATGCACTAATTAGCACTTATATGGTTGTAATGTCCTCTAACGGATTTTCTTGAGAGTATCTCAACTTGGTTGCTTTTGATTTTATAACCGAGCAGATCTCAACTTTTTGCTGGTATATAATCTTTCCCATTAGTAGCTGTGCTGCTTCTTCTTATTACAGTTTTTATTGTTATTGCAATTGCAAGTGCAAAAGAGAAGTGGAAAAAAAGAAATCTGGGAGAGATAGACGCGAGAGCTGAAACTTTCGGAGAAAAAGAAGAAAAATGCTACTTGCCCACTCAAATTGTCCCCTCATTTTGACACTTCATATATATATATATATATATTTTAAATATTTATTTTTACTTAATAATTAAGGAAGCGACTATTAGTGTGTTGATATTTTTTTTTATATTTTTAAAAAATATTTTAAAATATGAACAAGAAAATTGAAAAAAAATAAAAATACAATTTTAACCTAGAGGTCAAAATGAGCGGTTCTACTCTACTGGCTCGAAAAAAAAATCTGTTATTGCTATTACAGTTGTTACTATTGCACAAAGGCTAAAGTTCTTTTACGGCTATTATTACTATTACACAAAGGTTATAGATGCGTAAAGCGTGTAGAAGATTATAGACAATTTTTAATATAATAAAAGCGTGTAGATCATCTATTGTCTGACCAACTTTGCTTTTTCTTTCTCCTTCCATTCAAACACGAGGCTTATTCTTGACCATAAAAACCGATGGAAAAAGCTTTCTTCGATCTTCTAAAGAAAACCTAAGCATGATAGATGTGGGGTCAAAACCACAAGTAGTACCCTTTCTTTTTTCCCTTCTCTTTACCAATGGTCAAAGCCCTCGAAATTAGGCTTTTTTTTTTTGTTATTTTTTAAATTTTGTTTTATGGGAAGATGGTTTTTTTTTGGGTTATAAGTTAGCATCATGACATGCACCATAAATAAAGCATATATAGGTATAGGAGGGTTAGAGCAAAATGTAAGTGATGCTATTTCTGGTACCTTTTTTAAACTTTCTAAGTATCGCGTTCTCATATTAGGTTAGGGCATATTGCCAATATACAAGGATAATGTTACTATAAAAGGATAACAAAAAGAAAGAAAGAAATTTCATAATTAGGGTTGTAATAAAACTCGAATTATATTATTTTGACATGATCATCACACTCGAAAAACAAAAAATATGAGGAGAAAAGGAAGGGATCGGAGGCCGATCGAGTCACCCTCTTCTTTAATGGTTTGTATTGGATGTCTTCCATAGGGGTTCAAAGAAAGAAATGAAATTATGGTTTAATGGTTTGGATTGGATGTCTTCCATAGACGTTCAAAGAAAGAAATGAAATTATTTAGAGACGAAGAAGATCGAGAGAGAGCATGTGGATGGAAAAATAGTTCTCTCAATATATTGTCCGAATTTTAGAGTTTTAATTGAAAGAAATAAATACATAAAGCATTAAAGACCTACAACATTTATTACCGTCGATGTGGTTTTTTGTAGAATTAAATGCTAAATAAATACGATAGGCTTGATCTAATTTACATATCTACAACAATTTTTCGTGTGAAGTTTTGGAATCTAGATAGTAATTTAAAAGAGACTTTATTACATCCTAGTTGGCTTAGATAGGATGGAGTCGCATAAATTTCTCAAGGTGTAAAAGGCAATTAGCAAAGCTTTTGAAAACAAGAAGGCAAAGATGACTAATTTGTCTAACTTGACTGGTAGTTAAAGCTGTCGTGTGGTTCTTTATACTACTATGTTTATATATATTTCCTTATCATATAAGATAGCCATAGAAAATCTAGATCCCATTTTATAAAGATTAATTCTATATAAAACTGTGAAATGCATAAACGTCGCGTAATCGCTTTGAAAAAAAGTGGAGTCCACTATTAAAAAATTAATTTTTTTCATGTGGGTCCTATATTTTATTCACTTTTTCAAAACGGTTACACGACGGTTGTACAATTCACGCTTGTAAATATATTTTCTCTTTTATAAATTAAGGATCTGGTTAATGAGTGGAAGTGGTTAAAAAAACATCATTTATAATATTTGATTGGAACAAATACTGATTCCTAGAGTTAGATTTTTATAACCACAAAAATTGCGAAGAGAAATTGAACTTTCAATAATAAAATAAAAATACCCCTTTCCAATTTTGAGTTAGTACAATAAATTAAGAGGACTACTACATTCATAAAAGAATTACACAAAAATAATCTCACAAATTGACGTGGTTTCATCTGATCCATTAGATCTATTTTATAATAAAAATAACTTTACAATATGACAAATCACATTAAACCACGTCAATTTGTGTGATAGCTTTTGTATAATCACTTCGTGACAAGAGTATTTCCGATAAATTAAAGAATTGAATTTGGTGGAGGTAGGTCGAATATATCAAATTATTTGGAATTTCCAATAAAAAATGGCCAAACTTTTTATCATCTTGCATGGCTATTTTTAAAGGGAAATGACAAATACATTAGATTTGATATTTTGTGTCGGTTGCGAATTTGTAACGATCACGAAACCGTACTCTTCATAACAGAAAGATTATTGAGAATGATTGCTAGCTGCCTAATATGTTTCCAATAATTCCTTGCAAAAAGGGTCTCATATGCGCAATGGAATTGCACATTAATGGCTCAGGATAGGTATTGGTGTAGTCATCCGTGACCATGAAGGGTGATTTTAGCTGGCATGCTGCATTAATACGTGCCTCTAGCGAACTAAAAGCTGAAGCTCCTCACAGTTGAAGCTATGGCTCTTCTATTGTCTGCAAAATCCATCAAGATTTGGTTTTGCAGATTGAAGAAGTCCCTTTAGTGTTCAACCTATTATAATGGCCGAGTCAAGTTGATTTGATTAATGATAATTGTTTATATATATATAAGAAGTGCTGCATTCATAAAAAAATTCTATAGAAGTAAATTTATAAACTGATATGACTTCATATGATACGTTAGATATACTTTATAATAAAATAACTTTAATTACAATCTAACGTACCAAGGGTGGATGTGTAACACCCCTATGGCCTGATGGAGGGGGCCCCTCTATCACCTAACAAAGGGAGGGAGATCCGCCGCTACAGTTACCCAATCTCGCTGAATCGGCTTGAGATGGGGAGGTCCCCCTCCAATGGTGGATGCTGATCCTTCATGCTCAAATGCTCCACCTATAAGGGCGTGCAACTATCTTGCTATCCCGCATTAGATGCATGCGTTGTTATTGACCCAATGAGTAACTTGAGAGCTGAACCAAAACCACCTGAAGGAAAATGGTGGGAAAACAGAGACACTCTAAAGTCTAAAATTGCCAAAAGGCAAAAATCTGTGTCAGTAAAGTCAGTCCATTTCACCGTAATAACCGAAAGAATCTAGCAAGTTATGGGATTTCACTTGGAAGAAAATTCAGTAAAGTCTAGAGTCTAGACACATGTACTGGCTTGAAATGTTTCAGAAAATTCTTTTAATTGCTTTTTAAGCTGCTCGATAGAATATTAAAAGATGACTGCTACATCCACAAAAGAATTATATAAAAATAATTTTATAAACTGATGTGATTTCAACTAATTCGTTAGATCTATTTTATAATAAAAGTAACTTCGCAATCTGACGAATCACATCAATCCATGTCAGTTTGCTGAATTGTTTTGGCATAATCACTTTATGGTTAGAGTATTTTTCATATTAAAAATGTTGTTTTTTATGTTCAATTCCATTGTCCTATTCACATATTTTGAAAGCATCTTACAAAATCTAAGACGAACAGTAGCATTACTCGAGATTTTAAATCCCATCATGTTTTGGTTTATATTGATTAGGCCAGCCATGGCAGCCAAGAATAGCATGAAACGAAAATAGACATGTTTTTCCTTCTTTGTCCCATGTTTGCTATTGGAGGCAACAATATTGAGTTC
Source organism: Juglans cinerea (assembly GCA_961763995.1). Classification (NCBI taxonomy): domain Eukaryota; kingdom Viridiplantae; phylum Streptophyta; class Magnoliopsida; order Fagales; family Juglandaceae; genus Juglans; species Juglans cinerea. Next base: position 26,420,364 of record CAUIVZ010000009.1, read on the forward strand.
AATCGATCTCTTTACTCGTTAGACTCTTATTTAACGTAAGACCTATGTCATATATAGTCACAAGGGGTACGTTATTTCTTAAGAAGATTCCTTGAGGCTATTGAGGATATCGATATAAAGTTATAAAGTCAAAAAGGATGGGCAACAAGTCAAAAAGAAGATTCCTTTCGATTGTTCTCATCTAATTAATATAATTTTTATAAATTTTCACACAAAATAAAATAAACAATTCAACTTTTTTAAATCTCAAAATAAAAATAATATTAAAAAAATATATTATAATAATATTTTATTTAATTTTTAATTTTAATTTCAACTCATCTACAAAAACAAACGAAGTTCTCAAGTATTAGGTTCTAGCTAGGTATCTTTTGAGCTCATGATAATTCTAAACCCGTCAAAGATCATTGAGAGAATTTTTATAGGTCTCACTAAAAATTAAAATGTGTTTTTATTAGATTCACAAGATGTGATAATTTCTTCCCATAATTAAAGCACGTGTTCAATAAAATTGAAAGTTCATACCTCCAAGAACTTGTGATGGATTTTCTATAGAACTTTAGGGTTCCTGTAAAAGAGGAAATTTTCCAGCTATGGAGAGAACTACTCTCTACCCCTCTTTGTCTGATTTTTGGTTCTTGCCTTAAGAGAGTGAAGAAGAAAAGCAAAAGGCTTACATAGAACTCAATAGGCTAGCTCTATTTTTAAAGTGAGGTGAGAGTAGGAGCCTTCATACGTGTCTATTAAAATGGCTCATCCCATTATGGGCTCAATGACTAAATGTTAATGCTAGTCCACTATTTATAAAAATAAATACAACAGCCCCCCACTTGGACAATATTACATTTAATCACAATATAAACACAAACAAGCATCCCAAAATCAAAGGTCTTGTTAAAACCTTCAAGTACAAGCTAGTGAACAATACGCCAACAGGGCATACGACACATGACCAATACTTGCAATCACGTAATTCAGGCCGATGAGATGCAAGTGAAGTATGGAAATAATCAAAACAGTGACAGACATCCGTTTCCATAGGAAGCCCTAAAGCCAAATCTGAATGTCTTTAAAGCAATAGGCCTTGTCCAAAATGCAGTTTCAACACCTAGTCTAGTGACTATATCGACAGGATATATGACACCAAACTTATATTCACAACCACCTGACTCAGGCATAGACTAAAATAGATTGTCTCTTGTAGGTAATACGCCTTGTCCATAATGCAAGCGACTCAGGCACGAGACTAATCAATATGTCTCAGTACATAAAGTACGCCCTGTCCAAAATGCGCGTGACTTAGGCATGAGACTAAACATAATGTCTCATTACATAAACAATCGCATTGTCCAAAATGCGCATGACCCAGGCACGAGACTAGTCAATATGTCTCAAAACATAAAGTACGCCCTGTCCAAAATGCACGTGACTCAAACATTCATTGACATTGCTACATTTAAAACAGAATATGAGCATAAACAATATAGTCAAACAGTCAATGATCACAAAACTCCCACTAACTAAATACAACAGAAGACTTTAACAATCTCAAATGAGTCACATGCTCCTAAAACAGTTTTGGAGTTAAACTATTAGTTAGTGGATCAGCTAACATATGCTCTGTGGAAATATGCTCAATACAAATATAAGACTCAGCTATTTTCTCTGTAACAAAAAAATACTTAATATCAATATGCTTGGAGCGAGAAGAGCTCCTAGTGCTTCGAGAGAAAGCGACTGTTGTAGAAATGTCGTAAAATATCTTCAGCGGCCTCGAAATGGTGTTCACAACACGTAGCCCCAAGATAAAGTTCTGCAACCATATAGCCTGACATGTAGCCTCATAACAAGCTACATACTCTGCCTTAATTGTAGAGAAAGTTGTAAGTGTTTGTTTGATACTTTTCCAAGAAATAGCTCATCCTGCCATCATAAAAACATAACTAGTAGTGGATCTCCTGTCATCTGAACAACCCACAAAATCGGCATCAAAATATCCCACTACATCAAGAATGCCAGATCGCCGATATGTAAGTACTAGATTTTTAGTGCCTTGCAAATACCTAAGTACTTTCTTTGCAGCTTTCCAGTGAGCCAAACCAGGATCACTCAAGTATCTCCCAAGTACACCAACAACATAAGCAATATCAAGTCGTGTACATACTTGAGCATACATCAAACTACCCACAACCAACGAATAGGTAATCGTTTGCATTTGGGTCCTCTCACTATCATCCTGATGGCATTGAGACTTAGAAAATTTATCACCTTTTACAATAGGTGCTTTCCTAGGGGAATAAGAATGCATATTAAACCTATTTAAAACTTGATTGATGTAGGTTTTATGAGACAATCCAAGAATGCCTCTAGATCTCTCATGAAAAATATAGACGCTCAAAACATAAGAGGCCTCACCAATATCCTTTATATCAAAATGAGATGACAACATGCGTTTTGTCTCAAACATAAGCTCGATGTTATTTGCGGCGAGTAATATATCATCAACAAAAGGAACAAGAAAGATATACTTACTCCCACCCTCAAATATATGCATTGATCAACAAGATTCTCCTTGAAACCGCAAGAGGTAACAATCTCATTAAACTTTTTGGTACCATTGTTTCTAATGCCTGCTTAAGCCTATAAATGGACTTGTTAAGTTTACACACCATGTGTTCCTTTTCTTCCACTTGGAAACCATCTGGTTGCATCATGTACACATCTTAAAATATATGTCCATTAAGGAAAGTTGTCTTGACATCCATTTGATGTAGCTCGAGATCAAAATGAGCCACCAATGCCATAATAATCCGAAAAGAATCCTTGGTAGAAACAGGCGAGAAAGTGTCCTTATAATCAATGCATTTGGCTTTGGTTAAAACCCTTAACAACAAGCCTAGATTTATACCTTTCTACCTGGCCTTCATAATTATTTTTGGTTTTAAAAATCTATTTGCAACCAATTGGCCTATAGCCACATGGTAGTTCAACTAAGTCCCATACTTCGTTTTGACACATCGATGCCATCTCATCATGCATAACATCCATCCAACATGAAGATTGAGGACTATCAATGGCCTCCTTAAAAGAGGCTGGATCAAGAGACATACCAATATTAAACTCATGCTCCTGCAAATAGACAATATAATCATCAGAAATTGCTAGTCTACGAATTCTCTATGATTTCCTCAAAACAATATCATCAGTCCCTACATCAACATCAACTATAGTGTCAACAATAGGGTCTTGGACAACAATACTGGTTCCCACTGTCAATGGTGGTGCAGCCACTGATGGAGGAGTAACCTGAACAGGTATAACAACACGCTCCTCCCTAAATACAACTTCACGTGGCACAGAACTCCCATTGTCACTAACATCCTCAAAGAAAATGGCTCGATCAGATCCAATAACTCTAGTAACATTAGAAGGGCAATAGAATCTAGAGCCTCTTGATCTCACGCAATAGCCAACAAAGTAACTAATAATTGTCTTAGGATCAAGTTTCTTCTGTTGATGATTATAAGGCTTTATTTCTGCTTTACAGCCCCAAACACGGAAATGATGCAAACTAGGTCTCTTACCTGACCATAACTCATAAGGAGTTTTAGGAACTGACTTACTTGGTATTTGATTCAAAATATATGCAGCGGTTTTTAAAGCCTCACCCCACAAAAATTCAAGCAAAGTGGAATGACTAAGCATACACCACACCATATCCATAAGAGTACGATTTCTTCTTTCTGCAATACCATTCTGTTCAGGAGTTCCAGGCATTGTGTATTGAGCCTTGATACCACATGCCTCGAGAAATCTAGCAAAAGGTTCAGGATTTCTACCAGTTTCATCATCTCTCTCATAAAACACACATCCTCTATCTGATCTTACCGCTTTGATTTTCTTATTTTTCTGGAGCTCCACAGCAGCCTTGAAAGGCTTAAAAGCTTTCAATGAGTCTGATTTTTCTCGAATGAGCTCAATACAATCATAGCGAGAATAATTATCAATAAAGGTAATGAAGTATCTATAATTTTTCAAAGCGGCAGGTGAAATGAGACCATAAATATCAATATGGATTAAATCTAGAATATCCAGACTTCTGCTAATCTTTTGTTTTCTAGTTTTTGTTGTAAGCTTCCCTTTTATACAAGCAACACAAGTTTCAAAATTAGAAAAATCCAAGTCAACTACAATGCCATCTTTAATCAACCTCTCCATTCTTTCTCTAGAAATATGACCCAACCTTTTGTGCCACAACATGGAAGATTTTTCATTGGATCTACTATGTTTAAAACCAACTACAACATTCACAATAGAGACACTAGAAGAAGCAGGATCTAAAGCAAGAAGCAAGTCAATTTTATACAAACCATCATATAAAGTAGCAGTATCAACCACAACAGAGTCATAAAAGATTGTAGTTTTTCCATTTCCAAAATGAAAAACATAACCACATTTGTTCCAAATAGAAATAGAGATAAGATTTCTTCTGATGTAAGGTATAAAAGCAGTATCAGACAAGTTCAAAACATGCTTAGAAGCCAAAATAAGTTTGATAGCACCAATATGTTCAACTTTAACCTTCACACCATTGCTCATATTTACTACCAACTATGTGTCAATTGGTCTTCTGATGTTCCTTAATTCTTGGAAAGAATTTGTAGTTTGAATGGTTGCATTAGTATCTAGCCACCAAGTATCAGAAGGCACATCGAGTAGATTAGACTCAAAACACACTAATTGCGAACATGTATCTTTCTTGTCTAACCAAGCTTTAAATTTCCTACAATCAACCCTCTTGTGCCCAAACAAATGACAAAAGTTGCATATTCCCTTAAAAACTTCCTTCTTAGGCCCATTTGGAACATTTACACTAGTTTGTTGAGGAGGCCTCCCAGATTTCTTCATCTTACAGGAGTTGCTACTATTACCCTTGAAGAACTTCTTTTTCCCTTTATCAACAGTTACCATGAAAGCAGCATGAGACTTGGCCTTTTTCATCATCTCCACTTCTTGAGTTACAATAGCAGTCATTTCACTTAAGCTCCATTTATCTTTCTGAGCATTATAAGTGGTTTTGAGTGCATCAAACTGAGGTGTCAAAGATTCAAGCACTTGCCATACAAGAAAACTATCTGCTAACTCAACTTTCATTCCTTTGAGCATGTTAAAGAAATGAGTAAGTTTCATGATATGCTTTCGGACTCCACTAACCCCATCATAGGTTGTGGTAGTAAGAAGTTTCATCAAAGTTCTCTTTTCTGCCTTATCAAACTTAGTAAATTTCTTCCCAACGGCATCGAGATATTCTTTAGCACTATCTGTATCAGCTATGCTCTGCCTGATAGAGTTGTCAATAGTATACTTCATAATCATGAGACAAGTCCTATTAGAATGCACCCATTGCTCATAACGAGTCTTTTCAGCTGCAGAACTTTCACTAGTGGGTTCAATAGGCGCATTGACCATCAAAGCCAAATCCAAATTCATGATAGCCAAATTAATAAGTGAGAGACTCATACCAATTCTCATAATTGGTTCTCGTTAAACTCTCGATGGCAGGTAAAGAGAGAGAGACAAAGCTGCATTGCCATAAGTTGAAGAGAATATAACAAAATTTATTATGTATGTGGAAGAAGAAACATGCACCCATAAATGTCTCCATTAGGCAATCTTACATCCATGCTAGAGTCTTATTCAAAAATAGACTCTTATGCACTATGCTAAAGCCCAATATACATAAAAGTCTCTTACGCATGATAAAGCAAAATAATTAAATACAAGAACTTAAAATGACCCACTACTGAGAGGATAGGACTAGGCCACCAAATGCCAAGCACTTAACTATTATCTTTATCGTTCTAAGCATACTACAAAATAATGGTTTGCCGATAGGACAAAAATTCACTATTCGTATGGATCTTAGTATAATGTCATTAAGCGGAAGCATGATCAATATAACAACTCTGATAATTTATCATGACTAGTCCCATGAGATGTGGGTATATAGCCACTCCAAACCATCGATATTACAACAAAAATGACAAAAAACATCAAAAGTATCTCTATACAAGATTCTTTATTGCCATAAAAAAAAAAATATAAAACCACACAACAAACAATACTATTATACTCTACTTACTTGAACAAAAAATAAAATATCCTCCTTCCATTTATTTTTATGGCATCTGAACAAAAATAAAAATAAAAATAAGAATCTTTAATATTTATGGCATCAAAAATATCCTCCTCCCTCCTTCATCCCTGATCCATCTCTCTCTAATTTTTTTATTTCATTTTCTTTTTTTGGTTGTCTTTTCAGGGTTAAGTATGGTGGAAGGCCGATCTGTTGCTATCAGGCGTCCGATGACCACCACGCACCCTACCGCAGGTTCCCAAGACGCCGATCATTCAGACAGGCGAAGAATTTCGCCGAACGGCGCTGTGTGTGAGCTACACGCGCGGTTCAAAGTGGATGCGTGAAATCCACGTGCTACTGCTAAGTGTGCTCTTTTCTAGGTCTTGGGCCACCAGTTACTTCAGGCCTGACTAGCCGCCATACTTCCAGGGTGGCGCATGGCTCTTACGCGCCATCACAGTCACTTTGTTTGTCTTATTTTCCTCCAAGATTGAAAATGCAGTTCTATGTCTTTCCAAAATATAATTCATTTTTTTTCCATGTATTTTTAATTTCTGTTATGTCTTTTGTTTTAGAAAATAAATACAAAAAATACAGTCTCTTGGACTTTTGTCCATAGAGTGTGTCCTCTACTCCGTCTTAAACATAGTATGGGGTTTGTAAACTCTGTCTTGGACAGAGTTGTGCTGTCTCTCAGACAGTGGTCTGTAGAGATTTGCAGCATGGGCTATACCATCCTAATCACAATTGTGTATTGGAGAGTTATTAATGTTGTAGTTTACTTGTTATATATGTATATTTCATATCAAAGTTGTAATGTCCGTTTATTAATGAATGCAGTATGTTTTATAAAAAAAAAAAAAAAAAAAACACAATTTTCTTTGTCAAACTTTCAGCCAATTTGCTTTTCTAAAATTCTTTTTAAGTCAGTTAATTTTCTTTTCCAGGGCAAAAGGAATATTTCTATTTATAACAAGGAGCCAAAACTGTACGGATCAACTCACAAATGCCATTGAACACACACGCACATGAAAACAGTGAGTTCAAATGCGCATGCAAAGCATACAAATAAAATAAAAGTATACGCTCGATCCCCTATTGATCAGAATAGTAATTATTAATTATAGGTTTATAATCTCTAAACATTGGGTTTGGACAGAAAGTAGACAAGCAAACGAGTGTACGTTCTAAATAAAAACAGACAGAAGATGCCAATTTGTTTGGGTTTATATTAATATAGCACGTACGCATTAATTCAGTTTTAAGGGCATGGCTGTTCAGTTCCTGAAATCTGGGTATTTTATAGAAATAATAAATTAGGACATTGATTTAATAATAATTATAGCAAGAAACATACATGCAACCCAGAAGAAATAATATATATATATATAAGCAATTCTGTGAAAATATACATCGAATGGGTTAATAGAGAAGCACCCTAGCTTATTGTTATTAGAGAAGGATGAGTAATGGCATTGACAATTAGTGAGGATGGATGGGGATGGGGACAGCATGCTTGGAGAAGTGAAGAGGAGGGGGAATGGGGTAGGGAAGGGAAGGGAAGGGAAGGGAGGGCATGAAATAACAATGAAATGGTTTCCTATGAGAACAACAAGTGTGTCGAGTAAGGTACGGTTGATGAGGGTACAAGGTGATAGGGCTGAAACCCACTCATGTTTTATTCAATCATCAATGCACAGTCCTCCTCCTATATACCACCCTCTGTATCTTCTGATCATAATTTTCCATTGCTAGGCTAATTTCCAAGACAAAATTATTCTCCATGCTAGGTTTTCTGTTTTGTTTTTCTAATAGTTATTATATTCTCACTGTGTAGAACACACTATCTACATCATTAAAATAGTAAGATTTGGTTAAGAGCTTCATAGATTGATGGCATATAGCTCGGTTCTCTAAATAGAAAATCTGGGTTCGAAGTCCCAATCCCTTATAAAAAAAATAATAAAATTTGATTTGTAAGGTTCAAATTTTAAAATTTATTTGACAAATCAAATTATAATATGTAAATATTTTACTGGTGTGTTCTATATACCAACTTGATAATATAATTTTTCTTTATTTTTTAAAGATTCTTTGCTGAGCTAGAAGTACTTGCACCATGGCGATGTGATCGATGGAACATAAATTTGAGAATATATATATATATATATATATATATATATATATAAAAGAAAATGGATTAATTATTATATGTTTTCCTTTAGAACCGCCTGATAAATATTTTGATTTACAGTCACACGTGGCTTTGAACTTCGACTCCAACCCTTCTTTAAAGTTTCAGAGTACTAGTCACTGATTATCTCTTTGAAATTTTCTTTTTTTTTAAAAAAAAAAAGATTTCATGAAATTACATATAAAAAGACGAAATGAGCTTGACATTTTTTTTAGTTTTAATATTAAGGTGTTTTGACCACTTTATAAGCATTTCTGTGAGGAGTAATGATTGTTTTTTTTTTCTTTTTTTACTTTTTCCAAAAGGTGAACGGCTACCGAAACTTGTAAATGAGATTCAAGTTGCATTTAAAACCAATTAAGTAATTATATCATTGCAAGTGAAATTGGGTAATATAATGTGCACAAACCAAAACAAAATTAGAAAAATGTTGTAATTTATTCTAAATTTTATCAGTTCAATTATTTCGGTTGATATTGCACATTAAAAACGACTTTTTATTCAAACGATAGACTTATAAAATTACTTAAAATTTATAAATATCTAATACAAGAAAACTACTTATTTGTTATCAGTTATTTCTCGTCAAAATGACTATTTTCTGTTAAAATGAGTCTATTTTTCGTCACAAATATTCATTTTTATCGTAAATAAATCGTTACAAATATTTATTTTTCTTGCAGTGATATCCCAACATTAAAATAACCCATTCAAATGAGGTTTTATGGATTAGCTAGGTTGCCTTATAGGCAAAAGAATAATTGGCACGCAAAAGGGATGTTATCATGAGGAACTCCTTTCTCTTTTGAATAACTTTTTGTTTGTTTTTGTTTTTTTTTTTGCTATGTTTGAAAAGAACATACAATTACTAGAAGGCACATAAAGCTGCCATTTTGTATACTTACTTAGAGGGACAACATACCCATATGCATTTTGAAAATGGGGATTAATTAGTTCGGTAACAACCAATTAGCCTTTTATGGGTTTATCTAAATTGTTTTACAATGATAATAGAAAAGACATCATACCAACCTAAATAAACCCCACAAAATTTTTTTTAAAAAAAAAACCAAACCCTTCAAGTTTATCTCATAATTCTTTCTTGTATTTTTTTTTCTCGAATAAGCGAAAATATAATACGCAATCTCCAATCACATACTATATATCAGTATTGATACTTGAGAAATTCTATTTATAAGTCGTTGTGAATAACATATCTAGTAAAGTACTTATATAATATAATTTGATTTCGAATAGAAATTTTAAAATTTGAATTTTACAAATCAAATCTTACTGTTAAATGATGTTGATGGTATGCTCTACACACCGACTTGAGAATAAAATAATTCTATATACTTTGCATATTCCAATTATGAAAAACTGACAAATAGCATATTGTTCCAATTAGGATTATTAATATGGAAAAAAACAAGTGATGTGCCACAATCTTGATATATAGTCTAGTATTAAACTAAGGTGCACATTACAACTTATTAATAATTTAAAAATAGAATGTGTCGATTTTAATAATTTGTGAGGTAAAGGCCAGGTAGTATGTCAAGGTAGTTAGAACGCCTAGATTGTGTTTTATCTACAAAAAATTTAATTTATTGCGGATATTAATTAGGCTTTGTTTATTTTCGCAGATGAGATAAGATGAATTGAGATGAAATTTAAAATTTGAATAAAATATTGTTCTAATGTATTTTTTTAATATTATTTTTATTTGAAAATTTGAAAATTTTGAATTGTTTATTTTATTTTATGTGAAAATTTAAGAAAATTATAATGATTAGATGAAATGAAATGAGTTGAAAAATTGCGTCAGTTTGTAAATTTATTTTTGTGAAATATTTTTATTGCATTTTTCAATTATTAAGTGGTCCACGCGTGCCAATGGATAGTCACGTGTGGGGAGGTGTATATATAGGCATGAGCAGGAGGCGAGAGAGAGAGAGAAGGCGAGAGAAAGTGGCCAAGCAAAAGGGTCTACTTTGATACTCGTATGGTTCTGTGACACATATATAGGTTAGAAAGCAAAGAGACAGTGTGTAGCAGAGGAGGGAGATTCTTCTTTTTGAGGCGGATTCCAACTTGTACGCAAAAAATAACAAAAAAGAAGAGAGTAAGCAATCAACGAGAGTGAGTGAGAGAGCGAGCGAGCAATGGAACTAGAGAGTGAAACAAGACAATCAAAGTTCAGGAGGATTTGTGTGTTCTGTGGGAGTAGCCAAGGCAAGAAGAGTAGCTATCAGGATGCCGCCATTGAGCTTGGCAAGGAGTTGGTATTCATTGACTCTCTTGTTGCTAAAAAAAGTTTCCTTTGTTTTCTTTGGGTTTGATTATGTTACTTCTGGCGTCTTACACCTGAGTCATTGGGGAATATTGTTTGTTTTTCCTCTCCATCTGGGCTTTGATGGGATTTCATTTCTACTTGTTTTGAATACATGAAATGGCTTTGAAATTGCTGGAACTTCTATATTATTACGTCCGAAACCTCTGTCTTATTTGTGTTTTTACATTAGTTTTAGGGGTACGCTAGCTCCTTATGTTTGTAACTTGGTTCTTGGGCTTTTACATTTTGGAAATTTTGGCTGTCTTCTTTGTTGGGTTTGTCGCTGTCATGATTTATTCGATTGCTCTCAACCTCTTCGCTCCCTCACATATGCTTTATCAGGAAACTCAACAACATTCAAAATATGCGCATTCTAAGAAATGGAAAAGTTTGTGCCATTTTCCATTGCATATGCTTGATACGTTGTTGCTTTCGTTTTCCCAAATTTAGCTCCGTCTCCTTCGTTCAAGTTTTTAGCGTCTGTACCTCTTTCAGTTCCTTTTACGGCTAAAAAGACGAGAGCTAAATGTACTAAGACGGTACTCCTTTGTTGAAGGAGCATGAAGAATCCCTTTCGAGCTTTTAAATAAATTCATCATGAATACATATTTCGAACACGTATGGCCACATAAAAATTTATTACTTGTTTTGTTTTCTTATTTGTCTCTCTTTGCTGATTCGTTTATGTTTTGTCGAAGGTCGCCAGGAATATTGATCTGGTCTATGGAGGAGGTAGCGTAGGTTTAATGGGTTTGGTTTCACAGGCTGTTCATGATGGTGGTCGGCATGTTATTGGGTGAGTCTCTTTTTCTGTTGCTCCTTCCTCACATCTCAAATAGAAACCGGAATTATAGATTGAGAAACAAATAGTGATCTGTTGCTGTTGTTATGCTTGGTTTTGTTCTCCGTTGCAACTGATTTTTTGTCATGTAATTGTCTGTGTGCAGAGTTATTCCTAAGACGCTCATGCCTCGAGAGGTATGCCCGTTACATGAGCCAGAAAAAGCAAACTTTTCTTGGTTTTTTAATGATTTTATTTTTTTTATAGTATTTTTTTAATCCACCATTGCTTGGGTTTGAACTTTGAGAGAGGGGAGCTGGGGAGGGGATTTGGTTTAGACTGATGCTCTGATGCTCATTTCTTTGATCTTAGCTACTTTCTTTAATTTGTTCCTCGCGTATTTTGTCTTGTCTGACCTTTTCTTTTTTCTATTTCCGAAGTTTATGAATGCTTGGTAATGATAAACTCATCCATGATAATACTTCAGCTGTTTGCATTACCTCACCATTGTTTATATATCCATGCCTTTGCTACTGCTCTCTCTGGTTTCTTCTTTTTTACCATATCAACTTTATAGGATCAGCCGGGCAATGAGTATTTTCTTGTGTTTTTTTCTTTGGATTTTTCTGAAATTCGTTTTTTGTTATCACCGTTTATTGAGATATTAAATTACGGGCTAGGGAGTAGCTGGGTTGAAAATCTTGGATTAAGTCCACCATTTCTGCAGCACACATCATTGCTTTACTGCTCAAAAAACCAAATCCATCTCTCTCTCTCTCGCTCTGATCTTTAATTTCTATAACAAATATTTTTTACCTGAGCCTTTTTACCTTTTTGCAGATAACTGGTGAAACAGTAGGGGAATTAAAGACAGTTGCAGATATGCACCAAAGGAAGGCAGAGATGGCTAAGCATTCCGATGCCTTTATTGCCTTACCAGGTTAGTGTAAGTCCTGAAAAGTGATAACTTTACTCTGAGATCTGAAGGCAAAACAAGAAAAGTTAAGGTCTTTCAGGGCTTTGATTTTACTAATTTTAGCATTTAAGATTGAACATACTCAAGTTTTGATTCTTTTGAGAATTTCTGAAGTCTCTTCTCCTTGTTTGATGACTTGATCTCTAAGTTTCAACTTGCACTCAAGCATTTAATTCTGAAATAATTGAAGGAAGGGCTTACAGTCTCTGAGTCCAACCTCAAAACCCATTAGTCATCTGATTTGGCTTACTTTCCCCCCCCCCCCCCCCCCCGCTTTAGCCTTTGTTTCAGGTATTCCCACTCAGTTTGGATTTCGTTGATGATAGAAATAATTAATTTATTTCACAAGAAGATGTAAAATGTCGAGATATTTTCCTATTGTGGGCTGTGGCTGTTGTTAAATGTACAATATGTGGTCTTGGTAAATGCTGTGAAAGGAATTGGATGAAGCCTAAATCATCACAAGTTTCTTGGCTTTTTCTCACAAACCCCAAGACCCATGATGCCTTTCAAACCCTGATCATTGACCCGTCCACATCTTACACTGAAAATTATAGCCTCTGAGGAGCCCTTCTTCTGTGGCTAATATTCTGTTTTCCTCTAATCAGTACCATAGCCTGTGATGTTACTGTGCCAAGTTTTATCTGCCATGTGGGGGAAAGGACAGCTAGACACTCTTTCACTAAATAGTTTCGCCAACTAGCACCTGCACCTAACAGGGAATGATGCTCACCCCTTTAGGACTTTATCATCTTGACTCCCTCCCGAGTTTGAAAATTCATATGGTGAAAATGCATGTAGGGCGTAATGGTAATTTTACCTACCATCCCACCTTCCCACCCCTTTGTTTTCTCTTTTCCCACTACGCGGGACACCTTACCTAAGAGAGAAGGAAAAGAGAAATCTACACCCTCTAACATGATGGTTTGAGCTTTTAGCTAAAAAGGGGAAAAAAAAAAAATAATGGTTTGTGACCCCGTAAGGCCTGCATAGGTTAAGCAGAGGATTTATGCCTCTTTTACTTTTCAAACTTACAAAGGATAGGAGCAGTAAATACCATGTTTAGTAGTTGCAAGGCATAATGCTCCTAAATAATGGATCAGAAAAGAAACCATGTTCATCAAAACAGAGCTAGTAAAAGTAGTCTTTGAAAAGCCTTGGGAATCCTTGCATGAAACTTCAAATGAGCTAGGATGTGAAGTTTGAAAGTTTTTTTAACATGTTTTGAATGGAGGACAACATATTTGTTGATTCTTTTTTTCTCTTTGGGATCAATAAAATGCTATAATTCTTATAGCTAATGAAGTCAGTCTGCTAACTCTCGTTTTCTGTTACGAAATAATTAATTATCTTGCATCCATGAAAAAATTTACCTATCAAAGAAATAATTAATTAGCTTGCATCTTCTTGTACTGAAATTGTTGTGGCCGCCAATAACTTTCAAAGAAATTCTACTTGGGATAATTCGATTGTTCCCCCATGTAAGGAAAGGCCATTTTTTTAGTGTGTTGATTTGGCCTATATCTTTTTATTAGTAGATGTTCATGTGAAGTTCCGTGTAGGTGGTTATGGGACTTTGGAAGAGCTACTTGAAGTGATAACCTGGGCTCAACTTGGAATTCACGATAAACCGGTACATACGTTTCTGCATTTTCTGATTGTTTTGACGAGTTTAACTCCTTTAATCTGTGGGAGTTTTATTGTTAACTTTCTATTACAACTGTTTTAATTTTCCTATGTGCTTATTTATAGGAGTACCAACATATAACTTCCACAATTTGCAGGTGGGATTGCTGAATGTTGATGGATATTATAATTCACTTCTGTCATTTATTGACAAAGCAGTGGAAGAAGGATTTATTAGTCCCAATGCCCGCCAAATAATTGTATCTGCACCAACACCGAAGGAATTGGTGAAGAAATTGGAGGTACATAAGTAAAGGAATCCTCTCTTTTTTCCTAATGTTTTCACTGTTAAATAGTTATGTATCATTTAAGTAGCTTGTTGCTAAAGTGATATGCACTTCGAGCCTGAAAATATTCTGTTCCCTTGCTCAGCATATTGAGGCAAACCAACCATAACATTAACACTACTCAGAAGCTTTCTTTCCTTTGATAAGTTGCTCTACTTTTCATACCTTCCACCTACATTTCCATATTAGGCCTCGTTTGGTTATGCACTTCAAATGAGATAAGATGAGATGTTTTGTTGAAAGTTGAATAAAATATTGTTATAATATAATTTTTTAATGTAATTTTTGTTTTGAGATTTGAAAAAGTTGAATTTTTATTATATTTTGTATGAGAGTTTAGAAAAGTTGTAATGATTATATGAAATGAGATGAGATAGTTTGATTTTGTGTAATCAAACCAACCTAATTTTTCTTAGAATCAATCGTTCTTACGAATGATTATATAAATATATATGTCTTATTGCTTATTGCTTGTCATAGGAATACGTGCCTTGTCATGAAAGAGTTGCTTCAAAGTCGAGTTGGGAGATGGAGCAGCTTGGCTACTCTCAAAGATATCTCTAGGTGATGTAGGGCTTACTGCATTAGAGAGGAGGTGGATGGAATTTTGGAGGTAGAAGCTGAAGATGTGAAGAAGCTCAATCTCTGTTATGGGGAATTTGTTTTTTTGTTTTTTTTTTAATTTTTGTAAATTACTGCAATTGACCACAACATGTGAAGCTTCAGTATTCTTCCTTTTTTCCCCCTTTTGGAACTCTGATTTCCTCCCAAGTAGTTGAGTAGTATAGGCTTTTGCTTTTGATCTTTCCCCTTGAAAATGTTAATTGGTTATCTAATCAATTGATTAATATCCGTTGCTTCTTCTTTCACTCATGTCATAAGCTCCCCACATTAAGCAGTAAACAAAAACAGAGAGCCAATTGTCCTCTGTGAAGAATGGTGTGTGAAAACCGTCATTCCAGAGTCCAAGTTTGTCGGATCCAGAGCCGGAGTTAAAAGATTACATAAAATTTGTTACGTTATTAATTATAAGAAAATTCTGCCCATCATCTCTACACCACACATGAATTTTTTTTTTCTTTACCAAATGTGTGAAAAGGGAAACAACCTCTCTCAAATTCCTTTCAAGAATTACTTTATGCACAAGTCTTTCAAAAGTGATTCTAATTTCTTCATGCTTTACTCAGTTTTCGTTTGATTTGAATTTTATAGTGAGCTTTTTGTTGAACGAAAACTTGCCAAATTAGTGTGTAACTTACATTTTGTAAAAAGTTTTTATATACTTAATAGTTTTCATTTATATTTCCTTTGACATTCTCTCCAAAGGTTTTTTGAGAATAGAAAATCAAATTCCCTACCAATGGCATGTGCATCTCCGAATTAGTCGGGACGCAGTTTTCAGACATTTGGTGTCAATAAAAAAAATCAAATGATCTAATAAATAACAATGGTCATTTGAATAGTTAGAGAAGTGCAAGAGATGGGTATATAAATCATCACAATAAGTGGAGTGGAAATGTTGTTGGAGTAATTAAGAAAATAATAAATTAAAAACTAATAAGATATATGAGAAAAATAGAAAAAAAAAATTGAGGAGGCTCTATGAGAGTAAAAGAAATTTATTAGTTGGTTAAAACATAGTTATAGCTCCATTAACGCATATATTTATAATTTTACTTATAATTTTACGTATAAAACTCATTTTATCAATTTTTTTTAAAGTTAAATTTTAAATTTTATAATTTTCAGTATATCAATTATTGACATGTCGGTACATATTATTTATGTAAGTAAAATTTGTAAGGAAAAATAGCATTTTTCATTTCTTTTTATTTTACACCAATTTTCATTCTGGGCTCTCCTCTGGTTCCATTTTTGACAAAGAGTTGTGCTAGCGAGCTGCCCAGCTTTGACTGCTGGGGTGCCCACTAGCACAAAATTATTTTTTTATCTTTATTTTTTTAATATATTTAAATATTTTTAAAAAATAAAAAAATATATCAATATATTAAAAATTACTTTCTTAATTATTAAATAACAAAAATTAAATACATAAATGATGAAAATGAAAAGCCAAATTCAAGCGATATAGTAACATTTTCCTTTGACAAATTATACATCTCAAACTTCCCCGAACCTTGTCATCAATTAGTACCCATTTGCTGGCATGTTTAAAGCTTTAGAGAAGGCAGACCGGAAAAACCCAACCAAAGACCAATAACGGAAGGGGGCCAAGTGTTGTTAGTTGAAAGAGGGAAGAGAGGGGTCCCTTCCTACTTCGATAAGTGGCCCATATATCTGCAGGAAGATGGGACATTGACATGTGTTGCATTGGCCCACTTGTCACCTATCTACAAATCGATTAGAAATCGTGTGCTACTCATATTTTTCGACAATGGTGCTAACTTTGTTAGGTCCCAATCTGTTCTGGCGTTTTTATGTGGTTTCATTGATTGCACTGTTTGGTAACATCGATGACCAAACCCAGAGGATGTCTTGGTGGTTGAGGTGTCAATTTGTGATTTTTTTTTTTTTTTTGTCAAATCATTTTACACGTGAAGAGTAATGATATGGATACAATACTTTTTATAATATATTTTAGAACTAAATTTCAAAAAAAAGATATTTTATAAAATGATTTTTTTACTATATATTTTATAAAAATATCTTTCATTTTAAAACATAATTATGTAATATATTGTATAAAGTATTTCATGTCTATCATTTTCTTAATGAGAAAGCAATAGCTAAAGCGCTTGTTAACTTCAGTCAAGTCATTAGGCCCTTCAGGGTTTGTCAAATGTTCTAATATGCTTTAAAGATGCCAAGGACTTTGCGTCAAGTGAAGAATAATGCATTAATTACACATAGGTCATAATACATTATTAAAATTTTATTAAGTTCTTGCTCGAATTTGAAAATTTTAAGTAATAAAAAGATAGACGCATGAAGTAGGACATTCATCGTTAATTGAATATATAATTATTTAATTATTGAATATTTCATCTTTTAGCTATTTTTTTGCTTCCCAAATAATCTTCCGCGTGTATGAAGGGCAATAGTCCTAACTAGAAGTCTTTGGAGAAGGAAAGAGTCTCCATTAGAGAGGACGCTCGAGAAGATTCAATGGCATCCATTATTGATGACTCTACAAAATGGTGGAACATTGACAAAATAAGATATCTCTTAAATTCAAATGTGATGGTAGACATTTAGAAAGTTGTGATATACCCTAGTTCAAGTATAGATAAGTGGACTTGGGTGCATGAAAGAAGTGTCAAGCTTAGTGTTAGAAGTTGTTATAGGCTCATCAGAGATCACATGTAGAGTTTTATGGCAAAATCTTCTAATGTTAAGAGACAATAGCTTTTGTGGAAATTACAAGTTCCTAATAAAATTAAAGTCTTTGCATGGCGTGCTTGTAAAGAAGGGCTACCTACCAAAGAGAATTTGATAAAGAAGCAAGTGATTTTAGAGGGGAAATGTAGCTTTTGTTCTCATCCAGTTGAAGATCTAAATCATGCCCTTATTAGATGCAGTCATCTTAGAGAGCTATGGCAACAATATCTCCCTTCTCTGGATGGGAATGCAAGCTTCAAACTCTTTGGTGTAGCTTTACATATTATTGAGGGGAAGGACAAGGAAAAGTTGGTACTGTTCTTTTCTTTAACTTATGGATTCTAGTATAGAAGGAATAAGCTGGAGTTTGAGAAGATCAATTTGAGCCTTGGATTGGTTGTAGGAAAAGCCTTGTCACTTATGGGTAGTCATAAGGAAGTGAAGTTAATACCAAAAGCTTTTCTTAAACAGCATTTAAGCTGGAAACCACCACTAGTGGAGACTCTGAAACTTAATGTAGATGGTGTTATTCTCGGTAATCTACGTAAGGCATGTGGTTATGACAGCAAGCATGATGGAACAGGCAGTGGAAGAGCCTGAGGCTATTGAGTTGTTAGCTATATTTCGAGGTATATAATTGTGTGTTAGCACGGGGATATCAAAGTTAATAGTAGAGAGTGATTGCTTGATGCTAGTTGAAGCCTTTCAGCATAATACCATGGCATATTCCATTCTTGGTGTGTTATTTGGAGAAATCATAAAGATTTCAAAATGTTTTGGTTCATGCTCTTTTATTCATGTTTATAGAGATGTTAATATGGCAATTCACTGCCTTGCCTGTAATGCTTGGAATGTTAAAAACATTGAGATGTGATGGGATTGTATTCCAGACTTTCTTTCTTAAGTCATTTGGTTTGATGAATGTCTGTAATCTTTATCATTAATGATATTGTTTGTTTTCTATAAAAGAAAAAATTGATTAATTAAATATACATAAATATTTTAGAATATGCTTCACACTTAATTAATTATATATTAAAAAAAATATTATAAAATCCATTTTACTTATTGTCTTTCTCCTATTTAATAGCTTCGAGTTCGTATCTTAAATTCAAAAGGTTTTTTCCTAGACATGCCTTAATTCACTTTTTGGACTTGTGAACGGAAGTTACACTCTTAACAGACACATCTCGAGCTCCACACTTCAAAACATCCCTCTCATGATGTCTCGTCATACGTCTAATAAAGATTGACTAAACAACATTTCTGAAAAGAAGCGATAGAGATTGATGAGTTTTGGATAAGAATGTCAAAGAAAGCTAAGAAAGAAGTCTGGAAGCAGACGGCCTTGATGTAATAATTCCAGATTACTTGGCGTACGATTCAACCATTCCCATTAACGTGTACATACATCTTAAGTTAGAAAACTTAAAAAACGTCCCTTCAAATTCTGAATAAATCGAGAGAAAACAGGTTTAGAGTATAAACACGCGAGAGAAATTCTATAGGGAAACAGCAAGTAGCTTTAATGGTGAAGTTCCCAAATGGACATGCACCACCAGCCAGATTTATGAACAAAGAGACTACTTTAAGGGGATTTTTAGATACAAGAACTTCAGAGTTTATTACAAGACTTTGGAGAAAATTATTAAAGATAGGTTTTCTGAGGTTTGTAAAATTGTTTTTTTTTTAAACAAAAATTGAGATAAGATGTGTTGGTAAATGAGAATGGATTGGTGTAAAGATCTTGGACGGAGAGTGCGATACTCTTTGAGAAAGTTTTGATTTCTACACTTATGATTTAACAAATTTATGATTTAACAAACCAATTTACAACACCTTGGTTCTCTTAGTGAGAACCAATGATCGAATCCCTCATTCTTTGTATATAAAAAAAAAATTATAAGTAATGATTTATACAAATCCTTCCCCCGGTTATTTTGTAAAAAAAATGGGCTTCTATTATGAAAAATGTAACAAAAAGTTTCGATTTTTTTTTTTTTTTGTAAAAAAGTTACTTTTTTATGTTAAAAAGTGTAAAAAAAAAAAAAGGTGTGTCAATACAATAACTGACAGTGCAGAAGTGGCAATGACGTTGGTCTCGATGCCGTTGACGGGAACTGGCTGCGAAGCCATGTGGACTCGAGTGTGAGGACTCGAGATGGGGTGGAATGCAGGTGTAAAAATGAAAAATAGAAAAAATGAAAGTACCAAATAATAATTTAGATGACATTGTATTATGTCATGTCAACTTGTGGGATCCTTTTGTGAGATTTCTATGGGGCTTTTAGTAGCCCTCTTTTATAAAAGAGAAAATATACTTACAACCGTGAATTGTGTAATCGCTGCATAATCGTTTTAAAAAAAATGAATAAAATATGGGACCTACATGAAAAAAAAAATTAATTTTTTAATAGTGGACCCCACTCTTTTTCAAAACGATTATGCAATGATTACCCACTTCACAATTGTATGTAGAATTACTCTTTATAAAATAATCTGTCAAACATTCACACCTAAAATCTATACCTAGTGTTACTTCGTGATCGTGGGTTGGGTGTTGGGGGGCAAGCCTATGGACAAATTGCTAATGGAGTTACAGGTATAGGTTGTTGAGGCCGACTCTGGCCCAACCATCTACTTAGCAAACATGTGCTACTCTGAAATCATGGTCCAAGAATAGGTTGTTACCGTCTCATCGCATAATTTTTCATAATTTTCTTTTTAAATATATTTTTTTTTCCATTTTTTAATTTTTTTCATCTAATTATTACAACTTTCTCAAACTTCTAAACAAAAAATAAAAAACAATACAATCTTTTCAAATTCCAAAACGAAAATAATGTTAAAAAGTTATATTCTAATAATATTTTAACTTTATAATATTTTTATTCAACTTTTTCTCTCTCATTTTCTAAAATTAAATAAAACATTTTAATTCAAACTATTTTATTATTATTCACAAAATTCTCATGGCATCTCATTCCCCAAACATCCTCTTATATAGAATTGTTTTTCAATTTTACATTAGTTGGTTCAAACTATAGTTATTGTTTGGTTGAAACTATTGAGATATGGTCAAAAGTCTTTATTATACTATAAATGTCAAATTTATACAATAGTTAGTCTTTTACATAAGATTGTAAAATACATTTGTCATCTCGTTCATATTAAAATAGAGATGCACGTGTATATTCATTAGTTGAAGACAGAGAAAGAATTTCCAGAAACTTATGACAATAGTACACCCATGATTCTAGCTCGAAATTTAAACAAGATTAAGTCCACTCAAGACATAGCAAAAACAGAGGAAGATATCATGCATGATATCCCTCCTCACGAATAGATCAATCTTATTTTAGGAAGATTCTAGTTGTACATACTACATTAGTTGCATAATTGTAGAACATTATATAAATTTAGTTTATCTTGTATGTCTCTCATTCTATAACAATAATATAAAATGAATACAATTGCATCTCTCTATCTCATTCCGTGAGATAGGATTTCTCAAAAGTCTTCATGGTATCAGAACTGATGGGAAGATAAAGAGATTCTTTTTTTTTCCTTGCAGCTACTCAATATGTCTTCTAGTTCTTCCTCTTCCACCAACACCATTCTCACTTATGAATACCCCTACCCTGTGACACAAAATATAGCTAATTTTGTGTTTGTGACTGGTAAGACTCAACCACCACCACAACTGATTGCTAATGGTGACTAGGAGCCCCAGCAAAACACAACATTTTTGCAATGGCGTAAGATAGACCTTTTGGTCAAAGGGTGGCTTACAACTATCGTATCTGAATAAGTCATTGGCATTGTAGTTGGACTTACTACTACTGCTAAAGTATGGCATGCACTGGTGCATGCTTTTGCTCGTGTTTTTTCATATTGGAGTCTTGCTCTCAAGCAAAGACTGACCTCCATCACTCGTGGCTCGGACACTCTCAATGTATATCTAAGACGTTTCAAAACCATTTGTGATGAGTTAGCAGCTATGGGAAGATCATAAAAAATCCTGGTGGCTTTTCAATGGCCTCGGTAAAGACTATGAAGGTTTTACTGCCACCAATGCTCGTCCTCCCATCCCTTCCTATCCTGAAGTTGTCACACTTCTAGAAAGTTACACAGATCAATACAAATTGGATGTACACCATCCTCACCAATGGTTTTTTATGGCCAAAAGGGAACAAAAACAAAAAGAATCAAGGAAACTAAGCCTCGTGGTTCAAAGTCTTCAAACTCTCAACCTCGTGGTTCAGTCTCAAACTCTTCTCAATTTTCCAATCAGTTTGCATCAAAATATGAACCTTTTGTCTACCAAATTTGCAATAAAAGGAATCATGCTGCTATCAAATGCTTTAATCGTTTTAACCACTCTTATACAATTGA
Organism: Juglans cinerea; assembly: GCA_961763995.1. Classification (NCBI taxonomy): domain Eukaryota; kingdom Viridiplantae; phylum Streptophyta; class Magnoliopsida; order Fagales; family Juglandaceae; genus Juglans; species Juglans cinerea. Next base: position 26,442,496 of record CAUIVZ010000009.1, read on the forward strand.
TAGTGTTCCTCAAAGTTTTGCAGCTATAAAATTGGAGGACTCTCAAGAAAAAACATGGCATCTAGACACTGGTGTGACATACCACATGACCAATAATGTAGGTAATCTTCATTCTCTAACACCATATCATGGTTCTGAAGTTGTTATGGTTGGGAATGGGGAAGTCTTGCCTATTACACATATAAGACAAGCCACTGTTGGGACAGGTTCTTCTCAAATCAAGTTAAATGATGTTCTTATGGTACCAGATCTCAAAAAGATATATTATCCATTAGCAAGTTAACTATTGATTTGCCTTTCACAATTGAGTTTGTTGGTTCTGGTTTTGTGGTAATGGGCAGGACCACACAGAGAGTAATTGCAACAGGTAAGAAGTGGAAAGGCCTATATATTTTTTATGATGGTCTACTAGATCCTGCTAACACTATTGAATCTGCTACCTACATCTCAACTCGTTTCCGCAAGACAAATAAGGCCTATTGGCATTTGCGTTTGGGACATTCTAATGCAAAACTCTTAGATTATCTTTGTAATCATCTATTTATTATTTCTCATTCTTAGTCCAAAGTCACTAAAATATGTACTAGTTGTCAAATGGGTAAAGCAACAAAACTCCCTTTTCTGCCTCGTGACAATAATATAAATATTCATTTTTACAATATTCATTGCGATCTTTGGGGCCTGCTCCTGTTCTTTCGAGGGACAAGTTTCGGTTATATGCTATTTTCGTAGATGAATATACTAGTTTCACCTGTTGTTTCCTCTTCGACATAAATCTAAATGGTTTGATAGCTTTGTTCATTTCCACAAATACGTTGAATGCCAATTCGATACTAAGATCTGTGTGCTTCAAACTGATGAAGATGGGGAATTTTCAAGCAATGTTCACACAAACTATTTGTTAAACCATGGTATTCACCACCAATATGCCTGTCCTAAGACACCTGAGCAAAATGGGAAGGCTAAAAGAAGACACCGAAGCATTACTAAGCTGGGTTTATACATGCTATTTCATGCAAATCTACCTCAATGTTTTTGGCTTGATTGTTTTTCCACAGCTATTTTCCTACTTAACATATTGCCTTCTCAAAGTTTGGACATAGACTTACCTTATTTTTTATTACATAAGACATACCCTAACTATAGTGTCCTTCGAATTCTTGGCTCGAGATGCTTCCTATATCTCGATGACTATAGGCAGCACAAACTGGACCCAAAGACTCTCCCTTGTGTCTTCATTGGATACAACACTAAGCATAAAGGCTACAAGTGCCTATATCCCCCACGGGTAAAATATACATCTCAAGACACGTGGTCTTTGATGAATAAGTCCTACCCTACTCCAAACCAGCACTTCCATATGGTTCTACAAGGGTTGAGGGTGATTTTTCCACCTTTGAAAGCACATCTTCACTTCTTACATCATCACTTGCTCCTCCTCCTTTGCTGCCTCTGACTCCCTCAACTTCTCCTGCACGTGAGCCCTCAGATCATTGCTCACAGCAGTCACTCAGCAAGCCTATCACCCAGGCAGCACCTCTCTCAGACCTAGCTCCAGTCTCTACCCCATCACCAGCTTCTCATATCATAATTACCAAGTCACGAGTAGGGATTAGGAAACCAAATCCAGAATATGCAAATCTGCATACCATTTCTTCTAATTCCAACAGTCCCAAAGTCCATTGTCTCAGCTAAAAAACATCTTTGTTGGACACAAGCTATGCAGGAGGAGCTCACTGCCTTTGCTGAAAATCAAACTTGAACTCTTGTACCTTGGCATCCATACATGAATGTGGTAGGCTGTAAGTGGGTCTATAAAGCCAAATTGCAATCTGATGACTCACTAGAAAGGCTTAAGGCTTGCCTCATTGCAAAGGGGTTTACTCAGATAGATGGTGTCAATTTTTCAGAAACTTTATCTCCTATTATTTGACCTGCCAGCATTCGAGTAGTCCTCACCATTGTTGTTGTCAAACGCTTGGAACTTAGACGGCTTGATGTAAAAAATGCTTTCTTTCATGGAAAACTGACTACCCTTGTTTACTTGCAACAACCACCTGGATAGGTCCATCCAGATCATCCCTCTTATGTGTGCAAACTTAATCAAGCTCTGTATGGGCTCAGACAAGCTCCAACATATTGGTTTGATTGACTAAGTGATTTTCTTCTTCAGCTTGGGTTCTACTCCTGCAATACAAATCCTAGCCTCTTTATTTGCCAGTCATCCAAAGGTTTACTTATTTTGCTGCTCTATGTTGACAACATGGTTGTCACTGGAGAAAATCCCACTCAAATCGAATGGCTCATTCAACAGTTGGGTCAACAATTCTCAATCAAAGATCTCGGGCATCTCCATCACTTTCTTTGTATTGAAGTGCATCGACTTGGCCCCAACATGTTTCTTACTCAACAAAGATATGCTCTTGACCTTCTGTCTCGCTTTGATATAGTTGATTGCAAACCAATTGCCACACCAATGCCTTCCAAAGGTTGTCAGTTGAGCTCTTCTACTGAGTTGTTTCCTGATCCAACAATGTATAGAAGCATTGTAGGTGGACTGCAATACATTTCCTTCACAAGGCCTAATCTGTCCTATAGCATCAACTTCGCTTGTCAGTTCCTGCAGCCACCTACTATGGCTCATTTTCAGCTTTTCAAATGCATCTTGAGATACCTTAAAGGTACTGCTCATTTTGGTCTTCATCTCCATGCCAACAACAACCTTGACCACTATAGCTTCTCAGATGCAGACTAGGTAGGGCGACCTCTTACACGTCAATCTACCTCTAGTTTCTATACCTTCCTAGGTGGTAATTGCATCTCTTGGAGTGCCAAGAAATAGAATACGATTGCTAGATCCAGTGCTGAAGCAAAATACCGCTCTATGGTTTCCACAATAGCAGAACTAACTTGGCTCTCCCACCTTTTATGTGACATGGATCTTTTTCCCCCCAATCCACCTTCACTTCATTGTGACAGCCTCAGTGTATTATACATGACTGTAAACCCAATTCTCCGTGCTTGAACAAAGCACATCAAGCTCAACTAAAGCACATCAAGCTCAACTAAAGCACATCGAGCTCAACTATCACTATGTCTATGAAGGAGTGGCACTTGATTCTCTTCAAACACAATTTGTCTCATCACAAAATCAGCTAGCTGGTATTTTTACAAAGCCCCTTTCGAAGACACAATTTCAAGCTCTGCGTATCAAACTTGGCCTTCTGCTTGATCATTGGCCATGTTTGAGGGGGAGTGACAGTAGTACACCCATGATTCTAGCTCGAAATTTAAGCAAGACTACGTCCATTCAAGACATAGCAAAAACAAAGGAGGATATAATGCATGATATCCCTCCTCACAGATAGGTCAGTGTTATTTTATGAAGCTTCTGGTTGTACATACTGCATTAGCTGCATAATTGTAGAAAATTACATAAATTTAGTTTATCTTGTATATCTCTCATTCTGTAACAATACTATAAAATGAGTACAATTGCATCTCTCTATCTCATTCCTTGAGATATGATTTCTCAAAAGTCTTCAACTTCATCTTCTGCTTCCCTATTTCTTCTCTCTTGTGCTATTTTCTCAAACTACTCATATGTTCTTTCCTCAATCTATATAACAAGAAGATCATTTAGTTAAAGAGTCCATATTTTATCATAGTATTAGAGAATACTAACATTGATTAACCAAGATCCAAGATTTTATCATTTCTTCTTCTCAGTTTCTTTATTGGTCGTAAAGGTTCTTATTGGAAACAATGCATACCATGCCTGGCATCGGTCAATGTGGTAGCTCTCAGCACGAAGAACAAAACGATGTTTGTGAATGGAAGTTTGCAAAGGCCACCAGATGATGGTCCTCTTGCATCTATAGGTATAGTCAAGATACAATGTTTCGGTGATTTCTTGGTTGACTAATTATCTTTCACAAGAAATAGCTTCAAGTATACTATATTTGGAGAGATTTACATGAAATATTTGCCCAAAATAAATGGTCTAGGATTTTTGAAGTTAGGATTTTATATACCCTAATTTTCTAAAATCTTGGTCTCTATTTCTAGGTTAGTACCTTTAGGATTTGAATTTAATTTTGTGAATTCAAATGTTTATGTACTTAAAAACTCTACATTTATAAGTTCTAGGACCTTGATTATTGGTTTATATAAACTAAATTTTGATTATAGTTGAAAATATCTTTTTCATGATGATATTAGCACTAAATATAATATTATTGATGAGTCCTCCTCATGTATCAACCACAAAGGGAATTAAAATATTAGTTAATGATGGCATTCTTAAAGACTTTATACTTCTCGGATTTTTATACTTATGTGGAATTTGTAAAGGCGTGAGGACCATATAGTATGCCTTATTTGAATGGTTGGATATATTTTATCTTTGGATTAATTACACTTTACCCCTTCAAACTTTCACTCAATTTACAATATACCTCCAAAACTAATAATTGCATCAAAGTGGACCCTCGAACTTTCAAGACTTCCCAAGCTCCCCCTTCCGTCTACCAGCAACATTCAACATTAAATCTAACATAAATTCACTGCACGTGCTGCTCATGAGCATAACATTCACTACAAAGATGTAATTTTCATCTAATTTATTATCATTGACCATATAAAATATAAAATAATATATGCTATCAATTAATAATAAATCATAAATCATTAAATAATTAAATAATTTTTTTATTAATTTATATATAGTTAATGAATATCAAATAATTTTATTGTGTACATAGATTATTCATATTTACTTGCAACTTAGGTATAAAATAATTTTATATATGTTAATGATTAATGATTTATTATTAATTAATAGCATATATTATTTTATATTTTATATGGTCGATGATAATAAATTAGATGAAAATTATATATTCACAGTGAATTTTTGTTAGATTTAACGCTGCTGGTAGACGGAATGGGAGATTGGGAAGTTTTTAAAGTTCGAGGGTCCACTTTGATGCAATTATTAGTTTCAGAAGTACATTGTGAATTGAGTGAAAGTTCGAGAGGGCAAAGTGTAATTAACCCTTTATCTTTTTATTGATGACTATTCCATGTTTATATATCTCTACCTTTCATTTTATTATGCAATGTATATCTTAAGTAGAGTTCTATCTGAAGTTCTTCCTTGTACGTCATCTGATTTATGAGAAGGATGGAAAGGTCTATAATCCACAACTAAAGAAGTTTGACCAAAAGACAATCTATGGATTTATTGGCTATCCAAATAATACCAAGGGTTTCATATTTTTATTGCCCCTCACATACACCTAGAATTGTAAAACTAGAAATACAAATTTGTTGCATATATTGGAATAAGTAGTAGTAATGATCCTTGAAAAATAGTAAGGGAGGAGGCACAATATTAAGATATTGCATCTATGAATATAAATGAAACAATTGTCAGTTAAGAAAATCAACATGATACCCTTAAAGAACAATCAATTTGAGAGGGGAAGCGCTAGAAGCTAGATGAGTTGAGATTTTTTGTTTTACACCCACTAATAAACACATGGCACGTAGGGGTTTTGGTAAAATGAGGCATAGAATTGCATGCAGAGAATTCCTGCATTAATTTCACCTCTTCCCCAAACCCAACGTCTTTTCTTCTTCCCCCCTCTCTCCCCCTCCTTCAAAGCTCTGAATCGAGCCACCATTCTCTCTCTCCTCTGAAGGCCCAATTCTCGCCCCTATCTCTCTCTCTCTCTCTCAAGTCCGAAACCCACTTTCTCACCCCCTCAGTCAATCTCTGTCAACCGACTGGTTACTTTGTAAGTAAGTTTAATATTTGATGCTTATGGTGTATTTTAGGGGTTAGGTGTATTTGTTGCACTGTAAGTAGTTGATTGGGTGTATTGTAGGGGCTGGGTGGGTGAATTTGTTGCTTGATTTTTCTGGCAAGGGTTGTTTTCTTGTTTGCGTCACCTATGCTTGCATGGAAGGCAGGTCAGACCGAAAAATAAGCCATGATTTATTATATAACAAATTAGGAATTTAGGATCTAACTTGATGATGGCAAAAGGGAGAGGAGAGGAGAGAGAGGTAGGTTCGGGATTTGTCGAGAGAGCTTCGATTGAAAGAGAGAGGAGAGCTGAGAGGGGGAGAAGAGAGAAGAGAGAAAGGGCAAAGGGAGAGAAGAGGGGAGAGCTCAGGGAGAAAAGGAAAGAGAAAAACTAAGACAAAAGTGTACCTACAGTAAGACTCATAAATCCCCCACGTGTTCAAATTCTATTGGAGGTTGTAAAATGCCAAAGAATACCAAGTTCGGTTTGAAGCTTTTCTCATTTGAAAACAATTCCACCTCAAGAGGAACACATCAATGTTTAGTCTACAAACCAACATCTACATAATATGTACGAGACTATTGAGTTAAGAAGATCATCTCATCTCATTTTCACATGTCATGAGAGAAGAAAATTCTAAATTTTGGCACTATCCTATGATAGAAGAAATGGAATATATGTCCAAAAATAAAGTTTGGGAAATTGTCAAGTTATGTAAAAAGAGTTAAAAGTCATTTACAGAAAGACTCAAATAGTAATATCGATAGATGTAAAGCTAGACTTGTAGCTAAATGATTCACACAAATAAAATGTATTGATTACCTTGACATTTTCTGTCCAATTTCTAGAAAGGACTCTTTAGAGCAATCGTGGTATTAGTAGCTTAATTTTGTTTAGAGTTACATTTGTCTGAGAACATTTTTGAATGAGACTCTTGAATAAGAGGTGTACATGAATAAGAGGTGTACATGATACATATAGGTTTAGAAAGTGAGATGAGAATTTTTTATTTTAGATGAAATTTTAAAATATTATTTTTTAATATTATTATTGTTTTAGGATTTGAAAAAGTTGAATTGTTTATTATATTTTATCTGAAAATTTAAAAAAATTGTAATAATGAGATGAGATGAGAATTTAGTGTCTCATCCCACTTGCCAAACATATCTGCAAGTTACAGAATCTCACCATGTTATTACTTCATTTGTTTTTAAGGAGAACGTCGTAGATAATTGCATATACCATAAATTTATTGGAAGTGAATTTATTTCCTTAGTCGTATATGTTTATGATATCTTACTTGCGACTAATGATTTGGGTCAACTGCATCATTCCAAACAATTCTTTTCCAAACCTTTAAAATAAAGAACTTAGGTGATCAGGCCACTATGTCTTAGGCATAGAGTTTCATCGAGAGATGTCTAAAACAATATTAGAGCTTCTCATAAAACCTAGACTGAAAAGATGTTGGAGTGATTCATAATGAATGAATATATATCCTATTTAAGGGTGATAAATTTAGTTTAAGTTAATATCTGAGAAATGCTTTGAAAAATAAAGAAGTGGAAAACATACCTTTGCATCTGTTGTACGTAGTAGGGCTGGGTTGCGGGTCCTTGCAATTCGACCCGTCCGCCTAATCCACCTGTCCTATTCGGGGACCAGCGAGCAACTTTTCTATGCCGAGTGCGGGTGCATGCGAGTGATTAAAAGGCAAAACCCACTCAACTGGATATTCACCCGCCCGCCCCAATATATTTTTTTTTTCAAAAAATACATCATATATAAAAGGCAAAACCTTAATTTTCTCTCTCCTTTCTCAATTTTCTGTCTCCTTCCTCTCATTCTAATACCAACAATTGCTGCCATTCTCCATTTCTCCTCCTCTTATTCTCTTCTTCGTTTTCTCCTCACCTCAGTCTGCTTCTGCTTCTCCACTAATGACCAAGCAGTGGTCGTGGGTCACCGGCAATTTTTCTTCTGCTCCTATTTTTCTCTTCTTTCTTTTTATCCTCCTCTCATTCGTCTTCTTCTTCTCCACCCATGGTGAAGTCGTGATTGACAGTCGGATTGTCATAACATCTATGTAGATTCGTGCAATTTATGCAGGTTATCTAGAATTGGTTGGATATTCATACTCAAATTCTATAGGTTGTCATGACTCTAGAAAGTCTTCTTCAAGGTATGCCTTCATGTTGGTAAGATGTGTCATATCATGGTAGAGTACCAAACAGACAATCATTGTATCGTCTGCTATTGGCGTGGACTTTATAGCATGCTTTGAAGCAACTACACAGGAAAAATAGTTTGTAAAGTTTATCACATGACTTCAAGGTGGATTCGGTATTCAAGCCACTAAATATTTATTGTGATAATTTGGAAATAATTTTCTTTTCTAAGAATAACAAAAGTGGAGGCAAAAGTAGACATATTAACAGAAAGTATCTTACTATCAGAGAGAATTAAGATACAAGAAGTCTCATACAACATATGAGTGCATCATTTATGATTGTCGATCCCATGAAAAAAAGACTCTCGGTAAAGATGTTGTTGCAACATATAGAAAGCATGGGCTTAATTTTATCTTTTATTGTTTTCTTATTATATACCGTACAGGCCAGTACGGTACGAAATTCACAACTATGATCAATACTATCAACTTTATTAAAATTTATTTAAATTTTTTTCGGTTGATTTTAAAAAATAATGATATATAAAAAATACTTTGTGCATGCTTTTAGTGTGAAAAGACTCAACACAAGGTTTTTATCAAGTCTGATGTGAGGTTATGAAAAATTAAAAATCGAAAAAGCCCTTGAGTTCAATTTTCTGAAAAAGCACTTGTCAGTAACTTTAATTACAAAATCACCATGTCATTGGGTTTTCCATACCGGACCGAAATTTACATTACCTGGCAAAATACCGGAAATCAGTCGGTATTGATCGAAACGCACCGAAATGGCAGATATTTAACCCAGTACGAATCATAGACCTTCTCGTGCTGGTTATTGTTTTGGCACGGTAAATTCCGACCACTCCGGCCGGTATGGTACAATATTTAAAACATTGACATGAAGTATTTGCTCCTAATCTAATTCTTTATGACCTTGGACACATAATGACTTATATGAAGTCATTTATTATAAATAAATAAATAAATAAAGGAAAATTCTATGAACCAGACTCTTATCTCGCTTTCATCCCACTATAATGATTATCCATCAACATTTGGCTTTCTTCTTTTAAAAAGTAAATGATGATCCGAAAGTGATAAAAAAATTTTCCCTAAAAGACTTGCATAATACTTAAACACTATAAGTCTATATGCATGCATTACTTGTTCAGTTTTTGTTATCCAGTTAATTTATAAGTGAAGTTAAAAGGTTGTTTATTTTATTTTATGTAAAAATTTAAAAAAATTATAATGATGAGATAAAAATCAAACGAAAATATAAATTGCACTAAAGAGTTGGGACAACGTCAAGGCCGGCTCAATAAATTTTGAGGCCTAAGGCGATAAGTTAAAACAGGGCCGTTTTCTTATATCAAATTAATTAAGTTATATTTAAATATATTTTTATTTAAAGATTATTCTTCTTGCTTTTTTAGATACAAAATTACGAATTAAATTTTTATATTTAAGTTGTTCTAATATCTCCTTCTCAATTGATAATATGACTAGTCCATTTAATCTTTTCTGCGATATTGTTGATCTTAAATAAGATTTTATCAATTTTAATTTTGAAAAATTTCTTTTTGGCAGAAGCAATAGTAATAGGTATTGTCAATAAAATTCTGTAAGCGATACATGCATTTGGAAAAGAATCAAGTCTTTTTATATAATTTAATATATTGATAGGAGTGCTTTCTATTACTGGTAGAATTTCTTTTAAAACTTTTTGTTCAAAAAATAAATCTAAACCATCAATATCATATTTCAAAAAGCTTTCAAGACTAAGACAATTTTTTTGCAAACTACCATCGTCAAGTGATTTGAATTTATTGATATCAAATAGAAAACCAAAAATATTTTCATATATTTGAAATTGTTCAAACCTGTTTTGAATTGAAGAAATTGCTTAATCTATTATAAATAAGAAATAATTAATTCTAAAAGATTCTTCAGCAGATTGTGTTATCTCTTCATTGACATTTTCATCAAACTGTTTTTTTCTATGAATTATTCGTTTTGCTCTAAATACAGGTTCAATTTCCATACTAATTGCAATCTCTTTCGATGAAATCATAGCAAATTTAAATCCATTTTCTCTATAATCTTGAAAAAAAGAAATAAGACCTTTTAACTGATCAATGGCAACATCTATATGCATATCTTTAGATTGCAGACTTTTACTTACAGTATTGACCGCAAATAATATATCATACCATATGGTCATGCCTAATATGAATTCAAAGTTCTCAATTTCATATGCTACTAAACAATTAGCTTCACTTTTTGTTTTAGGATCTTCAGTTATTTTTGCTAGTTGCAATAAAGCTTCTCTTATTTGTGGAGTTTGGAATTTTATTGCTTCGATACTTTCAATTCGGTTTTCCCAATGTGTTTGTGAGAGTGGCTTAAGAGTTAGAATTGACACATTATCTTGTAAAATTTTCCATCTTTTTGTTGATGAAGAAAACAAAGAATAAATACGTTGGACTATTCCAAAAAATGATATAACTTTAGGACAAGAATTAGCCATGTCACATATAATAAGATTAAGATTATGACAACCACATGACGTGTAAAATGCTTTGGGGTTTATATCAAGCAATCTTCTTTGCACCCCTTGCTCTTTTCCTTTCATATTAGACCCATTATCATAACCTTGTCCTCGAACATTATTAATATCAAGTTCAAGACTTTTTATTGCATCTAATAATTCATTGAGAATACATTTTCCACTTGTATCATCTACTTTAATAAATTCTAAAAAATGTTCATCTATTTTTATTGGGCTTGTTGAAATATTAACACATCTTAATATGAGAGACATTTGTTCTTGATGACTTGCATCTGGGGTACAATCAAGTATAATTGGAAAATATTTTACTTCCTTTATTTTTTTAATAATATGGTTTTTAATTTCAGTTGCTGGCAAGTGTATTAATTCATTTTGTATATTATGCCCAAGATAATGATTATGAATTTCACCATCTTGAATACGTCGAATGTGTTCTTGCATTACTGGATCAAACTTAGAAATCATTTCAATTAGACTTAAAAAATTTCCATTATTTTCTTGGTAGATCTTTTCATTTTGTCCTCGAAATGATAAATTATTTTTACCAAGGGTTTTTACTACAGCAACAATTCTCAATAACACTTTTTTCCAATGATATTTTTCTTTGTTAATTTGTTCTTGGACTTTTTTGTCAATTGTTTTATTTCTTAACAATCTCATTTCTAAATCAAGCCAAGCAGTAATGTTAGTAATATGCTCATTGGTTGTTTCATGGCTTTTAAGCTTAACACTAAGATTTTTCCAGTCATCGGTTCCTTCATTAGCTAGTTGGCTTATACTAAGTTTTGAATTAAACAACTTGCAACAAGAGCAGAATACTCTATTCAAGTCTTTTGATACACTAGCCATTTTCTATCATGTTTCTCCCCATTTGATAAGTTTCGTATATAATATGTAGTAGAAAAATGTCTAGAGTTCTCATCCTTAGGAAAGTTTATATCGCTATATCTAATTGGACCATTTTCTACTAATAAATCTCTTAATTTTGTATCAACATATTTCCATTGGGCTGGGTCATAAATATTTGAAGGAATAAAATCATATATGTCCTCAGTATTTTTATTTTCTTCTGTACTTTTCTCAAATTCTCCATCAATAATTGTAGCAATACATGCTTGAGCACTATCCTCAGATCCCTTTTGTTGTATTTCTTGATTTATTTTGTCATCTTGTGGTCCTATTTGGTGTGTTTCTTGATCATCTACAAATGTTTCACCTAAAGTTTCTACTATATTTTATTTATTAGTAGTAACAAATTTATTTAAAGATCCTTTTTGAGATTCAATCAATTTTTCTATTCTTCTTTTTTTTTTTAAGTTTTTCATATCAAGATGCATATTTTCTATTAGACATATTTTCTAGTAGAAAAGAACAATATCCACTATATAAAATCTTACTATGGTTATGAATATTCTAGAAAAAAATAAATATTAATATAAAACAATAGAACTTGATTTAGCAAACGAGATCCACTTTTATATAACAAATGACATTCACTTTTATATAAAACTGTTAATCTGCACAATAAAATAAAATATCTTAATGTTGATATCCAAAATCAACAAATAAATTATAGACTAGAAAAAATAAAAAGAAAAAGAATAAAAGTTTGAAAAATAATTCATAGGTGCCCTGGCCCATGGGCCATGCAAATTGTGAAGCATCGATTAATTGAAGAAGAAAAAAAAAAACAAGGGACATGGTCCCATAGATGTTCTGGAAAATTCTTCCAAACAGTAACGTTAACGTGGATGTTTTATTGCCACATACCTTCATAGACTCATAGTTCACCGCATATATATATATATATATATATATATATATATATATATATAAAACAAACACTCACTTTATATACAAACGTGAAACGGCAGCTTAAGGCTTAGATTAATTAGCGATTCAGCTTCATTTACCTTTCAAAACACAGGCTACACAGCAGAGTTGCTCAACGTTTGACGGTGTGATTGGAGACAATGGAGAGGCTGCCAGTGCATACGAGCAAGATGGGCATGGATGCAAGAGAGAGATTAGAGAATGGAGAGTAAAATACAAAAGGTATGAAATAAGATTTGTTGATTTCAGATATAAAAGCAGAGTTTTTGAGATGTTCCGTTGGATTTTTTTGGATTCGTAGAGGTAGATTGAAACCATTAAATTATAGTCATTATTGTGAGTTTTGGATTTCATAAGGAAAGTTGAATCGTCTGTAATTCAATAGAAATTTATATTTTCTTTTTATAATTATTAGCAATTTTTTTACCGTTGGCTTGTTTATTTTAGACATGAGTTTTTAATTTATTTGTTTAGTATAGATAATTTTTCTTTTAATTTTTTTACTTAGTTGTTTTTTTAATATTTTTTGAGGCCTTCTTTCACTATGGGGCCTTAGGCAACCGCCTAACTCGCCTTATGGGAGAGCCGGCTCTAGACAGCGTAGGTACTTCTTTTTTTAAACAGTAGGTACTTTCTTTTTACTCCTAGTTACGTGTATTCCCTTTAGTACCTCAAGAGTCAAAATCCACAATGGAATAGATCAGATTAATATACGACCTGAAACTGAGCTGATTAATTGGACACTTATTGCTTGACTTAATCGGACCAAAACATATATATAAACAAACGGTTTAGGTTTAGGTTTAGGTTTAGGTTTAGGTAACAATGCTAATTCATCTCACAATAAATTTACATATCCACGTGACTTTCTCATCTGTAACTACTTTTATTAAAAGAACAAAATATAAAAGTAGAAAAAATTGTGGAAAACAACGTAGATATGTAAGTAATTTTTTGTGAGCACGGCCTTTATCATTTTCCATGCGTAATTAGGTCAAATATACAAGAATAAGTTAATTAAGTCCAACTATCCAAGTGTTCAAATGAGATTATAAATATATATATATATATATATATATATACACACACACACATATATATATATATATATATATATATTGCAAATCATTCAAAGAGCACAATTAATAAATACACTTCATCATGCCAAACAAACCCAAATTCTACCAAAAGTAGATAAAGAACATGATGCACTAATTTTTATTCACTACGTTCTTATTAGAGTTTGTTGGTTTTTTTGTATTGTATTGTTGGTTCTGGTTTATAAAATAAGCTTGTTTAGATTGGTTGATTGTTTTTTATTGGTTTAGCTTATTGTATAGGTTTTTTTTATTATTATATTAGTTTTGACGCATGGGATGGTTTTTGTGAATATCTGTAAATTCCAAGTGTCCTGATTGTTACCATTGTATTCCTCCCCCATAAGCAATGGCAATTAATAAAATTGGGGTACCGTCCTCTACTAAGGAAAAAAAAAAAAAACCCATCATATCTATTTAAAAAAATATGAAGTATCTCAATATGTTCTCCTTTCTTTGCAAGATGTTGTAGGGGAATATAATATTTGTCCATCTAACTGTTAAGACAAACATTTCCATCACATTATTCAAGCACTTAACTCAAATCAACAAACTCATCAATCAATTGCTTCATCGATCATTAGCCAAGATTTCAATGTTTCAACACAAACCCATTAAACTTCAGTAAATAGAAAAGCCAAATAAGATTAAAAAATAAAAATAAAAAATCAGATTTTCAATCTCAGAGAAGATGAACTATTTCCTTATGTGTTCTGTATATATACAAGTAACCTAAGCTGTCATAATACAATTGTTCACACTCCCCCTCAAGATGAAGAGTGAGTGTTATTTAAACCCAGCTTGCACAACAAAGTATGAAGATTTTGGGAGTTAAGTGCCTTTGTAAACAAATCATCAAGTTGAAATGGAAGGTGCAAATGACACCCTCTTGAAACTTATCTTTTACAATATAGCATTCTAGTTCAATATGCTTGCTTTTAAATCATGAAATACATGGATTTGCTACTATTTTGATTGCGGCTTGGTTATCACAATAGAGTGATACAGCTTGAAGATGCTCGATCTTGCAGGCTTTGATCAATGACAACAACTTCATACACAACAACAACTGTGGAGCGATATTATAAACTTGAAGAAGATTGAGAAACCGTTTGTTGTTTCTTTGGTTTCAGGGAAATCAAAGATGCACAAGAAAAACAACGTACCAAATTATGGGGATCTTCTTTTGTCGGGGAACTTGTCCAATCATCATCAACAAAGGCTTTTAGCTGAGGAGAATAATGGAGGGAAGAAAAGACCTCGTCTTGGTAAACTTATAATATACTATAACCCTCCTTAAGTTGCTTGTAGATGAGGAGGTCTTGGCTTGCCTAGTCCCCTCGGGGACATCCGATAAAATTGGAACGATACAGAGAAGATTAGCATGGCCCCTGCACAAGGATGATACGCACAAATCGAGAAATGGTCTTGGCTTGCCTATAAATTGTGAAGAATAGGCAGGATCTGGCATGGTCTAGTGGCTATCAAGTAAACTGGTATTCCAACTACGAAATTACTTTTCAATCAGGAGTGGGATTTGTAATCACATATCCATCTTCCTTTGACAATTTCAAGTTATGATCCATTAGAGTGATCTTTGCAGATTTACAACCAATAAAACCACTATTTGCTAGTATTTCCAAGGCTTATTTACGTTGGCAAACATAAACCCCTTTGGTAGACCTTTCCACTTCAATTCCAAGGAAGAACTTTAAGAGTCCAAGATTAAAATATAATTGAATCCCTCTTGTTGAGTTAATCATTTAACAACCAATCTAGCCTTGTATCTTTTAATGGATCTGTTGATGTCATATTTAGCGGGTCTGGGCAACTTCGCACCCCCAGTGCAGCGATGTGAATGATTTGGAGCCCCTGGCAGTGTTTCGGTGCGGCTTTACGATGGCAATTCGTACGTCGATGGCAGTGAATGGAAAATAAATGATGTGAAAGTAAAAAGAGACAACACAAGATTTACGTAGTTCGGCAATATGCCTACGTCCACGGGGTTTGGGGAGGGAAGTCTTCAATATAATATATATTTGTTTACAATCACTCATGAATCCTCATATCTCACTGTGTAGAGAAGGTTGGAACTCTTCTTGTTGAGGGCGATGTCTTCCTTGAGAGGTTGCTTGAAGAAGAAGATCTGATTAAGGGAGCGCTCGGTCCCTTTCAGAAGTAGAAGTCGTTCATTAGTCTATATATTTTCATCTAGTTGTATACTTTATATATGTACCTATTTGTTGCATGTGTCAGCTTCCTTTCTTGGCCTACTTTCTTTATGGCATGCTCTGAAGCTCCCTGCCATGATATGGTTGGTCCCATTGGCGTGTATGACTTGCTCTCCTTGATCATTTCTTATCTCCCTCTGACATTCACAGCCCCTATATCCCTCTTGTCCCATCTTTTGTCCCTAATGGTATCTTGATGGGCTGGGCCCAATTTATGGGCTAGTGTACTTTTTCCCCTCCACAGGATCTATCCAAATTGTAGTTAATCTTGTATACCCATTTGTATCCCATATGATGATTTCTACACCACAACATATATGACTTTTTGCTGCGACATAATTCTGAACACAAAAGGCTAATTTTGTCATGTTCTTGTAGTTTCATTTTTAGCAAACAACTCACTAAAAGTTACTTTTTGCAGCAAAACCCTATCATCGCAAATAATGATGACGGAAAAAAATAATTTCGGCACATTTTTACTCTTTTGCGGCAACATTAAATTGCCGCAAAAGTTCAAAATTGAAAACAAAAACCTCTAAAGCGATGCGTTTTCTGTTCCCCCCTTTGATTCCCCCTTTATTTCTTCAATAATTCTATACACAGTCATCTCGCGTAGACGCTGTGCAGTCGGCTAACGTGGCATCATGCCACGTCAGCTGATAAATTAAAAACAAAAATGAAACGAAACAAAAATGAATACGGAAAGAAAAGTGGCAGATTGAAATCGAAAACCATTCCCGCTTCAAGCTGCTTCAACTTTGCGTGCGAGACGAGACCAAAATCCCATGTGAAGGTGCGCGAGGGCCTCGTCGGTCCAACCAACTCCCACGGGCTTCTTCATCGCGTGAAACCTAGAAGATTGGGGTGGGCATCTTTGTTGGGTGGGTCAGCGCAAGGTGTTGGTGTGGGTCAAGCCCGGGCGTCTTTGGGGCCAACTTGGGGGTTTGGTTTGGGTCGGCTTTGTGGGCCAATACCTATGGTCAGCTTCGTGGGCCAACATTTTAGGTCAACTTCATGGGTCAATTTCGTGGGTCATCCCGTCGCCACCAATACGTACGCTTATTTGGGCTTCAATCTACAACTTTTCTCACTGATAAACAATCGTGATTTAGCTTTTTTTTCCCTTCCACAACATGTTGTGATTTAGTTATTGTTCACAAGATTTTTGCATTGCATAGAGTTAGATATGTAGAAATTTCTTGGCAAAAAATACATTGCTAGAAATTTCTTGGCTAAAAATACTAATTTTCTGGTTAAACAATCGTGATTTAGTTTTTTTTTTCTCTTCCACAACATGTTGTGATTTAGTTATTGTTAACAAGATTTTTGCATTGCATAGAGTTAGATATGTAGAAATATTTCTTGGCTGAAAATACATTGCTAGAAATTTCTTGGCTGGAAATAATAATTTTCTGGTTAAATATTGTGGTTTAATTATTGTGGTTTAGTTGTTATTAAATATAGGCTAGATATTTGATTTAGTCATCGCTATTGATGGGTTTGGTACATGTCTGGCATGTGTAAATATGATTTGATGTTAATCAAATTTTGATAAGTTTTTTTTTTCTTGGAAGGAGTATGTACAATATTAGTCTTCGCTCTTGGTCGATTGAATTAATTTTCCTGAAAACTTATCATGTAGACTGATCTTGGATATTGAACAACTTGTATAGGGCATGGGAAAAGGGGAAGAACACCCATCTCCGCTAACACCATCTAGCTCAAATCCCCAAAACTTAGTATGTTATTTCATAATTAAAAAATTTATTGCAACTCAATGTTTAGCATCCTAATTATTATTATTATTATTTTGATGTTAGGAAATCTCTCAAACTGGTCTACTAAACTATCCAAATTACATGCACGGTTACTTTGGGCCAGTGCCTGCATGGTCACCAGCTTTCCTGCCATATCGAGATGGCAACAAAAATCCAAACAACATTCAGGTGGTTTTTCAACTTCGTTCTTCTCTTTTAGTTATTAGTTAATTGTTTTTTAAACAGTTTAAATGTTTTCATTTTTTTTGTTTTAAGCAGCACGTTAGTTACCCATTTCAATATGGGATGGGACCTCCGAAGCCATTTATCTCTACAAGCTCCGCAACAAGCACAAGAGTTGGTCAAGAAGATAGACCCGATTGTCTGGAAACTGAAGCACCATGTACTTCTGCTAGAGTTGATGAAGAAATTCAGTTGGATAGACCAGATGAACGGGAAACTAACGATGGCACTACCGGTACACCACAGGTAGTGCCATCGTCGCATGGTGATGATAACATTTAAGAGCCTAAGTCGGGGATGGAGTTCAATTCGTTTGAAGATTTATTGAGCTATTATAAGCATTATGCTAAAAAATACGGGTTTGGGGTATGACACAAAGGAGTGAGAGGTCGGAAGATCAAAATGTCAGATATATTACCCTTGGTTGTGCACGGGGAGGGAAGACCCGGAATAGGAGTTCCAATGTCACCAACCCACGTTCGATGGGAAAGACGGACTGTAAGGCACGTATTAATGCCTTAAGAGTTGAGGGAAAGATGTGGTTGACAACAGTCCATAATACACATATCACGGCCTCAGTCCATAGAAATCCCGCTTCTTTCGATGTAACAGAGAAGTGAGTGAGACCGTTAAAAGAGTCCTAGACACAAACGAGTTAGCTGGCATTCGACTGAATAAGAGTTATGGATCTCTTGTCGTTGGCGCAGGTGGCTTCGAGAACCTCCCATTTTTGGAAAAGGACTGTCGTAATTATATCGACAAAGCGTGACATCTACGACTTGGTGCAGGTGGTGCTGGAGCACTTCGAGATTATTTTATGATGATTCAGTACAAGAATAACGGGTTTTTTGCGCTGATGGATTTAGACGATGACGGGAGATTAAAAAATATTTTTTTTACAGATCTACGTAGTCGGGTAGCCTTCCAGTATTTTGGTGATGTGGTCACAATCGACACCACATACCTGACGAATAGGTATGTGATGCCCTTTGCACCATTTGTTGATGTAAACCACCACGGGCAGTCGATTCTTTTGGGAGCTGGGTTGATTTCCAGTGAGGACATGGAGACCCTTACATGGCTATTCCAAACCTAGTTGCAGTGTATAAACGGTATAGCTCCAAAGGCTATTATTACTTATCAAAACAGAGCAATGAAAAATGCAATTGCTATTGTCTTTCCTGAAACTAGACATAGATTATGCTTGTGGCATATACTGAAAAAAGTCCCTGAGAAGCTTGGGTCATATGCTGCCTATAGAAGTGGGCTGAAAACTCAACTGATGAAATGTGTGTATGACATACAAACAATTGAGGAGTTTGAGAAATGTTGGGCCGGGTTTATTAACACATACGACTTATATGAGAATGTGTGGTTGAAAAGTTTATATGTGGAGTGTGAGCATTGGGTACAGGTATTCCTAAGAGAGCACTTTTGGGGTGGAATGAGTACAACCCAGCGCAGCGAGAGTATGAATGCTTGTTTTGACGGTTGTGTACATTCAAAGACAAACTTGAAGGAGTTTGTCGACCAGTTTGACAGTGTACTGAGGAAGAAAATTAAGAATGAAAATCATGCAGAATTCCAGTCATTTAGCCAAACCATTTCCTGCGTATCTAGATCTCCAATTGAAAAGAAATTTCAAGAGTTGTACACTAACGCTAAATTTAGGGAAGTTCAGTAGCAAGTAATAGGAGTGCTCGATTTGGATCAATCTCTACTTTCATCGGATAGTGTAATGAAGAATTATTTGGTAGAAGATGAAATTCGTATTGAGGATTTCAATAAACTGGTTACATATTCAGTGGACTTTAATGAGGAAGACTGCAATGCTAAGTGTTTGTGTGGGTTATTTCAGATGAGGGGGATATTGTGTAAGAATATTTTGGTCGTCTTTAAATCTAACGGTATAAAATCATTACCAGAACGGTACATTCTAGACCGATGGAGAAAAGACATCAAGAGGAGATGCACATTAATCTGCAGTAGCCATGACCCTCAGAGGCCAAATGGTAATAGATATTCAATTCTGCTAAATATGTGTTATGGGATGATAACTTATGCGGCGGATTCTAATGAGCATTTTGAAGATGCAAAGAAGAGGATACATGAGATGACTGAATGTTATCGCGAGTAGACACGCAACTTATCTTTGACCCAAACAGGTTCATACTGGACGAATTTTAAAGTCTATTAAAATGGTTTACTTCTTTAATAACTACTTAATTTATATAATTATATGATGTCTTATTTAACAGTTCTTTACCCATAACAGGTTCAAATGCTGGTTTTATGACAATGGACACAACAAATGTTGGTAGTTCACAACAAGTCAAGAATCCACTTATTGTCAAAGGGAAAGGAAGATCCCCATCTTTGAGGAGGGCATCCAGGATGGAGACAGAATTGCTGAAGGTTAAAGCCAAAAAGAAGAAAGCACAAGTCAGAGGGAAACTCAAATAGGTGCATGTTTTAACATTCTGAGGATTAAAAATAAACATGTTCATGTGTGTTATTTATAATGTAAACTTAGAAGAAAGAGGTGCATGTTTTAACATTGGGAGTTGTTTTAATATTGGGAGCATTTTTACTTGTTACTTTATTATATGATGTCTTAGCGAGATGAAACAAATACACCAGACGGAGATACACAAGCCATGGGCACGAGCATGAATTTATTTGGGCCATCAGAAGTAGATATCACAAATTATGTTCTAGACAGTAGACAGTAGTGGAACTCAGCACCGAGAAACATTGATTGGTAGCCAAGAAAGTGTAACATTTGTAAACTTTGCACAATTTAATTATAATATTTACATGGATTAATATTTGCATATTAATCCTAGTATATTTGTTTGGGTTGGATGGTGCACAACCGGACCTCCTCCTTCACAACCGGTGCAAAAAGGATGAAGACTCCCATTTTTGCGAGCTTCGCAAATGATTATGCATTGTAATTATTTTTGTAAGAAGAAAGCTTAGTGGTTATAGTTTTTGCAATTAATATTTGTGGGAAGTAAGCTTGGCAAGTTTTAAGGTTTTGTAATTATTTTTGTAAGAAGAAAGTTTGGTAGTTATAGTTTTTGTAATTATTTTTGTGGGAAGAAGAAATCTTGGTGGTGATAGGTATTTATAAGAAGAAGTATTTCCAATTAATTTTGGAAGAAGAAAGATTTAGTATTGAGCAGTCAACTAAACAAACATCTAGATTTTGTATATACTCTGGTACTCTAAATTCTGCTCCAGCAAGGCTAAAGTTCCAAAAATGGAAAGTTTTGATAACGTTTGAAGTTCTATGTTGTCCCTTTCTTTTTCACAGAAATCAAGTGGGAATCATGTAGATGAAGATTTTGTGACGTACATAGGGAAGTGGAGGGAGGCTGGGGCTTCTCTTTTTGGAGGGTGCTGCAAGACTACTCCTAAAACCATTAGAGTCATATCCAGGGCGCTGTCTCTAATAAACATTAATGTTCTATGAAGTTCTGATGCAAACGGGAACCAATATTCCCACAGGAAAAAGTAGCGCAAAATATGAGAACATGATTTTTACTTAGACCTCAGACTTGTGTTGAGTGCATTACATTCGAGGCTGAGATGTATTGACAATATGTAGCTTGGAAGTTTTGTATTTATTTTTCTATCCAACTTGTTATATCCTTGTCTCATGAGACTCAGTATCACAATGCTTTTAGCGGAATTCCAGTGCATTACAATTCTTTCCTCAACTTTGTTCACATTCAGCGCTCATCTTAACAGATTACAACTTTATTCTTCTGTGAACATAATAAACGGCCACGTGCCCTTCACAATACGGGCAAAGTAAAACAGAACAGATCCAAAAGTTCAAGTCTACTTTTCCTGGTTCCCATAAGTGACATGAATCTACATTGGTAGTCAAGTCAAACAAATAACCTGTGCAACAATTAAAGATCAACTACAAAACTTTGATCATTTCTCATGAAAGTTGGTTCTACATACATTTTATTTATAGTCATATGCTATCTATTTTGTTTACATAAACCACTACCCATTCAGACTAAACTACAAATTAGTTCTCTACATAACTTATAACACTTAATTATACAAATCTAATAACTAAATAACTTATAACATTTACAACTACAAATTCAGACTAAGATGTAACATAAATCACTACCATTTCACTAAGTAACAACAAAGGAGAACCACAAAACCCCAATAAACCCGGGAAAGCGTGTGTGAACGTCTTAGGACAACTTCTCTCTCAAGAAGCACCAACTCTCTCTTCTCGATCTCATCCACTCTCTTACGGAACTCAATCTCCATCTTTTTGATATCGCTGAGTCTCTTCTCGAGCTCCTTCTCCTTTTTAAACAGTTCATTTTGTCTTTCTTCTACATCCGGCTCTATGTATTGATTATAAGTAATAGCCCAGTTGAAATACTTGCAGTTTGGTAATCCCTCATAAAAAATGTTAGATGAACGGCACCAATCAAAATATTAAAGATGTTACATTACAAGTTATGTATTTACTCACTGTGTTGTACTTTGGACACCCAAAGAAGGGGCGTCCAGGATTTCTTTTAGTATTTGAATATCTCAATGTAGCTTCAACCCCACAAAAACATAATGGTTTACCCAAAGTACATTTGGTAAAGGATGAAGTAGACAATGATGACAACGACATTCTAACATGAACCATAATCACAGTGGAAAGGCACACATATCAAAAGCATAAAATTATTCATTTGAGAGTAGCAAAACTGAGAGGGGTACACTGCTTTTAAGCATCGTGGCAGGCAAAACTGAGAGGGGTACACCAAATAAAATAATGCATAATATAAGTCAGCTGCACTTTTTACAAAATTCAAAAGTAAAACTCCAAAGCAAAAGAGTTGAAAAGTAAAACAACAGCAACTTTGCAAGAAAATAATGCATAATACATCTGTAATCATAAACATACTGACATAGATTCATCTGTAATCATTTTAATAGTGATTGGCTCTCACAAAAACTTAGAAGAACCAAAAATTAAAATAGAAACAAAATAATTTTTGGCTGTTGTGACAAATCAAATTAATTTCATCATCAGTCTTATCATGAATAAATGAAAAGGAAAGAAAAAACTGTATACGTTAAGACAAACTTGTAACATATCAGATAAGGCACATCCAAGAAGTGAGTGCAATAATGTAATGCTTGCTTCACTTCTAGAGCTTACAATTGTTGACACGAATTGTGAATTTGGCACGAACCCAATACAAAATTAATAGATTTATGTTAAAGGGTTTGACCTGTTTAGTTAAATGGGTTGGGTTATGGTTGTCAATGTTACAATCCAAACTCAATTCTTGAAGAGAAATAACCCTAGCATGTGACATATACAACTGCCATTTTTTTCCCATAAATACATCTCTACATACGGCAAACTTGTAACAAATAATCAACCAACCAACAGCACCAAACAATCCATTTTTTTTTTCACAAATACAAGTTTACTCTACATCATCAAGCAAACTTGTAACAAAATAATCAACCAACCAACGGCACCAAAGAATCCATTTTTTTTCACAAATACAGGTCTACTCTACATCATCAAGCAAAGTTATAAAAAAATAATCAACTAATGGCACCAAACAATCCATTTTTTTTTTCACAAATACAGGTTTACTCTACATCATCAGGCAAACTTGTACAAAAATAATCGACCAACGGCACCAAACAATCCAATTTTTTTTTTCACAAATACAGGTCTACTCTATATCATCAGGCAAAGTTGTAAAAAAATAATCAACCAACAGCACCAAACAATCCATTTTTTACCGTCTTCTAGGACAGAACATGAGTGACTGATTGGCTGCTTCCTTGATCACCGTCTTCTAGGATTAGGATTTCGGGATGAAGGGAAATGGGCTGGGTTAGGGTTAGGATTTTGAGATGAAGGGAAAGGGGCTTTCTGGTTAGGGTTAGGGTTAGGGTTTTGGGATGAAGGGAAATGGGCTTTCTAGTTAGGGTTAGGGTTAGGGTTTTGGGATGAAGGAAAACGCAGAGAGGGGGGAAATGGAAGGGAAGTTGTCTTCGAGGGAGAGAAAGTTAGAAAGGGAGGGAAATGGAAGGGAGGTCGTCTTCGAGGGAGAACACACAGAGGATGGAGAATACGAATATAGAGAGGAAGGATTTAGAGGTCGTCTTCGAGGGAGAAATCGAATGAGGTAGGATAGATCTCATCCCATCCGAAACGGTGCGTTCTCATCATTTTTATTGATATGGCGCGTTTTAGTTTTTATGCCACATTAGCCCCGTTTGCGCCGTGACTGCACGAGGCGACTGCAGCTAGCATTTTTGTTATTTCTTCTCCCCCCAACCGATACCTTATTTCTATCCTCTAAGTGTTCTCCTGCCCCTCCCCACGTCGACTGCCCACTGACGCACCATCGCCGTCTCACTTAGCCAGTGAGTCTCTCCTTCCTCTATCTTTATCTTCTCTCGTTGTGCCTATCTCTCTCTCCCCCTCTATAAGTTGCACTCGGCCTCACTCTCTCTCCCCCTCCGTGATTAGGCTACCCCTTCGTGGCTCTGCCACAACTCAAGGTATTCCGCCACCAACTCCGCTCGATCTCCAATTCAATAAGCTCTCACCTCTCTCTTTTCCCTCTATCCGTCTGTTTCTCTCACAAATTTCTCTCTTTCGCATATCAACATATTTTTAGATCTTAACTATTCTTGTTCTCTGATTAAGATATCAACATATTTGTTTTTATAAGGCTCGGTATCTCTCTCGCTCACTCTCTCCACAGGTTGGATCATGGAGTATTTTGCTACAAGGTTCGGTGAACACTGATTGAAGATAAGGAACAATGCAGCAATGCCTCCATGTACACCATTTTTGCATTCGTCTTTTTTTTATCTGATTTGGTGCGTTGATTTTATGAAGTGCTAGGGTTAGGATTTGTATGGTTGTTGTTGGATTTGAGATTTTAGAAATTTATTTCAGAAACTTCCTTTATGTGTTACTTTGACGTGTTTCTATCATGAAGGGTGGCACTGTGAGTTTTCTGTTTCTCTCTTTCTCAATATCAAGTTATGTCCCTATTTTGATTTTGTGTTTTTATTGTGATTTTTTGTTTATCAATTGTGGATGATTTCGATTAATCTATTATGGCCCATTTCTTATGGTTTGATTTTCTAGTCTCAGGATTTTGTGCATCATTGTCAAAGGAGGTGTGACAGTTTTTTCTTAATGTAAAATACGCATGGATGACGGAAGGGTGTACCTGGGTCATGGGTGGTTGTTGTGGCTTGATTGGAAGTAGAGTGGTTCTAGCTGGCAGACCAGAACCATACGCCATGCCATTTATGTTTATCTGGGTAGAGTATATTATCTGGCACAATTTCTTTTCTCTGTGCTTCTTATATATATATATATATATATATATATTGAGTTCCATTTTATTTTCTATTTAGGGCTACACTGAATTTTCAAAGAACTTGGGAAAGTGTGAACAGGTCTGCAAAAGTTTGAAGATTGTTTTGTAGAAAAATTCTAGACATAAGCCCCACACCCTGTACACCCACTTAAAAACATGTTATTTTACCTTTTTATCCACCTACTGAAAATGATTCCATACATGTTTGTAAGTAAAATAGGATAAAAAGGTAAAATGCTATGTTTTTAAATGGATGTGTAGGATGTGGAGCTTATGGGTAGCACTGTTCTTGTTTTGTATATTTATTTTTATTACAAAAGTGTGCTAGTTTAAATTACCTAATGTTGTTTGTTTTTCTTATATATAGTGTTCATTTAATTCTGGAAGCATCACTTGTTTTTATTTTCTTCTCAGTACTTTTTGGAGCTGATGAAAGTGCATCAAGTTGAGTCAAAATTATGAGTATTCTCTTTCAAGATTCAATTCAGCTCTTAGGCTTGATGGTAACCGTAATGTGAATTTTAAACTATATATTGTTGTGGTGAATTGTGATTTGTATACTATTGAGGTTATTTGTGATTTGTGAATTGTGTACTGTTGAAGTGATTTGTAAACTGTGAACTGAAGTGATGGGATAATTGTGTGGTTGTCAATGTGGCTGAGAGCATCACGAAGTGTTGGGATTGTTTGATTTTGGGGACACTACACAGTAGATCCCCATTTTTGGGCCCTACAGTAGATCCTCATATTTGCGCTCTATTATAGATCCCTTTTCGAGTTGAATATTTTTTTTCCTTTGTTGTATCGTTCACCCTCTTGCATTCACTCTTGCTTGCGCCTTACTCTATTCCCGAGTCTCCTTCTCGTCCATCGACAGCAACCCCTCTGATTGTCTTCTTTGGTAAGTTTCTCCACTTGTCTGAGATGCACGCTCGCACACACTCTCTCTCTCTCTCTCTCTCTATATATATATATATATATATATATGCCTCAGAAGTCCTTTTGAACCATTCTTGCTCTCACTCTCACATAGAACAGGTTCCTAGAGTGGCTTCACCGAATTTAATCGACCATTTTACTTTTTCGTTGATGAAATCTCTTGAGCCCAATTTTGGGTCTCTGTTTGTGCTTGTCTTGGGTTTGTATGAGATTTTCTTTGTAATTTGGTTGACTTGTGATAGATTCGGTTTGCTTTTATTCTCGATAGTTGCGAATCATTCATGCCCTTATATGATCACACCTAATGTACTTATGACGTTGACGAGTACCACCACGAGTAATGTTAATCCTCCATCTTCATTGAAAATTATCTCCAACTTATCATCAGAATCTAGGTAAGGAAGCAATTTGCAAAAGAAAGAATGAACCATAGAAAGAGCCAATTGAACAATGAGGCCGGAATGAAATTTTTCTCTTGATTTCAAATGAAACTTAGGTTGACGTTGATGTCAATGAAAGAATAAGTACTCTTATTTATACACCAAAATATTTTGAGAATATGACCGTTAGGTAAAGGAAAAAAAATTATTACCATTGAAAAGTTAACCATTAAACAAGGATAAAATACCTTACGATAGCACAAAGTTCTAAAATATGACAGTTGGACTTGTTCATAAATTTTACCAATGAGATGATCTTGATTTTCGGTAAAATCTTATCAATTCGGAAACGTGAATTTTAAAAGAAGTCTTATTAGGAACTGATAATTTTGGAAAATATTATCATTTCTGATAAAGAAATAATTAAATTTTTTCTTAAAAATATTCGCTAGATATCAATAGTTCAAAACACAAGAAAGAAGACAAAACAACTAAATAGTTAAGAATGTAAAAATAAATGAGTTAAAAAATAATAGAGAAAGAATAAATAAATATTATTTTAATATAATAGAGAAATAATAGATCAGAGTTGTATGTAAGAGGTTTTGAAAAGATTAGTAGTTAAAATAGAGAAATATGATTTTTAAGTAAAATTTGATAAAATTGTTGTTCGCCCAAAGTGAATGCTCTAAAATCTCATAAAGTTTGACAATTTTAACTATATTTTAATCCATCCATAACTTTGATCAGCCGGATCAAAATGCTCTAATTAAGAGTATTAGTAGTAGAGCAATGCTACCCATAAGTCCCACACCCTACACATTTATTTAAAGACACGTCATTTTACCTTTTTATCATATTTTATTTACAAATATGTCTGGAATCATTTTCATTACGTGGATAAAAAGGTAAAATGACATATTTTTAAGTGGGTGTACAGGGATGTAGGGCTTATGTTTAGAATTTTTCTTAGTAGTGAAGTGGCTACAATTTAGTTAGAGAATCCTTTTTTTCACTTTAGCTAGCCACTTTTTATTGAATTAAAATAACAAACTCTCTAAATCTATATTTATTCCATTAAAATATCTATTTCCATTTTCATTTATACTTTTTTAATTCTCATGGTAATAGGAATATTTATTCCTTATTAAAAGATCGCATATTAAACACAACATTTTGCTATGAATATAATTTCCTAACGTTCATATTATTCCAATGGACATAATTTTTTAATGGACATATCTTTCCAACGGTCACACTCTTCGAACGGTTTTCTTCTTCCAACGGATATATTCTTTTAACTACTATATTTCTCCAACGGTTATATTCTTTCACTACAAATTAGTACATTTTTTCAAAAAATTTATTCACTTCAACACAAATTTCTTTGTAAAATCATTTTTTTCATTTTCTCCCAATGGATTGTTCACTTTTTCAGAAAATGGTACTTCTCGATTCAGATTCTGACAAAAACTTTGAGATAGCGAGACAACTTGTTATGGAAGAAAAAGGATAAAGCTTACGTAGTTGTTCTAAAAAATCACGCAGATTCATCAGACGTGATTGATTGCAAGCCCACCAAAATCTTTTTCGCGACTATCTTGCTGATCCACCAATCTATCCTCATAAATATTTTTGAATGAATCATTCTTTTTTTCTTCGTATGCAAGCTACGATAGAAGCCCATGAACTTTATTTTTTTCAAAGAATATATGGTTCTAGAAGGCTTGGTTTTTCTTCCCTTTAAAAGATTACAGATGCTCTTGAAGATTAGGGAGACTACTGCATTAAAAAGTCTAAATTGTTTTGTAAAAGCAGTTGTTTCAATTTTTTTTTAAGAGTACTTAACGAAACCCAACAATGATAATATTACTAGATTGCTCGCAGTTGGTGAGAAACATAGTTTTTCAAGTATGTTAGGAAGCATCGATTTTATGCACTAAAAGTGTAAAAGCTGCCCAATTGCCTAGTATGGTATGTACTTTGATCATGTGCACGAACCAACAATTATTTTAGAAGCATTGGCTTCTTAGGATCTATGAACTTGGCAGGATTTTTTGGATTACTTGGATCTTATAATGACATAAATGTGCTTGATAAATTGTTTACATTTTTTGACCTTGCTCAAGGACATACTCCGGCTGTCAATTACACAATTAATGGTCTTAACTATGCAATGGGATGCTATCTTGCTGATGGCATATATCTACAATAGGAAACATTTGTTAAAACCATCTTAGATCCCAAGAAAACAAGAAAAAAAAATACTTTGTTGCAGTCCAAGAGTCAACGATGAAGGATGTAGAGCGTGCTTTTAGTGTGCTTCAAGTACGATTGCATAGCTCGTGGGTCTGCACGATTTTTTTCACATTGAAATGCCTAACGATATTATGATGACATGCATAATTTTACATAATATGATCATTGAACATGAACGAGCTGACAATGGATCTGAGAACTTTGAATATTAACAGTTGGTAGAAAGCCCA
The DNA here is from genome assembly GCA_961763995.1 of Juglans cinerea. Classification (NCBI taxonomy): domain Eukaryota; kingdom Viridiplantae; phylum Streptophyta; class Magnoliopsida; order Fagales; family Juglandaceae; genus Juglans; species Juglans cinerea. The sequence continues at coordinate 26,471,429 of CAUIVZ010000009.1, forward strand.
CATGAACAAGTGTCACATGGTCCTTCAACTGAATTTAGCAAGTTCAATCAACGTCATCATGATATTAGAGATAAGAAAATGCATTGTCATCTCCAAGCAGATCTCGTCGACCACTTATGGCAACTATATAGCGAAGCATATGATTTCGTCATATATGATTGTATTGATGTTTTATTTTTTCGTAAGAATTTATTTCCTTATATTATTATATTTATAAGAATGTGTAACCATTTCTCTTATGCAAAAAATGTAGTATGGCTTTTTTTTTATTAATATATAAGTAGGTTTATATTAATAACTTAATATTAATGTTCATGTTTAAGATTAAAATTTTATGTTATATTAATTTTAATATTTTTATGTTCAAAAATTAATATGTTATATTAATTTTAACATTTTATGCTCTAAAATTAAAGTGTTATATCAAATGTTATAACTTATATTAAGATTTATAAAATTAATTTATGTTATTAGATTATTCGACATGAATAATAAGATTTTAAAATTTAATGTTATATTAATTAGCAATTTAGCATATAATATATAATATAATATAAAAGATTATATATAATATAAAAAATATTTTATCTATAATATAAATTATAAAAAAAATTATATATATATGAATCAGTTCGGTCCGGTGTTATAAAATACAAAACCGGAACCGGACCGATTTTGAACTAGTTTTGAAAAATTAGAATCGATATATACTAGACCAAACCGGTTTTACACTGGACCTAACACACCGTTTCGGTCCCGTTCACGAGTTTTTCAATTTGTTTTTTTTCAAGAGCCCTACTTCTCAAGAACTGAATTCTGTAACTTTGCAACTAAACTTTTCTTCTAGCCCATTTTCTTTAGCATTTTTTTTATCAACTCCCTGAGAGATTGTTGTTGAGAAGGCAAAAAAAAGCCGAGACAAAACATAAGAGTATCTTGTCCTAATTACTGTTTCGATACAAAAACTTTGTATTCAAAATATTGGTTTGAACACGACTACGCTGGTTTATCATTCATAAAAATTACCCATCTTAAACTCTGGGCCATTATCAGCCCTTATGACCTTAATTTGGTGTTAAATTGTGTCTATCATTAAACAAAAAGATTGAAGTAAAGATGTAGCATCGGCTAGTCTTTGTTTTCAGCTAGCAAACAGACCCAAGTACTGTGTGTGCAATAGTCTCCAATGATGGACAGAAAATATGTGTAAGCACCAATGGAAGGGTAGAACAAGGCCCCTAAATAGTAGAGTGAATCAATTGGAATGGAAACCCAAACATTATTAATAGAATAAAAAGGTTTAGAAGCCATAATATATCAAGTAAAGAAGTATGTAAAAGTTGCAAGACAACAAACATAATTAAAGAGGTATAACCCGAGACTGCATATCTGGTTTATAGTCGATATATAGTCGATAAAGACTGAGGAACTGGTATAGTTTCTTGACATATATAACATAAAAGAAACAAGAAAATCTTATGGGATATTGCGGGATGCTTAATAAACGTGGGTTGATTTAGGCTGCATTTGAATGTCGAGCTGATCAGCTCAGTTCTTTATGAATAGTAGTGAGTTGAGTAGTGGATGGAGTTATGTGAGACCCATCTAAACTGAGTTTAAAGTGTGTTTGGATGTTAAGATGAATTTAGTACTTTTTATGAGAAGTTGAAAAAGGTTATGGGTTCCACGTATAAAGATGTGTTAAGTTGAAAAAGGTTGTGGGTCCCATGTATAAGGAGGTTTTGAGTTAAGATGAGTTTAGTAATTTGAGAGTTAGGTGTTTGGATATTAGACTCAACTTAAAATTAGACTGAGCTCAACTGAGTCTTGCAATCAAACGCAGCCTTAAGGTCAACTTCTCAACCCAATAAGATTGTCACTTTTCGACTTTTATCGGGTTTGTGCATTCTGGCAAATAAGGGTTTGTTTGTTGGAACTTGATACAGCAAGGTTCTGTTTGGGAACACATATGTTCTCAGACTACTTCATGACTATTTTTCACAAATAGTTTATTAATATTCACAAACTATTCACTACTATTTTATTATTATCCATAAACTATTTTACTATTGTTTATAGATGATCTGAAATACTCTTAACATCTAAACGGAGCCTATATGTCTCGGTTGAACCAAGCTCCTACATGTCCCTCCTATTAAAGACCATGTTTAGATTGGAGACCAAATCAAAATTTCTCACCTCAGTCAAAAGACATTTCCAAACTGAAAGCACGTAAAAACAGTGAAACCAGTAAATCAAACTAGTAATATGTCAACAAGAAAAAGGGGGAAATTGCTTCTAACGAATGTTCCGATAATCACACTAGTGTTTAACCCTAAGAAAGTGTAATTGATGTTGCTCCGTACACTTACATCCCATCATTGGTTAGGGTCCCATGCATTTAGCTAATGTCTTTGGTTAAGGAGTAACACGAGGGTCACTGTTGAGAACTCTTGCTAGTGTATTTTATATGTTTTTTTTCTCTTTTTTTACATACATTTTTTAACACTTTTAAATGTTTTTAAAAAATAAAAAAATGTAAAACATCATTAAAAAAATACTTCTTTGTTCACAAAATAAAAAAAAATAAAAAAAAAATCCCAACAGGGGCAGAACTACCTTAAAGCTTGGCCCTCTCAAAATTTTTAAAATTTTATGAAAATTAAGTTTTAGAAAGTATTTTTATAAAGTATATTATATAAAAATTAGTATTTAACCCTTTCAAAATTATTTTTTGTTAACTTAATCTCTAAACTAGATTTTTTTATTTCGCCCCTTATCTCAACAGTAGCCGGCGGCGGAAAGACTAGGATTGTTCTTAGTTAAGAGGTCTCTTTCTGTGGGGGCATGCATGAGCTAGAGCGCTGGATGGTTGTATTCATGTGGGCGGGACTCGTGTCATAATGAAAAGCAAAAAAGTGAATACCATAACATAATAATAATGTGTGTAGGTTTGGGAATGGTCCTAGGCTGCTAGCTTGGTTTATTTGGGTATTGCTTTGGGGGGCGCTGTAAATCAGGTTAGCCAGACAAGTACCACAACTCCGGGCTAGCAAAGTAGGTGGTGATGGAAGCATGATGCCTGATGGCATGCAACACGTACGTAATACGGTTGGTCCAACCATATAAATACGACAAATATTATTTTAAATTGACGGATTTTACTATGTATCAGTTACTATTTATTTTTATATTTTATATTTAATATTTTTTTTAATAAAATAAATATAAGATATGAGATAATGAATAACGTCACACAAGTGAGACAGCCATGGCCAAGAACAGGGAAAAGATGGATCATGGGGGTAGTGAAGTCAACTTATTTAATGGGTCTCTTGTTCTATATAGTGATGTGTCTATCAGTACAACAACTAATAAATATATATTAAAGTGGATGTGTTTGGTTGTTTTGAGGGCAGGAAAAAACCAAAAAGAGATTAATCCATCTCCGGTCTTTGCTTGCTGTACTTGTGTGACCGACCAGGATGTATAATGACCCATGCCAATGTCTTATAATAGCTAAGTATTATGTCTGACATGTTGTTTTTTATAGCATGAATGATGAATAAATATAGATAAAAGTTATTATTGAGAGTATCTATTTTACACACATAATGTATCATCATCTAGACCACACATCCCCCAAGTGAATGTTGAGAACAATCAACTAGAAGCAGCCACGCAGTAAATGTAAAGTGTGTACTGTTATAGTGACTTCTATCTAACATTATTCCATGCATGATAACTGTTTAACAGGATGTTTTCCAAATTAAATGAAGTGGACAGACATCATTTAGGCGTTCATGACGTGCTTATAACCTGCCATGGAGTCCAAGACATACATGCATGTTTCATTTTTCTGTAAAACAAAGTTCATACACAGGTCATGACTCTTATTAATTAAATTGCAGTACGTAAAACCATTTATTATTATTATACGAGCCTCGAGGGCAAGGAGGAGGCTTTAATTTGTTACAGTAGAGCGCGGCGTAGAGGAATGTTTACTTTTGTACCAAAAGTAAAGATTGGCTGCTTGGGAAGGAATGGGTGGATGAAGACAGAGTGGACAATCAAAAGACTGGCTCGCTCGCTGCACGTACGTAAAATTGCAGAAAAGCTCGTCACGGGTGTCCGGCTTTCCTTAACCCCGACCAAAAAGTGAAAGGATCCCCCATTCTGATACCCACGCGTCTCACTTCTTATAGTATTGATAATGGTACAGTAATTGTCAAGTTTAAAATTTAATTAAAAGTTAAAATTTTGATGTTGGAGAGATTAATTTATATTAGATTATTTATTTAAAAGTTAAAATAATAATATAATATTAGATATTTTAATAATATATTTTATAGATATTTTGTAAATGCATTTTATATATTAATTAATAATTTAATTTTTACTTCAAATTATTTTTTTTCAATTATTTTTTTCTTCAATTTAATTATCCAATACTAGCCATTAAGAATAATTTTAAAATAAAATATTGTTTTAGAGATGAATAGTAGCTGGTCAAATTTGAAGAAATTGATGAATTTATTGTAGTTTAAAATGGAGCCTTAGAATTTTGACTACTTTAATACAGACCACTCTTGAGCTGTCAAAATTTGGCTAGGCACTGGCATGCCTAGCTCTTAGCTCTCAAATTCATACGAAGAAAAAAGCTAAAGCAACAAATGAATTCTCCATATGAATTGTCTCGATTTTGAAAGAAGTATTTTTTAATAAATTTATAATTTTTTAAAAATGATTTAAAAAATACATAAAATTAAAAAGTGCAAAATGTATTTATTGGTAGACAATGTCAGGACACTTCTCTCTAGAAAAAACCATCTCCCAGACTCAGTTTTAACGAAAGGGGTGGGAGCTTCCCCCCCCCCCCCCCCAATCTCTGTTTCCTCCGCTCCCTTCTCCTTTTATTTTTTGTGTAGTGTTTTTTAGTTTTATTTTTGTGTTTTTCAGGCCAAATAAGGGAGGATTGTTGTTAGGGTCTTTCCAGCCGTCACCTTTCAACACGCGCCCCACCGGGACGATACCCAACCACCAATCTTCAAGACCACCGAATTTGGCGTCCATCGGAGTGGAGCGTAGCCCGCACGCGTGGGAGGAAGTTCCGAATCTCGTCTGGGCGTGGCCATCAAGCGCCACCAGGGAGCCTTCTGCCGACGCCACGCTTGGCTTCTCCGGAATCCTTGACTCCGGGACTTCCAAAATTGACTGTCGACTTTCCTTCCAGAGTGACCAGTGTACTGCACATGCCACTGCCGACGTTATGTGCATTGTTCATTCATTTTGTTTTTCAAATTTTTTTGTTTTCCTGTTTTTGTTGTTCCGTTTCTTCATTTTGACCCGAGTGAGGTGTTGAGCCTTTGGATCGGACGCAATCTGGGGCAAGAGTTGTTCGAGAGAGGCAGGCAATGCTACAGCCGGTGGTCGTACGACCAGTGCTCGTGCGTAGGTGCCGCCTACACAGTGGAGGTTGTTTGTCCGTGCGTGAGCTGGGTGCTCGTGCCGTCAGGGCTCGAGTTGTCGATGCTTGTGGTAGGCGTGACGTCCGGGTTCACGCCAATGCTTGTGGCTCTGTAGTTGATTATGTGTTTTTATCTGTAGTTTTTTTTGTTATTTTAGTTAGTAATATAATAGAAATAGGCTATTGTATTTGGTGTCCATAGCAGTTTCCCGTACTCTTCCTCCCTGAGAAGATGGAGGAGGCCATGAAATTCTGGGGAAGCCCCAAAGCTGATGCGTAGTTTGGCTTATAGTCTAGATTTTCTATGTATTGCTAAGTCACAATTGTAACTTCAGATCATTAATGAAACGAGTCTGTTTCCATAAAAAAAAAATTAATTAAAAGTTGAGGTTTTGATATTGGAGAGATTAATTTATATTAGACTATTCATGTAAAAGTTAAAATAATAATATAATATTAAATATTTTAATAATATTTTATATATATATTTTACAAATACACTTTATATATTAATTAATAATTTAATTTTTATTTAAAATTTTTATTTTTTAACTATTTTTTCATCAACCTAATTATCCAATACTAGCCAGTAAGAATAATTTTAGAGTAAAATATTATTTTGGAGTTGAATAGTAGCTGGTCAAATTTAGAGAAAGTGATGGATTTATTATAGCTAAAAAGTTAAGTCTTAGAGTTTTGATTACTCCAATACAGACCACTCTTGAGCTACTTAGTCAAAATTTGTCTAGGCAGTGGCATGCCTAGCTCTTAGCTCTCAAATTCATACAAAGAAAAAAGCTAAAGCCGTAGATGAATTCTCCATATGAATTCTCTCGATTTTGAAAGATGTATTTTTTAATAAATTTATGATTTTTTAAAAATGATTTAAAAATCACATAAAATTAAAAAGTGTAAAATGTATTTATCGGTGGACAATGTCAGGACACTTCTCGGTGTCCCTAGCACTGCCCTTCTGCGTATCTTATTTTGTTGAGCATAGATCCACGCAATTATATTTATTATTTTTTTATAATTATATTTTAAAATACATTTTATTTAAAGTTTTATTTAGAACTTAATTATATAAAGAGTCGTAAAAATGATGGCTATCAATTTTCTTTGTTGTTAACGGAATATCTACTTAATTACTTAATATTACTGATATAAAATTATTGTATTTGTTGCAATATATCTAAAATTCAAAATAAATTATAGACTTCAATATAAATGTATGTATGTGTGTGTAACAGTGATTCATAATTGATTGTGTTGGACAATTGCTTTTAGGAATATTAATCTATAAAATACACTTTTAGATCATCTTTATTTTTTTTAAGAATAAATTTTAAAAAAAATTATTCTTGATGGATAATATCATTCCATCCTTACATGACAAGTGTGGGATGATGGTATAGTTTTTAGTATTTATAAAAAATGAAAAAAAAAAGAAAAAGGAAAAAAGAAAAGGGTGATGATTCAAATGTATCGAAAAGCGTATTATTTATAAAATGAGATAAAAGTGAGATAATAGTATATTATAACATTAGTCTCTTCAAAATAATTTTTATATAGAATAATAATAGTGAATTGGTTGTTAGTCTTTCTTAAATAGGGTTTTATTACCGAGTGGGCATGTGATAGTTTATATCCACTCCAAAGTTTATTATATTTGAGTATCCGTTAAAATATATTTTTACAATCTAATATAATACATCGAACTACGTTAGTTTGTGAATTTATTTTTTTAGTAATACTAAATACAGTTATAGAGTATACAAGTCTAGCGCACTCCCTTTTAAACAGCTGGAGTCCAATGTTAAAAAAATAATTTTTTCATGTGTTCTCAATTAACCAACTTTTTGTAAAGGGGGTACACGAAGCTTGTATATCCTAAAAAAAGAGGATATGCATGATGAAATGTTTTATTCTTATCAATCATATATAAATTAATATTTTAATTAAGGATCATGCTAGCGGGCCACCCACCGTTTACCGTTAGGCGTGCAGCTAGCTATACATTTTTTATTCTTATTCTTTTGATTTTCTTTTAAATATTTTTTTAATATTCTTAAACATTAAGAAAAAAAATTAAAAAATATACAATTTTATTAATAGTCACTTCCTTAACCACTAAATAAATTAATTAAAATTAAAATACATGAACGATAAGATTAAGTAGTAAGTTTGAGAGGTTCCGTTAACATTTTCCTTTAAATAATTATACATTTATGATTACTTCTTATTTTATCATCTTTGCCAACAACTTAATCATAAAATGGGACGCGTGAAGATACGTTTTATTATAACTAAGATTTTTATTTGATTACATCACTAGGGTGGATTTAGATAGAGAGTTCAAATGAGATGAAATGAAATGTTTTGTTAAAAGTTGAATAAAATATTTTTAAATATAATTTTTTAGTATTATTTTTATTTTGAGATTTGAAAATTTTGAATTGTTTATTATATTTTTATACGAAAATTTAAAAAGTTGTAATGATAAGATGATATGAGATGAGATATGTTTGTGTATCCAAACTCATCCTAAATAAAAAGCTATATAAATAATTTGGATCTAAAATCTTAAAAAAAATTCTATTTCAAACTTTCAATTTTTCATCAAATCATTATCTGATCATTATTTGACACAAAAATTAATACAAATTTTACAAATTTTAAAACAAAAAATAATTTTAACATATTCAAACAACCTTTCAATTTTATTTATCCACTTTCACAAATTTCTGTACAATACTTATTTTAAAAAGATTTATTAAAAATCTTCTCTCTTTTTCTAAAAAGAAATGATACTTGCAGTCGTGAGTGTGCAAACGCCGTGCAGTCGCTTTGAAAAATGAATAAATATGAGACTCACATGAAAAGAAATTAATTTTTTAATAGTGGACCCCATACTTTTTCAAAATGACTGCACGGCACTTGCACACTCCACGACAGTATGTAGCATTACTAAAATCTCATTAAATATTTTATCAATACTGTTGAATAATAATAAATACTCTGTTCAAGTGTAAAATGATTTGATGCGTGCTCTTCACTCGCCATAAAGGAGAGTAAACTCTCTAAGAACCATTCTCTCCCCGAGCAAAAATACCTGCGTTACCCTTAAAACCTAACCCGGGGTAGAACTAACTCTGGTTGATTTAGACGGCCTAATATCTAACTACGGTTAGTTTGTCTGGTTAACGACTGCCTTCGCTTTTGAAAGCCGCAACACTCGTCCAATTGCCAAAGAAGTGCTTCATCCCATTCTCGATCACTCGCGATTACCTTCAAAATCTCGTAGCTTCAGAAATAAATATTAAAATTAAGAGAAAATATATTTGCAACCGTGAATTGTGCAACCGCCGCGTAATCGTTTTGAAAAAAATAAATAAAACATAAGACCCATATTAAAAAAATTAATTTTTTAATAGTGGACCTCATTTTTTTTCAAAGCGGTTATACGGCGTTTACGCACTTCACGGTTGTATGTAGAATTACTCTAAAATTAATCAAATCTAATAGATTAATGGGAATAGAATAAATGAAAAATAATTATTTATTGTGAAGTAATAAAATATAAGAGAAACAACAAACAAGTGGCAAAGTTGGATTATAGCATCCTTAAACATATTTGATCTTTTGTATCCATATGTTCTCTGATTGTCGGTTCCACTTGGAACTCAATTCTCAAATCAAAGAGCAAAAAGCTACATGACAGTTTTTGCCCAGTTTAGAAAATTGTATAAGTTCTACCATTAAAAAATTATTTATTGTTTGGTAACGTTATATTTAAAATACTTTTAAATAAGTTATATTTTTTTGGAAACAAAATAAAAAAGTACTTTTTAAGATAGAAATGACGATCATTTGATTTTTTTAAAAAAAATTATGACCATATCTTTAAAAATTTGAAAGTTGTAATTATCTAAAAGTTGTATAAGTATTTTATTCAATTGATAGAATTTTTAAAATTTGAACTACGTTCCAGATTATTTGGAAAAGCACATTTGAGGTTTAATTTATTTGAGATTAAAAAATATTTGAATATGTAACATCTAAACAACTTAATTTTTTCATTAAAAGAATTTTAAGACTATTTAAATAATTTTTAAGACTCCTATCGCAACTCCAAACAAACCCTAAATTTATTATGTCCATTTATGTTGAAAATATTTTATTTATAAGCTAGTTTACGTAGCATAATTTGATTTAAATGATAAATTTTAAATTGATATATATATAATAAATTTTAAATAATTTTCTATTTAAGTGATTTATATAAAAAAATATTTGAAATTTATCGCATTAGTATAATTCATCAAGGTGAAAAGTAATAAAAAAATTCAAAAGTAAAACCCAACGTCATCAAATCAGCATTTCAATTTCACATTATTCAAATGCAATTAAAATCTTTCGAATTGAATTGATGATTAAATTATTTAATCAAAATGATTGAGATTTCTTCTAATTGAATTGAAATTATATAAAGTCTATAATATTCAAAATGATTGAGATTTCTTCTAATTTCCCGACCCAAACACTTTACAATTCAAAAATATATAGAAACAATATGTTGACCCACGACGTATAGTTATAGACAACTTGGACACTAGGAGATGTTTGGATAGCGAGTTTAGATTAAATGAATTGAATAGAAAGTTACAAGTTGAATAAAATATTAATTTTTAATATTATTATTATTTTATTATTTTTTAATATTATTATTATTTTAAAATTAGAAAAAGATAAATTATTTATTATATTTTATGTGAAAATTTAGTAAAGTTATAATGATTAAATGGGATGAGTTAAAATGTTTTTTTAATCCAAATCTCCTCTGTTAAATGCAAAACCGGCATGCGATCGAAGGTGTTTGAACCAAAGAAAAATAAAGAAAATCTTTAACCTATTAGAAAACGTTGCACAGAAAACACTAATGTTATATTATATTTTGTATATTTTTTTAAAGATATTTTATTCTCAAATCGGTGTATAGAGGATATCATCAAATTACTTAAATGATAAGGTTTGATTTATAAAATTCAAATTTTAAAATTTATTTTTTCAATCAAATTATATCCAAGTACTTTACTATTTACTTTTGGCTCGAAAATATATATATATTTTTTAAAAATTTCATCAAGACTATGAAACAATACAACAAACTCTTTATTCCACTACCAACATTAAGGTTCGATTTTGATATAGAAACTGTTTCATCTCATTTATCTATTATAACTTTTTTAAATTTTTACACAAAATATAATTAATAATTTAATTTTTTTAAATTTTAAAATAATAATAATATTAAAAAAATAATATTTTATTTAACTTTTAATTTTTATCTAAAATTATCTCAACCCGTCTCAATATTCAAAGTGTACCTAAGTGAAGTAAAATTAACAAGATTTTCGATACTCGTTTACATTCAAAATCTACCTCAACTCATCTAATCTCATCATTACAATTTTTTTAAAATTTCTACACAAAATATAATAAACAATTCAATTTTTTTAAATTATTAAATAACTTTTTCAAATTTTTACATAAAATATAATAAATAATTAAATTTTTATTTTACTATTCATAAATCATCTCAACTCATATCCGAACAACTCCATCGTATTTGCTGGCACACGAAGATACAAAAGAATTAATTCAGATCCGAAGAAAAAGGTAAGGAATCTAAAAAATCAGGTTTTTATTTTTATTTTTTTATTTTTTATTTTTAAAAAGAGAGAGAAGAAGACAAACAAACAGTATCACTATTAGTTACCACGACCAATACTTGAAATTTGTTAAAAGTTTTAAAACGACCTTTGTTTCTGTTATTAGTTTTTCTGTGTGCGCTTCTCGTCGTTTCCATGATCCAAAAGTTGCTGCTGCTTTCTATGGATGTTTATCTGCGCCTGTGTCGGCCATCGACTCTTCCATAGAAGCTTTGAGAAAGAAGAAAAAGAAGAAAGACGACTACTTGGAGGTGTAGTTTGGTAGGTGAGAGATTTTGCGGAAGGGTAGGAGCAGTTTTCGCTGCAGAGATTTTTCTGTAGTCTGTTTCGGGATTTCTTTTTTTTAAGAGAGAAAAAAAAATATTATTTTCTTTTTGATCGGAGGGTGTAAGAGAACAGCAATTGTGTGAGTGTGCGCTCGGGGGAGATCTTGCTCTTTTGAAGCTAGAACCAAAGATTGTGTGGGATTTTCTGCTCTGAGACTCGATGAATTGGCAGCAGGTTGTGAAAAACAGTGTGTATCTTTCGTTCGAGTCCAAACGATAACTTACGACGACAAGTGGAGGGGTTTTCGATTTCTGTAAAGCTAGATTTCGATGCTCGAGGTTGCTGAGAGCCGAGGGAAGGGGGCGCGAGGTTAGTTACAACTCCATCACTGGATTCAGGGAAATGAAGCTTCAGCAATCTTGAGATTCCGTGGAATTACGTCTTTCAGTTTTGGGTTCCGTTCGAATCCTGCGTATGAATCTTAGGGGTTTTACGAAGGAGATTCTGGGGCTTTTATCTGGTTCACTGTGGCCAAGTGGCACACGCAGATTCCAAGCTCTGTGAGGTAAATTAATTGCCCAAAATTAGCACTTCAATGATTAAAGTCATTAATTCTGTTTTTCTTCGTTTATTCTTTTAATTTTCTTTGTTGTTTTCCAAATTTTATGACGGACTTGACCAAATTATGGAGGTTTATTCGTGGTTGCAGAATTTACAAAGAGATCATCATCGACAAGAAGAGGGGTTTTCATGCACTGAGAATCAGTTAAGTAACTGCGTATCGGTAAAATCCCTGAACTGAAATGATAACATTTATGGATTCGAAAGAGAAACTAAAGGAGGTGGACAAGTGCTTAGATCCTCAGCTATGGCATGCCTGCGCCGGTGGAATGGTTCAAATGCCTACAGTGAAAGCCAAGGTCTTCTACTTCCCTCAGGGCCACGCCGAGCATGCCTGCGGGAACGTCGATTTCCGGAGCTGTCCAAGAGTTGCGCCGTTTATAGCCTGCAGAGTTTGTGCAGTGAAATACATGGCTGATCCTGAGAGCGATGAGGTTTTCGCGAAGATAAAGCTGGTTCCGGTGAATGCTAATGAGCCGGACTTTGAAGATGATAGAATTGAAGGGATTAATGGTTCTGAAGCTCAAGAAAAACCGGCGTCTTTCGCGAAGACACTGACGCAGTCGGATGCGAACAATGGCGGGGGTTTCTCTGTTCCGCGGTACTGCGCGGAGACGATATTTCCGCGGTTGGATTATTCAGCGGATCCCCCTGTTCAGACCATTTTAGCTAAGGATGTTCATGGCGAAACGTGGAAGTTCAGGCACATCTATAGGGGAACGCCTCGGCGGCATCTTTTGACCACGGGTTGGAGTACTTTTGTGAACCATAAGAAGCTTGTTGCGGGGGATTCAATCGTGTTTTTGAGGGCAGAGAATGGCGATCTTTGTGTTGGCATTCGACGAGCCAAGAGGGGAATTGGCGGTGGACCAGAGACGGCTTCTGGGTGGAACCCAGCAGGTGGGAATTGCGCGGTGCCGTATGGAGGGTTTTCGGCATTCTTGAGGGATGATGAGAACAAACTAATGAGAAATGGAAATGGTAATGGAAACGGTTCGAGCTCGAATGGGAATCTGATTGGTCGGGGAAAAGTGAGGCCCGTATCAGTTATTGAAGCTGCAACCCTTGCCGCCAATGGGAAGTCATTTGAGGTTGTTTACTACCCTAGAGCGAGCACGCCGGAGTTCTGTGTGAAAGCTTCATTGCTGAAAGCAGCATTGCAGATCCGGTGGTGTTCGGGAATGAGGTTCAAGATGCCTTTTGAAACTGAGGATTCCTCACGGATAAGTTGGTTCATGGGAACCATTTCTTCTGTTCAGGTTGCTGATCCCATGCGATGGCCCGATTCACCTTGGAGGCTTCTCCAGGTAGTATCACATCCCGTAATCTGCATTTCTTTCAATATAAAGCTCACTCTGTAATAATGGTTACTGTGGTGTGTGGTTTTCTCGTCTAATGTTGTTGTTGCTCTTGTTGATGTGTACGGAAAAAAACTTCGTGACTATGCCCCCGTTTCCATTTCCATGTGCTGTTATTAGCACAAAATCGTGTCTCCCAATATAAAGTCTCTGCAGAAGAGTGAAAATCAAGATGATGTTTCCCTTGGCCATTATTGTATACTCCCATCTTTTTCTTTTTCTTTTTCTTTTTTTTGAGCTCCAGCTTCGCTGAAGATTCAGTTTTCCTCTTCTCCTCAGTTTTCTGTTGGCTTTGCTAAATGGTTCTTCTGTCAACTTATATCTGTTTGTCAGAGCATATCGATCTGGAAGACTATCTGCTTGAAAATTTTGCAACTTCATACTGTTTTAAGTATTATTCCCTTGTGTTGGTTCTTCGGCTATTACTTGTTGTAAACGACTAAATCTTTGATTCATTGATCACGTGGCATTATCAAGTTTCCCAGATATCAAATATGCATGCAGCTCTTGGGGAAGAACATGAGAGGTTTCCTTGACCAGATATGCTAGCATTTCTTCCGATGTGCATTGTGGATCAATGAATTTGGATTTGGAGAAATTTGCTGATCAGTACCAATTTACAAAAGAACTAGTCTCTCTGTTATTTATACTGCCAGATAGATATATCCCCATAAAATTTTGATAGACATTCCAAAGGTTTGGTGCATAATCATCTGAAATTTCATGCTGTCTTAATTGATCGTTCACAAATATATGTTCCGGTAGTTATTCTCTGTTCAACTCTTCCAAAGTGATAGTTTGATAAATACTTGAGCTGGCCATAAGATATTCAGAGTGTTAAATAGTAGACCTGCAAAACTGGAGTTATGATGTACTTGATTTGATGAGGCTGATTCGCGAAACTTTATTTACGTACGAACATGTATTTTGTCTGAACAAAAAGAAAATTTCATTTGTAACCGGTTGCTCTCTGGTTTCTGCCCAAAATTCAATATGCAAGTCAGTTTCATTTTCCTTTAATCTTCTTATTTGCCAAAATCAAAATTGTAGGTTACATGGGATGAACCAGACTTGCTCCAAAATGTGAAACGTGTAAGCCCATGGCTGGTGGAATTGGTTTCAAACATGCCAGCCATGCATCTATCACCCTTCTCACCACCACGGAAGAAGCTGAGACTGCCACAACACCCGGATTTCCCCTTTGACGGTCAACTTTCAATGCCGACATTTTCCGGCAACCTCCTTGGGCCCGGCGGTCCCTTTAGTTGTCTACCCGAAAACACTCCTGCTGGCATGCAGGGAGCCAGGCATGCTCATTATGGTCTATCCTTATCAGATCTCCACCTCAATAAATTGCAGTCAGGTCTGTTTCCGGCTGGTTTCCCGCCACTTGATCATACTGCTACACCCGCTAGAGCCCCAAATAACTTGATGTTTCAAAAGCCTAGCATAAGTGAGAATGTTTCTTGCTTGCCAACCATTGCACATTCTACACAGACTCCAAAGAAACTTGATGATGTCAAGACACCACAGTTTGTGCTCTTTGGTCAACCAATACTTACAGAGCAGCAGATATCTTTGAGCTGCTCTGCTGACACAGTCTCACCTGTTCGTACTGGATATGGTTCATCAGATGGAAATGGAGATAAAGTGACAATTTTTTCTGATGGTTCTGGATGTGCCCTTCATCAACAAGGCGTACTTGAACGCTCATCCTGCGAAGCTCTTCAATGGTATAAAGATAACCGTCAAGAAGCGGAGCACGATTTGGAAACTGGTCACTGTAAAGTCTTCATGGAATCAGAGGATGTGGGTCGCAGTCTTGACCTTACATTACTTGGATCGTATGATGAATTGTACAGAAAACTAGCCGACATGTTTGGCATAGAAAATTCCGAGACATTGAACCAGGTGCTTTACCGAGATAATACAGGGGTAGCCAAACAAATAGGTGATCAGCCATTCAGGTGGGAGTCGTTTGCCTGTTTTTCTTGCATTAGCTCCTTCTATAACCAACACTTTTCTTACACGATGAATTTCTATTTCTTCCTGCAGTGACTTCACGAAAGCCGCAAGGAGGTTAACAATTCTTATGGATTCAAGCAGCGACAATGTAGTAATGTAGAGAAAGCAGTAAACCTTCATTTCAATTGTACAGCTGGTTGATCAGAATCCTTTGTTCATGTGCTGAGCTTCTACCATTATTGAAGTTGACATCCATTGTTTTTTTGGGTTGCATGCAAGCTTTGAGCGTTCTTGATTCATATTTTACTTCCATTTTTCAGTCCCACAGTCCATTGAGAATTTTGGTTGATATTGTTTGCTTTGCATCTCTCTTTCCTTTTCCTTCGTTTTTTTTTTTTTTTTTTGTTCTTGCTGAAAAGTCATACCATAAGTGCCAGTGATTTCATTTGTGGGACATTTTGTGTGTTCGAGAGACAAAACTGGGTTGTAATCATTATACATATCCTAAAAGGCTCCTTCATTTCACGCATGTATCTAAGTTTGGAGGCACAAAGACAGACTTGGACCAGGAAGAGTCTTTATTACACTCCTCAGACATGGATGTTCACTTCCTGTGTTTTGTTTTGATGTTGTATTTTGATCTTTCTTTGGAGTGTGGGGAAGGGAAAGAGAGTTTTCAAAGATGTCATTCGTGGAAGAGAGACGCAACTTTCTTCAGAGAACAGTTATAAATTTGTCCTGGAAAACGATGGCTGATGCCATTTTACTATAATTTGTGCGTTGCGTGACCAAATATAAACAAACTCTAAACAAACAAAAACAGGGTTTGTTAAACATCTAATCCTATGCATGAAAACATTGGTCGAGTTGACTTTAATCTCATTGGTTGTTAAGATTATCAGCTGATTCACACAGCAACCAACCTCCATAGATTTCGAATCAGCATCACACAGTTGTCGGAGACACAAGGAAATTCGCAGACTAGCCTTTAAATGCGGCGGTATTCAGAATCCCTCAGATATTTTTAGAAGGAAAATAATTTATGAGAAATGATATTTGCAGTCGTGAGTGTGCAAGCGGCGTGCAGTCGCTTTGAAAAAAGTAAATAAATATGGGACCCACATGAAAAGATATTAATTTTTTAATAATGAACCCCACTCTTTTTCAAAGCGACTGCACGGCGTTTGCGTATTTCACGACTGTATGTAGCATTACTCATAATTTATATATAATATTTTTTATAACATTTTACGTAATTATGTTTTAAATGAGAAATATTTTTATAAAAAAATAATATTATTTTATAAAACTATTTTTATTTTATAATATTATTATATAATATGTTATGTAATATGTTATGTATTATCATTACTCTTTATTATTATTTTCAGAATATTTAAAAATACATTACCATTAATCAAAGCTCCACGTGACAGGATTAAGACCTTTATTTTGTTGATTCATTTAATTTATATGTCTGTTTGATTTGTTTTGTTTGAGATCTTCAACACTGGACGACAAGAAGTTGAAAAGATTTTTTCCCCAATTGACACGAAAAAACCCATTTGATTTTCTATTAATTAATGTAAGATTGTGTTTGGATATTGAACTGAATTGAGTTGAGATGATAAAATATTATTATAATATTATTTTTTAATATTATTATTATTTTAAGATTTGAAAAAAATGAATTGTTTATTATATTTTATTAAAATTTAAAAAAATTATAACGATCAATTAAAATGAAAATCTATTTTTAAAATATTTGTACGTTAATTATTTAAATAGAAATTTATTTAAATTATATCACTGTTCACATCAATCATATAAGAAATTATGACAAAATTTAATTAAAAAAAAAAAGTCACATCTACGAAGTGGAGGGATTACAAATAAATCAAAATAAAAAAAAAATAATCCATCGTACTCGTTGGGATTATAAAAAAAAGTCAACAGTTAGAAAAACAGAGCGAAAGGAAGCAAGAGAGTTGGCATTAGTGAAGCGGAACAAACACACTTGTGTCCCTTTCATCTACGTGAGTACAAAAATTGGGCCCCACATGTGGTGTGGGTTCCATGATGTAGACTCGGAGGTTCACGTGTGGCCAACGTCAGCTTGGTGTGAGAGAGAGAAGTTGTGGGTTCAGAACAGCGTTTTAAAATGAATAATATTTTTATAAAATATAGTAAGCTTTGAAAGACGTAATTTCAAGCTACTAACATAATTTCAGAATTTAATTTATAACAAATAGTTTTATTAAAATATTTTTTTTATTATTTGTATATTTATTTATTATTACATTTTAATTTTTTTTTTTATCATTAGCATGATTATACAGTAATATATTAATTTTCTAGTACAACCTTATTGCTATTGCTTTTGAGGTTTTGACTAAGATAACCCCACGCCCAATCCACTTCCACTTTGGTCACTACAGGATCTTTGGTTTATTTATTCACAGTAATTCTACTCATCATCTCAATTCTCATTATCTTCTCATTATTTTATAATGAATATTAAATGATTAGAAATTATTTATTATATTTTAATTATAACCTATCATCTAATGCCACATCATAAGATGATGAAAAAAAATAATAAATAAAATTTTTTCATTTCGTCAACAAAATCCTAATCTACCAGATATATCCGTGCTAGCACACGTTAGGACTTTTTAATAACACAAAAATACCATCCATGGCAATTGAAGACTTACCAAGTGTAGATGAAGGATTTACCAAATGAAATCCCTCCATCACAGCAACAGCTAACACATAAATATTGGCTTAAGATACTCTCGATCCCTCATGCAACGACTAATTCCCCATTTTCCATTTTGTCAACTTACCTTATATATCTAGTCTCCAAATAGTACAATACCTCTGGTCTTGATGTAATGAATAATATAAATAGTAATGATAGCCTTTCAGCATACTCAAGATGACTGAGACATTGTATCAAACAACAACTTGAGCTCTTATTATCTTTATGGTATTAGAGACGGTGTGAGTGAAGAGTCTACCTCCATGGCCACCATTGCTCTTAACATGGGAAATTATGTTACCCTACAACTCAACAATAACAATTATCCTCTTTGGCATGAACAACTCCTAGCCTTGGCTAAGAGCCAAGATTTAGTTAATCATCTCCTCCATGAGGACTCTACTCCTCTCGAATTTCACACCTCATTTGATGGAGCATCAGGCTCGGGTAAACCAGAACACACACCAGACTACCTTCAATGGCGCAAATCAAATCGCCTACTTAGAGGGTGGATCATTGGTACCCTCTCAGAAGAGGCACTTGACCTTGTCGTCGGACTAGACTCTGCTCATCACGTATGGGTGGCTCTCAAGGTAGCGTATGCCCATGATTCACAAGAGCGTGAATTTCATCTTACTCAGCAACTTACATACCTAAAAAAGGATCCCTCGACGCCCCTTGCAGATCATCTCCGAATTTTCAAAAATTTGTGCGATAGCTTGGCATCAATTGGGAGACCATTCACCACCTTGATGCTAAAACCTCCCATGCCCTCCTACGCCGAGATCCTCCCACTACTTCAAGGGTATGAAATCCGCACCGCCCTTCATGATTCTAACCCTTCATTTGTTTTTTATGGACAGCAGGCGACCTTCAAGGACCACCGTGGTGGTGGCCGATCGCAGCAATGAAGCTTCTCCTCCCGTGGCCGTGGGTTTTACCCAGCCATTCACTCCACACGCGATTCCCACCAAGGCCAATTGATCTCTCACACAGGCGCTCCTTCAGATGGTCCCTCTTCAACATGTGAGCCCACTGAATAGCCCACCAAGGCCCGTGACCCACCACCCACATGTCAAATTTGTGGTAAAAAGGGTCACGTTGCACTTAAATATTGGAATAGATTTAATCACTCGTACCAGCCTAACGATATTCCTCAAGCATTGGTCGCTATGACATTGGACCATCTTTCTCCTGAAAATGAATGGATAGCAGACACTGAAGCATCTGCTCACATGACAAGTAACTCAGGTATGCTTGAAAATTTACGTTATAATTATATAATTATATTTACCATCTTTTACAATACTTTATATAATTATATTTTAAAATAAATAATATTTTTATAAAATATAGTAGACTCGAAAGACGTAATTTCAAGCTACTAACATAATTTCAGAATTTAATTTATAAAAAATTAAATCTTAGGATCCAATTCTTATTAAAATATATATTTTTAATTATTTGTAGATTTATTTATTATTATATTTTAAATTTTTTTTATCATTAGCATGATTATACAATAATATAACAACCTCATTGCTTTTTAGGTTTTGACTAAGATAACCCCACGTCCAATCCACTTCCACTTCGGTCACACCATGATCTTTTGTTTATTTTATTGTAGTAACGTTACTCATGGCGTAAATTCTTATCATCTTCTCATTATTTTTTTTATATAATATTAGATGATTTGAAATTTTATTATATTTTATTTATAAATTTATCATATAATATCACATCATAAAATAATAAAAAGATGATAAAAAAGAGATGATGAATATATTTTTTCATTTCGGTAACACAATCCAAATCTACCATGTATATCCGTGCTAGCACACGTTAGGTATTTTAAGTTGGTGAATGTAATTGTCACAGATAAAATCAATGCATCTCTTGATCGATCATGTTGGATCACTTTTTATTGAATTAAATTAGATTCATCGCAGGCACGACTCAGCGAATTCGATTTTTATTATAAATTAGACTCAAAAGTTTTTTTTTTTTTTGTAGTCATAATATACTCAATTAAGTATTTTTCAATGAGTTTTTAAGAAAATTAATATATCCCAAGTTTTTAATTAAAAATATTTTTTGTAAGGTTACCCCAATATAAAATTTAGCTGAATCAACTTTGGAAAAATATATAATTTGATTTCTAAAAGGATATTCGATAATCTATGCTCCACAATATTAGATTTAATGAAATAACATGAAATAGAAAACATACATCTCTTCGGGTAATTTAACGAAGAACTGATATGATCACGAGAGAATAATCACTTTAACAACTTTACTTCTAAGTATCTCATGATGGCTAGAGGCACAATTATGTTGTAGGTAAGAAACCTTGACTACTTAGTACTTGTGTAGATTTCTTGACTATCATGAAATTTAGAAGTATTTGTGTTCTATTATAACTCATTAACTAAGTGATTTAATTTGGGCTAGTATAAACTCATTAGAAGTATGGAGTGCTACGTCTGTCCTTGTGGTAGAACTTTAATAAATAGTTTTAGAAAATGAGACGAGAATTACTGAAATTTTTAAAACCTTTTCATTTCTTCTACAGGATATAAAAGATTCTACAGTTAAAACATGTTTTTATAAATTTAAAAGAGAGTTTGCAGCATAATTCATTTAATGAAAATATATAGTCCTTTTACAAAATATTCTTTCATACATTACATAAACAAGCATAGGCTTCTGCCACCTTTCCCTGGGGCCATGTCTGTCTTGAGTCTTCGTCCTCATTTTGATCCTGGGA
Source organism: Juglans cinerea (assembly GCA_961763995.1). Lineage (NCBI taxonomy): Eukaryota > Viridiplantae > Streptophyta > Magnoliopsida > Fagales > Juglandaceae > Juglans > Juglans cinerea. The sequence goes on from CAUIVZ010000009.1 coordinate 26,492,370, forward strand.
GGAGAAGAGACATACATAAAAATAAAATGAGTCAAATACTCAGTAAACATTATTTCGTACTGTAAAAATATACTAACATAGGTTTTCATTCATGCATTCATCATTCGTCTACATACTTTACATAAAACATTTATTTTCTTTTGAAAATATTACAAGGTGAGGTTTCTTTAAAAAGTTCTCATTCCACATAAAACATTTCCCACACCTTTTACATTCATTCATAAAGAGATAAAATATTTCATACATTCAATTAACTCTAATCACATTCTTTTGGCCGGTACACACTGTTACATCCCGTGTGTTGGGGTTAGTGGTCTTTTGGACCCGGATTTCACCCGTGGCCACATGTTGGGAATCTATTACAGTTTGGGGCAACATTCGGTGTACTACCAGTACTACTTACCTGGTATTGCAATCTGCCCCGTCCATTGGTACTATCATTCATTTAGTCATGGCCATTGCACAACTTCATACATTAAAATACTCATTTCCTTTTAGTCATTCCTTTCAGTCATTTCCTTTTCATTTATTTCATTTATCAGTGCATTTCATTTCATAAATATCATTTCATAGCATAAGCATAAACATTATCAATAAACACAATTTCATAGCATCATTTAAACCTCATTTCATAGCCTCATCTAAATATCATTTCATAGCCTTATTTAAATATTACTTCATTGCGTCATTTAAACGTCATCATAGCTTCAAGCATAAACCTCAACATTTCATTTCAAGGAACATAAAGACAATAGCTACTACATATAACATTCATTTCACATGCATACAACTATTCTTGAGGTGCGTGAAAATGAGCTGGCAAAAAAGTTCATTACATACATATATTTTAAACATTAATGTACTAGCATAGATTCATAAAGCATCATTTCTTTTCATAAAGCATCATAAAGAGAAACATTTCATTTTCATTTTCATTTTCATATCATTAAAAAAACTCTAGAAGAGTATGAACATACTACTTACCTGAACTCCATGCTATTTTCATTTCATGCAGTCCACTCATTTGCTTGTCAGATGTCAACCTATATTCATACATAACTTTACATCATTTCTTTTCTCAAGTGCATAAATAACTTAGCTTAAAAAATACATAAAACTACCATTGACTTAGGCTTCCTTCACTTAGAACCATTAAATTATCAAATCCATCCTCCATACATTCATTTATCACATTTTTTCTAATTTCTCAAAGTCGTAGCTTGTGACCCACTTGTGGCAACCTTCCCAACACATAGTATTCAACTTCATGTTCTTATCCTTTAAAGTGAACCTATTGATTTACTTTAAAGGTTAAGATACACTATTACCTTCTAACTTGAACCAACCAAGTTATAAACTCAATCTTAATCAATACATACATCCCTTCCTCCATTCATATATAATAACCCACATTTTATCCTAATACAAACCAAGCATAATACACAACTTTAAGTCAACTCTGAAGTTTAAACATTGTGTACTCATGTTTAAGATAGATCATCCATTACATATGGTAAATCTATCTGATACATGCATCCAACCAAACTTACATATGTACCCTGCCCCTTTTATCACATAAGATCAACATACAGTTCACTAAATTTTGATATACTTAACTTCAACCATACTTCATTAAACTCCATGACATCTCACATAATCTTCATATATAAATACATCTCCAGTTAACCCTAACGATTCATAGAGCATATTACCACATCAGAACTGTACAATAATCTCATCACTTCACACAATATACAACCACTTCACAAACCACACCCCACTTCTCCTTATTCTATCACAACTAACACATCACATTCACTTAACTTCACAATCTCCACCATGGCCTCCCTTGATCCATGAAGTCCAACACTACACTATGCAATTATATAAAATCTGACAATATCATTTACACACCAATTCAAACACAATCGCAAAGTTTTATAAGCTTTCTATGCACTAACAACAATCCCAACACTTCACAAACTACACAAGTATCCCATCACTTCACACAGTTTACTACCAAATTCCAAACCACACAGTAATCCCATCACTTCACATAGCATCCGATCACTCACAAACTACACAATCATCCCATCACTTCACAAAGCATAATCATATCACAAATTTCACATTTAATCCCATCACTTCACACTACACACAGCCACACCATTCACAATTCACAATGCACAACACATGGCACATTTCACAATTCACAATAGTCATCAACATAACACCTTTCATAACACCATTTCACTTTACAAACATAACATTTGTTGAGATAAAGTGATAGGAGTTTATACCAAAAATTAAGGGGTTGAAATTGCTGCTTGTCGCTTGCTGTTCGGTAGTTTATACATGTGTGGAAGGGAAACAAAAAAGGGCTGAGCTTCACTGCTGCTGTGATAGTGGGGTTGGGTGGTTCCTGAAGTGAGGTGGGGGAGGAGGTAGTGTTTGCCGTGGTTGGGAGACTCACAGTGGTGGTGGCTTACGATGGCTCTTCTGCCTTGGACTGGAGGGGTAGTTGCTGTGGCTTGTATGGTGTAGGTACGATGGGGGCTGATTACGCCCAAAGAATAATGCAGTAGTTGTAGTACAGCTTTGGGGTGTCGATTCCACAGATACACAAGTTAAAAGAATTGTAGAAAGAACAAAGAAACTAAGAAAGAGATTAAATTATTAATGGGAAAATAAAGATTAATTTTAAATGTAAATTAAAGTGAAACAAAGTGACTAACGGAAAAAGTACTCAAGTTTGACAAACAATAAAGCGTCGGGAATCCCTTGCACAAATATGATATTTTAATTATTCTTAATTCATTGAATAACTCAATTGGGAACTCAATTCCTAATATTCCCAATCAGAAGGTATAGATTTATAAACCAAGATCAAACCAAATGTAACCCTTTGAAAAATCATTCACCACTTTTAAAATACGTAAATTATTATCACTATTGAGAAAATCTAACGACGACAATACTCAAGAAGCAATATTGCAGCAAATAATTAAATAAATATAGAAAAATAATTGATCCAAACATAATCAAAGAGTCAATCCATTCAATAGAAAAAGCATGACTGAATCCATAAACAGAATAAATTTTATAATTATTTTGAGAAGAAAACATTAACGATGAATTGAGAATGATTAAACAAAAGAGTTTTAGTAATTAAAGTTCAAATACATAAATCAAGAATAAATTAAAAATACCATCTAATATGCAAGTTCATCCCTAGCCCTACTTGAAAATTTAGTTACCCATATATATAATGGATAACAAAAATCTCAAAAGAAAAATAAAGCAAACGGTGGCCATGAAAATTAATTTTAGATCTTCCTCCTTCAAACTGAGTCGTCTCCCCTCTTCTCAACTCTCAATTTCGTGCTAATGATGTGCTTAAATATGGTAGGAAAGAAACCCTAATGTCTTCATATTCCTGCACACAAAATCGCCTAAATTTTAGGATTCAACTTGGCAGCCACGTACGTGCTTCAGGAGTTCAAATTTGAAAATCCTTATTAGAGACAACTTTGTAGCCCTTTAAGATAGCTTTCTAACACATCAAAAATCGCATCAATACAATATATGAACAAAAAGTTATGATTAAAATAATAAAGTATGTCCATCTGTCTCCTAGCGCATTTTGGACTCTGATCCGAATTACTCTCAAACTCCATCATTATCCTTATTTGAAGAGTCCTACACTCGTTGAAAGTTCTTAAGTTGTTCCAACAAGTTTCCCACTTGAAAGTCATTTGAATTTGAATGGGTTTGGACTTGCTCTTTTATAGACTCTGAAATTAAACATAAAAATCTGCTTAGTAGTATCTCAAAGTAAATAGAAACTCAATTCAAGAATACATATTAATTCCAATGATTTCTATTAACATTTTAGCATTTTAGTCCAGTAATAGGGTATTTAGAGTGTACTTTCGTACACTCATCACACCCCCCAACTTGCTTATTACTAGTCCCTAGCAATTTCTATGCTAAAGAGATGAAAAAGATGAGAATCACTAAAATATGCCACTAATTCACATTTTCCAAATTCATATATAAAAAACAAACTAAGGAATCCAATAACCCATCAAGATCAATCAACTTATAGCAATTCACAGAGTGTGTGTTTTCCAAGCTATAACCATCTTACCACTAACATTGACACATGCAACATCAAGAACGTCTCAAGCAAAATGTTCAACTCCATAACTCACGGGTATAATAGTGTTTCGTGTAAGGGCTCTTTCTATGGTGTTGACAAATGGTGTACACACAATCACATATAGATTTAGGTAATTATGAATAAGCAACAAGTAAGCATTGATCTTATGAAAGGAACACTAACAAATGAGATTCAACCATTCTTTCCAAAAGCTTACTTATGATCAGAACGGTCAACACAAAATGTTGTAACGTGGCTTAGGTTCGGGGCAATATGAAAAAAAATGAAAAAAGATTCAAAAACTTCCAAATACATACAAAGGGAATCTTATTAAATATCTCAGTAGACCACACTTCTCACTTGATGTACTCTTCAACCTTTAAAATAATCAAATAATGCCTCTTTTTCTTTTCCCTTTTCCTTTTTTTTTCTTTTTTTTTCATCATTTTCTTTTTATAATTTGGTGATCAATTACATGTCACCCTGGTATTTTGCTATTTCTACCCAGCCTTGGTATTTTTGCCTTTGAAGCTCACTCACTTGAACACCTTGTAACTCGTGTTCTTCCTTTTTTTTCTCTTTTTTTTTTATTCCTTTCAAAAAGAAGAATTTCATATCTAGTACACACTTGGAAGTAACAAGGAAAGGAAAAACTAATGTATAAGCTATACTCCAATGTAGAGAGGCATGCATGTGGGCATATGAAAAGAAAATGTTACATGTGTTTATTGGCTCAAAGTTGGCTACTATGGGTCTATAATGGAAAGAGTTAGCTTGAAAGGCTCAAACGTTGATCCTAAGTTGACCTTCGTCATATCCCAATTATATCCACCATCTTACTAGAAACCATGTAATGATATTCTCAAAAGAAGTGTCCAATTCAACATATCAATGAACGCTTATCACAATTTATTACATTTGTAGGCTCTCAATCCTCTCCAAAACTCACATTAATACTTAAGCAAAAGAGTTCTCTAGCTACATGTGTCAAACCACCATCTTACCACAAAACTTGGATGAGTGCATTAAAAATTCTATGAATGCCTCAGCAAAAAATGATTATGGTGGGTTTGGTGAATTCACGAAGATGGCTATGAATGAGAATGAGTACACATGTGAAAATGATGACGTGTGATGCAAAATTAAAAAAAAAATTGACACATGAAAATATGCCACAGAGTTCCAACAAGCATTTTCAATACTGAATTTGCACCACCACTCCCAACTTAAATGAACCATTGTCCTCAATGTTTAAGAATCAAATTTGAATGGGGAATAACTAAAAAAGGTAGAATACACCTGATGAGTGACGTGGGTAGCTCGCTAAGCACCAAAGATGGTAACTTGAAATGATAAAATGAAACTAACCTGCAAACAAAAACAAAGAAAACAAGAGCAAACAAAAAAGAAAAGAAAGAAAATAAGAGAAAACAAAAACAAAATAAAACAAATAAAGAAAAGCATACCGGTGTGGTGTGGTCCAGGTTGATAGACCGGATCCACAAGTGGAATGTCTTACACTTCCAGAACTTGTCTATCAATTAATACTTTAAGGCGTTGACCATTTACTTTAAAGATCCGACCATCCTTAGGATCCTCTATTTCTACCACCGCATTGGCAAAAACATTCTTCACAACAAAAGGGCCAATCCACCTAGACTTAAGTTTTCCTGGGTGCTTATGGAGTCTAGAATCATATAAGAACCCTCGATCATTAGGCTTAAACGTTTTTCTCAAAATATTTTTATCATGAAACGCTTTCATTTTAGCCTTATAGATTCTAGAGTTCTCATAAGCATCATTTCTCAACTCCTCTAACTCGGTTAACTGAAATTTTCTAAGCTTACCTGCTTCTCCCATGTCAAAATTGAAATACTTGATGGCCCAATAAGCTCGATACTCGAGCTCCACAGGTAAGTGGCAAGACTTTCCAAAAACAAGCCTATAAGGTGACATGCCTAAGGGAGTTTTGAAAGCTGTACGGCAGGCCCAAAGCGCATCAATTAGTTTTAAAGACCAATCTTTGCGATCCAAGTTGACCGTTTTTTCTAAAATTTGCTTAATTTTCCTGTTTGCAAGTTCTACCTGTCTACTTGTCTGGGGATGGTAGGCAGTAGAGATCTTATGTACCATCCCATATTTTTTCATCAAAACCTCAAAAGAACGGTTGCAAAAATGTGTACCCCAATAACTAATGATAGCACGTGGTGTACCAAATCGAGATAACACATTCTCTTTGAGAAATTTAATTATCGTCCTATTATCCTTACTCCTGCAAGTTGCTGCCTCTACTCATTTTGACACATAATCTACTGCCACAATAATATATTGGTATCCAAAAGAATGAGGAAATGGTCCCATAAAATCAATGCCCCAATAATAAAAAATTTCAATCACCAAAATTGAGTTTAAGGGTATCATATTACGACGGGACATAACTCCTAACTTTTGACAGTTTTCACATGAACGACAATAGATGTTTGCATCCTTAAACAAGGTGGGCCAATAAAATCCACACTGCAGAATTGTTGCAGCGGTTTTTCATTGAAAAGTGGCCCCCACAAGCTTGGGAGTGACAAAATTTCAAGACACTAGCAATCTCTTCATCAGGGATGCAACGCCTTAAAATTTGGTCAGGGCAGTATTTGAAAAGGAAAGGGTCATCCCAATAGAAATTACGTACCTCAGTCATGAACGTCCTCTTGTCCTGAGCGTTCCAATCCACCGGTATCTCACCTGCATCCAAATAATTCACAATGTGAGCAAACCATGGTAGAGAAGTAATAGAAAGTAAATGCTCATCGGGAAAATCATCCCTGATTGGCAGGTGGTCAGATGTGTCATCAAATGTGAGCCTTGAGAGATGGTCAACCACTACGTTCTCCACAGCTTTCTTGTCTTTGATGGTGATGTCAAATTCCTGCAAAAGTAAAATCCACCGTATCAATCGCGCCTTAGCATCCTTCTTTGTAAGAAGGTACTTAAGGGCTGCATGATCTGTGAAAGTAATACTAGGAGAACCAATCAAGTAAGCACGAAACTTATCCAAAGCAAACACTACAGCTAGCAACTCTTTTTAAGTGGTGGAATAATTCATCTTAGCACTATTTAGAGTTCTACTAGCATAACAAATAACAAAAGGCTTCCCCTCCCTTCCCTGTCCAAGAATAGCACCTATAGCAAAGTCACTAGCATCACATATGATCTCAAAAGGTAAAGTCCAATCAGGTGGCTGCATTATGAGTGATGAGGTAAGCTTGTCAATTAGCTTTTTAAAGGCCTCTTGACAAGCTTGTATCCACTTAAATGGAACATTTTTAGCTAGGAGGTCACATAGTGGTCTAGATATGGTGGAAAAATTCTGTATGAACCTCCTATAAAAGCCAGCATGTCCAAGAAGGGATCTCATATCCTTTACTATCCTAGGTGTAGGCAATTTAGAGAGTAATTCAATCTTAGATTGATCAAATTCTATCCCCTAGAAGAAATAATATGCCCTAAGACAATACCTGAAGGTACCATAAAGTGTCATTTCTCCCAATTCAAAACTAATTCCTTCTCCTCACAACGAGTCAACACTCTCGCTAAATTCAATAAACATGCATCAAAAGAAGATAAAAAAACAATCAAGTCATCCATAAAAACTTCCATGCAATTTTCAACCATGTCACTAAAAATGCTTATCATGCAACATTGAAAAGTTGCAGGTGCATTACAAATCCAAATGGCATTCTACGAAAAGTATAAGTACCAAATGGACAAGTGAAGGTGGTTTTATTCTGGTCTTCTAATGCAATTTCAATTTGATAATAACCAGAATAACCATCCAAGAAACAATAGAAATGATGAGTAGCCACACACTCAAGAATTTGATCAATAAAAGGAAGAGGAAAATGGTATTTCCAAGTAGTAGTATTCAATTTTCTATAATCAATGCACATCCGTCACCCAGTCAGAAGTTTTGTAAGGACTAACTCTCCCAAGTCATTTTTCACCATAGTAACACTTGACTTTTTAGGAACAACCTGTGTAGGACTTACCCATTTACTATCAGCAATAGGATATATCATTCCTGCATCTAATAGTTTCAACACTTCATTTTTCACTACTTCTTTCAGAGTAGGATTAAGCCTACGCTGGGGGTCTCTACGAGGGCTAGTTCATTCCTCTAAATTAATTTTATGAGAAGAGACCAAGGGACTAACACCCTTTATATCAGCAATGCTCTAACCTAAGGCCGACTTATGCTCACTTAGGGTCCGAATTAATTTCTCACCTTGAGACTGAGACAATTCAGATGAGATAATAATAGGAAAAGTATCACCTGGACCAAGGAAATCATGCTTTAAACCTTAGGCAGAGGCTTCAATTCAACTTTGGGTGCTTCCACATTTGAAGGAATTTGTTTTTCACCTTTCTCAGGCAACTCCTCAAACTTCGGTTGCTATGCCCAAGTGCCGTAATCCTGAGTTCTATAAAAAATAGAACAAATATCCACTACATCAAATGGATCACTGATAGAATCAAACTCAGAATTAACAAGAAAATACTCAAGGGGATCAAAATCATGAGCTATAGAAACTCCCCTATCCACGAGTGAGTCAATCATGTATGTCTGGTGGCTCTCGTCATCATCTTCTGGTTGTTTTGCAATATGGAACATATTTACCTCGAGAGTCATGTTTCCAAAAGATAGCTTCATGAGCCAATTCCTGCAATTAATAAGAGCATTAGCAGTTGCAAGGAAATGCCTACCTAAAATCAATGGAATTTTAGAAGTGGTATCAACAGTAGAGCTAGTGTCAAGGATTAGGAAATCAACAGGATAATAAAATTTGTCAATTTGAATTAGAACATCCTCTACCACACCCCGGGGTACTTTGACTGAACGGTCAGCCAATTGCAATACCACAATAGTTGGTTTGATTTCTCCCAACCCCAACTACAAATAAATAGAATATGACATTAGATTCACACTAGCTCCTAAATCTAGCAAAATTTGCCCAAACTCATGATTTCCAATGCTGCATGCAATGGTTGGACAACCAGGATCCTTGTACTTGGGAGGAATTTGCTGCTCAATTAGAGCACTAACTTGCTCTATCAGGAACGTTGTCTTCTTCACATGGTGCTCTCTCTTAACTGTACACAAATCCTTGAGAACTTTTGCATAAGTAGGAACTTGTTTAATCACATGCAATAGAGGAAGATTGATTTTTACTTGCCTTAGATTCTCTAGGATTTCATTGTTAGGATCCAAAGTTCGCTTGCTTGATTTTAAAGCTTGAGGGAATGGTACCTTAATAGAACTTTTTCTCACCTCAGGTTCCTTGGTCAGCTAGGCATCACTACTATCTTGATCCTTTTCCACATCCTCTGATTTGTTCGTTGTTGGGATGTGTAATGACTTACCACTTCTTGTCACAATGACATTCACACCTTTCAAATTCTCTTGTGCCATGTGTTGACAATGGTGTGCGGACTGAGCCTGAGAAGGGAACTTACATTGCTCATTTACACTCAAGGAGCTCATCAATTTAGACACTTGGCTCTTTATCTCCTTATTTTCATCAACAACCTGCGTAATCAAATATTCAAGCTTTTGGTTAGTCTTACCTTGTGCCTCAATAAAAGCATGCAAAGTGTCTTCTAAAGGATTCCTGGAAGATGAAGGTGCATGATATGGTGCAGGGTATGATCTAGGGGGTTGTGCAGGTGGCTGGTTTTCAGACTTCCAGCTAAAATTGGGGTGATTGCGCCACCCTAGATTATAAGTATCGGAATAAGGTGTAAAAGGTTTCTTGTACATACCTAAGGCATTATATTGTTCCTCATATGGTATTTTAATTATTCTTAATTCATTGAATAACTCAATTGGAAACTCAATTCCGAATATTCCCAATCGGAAGGTATAGATTTATAAACCAAGATCAAACCAAATGTAACCCTTTAAAAAATCATTCACCACTTTTAAAATACGTAAATTATTATCATTATTGAGAAAATCCAACGACGACAATACTCAGGAAGCGATATTGCAGCAAAGAATTAAATCAATATAGAAAAATAATTGATCCAAACATAATCAAAGAGTCAATCCATTCAATAGAAAAAGCATGACTGAATCCATAAACAGAATAAATTCTATGATTATTTTGAGAAGAAAACATTAACGATGAATTGAGAATGATAAAATAAAAGAGTTTTAGTAATTGAAAATCAAATACATAAATCAAGAATAAATTAAAAATACCATCTAATGTGCAAGTTCATCCCTAACCCTACTTGAGAATTTAGTTACCCATAAATATAATGGACAACAAAAATTTCAAGAGAAAAATAAAGCAAACGGTGGCCATGGAAATTAATTTTAGATATTCCTCCTTCAAACTGAGCCGTCTCCTCTCTTCCCAACTCCCAATTTCGTGCTAATGATGTGCTTAAATAGGGTAGGAAAGAAACCCTAATGTTTTCATATTCCCGCACACAAAATCGCCTAAATTTTAGGACTCAACTTGGTAGACACGTACGCACTTCAGGAATTTGAATTTGGTAATCTTTATTAGAGATAACTTTGTAGCACTTTAAGATAGCTTTCTAACACATCAAGAATCGCATCAATCCGATATCTGAGTGAAACGTTATGATTAAAATAATAAAGTATGTCCATTCTGTCTCCTAGCGCATTTTGAACTCTTATCCGAATTATTCACAAACCCCATCATTATCCTTATTTGAAGAGTCCTACACTCGTTGAAAGTTCTTAGGTTGTTCCAACGTCTTACCCACTTGAAAGTCATTTGAATTTGAATGGATTTGGACTTGCTCTTTTATAGACTCTGAAATTAAACATAAAAATCTGCTTAGTAGTATCCCAAAGTAAATAGAAACTTAATTCAAGAATACACATTAATTCCAATGATTTCTATTAACATTTTAGCATTTTAATCCAGTAATAGAGTATTTAGTGTGCATTTTCGTACACTCATCAGGGGCTCATCTATGGCAGAGGTGGGTTGCAAGGTGTAACACACCTCTAGTTACTTCAAATAAAATAGATTGAATTGCTCACTTCGAGGGGAGCACCTCCATAGAAGAAATGAAGAAGAAGATAAGAGAAATGAATAGAAAATTTCATCAACTTTTCTGAAGGATTAAACCCTAGAGCCCTTGGCTCATACATAAAGAAGATGACCCCAACATGGGCCTAGGCTAATCCAACTAAAGGCATATAAGAATATAAAACTAAGGCCCAAGGCCCACTAATTCTATTGTAGTCCAAATAACAGGTAGCATTAAAGTAAATGAAGTTGTAAATGAAATTAAATTGGCCAGAGGCCCATAGCCAATGTATTCCGGTCATGGACTGTGACAAATCATCCCCCATAGAAGCACCTTGTCCACAAAGTGCATTATCCTTGCCCACAATTTTCCCACCATCAGGGTAAAAAACGAGAATTTTATTTTACCAGCAGTTGGACCAAAAACAGAAATCTCATTTAGAACACCAGGAGGAAGTCTAGCCTCATGCAAGAGATTTGATGCAAGGAGAGCAGACAATGGCGTATGCTCTACAGTTTTCAGAACAATAGTGTTGCCACATGCTAATGCTGGCCGGATCTTCCAACTGTACATGAGAAGTGGAAAATTCCATGGAATAATCTGAACTGCAATACCAATAGGTTGATGCAAGGTTTGCTCATGGTATGGGTCATCAGCTAGGACTGTTAGACCATGAATCTTATCCACCCAACCAGCATAATATCGCATTAGACGTGCCAACGTTGGAACTTCAATTTTAGCGGCCTGTTCATATGACTTGCCATTGTCCCAAGTCTCAAGGGTTGCAAGCTCATCATTGTGCTTTTCTATCAAATCAGCAAAGTGCAAAAGTATCCTTTGTCTTTCATATGCTGGCATCTTTTTCCATGGTTCTTCATCAAATGCCTTGCGAGCAGCGGCCATTGCTCGATTTACATCTTTAGCATCACCTTCAGCAACATGAGCAATCACATCCCCTATCTTGGGATCCAATGTCGGGAAAGTTTTTTTTTTCTGATGCAGCCTTGACAAATTGTCCATTAATCAAAAGCTGGGTATAATTTACTTGAATAGGTGGACTGATTGGTTCCTCTATAGCAAAAGCAGTGCTATATTTACTTATTCCTTCGCTCAGACTAGAAATATTACCACCTGTAAATCCAACTTCCTCAGGCAATTCAACTTCCTCAACTTTACCTTTGACTACTATGATCCGTTGACCCAGTGATGGGTTCCCAGCAATAAGTTTTTGTGCATGTTCTACCATTTCAGATGCGTCCACAACATAAACATGCTTTGCACCTGTCTGAGTAGCAATTAATGATAAAATACCAGTCTTTGGGTGTAAACTGTGACGACTGCTATTTAAAATAACCACCATATTTGAGTTTAGATAGCCCACATTACTCATTGCCTCGTAGATCTAACCTACTATAGCTGTCCAATTGCTAATGACAACAACTATATGCTCCCGTTTTCATTTAATATCCCTTACAATTGCCATACCAAGCCCAGCAAAAATGTTGTTGCAACCATGATCCCTCAGAAATGGAACAACTTGTCTGGCAAATAGCTTTGTGTTTGGTCCGACTTGGATGTCCACCAGCAGCAGCACAATCATTTTATCAAACACCAGACTTGCAAGCTCAATTATGGTGACAGCTGCATAAATCCTCACAAAAGTATTCCCTATATCAATTGATTGCATCGTCCCCCCTTCTCCAACACTCAAGCACTGACCACAAGCTTTTATAACAAAAGAGTATGGAGGTGTAAAATACATGAGTAGAGACATCATGCAGATGGTAATAACCAAGAAAAACTGCAGCGTAGGCTTGAAATTGAATAAGTATACAGATAAAACCATGCTAAGCAGCATGGCCATTGATGTGGAATACACCTTCACAATATTGTTAGCATACTTCATCAGGCATGAAACCAGCAAGCCTGTGGAGCCAAGGTTTAATACCACCATCCAAGTTGTAATAATATATCCCTTAAAAATTTGGTGCCACCAAGGACCATTCTCAAATTCTCGAATAATTTTCAAAGAAGATTTCTAGCATGTTCCAATTTGCAGAGCCTTTCAGGCATATTATCAAACAACTGAGGGACACAAAATTTCTTACCCGTAACACGGGATTTGTAGCTGCTTTCTCGGCAAGTCCCCTGCTCCCCTTGAGTTTCTTGTTGTCTCCATACACAAGAGATGATGTTTGAGTTGCAGAAGTTGAAGAGACACCAAAAGGAGGCACGACAGTTGTCGAATGTGCTTGTGAGGATGAAACAGGCATTGATTGTTTACTAAACGAAAAACCAGGAAGTCCCAATGAAGCAGCAGTTGCTCTTGTAAAACCAAAACCTGTGAAAGATCCCATGTCGCTGGAAGAAGCAGCAGATCTGGCAAGAGCTGTTGTTGAAGCACTGCCCGTAGTCGAAGAAGAACTTACTCCTAAACCAGGCACAAAGAAGGAAATTTGTGTAGTAGTACTACTACTGCTAGTAGTAACCGGAGTCGAAGCACTCGTGGTGGTGACGGTCGAAAACAACGACAATGGAGATATTCCGAGAGATAGAGAAGTAGGCGCTCTCAGATCCAAGATGGGATCTTCGTCCTCCTCTCCGGTGGAGACTGGAACCTCCCCGAGCTTAACAATATGAGCTTCGTCGACGCCACTGAGATCAAACTCCTGTCTAATGATTAGTGAGTAGGTGGTGCTAGGTATGACCGAACGAATAGAAAAAAGGGAAAATAATTTCTAAGAGGAAGAGAGGGACACAAGATTCGGAGGGGGAGATCAGAGAAGGGTGGAAATGATTTTTGGTTTCTAACGGGATTTATGGAAACATGAGAAAGAGTGAGTCGAGTGGGGATGACTACCTCCTTTTCTTCCAGTGTTGCTGTATATTTTTCCTCTTCTTGCAAAGCATAGAGTTGGCTTTCCAGATTTGAGAACTCTTTGTTGAGGCTATTCTGAAAATTTTCAAAATTTCTTTTGACATCTTTAAATGTCTGCAAAATAACATCCAAATGTTGCTGCGATTGTTCGACTTGCTCTTTGATATTGAGTAATGATGAGATAATTTCTTCTATTTCCATGGATTGATGAAGTAGCTGCCAAAGGAAAGGCTGGCTCTAGATACCACTTGTAACGCACCTCTAGTTACTTAAATTAAAAATAGACAGAAATTGCTCACTTCGCGGGGAGCACCTCTATAGAAGAAATGAAGAAGAAGATAAGAGAAATGAATAGGAAATCTCATTAACTTTTCTGATTGATTAAACCTTAGAGCCCTTGGCTCATATATAAAGAAGATGACCTCTAGATGAGCCTAGGCTATTCCAACTAAAGGCATACAAGAAAATAAAACTAAGGCCCACTAATTCTATTGTAGTCCAAATAACAGTTAGCATTAAAGTAAAGAAAGTTGGTAAATGAAATTAAATTGACCTGAGGCCCATGGCCCAAGTATTCCGATCGTGGACTGTGACAGAAGGGCATGGTGCACGTCGGTTAACTGACGACTCTGTTTTCAGATTGCTAAAATAGGGGTTGTGAGGTGGCATACAGAGGAGAGTTTGGTAATTTGACCGTGCGTGGAGTGGAGGAGAGTAGGGAATGGGTGGAGTTGTTGTGGCAATGGAGATAGTAAAGGGACCAAAGAGGGAGACAAGCGTTGGGGTGTACAATAGTGGGAGGTGTTGGCTCTGAGCAGCGGTGGCATTACAACGTGAAGCAGTGTCTCGTGGCGATGCTCTGGTGCTCGGTTGGAAGGGATTGACGATGGTTCTAAGGGCTGGTCCCAACAATGTTGTGGTGGTTCTCGATTTCCTGGGCAGAAATAAGCAAGTGAGGGAGAGAGGTGGGGGGGGGGGGGGAGAAGAAAGAGAATCGAAATTAGGGTTTTTGGAAAATTAGATCCTAGCCTACATTTATGCCTAACTTTAATTCAATGGTGGAAATTAAACATGGAGAAATAAGAAAGAAAGAAATAGAGAAAATAAAAAGGGAAGGGAAATACTTTAAATAGAAAACTCAACTTTGTTTTCTTGATCCAAAATAGTATTTTTTATCACAAAATAAAATAATGAGTTTTAATAAATATTTCTTAGGAGAAATAAAATCATCTAAATAAGTAGAGTTTTTCATATAAAATAAAATAATGAATATTAAATAATATTCTTAAAGAAATAAAGTCATTTAAATAAAATAATTTTCTGAAGTTATATTATTTCAAGGGCTCCAAAATAAAGAGGCTAGCTTTAAAATTATGTTTGATTCAATAACACTAAAATACCCCCATTAAATAATTTTGGACTCATTAAAATATTTAAAAGATTTTAAAATACTTGGCTCAATTTAAAAATCATCCACTAAATTTAAAAAAATAAAGATTGAAGATTTAAAACGTATAGGCAAGACTTGTGACCAATTGGGAGGAAAAGGAGCGGTTGATCACATCGAGTGTGTGGAATACCTTGTAGAATTAAAATTCTTACAGCTCATGTATCAATCTCTTTCCTAATCCTAACAGAGATCTTCAACATCGGATAAGAACTTTTTTCCAAGTAATTGATACTCTTAAATTTGGGTAATAACTTAAAGAAATCTTTTTAAAGTAATTGGAGCCTTTGCTACAAATGGTGGAAAAAACTTCCTAAAAAAATAAAGATAAGAATAAAAGTTAAAATTTGGAAATTAACTTCTAGTTTGACATAGAAAAATAGCAAATAACGGATGGACTACTTAATAGTAAACCGACGTCTTTCAGTTTTCGAGTGTCTAAAGTAATTATTGTTATTATTTAATTAACAATAAAGTAATTATAATCTCTAACTTTTTTTTTTTACAATATAAAGGATAGTCAATCCTTGGCATCTTCAAAGAAAAATATTTTTGTCACAAAAGAATTACACAAAAGTTATTCCATAAACTGACATAACACGATTTGATTTATTAGATCGTAAAATAACTTCTATAATAAAATAGATCTAACGGATCATATGAAGTCATTAATTTAAAAGATTATTTTTGTGTAATCTCTTTATGTCTGTAGCACTTTTTTTATTCAAATATTTGCACAATTTTCACAATCCAATACATACATACGTATAAATTGGGGGGAGACAAAAACCATTCCCAAAGCATTGTTTTATGTTGATTTACTCTGGTTTCAGTTCCCAATCTCCACCAAATATGGCATGGTTTCTACCTAGAACATGAATGAATCAAGCATGCACATCCAACAATACTATATAGGTGTCTTGCCCATCGGTTTAACTTTTGGCTTGAAAATTAGGTCAATAAAATCTCAGCTCAAGCAGAGAAAATGTTAAATATTGAAAGTTGTATGTTTGAGAGATCCAAGTCACGGAAAAAGAGGCACGGCAAGTGGGGACAGGTTCGTCATCCCCCATTGAATGCGTGTGGTTAAATTGTTACAATTGTCTGCTCCATTTTTATCCATTTTCTTTTGTATTTTTAACATTTCTTCTGTTACCACTTTCAAAATTTGATCCGTGCACCCTTTAAACAAGATCAAAATTTTGGGTTTAGATCCTAAATACACTTATTGTATTGTTTAAATTAATAATCAATAAGCCAATCGACAAAATCTACACGTCAATTTTGATAACGAATTGAAAATTCATTTGAATAACGTCTTCAAAATCTAAAATCACTCACGGTGTAAACTAGTCACCATTTAAAATTCATTATAGAAATTTAGTTTGTTAAACTAATTTAGAAACACTTACAAGGCCCTTGAGTAACAAAACCTGACTTACAACATCACAAGTATTGCATTAGATCTTTGCACCCTGGTAGTTCTGGACTATTGGTCTTTCTATAATTTCACTATGAGGCACCAACTCGATCTCTACATCCAAGCAGTTTTCGAAATCTTTCTGGGCAACGAGGACGTCCATACCAATGGACCCAACAGTACTCAAACACAAGCACAATATGATTGAGGTCTGTTTATCAACAGAGAATCGATATTCAATGCATAATGGTTCTCTTTAGGATTTTCTTTCTAGAATATAATGAATATATAAATTCTGGCTTCTTTCCATACTCTAGAAGTCATACATATTTATATATACTTAGATTTGAGTAAACCATCCAAAACCAAGTGAAAAAATGATTCTCGAAATTTTTAGCAAACTGTTGAATGAACTTTCTGTCCAGTTTTTAATCCTGTAAACTTTTGAATTTGAAGATCCTTATGAAATATGAATTTGTAGATAAATGAGTTAGTTTTCCAACAATACCAATATTACCTCAATTCGAGATGGGAGTCCACATTATTTTTACACTAACATGATAGTTTTGTAGCCTAAGGAGAATTTGACGAGAAAATGATACTAAAAAGGTGATCTTTAGAATTAATAGGTAATATATTTTTTTATTGTAGATCTTATAATTGTTGGTTTTATGCTATTTACATAAACTTTTCATTAAGAATTTTAATTCAGTGTTTTTAAGAAAGTAGATTTTTATTTTTATTCTATTTTATTTTTATTTATACACTCAAAACACTTTTTAATAAAAAAGCTTTTAGACTGTTAGAAGTATTTTATAAACTATACACTCGAAACCAAATAAACTCCTTATCTAAAGGAATTCAGTTATTCAGTATAAACTCAAGCTCGAATCTTCTACACACGTCGCACAGTTTTGATGAAGAATTTCATTAAATTTAAATATTTTAAGAATATTATATATATATAATACTTGTTTAAGTTTTGTCATCTCAGTCATAATATTATATAATATAATTTAAGTGACTGCCGTTTAAATAGTGAGAAAGTATCTTATGAAGCTATTTAAAATAGAAAAATGATATTTACAGTCGTGAGTGTGCAAGTGCCGTGCAGTTTCTTTTAAAAAAATAAATAAGTATGAAACCCACTTGAAAAGAAATTAATTTTTTAATAGTAGACTCCACTCTTTTTCAAAATGACTGCACGACGTTTACGCATTTCACGACTGTACGTAGCATTACTCTTTAAAATATTATATTAAATAGAGTGGTGCTAGTGTTGATCGTTGGACGTGTCTACTAGTATAAATTTTATATTTTATTTTATTTTTTATATTTTTTAAACATATTTAAATATTTTTAAAAAATTAAAAAAAATATATTAATATACTACGAATCACTTTCTTAGCAATTAAAAAAAAAATTACTCTCAAACAAAGTTCTTATTATTATCTGAAAACCAAAAAATTTCCTGAATTTTCTTTTGGCATCAAATTTCGCAATCTTAATTGAAGTGTTTAATAAATAGCTCACCAAATGAGGCAATGCATTAAATGGTCATTATTGCCGATAAATTTAGATCTTCCAAACAGCTTTTTCCACCTCTATATATAATTTTCAAATATATTAATATTACCACAGTCTTTTCTCTCTAAATTAAAGAACACCTGCATCTACATTGTTTTTTTAATATTTTTTAATTTTTTTACATGTCTTTGATTCCATTACGAAGTTCAACTTCTTGTTCAAGTCAAGGGATGCTTAGCAATAAGATCATATGTTGTAAAATAATTTATAAATAGTAGTAAAATAATTTGAATTAAATATTTTTTAAGTTTTATAAAAAGAGAGATAAAAAGTTGAATAAAAAATATAATAGAATTAAAATATTCTTAAAATATAATTTTTTAATATTATCTTTATTTTGAGATTTAAAGAAGTTGAGTTGTTTATTGTTTTTGTTTGAAAGTTTAAAAAAATTGTAATGATTAGATTGAAAAAGTTATAATAATTAGTTTGAAAATATTTATATTTGAGTGATATTTGAAAAGAAAATTAGATGTGATGAGAATTATTTCCAAACATCCCTAATGTTTACGAAGGAAATAAGATGTTTAGATACATGACTTTTTTTGTAACATTTAAATTACAGTTATATATATTTTTTTTCCAATAAATAGTTCAAGAATAACAAATATACAAAAGGGTGCTACTATTCAATCCCATGAGTTTGATCCGTCAAACTTACCACTGGTGTTATTGTAATTTTTTTCTTTTTTCTTTTAAATGTTTTTTTAAATATTTTTAAAAAAATATATCACTTCACTAATAGTTAATTTCTTAATCATTAAAAAAAATTAAAATATCAGAATAACTTTGAGGAGAGCAAAATCATGGGCCAAGTATAATTTTCCTATACAAATAGTCTATTAGTGGGAATTGGGAACATGGTAGTCGGGCTGGTTTGGTTACACAAAATCAAATTAGCTCATCTCATCTCATATAATCATTACAATTTTTTTAAATTTCCACACAAAATACAATAAACAATTCAACTTTTTCAAATCTCAAAATAAAAGTAATATTAAAAAATTTTATTATAACAATATTTTATTTAATTTTAAAAAAAATATTTTATCTTATCTTACCTGAACTGTGTAACCAAATGAGGGGACAACTGGAGGCGACCACAATAACATTCTACTTGCTGAAAATTAGATATGAAGTGCTGAAGAAAAGACTAGTGAACAACACCCTTGATGGTTGTATTCCTTTCAGTTAATGAAATGTGTTAGGCTCTGTTTTGTGGAATTGTAAGAATAAGCAACACCCAACGCACATAGCAATATGACAAATTCCAAGGAAGACGATGAACTGAAATCTCATAAATCTACTGGGTTATTCGAGATAACCCAAACCTCCTTATAGAAAGCAACAACCTTCAGAATATTCTCGATACCTTTTTCTTTCCTTTCTGCATTCCTCATATACACACGTCCCTCTGCATTTCCTAACAAACTCTAGGAATTAACTAACGTGCCCTATAGCAACAGAATGTAAAGATGACAGTAATTAAAACGCCCTGTCTAATACATCAACAGCAGTAGACTCTATATAAAAACGACATGACAAATAAAGTAATGCAAACTCCAATCAAAGAGTTCAACGGCAAGCTACGATGTGTTTCTCCCTGGTTAAACGCTGTGCTTCTTCAAGAGCCTCCACGACGTCGTCTCGAGTTCCAAGCTTCTGAGACCCACTTCACATCAGTTCACATCTCAGTTTCCTTCGATCTTCATTAGTTCTCTCTTCATCCCCAATTCTTCCCTAGGGTTCCTGACAATTCCTCTTCTCTTCACATCACCTTGCCCGTAAGGTGCGGATATTTTTGCTGAAGCTTCCATAGCACTTCCCAAGTGTTGTCCTCCTCATTGGCACCGACCCATTTGATTAGAACCTCAGTCAAAGCTCGATCTCCATGCTTCTTCATATGCCTTTCTCTTATGGCTTCCGGCTCGGGTTGAATTTCTCCTTGATGGTTGACGGGGGGAAGGGTGGCCAAGGGTTGAATTTGATTCCCAACCTTCCGTTTGAGGCATGAAACGTGGAAGGTTGGGTGAATCTTTGAAGTCGACGGCAACCGTAGACGATAAGCTACCTGGCCGATTTTTTGCTCCACCTGAAATGGTCCATAGTAACGAGGGGAGAGCTTGAGGTTCCGTCGTGCAGCAATAGAGCTCTGGCAGTAGGGTTGTAACCTCAGGTACACCCAATCTCCCACCTCAAAAGTTCTTTCTGATCTATGTTTGTCTGCATAAATTTTCATTCGAACCTTGGATAATTCTAAGTTTTCTTTAAGAATCTGCATGATTTGTTGTCTGGTTCGTAGAGTCTGATCCACTGAGTTGTTTGGTGAGGTTCTAGGAATGTATGTCGATAACTGTGGGGGTGGGTAGCCATAAGGCCTCAAAAGGGGTTAGTTTAGTAGTTGTGTGATACGTAGTATCGTACCACCATTCCGAAAAGGGTAACCACTGAGCCCAACTCTGTGGTTTCATTCCGACATAACACCTCAAATATGCTTCCACGCATTTATTTAGGGCCTCCGTTTGACCATCAGTCTACGGATGATACGCCGAACTGTGATTAAGACCCGTTCCCTGTAATGAAAAAAATGCCTTCCAAAAAATACTAAAAAAAACTGGGTCACGTTCAATAACTATAGTTTGAGAAAGTCCATGCAATTTAAAAACATGGTTCATAAAAAAGACTAGCTACCACAGAAGCTGTGTAGGGGTGCGAGAGAGGGATGAAATGACCGTACTTGGTAAACTTGTCAACCACCACAAGTATCACATTCTGACCTTGGGACTTGGGCAAACCTCTATGAAATCCATAGAGATGTCTATCCAAGCTTGTTGAGGCACGGGCAAGGGCTGTAGCAGTCCTGCTGGTGGGGTTGTTTCGTACTTCACCTTTTGACACATGTCACACTCTCGGACCAATTTTTTTTATATCCTTTTTCATTCCCCTCCAATAAAAGTCCCTCTTAGCACGCTGATACGTTTTCAAGTACCCTGAATATCCCCCATAAGGATGGTCATGAATATAGTGCAGTACTTTAGTCTTGAAAGGGGAGTCGGGCACAATGACAATTCTTCTCTTCCTCAGCAGCAACCCCTGCTGCATTTGGTAGTCTGTTATGGCTGCACTGTCCTCCTGTAGCTTCTTACATATTTCCTGCACCTCGGGTGAATGTACATAGCTATCCCTTAATTCCACAACCCAATCACTATTAGGAAAAGCAATCATGGCTAAGGATCCTTCCACTAACTCACTTGCTTCCTCCCTCCTTGACAAGGCATCGGCCACAGTGTTTTCCTTTCCCTTTTTGTACATAATCACAAAATCGTAACCCATCAACTTACTAACCCATTTCTGTTGAGCCACAGTCCCAACTCTTTGTTCCAGTAGATGTTTCAAAGCATGCTGGTTTGTTTTAATGACAAATGACTAGCCTAAAATGTAAGGCCTCCATTTCATCACCGCGGTAACTAAGGCTAAAAGTTCATTTTCGTATGTGGATAAGAGAAGAGCTTTACCCTTGATTGCCTTACTCAAATATGCAAGAGACTGTCCCGACTGCATTAGAATTGCCTCAATTCCCCTCCCACTTGCATCGCACTCTATAGTGAAGGTTTTAGAAAAATCTGGCAGTTTAAGGACTGGGGGACTAGTCACTGCTGCCTTCAATTCCTTAAAGGCCCTCAAGGCTGCATCCGACCACACAAATGCATTTTTTTTTAATAAATCTGTAAGTGGGGCAGCAATGATCCCATAGTTCTTGATGAATTTCCGGTAATACCCCGTGAGGCCCAAGAAGCCCCTTAAGACTTCACACTTGTTGGAGCAGGCCATTCTAACATTGCTTTCACCTTGTTAGGATCGGCCATCACCCCCTTAGCATTTATAAATGCCCCAAATAGTCCACTTCCGGAACTCCAAACTTACATTTAGAAAGTTTGGGTAACATCTTATTTCCTCTTAAAATTTCCAGCACATTCTCCACATGCCCAAATGCTCATTCCACCCCTTGCTATACACTAGTATGTCATCGAAGAAAACTAGTACAAACTTTCTCAAATAAGGACGAAAAATATAGTTCATCAATCCTTGGAAGGTTGATGGAGCATTCGTCAACCCAAACGGCATAACCAAGAACTCATAATGCCATTCATGAGTTCGAAATGCCGTTTTAGACACATCCTCTGGGTCTACTCTTATTTGGTGATAACCGGACCTTAAGTCCAATTTAGAAAAAACTACTGACCCAAACAACTCATCCAATAACTCGTCAATTACTGGAATTGGAAACTTGTCCTTAACCGTTTCTTGGTTAAGGGCCCTATAGTCGACGCACATGCGCCAACTCCCATCCGCCTTTCAGACTAATAATACGGGTGAAGAAAAGGGATTGTTACTGGGTCTCACTACCCCTGTTTCCAACAATTCAGCCACGATTTTCTCAATCTCAGCCTTTTGATAATGTGGGTAACGGTAGGGTCTAGCTGTCATAGGCTGATTTCCATCCTTAAGGGTAATTTTATGGTCATGTTCCCTTGATGGAGGCAGCCCCTTAGGGACCTCAAAGACCCCTTGAAAAGTGGTCAGGATTTTGTGGACATCCTCCCCCCAATGGCAGTGTTTTTTGCCCTTTTCCTCCTCTACTTTGTGCAAAAACAACCTCTCCCCCTCTTAACTGAATTCAGCATGACCTTTTTACTGCCCTTAAGTGTGAGCTTTTCCAACCCAATTCCATCTAACTGAGTACCCCTTCCCTTACACATAAATTTCATAGTGAGATTTGAAAAATCTCACATGATAGGTCCCAATACTTCCAGCCATTCAATGCCCAATACCAAGTCACATCCTCCCAAAGATAATACATAAAAAGAGGGACTGAAATTAGTACCTTGGACCCGTGTGGTAATCTCCTTGCAATGACCTTCACTTGTGATAACTTGCCCATTAGCTACCTTCACAGTCACCCTTTGAGAGCTGTCCATCACTATTCTGGCCTTCTGTACCACTGACGGGCCAATGAAGTTGTGTGTACTTCTCAAATCGATCAAAATCACCACCTGCACCTTCCCAATCAGCCCCATCACTCTCATAGTTTTTCGACTTGGTGTGCCCGTAATCGCATTCAAAGAAATCTCAGGTTTCACAGTCACAACCTGAGTTGATACGTCCCCTTCTACTTCCAAGGTTGAGGTCACCTCGGTTTCTGTCCCCCTATTTGCACCTTCCTCAACAGTTTGGATTAAGTAAATCCTTGGGGATTTACGTACATGGTTCGGGTTTTACTTCTCCTCACAATGATAACATAAACCCTTCTTTCATTTTTCATCCATAGACAATGAAGATACTGCTCTTTGAAAGGTTTTCTGCCCCTTATTACTACCTTCAACTCCAATAGTGGTCCCGGTAGGGCCATGAATAGTTAGCGCCAATCCTTTCTCATTGTTCAACTTAATGGGTTTTCGAGTACTACTTATGTATTCCTCTTGAATCCAAGCTAACCCAAA
The DNA here is from genome assembly GCA_961763995.1 of Juglans cinerea. Lineage (NCBI taxonomy): Eukaryota > Viridiplantae > Streptophyta > Magnoliopsida > Fagales > Juglandaceae > Juglans > Juglans cinerea. Next base: position 26,516,427 of record CAUIVZ010000009.1, read on the forward strand.
GGCAACACCTAAATTAAGAGGATTAAACATACGTAGGGGCAATCTGATTTCATCTTTCAGCCCACTAAGAAAACAACTCAACTTATGACGGTCAGAGAGTCCACGTAACTTGTTGGATAGAGCCTCGAACTGTGCTTTGTAGCTAGCTACTGATGAAGTTTGCTTGAGACGAGTTAGAGTTTCCATAGGATTGTCGTAAGATGTTGGGCTGAAACGTACCAGCAAGGCTCGAGCTATTATGTCCCAGCTATTAAACTGGACTGTGTCAAGAGCATCCTGGTACCACACCAAGGCTTCCCCTTCCATGTGATAGGAAGCAATTAATAGGCATTGAGCTTGGTTTGTTTGGTGATATTCAAAGTATTGTGTTGCTTTAAATATACAATCTGATGGATTTTCCCCTTTGAAATGAGGAAAATCTAATCTGATTCCTCATGGAAAACCCCCCTATTCTGATTTTGCTCAGCATCATTTGTGTTTTGCAGGTCCCTGGCGCCAGTGTTGTTCTGATTTGCAACCAATGTGCGTACCATATCCATCAATTGGTCCATTCTAGTATCTGCAGTGAACTGGTTCCCACGCACTTCACGCAGCCCTTCCCCCAAAATATCAATTTGGAGTTGAAGACCTTCAGGGTTGTTTTGTTTGGAACGTGTTGCTTCAGCCATGGTTTAAGTTTGGTTGGATTTTTGTAGGTGAATATGGGTCTGAGATGGTCAGGATTTTCTGGGTTGATGTATTTCTGGGTTCTTGTTGGTTCTGTGGTTTGTGATTGCGGAAGATTAGGTCCGGGTAGGATCGGTGCTTGTGATACCACTTGTTAGGCTCTGTTTTGTGGAACTGTAAGAATAAGCAACACACAATGCACACAGCAATATGACAAATTCCAAGGAAGATGACGAACAGAAATCTCATAAATCTACTGGGTTATTCGAGGTAACCCAAACCTCCTTACAGAAAGCAACAACCTTCAGAATATTCTCGATACCTTTTTCTTTCCTTTCCTCATTCCTCATATACGCACGTCCCTCTTTCCTAACAAACTCTAGGGCTGAGCAAAAATCCGACAATCCGACTCCGACTCCGACTCCGCACCGGCTCCGCTCCGACTCCGCTCCGGCTCCGACTTGTCGGAGTCGGAGTCGGAGGTTTTTTCCTCTTGGCAGTCGGAGTCGGAGTCGGAGCCATTGATGATCCGACTCCGCTCCGATCCGACTCCGACCCTCCGACTCCGCCTCCGCCTCTGCCTCCGCCTCCGACTCCGCCTCCAACTCCACCTCCGACGTGGCCCTCCGACTCCGCCTCCGACTTTATACATATTTTATAAAAAAATGTGTTTTTCTATATATTAATTATTTAAATTTTATACAATTATATCTTATATAGTTAGTTAAAACTCAATAATATACTAGTTAAATAATATATTTATACTATAATATATAGACTAAATTGACTAATAATAGTTTAGTATATGTATATGACTATATGTAAATATCATACTATTACAAATTTACAATATTACTACCATGTAACACTAAATTACTAATGTATAAATATAATAGCATATAATACTAATAACTAATGTATATATAATATACTATAAACACTAAGATGAATAATAACATCGACATGTAATATTGTAATACTAATGTATAAACACTAATATATAAAATTATAATAACATATAATACTAATGTATAATAACTAAAGTATTATTCATATAAATTACTAATAGTATTAATTACTATATATAAATTAGTAAACCACTTTAAGCCTATATATAAATTACTATATAAATTACTGTAGTATCAATTACTAATACTATATTACTATATGATACTATTAACTATAGTGAATCAGTGATATACTAGTATTAGACATTAGTGTACTAATACAATCAGTGATATAGTCAGTATAATATTTATACTAATACTATTATTAATTATATAGTTATACTAAATTAAAATCACTATAGCAAATACTAATATATAATTATGCTAATCACTATAACTAATACTAATACTAATATAGATTATAGTAATAACTTATAGTATTATAACTATACTAAATCACTATAACTTATACTAATATAGTTATACTAAAATTTAAATCACTATAAGTAATACTAATATAGTTATAATACTAAATTACTAACATAGTTATATTACTATAGGATACTATTAACTATAGCGATAAACTAGTATTAGTATACTAACATTATTAGTGATATAGTTAGTATAATATTTATACTAATACTATTATATAGTTATACTAAATTAAAATCATTATAGCAAATACTAATATAGACTATAGTTATAACTTGTAGTATTATAACTATACTAAATCACTATAACTTATACTAATATATTATAAAGTTATACTACATCACTATAACTTATACGAATATAGTTATACTAAATGACTATAACTATAACTATATATAGTATTAATATCACTATTAGTATAATATATAGTATTAATATCACTATTAGTATATTATATATAGTATATATATTATTAATATCACTATTAGTATAATAGTATTAATAACTATTAGTATATTAGTGTATTACTAGTATTTCGTATACGGTGCCCTTTTTTTTAATAGTCATTTATAATAATATATATCATATATTTTTTTTAATGAATCTTCACATATATATATATATATAATATAAAATAGATTCATATTAATTAGTAACTATACTTAATACAGTTAAATTGTTAATACTACTTTACAATACATAATACGGTGTCGTTAGTCGTTACTCGTTGCCCGTTGGGGACCTGGGGATTGAAGTAGTGAAGTAAATTGTAATTAGCCTAATTAGCCAATTAGGTCATGTGCTGAGGTACGGGTTCCCCTTCCCCAATCCCCATTCCCGACTGAATCGAAGACCCATCACCCACTAAACCCTCGCAGCCCTCTCTCTCGCGCAGGCGCAGGCGCGCAGCCCTCTCTCCTCAGTCGCGCAGCTCTCCTCTCGCAGCCCTCTCTCTCGTGCAGGGGTAGCCCTCTCTCCTCAGTCGCCGATTCGCCGCTCCTCTCGCAGCCCTCTCTCTCGCGCAGGCGCAGCCCTCTCTCCTCAGTTGCCGATTCGCCTCTCCTCTCGCAGAACCCCTCTCTCTCGCAGCCCTCCTCTCACGCAGACGGCTTCCATGCTTGCATGATCAATTACTTGAAAGGTCAGTAGGGTTTCTCCCAACTTAGTAAATCGGTGATCTTTTTATTTTTTATTTTTCCTCTTGTCCGAATTGGGGAACATATGTTTGTTGCTTCTTCGGTTTTTATTGTGGAAGTTTTTGTATTATAATAATTATCGTTGATTGATGTGCACTGCGTTTGGTTGATGGGAAAAATGTGGGTCAAAGAAATAGATGATGGGATTTGTGTGTTGGGCCTTGTTTTTGGTTAATGGGTCTGAGTAAGGACTCCGTTTGGTTGCCAAGAAAATGTTGGAAAAGAAAAGTTAAAAACAAAAGTTTATGCACATGGCATGATTGACAGTGGTGTAATTTCTTCATAAGAGTTTTCCCGAGCTGAATACTTCCGGATTTAATATTGTCCAAGCAATTCACTCGGATAACTATGAATGATGTAGGCTAGGGGTTCACTTTATTTTACCATCTTTATTCCACCATTGGTGCATGGATTTGAGTAGAAAAAAGTCTATCAAGTTGGAGACTTGGTTGTTTTGACATATGCATGCCTTCACTATGTGCTCCCCTGCACTTAGTGTCTTCGGTTTCTTGACTCCGTGCCATATATAAGTGAAAACATAGTACAAGAATGGAGTTGGTATAACTAATTATTGATTAATTTCTATTTGTTAAAGTCTCAATTATATTTTTATTGAATTCCATTTGAAATCTATAATAAATAAGTTTGCCATTCATTTTGAAAACAGCATACACATTTTGCACTTTTAAGTGCGCTCAATTACATGCAGTTTACTTTGGCTATGCCTACTCTTTGATAAATAAAATATCTTATTACTTATAAAAAAAAAAAGTCTTTTCTCGGTATGGGGTTTGGAGGGTTAAGTTGAGGGTTTGAGCATGTTTGCCTACTACCATTCGGCATGAATTGAGGCCAGTCTTGCTAATGTTGTCTTACTGCTACAAAAAAATCATTTGTTGATTTTGACATTTTCTGATACTAACCTCTTATACTTTAACATCTTAATGTAGAATTAATCACTGGTATGGCCAACTTACTTCGTGAAGATGATTGACAATTTGACATATTGAGCCTTTGAGGTTTGAGCTACTATCCAAAATACTAAATACTTCATGCTAAATTCTGTTTACTTTTCAAAGACAACTATGCTATCTACTTCTATTTTTTTTATACCATTGGTCCATATTTATTTAAGTTTCCGAGACCTTAGTTCAAAAAAACTAAATGGATCCATTCCTCCTAATAGGCTTTTTGAGAATATTACAACTATGTAAGATTTTGCATCTTCCTAAAAAGATGTAATATACATGCTTTTTATGTTTGTTTAAATTTATTTTTCATATGATATTAAAGTTGGGTTGTTTTTTTTACTAATATTTTCATTTTTTTTTCAGGCACAACTTGAAAGTTGGAAGTTTGAACATTTGGAAATTTGTAACATTTAATATATTTTGGTTCATTTGGAAGCTTGTAATTTATTTTATTTTGGTGCATTTGAAAGTTTGTAATTAAATATTTAAATGTTGTTGGAACATTTATTTTGGTTGGCTCTTAGAACATTTTGGATTTTTTTTTTGTTAGAATGATGTGGATATCTGGATATGGAATCTGGATGATGGGAGTACATGTAAAAATAGGACTTTCTTTTTAATTTTTGATGCATGTTATTCTAGTAGTGGTAAGTATCTATTATTATAATAGATGTGGATGATGGATGGTAGGTGTGATATGCGGATGTTTATTGTAGTGATTAGTATTTAGTTGGATGTGGATATGAGGATATGGATGATGGATGATGTGGATATCAGTAAGTTTGGCCCTTCGAAACTTTTGTAATGCAGGTTTTTGTTTGCATGTTCTTTTAGTATAATGATAACATTAGATTGATATTGCATGCATGTCCAAGTCTTCTATTTAGTTTAGATTGTAATATTGAGAAAGTTGAAATTTGAAAGCCCACAAATTTTTTATTTTTATTTTTAAAAGTGGGTCAAATATGAAGTTAAAAAAGACAAAAAAATAAAATAAAAAAATCCGACTCCGCTCCGACAAGTCGGAGTCGGAGTCGGAGCGGATTATGTACATCGCGGAGTCGGAGTTGGAGGTCGGATTCGACCTCCGACAAAGTCGGAGTCGGAGTCGGAGGTTGGGCCCTCCGACTCTGAAACAGTCGGTGCTCAGCCTTAGAATTAACTAACGTGCCCTATAGCAACAGAATGTAAAGATGACAGTAATTAAAACGCCCTGTCTAATACATCAACAACAATAGACTCTATATAAAAACAACATGACAAATAAAGTAATGCAAACTACAATCAAAGAGTTCAACGGCAAGCTGCTCCTTAATAAAACGGTGTGTTTCTCCCTGGTTAAACGCTGTGCTTCTTCAAGAGCCTCCACGACGTCGTCTCGAGTTCCAAGCTTCTAAGACTCACTTCACATCAGTTCACATCTTAGTTTCCTTCGATCTTCATCAGTTCTCTCTTCATCCCCAATTCTTCCCTAGGGTTCCTGACATAATGTTTATGCATAAAAAGAAAGGAGCAGGATCCCTACAACCAATCCATTGCGATAAACAAAACATATTACATCAAACATATAGCAATTAAAAGAAATATTTGAACCCAATAAATTGTTTGATTGGTTGTAAATATTAGATGATGTGTGGTAAAAAGGTTTTCAAATGATACCAAATTACAAAGCAAATTTTACCATATAGATGGATGTAGCGATGAGTTTACACCAAATTACAAAGATAGTGACGATTTTAGATGTACTGTAATTTACTAGCAGTTGGAGAGGACCAACCACCTGTAGTTATAGATACGGCGATGCTAGGGCCACCGAGAGTGGAAACCGACGATTTCTACTGAGAAGTACAAAATGTAATTTTTTATTTTGTGTCAAGCATTTTTTAAACCCTTTTAAACATTTAAAAATAAAAAGAAAAAAATTCATTTAAAAACATTTCCTTAACAATTAAGTAAAAAAAAACAAAAATCAATAGCTTTTGTCAGGATAGGATGCATCATTTTCCTTATAGATAAAGGAGTATGAAAATTCTAGGAAATTCTGTCAAAAACATTTAGCCAAATGTTTTAGGAACCATTATCGAAGAGTAATGTTATATTTCATACTCTCATTCTATTTTCACCACTCCATATAAAATGTGGAACATTTATCACCAAGATCATCAAATGGTAATAAATGTGTCACATCTTATATAGTAGAATAAAAGTAGAATGGTAGTGTGGTGTATAAAATTTTCCACCATGGAAACACCGGTTTCCAAATTAAACATCTTTGTGATTTCCCTTAAAAAAAAAAAAAAAAAAACATCTGTGTGATTTCATTATTCACGTATTCTCTGTGATTTCATATCCTTTTTTATTTTATTTTACAATCAAATAAAAAAAATATAAGTAACACAAAATCAGCCTCCCAAAATGGGTCTTAACCAATTTATTAGCATTTAGCGCATTCTTAAAACGTTTTGATAAAATTAATCTACGAAATTTATTTAGCTTAGAAGCTTACATTGCAAACAAAAAGAAACTCATTATTATTATTATTATTATTTATTTTTTTTTTAGCAGCGAAAAACAAAATAAATAAATTAAAAAAAAAAACGTTGAAAGCATGACAATAGGTTTAAAAGCATGCTGTACAAATAATATGGGATCTCAGGATACAAGTAGCTCATTCATTTCCTCTGTTTGTTTATTGGCCAATTAGTGTGAGCCACCTCAAAAAACCAAAAACTAAAACAGGAAGAGATTCTAATGACGTGGCAGCATGGCATGACCATGCGGATCCATCAAGACCAACGTTAATTGTTGAAGAAAAGGCTTATTCTGCCGCCTCTTTCTTACCGTTCAAGTGTACCGCTCGTGATTTTCTTTTTATATAAAATAATTTTACGTGTTCATATATTTTTTTAATTTTTTAAAAATATTTAAATATATTAAAAAATTTTGAAAAAAAATAAAAACTCATAAATGACATGCATTTTACGCTGATTGGACCAAGCCAAGCCCAACATTGACGGCCCAGGTGCTACATCAACCAATAAAGCCGACAGATGGAATGGATCCATCACTATATTTGTAATTTTTTTTTAATATTTTAAAAAATATATATACAAATTCACTAATAATCAATGCATTAACCATTAAAAGAAATAAAAAAAAAATAGTCACTTTTATCTGTAACACGTATCCATTTGTTTAGCATTTTCCAAGTGAAAGACAGATGAATTTCACAAATTAATGCAACACCAATTCATGACCAAATTCCCAAATCAAAACGTTCTCTGCAATGCAAGCTTAGGAACTGCAATGCAAGTCTAGACAATTTTATCTTTAAATTTTTTTAAAATTACAAAACTATCCTTCCTAAAATTATGTATATCTATGTGGAGACTGCAAATAAAATTTATCTATATATATATATACATCATACAATAGTGACAATAGTGATAGCTGAAATATATAAAAATATATATTTGCAAGCCGGTGTGGAGGCATTATCTGTACCTTTAAACTGCTAACATGTTAGATTAGAAAAGTTTAGAATTAAAATTTTAAAATTCATATACAAATCACCTCTTCCTATTTGAACAGTGTGGATGATGTATCCTTCACAAATAGAAGGACTCTGTAAAATGGATTTCTTTGTATTGATCAATCTAAATGATAAAGTACATAGCACTCTTTGTTAAATACGAGAATGACTTAACTAACTAACAAGCTGAAAGTATACTTAGGTTGGACTATTCATCCGGATTCTGGCTTGGGAACCTGGGTATACCCGGACTAGATTAGCTTGGGTCAGACCCGGGCCGAAACTCGATTTTTAATTTTTTTCCAGTTTGAATGTTTTGATTTTTTTTTTGTTCCTTTATTTGTATGGCATTTTCGCTTATAGTTGTTGATTACAAATACATCTACATGTGTAAAATATACGACTGTTTCTAATGGGTTTCCTGTCACTGCATGCCTCTTAATCCTGGAGTACTCTCATGCATTAGGCATATACGGTCCCTCGATCACCTTCTTGAAAGTGGTAGCACTTCGAGCTGAAAACGGTGGATCCTTACCTACTTTCCATCCTCATAAAAAAGAAAAACAAGAATTCTCGATCTCTCCCTACAAGAAAATAGAAAACAGTGCCATGATATGCTGATCTCCTAGTAGAAATACCCCACAAAGAAAGGAACCAAAAAAAACAAAAGAAGAAAGAAATATCAAAACATTCAAATTGAAGGAAAAAAAAACGAGTTTGCCCAGATTTGTTCCGGTCCAGAATCCGGAACCAGAATCCGGTTTCTAGGGTCTAGGGTTCCGGACTGGGTTGGGAAAAAACCCGACCCAGATAATCCAAAACTTGGCTTAGATGATTTAAAGAACATGTTATAATAAGTCTAGTACGAGTCAAATAGAAGAGCCTTCCAATAAGTCTCCAATAAAAGGTAGGATCATGATTCATGACGTAGTGCACCATCTTATTCGAAAAGCTTAAGATGTGGATCTATGGGAGTAGAAACAGATTTGGACCCTAATAAACTAGTGTATGAGGGGATCTCCAATCCATACTTTTGCTGATTTATAGAGATTCACTTCTTAGGCTGAGCCACTTCCATGTTCAAAAGATACTTGAGTTTCCTTATTTCTTTAAGTTTAAGCTAAGCATGAAGGATGATCCTTAAGAACTATAACTAGCTCAAATCATTGTTAGCAGTTAAAATGTCATCAACATACACCAATATGGGCCTTTTTTCATGTTTGCATTTTTTTGGGACTCAATTAATGTCCGAATTTGATATTGTGACATTTTAAAGGCCGTTTTAATATTCAAGTTCTATTGTAATTTTAAATATCCATTTTTAATGTAAGATTAATAAAAAAACTATAAATAGTAAATACATACTAGATACTTCAAAAAGAAAAATGCAAAAACAACACCACCATGATAAACATCACAAAGCAAGCTCTCAAGTCTCAATCAAAATAAAAATTATCATAAGCATCATACAAATATTAGTAAATAGAAGTTTTACAACTATAAAACCATAATGTAAATAAATCTCCTTGAGTTTAGATGCATCAATCTTTACTAATAGTTGACACATTTAATTGTGCACCTAACTCTATATAAAAACATAGATAATAAGAAAACATCAAATATTAGTGAATTTTGATGACTAAAAATATTAAAAATATATTTTAAAATCAAATGAGTGTTGAATGACTATCATAACATAACACGATGCTAGCAAGAAGCTCTCTATATTATCCATGAACTCTTGAATAACAATAAGCATTAATGGATGTTCCAATCAATTTTGAGTATAAATAAGGGCCTCTATGGTTCTTGGAGCTAATGAATTCCAAAATGATCAAGCAAACAACTTTCCATACTAAATTCTGACTCATGTAATAATGAAAACAGGCATAACCAACAAGTCTCGTGTAATTCTCACAAATATAGAATAGTTAGCCTTATTAACTTTCTACAAAATCAACAAGTTAAAAGAGGGGATTCGGACCTCAAAACCATGTCATAAATACTTATCCACCTCTATTTAGGCAATAGCAGATCCTAACGTGGAGGATGTTTGATCTCATCATTTATTGGAATAGTCATTACCATCATTTAAGGGAGGGGGCTCATGATGTTCGCCAATCATGGTAGATACGAATGTCACCTTGTACTCTACATTTGAGTTCGCTAATAACTGTCTCACACTCAACACTACGGCCTCGTTTGATTATACATATGAGATGAGATAGTAAATCTATGGATAATAATGAGATAATTTGTAAACAGTAGTAAAATAGTTTGAGTTAAAATTTTTTTGAGAAATGAGAGAGAAAAAATTGAATAAAATATTATAAAATTAAAATATTGTTATAATATAATTTTTTAACATTATTATTTTTTTTTAGATTTGAAAAGGTTGAATTATCTTTTATATTTTGTTTGGAAGTTTGTGAAAGTTGTAGCGATTAGGTAATGATTAGATGAAATAGTTGAAAATTTAAAAATTAAAAATTAAAAAATGTTTATGTTTAAATAGAATTTAGATGTTGAGATGAGAAGAAATAAGATAAGATGAGTTGAGACCATATGTGAAACAAAATGAGACCTAATTCTTCACCCCTTGTCTTCTCAAGAGTTTTCTTCAAGTGGAAATATTACACAACATCTCATGTGTAATATTTTCCCCCAACATAATACCTATCCAAAACTGCCTCAAATATTCAATTGCAAGAATATTGTGGGACCTTAGCTCAATAGATCAACACGCATTCCTAAGCCCTTGTCTTTTCACAATCCTAAATGGAATCTCCTCTACAAATAGAATATCTACAACTGCCAACTTCACAGTCTCTCCACTATACTTGTAGGTTACATGGACCTTCGTAATACTCCCAACACTATTTCCAACCTCCTCCTCAGGTTTTGCCCCACCTATAATTGTTCTTTGGTACTTATCCAATGACTCATGTTTATTAGCATTTTTGAACCATACACTTGCCACTCACACTTGGCCTTGGCCTCATCCATGAGACAACTCACTACTTTCATAAAAAGACAAAATCACCAACAACCAAGTGGACTTCCTCGATATTCGGATTTGATGATACCGTCGCATCAAAATAGATGAACTCCATGCATGTGTGTTATCTAAGGAAGATGGCGAGCAGGTCGGTTGTGAGGAGCTATCATCTTCACTTGAAAATTGACCACTGTTGTTGTAATGGCTATATAAGTCATCAATATCACTCTTTAGCACTCTAATAAACAGATTAGACTTCTCATCACCGAGTACGTCCTGAATCTAAAATTCTATAATAACCAACTTATATCGGGGTTCAAGAATTGCAGCCAAAAACAATAATCTATTTATCTTCTCAATATCCTCTAATATTTATTATATTTAGATTTCATCCTCATAGCTATACTAATCAACAATTTGACAGTGTTAGTACAACTTTATTGCTAATGGTCATAAATCCTCGAGAGCTCTTCGAAGTATGTGTTCGCAATATAATATTTGGAACCAGAAACGTTCACTGTATTATCATAAAATAACTTCAAAAATTGAACAAAATACCTCACATTGGCCCTATCAACAGTGTTTGGTGCACCGGGCCACCTTCTTCCCCTACTGGCACCAGGAAAGCATATCTCAGGTCCTCATCCTCGACCTCCATCCGCTCGAATGATTTTTGGTACTTTTGTGCTACATCCAACATCATATATATAGAGTTCCATCGAGTAGGAACATCCAAGCTCAACATACTAGATATGAGATCTCAAGTTGTTCGGTTATAGTCTTAAACTTGCCAAGCCTTCACATATCTCACAAGGTTGCAGACTTTGGTAATTGAATCATCAACCTACTTCAACCCCTTAGCAACTATGAGGCTGATGATATGAGCACATTATCGAAAATGTATGAACTCGTTCTCACGAATTATATTATCTTTTACCATCATATTCTGCCTGAACCAATCAATTACAGTGTCATTGGTACTAACATTGTCAACTGTGATACAAATTACTTTTCTAATCCCCCAATTCTTTATATAGTCATCCATCTCTTTTCCAATGGATGAATCCTTATGATTCACAATTTGTTTAAAGCCAATAATCTGCTTGTACAACATCCACTCATTGTCAATAAAGTAGGTTGTGATACACATGTAATTGACATTCTGTATGGATATCCATGTATCAATCGTAAATAACACTCTCTGGCCAGTGGTAATAAACATCACCTTCATGTCCGTCTTCTCCTTGGTATGCCTCGCCAAACTATCTTGCATCACCATATACCCTGAAGACATGGAAAGTTGTGGCTCAAGATACTACACAAATTTACTGAAACCTTTTTTGTCAATGGTGTTAAAAGGCATCTCATCCGTAATGATCATTTCTACAAGCAAATCCCTCAACATCTTCTCACTGTATTGAGGGATTGTCAGTTTCTTTCTCTGCGTACCAGAAGTGGCTATAACTATTTCGTAATTGAGTTTTGTCTGATTATTGGCTACCAACTCGTTGTGTATCTTACACCATTGGTTGTCCATAAGATCTGATATTAATACAGAGGTGCCTTGCTTCTATGAATGGTACCCACATAGTTGCCCACAGTAGTAGCATCTTGCTTGCAGGTTCTTACGATCACCGAAAATTTTGGTGAAATGTTCCCATGTCCACGACCTTTTTTTACTAGGTGGTGGTGCTCGATGGACATCAAGATCCAACTCCTCCTTATTAAGCATATCTTCATCTTCTATATCTATTGGTACTCGACTACTTCTAAAGGAAGAAGTTACTCTAGATATGAGTCTAGGGGTAGAAGTACCTATCAATGTAGGAACTGTGGCATCCCCTTGTGGACGATTATCCCCAGTAGATGTAGCATTCATATCTAGATCAACTGTGCTAAAAAAATAAATTAGAAGCAAACAAATTAGAAGAAAAGAAACATGTACTGCAAATATATATATATAGCCTACAACTGGGTTTTGCAGCACGTGCTATTCATAAAACAAAAACAAAACACTAGAGTACATATGTAAAACAACAAAACACGATGGATATATATAGCCCATATTCATGTTTTCTTGCCAAAAACTCTAGAGTACCTGTTTATTCAAAAATTGTATGCTATTCACAAAACCAAAAAAAAAAAAAAAAAAACAAAAAACAAAAAACAAAATTAATAGATTTTACTACCTACAAATAGCACTCTGTCCTAAAAATAACTAAAGGAGGAAACTTTGCATACTGCCTATTCCATAATGCCACAAAAGGAAATAAGAGCCAGTTTAGGCAGAATACAGTATTTCTTTCCATGTGTGTGCAATTTGGTGTTAGAAAAGAGTAGTAGTAGTGGTGGTAGTAGTAGTATTGACATGATATCAATATATGTACCGTACGTCTAGTATTGACAACCAAACCCACTAGTGCTCTCCTCCTCCCATGCGGTGCGGCTGCATGCCCTCAGGCCTCAACTCTCTCTCTCTCTCTCTCTCAGCTACCTTGGCTCGGTACGTCAAATACGTCAACCACTTTTCTTCGTTTGGATATATATATAGTGTACTTATTTAATGCGATACAAAATTATTGTTGTTATGACAAAGCGATCACGTACTGACTTAACATTCCAATTAACAACCTCAAAGAAAAAAAAAAGCGGTGCTACAGTCACCAAAATAGTATCCCGAATATAGTCACCGAATAGTGCATTTGATCAGTTTTTTATTTTTCTTTTCTTTTTTTTCATGTAGTTTTTTAATCATCATAAACATTTAAAAAAAAAAATTCACATCATTAAAAAATACGTCTTTAAAAAAAAAACTCATTCGGGACATAAATTTGGAAACCAAATTCGGATCCCAAAGCATTTCTGAAACACCTAAGTGACTATTTCTTGGCTTTATAAATAAAACAACCTTCATGATCTACAACCAGTTAATCTTCTTTTTTTTTTTTTAATTATTCCTCTTTGATGTTTGAGCCTTTGAGCATATGAGGCCTCATTTAGTTATACAGATAAAATGAGATTAGATAAAATACAGTTAAAAGTTAAATAAAATATTATTAGAATATAATATTTAATATTATTTTTATTTTAAAATTTAAAAATGTTGAATTGTTTATTATATTTTGTGTAGGATTTTGAAACTTTATAATAATTATATAAGATAAAATGATATGATTTGGTTTGTCCAAACCAGGCCTAACTTTAACTAATTTAAACATTCTTGTTCCATAATTTCGAGACGTGTTGGCAAATTAATGGAAAAATATTTATTATTTTTTACTTGTCAGTGAAATTGTTAAAAAAATATATATGAATTTGGGCAATAATGTCCCAATTTACCAAGAAGTTGTGTCGTACCATTTTCCATTTTAAAAAGTCAAATTACTCTAAGAAGCCTCCTAAGATTAAAAAAAAAATAGCCAATTGAATTCACTAAATTTATTTATTTAAAAACACCATATTTTAAAATAAATTAATTTCTAAAAAAAACTATTTTTTAAAAAACATTGTTTTTTTAACGAACTTTTTTTTTAAAAATAAAACCATGCACCTAGCCCATGTCTGGAAAAATGAAACCCGGTCCATTACTACTTGTCCAACCCCTCTTTGGGGACCAAACCAACCTTAATAATTTGTTTGTTACCTGGGCTGAGCATGTTTGAACACCATTCATGGGCCTGCACATTTGTTGCTTCACTAGATCTGTCCGGTTTGGATTCAAGAATCACTCAAACTCATCTTATTTCATTTTATCTCATTATTACAATTTTTTTAAATTTTCACATAAATTATAATAAACAATTCAATTTTTTCAAATCTTAAAACAATAATAATATTAAAAAATAATATTCTAATAATATTTTATTCAATTTACATCTCGTCTCATTTCACTATTCAAACCTCTTAATCCATTAAACTAACTAAACTGTCTTATGTTGTTTTCTTTTTCTTTTTGTATATTATTTATTGTTATATTCAACGACTCTAATGAGTAAATCAAGACCATGAAGGGTATATATATATATATATATATATGAAGGGTACATGGCATTAATTCCAAAGGGTTGTTCTAGCTGATCTGTAGTTTTCTTACCAAACACAAGGTGACCAAAACTACACGTCTCCTTGCTCATCATTTCGTTTCCCTGATCTGCAATGATCTGCACTTTATGATCCATACTCAAAAGATGAATTCATTTCCATCAAAACAAGCATTTAAGAAAGAAGTGAAATAATCATGTGCATGCATGGCAATGAATCCAGCCCAAGTTCTGAAACTTAATGATGACCATTGAAACCATTAGATGGCTACAGACTAGTCTACGTAGTCTCTCAGAGTCAGAACAACGTACATACATTGCAGTCATCCTTCTAATTATAACAAAACTCAGACACCCAAAAACATACAGGAAAGAATAGCAAAGAAAAAGGTCCAAAGGAAAAATAAAATGACAAGATACATGAACATGAATATTCAGCCCCTGATCCAGAAAAAAAGGATCAACAGTACAGTCAGTCACAGTCAGTGGCCTATCAATTCTATTATTCTAATTCTCTGATCATGATCCAGCTCCTTGATCATGATGATCATGTCGTACGTTTCTCTAAACTAATTAATCTTCAAAACCAACTTCCTTCCAGATTGCATTCCTCACCCGGCGCAAGTCCCTCCCTTTCAAAGTCCTCCCTATCCCTTCATGAACCGACAGAGAAGCGCCTCGAGTCCTCGCTAAATACTCATGAGGAGGAAGCCTGTGATTCCCATGGCTTTCGTCGTCGTCGGCGGCGGCGTCAAAATCTTCGTCGCTGTCTCTGTTTCGATGCTCTTCATATTCATCTTTAAGAATCTTCGACCAGTCCGGTATATTCAGTGGCAAGGATGTCGATGCTGATGCCCGCGGAGCGGTCCGGTCTCCGGTGTTGTCGATCTTCCTAGGCACTTTCTTTGGTTGTCTCGAGATGGGCAATGTTCTTTTGTTCTCCATTGATGGTGCGACATGATGGTTAGTGGAAGTACTCCAAATATCAGCTTCGTCGAACTCGATATCAGAGGCCATTGGGTTGTGGTCTTTGATATCATTAGAGGTTGAAAAGATGGACTTGAACTTTGAATGGAAGGTTTTCCTTGATGCCATGGATGAATGCTCTGAATTCAAAGGATTATAGCAATATGTTCTATGGGTTTTTTTTTTTTTTTTTCTCTATTCTGCGTCCTGGTAACTCTTCATATTTCTGCTTTTTATAATGCTGTAATGGATAAGCTCTCCTGTCCTCTATCTCTCTCTCTCTCTCTCTCTCATTACGACACGAAGTGGGCGTCCTCATGTTTTTAGCATGAGTCCCACCTTTTTGATTGCTCGTTTTCTTTTTTTTAGTTACAGAAAAGTAGACATTGAGTTTTACGGTGTTAAAATATATATAATATTAATTGAAAGAAACTATTTTTAATTATTCACCATTTTAAATTTCATATTTTATAAAAAATATCTCATATTCTATAGAAAAATTATAAGCGTAGAGTTTGAGAATAAATAGTGATTCATACATAACATTCTTCTAAAATAAAAATATATATATATAATTCAAAGGCGGAGTTCATCCTAAGTTCATGTGGCTGCCCTCACGGTAGACTTTCTCTAAATTAAAATTTGTTTAAGGGAGAATGGCACGTAAAAACTTGCTGAATATATACTAAAATCAGTAAATCCTAAGATATCAAAGTCTTTAGAGAATTATTTATTTATTTACGAAAAATTAAGCTTTAATAATTAAAAAATATTACAGGATAATACATTTATAATGAACAGATCTTTCTTCCTAAAACTACCTTATTTATATATTGAGTGATGGTAGAGTCACCGCTGGCGACTCCCGTTGGAAGCCACTGCTGGTTTTAACATGTATTTTTTTATATATATTTTTTATAATTATTTTTATACAGATGTTTATAACAATTTTACATATTTTAAAAAAATAAAATAAATTTATAATATTATTAAAAAATACTTCCTTAATCATGAAGTAAAAAAAATTATTAAAAAATATTTTTTTAATTACGAAATAAAATAAAAAAATATTTTTTTTACTTCATGATTAAGGAAGTATTTTTTAATAATATTATAATTTTTATTTATTTATTTTTTAATATTTAAAATTATTAAAAATATCTATATAAAAATAATTATAAAAAAAATACATAAAAAAACACATAATAGAGCCAATGGTGACTTGAGCGGAAGCTACAAGCGGTTACTCTATCATTTTTCTTATATATTTAGAGATAGGAACGAATTTAATGATGTACCTAGTACTTAATGGACACGTGGCGAAATCAGATCTAGCTTAAAATCCATTGGCAGTTGGTTGGATAGAGAGAGCGCTTAATTTTTTTATTTCCTCTAATCTTTCACTTACTGCAGTGGAGGGTCCAAAAAGTGTGGGCTCCACTTCCCATCACCCTCTGAATTAAAAAGATCAATCAAAATGTCCATGTCGTGACACGTCACCTACAAAAACGCCCCCACATTTTTCTTTTGTCGCGACGCGGTAAATTGGCCGTATCCTGCCTCTCCTCCTCGATATGGAAACAAGTCGTCTCACTTATTGAGCAGCATGGTTTATATTAAGGTTGCCAGCTGACAGCTGTTGCTTGGATCAGGCCGATATATAAACATCATGCGTGCGCGTTGCTTTACTTGCATGTGATTCTTTCCATTTAAGTGCATCTACATAGATAATCCAATGAAATATGGTCAAGAAAATATTAATTTATCTTTTTTAAAAGTGTTAGATTTTTTTTTTAAAAAAAATTAAAAGTAAAACTTATAAATTGATGTTTCCGCATGTGATTCGTTAGATTTATTACTTTATCTTAATAACTCATATCAGTTTATGAATTTATTTTTATGATATTTGTTCGTGAATCAAATATTTTCTTAAGAAAAAGACAGTATATCAATTTTATTGATATTAGAAAATGTTATGCTTCAAAGTATAAAAAAATAACATTAATATTAGAAAGAAAAAAATATAAAATGAAAACTTAAACCACAAAAACATAACCGGAAAACACTACAAGAAAACTGCTTATTTGTGATCAGTTAATTTCAGCGAAATGACTATTTACAGCTAAAATGATTTTGTTTTGGTCACAAATTGTCTTTTCACTGCAATTAAATAGCCACAAAAACCCATTTTTCTTGTAGTGAAAACACCAAAGAGAAAAAAAAAAACTAATATTAGAAGAAAACCTAATACACAAAACGATAAATAAATAAATAAATTAAGCTACATCTGAAAAAATATATATAGTATTTTTTTGTAAAAAAAATATTAATTAACAAAACTTAAAAAATATAATAGAAATAAAATAAATAAATAAAACACACAAAAAAAAATTCCATTCACATGATCCACCTAGGATGCAGGTGGCCTATCCTGTGAAGTGATTCGACTCGAGTTGTGATTAACGTAGATGTGGCACTTTATTCGTTAACTTTCTTAAGAGAAAGATGACAAATTAGTGATCAAATTTACCAAACTTAAAATCATGATAAGTAAAAAGTTCAATAAGGGCAAATGCACATTTTATTTGTCCTTATTGAACTTAAAAACAAACCAAGTGGACCAATTTATATTTCACCTTAATTTATGATTATGTGTCAAATTCATACTATATACTTGTATGTATATATAATGTGTTTTTTCTTCATACATACATATATATACACTACAAGAAAATTACTTATTTGTTACCAACTATTTTCTGCGAAAATAACTATTTTCTGCGAAAATAACTATTTTCTGTAAAAATGAGTGTTTTTATCTCAAATGATCATCTCGCCGCAAATAATCTGTCTCAAATATCACTTTTTTTGTAGTGATATATAATATATATACATATACATATATGTGTGCGTAAGTATGCATGCATGCATGCCAACGACTCTCTTCTTCATGTCATTTTTCATATTCATATATTAGTGGAAGGGTTAAGAGAAGAATATATTAGGTTATCATTCTCACTCTTTTAGCGACACTATATCCCATGCATGCATGCAATCGGTTACACTTCTAAATGTTCTTGGTCGCTTAGGATTATATATATACATATAAATATATATATAATATGATATGGATTGAGCCAAGTGATCTCAAAAGATCCTTTTGAAACACTCATTATAAGAAAACTACTTATTTGTAGCCAGTTAATTCTAACGAAATGACTATTTACAGTTAAAATAAGTATATTTTAATTACAAATAGTCTTTTTGTCGTAAACAAATAGTTACAAATATTTATTTTTCTTGTAGTGACTATTAATTAATTATACAGACAGCCCAATAATGGTGTCATGTGTTAATGATAATATTTTTCTTGCATTAAAAGCATGAAGCTGCGTCTATTACCAATAATTGGAGTGGTTCGATTGGTTTAAAAAGAAGAATATTGCATATGCATGTGTGAAGTGTGTTTTATGACTTTGGTAGTACTTATCCAGAAAGAATATTATTTTGATATGTACCTTTTGTTGACCACGAGAATCACGATTTTCCCCTATTTTCGTCGCAAAGTACTTTTGAGCTTGATGCATTGTCGGTGTGTATATATAATATGTATTACTTGATTGTGGGCTCCTAACTTCGGCTTGCCAAACAGTTGTATCAAAATGGGTTTTGAAGTGAGAAAGACGTATGGGGTTCTATTTGGTCGGTTAGGTGTGTGTATGGTCGGAATAGGTAAAAAAAGAAGAAAAAAAACACTATATAATTGTGTCATGCTATAAAAAGAAAAATAATATTTATAGTTATAAAATACACAAATATTTCGTATTAATTTTTAAAAAGGTGAATAAATATGAAACTTACATTAAACGATTAATTTTTTAATTATGAATCACACTTCTTTTTAAAAGGAATGCATAATATTTACATAACCTATGACTATATCTAACACCACTCTTTTAAAAAATGTTATAGGCAAAACTACAAGAAAATTGCTTATTTGCGACCAGTTAATTCTAGCAAAATGACTATTTGCAACTAAAATTGGTTGCGAATAGTCTTTTGGTTGCAATAAATTAGTCACAAAAGTCCATTTTTCTTGTAGTAGGGTGAATTATTGAGATATTCAATTATGTGGACATATATTGTAAAGGACGTGTTTCACACACCAACCATACGGATGACTCTGAAGTAATGAAGAGATGGTGCTTGTCGCCCTGTGTAAATTCCGATACTTAAGTCAATAACAATATTAGGATAAGTGTATGAAAAATGAAGATGGAAAAATGTTTGTTACTTCTAGCAAGTTATTTATAGAAGGATGTGACATGATGACGACTAACTCTAATCACCAGTCACATGTGCTTATCTTTCATAATCCCTTATTAACTAGAGAAGATATCTCCTGTTTTGTAAGAGTTATCTTATTCAGGATATTTATGTCCAATTGTGGGCCTCATCTCTAGTTCTTCTGGGTTATCTTATCCCGTGAATATGGTTACGAGCCCTTTGTTTGTGGGGCTCCTAGCTTTAAGCTTCCAATAAGCCTTCTTAGACTTATGGATGGGCTTGGACTTAGAGATGAGCTCGAAGCCCAGGGGTTTAAATGTTCCCTCCTGTTATCCCGTTAATTTCCTTTGTGCTGGCACATGGGAAATTAAATACTTTTTTTTTTTACTTACACCGCTAGTCTGTAAGCATTTATTCATTATTTTCCTTCTTTTGGCTATAGTCCATGCTAGGTGGTGTGCAACAACCTCCACCCTTTCTTTTTTAGGAAAGACGTGGCTTGCGTCAACCATAATTGTTCCCGCTAATTTAATGGTTTTCAAAAAGAAGTGTAATTGCCGACGCAGCCAACCCTTCGGATTCCCAAGAACCCTCATGATTACCTTTCTCAGATGTGCTTCACACACCATTTACTTCCCGTAACCTCTTTCCTTACTCTTCTTTGCTCTTTCGTATTCCCTTATTTCTTCGTGTCTCCCTCTGTTTCCCTCCAGTTTCTTCGTTCTTCCTTTCTCTTCAAATTCCTTCGTACTTCTCTCTGTTTTCCTTGCATTTCCTTCTTCAAGATATCTTTAATGTCTAGTTATAGCTCTGCCAAGAAATCCCCCAAACAAAAGCCCGAATCTTCTCTCGCTTGTCAACCTAATTCCTTTGATGGGTATTCATGGCACTTGGTTCTAGATGTGGAAGACGTCGTCGAATTGAGGGAGTCATTCCACAACCTTGAGTCAGTAGACATGAACATTCTGGAAAGGGGGTGCATTGATGAGGAGGGCTATGGCGGGGATGTAGCCCTAACACTTTGCACCCTAACCCACGGCCTTCGTCTCCCTTTCATCTGCCCAGTGCGTGATGTCCTGTATTTCTTGAAGCTTGCTCCTCCCTAGCTTCACAGTAAAGCATGGCGCGTGCCAATGTGCTCCTGCGTTGTCTTCCGCCGCGTTTTGGAGCCCCTTGGAGAGAGGTACCCGACTTTACGGCGAAGGAATTCCTTTATTTTCTACGGGGTGGTGTCCCTTTCAGGGAATGTTTGCAGCTTTCACGTGCACGGGCAATGCCTGGCAGCCTTTGAAGTTACGTTATTCCAACGCCAAACAGTGGACTAGTAAGTTTTTCTTGAATTCCGATAGTGGCTAGGAGTATCCCACCGATGAGATGCTCATAAGGGATTACCCCGGTTCTGCCAACTGGGGTCGTATCCCTAATGATAAAAAACTGTTATTGGAGTTGACTAATAGTCAACAAAATCGTACGAGCCTTATTCGTGAATGGGTGAAGGACCACGACCGTGATTTTGTGGTCAGAAGACATTCTTTCTGATTCGAGTATTGACAAATTCTTGTCGGTGCCTAGTCGTGCCCATGTCATGGGGAAAAAACTCAAACCGGTTCCCTTTCCAACGAAACGAAGTGCTCCCCAGACTAGGGGGCAAAAGATAAAGCTCCCTCGTAACAAGGGCGCGACGCCTGTTAGTGCTTCTGGTTCTCCTGGGAAGTTGCCACAGAGGGTGGACGTGGACATGACTATTCCTGGGGAGGTTACGCTGGCAGCGTCCCCTGTTAAAGCCTCCCCGTCAGCGAGCCCAGGTCTTGACAACCTGGGCACTTTGATGAAGCAAGCCACTGAGGACCTCTCGTTGGCCTATGATTTTGGACCCCCTTCGGGAGATGATTCTGTGAACGCCTCTTTTGAATTCCCCTCGGTCCCTGCTGTGAACCCCGCGTCTGGCGACGGGAGTGATTTGAACGACATATATGCCGCCTTTGCTTTGGGTATATCTGGGGAAGGGGTGCCTGATGTTTCTGCCTTCGTGTTTTGTGACATTGCGACCGAAGCTGTAGGTGTCAGAGCTGCCTCCTGCCGGCGTGGGGGGGGGGGTAGACTCTTCTCTGCATTCCCTGCCTAGAACTATTACGGGCGGTGAGACTTTGTCCACAGATCAGGATAGGGTGTCCATCCCTTCACCGACTCCGTCATCATTTGGCGGGGATGGGGTTGTCACCCCTCGTGAGGGTGGCAGTGCCCTTGAAGATTAGGTGGGCGCTAAAGTAGGTGCTCAATGTGAAGATCAGGTTGGAGGGACTGAGTCCTCCAAGATGAGTTAGTGAGGGAATAGGTTGGCGCCCGTGTTGAAGATGTCCTATCCGTGCCCACTCCTGAAGTTATTGTGGCCCCAGACCTTAGCTTGGGGCGACTAGTGTGGGCTGAGGCCAATGCGATGGGGGATGCCAGTCGGGTGGAGGATGTTCGCCCCTTGCTTCTACACCTCCATCAGAGGCAGTCGTGGAAATGACTAGACGCATGAGGAGAATGTTAGCTCCAGTAAGGTTCCTTCTTTCCTTTTTATTCATGTTTGTATGTAGGTGCCTTTTGGTGCTTATATGAGACTTTATCTAGCTTTTTGCGCTTTGTGCATAATGTAGAGGCTTTGGCGTCTTGAATCATAGAGGAGAGGACTTCTTTGGAGGAGGAGGTTCGTGAGAGGCAGAAGTTCTCTTAGTTTGCTAAGCAAGAGAACGATCGGCTTAAGGCTGAGAGGGACTACCTGCAAGGCTATCTGGAGCCGTTTGATGGTTATGTTCCGTCCTTGGAGGCTGACCTTGACTTTCTTCATGAGGAGTCATCCAGCCTTTGCTCCAAGCTCCTTAGTGTTGAGAACCTCCACGCCCGCGATAGGTTTGCCTTGCATATGATGGAGATGGAGAGAGCTGCCACTCGGGTAGAGGTATTACGCCTTAAGAGGGTGCTGGACTTTCCGAGCAATCCTGGTTGGGCGCTGAGAGAAAGTACCAAGAGGCGGCTGCTACTTTGGCTTCTTCTGAAGATAGGCGTGAAAAGGTGGCTAAGGAGCTGGCTCAAAGGAAGGAGGCATTATGGAAGGAGCTCCATGAGAAGGACACCAAGATCAGCGAGTTGCAAGGTGAGATGGCTTAGGCAGAAGTCAAGTTTGATAAGTATAAAAAGGATCGCGTGGGAATTGACGCCCACCAAGATAGGACACTAAATAGTCTAGCCAGGTTGGCTCGGGAGGTGAATTAGTTGAGGGAGGCGCAGGGAAGATCGAAGTCTGAGCTTACCGCTGCGAACAACGAGATTGTTTGACTGCATCCCCGACTCTCCGCTGCCAGAGGTATTTGGGACAGGGCTTTTGGATATGGGTATGGCGCAGGATTGGTGGGCCTGAAGATACACCTGTTGGCCAACCCTCAGACTGTTTTAAGGAATCTGAACTTGGGAGACTTCAAGCCTTATGCCGCTACCTGTCAATATGCGGATTTGATGGGTCGGGACGTGATGTCAAACGCCTTTCCTCGTCCCCCACCTCATGAGTGAAAAAAAAAATCTTCTATTTGTAATGATTTTTGGGCCCCTGTTTTCGGCTTTTGTAAACCCTGTATGTTTGTGAACATTCTTGGATTTTGGGTTTTATAATGATTATACGGCTTGTTGCTTGGAATGTATTTTTGGTTTGTTGCTTGGTGTGTGGTTTATTTATACTGTCTTATTTCTTCTTGTGCTTTTGTTCTTCCCCTTTGGCAGTATGATTCATTGTTTAGGCCTCCATGCCTTCGGGCTTGCCTTTGTACTTGAATTAAGTGGTTGGTTGTTTGTAGATGTGGGGGCTGTGGGGTCTTCTGACCTGCACACCTTCGTTGATCGCATTAAGAGTGTGCTACCTAGGTCTTACGCGTTGGGTTTGATTGTGTTGTGAGTATTCAATTTGCCTTTCTGTTGCTAACCTTGGAGAGCGGGTTGTGGGGTCTTTTAGCTACCGGCCTCCCACGCCCATGTCGGTTGTGCCATGAGTGTGCAACTCATCTTTCAGTGGGTAACTTTGGAGAGGGTCATGGGGTCTTCTGATCTCCACGCCCGTTCGATTGCATCGCGAGTGTGTAACTCAACTTTTAGTGGCTAACTTTGGAGAGGGTCGTTGGGTCTCTTGACCTCCACACCCGTTCGATTGCACTGCGAGTGACTCAATTTTCAGTGGATAACTTTGGAGAGGGTCGTGGGGTCTTCTGACCTCCACGCCCATTCGATTGCACCGCGAGTGTGTAACTCGACTTTCAGTGGCTAACTTTGGAGAGGGTCGTGGGCTCTCTTGACCTCCACGCCCATTCGATTGTACCACAAGTGCGTAACTCGACTTTCAGTGGCTAACTTTGGAGAGGGTCGTGAGGTCTTCTGACCTCCACTGCCATTCGATTGCACCACGAGTGTGTAACTCGACTTTCAGTGGCTAACTTTGGAGAGGGTCGTGGGCTCTCTTGACCTCCACGCCCATTCGATTGTACCACGAGTGTGTAACCCGACTTTCAGTGGCTAACTTTGGAGAGGGTCGTGGGGTTTTTTGACCTCCACGCCTATTTCGTTTGCATAGTAATGGATTAAAGTATACATTCCAAAAAAGGAAATTTTCTCTAAAGTAAATATAGATGCATAAGGAGATAAACTTTCTATGGATAGAAACTTTTTAGGTGCTCGGTGTTCCACAGATGCTGCAACTCTCTTCCCTTGCTGTTTTTAAGTTGGTATGATCCTGGCCAGTTGGTAGCGGTTACTACGTAGGGCGCTTCCCAACGTAGACTGAGCTTCCTTTCATCTTGGGTGGTGACTCCTACTTCTCTTAGGACCAGGTCGTCGAACTTAAACGACCTTGGTTTGACCCATTTGTTGAAATATTGCTCAGTGTTTCTCTTGCTAAGGATGTTCTGGACCTCTGCTTCCTCTCTCACTTCTTCAAGGAGGTCTAGTTGTTTGCCAAGAGCTTGATTGTTCTTTGTCTGATCAAAGTAGCTGGGTCGATATGTTGGTAAGCCGACTTCTATAGGGGCGATCACTTCACTTTTGTATGCCAAAGTGAAAGGTGTCTCCCCTATCGGAGTTTTTACCGAGGTCTTGTAAGCCTGTAAGACTCCTGGCAGCTCTTCTGCCCATTCGCCCTTTCGATCGCTTACTGTCTTCTTTAAAATTCTAAGTAGGGATTTGTTTGTTGATTCTGTTTACCCGTTTGCCTGTGGGTGGCCTGGTGACGAGTATTTCACTTTTATCCCTAGTTCCTGGCATCGCGCCCTGTAATGCTCAGAGTCGAACTGCTTCCCGTTGTCTGAGATTATGGCATTGGGGATCCCAAACCTGCACACAATGTCCTTCCATAAAAATCTGGTTACGACCTTAGTCGTTATGGTAGCAAGGGCTTCTACTTCTGCCCACTTTGTAAAATAGTCAACTGCTACTATCATGTGTTTCACTTCGCCCTTTCCAAATGAGAATGTTCTGACCAAGTCGATTTCCCATTGGGCGAAGGGCCATGGGGAAGTGAAGGACGATAACTTTTATGGTAGGCAGTGTGGAACTAGGGCGTACACCTGGCATTGGGCACATCTCCTGGCAAACTATTTGACGTCCCTAACGGCATTTGGCCAATAATATGCTGTCCTTAGAGCTTTCCTTGCTAATGCTTTCCCTTCTGAATGGTTACCACAGATGCCCTCGTGTATCTCTACGAGTATATATTGTGCTTCTTCGGGTGAGATGCACCTTAGTAAGGGTGTTGCGAAGCCCTTTTTGTACAAGATACCGTCGATTTTGACAAGCCGTGCTTAATCTTCCTTGTCGCCTTCTTTCCTTTAGGGAGCTTCCCTGTCTCCAGGTATTCTTCTATTTCAATGGCCCATTCTGGCGTTTCGGGTCCCATCTATGCCCCCGAGATTCCAACAGCCGGTACTTTGAGTAGCCTCCTTTGTACTTGCCATGGTAACTCTGCCTCATCCCCAGCCGGGGCCACCTTTGCTAACCTATCCGCCACAGAGTTGTCTACCCTCGAAATTTGTATTATAGAGAAGTATTCGAATTGGTCGCATAGTGCCAGTACCTACTCGAGGTATTTCTTAAGGTTTTCCCCTTTAGTGGTGCAGGTCCCTGTGACCTGGTTTACCACTATTTGAGAATTTGTCTTAACTTCTACTTGCTTGGTGCCTAGCGCCTTGGCGGCGGATAATCCTGCTATTAAGGCTTCATACTCCGCCTCGTTATTGGTGACCCTGAAGGTGAGCGTTGCCATATAATGATGGTCCTGTCTGGCTTCTATAATGATATGTATCCTTATGCTGCCCCCTGCTCAGAATGCTGACCCATTGACGAAGACTATCCAGGGTCGGCCTAGTGGTGGCGCTGAGATCTCTACGGGGAACCCGCTGAACTCGGCCACGAAATCTGCGAGGGCTTGGCTCTTGACAATGTTTCTGGGGGCATAGCTAATTTCGAACTCGCTAAGCTTTATTGACCATTCGACCAGACACCCAAAGGAGTCTGATTTTTGTAGCACTCTTCCAAGAAGATTTTTCGTCAGAACCTTTATTAGGTGGGCCTGGAAGTACGGTCGCAGTCTTTTGGCGGCTACCACTAGTGCGAATGGTAGCATTTCCATTTGCGGGTATCTAACTTCGGCACCTTGTAGGGCTCAACTTGTATAGTACACAGATGCTTGTGTTCCTTTGTCTTCTTTCACTAAGACAGCTGATACAGCTTGGGGGGATACTGCTAAGCACACATAAATATCCCCTTGATTAGGTTGCTTCAATAGGGGTGGGCTGTCCAAAATTTTTTTCAGTTTTTGAAAGACTTGGTCACACTCTTCCTACCAAGGGTGTACCTGCTTTAGAACTCGAAAAAAAAGGGAGGCATTTATCTGTGGACCGTGATATGAACCTGTTCAATGCCGTTATTTTTCCAGGCGCTGAGTATCCCTGATGGTTCAGCGTGGTGCAATCTTCAAAATTGCTTCTATCTTCTTAGTGTTGGCTTCTATTCCCCTTTGCGAGACTAAGAGTCACAAGAATTTACCTGAATTTACTCTAAACGCGCATTTGGCCGGTTCAAATTCATCTTGTATTTTCGCAATACCTCGAAGGACTCCTTAAGATCCATTAAGTGTTGGGCGGCTTCCTTACTTTTCACCAGTAGATTGTCTACGTATACCTCCATGATCTTCCCAATCTGGTGCTTGAACATCTGTTTGACCAGACTTTGGTATGTTGCTCCAGCATTCTTTAGCCTGAAAGGCATTACCTGGTAGTAGTAGAGTCCTTTGTCGGTTATGAATGTCGTGTTCTCCTCATCCGCCTTGTTTATCATGATTTGATTATATCCAAAGTAGGCATCCATAAAACTTTAAAATTGGTGTCCGGCCATGGCGTCCACTATGACGTCAATTCGAGGGAGTGGAAAACTATCATTGGGATAAGGTTTATTAAGGTCAGTGAAGTCTATGCTCATCCTCCTTTTTCCATTGGCTTTTTTGACTAGTACCACGTTGGAGAGCCATTCGGGGTAGTGTGCCTCCCGTATGAAACCTGCTACTAGAAGTCTATCAATTTCTTCTTCTATGGCTATGTATTTCTCTGTGCTGAACGACCTCCTCTTCTGTTGTACTTTCTTGACCTTTGGATCAAGGCAGAGGTTGTACTTTATGATTGAATTATCGATCTCGGGCATATCTTCGTGGCTCCAAGCAAATACATCTCTATGTTCGATCAGTAGCTGCTCCAGGGCTTTCTGGTACTCTGGCGAGAGCTTGGAGCTAACCCTTGTGGTGGCGGCTGTGCGTTTTGGATGCAGCTTCACTACATGTAAGGGCTCGTTAGCTTCAGCTTGTTACAGACTACTTTCATTCCTGGTTTCTATGTCTTGTCCTTCTTCTGACTAAGGTGGTGGCTACAGTTGTTCCCTTGAGTTGTCTACTGAACATACCGTCGGTGCTCCCATCTTTACTACCAGACATAACACTCTCGGGCCAATATCTGCTCTCCTAGTATTTCTCCAACTCTCGTTTCTGTTGGAAATTTCATTTTAAGGTGGTATGTGGAGGTCACTACCTTTAAGTTATTGAGGGTCGGGTGTCCCAATATTGCGTTGTAGGATGACGGAGCCTTGGCTGCCAAAACCTTTGTCATGCTGGTGACTGTGTGGGTGCCTTGCCCTACTGTTATCGGAAGCGTGATGGCGCTGATGGGCTGAACGGCTTCTCCTGAGAATCCTTTCAGCGAAGAGGGAGATGGTCGCAATTTTTCGGTAAGGATCCCCATTTGAGCAAACGCGTCCCAGAAAAGGATGTCAGCAGAGCTCCCATTGTTATTACTTGAGGATTTTCTGTAGCACCTTTATTGGGAATTTTGTTCTCTGATTTTGTCTCCTACTTTCGTGGTTCTAGCAAAGCATGTAAAGTATCCTCCGCATTGACAAAGTTATCTGCTCGGTCCATGAATTCCCTTAATGTGGACGGAGTTCGTCTGGCTAGCACAGCCATGAAGGGGCTTCGAGGCCAGATTCCTCCCAGTAGTGCGGCTAAGGTGATTTTTTCATCTTGATCGTTAGTGGTGAGCCTCTCTTAAGCGTGTTAGGTAAGCCTTCAAATTCTCCCATTCCTTTTGTTTTACGGTTAGCAGATAGGCTGCCGGCTTGTGGCGCCTCCTGCTTACCATAAACTGCGTGAGAAATTGCTTAGCAAGCTCCTCAAAACTGCTAATTGATCCGGTGCGAAGGGTACTGAACCACCCCCATGCTATTCCTTTCAGCGTCAATGGAAAGGCGCGGCAACCCATTTCTCCGTGGAAGCCGTGGCGAGTCGTGTGCTTTGAAATTCTCGAGGTGATTAATAGGATCTTTGGATCCATCGTATAGTTCGATTTGTGATACCTTGAATTTAGATGGTAGATGAACCGCCATGACCTCCTCACTGTAAGGGAGGTCCGTGCGTGTGAGGAGCTGCTCCATAGAATAGGAACCACCCATCCTTTTCGCCGTCTTTTCGTATTTATCCTCCATGCACTGTGTGCATCTCCTTCAGGTTGCCCATTCTGGGCTGGAGGATTGTTCCTTTGTCGCTTTAATTCTTCGTTTTCTTTCTGCAGTTGTTCAACAACCGTCATCACTTGTTTCAAACTTTCCTCCGTTTCTACTGACCTTACTTCCGCCTCCGTCATACTCGGTCCTGGATCTCGGTTGACTTGTGATCGCATGACGATTGGCATGTAAAAATCACTTTGAAGTTTGTAAAAATCTCACAGACGGTGACGTTATAAAGGACGTGTTTCACACCACCAATCGTACGGATGACTCTGCAGTAATGAAGAGATGGCGCTTGTCGCCCTGTGTAAACTCCGATGCTTAAGTCAGTGACAATATAAGGATAAGTGTATGAAAAATGAAGATGGGAAAATGTCTGTTACCTCTAGCAAGTTATTTATAGAAGGATGTGGCGTGATGACGACTAACTCTGATCATTAGTTTTTTATGTTTATCTTTCATGATTCTTTATTAACTAGAGAAAATAACTCATGTTTTGTAGGAGTTATCTTACTCAGAATATTTATGTCCAACTGTGGACCTCATCACTAGTTCTTCTGGGTTATCTTATCTTGTGACTGTGGTTACGAGCCCTCTGTGTATGGGGCTCCTAGCTTTAAACTTCCAATAAGCCTTCTTAAACTTATGGATGAGCTTGGCCTTAGAGATGGGCTCGAAGCCTAGGTTTAAATGTCCCCTCCATACATAATTCACTTAGAATTGTATAAAGCGATTTTCAATAAAATAAACAAAAACATAGAATTGTATAAAGTGAGTTCTCGGCTACTAAAGACCCAAATTACGGATCATGCATGTATATGTAGTACTTTGTTATGGATTAAGATCTATAGGGTTGCGGGAAAAAATAGATTTAAATTTGGATTTGGATTTCGAATCATCAATTATTTCAAGTTCAAGATTTTGAAAATTTAAATTTAAATTCAAATCCAAATATTATAAATATGTGATCTAACAAGAGATTTGGGTTTTAAAAACTCAAAAATAAATTCTCCTTTCTCTGATCCATCTATCCAAACAGAAAATCGGAGTTTTATCTCAATTATAAGGCTTAAGGTGAGTGCAAACAAATTCAGAAAATATTTATTTAGGTCCCATTTGGATGTTGAGCTGAGTTGAATTATTTATGAATAGTAGTGAGTTTAGATGAGAGAGTGAGTTTTGTGGAGCCTACCTAAGAGAAGTTTATATATGTTTGAATGTTAAGATGAGCTTAAATATATTTATAAGAAGTTGAAAAATGTTGTAGGTTCCGCGTGTAAAGAAGTGTTGAGTTGAAAACGTTGTGGGTTCTACGTGTAAAGAAGTTTTGAGTTGAAATGAGTTTAATGATTTAAAAATTAATTGTTTAGATGTTAGACTCAGTTTTTTTTTAGGCTGAACACTGT
The DNA here is from genome assembly GCA_961763995.1 of Juglans cinerea. Lineage (NCBI taxonomy): Eukaryota > Viridiplantae > Streptophyta > Magnoliopsida > Fagales > Juglandaceae > Juglans > Juglans cinerea. The sequence goes on from CAUIVZ010000009.1 coordinate 26,546,934, forward strand.
CGTATGAGGTTGTATTACTTGTCAATCAGAATCTTTACAAGCAAATTTGACATTCATGATTTAAATCTAGAGTTTATGACCAAGATCACCATCCTCACATAATTAAAATATCCACGAATTTACGATGTAATCACATGTTCAGACACCCATTTCTAACTCCCAGATCACCGCATTATCGGAAAACTGAGAGCTAATCTCCACCTGGGTATTAAAGCACATACTTTTCTTTTAACTTTGGTTGGAAATGGCAGGCCGACCACGCCCCAATGTGAATCCCCTAGTTCCGTCAGGCATTCTCGGGCCAGGAGGTGGTTTTGAGGCTTCAATGGCATGAGTAGAGGAAGTACTTCGGTGGCCCAGCCCATTGATTCCACGGTAATTGTGCCTTCTTGATCTTCCTCGATAATGACCTCTTTGCCCAATTTTCTCCTTCAATGGATGCTCCCCATCCTCTTCATCAGGTGTATCATCATGATGCTCACTCAAGTTATGATTTTCCTCGTCTCCTGTATGATCTGATCCTCGGCTGGTGCTATTCTTCTCTGAATCAGATCCCCTCCATGCATGTTTTCTCTGCCCATACTTGACCACTCGCTTAAGAAGCTTGACCCGCATGCCATTTCTCCAGTCCTGCTCATCATTCAAAGTAGCCACAGCTTTCTCAGCAGCCTCCACAGTCTCGTACTCCACCAGAACATGCAACTTACTACTGATCAGCATTTCAGGCTTGCTGACTTTAGCTGAGTACTCCTCTACGGCATGAGGGTCACGAATGCAAACATTCTTTATATTTCCAGCTTCACCAAATATCCTCTGAATGTTCTCTACTGAATGATCCTCTGGTAGATTTTCTACCAAAACAGTGAATAACTTTGGATCCTTAACCTCAGTGGATGGAAAGGGGTGGAGTCGCATGACTTTTTTCCCATTTGAACTCACTACAAGGAAGGAAGACTCCCTCAGTGCAGCTGCTATTAATGAATAATCTCGGGTGAGCTTTTTCATTCTCCTAAAAGATGCAATAACTGCTATAGGGACAAAACCTTCCTTGTTCTTCTTAATAAAGCCCAACATATACTTATCAGTTGGCAAATTTTCATCACTGAAATAATACTCTGCCTGCTTAATGATCTTATGCTTGAGATCATCAGTGAGAACGGCGGCCCCACCCGGATGATCTGGAGCTTTACCGTGATCGTGATCGTGGTCGTGGTCGTGGTCTTCATCGGAGGGAAGTGCGTGGATCTCGGGAATGTGGAGGTCGTGGTCTGGGGATCCAACAGGTGTGAAGTCAGGATCAAGATCTCGGGGCGGAGACGGTGGGTCCGATAACCCTGTAGCCCGGCCTTTCTTCTCCCAACTAGTTTAAAATTAGACTAAATTGAGTTGATTTCATTTCAATTCAAGCTCTAAGTATTTATTTTGAGCCGTGCTACCCATAAGCCTCACACTCTGTACACCCACTTTAAAACATGTCATTTTACCTTTTTATCCTATTCTACTTACAAATATGTCTAGAATCATTTTTATTAGGTGGGTAAAAAAGTAAAATGACATGTTTTAATAAAATCATTTGTCCAAAACTCATGCGTATGGTAATAAAATCACAATACTCTTTTCATACACATTTACACAGTTATGTTTTAAAATGATGGTATGTTGGTAAAATGATTTTCATAAATTATTATACAAAAATATATTTTTTAAAAAACATAATTGCATTAAGATCAGAGAACTCATCCATTGGGCCGGGAGTGATTGAGTAATGGGCTTTCCAAGTTTTAGGGCTTTAGAAGTTTGTGATGGAACAAATCCAATTCACACAAATGGGCCACTTATCTCAGTTCTAACATCCCGACAAACATGTAACAAATTTGTTATAAAAGTTGAGGACACTTTAGTCATTCCGATCACCCCATGCGCAAAACCCTAGCATACATATATGAAACCCTAGCGCCCCCCCACGATCACTGTCCTTCTTCAGACAAACCCTAGCGAAACCCACAGAGCAGCCAAGAATGCCTCCGAAATTCGACCCCTCGCAGGTGGTGGACGTGTACGTCCGGGTGACCGGAGGTGAGGTGGGGGCTGCTAGTTCGCTCGCCCCGAAGATCGGGCCGCTAGGTCTCTCACCGAAGAAGATCGGAGAGGACATAGCCAAGGAGACGGCCAAGGACTGGAAGGGCCTCCGCGTGACTGTCAAGCTCACCGTCCAGAACCGTCAGGCTAAGGTCTCGGTGGTTCCATCGGCCGCTGCACTTGTCATCAAGGCCTTGAAGGAGCCCGAGCGCGACCGCAAGAAGACGAAAAACATTAAGCATAACGGCAACATATCGCTCGACGACGTCATCGAGATCGCCAAGGTTATGCGTCACAGATCCATGGCCAAGGACCTCAGTGGCACCGTTAAGGAGATCCTAGGCACCTGCGTCTCCGTAGGCTGTACTGTCGACGGAAAGGACCCCAAAGATCTGCAGCAGGAGATCACCGACGGAGACGTCGAGGTTCCCCTAGATTGAGAAAAAATTGTGAGGGTTAATTTTAGTAATCAGTTTTGGATTTTGAAATGAATTTTTATCGGTTGTTTTCTTCAATCATGCATCCGGAATCTAAGGTTTTACATCTGGAGCTTGAATTATTTACATGAAATGCTGTGGATGGTTTTTTTTGAATGTGGAGATATAAAATTCTTAAAGTTGGGATCGAATTTTAATTTGATAATGCATTTACTTAATCCGTAAAAAAAAAAATAGAAGTCTCATAATCTTTATTGCGGAATGATGTTGGAAATGGTGTGTAGATTACTAATTAGTTATTCCTTGTTGTAGATGGTAGATATGTCGGTGAAACATGTATTGCGGATAGTTTAGTTCCATGTAATGCCTCAACATAGATTTCCATATGTCAATTCGGGTGCTGGACTTTTAGTGGATAGTTCTTGGACTTTCTATATTTCTTTTTCATCAAGTGGAGCCTCACCAAAACAAGGGCCGTTCAGACCCACGTAAATCTTTGCTACAGCTCATCCCAAGCCTGACAGATTATGAGAATCTTTTTGAAATGTAGGAGGCTTGCTTAATGTTGGAGACTGATTTCTAAGATTTAGAAAGAATGAGGGGTGGAAGTCTTTTGTAATGTGGTTTAATGCTTGTATGATCCATTTTTGTTTGATTAATACACTTGTTTGTTGGACTATTCTCCGAAAATAAGTTTAATGGTTTTTAGAATTGGGAATAAGGTAAGTTTAATTGATTTCAGAAATGGGTATAATATAATTTGATAGGGAAGTTATTTTGGCAGTTAATCTTTATGTTCTTATAAACTTCAGTTTTGCATTTCCTTGTCACATACTGATTGTGTATGGCACGGTATTTGTGACATTTTAATAGATATTTATGATTCGATAGCCAACTTGGTAGCTCGCAGCTCAACTATCAGGTCACACTGTTCATGTTAGCCTAGTGAATGTGATAGTTGAGCTGCAAGCTGCTAAGTTATCATTGTGTTCACTAGGTGCCTGAGAGCAAGACGGAACTATTTGATTTGGGGCATCTATATGGTGTCTGTTTTGTTTGTTCAAAATTATAACTTGATTTATCAAATTTATAACATGATTTATAAATGGTTGTCAAATGGGATGCTAAGTTGCAACTATCAGGTCACATTGTTCATGTTATAGTTGAGCCTGGTGAATGTGATAGTTGAGCTGCAAGCTGCTAAGTTGGCATTGTGTTTCACTAGGTGCCTAGAGCAAAAGATGGAACTATTTGATATGGGGCATCTAGATGGTGTCTGTTTTGTTTGTTAAAATTTATAACATGATTTATAAATGGTTGTCAAATGGGGCCACGAAGGGCCATGGGTTCAAGGCCACACGGCTCATTTCAAATTTACAATTACGGAAGCACTTTCACAGGCATTCCCATCTTGAAATTGTTTCCTATATATATATATATATATATTTTATGAGAATTACTGCAACCACAAAACATATATATTTCATAAATGTAAATTATAAACTGGCATGACTTCATGTAATATTTATATATACTTTACAATAAAATTAACTTTGCATTTTAATGCAGTGACTAAAATATTTTTCTTTCTTTAATACTATTATGATTTGAGCAATGCAATTTTTTACCATCGATTTTGTCATTAATTAATTAAATTGCTTTAAGGCCTCGTTTGGATAATGAAACCCCATCATCTCAATATCCAAATTCTACAAACACAAACACTTTTTAATTTCAAAATTTTAACTTTTTCATCTAACCATTATTTAATCATTACAATTTTTTTCAAATTTTCAAATAAAATACAAAAAATAATTTAACTTTTTTAAATTCTTAAAATAAAAATAATATTATAACAATAGTTTAACTTTATAATATTTTTATCCAACTTTATTTTTCTCTCATTTCCCAAAACTCCATCAAACATTTTAACTCAAATAATTTCGAATTCATCTCATTTTAACTCAAATATCTCATTACTATTCACAAATTATCTCAACTCATTATCCAAATAAGTTCTAAATCAAAATACGTTGTATCAACAATGTGATTGGCGATTGAGTTTTTTTATTTGAGTCAGAAAACCAACTAGCCCAACAAAAAAACCCAAAATCAAATTAAACCTATACACTGAATTGAACTGGACCGAAATCGAAAAGATAGAAAGTTCTGGTTTCTGGGATGAATCGGTTTGTATCGATTTGGGGTGTAATCGCTAGGGGTGTAATCGGTCCGGTTTGGGGTCATGAACCGAAAATTTCAGTCCACCCTTATTTTAGACCGGACTGGACCTTTAGCTATTGGTCATGTTGGTCTAATCGGTCCTATTCGATTCATATGAGCTAGGAAGTTTGGAACCATTTAGTCATGTCAGTTTTTTTCGATTCGGACTGAAAATTTTTTATCCCTTCTGTCATGTGCGTTGGGCTTCCCTACTCTACAATGGAAAGTAGGAGTGTTCATCTGGGTTCCAACCCGGGTAAACCCAGACCGGGACCCGGACTGGGTTGGTCCGGGACAAACCTGGGCCGGATCCCGGGTGAATCCGGGTTCCGGGTTGAAGTCGGATTTATTTTTATTTTTATTTTACAAAAGCTTTTTTATTATTAATTGGACTTCAAATATTTTGTCTTCATTTAGAATTTCAAATTATATTCTCAATAGAAAACCAATACAAATCTGTTTTAGTCTTACTTCTTAATACAACATAAGCCTATAAATAGTTAATTAACTTTTTAACTAAATGCATGTAAAAATAAAAAAAAAATCAATATTCATTATGTAAAATGCATGCAACATACAAGATGCAATCAACTATATATTACATTATTTGAACTAATTTGCTTAGAATATTACAAAATACATACATTGCTTTAATCAAACTCTAATACACAATAAATTGTTTGCAATAAATCAAAAAGTTTTCCAGCAATTAGCTCTTCTTCCAATAATTACATAATAGCTCTCTTGGTTGAATCAGAAACTAGTATTTGATGCTGTTGCACGTTATATGGGAAATGAGCATTTGTTACAACCTGTACAAACTAGAAGCAATATAATAGGTGTACATAAACCTGACAAAAATAAAACTCTAAAAATCTGGACAGAACCACAATGACAATGGCATCTCAATTTCATGCATGAATGGATTCTCAATCAAACCTCTCTCAAGTCCATTTTCCTTTTTTGCTTGTGTACTACCTTGGGTCCTCGACCAAAGACGCCTATTAAGATATATGAATTGGGAAAGGTATCTAAGTTGCAAGCAAAAAAGGAAAAATAGTACACAAGTTAAATTATAAGCAAAAGAAATCCTAAATTGTTGATGTCTTGAAAAGTCCATTGGAACATGATTGGGAAATGAGAACCACAAAATAAGTTAAAAGTAACTTTTCATTTCAACATAATCAGTCTCTGGTTTTCCATAGCTTCTTTTTGACATGCTTTGTCATTAGATTTTGAGAATATGATTTTTGAACGCTGATGCAGTCACAAGTGGATTGTAAACTGGTTTGAGAATTTCTTTAGCTAGGAGCTCATGCTAATATTTGTAACAAGGAAAAATTAAGGAATACAAAGTGGACTGATTAGAGACTTGTATGATTAATAAAGAAAACCAAGGTGACTAAAGTGGAAGCTAGGCTGCAAATATCTTGATTCCTCTCTACTTTTGTATATTCCAATGAAAGAAGATTATTACAGATAATAGTCGGATGGTCAGAAAATGACCAAATTTACTCTCCTAATAGCACAATATCAAGACCCCCATTTTTTCCATTGAAGCCAAACCCATAAATGCAATGGAGGTCCAGTACTCTACTTAACAACAAATAAAAGATATACAAAACAACACAAATCCAAAAGGAAAAGCAGAGGGTTAGAGCCCACAAGCCACGTAAACCAACACCCATTAACTCTGATTATCAACCAATACAGAATCCATAAACAACCCAAACCATTATCAACCAATTGATTATCCCATCCATTACTCACGCACGTAATCATAGTACAGGGAGAGGGAGAGAGAGAGAGAGAGAGAGAGAGAGAGAGAGTATCCAATCAAGTGAATAACGCCCTAGAGGGAAAGTTCGACTGCGACAGAGATGCAGAGATGGAGATGCGGCGACGATGAGCGGCGACGGTGATGGGGTCACGGCTCACGGGGTCACGGTGATGGAGGCAAGGACTTAGGGTTTCTGTGTTTTCTCTAGCCGCAGCGTACCGAGAGAGAGAGAGAGAGAGAGAGAGAGAGAGAGAGAGAGAGAGAGAGAGAGAGAGAGGGGAGGGGGGAAGTGTATAACCGGTATCAAAACAGTTTTGATACCGGTTTTTATTAAAATTAAAAAGATCCGGGTTCCGGCTCGGGTTTGATCTGGGCCGGAACCCGGAACCGGAACCTGGTTTTCCGGGTTCCGGATAGGGTCAGGAAAAAACCCGGCCCGGATGAACTGTCCTAATGGAAAGGAGTAGTCCAAATGCAATGGTTGAAAGATCTATCCCTTTGGGCAAGTGAGAAGCTCCCGATTAAATGGGCTATGACTAGGAATACAATGAGAAGGTGCTGCACTTTCACGTCTTAAGGAGGGCCATCTCCCTCCACTTTTACGAGCAAAGCAGATTTCTCGTTATCAAAATTTTCTTTGAATTTATTATTAGTTTCTTATGTCATTTTCCTTATTTACCCTTAAAATCATTTCACAAAGCACTTTATAAACATTAACTTGCACACAAAGAAAGCAACACCGGGTGATCCTATTGAAGAATTTCTACCATGTCCAAGTCAGTTTTCTTATTAGATCTCACAAAGATCAATTTTCACATTTTTCACTATTGGAGTTGTCCCAATCGATTGTGAAAAGGGATTGGTAATCAGTTTATAAGTGAGAGAAAACCTCATCCTATGAGTTAGTTTTTGGGGATGAGGGATACCCTTGACACCCAACACTAGTATCAAAGTCCAGATTTACCAACAGTATTAGATCCAATAATTTATGGGAGAAACGGATTGTTACTGCTCCGACCCAATACTTGATGTGTGAGGAAGAGATTGTTGGGATTATCCTACATCGATTGTGGAAGGGGCTAGTGGTCAAAAAGTTTCGATGAGCTTCTTGCCAACCGAACATTATCTTCAAAGCAACTCTAATTTCCCCCGCCTAGTCTCGACGATATGCTGGTTATTGTTGTTGGCTTTGATTGACCACTTTTCCATGGCTGTTGTGATGGCTGATGGCTGATGGTTGAGTTCTTTGTTTAATAGGTGGAATACTTCCGAGTAGTGGTTGGATATATCTTTGCGTTGGCTTTTAAGTTAAGTTCGCTATGTATAGCTAACACGTGTTTGATTTATTTCTTTAGCTTTATAGAGTGTATGTCCCAATATAAATGAAATAAACAAAACATATCTCCCACTTTGAAAGGTCAGAAAAGATGTAATATTCTGAATTAAATTTAGAAATGTGATAAATGATTTTTTTATTGTTCAAAAGAGATTTTATTTTTCTTTTAAAGTTAAGAGGATACTCTAATCATAACATTAACTTTAGGCACTCATACTTTTTTTAAATAATAGGATAGAAATTCTACGAGTAGTAATGAAATGGTTTGAATTAATATGTTTTATTGAGTTTTAAAAAATAATAGAAAAAAAATTGAATAAAAATATTATAAAATAAAAATATTATTATAATATAATTTTTTATTTTGAAATTTGAAAAAGTTGTATTAATTTTTTATTTTGTTTAAAAGTATAAAAAAATTGTAGTGATTGAAAGAAAAAATTAAATATTTAAAATTAAAAAATATTTATCTTTAAATGATGTTAAAACAAAATAAAATTATAATGTTTTTTATATCATCTCACAGACAAACCCTGAATCTTGGGGGAGAGATTTGAGGGCTAGCACTAGCAGCGAAATTTCTGTCACACGTCTTGTCGTTTTTGATCTATTTTGTGGTGCAAATGTTTTCCACGCAAATTCGCGAGATGTTCGGTCCCCCGATTTTAAGATTCTGTTAGATGCCATTTTCAGTGTCTGTCCAGATGGATGTTCGGATTACCGTCCATTTGTTTGACCCAAAGCTACTCTGTCTCTTACTTTCTAGATATTTCTCTTCTTTCATGCATTTCGTGTCGCATCTCTTCCTATGTATATAAATACCTGCACTCCACGTTCCCCATTGATCATCTGGGTCTTTTCCTTGTTCTCTTCAATTATTTTCCAAAACCCTCTTGCAAAGGTCTTTGAAGAATCATCCCCCATCTCTCTCTCTTTCTGTCTTCTTTGTTTTGGGTGGCCGGAGAAAGAAAGAAAGAAAGAAAGAAAAATATCAATGGCGAAAGAGATCAGAAACATATTGAGTTGTTGGATTGAGGTGGCTCCGGCCCCCATCATTTACCCCCAAAAACCTTCAAATTCACCAAGTCTTGAACCTATTGCCGAAGAGGATGCTGAGGAATTCGATCAGGATGATTCATCATAGTCGTTGTTGTTTTTGTTCTGATTATGTGACTGCCGAAGATCGAGAAATAATTTAATGGTCCAGATGATGATGATGGTGTAGTACCTAGGACCAACTTTCAGAACAACATATATATTCCCAAAAACAGTGTACTTTAAATTTGTAGATTTATGGACTCTTTGTTTTAGATTACTGGGTCTTGTTTTTTATTTTTATGCATGAGATCACCAGTACGTATATATCTTTAAGCTTGCCCAAGATTGTAATTTATAAATAAATAAATAAAAATATCACAGAAATGCCACTTTCTGTTCTACAGGTTTTAATGATTCATTTCTTCTTTTTTTGTGGGTGTTTGGGAACAAAGTACTGGATGTTGGTAATTTTTGCATGAATTGTTCAGATAGATTAGAGTCAAACCCTCAATTTATGCTAATACTTGTTAGGATTATGAATTTTTAGGCTGTGGAATGCAGTGTGGGAGATGTAATTGGAGCGCAAAGTAACCCATTTGATCGAACTTGTACTGGAAGATACAAGTTTCAGACTGATGCTTATGGCTAAAATATCATCTGTTTTGTCTCGTTATTAAACAAATACAATGATTTAGGCTTCGTTTGGAAGTAACTCATCTCAACTCATCATTATAAATTTTTCAAATTCCAATATAAAATATAATAAACAATTCAATTTTTTCAAATCCCAAAATAATAATAGTAATAAATAATAATATTTTATCATCTAAACTCAACTCATTTCAACATCCAAACGCATCCTAGAGAAAATGCACATACTCTATTATTGAAAAAAAATTCTAGTCATCATTTCCGCGCATTATACTTTCTTTTTTTTTCTCCTACTAAATGTATGGTATATGAATTATGAGTAGAATAATTCAATTAATTTAAGAATAAAAAAATTAAAAAAAGTATGATGTGTAGAGATGATGAGTAGCAAAAACTCCGTCTTCTTATAGTACTATCAATTTCAACAATTATACTCCAGATTATTATGAAATTACAATATACCCATTTTCCTTTGATAAGACAAAATTACCCTTAAAACTTTAAAGAAATATTTTTATAATAAGATTAAAGATATTATAAAAAATAATTTGAAAATAAATATATATAAACGAAAAATAATTTTAAACGAAATTCTTTCATTTTTCTAATTATTTGTTTGAAAGAAACCATATATATATATATATATATATATATATATATTTTTTTTGCTTATTCAGAATATTTTTTAGAACTATTTCAAATATCTACAATTACTTAATGCAATCTAAACATCACCATATTTTAGAGAATCTTGATCCAATGGAATATGATTTCTTAGAGTTTTTGTCCAATCTAGAGTGGAAGAGATAAACAAGCGAAGTTGATTTTAAGGTATTATTTATTGTTATCCGTTTAAGTTTTTCAATCAATACTAAATATTCAATAAATATTGTATAACTAATGATTTCATTTATTTATATTTCTAAAATCTAAACATCAAAATCCCGACATGATCTTTAAAGATCTCGATCCGTATTTAAAATATTAATCCACTTAGTTTCTCATGAACTCTTATAAAATCTATCTAGCTACCGGAAAATGCAATTTGGGGCCAAAGAACAATTGATCTAATTACAATATTCAAACTTCCATAACATCTTCAATTCCAATTCTTGCAATTTCTACTGATAAAATCTTTTGATAGTATTGAGAAATAATTCCACATAGTCTGTGGATAAGATCTTGAACACGCTTATAAAAGAATAAGTAATAATCTCTTCTAGAATCGGTTTTATGAGATGAGGCTTATTAATTTTTTTATGATATTAGAGCCTGTCACAAGACGAATGAAGGTCCACACTACTTATCCCGTGACAAGAATTAGAAAAAAATATTGACCTGCACGTGAGGGAGGGTGTTGAAGAATAATCTTACATTGCCTGTAGATAAGGTCTTAGACATTTTTATAAAAGAATGAACAACTATCTTCTATAGAATTAATTTTATAAGATGAATTAGACTATAAATTTCTTGATTGAGATGTTTATTTTTCTCCACCACAGAGTTCACCAAGAGACACGAGAAAGAAGAAAACTCCAAGCAAGTTGCAGGCAGGCAGGCCGCCAGTCATTATTGTCCACTTTTTTGTTTTTTGTTTTTTTCTTACTGGTGTTGCCCACACTTTGCATATTTTCCACATGTATCCAACTAACTTTCGATGTTTTTTAGCCTTTATTTATTTTAATTGGACGACCAATTTCGTACCACGTCCTTCTCTCTTTCGTCGTTCTCTCTTTAACCCTTATATAAAACACCATCTCCACTTACCCTCAACCCACTCCTCCACTGCATTCAAGAAAACCTACCTCCAGAAGTTCTGAAACAATCTTCTTATCTCCTCCTTTCTTCCTCAGGACAGAGCATTTCTGGTACTGCAATGGCAAAGGAAAACAAAGGATGTTTGAGTTCTTGGGTTGAGGTTGCACCACCCCTTCTCATTTCACTCACTAAGATTCCCATTTCTCCCGTTCTGGAGACAATTACTGAAGAGGATGCTGAGGAACATCCTGACCAAGACTCCTGAATATTTGAGGATGCTTGTACATGTTTCTCAGTTTCTGCTTCTTGAATTAGCTAGGTCTTGGGATTTTGGTTCGGTTTGATGTTGAAACCCCTTAGAATTAATGAATTTTGTAGTTCATCCTTGCAAATTAGTAATGTTTAGTGCGAGGACTTGAATCGATTTTGTTTTTGTACCAACTTATTTCTTGTAAGATCTCATCATCCTTAAAAATCACATAATCATCCAAGTTGAAGATTATTATGTTCATGGGAAGTATCAGATTTTTTTATTTTTTATTTTATTTTTTTATTTTTTTCATCTTGTGTTGTGTTTTTATTGGAGGATGTATAACAGACTTTAACAACACAACTTGATTTAAGTTAAATCTTATTTAAGTTTCTCAGACAATATTAAGTAGTCAATGAATATTATAACACCCATTTCATACATCTACACTTGTCAAGTTTGTCTTAAATTTATGATATGACCTTTAAATATCTCGAGCCTTTATTGAAATATTAATCAACTTAGTTACAATTCCGAAATCTAATAAGATCTTCTCTTCAAGAAAGACATATATATATATATATATATATATATATAAACGAGTCTCCTCTCTGCTCTCTCTCTCTCTCTCTGAGACGCAGAGGTGGTGAATTTGTATGAGTGCAGTGTAATTTTGGTGGGATTTGGTTTCTTCAAATGGAAGAGATTGAAGGTCGTTGGGGTTAACTATCTGTTACGGAAGAGGAAGACTCGCCAATTGATATTGAAGGGGTGGACTGTGAGAATGTGCAATCTAAAGGGGAAATATGTTTGGTTGGGAAAGTGTGTATGGAAAGAGTGATAACCAAAGCAACAATTGAAGCTATGATGGCCAAAGTCTGGAGATTGAGTCGGCTAGCAATTTTCCAAGTGGTTTTTTCTCATTGTTTTCGAAACTCGTGCTGATAAACAGACAGTGGAAGGGGGTCGTCCGTGGTTTTTTTATAACTATTTTTTTTATGATCAAACATTATGATGGATTTACTAAACCTCACAAGATGGATTTTAATCATGCATCTACGTGGGTTCAGTTGCATAATCTACCATTGGCATGCATGAACAAACAGATTGGTGAGCGGCTGGGGAATTCTATAGGGGGTGGTGGAAGAGGTGGATGTTGATGACGATGGAGTAGGCTGGGGAACGAGTTTTCGTGTTAAAATAACAATGGATCTCACTAAACCTATTGCTAAAGGGCGAACTGTCAAGGTTAATGGTAGTAGTGTCTAGGTGCCAGTGCGTTATGAGATATTACCCAGGGTCTTTTTTGAGTGTGGTCGAATAGTGCATGTTGGGAATTCTTGTTCAAATGGTACACAACAGTGCAGTGGAAAGGAGCAGTTTGGTACTTGGCTTCGAGCAGATGTTCCTGGAAAATGAAGAAGCAATCCAATCCATAAGAGTGTTCATCATGATAAGGAGAAGGCCAATGCAGATTCAAAAGACATCAGCTCCAAGTCCAACTCCATCCCAAAGTATTCGGATACTGTCCTCTCAAGCCCAAGTTTATAGGCGATAACATTTATCATCTTGTGAATATCAAATCTTGTAACATATTCTATCTTGTAAATAGTTTATTATATATATACAATCTCTCGTTAGCCATTAGAAGTCAGAGAGCACAACCCAGTAATTAATCTTTTGTTTTATGGTATCAAGAGACAATGTGACTAACGTCAATGACATCCTCTTCCGCTTCTTCCTTAACGTCTCTCTCAAAGACACCCGTTACCCCTCCTAGCATCCAAAGCTTTGTTACTATCAAACTGAGTAGTGAAAACTACTTGTTATGGAGAGCTCAAATCACTCCATATCTCAGAGGCCAACGCCTTTTTGGCTATGTCGATGGGAGTCGTCATCAACCCGCCCAACATATTTCAAACCCAGAGGCTGCTACGTCAACTATAGCCCCTCCTCTGCTTCTCAATCCAGAGTACTCACTGGTTTGATCAAAACCAGATTGTCTCGAGTATTCTCATGTCCTCTTTATCGGAAAACATCCTCGCCAAAGTGGTTGGTGTTACTACGTCTCGAGAGGTATGGTATGCACTTGAAAAAATGTATTCCTCTCACTCTCAAGCTCGCCTCTCAACAACTCGGCGTCAACTCTCTATTGTCACGAAGGGTGGCCTGTCCATTTCAGATTATTTCCAAACTGTGAAGTCCCTGGCTGACACTCTTGCAGTCATCGGACATCCACTCCTAGACACTGAAATTATCTCATACCTGCTTGGTGGACTAGACACTTCTTATGATCCTATTGTTACGTCCATTCAAACAAGGGATAATCCCATGGAGCTTGAAGATATCTTTGGCCATCTTCTCAACTTTGAGTTGCGACTATAGCAATATAATCAAGTCGTTGAAGCTACCATTGGTTCTGCCAATGTTGCAGCATTGACCAACCTCGTGGTCCTCCTGGTAAGACACAATACCCGAATCGTGCTCCATCATACTCAGGTTCACGTGGTCGTGGCAGAGGCCGAGGTGGTCGTCATGGGTCATCTGGTGGTAATCGCCCAATGTGCCAGATTTGTGGCAAAGCTGGTCATCTTGCCATCAAGTGCTTTCATCATTTTGATCAGGCCTATCAAAATATGCCGAACAACATGTCTGCATTTTTTACAGCACCACAAGCTCGAGTTGATACCAATTGGTATCCCGACACCGGCTCCACCAATCATCTTACCAATGATATTCAAAACTTGAATCTCCATGCTGAGACCTATAATGGTGTGGATCAAATTCAAGTAGGAGACGGGGCAGGTTTGACTATAGCTCACATTGGTTCATCTAAGATAAGTCCTCACAATCTGCCTTTAACCTTCACAATATTTTACATGTTCCACAAATTAAAAAAAAAACATTATTTCTGTAAGCCAATTTACCAAAGACAATAATTTATTTGTTGAATTTCACTCATCTCATTTTTTTGTGAAGGACGAGGTCACGAAGAAGGTTCTTCTGCAAGGCATGCCAACATATGGACTCTATCCCTTCCTCTCCTCCATCTCGACTTCATCACCATCTCAATCTTTTTTTATATCAACGTGTTTCTTTGGAAGTATGGCACCGCCGTTTGGGACATCCCACCTATCAAACAGTAAAGCATCTTGTGTCTACATTCTCTTCCAGTCTCTTTAAATAAAATACCAGGTGTTTGTTCAGCATGCCAGCAAGGGAAGAGCCATCGTCTTCCTTTCCCAGTTTCTCAATCTATTTCAGATTATCCTCTAGATTTAATTTTTTCTGATGTATGGGGTCCATCCCCTATTTTATCTACCAACGGCAATAAATATTATGTTTCGTTTGTCGATCATTTCAGCAAATTTGTTTGGCTCTATCTCTTGCAAATAAATTTGATGTCTTGACTATTTTTACTCAATTTCAAAAAATAGTTGAACGTCAATTTAATCGTCAAATAAAATTTGTCCAAGCAGACTGGGGAGGTGAATTTCAAACACTTCATCGGTATTTTCACAAAGTGGGAATTCAACATCGTGTTTCTTGCCCTCACACCTCTCAACAAAATGGCTATGTTGGAAGAAAACATCGTAGTGTTGTTGAAACGGGTTTGTCCTTATTATCTCAAAGTTCTATTCCTCATTGTTTTTGGGATGATGCTTTCCTAATGGCAACCTATCTCATTAATCGTCTTTCAATTACTCCTCTCGGCATCTCTCCCTTTGAAAAACTATTTCACCAAGCACTCGATTTTTCTACCATTAAGATTTTCGGTTGTGCTTGCTATCCCTATCTCTGACCCTTTAACAAACACAAGTTGGATTTTAGGTCCAAAAAATGTGTCTTCATTGGCATTAGTAATCTCCACAAAGGTTACAAATGCCTTGATCCTGACTTTGGCAAAGTGTTTGTGTCTCGGCATGTAATTTTTGATGAGTTTTTATTTCTGTTGTCATCACCCACACTGTCTTCAGTCCATGCCAAAATTCCTCCTATAACGTCGTCCACCCTACTGCCTTTTTTAGCTTCTTCAAACGACTGACCTGCCTCTGCCCTTTTTGCTACTCCATCATTTCATGTTACGACGTCGCAACATCAGCGTCCCACTTATCTTCTTCCCCTGCTGCGAAAACTGAGTGTTCTCCCCTGCTTTCATCTTCTCCATCGTCAACGCCGTCCCTTTCTCTGGTTCCTGCTCCATCTGCAGCTGCCTTGCCGCCTGAACCGCTTTCGTCTCGTTCTCACCCGATGACCACCCGCTCACAGAACAATATTGTGAAACCCAAATAATATCTTGATGGCACTACCAGGTATCCTCTGCCCACTACTCGCCTCAACATTTCTACTGATCCCACATGCTACTCTAAGCTCATAAATTCTCCGACTGGCATAAGGCCATGGATGCATAATTTTCTGCTCTCATGAAGCAAGGTATGTGGTCCTTAGTCCCTTATAAAGTTGGCATGAACCTGGTTGGCAATAAATGAGTTTACAAAACAAAAATCAACTCCGATGGCAATCTTGAACGACGGAAAGCCCGTCTAGTTGTAAAGGGCTATCATCAACAGCAAGGGTTGGACTATGATGATACTTTCAGTCCAGTCATCAAGCCTAACAACTATTCAGCTTGTTCTTAGTCACGTTGTATCTCACAACTGGCCTGTTCATCAGATTAACATCAGTAACGCCTTTCTCCATGGTTTTCTCTCTGAAGTTGTATACATGCAACAACCAGTGGGTTATGTCCATCCTCAATTTCCTACTCACGTTTGTAAGTTGAACAAGGCGTTATACGGATTAAAACAAGCCTCGCGGGCTTGGTTCTCACGTCTTAGTGACAAACTGATGGATCTCAGGTTTATTCTCAGTCAGACAATTCTCTATTTGTCTATGTATCGGACTCCCTTACAATGTATGTACTGGTGTATGTAGATGATATTTTAATCACAAGTTCAAAAGCAGGTGCCATCACTTATCTTCTTGCTCAGCTCAGCTATGACTTTGAAGTAAAAGACTTGGGGCCTTTAAATTATTTTTTAGGCGTGGAGGTTATCTCGATTTCAGGGGGTCTTCTTCTTTTTCAGAGACAGTATATTCTTAAATTCCTGAAACGCACCAACATGTTAGAGTGGCTAAGCCAGTTTCCTCTCCCATGTCCTCCTCCTAATAGTTATCACTTTTTGATGGCAACCTGTGTCCAGATGAGACTTTATTTTGCGGCGTGGTGGGAGCTCTTCAATACTTATCTCTCACTTGCCCAGATATCTCTTTTGCAGTGAATAAAGTGTGCCAATTCATGCACAAGCCAACGAATACTAAGGTACCTTAAATTTTCTATTGATTTCGGTTTACTCATCAAACCTAGCCCCTCTACACAGCTCTCAGTCTATTCTGATGCGGATTGGGCTGGCTCACCTGATGATTGTAAATCTACTTCTGGCTACTGCATCTACTATGACCACAACCTTATTTCATGAAGCTCCAAAAAGCAGCCCACCGTGGCTCGATCAAGCACTGAGGCAGAATATCGTGCTGTTGCTCACGCTATTGCCGAGACCTTATGGCTATTATCCTTGCTTTGTGAACTTCAGATATTTATTCCTTCTCATCTGATCTTATGGTGTGACAACATAGGGGTGACTTATTTGGCGGCTAATCCAGTATTTCATGCTCGTACAAAGCATGTGGAAATAGATTATCATTTTTTCTGCGAAAAAGTTCATAATAAATCATTGGATGTTCGGTTCCTATCCAGTAAGGATCAAATCGCCGATGTGTTCACTAAACCACTGGTTTTGTTCGTTTCTCCCATTTGCCCGACAAGCTCAACGTGAGATCTTCCCCGTTGAACTTGCAGGGGCGTGATAAGGATAAGACCAATGCAAATTCAAAAGACATCAGCTCCAAGTCCAAATCCATCCCAAAGTATTCGGATACCGTCGTCTCAAGCCCAAGTTTATAGGAGATAACATTTATCATCTTGTGAATATCAAATCTTGTAACAGATTCTATCTTGTAAATAATTTATTATTTATATACAATCTCTCGTTAGCCATTAGAAGGCAGAGAGTACAACCTAGTAATTAATCTTTTGTTTTACATCAAGGAGGGGACCAAGGTTGAACTGATGCTCAACGAAGGGATGAAAGTCCAGATGCCTGGACGAAATACAACTAGAACAGGGAAGCCGTTTCCGATGGAGAATCTACTGTGAAAACTCATTATGGCATGTGCGTGGAAGAAGCCATAACAGCAGCTGAGGAAGAGGCAGGGAATATGGGAGGAGCAAAAATGATGGAACTATTAGAGGAAAGAAATAAAGAAGGAAAGAAAAAGGGAGTAATAGGCATATCCCAAGCTGATAAGGGGGAGGGAATTAAGGAATTAAATAGAGGGAAGATTTTTGTTGACTATGGACTGTTGGATAAGGGGCTTTCTCAAGGGGGCTGTCTCAGTGGGGAGCCCAAACAAGATACATATGCCAACATGGGCCTAAATCTTGGTGTTACAAGGATGTCAACTGAGATTCAAGAACCAACAACTCATACGTAGCAGTAGAAAGAATTTCATTCTCCTACTTGTGGTAAATGGAAGAGGAGAGCTCGTGCTACAGGTATGCTTCCATCACCTGTTATAAGAAGACTTCCTAAGAAAAGAACTGCTGGCGAGCATAATGTGAGTGATTTACAATCAAGAGAGTTGAAGAAGTTAAGTTATCATGGTTAATGATGTTGAAGATTTTACTAAGTATATATCGGGGGAGGCTGGGTACCAGCCCTGTCGGGAGCCATGAAAATCTTAAGCTGGAATTCCTATAGGCTTGGGAACCCACAACGAATTCGTGCACTTCTTGATGTAGTCAGGAGTGAAGTTCCCCATATACTGTTTCTTATAGAAACAAAGCTATCCGTCCAAAAAATGGAAGTTGTAGAAAGGAAGTTAGGCTTCGAGGGGTGTTTGGCAGTTTCTAGTGTTGGGAGGAGTGGGGGTTTGGCCTTACTATGTAAAGAAGAGTTCAATATTCACATCTTAAACTACTCGACCTTTCATATACATGCTTGTGTGAAAAGGGACGAAGATGAATGGTTTCTCACTGGTCTTTATGGACACCCAGAGGTGGCTAAAAGAAATGAATCTTGGTCACTGATGAGGAGATCAAAAGTACAAAACTCTGTTGCATGCCTCATGTTTGCTGATTTTAACGAGGAGTTGAGTATCCAGGAGAAGAATGGGGGGAAAGGAAGACCAGAGAGGCAAATGTCTATGTTTAGAAATGTTCTTGATGACTGTGGTTTATTTGATTTGGTTTTTTCAGGCCCTAAGTTTATGTGGTGTAATGGAAGGGAGACTCAGCATAGAATCAGTGAGAGAATTGATAGATTTTTAGCAAGTGTGGGTTGGTCTAATATGTTTCCAACATCAAGGGTAAAGCATGGTATTGTTGCACACTCAGATCATTTACCTATCATGCTCATGCCAAATGATGATGTGGTCTCGAGAATTGGGAAAAAGTTATTTAGATTTGAGGCAATGTGGACTGAGCATATTGACTATGAACATGTAATTTCTGATTCTTGGAGTTTTGATTCAGGAGGGGAGGATATGCAACGGGTTATGAGGAAGATTTCTAGATGTAGTGAGAAGCTGCAGGGGTGGAATAACAACTCTTTTGGGAAAGTTCATTTGAATATTAAGAAGACTAGGCTAAAACTTCAACAACTCCATACTAATGATCCTCTTTTTCAGAATCATGAGCTGCAGAAGGAGGCATGAGTGGAATTGCAGAAACGGTTGGAGAAGGAAGAAATTATGTGGAGACAAAGATCTAGAGCACTTTGGTTAAAGGAGGGGGACCTCAACACAAAATATTTCCATAGAAGAGCATCACATAGGCAGAAGAAGAATGTGATCAAGAGAGTGAAGGATAGGGAAGGGTGTTGGCAAGTAAAAGAAGATAGGGATCATATCATTTTGAATTACTTCACTGGCATGTTCACTACCTCCTCTCAAAGAGTAAGTTTGGACTTTCTGGATGGCTAGGAGGGGCGTGTGTCTGATGGAATGAACCAGGAGTTGATTCATGGTTTTACAGAATAGGAAGTGATAGTGGCCCTTCAGCAAATGAACCCAACAAAGGCTCCAGGACCTGATGGGATTGCTCCCATTTTTATAAAAAATATTGGCATATTGTTGGAAGGTCAGTGACTGTAGCTATTCTATAGGCTCTCCATACTGGTCAGTTTCCTCAAGCTATTAATCATACTTTCATCACTTTGATCCCAAAGAAAAAGAACCCTGAGTATGTTACGGATTATAAACCTATTAGCCTCTGTAATGTGATCTATAGGCTGATTTCTAAGGTTCTTGCAAATTGGCTTAAGGGTGTTCTTCCTCATGTGATTTCTACAACTCAAAGTGCTTTTGTGCCTCGTTGTCTTATTACTGATAATGTGTTTGTGGCTTATGAACTTATACATTTTTTTAAGAAGGAAGAGGGTTAGGAGGGATGGTTTTATGTCCCTTAAAGCATATGATAGAGTTGATTGGTTTTTTCTTGAAAATGCTATGCTTACTATGGGTTTTGATAGAAAATGGGTTGAGTTGATTATGTTTTGTGTGATGACTGTTTCCTTTTTTGTTCTCATTAATGGTGAGCCTAAAAGACCCATTTTTCCTTCTAGGGGTCTTAGACAAGAAGATCATTTATCTCCATATTTTTTCTTGTTATGCACTGAGGGACTTATTTGCTTACTACAAAGAGTTGCAGTTAAGAACCAGATAAAAGGCATTCAGATTTGCAGAGGTGCACCCAGAATCAATTTGCAGAGGTGCACCTAGAATCAATCATATGATTGTGTCTTGTTTTGCGAGGCTGACATGCAGGAAAGTTTGAAAATTCAATATCTATTACAAGTGTATGAGCAGGCATCTAGTCAACAAGTGAATAGAGAAAAAACAGCTGTAGTTTTTAGTAGAAATGTTTCAACTTCACTACAAGAGGATCTACTGGGGCATGCCAAACATCAAGTTTTCTCAACTCTAAAACATAAAGTTTGGCAAAAATTGAAATGCTGGAAAAAAAAGTTGTTGTCACAGGGAGGAAAGGAGATCCTAATAAAGGCTGTAGCAATGTCTATACCAACCTATACGATGAGCTGCTTTAAACTACCAGATGGTTTTTGTAAGGAGCTGAAGAGCATGATGGCAAAGTTTTGGTGGGGACAGAAGAATGAAGAAAATAAGATTCATTGGGTTAGTTGGAAGAAGATATGTGAACCCAAGAAAGATAGAGGTTTGGGGTTTAAAGATCTCAAAGCTTTTAATGTGGCCCTTCTTGCAAAACAAGAGTGGAGAATTATGTGTGAGGAGTCTATCCTTTTGCATAAGATCTATAAAGCAAGATATTTTCCAAACACTGATTTTTTGATTCAAAGTTGGTTTCCACACCATCATATGCTTGGATGGGTATTTGGGAAGCAAAGCACAGTTTGAAGCATGGCTATCGATGGAGAGTGGGTATTGGGTCTGATATTAAACTTTGGACAGATTACTGGGTTCCAAATGACAAACAACTCCAACAATGTGTTCCTGAGTTCCTGCTGGATGCTAACCAAAAAGTAGATTTTCAAAATTCTATTGAACTTAAGGGAGAATGCAGATAAGTTAGTATGGGAGCCGGAACAAAATGTAGTTTTTACTGTGAAAAGTGCTTATAAGCTCTTTAGTTCCATGGGTAGAGAGATCATAAGCAAACTAGAATCATCAAATGTTGCAGACCAGAAGAAGATATGGAAAGGGATTTGGAGGTTACAAATTCCAAACAAGGTGAATACTATTTCTTGGAGGGCCTGCAGAAATGGTCTCCCAACAAAATTAAACTTAAAGAAAAGAAAAGTGTTGATGGAAGATACTTGTGTTTTTTGTAAGGATATTGCAGAAGATGTGTTGCATGCTGTTTTTAAATGCCACAAACTTGAACAGAGTTGGGATGATCAAGGGCTTTGTTTGCAAACTTAGGATAATTTTGTGGATTTTGCCGAGTTGGCTAGACAAGTCAGAGCTAGAAGAAGTCAAGAGCAGCTGGAAAAGTCTTTTCTCATTGCATGGAGTTTTTGGTATAGGCACAATAAGAAGATGTTTGAGGATATTGACCTAAACCTTGCTGCAACATTACACAATGCTCTAACTTTATGGTATGATCTAAAGCAGGTAAGGGGTATTGGACAGAAGAGCAAGGGTACTTGGATTCCTCCTCCACAAGGATCTTTAAAACTAAATGTTGATGGGGCTATCTTCTTTGATCAACAAAGAGCAGGGGTGGGAGTTTTGCTTAGGGATGACATGGGTGAAATTCAGTTGGCAACTAGTAAGAAAGAGGTTGCAGTGAATGATCCTCTAGAAATTGAGTTGCTGGCTATCCTAAGAGGTCTACAATTCTGTCCACATAGGGCCAATATTCCAAATCTAATTATTGAACCCGATTCTCTTGTTATGGTTCATACTATTTAGAGAAATGATTCCTCCTCTATGTCTATGCTTGGTAATGTGATTAAGGAGATTCAAGAATTGATGGGAGTTTTTAACCACTACAATATTCAACATGTGGGATGTTTGGGCAATGGAGGAGCACACAAATTGGCCAAGTTTGCTTGGAATATTGATGATATAAATGTGTGGGAAAGATATTTTCCTGAGTATATTAGTTCTGTTGTTTGGGTTGATAAACAAAGTTTGTAATGTTTTTTGCTGATTAATAGAATTATTGTTTAAAAAAAATCTAATAAGATCTTTCTAAAACAAATTTACTGTTAGAAAATGCAATTTGGGGCCAAAGAATAATTGATCTAACCACATATTCAAATTTCATAACATTTCCAACTCCACGTATTCTTGTCATTTCTACTTACAATTAAGGATGTATATGAATAGAATAGCTAGTAAACAACTCAAGTTTGGCTTATACATACTTGTTCCAACTCAGTTCATTTAAAATGAAATGTTCATAAAATTAATATTAGTTCGAGTATTAAACGAGCAAAACTCATATATAATTGGTCCGACTTAGTTTAAGATGGTGAACAAAGCTTGTATAAGCTCGATTGACTCGTTTGAGCTTGTATTTAAAGCTTGTAATATGTGTTATATATGTATGTATTATATTTATTACATGTTAGTTGTATTTTATATATTTATTTATAGTTTACCTTATTTAATATTTATTATGTTCCCAAAGTGTGCATAGGATACTTTGTATAATTATTTTTTTATAGAAAATGTGTTATATAATTAGTTATTGATATATAGTTGTGGATTTTATTACAAGTTATATCATATAATATAACATTATAAATTTAGTTAATTATGTATTATATAATATAACATTAGAGTTATATATCAATTTTCTAATTGTCACGTAGATTATAGCTTATTGATATAGTTATAAATGAAGAAGTAAATTCACATTTACTTTAAACAGTTACTAAATTAACTTTAACTGATTAATTATATTTCATATAAATATATCATATTTGATTTTTTTTAATTAAGTTCGAGTCGAATTTGAACAATATTAATAATTAATAAATTGAATTTATAAAAAGTATTTAAATTTTATTAGAATTGAAATGAATAAATATTCCTGTTATTGAGAATTCTAATTTGACTTGATTCTGTACTCATAATTAGGCCTGTGCAAAAAACCGCTTGGCCCGATCCACTCGCTGGACCCGACCCGGCCTGACCTATACCAAAAAAACCGTTTTAATTGCATCTCGGGTTCGACCTGTACAACCCGTAAATTTCAAGCAACCCGCCTCTTAAAACACCCACCCTTTGCACGTGAAAGTGAAACCCTTGCCAGCCCTCTCCCACATCTCTTTGCATCGCCTCTGTTCCCCCAGAGGCGGAACTACCTTAAGACTTGGGGGCTTTGGTCCTTTCAAAATTTTTAAAATTTGATGAAAATGAAATTTGATAAGGTATTTTTATAAAGTAGATTATATAAAAATTAGTATTTGACTCTCTAAAATTATTATTTTTTAACTTGGCCCTCCAAACTAGATTTTCTGATTTTGCCCTTAGTCCCCCCCCCCCCCCCTCACGACGCCATCATCCACAACCCGAGAGTCTTAAATGAAGCTTCAACTATCTATACCTGCGGGGGATTTCAGTACACGCCCAAACCAACTGTCAGGCTCATCTCAACTCGTTTTCTACCTTCCCTTCCAATCCTCTGAGACGATGAGCCGAACCAATATCAATCTGGTGTGCTTCTTTGCACTGCTGCAAAGCTTGAATTCAAACCTTCATAAAAATTTTCGATGGTTTGCAATTTTGGGTTATTACGATGGAAAGGCCCAATTGATCTGAAACCTTGTAGATACAACAACGTTTACAAGATGATGCTGGGAGTGTATCTAAGTATTTTACCATACCTGCGATTTCCTCGGACAAGTTTTCACCTCCATGTTCCTGATTTTTTATGAATGAAGTATTTTTTTATTCTTCTTTTAAATGCCAGTTGGAAATCATCTTCTGCATGACCAACATAGAACCTTTAGACTTCGTTTGGTTTTTAAACCCATTTCAATTCATCTCAACTCATCATTACAATTTTTTCAAATTCTAATATAAAATATAATAAATTATTCAACTTTTTCAAATCTCAAAATAATAATTATATTAAAAAATAATATTTTAACAATATTTTATCAATTCAATTTTACTGAACTCAACTCAACTCAACTCAACTCAGTTCAATATCTAAATGAAGCTTAAGAATTTCTAGTACTTAAAAAATAAGAAAAAAAAGTAAGAAGTTGATCTGACCCGAATTAGACGAGTCGGGTCCGACTGGAAACCTTCAACATGCGGGTCGGATCCGGCCAAAAACATGGACGAGTAAGTCGGGTTGCAGCCCTCGGCTCATAATAATACATGTTGAGAGACGTGTCTTTTTCTCCACCGCAGAGTTCTCCTGCATGCAACATAAATGAAAAAGAAGAAAATTCCAAGCAAGTCGCTATCGACGATTGTCCAATTCTTTTATAATTGCTATCCCCACACGTCGCATATTTTCCACATGTCTCAACCTTTCCATGATTTTTAGCTTTCGTTTATTTATTTGGTGCCACGTCTCTGTCTCTTTTTTTGTCGCTATCATTTTAACCCTTATATAAAACATCATCGATCTCCACTAACTTTACTCTCAATCCACTGATCTTCCACTGCAACCAAGAAATCCATCCTCCACAAGTTCTGAAACAATTTTATGATCTCCTCCTCCTTTCTTCCTCAGGACAGAGCATTTCTCCTTCTGCAATGGCAAAGGAAAACAACAGACGTTTGAGTTCTTGGATGGAGGTTGCACCACCCCTTCTCATTTCAACCACCAAGATTCCCATTTCTCCTGTTCTGGAGACAATTACTGAAGAGGATGTTGAGGAACATCATGATCAAGACGACTCTGAATATTTGAGGATGCTTGTACATGTTTCTGCTTCTTGAATTAGTTCTTTGGGTTTTGTTTAATGTTGATGTTGAAACCTTAGAATTAATGAGCTTTGTACGTAGTTCATCCTTACAAATAATTAATAATGTTTAGGACTGCGAGAACCTGAATCGGTTTTGTTTTTGTACCGACTTATTAATTTCATTGGAGTTCAGTTATTTTTCCTTATGCAATTTCTTTAAGATCTCTCTTGTTAATGAAATGTTAATATTTGGATGTTAGATTTTCTATGACCGATATTAAATAATAATAGTTAGAAAATATAATTCCTCTATTTTAGTTTGACAGAAAATCTGACCTGAATATGAGATAATGATCACCTTAATAACTTTACCTCTGAGTGTCTCTTGATGGTTAGATGCACAATTATGTTGTAAGCGAGAACCTTTAACTCTCCCAGTGTTTAAATATACTTCTAATTATCACGAAATCTAGAGGTATTTGTGTCCCACTATAATTAATTAATTAAGATATATTTGAACTTATATAAACCCATATAGAGATATGGGTACGTGAGATATTGACTTTTAATAAAGTTTCAAGATTCTCCCACTTGACTCATACGCCCATAAAATAACATTTTTCGTTCATGGATTTATTATAAGAAATTAACCATACTGCATACATTCATTTTCAGAAAACTTTCCTAATTCAAAATACATTACATGAGTTCCGTAATATTAATGTCAAATCAGCTACCAATTTGAGTCATGACGGCCCTCTATTATATAACCAACAAAATTCCTTTCATGTACTACAACACTTTGTAGCTTAATTTAACATGATCTTTAATAGGGATAGTTAAGGCTAATACTGTAATGCTTTGGGTTTCAATTCATGTTCATTGCAGACATTACATTGTCATCATTCATCCATACCATTCAATGTACATATAAAGTGGAAAGAGAAGACAATAGAAACAATCATAATAGATATCTCTTAATGTCTAGTAAGAAAATACTCAACATATCATATAAAATATAGTCTAAATTATGTCAGTTCTTCTAAAGGTAACAATATAGCCTTTAATTTCTTGGAAATAACATGACAATCTTTTCACAAGTTTTGGGTCAAACTTAATTGGGTTACTTTGACAACAACCAAGGATGTCAATTGAAAAACTGATATTCAGTCTTATACAAGTTTGTGCAATCATTAAATTCTTTGTATAAACAAAATTCCTTTAACAACCTAATATATTTTAGGACATTGTAAAATACTGAGCATATCACAATTTATTTTTAAAGCATCTATTGACCAACAATTCTTCATACAAAATCTTTCAAAATTCTATGCAACTTTACAGAGACAATCATAATAGTCATTGTCTTGGTATTAAAATCCAATCCCAATTACGAAGGATGTCTTTTTCATAAGTATCATTTTTAAAATTGTTTAGAGATATAATTTTAATGTCATACTATAAACCATGATTTATACTTGTCAAAATGTCATATACATATTTGACCATAAATACAAACGTGCTCTACTAACTTTTGGGTATATTCTTCACCATAAATATTTTTCTTTAATCCAAATGTAGTTATGTTATTATCAATCTTCAAATACAATTTTCAAAACTTACATTTTCTAAGTAGCCTTCTTTATTGTTTCTCGTAGACCTCATAACCCAAACTTTTGCTCTACCATAGTTTTCACATTCGTTTGATGTAACTCTAGATCACAATGGGTTGCTAATGTCATAGTAATCCTCCATGAGTCGTTTCAGGTTTTTTGGAAATCTCTCTTTCTAATCAATGCTCATTTATGAGTGAAAACTATGATTACAAATCTAACTTTATATTGTGATTGCCTTTAAAGTCAGGTTTTGTCTCCAAGACCCATTTACGTTCAAATTTTTACACTTTTATGACAATTTGATGAAATTATAGACTTTATGTTGATTCAAGGATTTCAATTGCTTTTTAACGTATTAATCTTTTATAGAATCACTTCTTTCTACAACTAGTGAAAACATAAATGTATCTTTATTTGTCAAATTCTTAATTTTAGAAGTAATCACGCAATCTAATCAAATAGCAAATCAAGAAGATTGCATGAGGTTATCTGTTCTGATATCTCCATGGTCAATTCTTCAGCTGCGTTTCTCTTATGAGCTGGATGATCATTTGCTTATTATTCCATGTTATAATTGAGATGATAAAAAAAAGAACTGCAAGCAGTTTTGAAGATACAAGTATGCACTTCCTCGACAATCACATATCTAGTTTCTATGCTTCATCTGATTTTGCCAACTTTAAGGAATTTGATATTTCAGTTTCTCCAATACTATGATCATGATTAAAACAATATAATCTACATTATTTGAATCTTCTTGAGTAATCAATAATGATAATGTATCCAATAACTATTATAGGGCTCAACTTTCTTTCATTTGGGTTATAAAACCTTACTTTAACTTTATTATCCACACATGTAGATGCCTTAAATCAGTCCACAACTCAAAAAATAAGTCATTAAGACTACTTTACTAAGAACCCGTTATATGATCTACACCATTATTTTTAAGAGTTTTACTATATTTTTTCAAGAAGTTGAGAAAATAGGTCAGGGTTATAGGCCAACTCATAATACTTTTCATGACACTCACTACTCCAATCCAATTCGATATTTTCACATTTCTACCTAGCTGCATTTCATCCCTATGAGAAGTACCACAAGAATTGCAAAAGGCTTGAGACTTCTCATGTAGCAGATAAATACTTTCATACCCTGAAAATCATTTATGAAGATAATGAGATACTTCTATCTATCAAACATTATAAAGAAAAAGGTCTATATGTGTTTATATGCATTATCTTAAAAAACTCCCTATTCTTTGTGGCATATTTTCTTGATATGTTTTCGTTTTATACAGATTAATACAAATCTTTAGATTAGAAAATCTAAATGTGAAAAATCTTATATTTGCTAATCCTTACAACTTTTCTTCGGAGATATTCTCCAAAATTTTATGCCATAAATAAAGTTTTCTTGAATTTTGCTTCAAACTTCTATGTCACAAATTGTAAAAAATTTTCATGAATCATATTTCCTATAGTTTCAAACTTCTGTGACCAACTGCTCATTTTCTCTCGATTGGTCATGAGTCTTGTTTTTGCTTTTTTAAATGGAGCTCAGTGTTTTAAAGTCTTTGAAATATTTTAAATGTCCAAAATTATTTTAAAAGGGGTAGTTTTAGTGTTATTGAACCAAACCCAATTTTGAAAGTAAGCTTCTTTATATTTTTGGAGCTCCAAAAATAATATATAGTTTTAGCAAATCATTTTATTTAAATGATTTTTTTTTCTTTAAGAGTGTTATTGAATATTCATTATTTTATTTTATGTTAATTTAGGTGATTTTTATTTCTCTTAAAAATATATAGTAAACTTAATTATTTTATTTTATGATAAAATACTATTTTGGGAGTAATAAAACAATGTTTGATTTTAAACATAGTCTCATTCCATCTTTCTACCTATTTTACTTAGTTCCAAGGATCTCTCCCTCAATTTCTCCCTCCGTTTCTCCCATCTCTCTCTATCGCTATCCACACCATCATCCACCACAAGCACGCCATCCACACCCTAATCACCACCACATGATACTGCAACCAAGCAACTTGCGTCGAGCACCACCCCTTGTCGCCTAGAAAAACAAACCCCACATCATTTTCTCAGCCTCTGCTCTGCCCTGTCTCTGATCATGTTATGACCTTGCTCGTAAATGTAAATGTAAGAAGAGATCAGTGTGGATAGAAGAGAGTCATAAATTTCATTCACTGTAATAGGGCATTTTCGAGGAACACCCAACCTCCACGAAAAACCAGCAAGTTCTTACAAATTTTCAGATGAAAACCATAGCACACACGTCCCTCTCTTTTCTAGATTCCTTTTTCAGAAAATAACTAACTCTGCCAATCAATTGCTAACAAGTGTAAAGCTAACAACTGTAAAACATGGTATAAAAGTAAATTGGCAACATGAAAATAACAAACAACTCCTTTATTTCTCATCAGAAGAGATCAAAGTGGATAGAAGAGAGTCATAAATTTCATTCACTGTAATAGGGCATTTTCGAGGAACACCCAACCTTCATGAAAAACCAGCAAGTTCTTACAAATTTCTAGATGAAAACTATAGCACACACATCCCTCTCTTTTCTCGATTCCTTCTTTATAAAATAATTTAACTCTGCCAATCAATGGCTTACAAGTGTAAAGCTAACAACTGTAAAGCAAGGTATAAAAGTAAATTGGCAACATTAAAATAAGAAACAACTCCTTTATTTCTCATTATGGACGCCTCCTTAAGAACTCTCAAAACGCACCATTTCCAGCTTCATTCCTGGGCCTAGCCTTTACTTGATGACTTCTGGCCCAATATTCCCTTCATTAAACTGCAGTCCACGGGCCTTATAACAACCCATCCCCCTTAAAGAACCTGGCCCACCAAGTGAGGGTATTCCTCTTGAATCTTCCTCAAGCTCTCCCACGAGTTGCCTTCAACCAAGGTCCCGAGCCACTTCACCAAAACCTCTGTGCGAGGGCTGTTCCCATGGCATCTCACATGTCAGTCCAACACCGCTTATGGTTCAGGCCTCACTTTCCCAAGGTCATTGACAGGAGGTAGCCACGGCAGAGGGAGATCTAGGCACCCAACTTGCACATGAGGCAAGACACGTGGAAGACAAGATGGATCATCGACTCCGGTGGCAGCTCCAAACGGTAAGTCACTGTTCCTAAGCTTTGCGCCACCCGAAAGGGGCTGTAAACCTGGGGGACAGTTTGTGATTGTGTCTTGCTGCCATAGATTTTTGGCAGTAGGGTTGGAATCTAAGGTAAACCCATTGCCAACTTTGAACTCCCTTTCGGTTTTGTGCAAGTCTGCGTATTTTTTCATTCGTTGCTGAGCAAAGTTGAGATTTTCTTTGAGTATATGCTGGATCTGTTCTTTGGACTTGAGTAGCTTGTCAACTGAGTCATTAGAAGTGTCCCCCGAGACATAGGTTGTGAGTTTAGGGGGTTGATACCCATATAAGACCTTGAAAGGTGACATTTTTGCAGAGGTGTGGTATGAAGTATTATACCACCACTCTGCAAGAGTTAGCCACTGCACCCACTGTTAGGTTTTGGTCCCCACATAACACTTGAGATACCCCTCCATTGCCTTGTTCAAGGCCTCGGTTTGACCATCACTATGTGGATGGTAAGCCGAGCTGTAGTTTAGTGATGTTCCTTGTAATGCAAATAAAGTTTTCCAGAATGAACTTAGAAAAATGGGATCCTTGTCTGAGGTGATGGCTCTTGGAAACCCATGCAACTTAAATACCTCCTTGAAAAATACTTGAGCCACATCAGTGGTTGTATAAGGATGTGACAGGATCATGAAATGGCCATATTTGGTGAGCCTATCAATAACTACCAGGATGACATTGGCCCCCTTAGAAGGGGCTGTGACAAACCTCCCCTTCTTAAGCAGTAGCCCCTGCTGCATTGTATACTCTTTTGGAATTTGTTGATGATCCTGAAGTTTCTGTATAAACTCCAACAATTCAGGTGCAGAGTTGTAACTCTGTTTTAGTTCCTCAATCCATTCAGCCTTGGGAAATGAAATAATGGCCAATAACCCTTCTTCTACAACAGAATCCTCAAGCCTTCTAGAGAGCGCATTTGCCACTATGTTCTCCCTTCGCTTTTTGAACTCACTTTTAAAATCGTAACCCATTAGTTTAGTAACCCATTTTTGTTGGGCTGTGGTCTCTACTTTTTGCTTTAGCAGAAACTTTAAGGCTTGTTGGTCAGTTTTGAGCACAAAAGCTTGACCCAACAAATAGGGCCTCCGCGTTTCCACTGTTGTGACGAGTGCCAACAACTCCATTTCATAAGTGAAGAGTGCCAATGCCTTACCCTTCAAGGCTTTACTGAAAAAATAGATTGGTTGCCCCCCTTGCATGAGCACTGCCCCTATGCCACATCCACTAGCATCACACTCAATTGTGGATGCTTTGGTAAAGTTTGGAAGCTTGAGAACTGGGGGTTGTGAAACTATTGTCTTAAGCTATTGAAAGGCCACAGTAGCCTCGAGAGACCAAGTAAATGCATCTTTCTTGAGAAGAGCCATGAGGGGTGCAGCTATAAGGCCATAGTTCTTAATGAACTTTTTGTAATACCCCGTCAATCCCAAGAACCCTCGTGGTGCCTTTAAATTAGTAGGGGTTGGCCAGTCTAACATAAATGCCACTTTATTAGGATCTGCCTTAACACCTTCCTCTGACACCACATGCCCCAAATACTCCACTTCAGGCACCCCAAAGGTGCACTTAAACAACTTAGCAAAGAGTTGGTTTGCTGAAAGAACTTCTAGCACTTGTTTGAAATGATCCCATCCCAGATCATTTTCATCAACTTCCACTTCCAAGACCTTCCCTATCCTAGAAGCAATTAATTTTCCATACTGCTTGTTCATCCCGGCCAGAGGAATGTTGTGTAATTGCACCCATAGTGGTTCAAGAGTAAAGCTGATGGCATTGGTTGGGATGCTACCATCGACTTCTTGGATAGCTATAAGAGATCTATCGAAGGTGCATGGTTTGCCATTGAGGATTTTGCCCAGGTTTGATACATGTTGAAACTCCACGAGGAGTTTGTTCTCCCCTGCATTAGTGAAGTTGACCCAACCCTCTAACTTCCAGACTTGAGGCATTGTGGAGCGAAAGGCTTCCTTGTTGAAGTTCCTCTCAGTGGTGACCAAAACTAAGTGGCAGTTTTTGCCTTTCAATGCTGTAGCCTCCAATGATGTGTTGGATAGTACAATAGTTGTGTCGTCATCTTTTGATAATTTCAGACCTGCCCACAAAGTAGAAAGATCAATTTCTACCATGCATGCAACAGCTCCACCAGACACGTGGGAAGAAAAATACTCTCTGTTAGAAACAGAGAGAAAACCTTACTCCTAGAAAGAAGGACCGAATGTAAGTATCAGATCAAGAGGTTGATCTAAGCAAGTTAGAAACAAAAATCTGTTTTTGAACTTGGAAGTAAAACCAAAAAGTTTAAGTATGGTTTTAGTGATTTTGATGACTTTTATTCATGATTTAAAACATGATTATTCTTAGGAATATAATTTGAGTATATTAGAAGAAAACTTTTGGTTTAATCATGAGTTTTGTAATTTGAAAGAATTGCAACAAAAATCAAGGGAAATAGCCTATGTAAGTTTTGGCCTCTATAGAGTTTTAATGGTTGTATTTAGTTTTAAATTCTTTTGAATTGATATTTGAGTTTAGGACAGAATTTACATGAAGTCTATAAATTTTGGTAATTTTTGGAGTTAGGATACAAAATCCTTAAGTTAGGGGTAAAATGATCATTTTTTCACATGTAAAGGGTAAAATGGTAATTTTATTCTAAGTTGATTTTTTTTTTTCATATTTCTAAATTTTAGTGATTAAGTTATAGCTTTTAAAAATCACTACTTTCAACTCCTCTTGATCGAGCTTGAGTTTTGCCTAAAAATGCGAAGACCGAGATAAGTTAGCTTTTAACTTACTATCAGTTTAATGTGTATGGGTGATATGTAAAGGAACTACAGTGTATGTATATATGTTATCATTTGTGCCATGCTATATCATTACATATTTATTTGTTACATAAAATTTATTTTGTCATGAATTATTCATCTGTTACATAAGATATTTTGTCACGTATTGCTATATGTTGCTAGATATTACAAGTAGTGTGGATACGTACAATCTAAGGAGGTTTTGTCTAAGGATGGATCTTAAGAGGGACCATTGTGACCCCACCAATCTTTTCTGGGAATCTTGAAGTTCTGTCTAGGAAATAATAATCTTTCATGGGAACTTACTTAGTGAGTACTATTCATTTCTACGGTAAAATTCATCAAGAAAATGTCAGAAAGAAGTGGAATGTCATGTAATGTAATATTCGCTGTTGCAAGTATGTTATGTTAAGTACATTTTCTGATTAAATGTTATGCCATGTTATGAAATGTTGTCTGTTACATATTATGTCATATTACGAAATGTTTCTATCTCAACTAAGTCATGTCTTATGAGTTACGTTCAAGTCTGTTATGTTACGTAGGGCTTCTGTCCTTTCGTATTCAAGTCACGTTTCATCTCAAATACAATTTGTGTATTTCAAGAACAATCATGTCAAGTTATTCATGTCAATCATGATCCTAAGTGTTAGGATGAGAAAATATCCTAGTGAAACTCATTTTTTCACGCTGGAGTGTCTAAATATGTGTGAAATTTCCTGGGTTGATGAAGCACAATCAACAGGTTTCAAATGTGACCTAACTAGCTGATCACTAGAGCTCGCCAGGCACTAACACAGATGGAGCCACATTTCATTTCAATAATTCATGGGGTCATAACAACTATGGAGCATGAAGTATGGGGTCACAACAATTGTGGCGCATACACTACGTGAGACACAACAATTGTGACATGTAGAATAAATGGGGCCACAACAATTGTGGAGTATGTATTAACGTACTCACAGCTGGTGTAGATACATGTGTTGTGATGCAAGCTGTGAGTGCGGTAATCGGCAGGGACACATGGCTCTAGGGGAACCATGTAGCATCCACATATTCACGTTTATCAAGTTCATGTTATGTTCAAGTTCAAGTTCACGTTCACGTTTTGTTCCAAGTTCATGTCACGTTAAGTCAAGTCTCAGATCAAGTCCATGTCAAGTAAGTCAAGTTCAGTTCATACACGTTCATGTAATGTTTCGAGTTCAAGTTCAAGTTATGTTATGTTGTATGTCAAGTTATGATATGATTACTTATAACTTTGATTATGTATTCATGCTTTTACTGCCATGCATGCAACATTAACTTGTGTGTAGGTTTTCTGTTAACTTGCTGAGATTTGTAATCAAATCTCACTATGGCAGTCCCAACTACCATTCCCCCCGAATGGTATATCATCTTGTTACAGGATCTGAAGGAGAATTGAGAAACAATCAACTAGATACGGTCGACTAAGCGAGAGTGAGGCTTCAAGGTTAATATAGTAGTTTACTTAAATTACTACTTGTACTTTGGAGTTGCATCTCCAGTACTCTTTTGATCACAACGATTTTGGATTAGTGTTGTGATCTCTGATGTTTAATATGTCTTTATGTATGAAGTATGTTTTAAGCATTTGAGATATTTTGAATTTGGTGCATAATATTGCTAAAGAAAAAAATTATATGCTGCGAATATTGCATAATGCTAGATGCATGTTAGGAACATTGCATCTTATATGTCATGAATGGGGGCAGGTAACCTTGTGTTACATGTCTGGACGCTTCAAATGTCCGTCCAATCGCAAGCGGAATTTGGGGGCATCACAAATGGTATCGTTTAAGAACTAGTATTGTGACTGCAATTAGGTTTATGGTAAAGTGAGATTAAGTTGTACGCTCGTGAATAATGGTTGGAGATTAAAGAGAAGCATGGAAGCTCACTTTATTAGTCAGAAAATGAAGTCGAGATTTCAGTTTCGTAGTTAGGCTTATGATGTATGGCAAGGGTTATACTTCAAGGATTGGATGATGACATATATAAATGAAATGAGATGGATTTTTGAATACCTAGAGGTGTAAGTTCGTAAATTAGGAATCTTATAGAAGAGTATGCAAGTAAATACATAATGGAGGTAATTTAGACAATGATTGGTCTAAGAGGGAGAAGTCTAAGTAAAGAACCAATTGGACGTTAAAGCCATGAGGGAGAGAATGGACTAAAAGGAAGGGATAGTTTTATTATGCAAGTTTTTACGCTTAATGTTCTTGTAAGTGAAAAGGAAATTATGGAAGGTTGTGAATGCATGTAGGTTGCCATCTGACACGCACATGAACGGACTGTACGAAATGCGAATAACATCAAATCCAGGTAAGTATTACGTTCATACTCTTCTAAAGTTTTCTAAAGATATGAAAATGAAAATGAATGTCTTATAAATGCTTTTATAAGAAAATGTTCTTTTATGAAATGAAAAGAAAATAAATGTTTCTTAGAGTAGCTTCTTTTTATGCACCCCCAAGAATAGTTGTATGCATGTGAATGGATGCTATATGTAGTATATATTGTATGTATGTTCCATGAAATGAATGATGAGGTTTTATGCTTTATGATTATGAAAAGATATTTTATGAATTGAAATGAACTGATGAAAAGGAAAAGAATGAATGAAAGGAAAGGAAAGGAAATTACTGAAAAGAAATTAATATTTTAATGTATGAAACTACATAACGGCCATGACTAATGAATGAATGATGGTACCAAAGGACTGGGCAGATTGCAATGCCGAGTAAGTAGTATTGGTAGTGCACCCAGTGCTTCCCCTTGACTGAGAGATTCCCAACCCGCGGCCATGGGCGGAATCAGGTCCAAAAGACCATTAACCCCAACACATTGTAACAGTCTATACTTTTCAGATGAAAAACGATAAGATTAATTGTATGCATGAAAGATTTTAGTTTTACGAAAGAAAGTATAAGGTGGGAAGTGTTTTGAGGAATGAAAATATTTTTAAAAAGAAAAATCACACCTTGTA
The DNA here is from genome assembly GCA_961763995.1 of Juglans cinerea. Lineage (NCBI taxonomy): Eukaryota > Viridiplantae > Streptophyta > Magnoliopsida > Fagales > Juglandaceae > Juglans > Juglans cinerea. The sequence continues at coordinate 26,582,580 of CAUIVZ010000009.1, forward strand.
ATGTTTTCAAAGAAAGAAAATATTTTATGTAAAGTATGTATATGAATGATGAATGCATGCATGAAAATCTATGTGAATATATTTTTACGGTATATAGTAATGCTTTCTGAGTATTCGACTCATTTTGTTTTTATGTGTGCCTCACCCAAGAATGAAATAAGGATGAAGCATCGGGACATACATGACCCAATGAAAAGGTGATAGAAGCCTAGGCCTTTTGTGTAATATATGAACTCTTATTTTTTTAAAAGAACTTATATTTTAGTTTAATGATTTTCGATGCAAAACTCTGTCTTAGATTTATAAATGCAAGTTCTAAATTTTAACTGTCGAATCTTTTATATCCTGAGAAGGGAAGGAAAAGGTTTTAAAAGGTTCAGTAATTCCTATTTTGTTTTTCTAAAATCATTTTCTAAATTCCCACCACAAGGACAGGCGTTACAAGTTCAACAACCAAAAATAAGTATTAACATTTATAGAGTTTGATTTGAAACCTATACAGATAAAAGAAAGATGAATATTTGGACTTGAGTTTAATTTCCAAAAATGTATAAACATTTATAGGATTTTATTTGAAAGTTATATAGAAAAATGTTTACCCTTATATTCGAATCAAGTGTTATGCTTAGAACACCTAGACCTTCATGTGTCCTTGTTTTTTTCAAAATTCAGTTGACACAATTCTTACACTTTCATGACCATCATTTCTTTCCTTTCCAAAAAGATACAATTGCTTTTCAATACAACTTAACAAAATAAATATTTATCATTCTAACAACCATGCTACCAACTCGTTCATATTTAATTATTCCAATAAAATAATAATACATCTGGAATAAACCATTATGTCCAAAATAAGAAGATTTCATCATTTTCATTCCTAAAGTTTAAAGTTTGATATGTAGTAATTAATTCTATCTTCTTAAACATTATGCCTTTTTGACCCTTTCCACTATTATCAATAATAATTGATTTGAGAATTAAAATAGGTTAACCAGGGACTAGAACTACTCAATCCCAAACGAGATCTTAGTGTAAATCTGACATGCTCATATTTTTCTAAACTAGAGTCATCCTATATAGGAAACCTTGTAATGATTTTTTTTTATACATATTGCAAGAAAAACATTTTGATCACATTAATGCTTTGAGTTTGACACTCATACACAACAACAAAATTTAAACCACTCAAACAATAACAGAATTTAAACCATTATGGATGAACTGATAGTGTCATTGAGATTCCTCATTTGGGAGTGAATCTAAACACACAAAATGTTCCATCTAGTTTTAAATTAAGGATTTAAATTATTATGGATGAACTAATAATGTCATTGAGACTCCTCCTTTGGGAGTGAACCCAACACACAAAATATTTCCTTCAATTTTAAATTGTGGATGAACTAGCAGTATCACTAGAATTCTCCTTTGGGAGTACTCCGTTATACAAACTGGTCCCTCCAATTTTAAATTTTGTGGATAAACTAGCTATATCACCAGAATTCTCATTTGAGAGTAAACTCTGGTATGCAAATTGTTCCCTCCACATCACTAATTATATCACAAATCCAATGAGTTTCTATTATTACCCATGATATAATGGAGTTAATTATTTATCATCCAAAACCAAGTAAGGTTTTGTACCTTTGGGAAACCAACATCATCCCTAGTTTTTGTACAAATTATTCACATCTTATTTAAAATGAACAATTAAATATATATATATATATATATATATATATATATGTATGTATATATGGTCAAACAGACAAACAATCATAAGAAAAAATAATTAAGACTTTTATAAATACTAGCCATAATTCAAGTTCAGATAATCCATACATTTCTATGGCCTACCATACAATAAAATTTATAAGAAATAATAACAAAGAGTTTTATAACTAATAGTCATAATTTAAGTCCAAATAATTTTTACATTTATTAAACAATAAAGACATGCATTTAGACAGAAGGAGAAAGAAATAATTATTTTTCTATTTTTTTGTGTTTCTGTTATAGGGTTGGGCTAGGACTCTAGCCCACTGTACTGGCTTGTACCCTTCTTTTCCTTTTATTTTCTCGGACTGGGCTAGACCCATGGCCCACCATGGCCCAAAATCTTAATGGGCTTAAAAACCCTACCCGACTTTCTTTTCATCTTTTTTGACCTCGAGCAGTTACTGGTGGCATACAACCTACCTTTGTTCTGGCATAGCCGTGGGCGTCGCCTGCAAGGTGAACCCGGCAAGGCATCCCCAGTCTCCTCCCGCCGACAACATCTACCTCCCTTCTCCTTGTTTTTTTAATTTTTTTTTTTTTACCTCACATTGCCATGGCCACTGGGCTTTATAGCCCTCTGCGCTTCCACCACAGACATCGGGGAGGAGGTTTTAGGCCTCCTCGCAATGCTAAACATTGTCCCTTTTATTTTTATTTTCCAAAACCCATCTTAGAGAGAGATCTGGCGACCAACCAGAGAGAGACTTCACAGTGCCGAGGGCGTTTTCCTATCCTGGGTTACCAATGGGGTACTATGGCCACCTTACACTGCCCTCTCTCAACCCCACTCAGCGACTTTTCTCACTGGTCTCTCAATTGTTTTGTCACTGAGACCACACAAATATCTCTTCTCTATCTCTCTCTCTCTCTCTCTCAGACAATACCTTATATATGAAAGAAAAACACAACTAAGAAAACATTAATCACACATGGATCAACACGTAAATACACGTGAAATCGAAATAGTCACATTAGAATTTCTCTATACAGAATTAACATATTAACATAAACTGATCAAAGACCTACACGAGTGTTATACTATTATCATATAAAATAAAAAATACGGGCGGGAATATTAAATCTGTAATATATGTTAACGAGATCATAGAATATCAGCAACCTGTCGCTCTGATTCCACATGTTAAATATTTTACATGAAACATTAATATTTGGATCTTCTATTTTCTATGATCCATAACATTAAATAATAATAGTTAGAAAACGTACTCACTCCATTTTAGTTTGATAGAGAATCTGACCTGAATATGAGAGAAAGATCACCCTAACAACTTTCCCTTCTAGTGTCTCTCAATGGCTAGAGGCACAATTATGTTGTAGGTGAGAATCCTTAACCCTCTCAGTGCTTAAATAGACTTTTGGCCATCATGAAATCTATAGGTATTTGTGTCCCACTATAACTCACTAATCAAGAGATATATTTGAGCTAGTATAAACCCATAGAGATATGGGTGTGTGGGGACATAGAGTTTTAATAAAACTCTAACACTCTCCATACTTAATTTTTTTTACAACTAAAAAATCTTCAATTCGAAAACTCTTTATGTTCATGGGAAGTACGAGACATATGCTGCTGATAAGGTGTCTCTTTGTCTGCATTTTTTTGTTCACTTGAACAAGAGACGATTTATATGTATAAGTAGAAGTTTTGAAAAGTTTTAAATTTCAAATATATCAGTGGTGGAGGACGTACACCAATTTCTTTTCAAAATCCATACACTGAGAATATTTAGAAGGAATTCAATCGGATCCATCAAAAGTAAGGTTTCCTCATATATCCCTTGTACTTGAGGTGCAGAGTATACCATTCACATAATTTAAATGGTAAAATTTGATTTATAAAGATTCAAATGTTAATGCACATCTTTCAAATCAATTATAATCGAATTATATGATTTTGAATTCTAGATAGATCATAAATATGACGAGTCTTATTAGAAAGTATAACCATATGGAGATAGCGGAAATCAGATCGACCCAGCATGGGATGGCACCTTGGGAGTACTACAAGAAATATGGGTTTTTGCCACGAATTTTTCCGAATTTTTCCTCCAAGACCACCACTAGTGGGAAATAGCTGGCTTATGACACAAAACAAAGCTGCCGCAATATGGTTCCAAAATTACCACAAGATTTCGTGCGTCGAGTGAAAAATGGTGGTGAAAAACATCTAATTGCAACGGGAAATGTTTTGTTGTAAAAGAGATTTGTATTTTACACTCTGAGCCCTAAAATAATTCCTTTGAACTCATTACCTAAGTTGGGAGGTTAAAACTTCAAATTATTTTTGTTGTTGGGTTACAATAACATGCATGTTGGTAGCTGCAAACACAAGGGTTCCAGCAAACACAAACTGGGCTTGATGGAACACAATTGTGTCGTCACAGTGGAGATAATTCGTAACCACCAACAGAAGTGAAAAATATAACTGGATAGGAGTAAGTTACCAATTATGTCTATGTTAGTTTGAGCTAAAAATACATAGTTCATCAAGTTCATGTTATATGTAACTTGTGATTGTCAAGATAGTTTGTTTATAATATAAATAGGTTTATTAATTATGAAATGGTGTTGGTCATTTCGTAATTAATAAAAGGGATTGATGTTGGTGCAAGAGGAGTTTATGGTATGTTTGTATGCAAACTAATGGTGCATATTAGATATAAAGCCTAACATTGTACTGTTTGCTAAGAATTGGTTCAAATAAAATCTATAGGATCTGTTAAGGTTAACATTATAAGGCCTGTATGATTTATGAGTGATAGTTGGACTTATGGGTATATTGTTCATAGGATACCATATTGGCTAAACACATGGTCTGATTCCCAACAAATGGGTTTTTTGATATTGAGGTAGTTTTTTTGTTAGTGGATTATAGTGTAGAAAGCCATGAGCCCTTATTTTATATAGGGCTTGAGCTAGCCGAGGGTGGAGGTAGCTTGGGAGACTTTTTGTTCAAGACCTGTATATTTATATATATGAGTTTTGCTACACAACTTCCACTACACTTCACACTCCATATGTTTTTTAATTTTTTAATATTTTTTTAAAATTTTTTTTGAGTTTATTCTTTTTAAATTATTTCAAATTTTTTATTAATTATTCATAAAATAAATATTTGATAAAAGAAAAAAATATGGAGTGTGGAGTGTGAAGAGGTTGTGAAGATTTTTTGTATATATATACTGCTTGACTTGATGAATGCATGAGGCATACTATGAAATGATTTTATTTCTGGAGGTTTCTACCCAGCCTTCCAGTAACTTCCTTTGCTTTTAATCCAAAAACATTTTTGTTCTTCGATTTTAGGTTTGCTGGAGGATTTTGCCATATACAGTGAGTTTGATCTCTTGTAAATGACCAGTTATATTAGGGGAGATTTATGTCAGGAAATCTGTGGACATCAGTGCTTTTAATTGATTTGTTGTATTGTGAGGCCGCTACTACTACTGCTGAGGCAAATGTTCAATTATGGGCTAACATCTTTGTGCTATCTTTTTAGGTCTCTATCAGCCCCTAAAATGTGTGGATGAAGAGGCTATTTAGTGGTCATCTGGGTAGATAAAAATGAGCTGTCTCACATCATGAATTCAATCAAGCTATGTGTATAATTTGGAGCCAAGTTGTATCTACATATCTTTAGTCGCATATATGTGTTATAAACAATACAGTATGCATATGCATACTGATGGCCCTCTTGTCATTCCCACTCAGCAAACATTAATCATGTATTTCCATGCCCTTCATTGAACACTAGGACATCTTGGAATGTTATAAATATAGATATATAATTATGTTGTATGGCTGTGAGTAAATATTCTCATCAGCTAGTTTATAAATTCTACACCACACACTTGATGTGGCAAACCGAGTTCATCAATGAAATATAAAAGTACAAAAACCGACTTCAGATTCTTAGTGCTTTTTGCCTTGCGTGTAGAAAATTTCATGAAAAAGAATAAAGTGAAAATCAAACCAACCTAAAACTGAACTCGAGGAGAGAGACAGCTTGAGGAGAGAGACAGCTTGAGGAGAGAGAGCTTGAGGAGGGAGAGAACTGGATGAGAGAAAGAGAGCTTGATGAGAGAGAGAGGAAGGGATTCGGCAAGAGAGAGCTCTTGATGAGAGAGAGAACTCGATGAGAGAGAGGCTGTTCGATTCGAGAGAGAGCTTGATGAGAGAGAGAGGGGGTTCGGTGAGAGAGAGAGCTTGATGAGAGAGAGGGAATTCGATGAGAGACAGAGCTTGAGGAGAGAGAGAGAGAGGTCGATAAGAGAGAGATGGGTTCGGTGAAAGAGATTGAAGAGAGAGAGATTGAAATTAGATTTATGTGAAGGGTTTGACATAAAAAAATAAAAATAAAAAAAGTGTGCGGTGTATAAGCTGATGCGTAGCAGTTCTCTTTTCATTTTTACGCTCATCGAACTATCATTTGAAAATATTACTTACCATGTACATTCGCTCATCGAATATCAAGTACGTACTGGCCTGCTAATTTTAATATTTCTACTTTTTCTTTATAGGATAAAAAGTGCTCTCTTTCTCTTTTATTAATTCTACTATATATGTTTTGTTTTTTTGCTTGAAATTAATGTTTAATATGAAAGGCTTTGTAGATATATGTTGCAAGCTTTTTGGCAATATTATTGCATGAGATGTTTTCATATCTAATTCATCAATCGAAACATACATATATATTATAAGGAGTTATGGATGAGCAATATTGCATGCAAAAGTAATTATAACTTGTTTGGGATCATGGATATATAACATTTAGTTCAACATACTAATTAATAGACAATTATATATAAGGAATTAGTACTGATCTCTTATTATATTATATATATTTAAGAAATACATTGATTAGATGCATACATAATCAAGCCCGGCCACGCCTCACGTGTGGGACTTCATCATTCAAATTATTTCAACGCAAATTATTTCAGACATGATAATAATAAGGAAAAAGCTAAACGTAGTCGATTTTGGGGACCCCTTACAAATCAATAATTAATACCAGATACAGTAGTCCGTACAGCTCCTCACTTATTTAAACTTCATATTTATTTAAAATCCCAAGACACTGCAAACGACATGGTCGTTGCAGGATGCATGTAATTCAAAAGAGCTACGTGAACTAGCTCGGACTTTATAAGTTTTTTTTTTTTTTTTCAAATATATTTTATAACTTAAAAGAGAAATAAGTATAATAGGTAGATCTTGTAGATTTAAATGATAAGATGTATCTGTTATATTTATATAAAAATTATTTTCACGATGCATGCATATATGGTGATCAACTCGCAACTAGCGCCGAACTCGGGGTCGGGAATTACCTCTGTCTTCTTTGAATGCGAACCAAGTCTGTATGAAAGTTAGGCCGAGTACTATTATGGCGGCCGAAAAAGCCATAAATGTCCAGGGGCTTCTGAAATGTTCGTGGAGGGCTTCTGTAATCCAGTTCATCCACTTAGCATCGTAGTGTCTCTGAATGGCATCTTTGACATCCCCATATGCGTCGGGGTCAGGAATCAAGTCGGTGCCGATCTCATTGAAGAGTCGAGCCACTTCCTTGTCGCTGCCAAGGCAGTTCTTGAGTATTCCCTTATTCCTCAACTCCATTACGTCATTGATGTTATCAATGAGTGAATCCAGGAATAATATGTATGAGGTGATCTCGAACTTGTTGTAGAAATCCGGACACATCTCGTAGGCTATCAAATTCAAGAACTTGGGCCCCATTGAGTCATCAACTATTATTGGAGAAAGCCAGAGGTATCCCGGGTAGAAACCGAGTAATCTATTAAAACGTATTGTTGTCAAGGGATCATCACTATCATTGCACCTCATATAGATTCCTGCTAATCTAAGCTCCTCCACGTTGCGATAAGTCAACTTTAATCGTTTCCGGTTCTGCTCTCTGTCATCACTTTCCCATAGGAGACTTTTCCTGCTGAGAAGACCGAGAAATGATTGGATCATGTTTTGCACCTTCGTACTTTTGCTTTTGTCGCCAGCTTTAATGGAGTCGTTAGTACTTTGTGGATTGCCTTTCATGATTTTCGTCCGGAGGAGATCGAGAAGATGGATTGGCCTTTCCGCAGTCGGTAATCCATTCTGGCTCGGCTGCGACTTACTGTATACGGCCTGCTGATCGATGAAGACTGTGATGGACTTCTCCAATTCAGCTTTCTTTGCGCTGGAATTCATCAAATCCACAAGGAGCTGATAAGGAAGTTGATTCTCCAACAAGAACAAATCCTGTGTCGCAAAGGCCATCAGATCGTTTTTCATTTTCCAGTCTTTGCAGTCATTGCTAACAGCACAATGGATGGACTGTAATATTGCACACCCGTCCACAAACAGCATCCAGGCGAGGGCCTGATCGTTATATTTCTCGGTCACCTTGTCGTCGAAACACTGCCTCAGTTGCTCGATGTTCTTCTCAACAATGTCGTACAAAATCTCATCAGTTGTACCAGTGTCTTTGACGAAGTAGTATGCCATTCTAAGCTTGTACGCCTCTGCTGGCTCGTATTTTGGCTCACCATGATGGATGGGACCGATTGCAACTATCCTTGGCTTGAAATACTTGTCGAAATGTTTGTGATCTTGCAGCAACAGCGGAACCTTTTGTATTTTTGGTGTAGCCTTTTGACCTCCATTTGGCGTATTAATACTGGGATGATCATCTGGGGCTGATTTCCGCAGTTCCTCAAACCTCTTTTTTTTCAGCTCGCAGGCTTCCTCGCCGATTTCAATGATCCGCCACCGCAGGCCGGAATTGTCGCGGCCCCTGCTTGTTTCACCAGCTTCGGTTATGACAACATTAACCTTTTTTGAAAGCAACTCCTCCATGGAAATAACATGCTCCCCACTTCCGGCCATGGCGTGTGTACGTACGTATTTGAGCCTACGTGCACCCAAGCAAGTGAGATATTTGGTACCATTAATGTTCAGGTAATGAAGTACTTTATACTAGGCTGAGGACAAAAAATAAAATTAGGCTTAACCACTTTTCACAATGTGTTGATCTCAAAACTATCGATTTTAGCATTTGGCATCTATATAATTAGTTCAAGATATAGATTGCAATCATGATTGTAGGGCCATGTGGAAACAAAATGAATAATATAAATTAGGGAACATAGCATTACTAGCTACTTTATTAATGTGCCAAGTTAGGAATCAAGCTCTAGTTACGAACTAGCTTGCTTTAGTACGGCTCCAATTTGACAGATGCCAATAATTTACTTGTGATATTCGTTCGATTGATCTACGGCCAAGATAAATGATAATCAGAGTGCATCGTGCATTCTTTTAAAGAATAATAAATAAATATAAGATTAGCATAAAAAATTAATATTTTAATAATAAATCTATTTTTTTAATAAAAATATGCGACGCTTGTATAATCTATGATTATATATAATATTATTCATCAATCAAAGCAATTCCCACTTGTCATCGTGCCTCCTTTCGGGAAAGGAGAAAAACATGTTACACGAGGTATCGTGCTGATATTGATATAAACGTTAGGCTGTGTTTAAAGTTGAGAAGGTAGAGTGAGTTTTGTTGGATCTATTTAAAATGAGTTTAAATGCATTTGGATGTTAAGATGAGTTTAAATGTAATTATAAGAAGTTGAAAAAAGTTATGGGTCATACGTCGTAATGATATTTTGAGTTGAGATAAGTTTAATAATTTGAAAGTTAAATGTTTAGATGTTAAACTTAAGTTAAATTTAAGCTGAATTAAATTGAATTGATCAGATGAGTTTAACAATAAATGAAACTAATATTTTGATTTAAACAACCAGAATATGAATACGAGAGAATTATCATTTCGTAGCAATCTCGAACATGTTTCGCCGACTTGTCTTAATTAATTGAGAGCAATGAGCATTAATGACAGCGTGTCCTACTAATTAATATTAAGAAATTTATAAGGTATGTGGGACGTACGTGTACATCCGACTTTTCGGATTTTCTTCGATCCTTAAGTTACGTCAACTCTATAATTATGTGTGCAGGTAGACTTAGTATTATTTGTAGAGAGGGGTGATAATATGTAATACAATTCGTTAATTTAATACTAATATGATTTAAAATTAATGATTTTGAATTTGATGTTAATGAATTTGGGTCAAAACGAGGTAACATGATTCATTAACGGTTCAACCCGTTAATGTCCCTTAAATTTTTTATTCAAAATTATAATTACATCATTTTTAACCTAAAAAAATAAAAATACCCTAATCCTATTTTGTATTTCCTAACTCTCTCTCTTAGCTCTCAATTGAGTTAGTTCTTACGACTCACGAGTCATGACTGCTCGCCTCCCACATTTCCTTTGGATTGTAATTTTGGTACTTTTATTGTTTGAATTATAATTGATTTATGTAGTTAGTCTTATATTTTTGGGAGATATTATATTTTAAATCTTATGTAAAATTATGTTAACCAGGTTAAATATATTATTTGGGTCAATCCAACGTATTTATAAAAACGGGTTGAAACGATTTGACACTGATTATGTTGTATCGATATATTTTTAATTATTTCATAATGGATTGTATCATGTCAATACGTTATTTTAATGAGTCGTATTAGTATTTAGAAATCTGACCTGTTAAATTTAACAGATTGTGTTCGGATTGACCAATATCATATAATTTACACAACTTAATACGACACTAACACGAGTTATCATCCATACTTTTACACATTTATTCCTACTATTATATATATATAAATACTTTGCTATATATCATTAATTAATTAATTAATGTCTCTCAACCTTTTTTAGCGGATATGTTTGGTGTATAGGATAAGACACAAAATTTTCATTTTATCTCATTATTATAATTTTTTCAAATTTTCATATAAAATATAATAAATAATTTAATTTTTTCAAATCTCAATTCAATTTTATCAAATTTTAATACAATAATAATATTTAAAAATAATATTTTAAATTTTTCCATAAAATAAAAAATTCACTTTAGACTTATAATATTATAATTTATTACGATGTAACGTGAATCTATCACCCGACCACTTTAAGTACTAGGAGATGTAGGCTTGCTAGTCCTTCTCGATGAAATGATTACGCTAGCTAGCAAGGGCTCAGTACTAAACTTGCTGTGGAAATAAAGACTTGTTCTTGATTTAGATCTGATGCTTCTCTTCGTACGGATCAGATCAACTCGTTTCTTATCGAAGCGCACATTCAACTGAGTTTCTGTTGTTTCACATGTTTTTCATTAAAGACAAAACAACGGTAACATTGGGCTGTAATATTTTCTTTTCAGAGAAATGAAGCCAGCAGGACGTGGAAGCACGTGGTCGAGTGAAACCCATTTGCCCCCGTCTACATAATGTCGTTCCCAAACCGCCAACAAAAATGATAAATTCACAACATTTTATACAGCATTTTATATAACAATTTTTAAAATGAGGGGTATTTTTATAAAATAATTTATAAAACTAATATCATTTTACTAAAATATCATTATTTTATAACATGTGTTGTGCAAAGTGTTATGTAGAGTGTTGTGTGTTTATCACTACTCAACGGCCAAACCAAACTCCCCACACCCCATGCCTCACAGTGCTCTGTGTAGACATTTTCGAGCCTTCAACGAAGATCTAACTATGAGATCCGGAGTGCGCTACTGTGCAACCTGTGGGGAAGGTTTCATCGGCACTTTCTATTGTCGTAAACCATCACATTGGCGATAGAAAATGCTGGCATGTCCAGTTGTGGCCACTGGTAGCCTCAGCAAGTCGTGGAAAGCTGGCGTTGATTGCGTGGCTTGGGCAGTCGATGGACACCTTACCGATGATAGAAAACGCTGATCATCTTGGTATTGGTAGGTGGTGGCCCTGACCACCCACGGAAGGGCCACCATCTACGCCACGGGGATGTCCCCTTTGGTGTACGACATTGTGCACCCGATGCTCGCCCTTTCCTGTTCATTGTCACCATGGCTCAGGGCCATGGCGAGCACGACCGTCGTGGGTTAGTGACCATGACCTCTGCGACAGGAGGCACCGAAAGTCCATGAGGACCGGGCTCACGGTTGGAGGCTCACTCGTTTACATGCACCCGTATTCCACTGTCCATACAATGGGTGGTGCATGTGATACGTGCAGTGTAAAAACAAATCTATAAAAAAAAATTATAATTGGTGGGACCCACACCATCAAATATCTAAAAAGTTAAAACCATCTCATCTCACTTCCTAATCCAAACAAACAAAATTTTTAAAAATCATCTCATCTCATCTCAACTCAATAATCTCACTACTACTCAAAGACCATCTTAACTCATCTCATTTCATCTTTGAATTCAAACGAGGCCTTGATGTCTAAATCCAAAGAATAAGGAAATTCCATGAGTATTGTCTTATCGTTTAGAGTGCGATACCTAGCTACCTCGTGTAACAAGGTTTTTCTCCTTTCCTAAGGAAATGATGCACGTACGATGACGAATAGGTGGTGCTTGGGATTTCAGAATAAAAAAAATCTATTAATCATCTATTTTTTTATCATCCTCTCATCATCCCATGATGTGTCATTAGAAAATAGGTTCACAAATGAAATAAATAGCCTCCAATTATCTAAAGCCACATCATGGGATGTGGATTGGATGTGGGTGGACTGGATTTGGCATTCTTGTAGAAAGACCATGGACGCCACTTGGGTTAACTCTAAAACATGTCTTTGCAAATCCTCAATCATCACATTCTGAATGCTATGATCATGATGCGGGACTTCCTCATTCGGAACCTGCCCACGTCAAATACGACCATGACCACCAACCATGGAAACTGATGAGATATAAGTTCAGAAAAGATGCTTAAACTCTGATGCCAATTGATGCCGCCATAATTATCTCTATTTAGTCATCGGGACGATACAACAAAAGGAAAGAAAGATTGGTCTAATTGGATATCCAAAAGATTGAGATAAGAATGTTTAGAATTTGAGGGCGAATTCTCTCCAACCTGGTGAGAATAGTGCAAATCCAAATTGAGGAATATGTTATGAGTTTTGAATAAAATTATTACGTATTAATCTAATTGTAATCTAATATGATTAAGTCTATTTTTATTAATCGAATGTTTCCAAGAATTATTTTAGATTAAAATATATATATATAGTTAATGATATTTGAAAGATTAGATATCATATTCGTATTTAAAGTTCAGTAGTAAATAGTAAGTGTTTAATCTTTACGTCTATCGTATGAAGAGAGATAATTTCTACTGTTTATTTCAATAGATTTGATATAATTATACTATTAAACTTATAGATTGAAAATAAAGAAATAGTTAAGAATATTTAAATGATATTAATATTTATTAGATTTCTTGTTGAATAATTATGTTAATTATAAGAAATGAAATCTATTTTAAGAATTGAGGTTTTTATGACTTATTTTTTAATAGAATTAAATATATCCCAAGTATTATACTGAATTATATCTTGGAAGTAAAAATATGCTATTAGTATTTTAAATAATTTAAGGTAGTAGTATTCGTTAATTTTCGTGATAAACAAAATATTTATTTGATTATGTTCTACGATATGAAGTTAATTAAGTGGGATATAAGAACACGATTTGAATCCATGGCGCGTTGGGTCCTAGGTAAACCTAAGACAAAATCTATACTAACGTCAAGCCACAAACCATCAGGTACAGGTAATGGAGTGTAAAAGCCAGCATTGGTGAGGGTTCCCTTCGCTCTCTGGCACACGAAACATCTCACCACGTATCGTGCCATGTCACTAGTCAACTTGGGCCAGTAGTAATCTGTGGCGATCAAAGCCAAAGTCTTTTCTCGCCCAAAGTGCCCTCGCCATGTAGTTTCCTTGTAATGTGCTCTCTCAAGGGACAATCTAGTATAAAAAACTGTAGGCGATGGAATAAAAACCCATCGTGCAAGAGAAAATCACTTCGCCTACTCTTAATTACTTCCTTAAGAATCTTTCTGAAGGACGGATCTTCGAAGTACAAATCCCTGAAAGTGTCAAAGCTTGCCACTCTAGTACTAATGATGGTGAGGAGTCTCACACGTCTACTTAAAGCGTCTGCAACTTGGTTCAAGCTCCATGATCGGTGCCTTAGTGAGAACGTGAATTCCTGTAGATAGGCGACCCACTTGGCATGTCGTCTGCTCTACTTGTGTTGCCCGTTGATGTACTTCAATGCCTCATGGTCAGTAATCAGAATGAACTCCATTTGTACCAATGTCGCCAGTATTTCAAGGATTGTACGATGGCATAGAACTCCAAGTCATACATGGAGTAGTTTTTCTTCGATCCTGACAGTTTCTCACTAACAAATACAACAGGTTGTCCTTCTTGACTCAGGATGCTGCCAATACCCACTCCGGAAGCATCAAAATTCACCTTGAAGATCTTCTTAAAATCAGGGAGTGCCAGAACTTATGGTTCAGTCATATTCTGCTTGACCAGCCGGAAACTAGTCTCTACTTCCTCAAACCACTAGAATGACTGCCCTTTCAGACACTATGTGATGGGAGTGATTAGAGTGCTAAAATTGCAAATGAATCGTCGATAAAAGGAGGCTATTCCATGGAAGCTCCACACATCATGTAGGGTCTTGGGGGATGGCCACTCTAAAATGGCTTCCACTTTGGATTGATCTGCATGGAAACCATCTGTCGAGACGACAAATCCAAGGAATGTAACAAAAGTGGCAAAAGATGTGCACTTTTTTTGGTTGAAGAACCGACACTCCTTTCGTAACATCTCAAAAATAGCTCGGAGGTGCTCTATATGTGCCTCCCACATCGTAGACGACGATAAACTTTCCCATAAACGGCCGCAATACCTAATGCATAAATCTCTTATATGTACTGGGTGTGTTGGATAGCCCAAAGGGCACAACCAACCACTCGTAGAGACCGTGTTGCATCTTGAATGTCGTCTCCCACTTGTCACAGGGCATATTCAGATCTGGTGATACCTACTTTTAAGTTCAATTTTAGAAAATATCTTAAAGCGTGACAACTGATCTAGCATGTCGTATGGGCGGGGAATTGAGAACCTATACTTCACGGTGATTCTGTTAATGGCTTTGTTGTCCATGCACATATGCCATGAACCATCTTTCTTGGGTACCAGGAGGGCATGAACTGCATATGGGTTCATACTTTCATAGATGTAGACCCTCTCTAACAAGTTCAGCACTTGGAACTGCAATTCTTCTAATTTCTTGGGACTGAGACAATATGCTGCTCTGTTGGATAAGCTAGATCCCCACACCAAGTCAATCTGGTGTTGTATATCTCTCATGGGCGGAAGGCCTGGGGGAAGGTCTTTCGGCATTAGATCTACAAACTCAGATACTATCTGCTGAACTTCTGGTAGTATCTCACGGTCCATTCCGCCATGGTTGTCACATGGCAACAAGGCAAACACCATGCCTTCTCTCTTTGCCTCCTCCAAGAATCTAGCCTTTGACAAAAGAGTGTGTCCCTTTTCACCCTCAAGAGGAGAAGCAGCTCCCTCCCTACGGGTGCTAAAGTGACATTCTTCCCTTTAATGCTAAGGGAATAGGTGTTTTTACACCCATCGTGAATCACGCTTCGATCATATTGCCAAGTCCCGCCTAGCCATAGATGGCAAGCATCCATGGATACCACGTCAGACCACATGTTGTCAAAATACTTCTAACCAATCAAAAGGGAGACCAAACACCATTGGTCAATGGTGACCTCACTGCCCTTCTTCAGCCACGAAAGTTTGTACGACTTCGGGTGTTGGTCTGTCTTGAGTTATAGCTTTTGAACTGCTCCCTCAGAGACCACATTCTCCCAGCTACCACTATTAATGATCAGGTTGCACACCTTCTTGGAAATAGTGCAGGTAGTGTGTGAAAGATATTATAGTCCTCAACCAATCTTCGCTCGAATCACCCTTGGGAGTTGGTAAACTCTTTCTGAAGACAAGGGTCTCGTTACCATCTTCGTGCAAGACTTCCCCTTCCTTGCCATCTTCATCATAGAACGATTCTCTCATGCTTTCAACATCCTCCATGTCATCTTCATTGATCAAGAGGTTTTTCCTCTTCTGGGTGGTAGACTTTTAGCCTTTTGTCACCCTATGAACAAGCTCCCCGCATCTGAAGCATCGAATATTGGCATTTGAACTCTAACCTTGAGTGGACTGCGGAGTGGTGAGTCTCCTGGGGATGGACCACTGTGTGTTCTGATCGCTCATTCGCGCAGGTCGCCTGGTTTACTGTTTCTCCACGACTAGAGCACGTTGATAGGCTTTAAAAACAGTCCATAGAGAGTGGAGGCTGAGGACGTTTTGTAAAGGTTGCTGCAAGCCACCCAAATAAAGTGCTACCAATTGCTCTTTAGTTTCATAAAGATCATTACGAGCCACCAACTGATAGAACTCCTCGGTGTACTCATCAATGGATTTATTTCCTGCCTAAGAATGTGAAGTCCCTGAAACAAAGTCTGAGTATATCCGAAGGGTGAAAAGTGACCCTTCATCTTTTTCGTCATCTTCTCCCAGTCGCCAATCTTGGCTTTACCCTATCACTCCCAAGATCGCTTCAACTGCTCCCACCAAGCAGACCCTCAACCCATTAGTTTGATGGCGACTAATTTTACCTTCATACGATCTGGGACATCCTTGTATTCAAAGATATGTTTCATTCTGTGCAACCAATCGATGAAGCCCTCTGCCTGCAGAGTACCAAACAATTTTGGTAGATCCACTCTGAAGCCTAGGTCTTCACCTCGCTCCTCCCTACCACCATACTCCCGAAAAGGAGCACGATTGTGATACGCATTCTCAAAACTGGATTTAGACTCTTGATCATAAAGTCTAACCCTCCAAGTTTTGTGCCTCTAGACGCTGGGTTAAATATGCTATTTGCCTTTGTAAATTTGTAATCATCGTGTCCTGTACGTTACGATCGTGGGGAGGGACTTCCTCATTCAGAACCTATCCACATCGACCACGACCTCAACTGCTTCATTGAAGAAGGTGAATTCCTCCATTGCTAATTATTTTCAGCAAATTAAGTCCCTCATTGACATCCTTGCAACCTATGGTGAGCCTCTTAGGTTGGGTTTGGATAGACTGTTCAGATGAGATGAGATGAAATGTTTTGAATAGTAGTTGAATAAAATATTGTTATAATATATTTTTTAGTATTATTTTTATTTTAGAATTTGAAAAAGTTGAATTGTTTATTATATTTTTGTATGAGAATTTGGAAAAGTTGTAATGATGAGATGAGATGAGATAAAATAAGAATATTTGTGTATCCAAACTGAGCCTTAATGATGATCATGTTGTCTCCTATGTTCTTGTAGGTCTCGGTTCTGACCAAGACTTAATCATCACTTCCATTACCACTTAAGTGGAACCTATGCCTTTGGAAGTTGTTTATGGGCATCTTCTGACTCATGAACTATGCCTGACTCAAGAACAATCCTTAATTGATCTCTACAACTATTCCGTCTATGTTGCCCCATACGGAACCACTTAGCCTCATCCTCGCAATGGCTCTTCACCACATGACAACTCCAGCAACTATTCCTCGTTGTCCTCCCAGCCTCCCAATCACTGTAAAGGCCACGTCAGAGGTCATAATTCTAGTAATTCCCGACCGAGTTGCCAAGTTTGTGGCAAACTTGGTCACACAGCAGCTACGTGCTACAATAGATATGATCCTTCATATCAAGGGCCACAAGCCACCATCAATGCTCCGCAAGCATGCACTTCCAGCTCTTCCTTTGGCCCTGACACCAAATGGTATCCTAATACTAGCGCCACCAACCATCTTACTCCAGAGTTCAACAACCTGTCTCTCCAGGCTGAAGACTATCATGGCAATGACCAAATTCAAGAGGGCAACGACCGACGTTTGTTGATCCATCATATTGGATCCTCTATTCTCCCTTCTCCCATCCGTACCTTCATTATTCCTCCTATTTTACATGTTCCAAAAGAATCTTATATCCATTTCTCAATTGACTAATGATAATAATATGTTTATTGAGTTTCACTATGATTTTTTCTTTTGTGTTAAAGACTGCAACACTGGGGCATGCCTCCTTAAAGGTTGGAGTAAACATGATTTGTATCCTTGGCCTTCAAATCTCTCCACTTTCTCTGCTACCTCTTTCGTGGTCTATGTTGGTGACTGCACCTTGACTGGTCATTGGCACTCTTGGCTAGGTCATCCTGCTCTTTGTGTTGTCTGCAACATTCTTTCCAAGTTTTAGCTACAAGTGTCGCCCAATAAAGTGTCTCAAGTTTGTTCTTCCTGTCAACAAGTAAAAATTCATCGACTCCATTTTCCCATTTCTAATGTTTTTGTTACAATTCCTCTGGAGTTAATTTTCATTGATGTATGGGTCCTGCCTCGTGTTCTTCAAGCAATGGATATAAGTTTTGTGTCTCGTTTGTAGATACTTTTTCAAGATATACATTGCTTTTTCCAATCTGCTCAAAATTTGATGTTACTTCCATTTTTCAAACATTTCAACTACTTGTTGAAAGATATCTTGGAACAACAAAATAAAAGTAGTTGAAAATGATTGGGGGGGGGGGGGGGAGAATTTCGATTTCTCCATTCCTTTCTTCAAGCCTAAGGTATTCATCATCGTCTCATGTGTCCTTACACACACCATCAAAATGGGGTTGTATAGCGCATGCATAGTCATCTTGTTGAGACTAGACTTGCTCTCCTCGCCTACGATGGTCTTCCTCATCTCTATTGGGAAGAAGTATTTTGAATTGCATGCTTCCTTATCAATAGACTAACTTCACCTTAACTCCACAATCAAACTCCATTTCAAATTCTCTATCACAGACCACCCGACTATTCTTTTCTATGCACAATTGGCGCTATTGGCCTTTCCTGCGCCCATATAGTGAACACAAAATACAATTTTGATCCAAACTCTGTGTCTTTATTGGCTATAGCCACTCCCATGTTGGTTATAAGTATTTAGATCCTGCCTTTGGTTGTGTCTACATTGCAATGCATGTCATCTTCGATGAGTCTTCCTTCCCCTTCAAGTAGTTCCAACCCATGCTATCTAGTAATCCTACTTCTTTTCCTTCGGTGCAACTACCTTCTAATATTCTTTTCTCTCCCATTCCTTGTACTTCACCTCATTTCTCATCCATTAATTCCCCTCCCCTGGCAACAGTCTGCCATCCTCTCCTCAGACCTCTACTCATGCTCTTTTAGTACCTCGTCAAACACCTTCCATCTCATCGAATACTTCGGATCATGTACCTACCTCTATGGATTTGGCTTTGCTTGGTAGTACCCATTCCATGAGAACTCGATTACAGGACAATATTTTCATGTCCTAAAATACGCATAGATGGTACTATCTCGACCCCTCATTCCCTCTCCACCACTACTGCTCTTCTTCGGGAGCCCACCTGCTACACAGAGGCCGTTAAGTCTTTGGAATGTCATGCTGCCATGAGTGATGAATTCAATGCCCTCCTTCACAATGGCACGTGGACTCTTGTTCCACCCTTTCCAACTCAAAAGGTTGTTGGTTATAAGTGGGTGTTCTGGATTAAAAGAAAAGCTTATGGCAGTCTTGATCACTATAGTCTTTGGAATGACTCCACCAACAAACTGGGGTCGACTATGGTGCCACCTACAGTCCCTCTATTAAACCCATCGCCATCTGCTTAATTCTTTCATTGGCTGTTTCTACATAAGCAATGCCTTTCTACATGGTTTTCTAGATGAAACAGTTCACATGCCTCAATCTTCTGGTTTCTGTGATGCAACTCATCCTCACTATGTCTGTAAATTGGAAAGATCTCTCTATGCCTTAAAGCAAGTTCCACGGGCGTGGTACTCACGCCTCAACTCTCGACTTGTTGCCCTTGGTTTTACGTGCTACAAATCTAATGCCTCCCTCTTTGTTTATAATGCTAGCTCCACCCATATATATGTGCTGGTATACGTCGATGATATTTTAATCACAGGTTCTTCTCCTCCAATAGTTCAATCCATCATTACCAACCTTCAATTTGAATTTGCAATCAAAGACCTCGGCAACATGCACTACTTTCTTGGTGTTGAGGCTATTCCCATGAGTGGTGGTTTGTCTTTGTCTCATCATCAATATATCCACAATCTTCTGGATCGCACAAGCATGCTAATGGCCAAACTAGTATCTATGCCAATGTCTACATCCTCCAAACTCGCAACAGATGGTCACTCTCTCTCGGATACAACTCTTTATCGCAACACAGTTGACTCTCTTCATTATCTTGCTTTAACTTGTCTGGATGTACCATTTGCAGGCAACAAAATTTGCCAATACATGCAAAGCCCTTGTACTGAGCATTGGACAGCTGTTAAATGCATCCTCGGGTACCTCAAACAAACTATCTCATTTCACTTACTGATCAGGCGTAGCTCCACAACCACACGCATTACATTTTTGTATGCGGATTGGGCTGGTTGGCCCAATGACCTCAAATCCACCGGTGGTTATTGTGTATATCTTGGCAACAACATTATCTTGTGGAGTTCTCGCAAGCAATCCACGGTCTCTTGATCTACAATGACAATCTCATTGCAACTTCCCTCACGGCCAACCCCACATTTCATGCACGTATAAAACACATTGAGCTTGACTACCATCTTGTACGTGATAAGGTTGCTTCTAAAAAAATACATGTTTGCTTCCTCTCCAGCCATGATCAACTCACGGACACTCTTACCAAGCCACTTGCTTCTGCTCGGTTTTTCCTCCTTTTTAACAATCACAACATCCGTCCCTTACCGTTTGAATTACGAGGGTGTATCAAGACAAACATTGACATCTCAAATCACAAGAAGGACTCTAGCAACAAACGAACTCCTACCAACAACTCATCAACACAACAACCCGATAACTCCAAGTCTGCAAGATAGAGTCTGTTATACTTAAGATACTATTTGTTATACTATAAATTTCAAATATTCACGTGTACTTATCTCTCAATGTAATTATCAATTGTAACAAACTCCTATCATTATTAACAGAAGTGCACATCCACCAGTTTAAATGTGGTTAGACTTATTCAAAATCATTTCAGTTTCTATACCAGAAAATAAAAATTAGATGAAACATGTATGAGCATGAGGTTTGGCAGAAGGAGAGGAGTGCTCCCCACTATCAGAGATGGTCGGGTTGGGGGATTTGATCAATGGGTTGTTGAGAGAGAGAGAGAGAGAGTCGGTGACAAGAAGGTACTGCTAAAAGAAAACTTCATCACCCATGAATCAATATCTATACATCCAGTGGGGGTGGTGTTACAATTTTGGGATGTTAAGAATATCTATAAAAATGAACATAATCTTAATATCACCATGGTCTAGATAAATTATAATCTATCGATCTAGTGGACTATATATTTTAGAATTTTTTTTCAAGACAATAGAGCTTAATGTCAAAGAGACACATGAAGTATTATTATATTCTCCAGTATTAATTACTTTTTGTTAAGTTTTTGAGACACTATTTGATATTTAATTTGTATTATATTATAATGCACACGTTTCTCACTGATCTGGACTTTGGAGTTTGGAAATGAATTATAGTAATTTTGATCCTTAATTAAAATATTAATCAAGATAGTTAGATCAGATTCCAAATCTTATAAGATCTAACTAAAATAAGTTCAGTATCGGAAAAAGAAATTTCGGGCCAACTTTCATTAAACTTCTAATTCCAGTTCTTGACATGCATGTCTCCCAAAAAAATCTTTTAGAGATGACGTTTCTATTTTTTTTCCACCGCAAAGTGCTGCAACAGCCATGAAAAGTAGAAAACACCATGCTTTTTGGCTTTTATTTATTTATTTGATACCGCGTACGTCCTTGTCTCCTTTTTTGTCGTTATCACTTTAACCCTAAAACACCATCTCCACCAACTTTACTCTCAACCCACTGATCCTCCAGTACTGAAGCAAGATCTAAGTTTGAAGAAAGTGATCAGAATCCACTCATTCATCATCAAAGTATTTCTTGGGTTGAGGTTGCACCACCCCTTCTCATTTTACTGACTAAGATACCCATTTCTCCTGTTCTGGAGACAATTACTGAAGAGGAGGTTGAAGAATATCATGATGATCAAGCAGACTCCTAGCTAAATATTTGAGAGTACTGCTTGTGTTTGGATTTCTTTCGATCTGTTTGATGTGAAAACCTTAGAATTAGCAAGTTTTGCAGTTCATCCTTACGAATTAGTGATGCTTAGTGCAAGGACTTGAATCGATTTTGTTTTTCTACCAACTTATTCCACTGGAACTCAGTTATAATATTTCCTTCTTAATGCAATTTTCTTGTAAGACCCCTCTATCCAAGTTGATGACTCTAATGTTCTATGTACTGTCAACTTAACACCAATTTAGTTAGATGAAAAACCAACACAACTGGTGAACCAAACAAAACATTCAAAGTACTAGCTATAATGTTGTGTCAATGATGCATAGAGATTCTGCATGAGAATTGTTTGGATTCCATAGGTTAAGCCTGCTTTTAAGCATTTGATATAGGAGAAGCACACACAATTCCATATCCTCATAATTGCATTTAAGCCTGAAATTCAAAAATCTTGCCTCCGAAATATGAACAAATACACACTTAAAACAATTCAAAATTCATATCTTAAAGAATTTTAAAGTTGTTTAAGTTTAAAAAGCCCAAATTTCTGAACTCTAATATATGAATATCTATATGTATATATAGATTTTTATAAATCTCGAAAGTCTTCCAATTTTAAATGTTAAGACACTACAACAGAATGTGTGTTTTGTGACAGAGGAAACTGTCACACAAAAATGGCAAACCGTCACTAAACATATTTGGTGACGGTTTGAAACCGTCACCATGACCGTCACCTAAAGTGCGTCACAGAAAACATTTGGTGACGGTTTACTGTTCAACCGTCACAAAAAATATTTTTAGTGACGGTTGGAAGTGTTCCGTTCGGTACAACGTTCGAACGTTCCTTTTTTGTGACGGTTATGAACTGTCACAGAAAATCACGTTCGGACGTAAAATCAAACGTTCGGACGTTATACCCGACCGATTGGCGTTCGAATGAGAGAAGTTGACGTTCGTTGGATATCGTGTTCGAACGTATCATATTTACGTTCGAATGTTAATGCGTCCGAACGTTAATTACAATAAACGTTCGAATATTTGTTCGAACGTAAACGTAAATGTTCAAACGTAGCGCGTTTAATGTTCGGACGTTATTTCGAATGTAAACGAAGGAGCGTCCGAATGCAATTTCTTTGTTCGAACGTATAGTTTAACGTTCGAACGATTCAATTGTATTTACGTTCGAATGTTTGTTACAGTGTGAACCAACGTTCGAACGATTTTTATTTACATTCGAACGTACAGATCAGAAATACTAATTTCATAAAATTTAAAAACATAATACCAATTGTATCATATTACATACCCAATTAACAAGTAACAATGTCTTATAAAAGCACAAAATTAGATATTAAAACTAGTCAGAAATATTGATAAAATTTATTTCTTCTTTTTCCCTCGCCCACGGGGATTCTGTTGCAACGACATAACACGCTCCATTTGCACCATCATCTCCCGTTGCACTTGCTCTTGCACTTCACTGCGTATTTTTTCATCCTGGTCTCTCTGTTGGTCTTGCAAACGCGTCTCTAAATGAGACTGTCGTTCTAAGAGAGACTCTAACTCTTGTTGTCTTGACCTCATATACTCATTCTCACGCCGTGCAGCTTCTAAATCTGCCGTAAGATTATTAATTTGTGAAGCCGATGAGGTTGAGGAGGATGAACATTTATGCTTGATAGATCGTCCCAAACCTCTTGCCATACTAGACTGCGGCCCGAGCACTTGCGTGAATATGTCTATGTCACTAGGAGAGGATTCCTCAGAAGCCGACTGCATCTCCAACATTTTGCTCTGCAATTTAAAAGGTAATGATCGTAAATAATTAGTAACGTATTAAAAGAAATAGAAATAAGAAATAAACTATTAAAATGTTATATAAATAATTTATTTAACAAAATTAACACTGCTTACATAATTATCTGCAGCGACAGGATCCATCCACTCACTATGCTCATTAGTGTGAGCAGCAGCATAGACATGAATGAGAGAAAAGTTTTCAGGATCATCACGTTTCTAACAAAGCGACAATATTAGCAATTTTAAAAAGATAATATTAGTACTTATCAGAAATAATATCAGGAAAATAAATGAATTCTATAATTTTTTAATTACCATTTTTTCAGCAAGACGGTGGAATGACCTTGAACCGGCACGATGGTGGACAGTCAGAACGGATCTATTCTGTGCATTTGTAGAACTCAAGTGCTACAAAATATATTAAAAATGTTAATTGTAATATGTATACATATAATATATAAAACGAATATGAATGTAAATAATTAAAAGATATAAATGTAAAACACCTGATAATCTGGAGATGCGAAAAGATCACAACACTTTCTCCAATCATCTAACTTCATCTGCTGAAAAGGAGACTGCGCAGCCTCTTCCAACGTCTCAAACTTCTTGAAGTGGTCATAACATCGTCCTTTGTGACGTCGGAATTGTGTAGCCATCAACTCATTCACGGTTCTCAAATCCTCGCTACGGCCAAAGTCGAGGTCGAATTCATCCTAACAAGGGAATCAGGTAAAAAATATAATATATTAATCTAAGTGAAAAAAATGTACTGAAAAGTAAACTCACCAGCACACGACTTTGAATGTGCTCCTTAATCTCATTCGGAACATCTCGCCATGAGCGCACATAAAATGGAGCATAAGCTCGAACTACTGTGCCAATATAGGAGGAAAGCGCTGCCTTCTATTTTTTTAAGAGAGATTCCACGTGTATAGCCACGACCGCGACGTGCAGATGCATCAACTACATGATAATAGATATACTATAATTATAATTATATAGTTATTGAGAAAAAAGTATTAACTATATATATAATTATCAACGACAATATTTCCTTACTGGTAGGTGTCGACTGGCTGTTGTTCTCTTCTGTGTTAGCTTGATCTTCAGGAACGGATTCCTCGAGTAGGGAGTCCTCAATGGATTCAGGACTTGGACTTGGCGGAGGCACATTTATTCGTTGTCGTTTTGGCGGCATTCTTTAAAATAATTAATTATATCAAAGAAAATTAATTAGAAGAAATTATGAAAATTCAAGATATTTTATAGTCACCTATATGAATAAAATATTTAGTACTTTTATTCTTCAGATGAATTTTCCATGCTTGTTTCAGAATCTCCATCAATAACATCTTCATCATCATCATGCACCTCTTCTTCATCATCTTTATCCACCTCCTGCCCGGATAGAAATACGTCTTCATCTTCTGACTCGTCTTCTTCTTCTTCCTCCTCACTGACTTGAATTGAATGATAATTTAATACAGACGGGTCGAGATGTACGGATGGGACATCATCTCTACACAAGGGCAGCAACTCGAGTGCACCGAGGTCAACAAACAAGTTAATACCCTCTCCATCTTCCTGGTATACCTCAACAATCAGAGTGTCATCTTCATCTCCACTATTCTCGTAATCTGCACTCGTTCCTGCTTCATATATATTTTGAGGAACAAATTTTTGTACGACTCGCCAAGTTATCTCCCCACTATCTTCATCAGCACTTTTCATTGGATCAATCAAGTAATAGACTTGGGTAGCTTGACAAGCCAATACGAATGGATCATCTTCGTACCATTTAGATGCAGTATTGACACTTGTAAAGTGATTATCCCTATGTATCGAAATCCGACCACCGCCTAGATCCCACCAATCACATTTAAAAACATATGTTACAGACCCACCCAGATATTTCAATCCGATAATATCACGTATGACACCATAATAGTCAATATCATCTGTTCCATGACTCCCCTCGACCAACACACCACAGTTTTGAGTCTTTCTATTACGTTCACGGTCCAAAGTATGGAATCTATAACCTTGAACCATGCATGCAGTATATCGAAGTGCTCTATTTGAGGGACCACGGGCCAATGCATACAATTCAGAAGAAATTGATCCGGGATCACGAGCACGTTGTTCCAAAATCTATAAATTGAAATAGTATATATTTATTATTTCATTATCCAGAGTTAAAAATTTCACAATATAACATATATATAATTTTAGTTCATACACGTTCTTCAAACCATCCGGAAAATTCTTCCTCGTGTCTTGCCTCTATATTTTCTACGCCTTCCGTCCTAAGTTTGTCCATGTGGTCACTGTTATAATATGTTGCAAAAGAAGTATATTTTGAGCACAACAATTCTAATTAATTTAAAGAAAACTATAATTATTCAAAGAAATGAAATGACATACCTAAGATAATCATCAATCTCTCGGCAGTTATTTAGCACATACCACCGAACTTTACCCAACTCTCCATCAATTAAATTGTAACCTGTTTGTGCACCCAAGGGTCGTACATTATGAGAAAACACTGATAGCTCACGAGGAGGCGGAGTAGCACCTCGTTAAATAAGTCCAATACCATGTTTATTGCTTTCGTCGACATCCCACACAATGATTTAATGTGAAGCAACCGCACAATAAACGACATTTTGGAATGTTTTTTACAACCTGGGTAAAGCTCGCGCTTTGCATCTTCCCACAGTGAAGGGAAATTTTCATAATCAGTCCCTGATCCACCAGTTGAGGCATTGTCGTAAACCTCATCCATAAACATCCCAGCTCCAATGTCACCCAACATCTCCTCCATCTCATCATGCTCATAATCATCATCCATGTGCCGCAAATAATTGTGATGATCGACCAATACATCTGCTGACCCTTCATACGGCTCACCAACCCATCGCGTATACCCTAGATCCATACCGTTCACAAATATATGACGCTCTACTTCATCCAATCCTATCGCACACAAATTTTTACACCCTCGACATGGACACTTAATGTAACCACGACTATCAGCAGAAGCCCGTGCAAAATCAATGAAAGTTCTTACTCCACATGCATAGGGTACGTAATCCTTTCCAAGTCTTTCGTCCAGACGCATCCAATTTTTGTCCATTTCTAAAAACATCTATATATTAATAACACGTACATTGAAAATTCACATGCATGTCATGCTCCAATTCTCATTACTTTTTTGATAAGGTAGTTGGTCCTATCCCATTCGAGATTATAGTCTCCATATTGCACAAATCTCGTCACTCTACTAATTCCTACGTTAGTAGAAATTTCGGCAGCACCTCCCCATAATTCTCCAAGTATACATGTTCAAATATCGGGATTGTGACCCTACGAACAGTATACCCGAAGAACAGAAGAATAAGACGCCGAAACTTCATATTAAACGTGGAAAGTAGCGAGTAACAAAAATGTGCAATACAGATAATATAATCTCAAACTGTCCACACTGGACAATTCAGGAATCAGTGGACACATAAATGTACACTGATTCCCAAACGGGTCTAAGGGTATTTATGCAATGTCACACGCATCTAGCAAAAAATCATACAACAATATCTCCATATTGTTAAACTAAAGAGGGATGGAAGATTATGTGACCCTACGTTTCGTGTCTTGTACACAACGAGGGAGAATGATCTTGAAGAAATGTTTAAATTTTAGTCTAATTACTTAACCGTCACAAACTGTCCGACCTTGACAACTCTCAAGGCCGAAGAGACTATGACAGTCAAGCAATTAGACTAAAATTTAGAGATTATAATTGTTATATATAATTTTAAAGGTTATTATATAATTTTAATTATTATCATTCCACAATTATAATCTTAATTGTTATACTTAATTGAGTGAGTTATTTACTTATATAGACAATAAGTATATAATTTTTATATAAGAATCTATTTGATCCTTATTTCCTTTCTCTTTAGTTTATAATAAATAAGTATATTTACATATTCAAACTCTACTTATTTAGTAGTTTCAAGACTTTTTTATTGAAGAGTATTTTAAAGGTTATATTATAATTTTAATTATTATCATTCTTAAAATATAATTTTAATTGTTATACTTAAATTGTAAAAGAAGTATAATATAATTTTAAATATTATAATTCTTAAAGAGTTAGTTTTATTTGTTATTACTTAATTTCAAATATTATTATAAATATTTAATTATCATTCTTAAATTTCAATGGTTATACAATAATTTTAATTATTATAATTCTTAAAGAGTTACTTTTATTTGTTATTACTTAATTTGAAATATTATTATCACAATTTTTTAAATCCATATCACAACATATTCACAATAACTCACAAACTATTTACAAACTATACAAATAATAATCACAATATTTCAATTGTAAGCATAAAATAACATGCCACATGTATTAACAAAGCTTAAGGACAATATATTTGTAACAATGTAAACATATTCAAACGTCATTCACAAATAATAATTTAAATATTTCAAGTCCATATCACAACATATTCATAACAACTCACAATATATTCACAAAATAACATGCCACATGTATTAACATATTTCTAAAGTTGAGTAAGCAATAAACATGTATTAACAAAGCCTAATGAAAATATATTTCTAATAATAAACACAATATTTCAAATTCATATCACAACATATTTACAATAACTCACAAACTATTTACAAACTATACAAACAATAATCACAATATTTCAAAAGTAAGCATAAAATCACAACAACATGTTGATAAAGTTTAGAAATATACCTAGCACTCACAATATCCTCTTACAAATCAAAATCTTTCAACTTCCCAAAACAAGCAATCCTTCAAAAAAATACAACACTAACTTATTAGAAATATTCTATAACAAAAACACATTGTATAAATATCATAAAATTCAAATAAAGACAAGAAATAAAAATTTTTTCTTACCAAAACTCAACTCTCTCTAACTCTCTAACTCAACTCTCTCTCACTCTAACACTCTCTCTCTCTCTCTCTCTCTCTCTCTCTCTGTTGCGCGCACGGGAGAAGAAGAAATGATCCGCTTCCTCCCATGCGCGTACTGATTAAGTTCTAAAATTATTAGTTTAAACGTTCGAACGTTTAAGTTGTACGTCCGAACGTTATATTCTAAAATTATTCCCACCCAGAACGTTCGGACGTTTACAGTACACGTTCGAACGTACCCTTCTTATGTATAACATAAAATCTAGCGGGAAAGTTCCCGCACTTTCCTCATATATGTTCGAATGTATCACAATTTTTCGTTCGAACGTTCGTAAATTTACAGATGAACGTTCGAACATTTAACTTAAACGTCCGAACGTACATTTCATCAAAGTGTTACCATATTTGAGCGGGAAATTTCCCGCACTAATTTAACTAACGTTCGAACGTTAACATATTTGATGTTCGGATGTACATAATTTTCTGGTGATTTTCATCAAATAACGTTCGAACGTATAGTATAAACGTCCGAACTTCTGAATAATCACACAGATACCTTAATCGAGCGAGAAATTTCCCGCCTCTTAGTTTAACGTTCGAACGTTAACTTGAAACGTTCGAACGTACGATTCCTACTATACTAACTTATAATATAATATATATATACTACATTTTATATATCTATAACTATATACTACATTGTATAGTATGATAGCATAATACTTTAAATGAGAACATAAATGTATATAATATATAAATTATACCATATATATAAATCAATAATATATATTAAATTGTTACTTATTAAATTCTTTATTATATACAAACTTATACTATAATATATATACTACATTTTATATATCTATAACTATAAACTACATTGTATAGTATGATAGCATAATACTTTAAATGAGAACATAAATGTATATAATATATAAATTATACCATATATATAAATCAATAATATATATTAAATTGTTACTTATTAAATTCTTTATTATATACAAACTTATACTATAATATATATACTACATTTTATATATCTATAACTATAAACTACATTGTATAGTATGATAGCATAATACTTTAAATGAGAACATAAATGTATATAATATATAAATTATACCATATATATAAATCAATAATATATATTAAATTGTTACTTATTAAATTCTTTATTATATACTAACTTATACTATAATATATATACTACATTTTATATATCTATAACTATATACTACTTATTAAATCATCAATAAACTCCAAAAGCTCATAAACTATTCACAAAATTCACAAACAATAATCACAATTATTTCAAGAGTAAGCATAAAATCACAATAACATGTATAAACATATTGCTAAACTTTAGAAATATAACAAGCACTGACAAAAAAACCAATAATCTAATTGTCAATAATATTATATAACATCCTAATATATAACATAAACATTTATAATATAGTATTAAATTGAAAAACGTTCGAACGTAATAATAAGTACGTTCGAACGTTCTGTGTATATAAGGCCAAAACCGAACGTCGAAACGACATTTCCAATACGTATCATCGTCTACTCCGTTGCACGCCGCCACGCCTCCTTCACCGCCGCCGTCAACTCCGCCACAACCGTCACTAAAAGGTAGGCATTCATCTTTTATTCAAGTAACATGTATTTTATTGAGATTTGGATTGAGATTTGAATTGAGTTTTGTTTAAAACCGGATAAGTGGTTGCCGGATTTTCAACTTCATTTTCCGGCCACCACGGCTAGTCATTGGCCAAATAGTCACCGTAGAAATGTTTCTTGAAGTGTATACTTCATTTCCACGGTGACATTTCGGTATTTAGAACCGTGTAGAGAAATTTTTGAGATTTCAATAATGGCTGAGTCGACTCAGCCATTCTGCGTGACGTTCGAACGAGACGTTCGAACGTACGACGTTTAAATTACAGAGCCGTTACGGCTTCCACGTTCGAACGTTAATTGTCTACGTCAGGACGTACTACTTTTTAAATATTATTAAACGACATACGTTCGAACGTGAATATTTTACTTTCGCACGTAAATCACATACGGTCGGACGTTTAATTATAACATCCGAACGTAATGATTTTCTACATTATTCATGCTTCGACGTTCGGACGTTCATATGTATGTTCACACGTAAAACAAATACGTTCGAACGTATTTGTTTTAACGTCCGAACGTACGTCAGCCAATATTTATTTACTGCTTATGTTCGAACGTACATTGTTACATTCGAACGTATTTGTTTTACGTTCGAACATAAATTTATTGACATTATTTTACGTGCGAACGTTAAAGAATAAAACGTCCGAACGTTACGGCAGAGCATCTTAAAATTAATACAAAAAAATGCATTATTGTAAATAATTTTTTTTTCCTTTTCTATTTTCAGGATATGGCTCTTCCACTGCATACTAGGAAACGAGGGAGGGAAGGAGCCACGTCGGACACTGCCCATATCAGAGCTCGTACTGTTATGGTAGAGCGAGAGGTCTTAATTAATGAGTTCGACGAACTCTGTTGGCAGCAGA
The DNA here is from genome assembly GCA_961763995.1 of Juglans cinerea. Classification (NCBI taxonomy): domain Eukaryota; kingdom Viridiplantae; phylum Streptophyta; class Magnoliopsida; order Fagales; family Juglandaceae; genus Juglans; species Juglans cinerea. The sequence goes on from CAUIVZ010000009.1 coordinate 26,613,906, forward strand.
CGAACCTGAGAGATGTTTTCCTCAGTAGAGGCTGGGGAAATATCTGCACATTGAGGGGGAAGGTATACCCCTCAATGGTTCAAGAATTCTATATGGGGATGTGTGACATGCCTCAGGAGATGCATCCTCTCACACCGTGATTGTACGCGGTGTTTCCATTGAGGTATCAGCAGATGTCATCGGCGAGCACCTTGGGATTCGTCGAGGAGTGGAGACATTTGCACACTCGACACCCCGTGAGGATGTAGGCACTTCTACATCATCTACTGGCTGGGGATGTGAGCCAGTATCAGCCAGAGATGCAGGCCAGTCAGAGGCTGAGGATACTGGCGTCGAGGCTCGGGATGATGACCGAGACGAGGATTTCTACATCCTCACCGGGAGGGATCGCATGCAGATCGAGCGGAAGAACGCCTTCAACCAGAACCATCTGCTGCATTTCTTCCGCATGTTGCACCTTATTGTTGCAACAAATGTCGATCCTGTGGCTCATAAAACCACATTTAGTTGGCTTCGGGCACAATTTTTGATACGAGTGGCACGTGGAGATCCTATAGATTTGCCATTGCACATCTTTCAGAGGATCCGTTACGAGGCGAGCATCGTCTCCACAGATAATCTCCCATATGGTGTCCTCATCAGTCGACTATTACTTGCACGGGGAGTGCCGACCCAGCCAGAGGAGCGGGTCAAGATCAGATGAGCCCCCTCGACATGACCACGCATCGACGTAGCATTGGACAGGCGAGGGGACGTCAGCCACCCCCTGTAGAGGATCTAGTTCCTCCGACGCAGCCTGAGCCAGGTCATGTCGGGAGTAGTAGTCAGCATACGCCGAGTACATCTGCAGGAGATGTGCGGCCTGCTTGGGTTGATGCGGTCATCTCACAGCTGACTGCGCATATCGATCATAAGATCGATCGATCGCTCGAGGCTATATCGGCGTCTGTTGCCGAACTCACCCATCGTGTAACTATCCTCAACGACAAGGTTGATACCTTGACTGAGGAGGTACGGAGTTCGAATTTTGCGGATAACGTTATCATCTGACTGTTGTTTACTACATTCTATCAAATTTTGTATTTTATTTTTAATATTTGTAACGAAAAATATTATTGAATATTTCTATCATTTTTTAATTTCAATTTTTAATCTTCTTTGATGTTATTTTTCAACTTTAATACTAAATCACTGCATTTCAAATATATATAAATCAATAATATATATTTATATATTACAAAGTGTGTATATATAAATATATACAATTCAATTTTTTAGACTTGTTCACAAATTATGCACAATAAAAACTACATAATTTTTAAATTAAAGTCATTTAATTTAAATTTACAATGAACGTTCGAATGTTATTACTTAACGTTCGAACATTGGTGCAAACATTTTACGTTCGAACGTAAAATTAATAACATTCGAACGGTTGCGCCAAAACATTTTACGTTCAAACGTAAACAGACATAACATTCGAATGTATATGTAACGTTCGAACGCATATTTCCCATACGCTGGAACGTAAAAAAATCTCATTCTATCTTTAGTGACGGTTTCCAGAAACTGTCACAGAAAATGCCTTTTAGTGACGGTCTAGGGACTGTCACAATTTCCCAACCGTCACTAAAAAGCAATTGTGTTGTAGTGTCGGCACTTTCTGTTGTCGTAGACCATCACATTGGCGATAGAAAATGCTGGCATGTCCAGTTGTGGCCACTGGTAGCCTCAGCAAGTCGTGGGAAGCTGACAGTGATTGCGTGGCTTGGGCAGTCGATGGACACCTTACCGATGATAGAAAACGCTGATCATCTTGGTATTGGTAGGTGGTGGCCTTGACCACCCACGGAAGGGCCACCATCGACGCCATGGGGATGTCCCCTTTGGTGTACGACATTGTGCACCCGATGCCCGCCCTTCCCTGTTCATTGCCACCGTGGCTCAGGGCCATGGCGAGCACGACCGTCGTGGGTTAGTGACCATGACCTCTGCGACAGAAGGCACCGAAAGTCCATGAGGACCGGGCTCACGGTTGGAGGCTCACTCGTTTACATGCACCCGTATTCCACTGTGCATGCAATGGGTGGTGCATGTGATACGTGCAGTGTAAAAACAAATCTATAAAAAAGAAATTATAATTGGTGGGACCCACACCATCAAATCTCCAAAAAGTTAAAACCATCTCATCTCACTTCCTAATCCAAACAAACAAAATTTTTAAAATTTTTTTCATCTCATCTCATCTCAACTCAACAATCTCACTACTATTTAAAGACCATCTTAACTCATCTCATTTCATCTTTGAATTCAAACGAGGCCTTGATCTCTAATTCCAAAGAATTAGGAAATTCCATGAGTGTTGTCTTATCGTTTAGAGTGCGATACCTAGCTACCTCGTGTAACAAGGTTTTTCTCCTTTGCTAAGGAAATGATGCATATACGATGACGTACAGGTGGTGCTTGGGATTTCGGAATAAAAAAATTTATTAATCATTTATTTTTTCATCATTCTCTCATCATCCCATGATGTGTCATTAGATAATAGGTTCACAACTGAAATAAATAGCCTCCAATTATCTAATGCCACATCATGGGATGTGGACTGGATGTGGGTGGACTGGATTTGGCATTCTTGTAGAAAGACCATGGACGCCACTTGGGTTAACTCTAAAACATGTTTTTGCAAATCCTCAATCATCACATCCTGAACGCTATGATCATGATGCGAGATTTCCTCATTCGGAACATGCCCACGATAAATACGACTATGACCACCAACCATGGAAACTGATGAGATATAAGTTCAGAAAAGATGATTAAACTTTATGCCAATTGATGCCACCATAATTATCTCTATTTAGTCATTGGGACGATACAACAAAAGGAAAGAAAGATTGGTTTAATTGGATATTCAAAAGATTGAGATAAGAATGTTTAGAATTTGAGGGCGAATTCTCTCCAACCTGGTGAGAATAGTGCAAATCCAAATTGAGAAATATGTTATGAGTTTTGAATAAAATTAGTATGTATTAATCTAATTGTAATCTTATAATATGATTAAGTCTCGAATGTTTCTACCAATTATTTTAGATTAAAATATATATATATATATATATATATATATATATATATATAGTTAATGATATTTGAAAGATTAGATATCATATTCGTATTTAAAGTTCAGTAATAAATAGTAAGTGTTTAATCTTTATGTCTATCGTATGTATAGAAAGAGAATTTCTACTGTTTATTTCAATAGATTTGATATAATTATACTATTAAAGTTATAGATTGAAAATAAAGAAATATGTTAAGAATATTTAAATGATATTAATATTTACTAGATTTCTTGTTGAATAATTAAGTTAATTATAAGAAATGAAATCTATTTTAAGAATTGAGGTTTTTATGACTTATTTTTTAATAGAATTAAATATATCCCACGTATTATACTGAATTATATCTTGGAAGTAAAAATATGCTATTAGTATTTTAAATAATTTAAGATAGTAGTATTCGTTAATTTTCGTGATAAACAAAATATTTATTTGATTATGTTCTACGATATGAATTTAATTAAGTGGGATATAAGAACACGATTTGAATCCATGGTGCGTTGGGTCCTAGGTAAACCTAAGACAAAATCTATACTAACGTCAAGCCACAGACCATCAGGTACAGGTAATGGAGTGTAAAAGCCAGCATTGGTGAGGGTTCCCTTCGCTCTTTGGCACACGAAACATCTCACCACGTATCGTGCCATGTCACTAGTCAACTTGGGCCAGTAGTAATCTGTGGCGATCAAAGCCAAAGTCTTTTCTCGCCCAAAGTGCCCTCGCCATGTAGTTTTCTTGTAATGTGCTCTCTCAAGGGACAATCTGGTATAAAAAACTGTAGGCGATGGAATAAAAACCCATCATGCAAGAGAAAATCACTTCGCCTACTCTTAATTACTTCCTTAAGAATCTTTCTGAAGGACGGATCTTCGAAGTACAAATCCCTGAAAGTGTCAAAGCTTGCCACTCTAGTACTAATGATGGTGAGGAGTGTCACACGTCTACTTAAAGCGTCTGCAACTTGGTTCAAGCTCCATGATCGGTGCCTTAGTGAGAACGTGAACTCCTGCAGATAGGCGACCCACTTGGCATGTCGTCTGCTCTACTTGTGTTGCCCGTTGATGTACTTCAATGCCTCATGGTCAGTAATCAGAATGAACTCCATTTGTACCAATGTCGCCAGTATTTCAAGGATTGTACGATGGCATAGAACTCCAAGTCATACATGGAGTAGTTTTTCTTCGATCCTGACAGTTTCTCACTAACAAATACAACATGTTGTCCTTCGTGACTTAGGATGCTGCCAATACCCACTCCGGAAGCATCAAAATTCACCTTGAAGATCTTCTTAAAATCAGGGAGTGCCAGAACTTATGGTTCAGTCATATTCTGCTTGACCAGCCGGAAACTAGTCTCTACTTCCTCGAACCACTAGAATGACTGCCCTTTCAGGCACTATGTGATGGGAGTGATTAGAGTGCTGAAATTGCAGATGAATCGTCGATAAAAGGAGGCTAATCCATGGAAGCTCCACACATCATGTAGGGTCTTGGGGGATGGCCACTCTAAAATGGCTTCCACTTTGGATTAATCTGCATGGAAACCATCTGTAGAGACGACAAATCCAAGGAATGTAACAAAAGTGGCAAAAAATGTGCACTTTTGTTGGTTGAAGAACCAACACTCCTTTCGTAACATCTCAAAAATAGCTCGGAGGTGCTCTATATGTGCCTCCCACGTCGAACTGTAGATGAGGATATCTTAAAAGTAGACGACGATAAACTTTCCCATAAACGGCCGCAATACCTAATGCATAAATCTCTTATATGTACTGGGTGTATTGGATTGCCCAAAGGGCACAACCAACCACTCGTAGAGACCGTGTTGCATCTTGAACGTCGTCTCCAACTTGTCATAGGGCATATTCAGATCTGGTGATACGTACTTTTAAGTTCAATTTTAGAAAATATCTTAAAGCGTGACAACTGATCTAGCATGTCGTATGGGAGGGAATTGAGAATCTATACTTCACGGTGATTCTGTTAATGGCTTTGTTGTCCATGCACATATGCCATGAACCATCTCTCTTGGGTATCAGGAGGGCAGGAACTGCATATGGGTTCATACTTTCATAGATGTAGCCCCTCTCTAACAAGTTCAACACTTGGAACTGCAATTCTTCTAATTTCTTGGGACTGAGACAATATGCTGCTCTGTTGGATAAGCTAGATCCCCACACCAAGTCAATCTGGTGTTGTATATCTCTCATGGGCGGAAGGCCCGGGGGAAGGTCTTTCGGCATTAGATCTACAAACTCAGATACTATCTGCTGAACTTCTGGTAGTATCTCACGGTCCATTCTGCCATGGTTGTCACATGGCAACAAGGCAAACACTATGCCTTCTCTCTTTGCCTCCTCCAAGAATCTAGCCTTTGACAAAAGAGTGTGTCCATTTTCACCCTCAAGAGGAGAAGCAGATCCCTCCCTACGGGGTGCTAAAGTGACATTCTTCCCTTTAATGCTAAGGGAATAGGTGTTTTTACACCCATCGTGAATCACGCTTCGATCATACTGCCAAGTCCTGCCTAGCCATAGATGGCAAGCATCCATGGATACCACGTCACACCACATGTTGTCAAAATACTTCTAACCAATCAAAAGGGAGACCAAACACCATTGGTCAATGGTGACCTCACTGCCCTTCTTCAGCCACGAAAGTTTGTACGACTTCGGGTGTTGGTCTGTCTTGAGTTATAGCTTTTGAACTGCTCCCTCAGAGACCACATTCTCACAGCTACCACTATCAATTATCAGGTTGCACACCTTCTCGGAAATAGTGCAGGTAGTGTGTGAAAGATATTATAGTCCTCAACCAATCTTCGCTCGAATCACCCTTGGGAGTTGGTAAACTCTTTCTGAAGACAAGGGTCTTGTTACCATCTTCGTGCAAGACTTCCCCTTCCTTGCCATCTTCGTCATAGAACGGTTCTCTCATGCTTTCAACATCCTCCATGTCATCTTCATTGATCAAGAGGTTTTTCCTCTTCTGGGTGGTAGACTTTCAGCCTTTTGTCACCCTATGAACAAGCTCCTCGCATCTGAAGCATCGAATATTGGCATTTGAACTCTAACCTTGAGTGGACCGCAGAGTAGGGTGAGTCTCCTGGGGATGGACCACCGTGTGTTCTGATCGCTCATTCGCGCAAGTCGCCTGGTTTACTGTTTCTCCACGACTAGAGCACGTTGATAGGCTTCAGAAACAGTCCATAGAAAGTGGAGGCTGAGGACGTTTTGTAAAGGTTGCTGCAAGCCACCCAAATAAAGTGCTACCAATTGCTCTTCAGTTTCAGAAAGATCATTACGAGCCACCAACTGATAGAACTCCTCGATGTACTCATCAATGGATTTATTTCCTACCTCAGCATGTGAAGTCCTTGAAACAAGGTCTGAGTATATCCGAAGGGTGAAAAGTGACCCTTCATCTTTTTCTTCATCTTCTCCCAGTCGCCAATCTTGGCTTTACCCTATCACTCCCAAGATCGCTTCAACTGCTCCCACCAAGCAGACCCTCAACCCTTTAGTTTGATGGCAACTAATTTTACCTTCATACGATCTGGGACATCCTTGTATTCAAAGATATGTTTCATTCTGTGCAACCAATCGATGAAGCCCTCTGCCTGCAGAGTACCAAACAATTTTGGTAGATCCACTCTGAAGCCTAGGTCTCCACCTCGCTCCTCCCTACCACCATACTCCCGAAAAGGAGCACGATTGTGATACGCATTCTCAAAACTGGATTTAGACTCTTGATCATAAAGTCTAACCCTCCAAGTTTTGTGCCTCTAGACGCTGGGTTAAATATGCTATTTGCCTTTGTAAATTTGTAATCATCGTATCCTGTACGTTACTATCGCGGGGAGGGATTTCCTCATTCAGAACCTGTCCACATCGACCACGACCTCAACTGCTTCATTGAAGAAGGTGAATTCCTCCATTGCTAATTATTTTCAGCAAATTAAGTCCCTCACCGACATCCTTGCAACCTATGGTGAGCCTCTTAGGTTGGGTTTGGATAGACTGTTCAGATGAGATGAGATGAAATGTTTTGAATAGTAGTTGAATAAAATATTGTTATAATATATTTTTTAGTATTATTTTTATTTTAGAATTTGAAAAAGTTGAATTGTTTATTATATTTTTGTATGAGAATTTGAAAAAGTTATAATGATGAGATGAGATGAGATAAAATAAGAATGTTTGTGTATCCAAACTGAGCCTTAATGATGATCATGTTGTCTCCTATGTTCTTGTAGGTCTCGGTTCTAACTAAGACTTAATCATCACTTCCATTACCACTTAAGTGGAACCTATGCCTTTGGAAGTTGTTTATGGGCATCTTCTGACTCATGAACTATGCCTGACTCAAGAACAGTCCTTAATTGATCTCTACAACTATTCCGTCTATATTGCCCCATACGGAACCACTTAGCCTCATCCTCGCAATGGCTCTTCACCACATGACAACTCCAGCAACTATTCCTCACGGTCCAGCCAGCCTCCCAATCACTGTAAAGGCCACGTTAGAGGTCGTAATTCTGGTAATTCCTGACCGAGTTGCCAAGTTTGTGGCAAACTTGGTCACACAGCAGCTACGTGCTACAATAGATATGATCCTTCATATCAAGGGCCACAAGCCACCATCAATGCTCCGCAAGCATACACTTCCGACTCTCCCTTCGGCCCTGACGCCAAATGGTATCCTAATACTAGCGCCACCAACCATCTTACTCCAGAGTTCAACAACCTGTCTCTCCAGGCTGAAGACTATCATGGCAATGACCAAAGTCAAGAGGGCAACGACCGACGTTTGTTGATCCATCATATTGGATCCTCTATTCTCCCTTCTCCCATCCGTACCTTCATTATTCCTCCTATTTTACATGTTCCAAAAGAATCTTATTTCCATTTCTCAATTGACTCATGATAATAATATGTTTATTGAGTTTCACTATGATTTTTTCTTTTGTGTTAAAGACTGCAACACTGGGGCATGCCTCCTTAAAGGTTGGAGTAAACATGATTTGTATCCTTGGCCTTCAAATCTCTCCACTTTCTCTGCTACCTCTTTCGTGGTCTATGTTGGTGACTGAACCTCGACTGGTCATTGGCACTCTTGGCTAGGTCATCCTGCTCTTTGTGTTGTCTGCAACATTCTTTCCATGTTTTAGCTACAAGTGTCTCCCAATAAAGTGTCTCAAGTTTATCGACTCCATTTTCCCATTTCTAATGTTTTTGTTACAATTCCTCTGGAGTTAATTTTCATTGATGTATGGGTCCTGCCTCGTGTTCTTCAAGCAATGGATATAAGTTTTGTGTCTCGTTTGTAGATACTTTTTCAAGATATACATGGCTTTTTCCAATCCGCTCAAAATTTGATGTTACTTCCATTTTTCAAACATTTCAACTACTTGTTGAAAGATATTTTGGAACAACAAAATAAAAGTAGTTGAAAATGATTTGGGGGGGGGGGGGGGGAATTTCGATTTCTCCATTCCTTTTTTCAAGCCTAAGGTATTCATCATCGTCTCATGTGTCCTTACACACACCATCAAAATATGGTTGTATAGCGCATGCATAGTCATCTTGTTGAGACTAGACTTGCTCTCCTTGCCTACAATGGTCTTCCTCATCTCTATTGGGAAGAAGTATTTCGAATTGCATGCTTCCTTATCAATAGACTAACTTCACCTTAACTCCACAATCAAACTCCATTTCAAATTGTCTATCACAAACCACCCGACTATTCTTTTCTATGCACAATTGGCGCTATTGGCCCTTCCTGCGCCCATACAGTGAACACAAAATACAATTTTGATCCAAACTCTGTGTCTTTATTGGCTATAGCCAATCCCATGTTGGTTATAAGTGTTTAGAGCCTGCCTTTGGTTGTGTCTACATTGCAATGCATGTCATCTTCGATGAGTCTTCCTTCCCCTTCAAGTAGTTCCAACCCATGCTATCTAGTAATTCTACTTCTTTTCCTTCGGTGCAACTACCTTCCAATATTCTTCTCTCCCATTCCTTGTACTTCACCTCATTTCTCATCCATTAATTCCCCTCCCCTGGCAACAGTCTGCCATCCTCTCCTCAGACCTCTACTCATGCTCTTTTTGTACCTCGTCAAACACCTTCCATCTCATCGAATACTTCGGATCATGTACCTACCTCTATGGATTTGGTTTTGCCTGGTAGTACCCATTCCATGAGAACTCGATTACAAGACAATATTTTCATGTCCTAAAATACGCACAGATGGTACTATCTCGACCCCTCATGCCCTCTCCACCACTACTGCTCTTCTTCGGGAGCCCACCTGCTACATAGAGGCCGTTAAGTCTTTGGAATGACATGCTGCCATGAGTGATGAATTCAATGCCCTCCTTCACAATGGCACGTGGACTCTTGTTCCACCCTTTCCAACCCAAAAGGTTGTTGGTTATAAGTGGGTGTTCTGGATTAAAAGAAAAGCTTATGGCAGTCTTGATCACTATAGACCACACTTGGTTGCCAAGGGCTTCCACCAACAAGCTGGGGTCGACTATGGTGCCACCAACAGTCCCTCTATCAAACCCATCGCCATCTGCTTAATTCTTTCATTGGCTGTTTCTAAATAAGCAATGCCTTTCTACATGGTTTTCTAGATGAAACAGTTCACATGCCTCAACCTTCTGGTTTCTGTGATGTAACTCATCCTCACTTTGTCTGTAAATTGGAAAGATCTCTCTATGCCTTAAAGCAAGTTCCACGGGCGTGGTACTCACGCCTCAACTCTTGACTTGTTGCCCTTGGTTTTACGTGCTACAAATCTAATGCCTCCCTCTTTGTTTATATTGCTAGCTCCACTCATATATATGTGCTGGTCTACGTCGATGATATTTTAATCACAGGTTCTTCTCCTCCAACAGTTCAATCCATCATTACCAACCTTCAATTTGAATTTGCAATCAAAGACCTTGGCAACATGCACTACTTTCTTGGTGTTGAGGCTATTCCCATGAGTGGTGGTTTGTCTTTGTCTCATCATCAATATATCCACAATCTTCTGGATCGCACAAGCATGCTAATGGCCAAACTAGTATCTACGCCAATGTCTACATCCTCCAAACTCGCAACAGATGGTCACTCTCTCTCGGATACAACTCTTTATCGCAACACAATTGACTCTCTTCATTATCTTGCTTTAACTTGTCTGGATGTATCATTTGCAGGCAACAAAATTTGCCAATACATTCAAAGCCCTTGTACTGAGCATTGGACAGCTGTTAAATGCATCCTCGGGTACCTCAAACAAACTATCTCATTTCACTTATTGATCAGGCGTAGCTCCACAACCACATGCATTACATTTTTGTATGCGGATTGGGCTGGTTGGCCCAATGACCTCAAATCCACCGGTGGTTTTTGTGTATATCTTAATTGGCAACAACATTATCTTGTGGAGTTCTTGCAAGCAATCCACGGTCTCTTGATCTACAATGACAATCTCATTGCAACTTTCCTCACGGCCAACCCCACATTTCATTTTCGTATAAAACACATTGAGCTTGACTACCATCTTGTACGTGATAAGGTTGCTTCTAAAAAAATACATGTTTGCTTCCTCTCCAGCCATGACCAACTCGCGGACACTCTTACCAAGCCACTTGCTTCTGCTCGGTTTTTCCTTCTTTTTAACAATCACAACATCTGTCCCTTACCGTTTGAAAATGTTAAGGAATCTGGATGGGAGACACGCACATTTTTCTGCATTTCATATTTATCATTCTTCAGGCATGATTTATGTTTGTGCAAGTTGATTGTTAACATACTGAGATTTCATGTAAACTTTACCCTTTGTGGACCCACTATCATTCCACTCAGAATGATAGAAGTTGTGTCAAGATTTGAAGAGGATAGGGTAGATGGATCGCTAGATTCAATAGCCAGACCTTGAGGAGAGACTAGACATGATCCTTATGTTTATAACCTTAGTTCTTCATGCTCTAGAATGCATGAAGCGTTTTGGAGACTTTTATGTTTAGCTTATGCTACTAGGTGGTTTTGAACCTATGATGGTCATTAATGCATTTGGGATAATTTTAGTTATTCTGGCATAAAGTTATATTTTCACCCTTAATCTGCTGTAAATAGTGCATTCTGCTAGTTGCATTTATAAGATGCATTGCATATTAGCTATCATGTATAGGGATATGTAACCATGAGTTACATGTCCCGAGGCTCTAAATCTCTGTTCCATCCCAAGTGGAGGTTGGGGGCATCACAAACGCCCTCTCAGGCAAGACATCCAACGGAGGGTGACCCCCTTCTGAATGTTGTAATCGGCTCTGGTTCGTGCAAAGGTTAGATTGTTCCTCTTGAAGTGGCTGTGCAATCATCAAAGCTCGAGGGCTCAGTGGAAGTCATTCCTCCTTTGTCCCAGCTAGAAACGGGAGGCAGTCGTGCAGAGGCCTTCAGTCAGGTCATCAAGTGCTTTTTCAACTTTTACCACGAGGTTCAACCTTTCCTTCCTATCTTTTTCCTTCTTCTTGCTCTTTTTTTTTGGCTAATTGTTGCATGTCAGTCCTTCTTGTCGCTAGGGCACTTATCAGGTAGCAGCTTTCATTGTGGAAGGCCAAAAGTTCGTTGAGAAAGAGAACCTGAGCCTCCGTTCAATGACTACCACTTCCCTTCACTATGCCTGTGGCGAATGGGAAGAGAGGGAGCTGTTAGAGCGTGAGCTGGAGAGGACACGATGAAGCTTGGCAGATGAGCGTAAGAGGGTTAGGAAGTTGGAGCGCCGCCGGAAGAAGCTCAAGAGGAAGGCGAAGGAGGAGAAGGAGCAATTGGAGCGGCTTAACCAGAGTCTTCAAGATATCTTATCCCTAACGCAGGATGTCGCCCTTTGCCTGGACAGGGAGCTGAAGTCGTTCCCGGGAGTTCGTGATGATGTGTGGGGACATGGGCTTATTGAGAGATGTAGGTCGATGCAGGATTACATCTTGGGGAGTCCTGAGCTGCGTTTGAGGTCTTTCATGAAATATCTACAGCGTCTTAATCTTGCCGGCAATCCTTCCAGCACGGCGGCCTTCAATTACAGATACCCGATGCTTTACCGGATCCTGTTGTTCCTGTGCCAGCCGCTGTAGGGCTGGGTGATCTTGCTCCTGATGCTGCCGAGGCTGGTGTTCCCGGCGCTGAGACTTGACTGCTCCATTGTTTTGGTCTTCCTTTCTTCTCCATTTTTCTTTTTTTTTGGCCAACGTATGTACTTGCACTTTGTTTTTTTTTTTGGAGAACATACGTACTATATAAAATTAATTTAAGGAAAATACCTTGTTCTTTATGCCTTTTCTTTTTCGATCAATCTCCGGTCTTTGTTTTTGTGACCAGTCTGGGGGGACTTTGGCGTGGGAGTCCTCAGGGCTCCTATCCACCCCGCTAGCCGGCCGTTTGTCCTCCTGTGTTGTGCTTGTTTTCTTTTACTGGACAGTCTTTCCCGGAGCCTCCTTTGATCGTTATTGACGATGCTTTTCCAATTTAGGTGTATCCGCTAGCTTTAGCCACCCACCATTGTACTTATTACTTTATTGACCGCACCCGGCTATTTCTTTGGCATATTCCCCTTTTCGTCATTTCATTCTTTCTTCCAGTGTGGTCGGCCTAGGGAGCTGGCCACAATGTTTGCGGCCTACCCCTTCGGTGCTCGGCCTATACCTGATGAACCCGCTAGCTGGTGGCTTCCCCGTTCGAGCTGCTTTCACCGGCCTCTATTATGTGGCCAGTCTCTTCGGGGCCTAGATGACATGTGCTAGTTATCTTTATTTCTCTTTTCATCTTCCTGTCTCGTTCTACCCCGCCTGGCTATTTTATTTTCCAACTTTATCGTTCTTTTATTGTGTAGTCCTCCAGCGGGGTTCATCCCACGACCTGCCACTAGGAGACAAGATGGCCTCCGGCTCAACTTGCCTCCTTCATCCGCGGTGACGCAAGCTGCCTGGGTTGATTGGAATTATACCTGTCTTCCTTCATTCATTATTCCGATCCATCCTACCTGTCAAGTAAGGATGTTATCACTACTCTTTTTGGAATAGTGGTTAATGTCACAAACCTGAGCCTTTTTGGCCTGTGTCGTGCCATACTTGTTGTTTTCTGCGCTATTGATGTCCTTACCTTTTGCTCCAATATTTGGACGGTTCATAGACTCGACCCACTTCTGCTTGTTGATACTGTGTAGCTTTCCACGTGATACATTTTCCTCTTTGGAGATTATGTTTATGTTAAGTAGCCAAATGACTAAACCTGCACTCCATTGGGGAGAGGTCGGGACACCTCAAGTCAATTCGCCTTTTTTGGTTCCTGAAGGAGGTAACTTCCTTGAACCGTAGTAGGGTCAGTCCGCTTTTTCACCGCGATTAGAGTAGGGGTAAGTATTCGGATAGCTGCGAGGTTGATCCCGCTCTCCACTGTGGGAGGGAAAAGGCAACCTCTAGGCCTACATTTCCCTATAGTATCCTACAAGGTGGTAAGTCATTTGGGCAGTCTGTTACTAAACCCACTCCTGCTCGTTGACATCATAGGGAAGGGTAACATTTTGGGCCAGGCTAGCACTGAACCCTCTATTCGTTCACAGTGGAGGTTGGGGTATGTAACGGCCCGCTAGAAATTCATTAGAGAAATTTTTATTGACTTTAGGAATCTCGTGAAAATCCATAAGTTTTTACGAATCGACCAATCACATAGGTTTTAGTTTATCAACATAGTCAGTGTTATCACTCACTATGATGCTAGAAATATGAGTTTTATTTATTTGAGATAGTTAGAAGTGTCAGAATGTGTTATGGTCTACGCCATTAGACTCAGTTGATTATTTAGGATTTTATGGCACAATAAGTTTATTTTCATATTTTCGGACGAAACGCTTGTTTGAAACTATGAAATTATTTTTTAGGGGCACTTCGAAGTTGAATTTTGGTAAAATATTTTCACTGTAGGTTAATATGAATATTTAGGAATTTTTAGTGCTAAGTTTAGGATTCACTTTTTTGGAGTGAATAGTAACCTCGATAAGCGCACCAATTGCAGTGTTTCAAAATCATAGTGTGGAATGTCCAAATTAGATTAGAGAAGTTTTAGTTGGACACTTGGCAAGATCTTAGTTACACTTAGTGAATAATATTAGACACTTGACATCATGAGGAGCGTTTGATGGATTTGAAGGAATCAAGGTGTGAAATCATGCCACTTAAGCAAAACTTTGTTTCATCAGCTCAACCAAATTGTGCCAGACCAAAGAGGGTCTCAATCTTAGTGAAACCCTAAATGGTGGGAATCCAATTGAAAGCCCAAAAACATGGTTGAAATCGGAACCCTAAACGGTTTTCCCAAAACCTTAAAGTTGGCCTCTAAACCTTTTCTAATCCAATTTCTAGCATTGTGTTTAATCACTTGATTAAATCACTTCCACATGCTATTAATCCTTCAAATTTTTGTTAGAACATCATTATCCAACCTTGTTAACCTTGAAAAATTGATTGGGCCAAGTGATATTGGATTTGGGCTTGATAGCAACCCAAACCCTCTTTAAACCCCAAAATTTAGGCCCATTCGGTTTAGGCCCATTAAGGCCCACGAAATTGGTCACCATAGGATTGCTTCATGGCTAAGTTTTGTACCCCCACTTGGCTGGCCAGATCTTTACAAGAAGGGCCTAGAAGGTTCTTGAAGTACAAAGCTAAAGGGCCACCTCACTCTTTCACTCTTACACTCCACCTTGAGAAAAGATCTTGGACTGATTTTTATGAGAAGAAAAGGCCAACACTCAACCTTTCCTTCTGTCCTATCACTTTCCATAACTTGTGTAAGAGGCTCTCCAGTCCACTTTCCACGAAAAGCAACTCTCCTTTACACTTTTCCTTCATAGAACACAAAAGACACTCTCGGGTAGTTTTTCTTACCTCTTTTGAACGCCTATTTCGAAGCTTTTGTAAGTGATTTCTCGCCATGTTTCCTTCCTGAAAGTTGTTTCTTTTGGAGTCTAGTTTACGTGGATATCTTATTCATTCCATTTGGAGATGATTTGATTGGTCAAAAGTTGTTTAGACCCAGAAAGGTCATTCTGGGTGATAAACTGGAGAGTGTGTTATTTTTTGGAGTTTTTGACCAAGCTAATGATTAGATCTTGGTCCAAAATTTTTATGGAGTACTGTTAACATGTGTATATGATTATTGGTTGAGGATTTGTTGCATGGTTAAAAGTTTTGGTGAAATAGTTTCTTAGATCTAGAAACTTAGAAACTGGAAGAGGAAAAACAGTTTCTGTTTTGAGAAAGTTTAAATCTTTTATGGTTTAATCCTATTCCAATGGCTTTGATATTTTTATTGGAGGATCCTAAGCCTCTTATATACATTTTAGAATGTTATTTTGAAGATATTTGATGTTAGTTTCGATGATATGAAATTTTATGCAAGGAGATATTCGGTTAGGCCAAAGTGATGATGTTCTTGGCTAAATTTTTGTTTTGGTTAATGTTTAACCATGTGATCTTGAGTTTGATGCTTGGATCTGTTTTAGGACATCCTTTTAAACCACGTGATGTTTGGGTTTGAAGATCACATCTTTATAAGTCTTGGATCAAGAGGTTGATGACTTAGAAGAGAAACCAAAAAGTTCAAGTATGGTTTTAGTGATTTTGATGACTTTAGTTCATGATTCAAAACATGATTATTCTTAGGAATATGTTATGAGTATAGTAGAAGAAAAAATTTGATTTTTGATATTTTGGAATTACAACAAAAATCAAAAGAAATAGCCTTTGTAAGTTTTGGCCCTATAGAGTTTTAATGGTTGTGTTTAGTTTTAAATTTTTCTGAATTGATATTTGAGTTTAGGACAAAATTTACATAAGTTATGTAAATTTTGGTGATTTTTGGAGTTAGGATGCAAAATCCTTAAGTTAGGGGTAAAATGGTCATTTTCCCACATGTAGAGGGTAAAATGGTAATTTTACTCTAAGTTGATATTTTTTCATATTCCTAATTGTTAGTGATTAAGTTCTAATTTTTAGAAATCACTACTTTCAGTTTCTCGTGATCGCACTTGAGTTTTGTCTCGAAGCGTGAAGACCGAGGTAAGTTAGTTTTTAACTTACTATCAGTTTAATGTGTATGGGTGATAAGTAAGGGAACTAAATTGTATGTATGCATGAATTATTCATCTGTTACACAAGATATTCTGTCATGTATTGCTATACATTGCAAGTATGTCATGTTAAGTTAAGTATGCCAGATGTTACATGTATTTCATGTCACGTAATATTCACTTTCACATGTTAAGCCATGTTAAGAAATGTTGTCTGTTACATGGTATGCTTGTTACGAAATGTTGCCTGTTACATGTATGCCATGTTATGAAATATTGTATGTTACATTTATGTCTCAAAGTATGTCATGTCTGTCGTCTTCCGTTCATGTCACGTTATGCTACGTCAGGACTTCTGTCTTTTATGTAACGTTCATGTTACGTCACGTTACAAAATGACATGTATGCCAGTTAAGTTAGTCATGTCAATCACGACCCTAAGCGCTAGGATGGGGTAATATCCTAGTGGAACTCCTTTGTTCACGCTGGAGTGTCTAAATAGGTGTGAACTTCCCTGGGTTGACGAAGTACAATCAACAGATTGCGAATGGGGCCTAATTAGCTAGTCACCGGAGCGCGCCAGGTACTAACGCCGATGGTGCCACACATTATGTTACGTGTGTCCACAGCAAGTGTGGCACATACAAATAAGTCATGGGGCCACAACAACTGTGGAGCATGAAGTATGGGGCCACAACAACTGTGGAGCATACACTACGTGAGACACAGCAATTGTGACACGTAGAATACGTGGGGCCACAACAACTGTGGAGTACGTATTAACGCACTCACAGCTGGTATAGACACTTATGTTGTGATGCGGTAAACGGTAGGGACACAGCTCAAGGGGACCTGTGTAGCACCCATATGGTCACTTTAATGATTAAGTCTATTGAATAAGATTCCAAGTTCATGTATTTCACGTTTAAGTCATGTTTCATGTTATGTTCAAGTTTACGTTCACGCAATCATGGTAATCCCATGAGACAAGAATATGTTTCAAGTTCATGTTATGTTATGTTCATGTTCAAGTTATGTTCCAAGTTCACATTTATGTTATGTCATGCTCAGGTTCATGTTATGTTCAAGTTCGTGTTCAAATTATGCATGTTCACGTTCATGTTATGTTTCAAGTCCATGTTATGTTTTAAGTTCATGTACATGTCATGTCACGTCAAGTTAAGTTTAAGTTCCAGTTCAAGTTATGTCAGCTCATGCCATGTTATGTCAAGTTACGTTATGCTTATTATTTCATGGCATGTTATGCCAAGATATGTTATGTTTTCTATTGATTTGATTATGCATTCATGCTTTTACTGCCATGCATGCATCATTAACCTGTGTGGAAGTTTCCTGTTAACTTGCTTAAATTTGTAATCAAATCTCATTGTAGTAGTCTCAACTACCATTCCCCCCGAATGGTAGATTTTGTTACTGGATCTGAAGGAGAAACGGGAATCGACCAACTGAAAACGGTCGACTAAGCGACGGTGCGACGTAGGTGGTAGTACAGTAGTTACCTCAGATTACTACTTGTATTTGTGGAGTTCAATCTCCAGCACTCTTTTGATCACAACCATATGGACTATTGTTGTGATCTTCGTTGTTTAGTATGTCATTAAGTATGAAGTATGTTTTAAGTATTTGGGATATTTTAATTTGGTGCATAGTATTGCTAAAGAAAAAAATTATCCGCTGCGAATATTGCATAATGCTAGATGCATGTTAGGAACATTGCATCTTATATGTCATGAACGGGGGCAGGTAACCTTGTGTTGCATGTCTCGACGCTTCAAATGTCCGTCCGATCCCAAGCGGAATTTGGGGGCGTCACAGGGTAAGTGTTCAGGCCGCCCAAAGGCTAAACTTGCTCTCCTCCGCGGGAGGGCCCGAGTGGCCTTTGGCTCGACTCGTCCCTGTTATCCCGTGGGGAGGTAATTTTTTGGGTAGTCTACAACTAAACATGTTCCTGCCTGTTGACGCTTATGAGGAAGGTAAAGTTTTTGATTTTAGGTAGCTGAGGACTAACCCGCACTCCATTACGGGAGGGACAAGGCAACATTTAGGCCTACCTTTCCCAGTGGTATCCTGCGCAGAGGTAAGTTTGGACAGCAATATAGCTAGTCCACTCTTTGACGCAATAGGAGTTGGGGTAAGTTGTTCGGGTCACCAGGGGCATTACCCGCTCTGCATCGCAGGAGGGGTAGAACAGCCTTCGACCTAGTTCTCCCTTTTGGTCCTGTGGGAGATGTGTTGCTCGGGTAGTTTGAGACTGGACCTGCACCTGCTCGTTGATATCGCAAGGAATGTAAGTGTTGGGTCAGGCTGGTGCTGATCCTACTCTACGTTGAGACGAAGGACGGGATAATTCACTTGGGGAGCCGTGAGGTTGATCCCACTATCTACTGTGGGAGGGATAAGGCAACCTTTAGGCCTACCTTTCCCCGTGGTATCTTGCAAGGAGGTACGTTGTTCGGGCAGTTCTTGACTGGACCTGCACCCGCCTATTTACGTTTGCAAGGAAGGTAAGCCTTCGTATTCGGGCCACCCGAAGGCTGACCCACACTCCGCCATTGGAGGGATAAGGCAACCTTTAGGCCTACCTTTCGCTAGGGTGAGTCACAGACAAAGGCTTCCTAGGGCTCTTTAGTGGTGCGCAACCTGTTCTGTTCAGGTAGTGTCATTCGGGGTGAGCCCACCATCCCTTTGCTTTTGCTGTTGTACGTAGCATTCCCTTGCCAAGACTTGATCGCCTCGAACTTCTCCTACTACTTGGGGAGTTGGGAACTTCATCTTGAGGTCGTAAGTCGATGTGACGACCCGCAAGCTATTGAGGGTGGGCCTTCCAATAATGGCGTTGTATGATGATGAGGTCCTCAGTACCAGAAAGTCGACCATGACAGGGGCCGTGCAAGGTTGCTGTCGACGAGGACCGATAACGTGATGGTTCGCATAGGCTGGACCACGCTTCCGAAGAAACCCTTCAATAGTGTCCGCATAACTTTGATTATCAATGAGGATTCTGCGGGTGGTGAAGGAGATGACAGGGGTAGGGTCACCCCTTTGATGCTTGGCGGGATGGTACTAGGCATAGTACACCTCGTGGTACCGAGCCCGCCTGGCGTGTGCTTTTCTGCTCGGGGAGGATACTCGCCCACCCACAAATCCTCCTGCTATGGTTCGAATTTCTCCAAGTGGAGGTCCCTCCCGTGGCGGAGAACGAGGACAAACTTGCTGTGGTTCCCGCGACGCTAGTCGTCGTCGGGGGCTGTCTTCTCTCCTGTGCAAGTTGCCACGATCCCTGCTCCTTTCTCTCAGCCTTTCCTTTCGTTCTTGCTCCAGTCTCTGGGCCGAGGGGTAGCATTGCCTTTCCTGCTCCGCATATTCTCTCTTATCTTGCTGGGAGAAGCAATCCTCGGTGTTATGCGAGGTGGACATATGGTATGTTCAGTAGCGGCGCGCTATACCCCGATCATCTTCTCTCCTTGCGGTGAAGGTGTCAGCCTCGTGGATGGTGAATACGGCTTATTGGGACTTCCTCCCACCTTTTTTCTTGGGAGCTCTTCTCCGGCTTCTCGTGGGGCTTGGCTTTGACCGAGGCCTTTGCTTGCACCAACTCCTTCCTTCTTGGCTCTGTCAACGCTCGAAGAGTGTCTTCTGCATTGATGAAGTTGCCAGCCTAGTCCATGAACTCTCTCAGTGTCATGGGAGTCCTTCTTGCCAGCTCGGCCATAAATTGGGATTGCGGCCAAACTCCTCCCAGAAATGCCGCCAAGGTTATCTTCTCATCTTAGTCGTGAGTGGTTTTGCACTTTTTTGTTGAACCGAGTTAGGTAGGACTTCAGTCTTTCGTCCTCTACTTCTTTGATGGTGAGGAGGTATGCCGCCGAATGCCGCCTCC
This sequence comes from Juglans cinerea, assembly GCA_961763995.1. Lineage (NCBI taxonomy): Eukaryota > Viridiplantae > Streptophyta > Magnoliopsida > Fagales > Juglandaceae > Juglans > Juglans cinerea. The sequence goes on from CAUIVZ010000009.1 coordinate 26,634,044, forward strand.
TTCCACTCGACATGAACTGAGTTAGAAATAATCTGGCTAACTCGCCAAAACTATCCACCGATCCAGGTGCCAAAGACTCGAACCATACCCGTGCCGGCCCCTTCAAGGTCAGTGTAAACGCTCTACATGCTACTTCACTTGGGAAGCCATGCAGCGTCATGTGAGCTCTGAAAGTTTCCAGGTGCTCAAGAGGGTCCTTTCATCTGTCATATATTTCCATAGTTGGGACCCTGAACTTTGGTGGTAAGGACACCGCCATCACCTCTTCTGTGTAGGGTAGACCAGTGCTTGTGAGCTACTCGTTCACCAATGATGACGTACGCACCTTCCTTACTATTTCCTCATACTTCCCTTTAAGATTACGGAGCTCATCTTGCATGTTCTTCTACTCCTCTTCCTTAGTCGGTCCAGCTTGCATGTTTCGGGACCCCACATGTTCACTGTTGCTGGACTCATCTCCACCATCCCGCTCCTGCCGAGGCTTTCTGAGTTCCTCATTTTCCTTACAAAGTATTTGCAGTTCCACAGTTAACTTTGTCACCCATTCCTCCATATTCTTCAACTTTACTTCCATGGCATCTCCCATATGTCTCCTGAGTTGTCCGGAATAGGTTTTCACAGGCATGAAAAAGACACGCAAGAATCTACAAGGATCCCACAGACGGCGCCATTGTTAACGTTGTGTTTCGCACACCTTTGGGCCAAATTTCGACAACTCAGGTCTTTCAAAATGGGCCTGCAAAAGATGGAGAATAGTGCAACTAGGAGAGGGCAGCCTTGGGGCCGGGAACCTCTGATGCCAAAGTTAGTAAGTATTCTTGGAAGTTTGTAAATAAGTAAAGGAGTTTAGGGATCAGAAAGATATTCTCGTACCTAGGATATGTTATTTATACTATAAGTCTGGGGGGACAGATCGTGTCTGCCCCCATGGAGTCCGCATCCTTCGCTCTATTCCCCTCTGTCAGAGTCTTTTAATGCAGCGTGGCTCTACGAATGCGTCATTAATGTGGCGTGTAGTCCGGGTAGTGGTTCCATTAATGCGGCATGGGTCTCCAATTTCCTTCTCCCAGACAATATCCTCGGTGGTTTGTTGATGTCTTTCCTGTCAGAAGATCAAGGATTCCCCGCACATTATGCCTACTATGCGGGCGGACACTTGAGAGCTGGACACTACTCGAGGGGCCTTCAGATAGACGAGTCTCATCCCCTACAGCACCCTCCCTCCTGCAAGTTGCGTCCAGATGACCCTTCCCATGGGCCGGGTTGGAGATTGTTTGTCTTGGGTTAGACCTTTGGTCTTGATTCCCTTATTTTTCATTCACAAGCACGTTGGGTTTAATAGGGGGAAAATCCCCTTACACTAATAATATTTCATCAAATACAGCATTTGACCCATGTCATGCCCCAATAATCTCACCATTTCTGTTTTGTTGTCAGATGACTTGCTTGTGAACATTACAAATTAGCATGTTTTAAAGCCAAAGCATCGGATACTGACTGACCAAGAGAAACGGAGGCTCCTGAAAAAAGTACAATATAGAAGAGAAGCAGGTCAGTTATTTGTTTTCGCATATACATATATATTGATAAAAATAGAGAAAAGCTACGAAGGAGATATGTCAGGCTACAGATCTTGTCTGATTTGGTAATGGTTCAAATTAGTGTCAGATTATGATTTTTTCTTGTGTTTATAATTAAAAAATATCTTCTTAATAATGAAAGTGCTAATATGTCATTTAATGCTTCTTTTAGATGATACATCTCAACTAAGCCCTGATTCATAATGTTGAAGTAATATAACTCATATCTCTTCTCTTCGCATAAATGGATAATAGGGTTCAGTGTGCCTATAAATTTTCTGGTTCTTGAGTGGGTAAGCAAGGAGAAAATAAGAGCAAGAACTGTACATTGAGAAGTCATCATGATTGTATTAATTTTTTTGGAGCTCAAGACAATGACGACATTATTCTTTTCAAATTGAATATTATGAGATGGTTTATTATAATGAAATTTGATCAAGCAAGAACAACAATTTAGCATATAATGAAACTGAACTGCAGTGCATATTTCACATGCAATGTGGTATTATGGTTCATGGTGCAGAAGTACATAGTAATGGTATGTAGATGCTTTCACTTTTTGGGAAGCTTAGGTGATAGGACAGATAGTGTTGCTATATGGCATGTCACAACAATGAGGTGAAGTAGGTATAAAATGCTACTTTTAATATTAGTTATCTCTTCTTTTTCATGTAAAATTTGCCTGTAATTAATTAGTTCCTGTTAACTCTACCTCTCAATTTTGAGATAAAAGCGACAACGTTGAGCTTTCTTCCTAGTCTGACAAAATACAGATGCTACAGTCTCCTTAACGTTGCTTGTGCTTCTTCCAATGGTAATAATGAAGTGTAAGATAAGGGGTTCACCTTATGTCCTCAGGTTTTGAATGTTGTTGGTGAGCCAATTTAGTTAATATGGGTGCTAATTTTCTTCTGAATCGTTGCTGTAAATCATGCTTTGATAAATAACAACTCAGGGCTTGTTTGGATACCAAGCATATCTAGAATATAATAATAGTTAAATAGTTTATGAATAGTAGCAATGAAGTAGTACGAGAATATCTGAGAATAATAGTATTGCCAAACAGGCACTCAATCTAATTTGTAGCCAAGGCAACCTAGTGATTAAAAGTGATGCATTGTTGATAATGTTTTGTTCATCTAAATCTGTCTTTCACTTCAGTTTTGGTTTTCTTTCATCAGCTTCCTCAAATGTTACGAAAAGATGCAATTGCAAGATACTACGGACTTGAGAAGGGGCAGGTGGTGAAAGTGACAGAGGGTGGTGGTGAAATCACCAAGTCGCATGTTACTTACTGTTGCGATTGGTGATGCCTACTTTTTAGTCTCCCTGTGGAATTAGTTGAAGAATGTTTTTTATGTATCATTTGATGAGTGCTTTTGTTGACACTTTGGGGTTACAACTTACCATAGAAGGAAAATTCTACGTATCTCACTGTTATGAGGTGTCATTGCCGGTCAATCTATGATTATTTTTCAGAAAAAATAAGAGATGATTCAGGGTGACGTAAAGTGTCACATTTACAGAGTAGGATAGTTGTGTACTATATAACATTGTTCTAGTTAAAAGGCTAGGCATGATAAATTGAAGAAAAATGAAAAGAAATTTTTTTGCATGTTTATGCCTCAAGTCTACACAAAATCATTATGCTCCAAAAATGGGAGTTGTTGCACTCGTTGATCCATGTCTACATCCAAAATGACAGTGAACTATTCTGGTTTTCTCCTTTGGGATGAAAATACAATGGGATAAAATTGAAATTTAAAATCTCTCTCCATCTATAGAGTTCAAAGTCCAGACTACAGAGAGATCACTACAAGAAATTTTACTTTTAGGGATGAATCCCTAAAAGTAATTATTGGAGACAGAATTTAAATTTCATCTCAAAACTTGGCTGAGTTTCTAAATTAGTTCGAACTATATATTTTGTGGCTAATAAAATCGTCTAAAAAATGTAAAACCGTTCGAACGTAACAAAATAGATTCAAATAGGGAATTAATGTTTGTTCGAACAGTATATAATATGTTCGAATAATAATCTTGGCGAGAAATTAATTTATTTTTCCCTAGAAAAGTTCATAACCGTTCGAACTTACATTTATTTACTCGAATGGAAGAGATTTGTGGGTAAATGTGGTGGCAATGTTGCTAGAAAGTTCGAACAAAAAAAATATCATTCGAACAACTAATTTGGTTGGAAATTTTATAAGAATTGTTTATCATCATTAATTTGTGTATATATTTTTTCCATTAAAATAATAAATATTTTTTCCATTAATTTGTTATCATTTTCAATATATAAAAAGTATATATATATTATATATTATTATTTACGGTGAGTTCAAATATTTATGATATAAACATAACTTTAAAGATAGTGTCATTTTTTATATTATCATGAACGGTAAGTAAAATGAAAAAAATAAACATGGTAGCAAACACTAAAACTAAAAACCATACATTAACATCCCAAATATATAATGTTCGATACAACATAAAAAGGTAAAATAATAACTAAAACGATCTATTTGCTAAGTAGATCAAAATCCTCTTGTAACATTTTAATGGGTCCATCTATATCCTTAAACTTCTCTATGATGGGCTCAATAAACTCCACAAACAAAGCTCGTACCTGAACCAAAGTAGCCCCAGCAGGTTGTCTCTCAACACGAGTAGTACTACCAGAAGTTGGATTGGTTGACGTGCCACTAGGTTGTTCTGCTACAGACTTCCCCAAGTGCCCCTTACTCTTGCTAAATGTGATCTTTTTAAGGGGCCCTATTTGTGGCGACCTCCACTCAGTCCCAGATACTGTAACCCCAGATCGGAGTAGGAAGTTAGATATTAGCAGTGCAAATAATAAGCTGCCTCCACTAGAATAGCTTGACTCCAAACAAATGTGGAGGAAGAAATACAATGCCAGATCAATCGGCTCCCCCCGTGCTATCCGCAACAAAAATCTGGCTCGCTGGATCTCGAAACTAGTCTTGTGTTTATTCGGATCGATGTTATACCCAACAATCAAATTAAGCATTCTGAAAAATGATATACAGTCGATCTGTCAGATCACCTTGCTCCCATCATATGGAGGAGCCGAAGGGTCTTGCACTAGCTAACGAACCTGATCGTCAGTGAGACCATTATCAGGTAGATCCTTGTCTTCATTATCATCCGAACTAGCATCCAGTTCTACATTCGGCGCTAGCGATGAGGATGTGGCCGGTGTGTTTGAATCAGCTGGTGTAGCCGCTGCCCTCGATGTAGCCGCCGCAGCTGCTGCAGGATATGCGCCGACCACGCGTGGAAGATTAAGGAACTCAACAATAATGTGGGAAGAGAAAGTAAAACTCACTCCCCGGACCACTAAGGTGTAGCACAAAGCATCATCGTCATGCTCTTCCATGGTACGGTAAAACTCATCGACCATCTCTTGATATGCAGTCCCCTCTGCTGACAAATCAGTGTCCATCCCCAGTCAATGATGATGGACTGTATGCTTGATCCCTTCCATGCAAAATCGCATAAGTCATCTAGAATGATCTCCCGCTCAGCAAGTATAGGCCTCGTCTCCTTAGCATGAACTGCTCTACTACTTTAGCCAGTCTGACTTCTCCCACGTTTTCTTCCACTGGTTGCCATTAGTATACTATTTAAACACAAGGAAAGTAAGAATATAATTAAAATAACTATGTAATTATATTATTGAAAAGTATTACTATATTGAACTGAATTGAAATAACTCGTTCGAACAAAACATATTATGTTCGAACAAACCATCTGTAATGTAATTTCATAGTTCGAACTAGGAAAATATCTATTCGAATGGAATGTTTTGTTCATTCGAACAGGAAATTTGTGTTCATTCGAAAAAGAATTTAGGTTATTCAAACAGAAATATATATGTTTGGCAACTGAGCGTTCGAACGGATTAGAGTTCGTTCGAACGGGAACACATCAAACAGCCATGGCTGAGTCGACTCAGCCCCGAATGAAAAAACCCATTCTTCTTGAGAATACTTGATTTTAATCGGTAGAAATGATTAAGGAGTGAAACCTCATCATTTCTACCGATTATTTTGGTGTTAGTTGGCTGGAAAACACCAAAATGGTTGATTTTTTATTCAAATCCAAAACCCTCAAGCACAACCCATTCGAACAAAAAAATAAACAATAGAATAGGAGAAAAAACCCATACATCTTAGAAGTTCAAATGTGGGCTTGCTAAGGCGGATTTCGTGGTGAATTTCGTGCGGAGGAGTAAACGGCGTTCTGAGCTCTCGAGGGTGTTTTGTTCGAACTGGGAACGTAAATGACAATCTATTTGACCTGGGTATATGATGTCCATGACGTCTCGTTCGAACAATAAAAAATCTATTCGAACGGTTATTATATGTAATGGTAACTTTATGAAAATCAATAATTGGGAATGAAGGTGGAGAAGGTTGAGTTTGAAGAGAACAAGGAATTTCAGAGAAAATAATTGAGTCGGTGTCTACTAATATGAATTCATAAAAATGCTGAGTTTTCTTAATATTTTGCGGAACATAATGCCAGTTTGGTAAAAGAAAGGCATCAAGTAATTTTTTACGGGTCAGTGAATTTCAGATTCGATGGGGAAGACTGGGTGCCAATGAGATTTGATGATAATGGGAGATGAAGAAGGCTGAGATAGTAATGGATGATTAATAATTTGGGAAGGAGAATAGGAAGAAGGGGAAACAGTTTTGGAGTAGGTTGGTAATTTTGGAGAGGCTAATGGTGAAAATGAATTGTAAGACGGTTTAATGTTTTGTGGTAATGACCCCAATACCGTGTATGGTCTTGAAGTTGCAGAAGGATAAGGTGAAGGATAGGGAGGAGATGGTGGTCGTGCGTAAGAATATTTGGACTTTATTTTTGACTTTGAGGTTGACATGATTTTTCCTGTAAGAATTCTAAGGATAGAAAATCAGGAAGAGAATTAGATTCTCCTTTAATATGTTCAATATCAAAATAAAAATTACTTAATATAGCTTGTCATCTAGCAAATATTTGTTTAGCAGCCAAGTTTTTCACATCTTTAATCAAAACTTCCTTGGCTGATTTACAATCCTAAGCAAAAACTTTTGATTCAACAAATCATCTTGAAATTTAGAAATACATAATATAATAGCTAAAATTTCTTTTTTAATTGTACTATAATTCTTTTGGGCAGGATTCCAGCATCCGGTCCATAATATTCCCACCATAGTGAAAATCATTTCTGAATACCTCTCTTTCTTTATAGACTCCTTTATATAGACACTAAAACAGTACAACACAGTAATTTTACTAATACATGAACAGTATCAGCCGACGCTAGAAACAAACCGACACTAGTAATTACATGAACAATACTAACACGTGAACTAGAACAGTATGTACAAAGGCATAGTCTCATTGTTCTTTGTTCTTTATTATGAAGATTATTTACATTATTATCTATTCTTAATAATATAATTTCTTATAATAATTGTTCATTTGAAGCTTCTAGTTTAAGATTGGATGTTTTCAAATTACAAATTTTTTATTTTATCTCATTAATTTCATGTTGTAGATCTTGCATTGTATTTTTTTTGTTTTTTTGTTTTGAACTTTCCTACTATTTCTAAAAAATTGTAAGGTGCTAAAAATGTTACTGAAGTGTTTTGACTATTAAAACTATTTTTTAATTTTTCTAAGTAATCTTTTCTTTCTTGAGGATCATTGATTTTGTCTATTAATTATAATATAATATCTTCTTGTTTTGAAAGTAAATTAATGGTTTTATTACAAATACAATTATTCTTATCGAAGCAGTTGCAGACTTGTACTTCATCTTCTTCAAATTCACTCTTAGAAGATTGTTCTGAAAAACTTGATTTTTTTAATTATTATATTTCTTCTTCTTCTGAAGAGCTTTCTTCCTCTTCACTTGAATGTATTATAAAGATATCCAATAATTTTTCTTTTAATGTATCAGATATGTCTAGTTCATTAATTTGTTGTTTGACTTTACAATTCAATTTATAATGTCCAACTTTCACGCATTTATAACAAACAATTTATTTTTTCTTTTTATTAGTCTTTTTGGGATTTTTTATTGGTTTATTATATATTTTTTTATCTTTTGTCCTTTTATAGGGTTTTTTATATTTTCGTTTTTTGTTAGAATAATTTTTAGAGTAATTCTTATAAATTCTTTTTCCCTTTTGTGTCTTCTTGAAGGGGCTAGTAATGGGGTATAACCAAACTGCTCACAAAAGGTACCTAGTTCTTTTTTAGCAAATTTCTTTTCTTTCTCCATTTACTTTTTTATTCTTAAATCGTTGCACATAGTTAAACCAGTTCTATTAATAGTAGTTTTTATATCACCATATGTGAGATTATTAAAGTCAGTAGTACCATCTAGTTTTTCTAATGATTCTCGTACCTTTTGGGCGAAGTAATATGGAAGTCCGGCTATGAACTTTTTCTTCCAGTACGCCTGTTGGCAATCATTTCTGAACATAACCTTAGTCAAGAATACATGTTTATACCAACGAAAATCAGATATTTTAGGGCATTTTAAATTAATCAATAGATCACTGGTTCTTTCTTTGAATTGAATAGGATCACCAAGAAAGTGTTTAGTTAATGCATATATTAAAGTATTTACTGGATCTTCTAAAGGTAAATCGTTTTCTGTTTTAATTATTTGCATATTTTCATCAGATTTATATGCAGTTAATACTTGTGTCCTTTGTTCATGTGAAAGATAGTGATCCGACCAGACTTTTAATTGGCCAGTAAACCCTGTAACAATAATATGTGCTACTTGATGATTAGTTTTTCTATTACTTTTATAGACGTTAGCAACCATAATCATTTCTTAGAAATGATTTAATATTTCATACTCAGATAATCCATCTATATTCCATTCATATAATACATCAGGTGCAAAAACAGATCTTACTATATATTCTCTTTCTTCAAATTGCATATCCGGTGGAGTAGGCCTCAGATACCAATTACGAGTAATAGAAACATGATGTTTAGAATCTCTGCCTGAAAAACTATTAACATGATCTCCTCTAATCTTATTTATTTGTAAATCTAAATTTTTAAATTAGTTTTCAATATTACTAATTTCAGAATCAGATAATACAGGTGAGTCTGTCTTACTTAATACATTAATATGGGGTTGTTTTGAGGTAGATGCAGTATTAATAATAGTTAATTTTTTTAATTTATTAGAGATTTGTTCTAATAAATCATTTTTGCTTTTAGAAAAAATAGTTTTTAAATGAGATGAGATTTCATGGGGAACAAATAAATGGGTTTCTTTTACTTCTTTAATAGGAGATTAATAGGAGATATTTGGGTTTCAATTCTTTCTAATTGTTTACTCATGGTTTTATATATAAATTGGTGTAATTGTTTTGCTGGATTATATTATCAATATTTTTATTAGTATTTTTACCTTCTATTGTATTATTGTGTGTTTTAATCGATGAAGTCAATATTTAAGTATTTCTTTGATTAAACTTGATGGCTTCAAAAGGGGGGTATTCTTCAAAAACAATTTGATTATTTTCTCCTTTAATCCATTGGTTAGTAGTCCTGTTTTTGGTAGACAATTGATTTGATTTATATATCTCAAACCATGTAAAAAAATGTATATTAATCTGTATTTTCTCTAAATACTCGTAATATTTTTCTTGAATATAATCTCTTTCTATTTTTGTAAAAGTTGAGAAAAATGCTAATCTTTTGTGACTATTTTCTTCCTTCATATAATATTGTTTGAGATATTCTTTGTTAATTTTAAATTCTTCTTTATTTAGGGTATATATTTGGGCATCATCTCCAACTACTTGTGAATATGTTGGAGACGAATGTTCATTTTCAGTATTATGAGACGTGGATGCTCTATCTGGATGGTTAACATTATATATTGGTGTATCAATAATATTTTCGGGAATAATTTTCTGAATCTGTGTGTCTAAACTCTGGGATCTGGTGTCAAAATTTTGAGATCTATTCCGAGAGATTGACGTAAGAACAGATCTGGGTGTTTGATAACTAGAAGATGCTGGGGAAGAATAATGTGAAAAATATATTCTAAAGAGTTGAAAGGCTATTTGGACTGTTCCGTCCGCTTTTTTATCTATATATTCAAGATCATCTTTAGAATGATTTTCTACCTTAGGTAATGGAGTAATGTTTTCTAATTGCCATTCATTAGGGAGATTAATTTGATTCCAATTGATTTGTTTAGAAATTTGTACACTAGAGTTTTGTGTACTAGATTGTAATGACAATGTATATCATTTTGGACTGGTAATAAGAGCTTGTGGTTCTAATGTTGTTTTCATTAATTTATAATGAATTCTATATACTACTTTTAAAAGATATGATCATTTCATCATCTGATAACCGTTTGTTTTAATATTTAATGTTAAAGCATGTAAGATATTAGTATCAAATAATGAAAGAGAATAATTGGGATAACAATTCAAATAAACTGGACCTTGGAATAAACTTAATTATACCATTCCAAGTAATGAATCATGAAAATTATAGTATCTTCCATCTCTTAAACAGAGTAATACTAAGGTATTCGATCCACTTCTGGTGAGTGGTTTTATAGCTACTTGTACTAGTCCAATATGTATGAAAGAGTATTTATGTTCTTGGTGATGTTTAATTGCTTCTTTTGTTAATAGTTGTAACGATTCCTAATCATTATTTAAACTAATGGTTTTTTCTACTGTTTTAATTCTATAATTTGTAAGAAATGATAATTTAGAAGAAAAAGTAGAATGTTTGTATATTTGATTTTTTGGAATATTAGGAATTGTCCAGTCTTGTAGATTTCTTTCTATATCTATTATACTGTAATCTTCTTGGTTGATGTTATCAGGTTTTATAGCGATACTAGTAGTGGATTCATTAGGTTTGAATAAAGAATTCATTGAGACAGGTTTTTAAACAAAAACTTCCTATATCCAAAGAGAAATAAGTAAATTAAGAACTTGAGGGAACACTGCTGGGACCACCCTTAAAGTCTTCCAGCATGAATGGGCTGATCATCGTTTTTTCATGGCTTACCAACACAAATTTTCCAATATACTTCATTCTCTTTTGTTATGTGTTATCTTTATAAAAATCTGTATCAGTGATTTCTTACTCAAATGATTTCTTACACTTTTAATTTCGTTTCTTAGGAAGTCGTAGTCAGCTTCATATAATTCTATTGCTACTTGTCTACTCTGATATACATGATATTTAGACATCATTAATATATAATCTTGTTTCATCAATTGTTGTTTTCTCTTAAGATCCTTTATGTTATTCATCAAGATTTCTAATTCAAATCTTAAATTATAATTTAGACATTTTAACTCATATATATCACGAAAACCAGTACTATGTACATAATAATTATCCATCATAAAATACGTCATTCAAAGATAAACAGCAAGGTAAAATAGCAATATAAAAGGTAAAATAATAAAATATAACAATATAATAATATAAAACAAAAGAAACATTATCCCAAGCCAATGAAACAAAATTAAATATAAATTATAAATTATCTAATGCACATATTTGTAATAATGGAATTTGTTTTAAAACAACATTTATTCTAGTAAAAAATATTAATACCAAAGTAATATTAAGAAACCCATTCCTTTCCTTACTTTACCCTTTTTCTGTAACAGAAGTAGGAATCTCAACCAAAATACTTGGATAAGATATTCAATTTAAATTCCTATTTCCCCATGTATCAAAAGAAATTAACTCTTTAAAGGAAGTTTCATTAACTAGAGAAATTAATTTTCTAACAAAAAATAGAATTAGAAGAAAGGAAAAACAGATAAGTTTCTTAAAACAAGAATTAAAATATAAAAGAATTCAAGAACAATTAAAAGATCCGTTATTAACTCAAAAAATTGATAATTTTAAAACTATAATTGAAAATTAAGTATGCTCTAATCTGCTCAATGCTTTCTGGAATAGAAAACAACATATAGTTGAATTACCCTATGAAAAAGAATTTTCTGAGAAAAATATTCCAACTAAGGCTAGACCGATTCAAATGAATAATGATTTATTAGAATTCTGTAAAAAAGAAATTAATGATTTATTAACAAAATGATTAATTAGAAAAAGTAAGTTACCATGGAGTTGTGCTGTCTTTTATGTTAAAAAACAAGCAGAATTAGAAAGATGAGTTCTTCATCTAGTCATCAATTATAAGCCTTTAAATAAGGTATTACAATGGATTAGATACCCAATTCCTAATAAAAAAGATTTATTATCTCGATTATATAATGCTACAATATTTTCAAAATTTGACGTGAAAAGTGGATTTTGGCAAATCCAAATTACTGAAAAAGACCGAACAGCATTTACAGTTCCCTTTGGACATTATGAATGGAACGTCATGCCCTTTGGGTTAAAAAATGCTCCCAGTAAATTTCAAAATATTATGAATGAGATATTTACTCATTTTACTCATTTTTCGATAGTTTATATAGATGATGCATTAATATTTTCTTCATCTATTGAACAGCATTGGAAATATTTAAATACTTTTGTCCAAATTATTAAACACAATGGATTAGTTGTTTCATCACCAAAAATAAAATTATTCAAAGAAAAAATGAGATTTCTTGGAGATGAAATTTATCAATGAACTATTACACCAATTAGCAGAACAATAGAATTTGCTGATAAATTTCCAAATGAAATAAAAGACAAGCAACAACTACAAAGATTTTTAGGAAGTCTCAATTATGTTACAGATTTTTATCAATCTTAATTGTATATTTCCCACCATTTAACATAAACTTGGTGAGCTAAGAACATAATGGTTTTGAGAGAGGGATGAGGTTTGATAATGTATTCCCACTTCATAATCGAATTTAATTTTGTTTTGAGGAAGAAAAGAAGAAGTAGTGAACAATGGCTTAATGCTAGTAGGCTGTCGTTTTGTGAAGTAAAAATTCGAAGACTTTCCTGGAAGGGAAGAGGTGATTATATTTTATTACTTATTATATTATATTATTTTATTATAAACACATACAATATATTTAGTATAATATTTAGTATTACTTATAAGTAACTTATAAGCATATTCTATGGTGATACTTAGTATATTATAGTATCTTCTACTACTACATATATTATAAGTAGTAATAATATAAGTATAGAATAATATAAGTATATTACTATTGTAATGTACTTATATTATTCTATACTTAATATATGTATATTACGAACTATAGTTACTAGCTATAGCTATTATAAGTTATGATAATTATACTCATATACATTATATAATATTATAACACTAATTATAGTTACTAGTTACTACTATAAGTTATGATAACTATACAAGTTAATACAATTACTATATATTAATAAGTACCATATATAGTATAAGTATTATATAGCTAGTATAGTATAAGTATTATATATAGTTGAATTAAGATAAAAATCTCCAGAGTAAAGTACTGCTACCACAAGATTCTTCTCTCTTTTCTCTCTAGAAAGGAGGTGAAGTGTGAAGGGTGCGCTAGTGGCATGTGAAGGCAGTTATAACGGATTTTTGGCCAGAGGGGAGGGGGGACCACGGTGAGGTGCTCTTGGGTGGAAACAGACTTAAAGAGAAAAGAACACTTCTGGTGCACGACGGTGGTTGCGGAGGTAGAAGGATCTCAAGTGCCTTTTGGAAGGTTAGAGAGTGGAAAATTATTGAGGGAACTAAATGGATGTACTGGAGGAAAAATGGAAGGGACTCAGGTTACTGGAGGAGGAGCAAGTCGATATTGAACTTGAGGAGGATTCCTCGACCGAGTTGGTGTGCAAAGAACAGAGGAGTTTGCAGGGGAAGATATGTTCTTCGAGGTCAATCAGTAAAGAGGTGATTGGGTCGACACTTGCAAAGGTATGGAGAATCAGCAAGGCTGCAAAGTTTACTGAGGTAAGACCGAATGTTTTTGCTATAATCTTTGAGAACTTAGTTGCTAAAATAAGAGTGTGGTATGGGAGGCCCTGGTTGTTTGACAACTAGTTGCTTGTTATTAAGGAGTTTGAGGGATATACCCCTCTACATCGAATAAAATTTGACACTGAGAGCTTTAGATGTGTATCCATGATTTGCCTCTCTCTTGTATGACAAAAGCCAAAGCAGAACAAATAGGAGGCTCGGTGGGTAAGGTTAAGGATGTTGAAGTACAGGAAGATGGGAGTGGGTGGGAGAATTTTCTGAGAGTTCAGGTTCACCAAGATCTGTTTCTCGTGTGGTTGTATTGTGCATGGAGTGGATGGTTGTAGTAGTGATAAGACTAGTGGTGAGGGTAATGAAGAGCAATAGGGCTCTTGGTTGAGAGCAAAGCTGCTGCAAAAATCAAAGGGCTACAATGGAGGCTTGTGGACGAAGGAGGAGGGCACTAGATGGAGAAGGGAGGAAGAAAATATGAACCAATATGGGGTGGAGGATAATAATGAGAGGGTGGCAAGTTGGGCGGGGAAAGTAGTTTCTGTGAGTGACTGTGTTGAGGAGAGAAGAGGGGAGAAGAAGAGAGGGTGAAAAAGTAAGGATGAAGGGGTAAAAAGCACAAATGTGGAGGGGAGTGGAAAGGAAAGATCCAATCCAGAGAAGAAGCAGATGAGAGAGTTGAATTTTGAAGTTATTGTTGAGAAGATGGGGGAGGTGAGTGACAGGGAGAATGTGGTGGTGGAGGAACAACCAAAAATGGCGGGAGAATGGAAGAGGAAGGCTAGAGCAAAAGGGAAAAAGATAGGGCCTCTTTCAATAGAACATGTTCAGAAGAAGAGAGGGGGTGAAACACAGGTGACATATGAGAATGAAAACATGAAAAAAGAGAGGAGATGGGACAGTGAGAGAGGTGAAGCAATTTTGGATGTAGTGGCGGTGCCTATTTCTCAGCCCGCCATGCATTATGAAAATTATTAGTTGGAACTGTCGAGGGTTGGGGAATCCTCATACAGTTCAAGATCTCTGCAATATGGAAAAACCCAACTTAGTTTTAATAAAAGAAACTAAGTCTATGAAAAATAATTTTGAAAAAATAAAAAGAAGGCTACATATGGAATGGTGTTTTGTGGTTGAGGCAATGGGGAAAGGAGGGGGAATGGTTCTGTTTTGGGACTCACATGTGAGAGTGGAAATAGTTAATTACTCTCAAAGACACATCAATATTTGGGTAGAAGATGAAGGGGATAAGGGCTGGTTGTTAACATGCTTTTATGGGCATCCAGTTACTACAAAAAGAAAGGAATCATGGCAGATGTTAAAATCTTTTAAACCAGTAGGTGCTAGTGGATGGTGTATAGTGGGAGATTTCAATAAAATCCTTACTAATGATGAGAAATTTAGGGGGGGGGGGGAGAAGAACAAGGCCAGAAAGTCAAATGGAGTAAGCTCAGATCAATTATGCATGAAGGTAACCTTTATGATTTGGGTTGGAAAGGAGAAAATTTCACTTGGAGTAACTCACATGGGGATGAATCCCTTACTAAGGAAAGATTGGACTGGGCAATAGCTAATTATGACTAGCTCAATCTCTACAAAGAAACATGGATGGAGGTACTGGCAGCAAGAACACCAGACCATAAACCCCTACTGGTGTATATACTAAAGCTAAAAGATAGAAGGTGGGGAAGGAAGAGAGGCTTTAAATACGAGGCATGTTGGGCACTTGAAGAAGAATGTGAGATGATCCTAAAGGAGGTATGGAAGAAGAAAGAAACAACAGTTACTCAAGCCAGTTCTGTGGTGGGTTTACTGCAGAAAAGTGGGGCAGCTTTACAAAGATGGAACAAAAAGAATAGGCTGGGAGGAGATAGAAGCTAAAACCAAACTGTTACAGAGGTTACAAAGTGAAGAAAATGGTTGTAATATTAGTGATATAAGAAGGGTAAAAGAGGACCTGAATCTCCTTCTGGAAAAAGAAGATCTAAGATGGAAACAAAGGGCCAAATGCAATTGGTACAAACATGGAGATAAGAATATAAAATATTTTCATGCTTGTGCCAATCAAAGAAGAAGAAAGAACTTTATTACCTTAGTGTATGATGAAGGTAATAGAAGAATGGAGGGTTATACAGATGTTGAAGCAACTTTTAGAACCTATTTCAAAAATCTGTTTCAGTCTTCAGAACCTAGAATGAAGGTTGTAGAGGAATGTTTGGCTGGGATGGAAGTGAAGGTTTCACCTGAAATGAATGATACACTGATGAGGAATTTCTCTAGAGTGGAGGTGGAAGAAGCATTAATGTAAATGGCTCCTTTAAAAGCACCAGGACCAGATGGATTTGGCCCATGCTTTTATCAGAATCATTGGGAGGTAGTTTCTAAGGAGGTGTGTCAAGCTGCATTATCAATTCTGAATGGTAACCCTATGGAACCCTCTCTAAACTATACCTTTATAGCTTTGATCCCAAAGTTTAAAGAGCCAAAGAAAGTTAGTGAGTTTAGACTGATAAGCCTATGCAATGTAATGTATAAAATAGTTTCCAAAAGTTAGATATGTCAAAGACATATGATCGAGTAGAATTGGTCTTCTTGGAGGCTGTTATGAAGAGATTGGGCTTTAAAGAGAAATGGGTGGAGTTGATTATGAGATGTGTGAAGTCTGTCTCCTACTCAATGCTTATAAATGGACTTCCTGGTTATAAGTTTTGGCCTAAAAGGGGTCTGTTATATGTACTGAAGGCTTAAGTACTCTTCTGAACTTTTATGAAAATCATAAGCTTACAAGGGGGGTTGCAAGTGGCTCGAGGGAGTTGTAGCATTAATCACTTGCTATTTGCAGATGACTCAATTCTTTTTGGAAGGGCTAGAAGACTGGCATAGGCATCAAGAGGTGTTGAAAAAGTATGAGAAAGCCTCGGGGCAATTCCTCAATAAGGAGAAGACATCAGTTTTTTTTAGCAGCAATACTATGAAAGGGGATAAAAAGGTGATAGTGGAAGCTGGAAACTCTATAGCCTGTGGCAGTTATGAAAAGTACCTGGGCCTTCCTACCCTTGTGGGAAGATCAAAATTCAATACTTTTAGAGTATTATAGGAGAGAATATGGCAGAGAATAACAAGCTGGAAAAATAGTTTTCTTTCCCAAGTTGGGAAAGAAATACTGATAAAGGCAGTCCTCCAGGCCATCCCAACCTATACTATGTTAGTGTTTAAACTACCTAAGATGCTTTGCCTTGAGATTAATATGTTATTATCAAAACTCTGGCGGAGTAAACAGTAGGGAGATAATTGTATTTGCTAGAGGAAATGGGAGAAGATGAGGGAGGAGAAAAGAAAGGGGGGTTTAGGTTTAAGAGATCTGGAGTCGTTTAACATAGCCCTCTTAGCAAAGTAAGGATGGAGGTTGATTAAAAGCCCAAAGTCATTAGCAGCTGTGGTTTTTAAGGAGAAGTACTATCGACAGTCAAGTTTCTTGGATGCAAAATCGAGCTCTCAGCCTTCATTGATTTGGAGAAGCTTATGGTATGCTAGCGTATTGGTGAAAGATGGTATAAGGTGGAGAGTGGGTGAGGGTAGTAAGATAAATATTTAGGGCGAAAAGTAATTACCTACTCCCTCATCTTTCTCTATACAATCACCAATTTCTATTTTGTAGGTTGAGGCAAAAGTTGAGGAACTGATTGATAAGCAAAAGGGGGAGTGGAATGAAGCCAGAATTCGAAAAATTTTCAAACAAGATAAGCTGAACAGATATTGAGCATCCCTTTGAGTAGAGGATTGGCACAAGACATACTGATTTCAAGTCCTTTTAAGAAAGGAGAATTCTCTGTTGGTAGTGCATACTTCCTGCAGTTAAAAAGATTAAAAAGATGCAATGGTGAAAGCTCAATGGTGGAGCACATGGATGAAAGGTGGAGTAATATATGGGATCTTACAGTGCCTACTGTAACAAAATTGTTCCTATGGAAGGCTGGAAACAATCTACTGCCAACAAAGGAGAACTTGTTCAGAAGAAAGATAGTGACAGAGAAATCATGTCCAATCTGCATTGCAGAATCTAAAACTATCATGCATGTACTTTGGGAGTGCCCAATAGCTAATGATATCTGGGCAGAAACTGGATGTGGGGTTCAAAAGTGTAGTAGAGATGAAGTTGACTTCATGATGCTGTGGGAGAAGATGATGAACAAGTTGAGCAAGGAGTAGTTGGAACTTGTGGCAGTTTTGTTCAGAAGACAGTGGATGAGAAGAAACTTTTTTGTGTTCGACAAAAAGGTAGTTTACCCCAAAGCTTTACTGCTGAAGGCAAGTGAAACTCTAATTGATTACAAGTATGCTCAGGATCTACAGAAACATGAAAATTAGGGCCAAGTTTGTGGAAGGGGTTCATTGAAATGGGAGAAACCAGGCCCAGGCTCAGTAAAAGTAAACTGAGATGCTTCATTGGATGTGAAGGGTAGAAGAATGGGAGTGAGAATCATTATCAGGGATGAGGAAGGGGAAGCTCTTGTTGATGTCTGTGATCAAAAGAACAATGTTGAACACCCAATGGTTCCAGAGAGTTATGCATTGAGGATGGCTCTAGAACTTTGTAGTGAACTTAATATTCATAATGCAATCTTCGAAGGTGATGCCAAGACTGTGATTGTGGTTGTTCAAAGGGAAGATGAGGAGCTGTCCGTGGTGGGATCTTTAGTTGAAGATGTAAAGTTCGTTTTTCATAGGATGTCTGATTAGCAATTACAATTTGCTTATAGAGAGAAAAATACAGTAGCACACACTTTAGCTAGGAAGGCTTTAAGTTTTATAGAAAAAACAGTTTGGATAGAAGAGATGTCAGAATTTATTGTAAGAGATCTGGCTAGAGAGAGAAATTTTAATGCTTGACTTCTATCAATGAAATATTGAGGTTTTCTATATATATAAAAAGGTATTATATATAGTTACTATATAACTATTATAAGTTATGATAACTATACTCATATAAGTTATATAATAATGTAACACTAAGTATTGTTACTAGTAATCTATACAGTGTATATATAAAGTATAGTGGTCTATATAGTTAATATAGTAATCTATAAATATATAAATTTTTAGTATAGTATATATATATACTATAAATATATAAACTATAGCGGTTTTTTAGTGTTGGTTGATACTGTTCATGTATTATTAAAATCACTGTTTTGTACTATTCTAGTGTCTATATAAAGGAGTCTGTAAAGAAAGAAGGGCATTCAGAAACTCTCATCTGAAGCCTCTTCATTTCTCGCCCAAATCACTATAGTCCTCGTTACTCCTCACTCTCAAAATCCATCCTTTGTAAATGTTCATTTCTTCATGTCTTCTGCTTCCAACTCTTATGAGAATTAGTCTCATTGTAAGTATTCTGTATTTAATGAAGAAGTTGATTTTGTATATCTTTTCTATATTATTTACTTCCTCATGCATATGGTCGGTTATACCGCCTGTTCTATCTGCTATCATGCATATGGCTAGTTATACCACCATATAAGTAAATTGTAATCTGTACTTTTAATTAGTTGCTATAGTGTATATATAGATATATTTAAATATATATATATATATTATAGATTACTATATTATAGATTATAGATTATTATAATAATAACTATATAATCTACAATATATTATATATTAGACCAAAAGTATATTATATATTATCAATTATAATATTAAACAGTTGCTATAGTATATATATATATTATATATTATAGATTATTAAAATATTATATATAATATATTATTAAAATTATATATATACTTATAAGTATAATAATACTAATATTAGTTCGAACAAAATAAAGTCTCGTTCAAACGGATTTATCTTGTAGAATGTGTTTGGAGGAAAATTTCGTGTCAAATATTCTGAAGATTCACTTATTCGAACATGAAATGCCCCATTCGAACGCATCGGTGGAATTTGGTTAAGAAAATACCCTTTGATCTTCTCTACATTTGAAGAATATGCCAATGAATATTCTGATTTGTTAGTTCGAACTACTATCTTACCCGTTCGAACGTTAAAAGTTGAATTAAATCTGGCAGAATATGGCAGCATTTTGAAATTTTTGTGTTCTAACGCGTAAATTACCCATTCGAACGAGACTTCACAAATTCAAATATCTATACCTTCAATTCATTTTCACGCAAGAAATTGGATTCCTTTGGAGGTGGAGCACGAAGAGGCGATTTTGTGTGTGTGGGAGAGTGTTGTGTAGAGAGAGAGAGGAACATTTCAAGTGAGAGAGAAGGGACTCTTGAGAGAGAGAAGAGGTTTAGAAGAGGTAGGCATTATTTTTTTGCTATTTTTTTGAATTTTGAGTTTAATTAATGTTGGTTTATTGAATTTGATTTAGGGTTTTCTCATAATGTATTTTATGCATATGTAGGTATTGTGGATTCATATTTTTATTGGATTGCAAAAATTTGAGGTAAGATTTCTAAATTACACGCTTAATCCCTAAGACATCCCTATAATTTGGATTGCTATTTAAACATCCCTATAATTTGTCAAAAAATTACACGATTAATCCCTAAGACAAAAATCAAGCCTAACCACCGGGTCGTACCCTCAATATTTCTACGTAAAAAAATATAAATCTTCATGACTTTGCCTTAAACACTGCATGAAATTTCTTAACTCGTACACATTTCGGTCTAACTATCACATGCATGGGTCTTTGTTGAACCTGACACTAACAACTTAAATTCATAACCCATAGAACAAAAAAATGCACCTTTAGCCCATAGTGTGTGTGTGTGTGTGTATAACAGGAATGGACTTAAACTTACGTAGAGAGAGAGATAGGGACAACCGACGGTTGAGAAAACTTTTGTGCGCGAAGGCGTAGCGAGAGGACATGCGACAACTCTGGGGTGACAGGAAATTTCTGGCAGCGTTCCCTGTGTAGGTTGGCTGGTTCACGGCATTCATGGCCACGTGGCGTAGTCGCTGCCACTAGTTTGTGCATGGTGGTTCGTTCGTGTGAAGCAGTGGTGACTGGGTTGTGCGTAGGAGTGCTCTGTTTCGGTGGTGTTGGGTGGAGGTGGTCGGACACAGCTGGACTTCGATGCTTGGCTGGAATCTTGCTCTCTCTTCCGTGTTGCACGTTGGCAGAAACTGGTTCATGGTGCACGTTTGGCTGTGCTCTACGTCGGATGGAGGACCCTTGTGGTCTGGAAGGCACACTGCTTTGTGTTGAGGAGCAAAAATAGAGGCTGGGCAATGGCTGTATTTGTTGGTTCATGGTGTTGCAGCACGACTTCCTGTGGTGGTAATCATTCTCTACTGGCCGTGGGTGGTGCACTGCAGAAGTGCATGGTAGGGGCGGAGGACGATGTAGTTGTGGAAGGAGGTGGTTCACTAAAAACGTGGGAGTAGGATGTATGTTGTTAAGGTGGCTTCCGATTGGTTCTGCTGCTACCCTCAAAGATGTCGGCAAGTGGTTGCTAAGCGGAGAAACTGGGCGGCACTATTTACTCCCCGACGTGCATGGTGAGTTTGGGTCCTCTACTTTGCTATATCGATTCATAAGAGGGGCAGGACAATGGTGGTTTCACATTGAGTTTGTGATGGTTTCACTATGCAGCAACTTAGGTCTTCATGTTGGTTCACAGGGAGGTGGTTCCGTGAGATGGGGCTGGCGGTTGTGGTTGGGTGGAGTTTTGGACATGGGAGAGAGAGTCCTCATGCTGTTGGGGTGGTGAACGTAGGGTGAGGGGTTGGTCTTTGATATCACGCATAGGGCTTACGGTGATGCATGTATGGTGATACGTGGGAAGGAGGAAAAATAAAACAAAGAAAAAGAAAGAAAACAAAAATCTAGGGTTTTCTACGGGCTTGCACTTGGTGTTACATTCTCCCCTCATAAAAATTTCGTTCTCAAAATTTGCTAGTACCTCAAGAGAAGCCTACATATTTAACCGTCACATCCAATGCATGCCTATTTTAATCCTCGATCATTCTTTTTGAACTTAATTTTTTTTTTAATATATCGTTTGGTGCCTTAAATATCTCCTAATCCTCTTGGCGTACTCAATCATGCACCTTGTGTTGATCTTCATACACCTCGAGATCCAGTTCAAGCTTGAAAGATAAACCCCAACAATGAAGTTTCAAGCCTAATAATAATTCCCCCTAGACATACACGCTCGTACACATTGTATCGATTATCATACACTTAAGTGTCCAATCCACTTCAAAGTGTAAACGTCCACAACGAGCTCAATTAAATGCCTACTAATAAAAGTTTTCACCCAACTTCTTAACCTAACTTCGTCTGAAATAGTACATAAAACTATTAACCTCATATGGATAGAAAATTAAAACTCTCCAAAGTTTGAGATCCTTAATCTCACACTCAATTCACGAAGAAATCCAACTTAGTTCAAGATCCCTAAAAATCTCTCATTCTTATAAATCCTCAAACTTGAAATCTATAGCTATGAGATTTAAAATCTACGTGATCTCAAGTCGCAACTAATTTCTTAATCCTCACAAATCTTACTCTCAAACCATCGTATTACCAAAAACCATGTTTCCATTATGCACTCTGATAACTTCACAAAAATTTTCTAAAGCTAAGATTCATAAATACATCAACGCAGAGTCCTATCCATTTCAGCATCTACCAAGAGAACTTTTACCACACTCTGATAACAAAAGGATTTCTTGCCTAGCAAAACCATGCACACCCACTTATACTTTTAGATATCCTCTTCCATTCTCAGTTGCAATCAATAGCGCCATTAAGTACACACTTATGGTTGATGACCACTTACTATCACCCATGCATCCAAAATGTACTAACTAGCATAAGAAAAAATATCATCGTATCAATGGAATAAACTTGACGCTAAAGGAGTGACCTAAAAAAAAAAATCTACCCACAACATCCTTACCATAGTTTTACTCTGGAGTGATCCGAGAACTCAGGAACCTATGCACTAAGTTGAGCTCATGGGGTGGATAAGGTTGAGTAGTCATAATGGAGTGATTGGAATCCTAAGATGAAGCAATAAAATTTGGAAATTTTCTTCTATGCATCCATGATCGGTGTGAAAAATCTGATATAATGAGTGAAGTCACATTTAGGCACCAAAGGTGTGCTCCACCAAGTGACCATGGAAGAAAATTGATTCACAACTAGAATTGGAAGGTCACAATACCTTAGCTAGATTCAAGGTTGGTTCTAAAACAAATACTCATAAATAAAGTTCCACCTTTTGTAAAAAATAGTCCCAAAATACACTTGTCAGAACACTAACTGAGTTGCCAAAAGATTTTATTATGTTGGACAGCAAGGTTAGCTTACCCAAAAGTAAACAAATAAAATATATAGACAATTTCTTTTTTTTTAAAAGGGGCGCCATTTAGCAAGGAAATTATGGAATTAAAGGTCTCCTTTCAGAAACATAACAAGTAAAGTGTGAAGAGGTTTGAAAACAAAATGGAGAATAATCAAGTCAACATCGAGTAAAGAAAATTCCATGGGTAATGGAAATAAAAGCATTCTCGGTGACGGAAGTTCAAAAGGTTTGCCCAACCTCTACAAATACCTACATATATACGAATAATCAGCTTGTAGTGATGGTATCCTCAAACCAAAGGCTCATCCAAATGTCCTTGTGTAAGTGAAAGTCCTCACTTCCCATCTAAAATATGCAACAAGCATTAGAAGATATGAAACAATCCCCAACCAAAAATAAACGCACCTATAACTTTCAACCTGACAACCTAGAACTTAAATTCTAAACCTTAAATCTTAAAAAAAAAAAAATTATAGTATGCATAATAAGCCTACAGAATCTAAAACCTCAAATCTCATAACAAAACATTTCTTAAAATCTGCAAAATTCAAAAACCTCAGATTTACTAGGCCACCTTCCATGAGTCTGCAAATGCTAAATCCTAAAATATCAGCAAACTCATATCTTGGAGCCTACAGTATTCTAAAACCTTAAACCTCATCAAAATCATTATTAAGGTATGTAGAATCTCTAAACCTCATATTTCCAAAAACTCAATTCATAAAATCTGCAGAGCCTCAAACCTCAAATTTCATCAAACTTCTTATTATAGTATGCAGAATCTCAAACATATATCTGATACCAACTGTAACGCACCCGGTCCCACACGGATCGGAGAATTACTTCCTATCACTTAAACTCACATTTCAACAAAATAATTATAGACTCCAAATTCCCAATATCATATAGAAATTTCGATTCAAACTAATTTCCTCAAGATAACTAATTTTCCAAAATGCCAAGTCATCATAACAAAATAAAATTTCTTAATAAAAGTGGCCAATACTCATAAAAAATTTCTATGCTTAATCCACTATACTTAAATCATCTCACTCAATGTCTCATAATCTTGATCCTCAGCTGAACTATCAAAATATCTGAAAAATATTGTGGAGATAAGGGGTGAGTTATCAACAGTTCAGTAAGCAGAGAACATATACTAGTATGTAAACATGAGCGTTTACAGAATTCAGAATGCAGAACAAAACATTTTCTTTCAGAATGCAAAATCAGAAAATTTGATTTCAGAATACGTAATCAAAACATGATATAAAAAATATCAGAGCGAAACTTTCATAAAACTTTCTTATTCAAAAAACATTTGGCATATCAAAATCGAAAACATCATCTTCATATCATATCAGAGCATCACATCGGGACAGATACCATGTTTAACCCCCGTGATAGAATTATAAACCATCATTATACCTGTGGTTGGGCCGTATACTCTGTTTAACCCCCATGGTAGAGTTATAAAACACCATTGTACCCGTGGTTGTGCTGTATACCATGTTTCACCCTCGTGGTGGTAGGGGTATAAACCACCATTATACCCGTGGTTGGGGCGTATACCATGTTTCACCCTCGTTGTGGGGTTACAAATCACCATTATTCACATGGCTAGGCCGTATACCACTATTATACTCGTGGTAGGGCCTTAATAGAAACAAAACAGAACATCATTGGAACCAGATCATATTCAGATACCAAATCAGAAATTCATGCCAAGGTTTTCAGATGCCACATCATATCAAAACCGAATATTGAACAGCTTCAGATCATTTCACATATTCGAAATAAACAGAGTCAAAACATTTTCATTTATTCACAGCAAAAACTTTTAGATTTTCATATTCACTCTTTTTGTATTGTTCTGAAGCAGAATGCACAAAATTAGCTCATGTCTATACCAGTCATGACAGAAAATAATTTCTCTTATATAGAATTTACGCATATACAGAATAAACATTTGAGCTCGCTTTTAGATTTATTTTAAAAAACAAACATGCTAATTTTCAAAGTCAACCTCATTTCATTTCTTTTGTGCAAAACTAGTATATGAACCTTGCTTACCTAGACCTCTTAGCCTTCCAAAAATTTCCTTAATAATGTTGAACAAATATTAATCGTCACCTATAAAAATAGATACATAGTTTACATCAATTTCCAAACCCACGCAAATTATACCTTAAATGCGTTCATGCAACTAAAACCTTGAAAAGTACTAATGATTGATTTCTCATCACACTTAAAACTGTCATACACCTAAATTCGCCTTAATTCCAAAATCTTATCACTCCCCAAAATGACTAAACATCCCTATAATTCGTCCAAAAATTACACGATTAATCCCTAAGACAAAAATCAAGCCTAACCAACGGGCCGTACCTTCAATCTTTCCACGTATGAAATTTCTTAACTCGTACACATTTCAGTCTAACTATAACATGCATGGGTCTTTGTTGAACCTGACACTAACAACTCAAATTTATAACCCATAGAACAAAAAAATACACCTTTAGCCTGTAGTGTGTGTGTGTGTGTGTATAACAGGAAGGTACTTAAACTTACGTAGAGAGAGAGATAGGGACAATCGACGGTTGAGAAAACTTATGTGCGCGAAGGCGTAGTGGGAGGACGTGCCATGGCTCTGGGGTGACAGGAAACTTTTGGCGGCGTTCTCTATGTAGGTTGGCTGGTTCACGGCATTCGTGGCCACGTGGTGTCATCGCTACCACTAGTTCGTGGATGGTGGTTAGTCCATGTGAAGCAATGGTGACTGGGTTGTGCGTAGGAGTGCTCCTATTTCGGTGGTGTTGGGTGAAGTTGGTCGGACACGGCTAGACTTCGGTCCTTGGTTGGAATCTTTCTCTCTCTTCCAGGTTACACGTTAGTAAAAACTGGTCTGTTGTGCACGTTTGGCTGTGCTAGACATTGGACCTGTGTGGTCTAGAAGGCACGCTGCTCTGTTTTGAGGAGCAAAAATAGAGGCTAGGCAATGGTTGTATTTGGTGGTTCACGGTGTCGCAACACGGCTTCATGTGGTGGTAATCGTCCTCTACTGGTCGTGGGTGGTGCAGAGGACAGTGTAGTTATGGAAGGAGGTTCACTGAAACTGTGGGAGGAGGAGGTATGTTTTTAAGGTGGTTTTCGATTGGTTCTGCTGCTACCCTCAAAGATGTCGGCAAGTGGTTGTTAAGTGGAGAAACTAGGCAGCACTATTTACTCCCTATCGTGCACCGTGAGGTTGGGTCCTCTGCTAGGCTATATCTATTCATAAGAGGGGGAGGGCAATGGTGGTTTCACGTTGAGTTTGTGATGGCTTCACTGTGCAGCAACTTGGGTCTTCATGTTGGTTCAGAGGGAGGTGGTTCCGTGAGATGGGGCTGGCGATGGTGGCTGGGTGGAGTTTTGGACGTGGGAGAGAGAGTCCTCATGCTGCTAGGGTGGTGAACTTGGGGTGAGAGGTTGGTCTTTGATGCATGTATGGTGATACGTTGGAAGGTGGAAAAATAAAACAAAGAAAAAAAAAATCGAGGGTCTACCATGGGCTTGGTCTTGGTGTTACAAGAATACAGATTAAGAATCTCATGCCAAGGTTTTCAGATGCCACAACATATCCCAATAGTACTGAACGAATTCAAATCTTTTCACATATTCAAAAATAGTTTCAAAACATTTTCGCATCACTTGCTCAAATTTTCATAAATTTCATATTCACTCTTTTGCATAGTTCAGATATAGAATGCACAAAATTAACTCATGTCTACAACAGTCATGATAGAAAATATTCTCTTATACAACTTTCATGCATATTTAAAACACAAATCTAAGGCTGTTTTCAGATTTCTTTTCAAAACAAACATCCATGTTTTCAAAATCAGCCTCGTTTCATTTTTTTTTCAAAGTCTAGTATAGGAACCCCGCTTACTTGGACTTCTTAGCTTTTCAGCAATTTTCCTCAATAATGCCAAACAAAAATTACTCTTCACCTTTAGAATAATCAAGTAATTTTCGTAAATCTCCAATCGGACACGTATATCAATATTTAATCTGAAATACTAAATTATCATATTTTAATTCCTCAAGAACCTAAACGTCTCATAACCCTAAAATACTATCACTTTCCAAATTCCTCAATATTCACTTAATTTCTCCGACTATTAAACTCTAAGTTAGTTCTAATAATGCATCCTAATATTTTTACTAATTACAACTGTGCCCATATAAAATACATAGCCAGTTTAAAAATTCTCTTAACATAATTATACCAAAATCGACTAAAACAGGAAAGCAAAATTTCGTTTAATAGAAAAATAGACTTAATTAGTTTCGCTATAAAGAGTTCAAAAATAAAATTTTGCACTTACTGTTCACTTCAAAAATTTTAAATTTAAAAGTATGTTATTACTAAATAATATAATTCAAATCTTTGTTTATTTTCTTTATAAGTTATATATTTAAAAATAAAGTAGATGAACACTAGACTTAATATAAGACCAACCTAAAGTCAGGGTGTTTTAGTAAAAACCATAAAATGCATGGGCTGAAGTTGAACTTTACAACCCAATATCTGAAGTTAAACCATAAAACCATGCAACCGAATTAAACTCACCGAGAGAAGAGCTCGTGACAGAGAGGGAGGAGATTAGCACTAGGTGGACGTTGACAGCGGCGTGACTAGGACGGTCAGCGGGGAACTGTGGAAGGATAGATACAGTGATGCAAGAGTGAAGTTAATGTGAGGATCGGAACAACGGAGAAATAAAATTTAAAAAAAAAAGGGATGGAGAACCCGTGGGGAGGGCTTGGCGTGGGGGCTTACCGAGAGGTGGTCACGGCGGACCTGGCTGCACGACCGGCGTCTTCTGGTTGCACTGGTGGTTCACGACAGCTCCGTCGTGGGTCTGGAGCCCAGATCAACTGGCGGCAGCATAAGCATTTTTCTCTATTTTGATGGTGAAAAACAGAGCACTCCCACTATAAACTTTCGGTGGCTGGCACGGTGGAGATCAAGGGTTACGGTGATGATGCAACCGGGTAGCAGTGCTGCGGGACTTGACGTAGGGTTGTTGTGCAGTCTGTGGTGGTGATTGTTTACGGTGGAGGGAGCCTACAGTGAACGGTGACTGTGTTTGAACGTGGGACACAACCGTGGGTTGGTTCACTTCCTTTGGTTCGTTCAGGGGTAGCGACGGAGGAGGATGGGCTGGTCAGTGAACCACCTTCGGTGAGGAGGATGGGCTGGTCAGTGAAAAATGTGCATGGGACGTGCATGGCGTGGGACTTATCCCCGGCTTCTCATGGGCTTTGGCTTTTTGGACTCATTTCAAAGTATTTGGGCCTACATCTTAGTTATTGTAGAACATAAATTGAGCCGGTTAGGGTGGTTAAAAAAAAATCAATGGCTTGTCCGTAATCCTTCTCATGGGTCGAGTATGTTATAAGTACTATTAGGCCTCGACTCACATTCCAAACTAGCCTAACTCCTTCAACAATTTGTCAGGCCAAATACTAAATAAATAAATCCCACTTGATCCATAAAATATTAATTGAATTTAACCTAATTATCAAGTTCAATAAAAATCCATATTCCATCAATACAAATTTTGGGTCCGTAACTTATTCCCAAAATTACTTGTTAAAACTCAAGTGGGCTCTCACTACAACGCAATTTATTTTTTGTGATAGAGGAAACCGTCACCTAAAATAACCAAAATGTCACTAAAGATATTTGATGAAAGTTTGAAACCGTCACCACGACCGTCACCTAATCTACATCACAGAAAACAATTGGAGGTGTTCCGTTTGGTATAATGTTCGAACGTTCCTTTTTTGTAATGGTTGAGATCTGTCACAGAAAGTAACGTTCGAATGTTCAATCTAACGTTTGAACGTCAACCCGACCGATTGGCATTCGAATGTCAGAAGTTGACGTTCGTTGATTATAGTTCGAACGTATCATATTTACGTTCGAACGTTTATACATCTGAACGTTAACTGCAATAAACGTTCGAATCTCCGTTCGAATGTGAACGGACCATTTTTCTAACGTAATGGGCATAAGGTTCGGACATTAGTTCGAATGTTAATGAAGAAGCATTCGAACGCAAGTGGTACGTTCAGAGGTTTGTTCGAACGTTAATCGTTTAAACATTCGAACGTTTTGTTCGTTTCAGGGTGAATACTTTTGAACGTTATGTTATAATTTTGTGTAAGTAGGTTCGAACTTTGGTTCACATGTTAACCAATATTCAAACATTTTTTATTTACATTCAAATGTACAGATCATAAATACTAATTTCATAAAATTAAAAAACATACCAATTGTATCATATTACACACCATCAATTAACAACTAACAATATCTTATAAAGTTTCAAATTAGATATTAAAATTAGTTATATACACTAATAAATTTGATAAAATTCATTTTTTCTTCTTTCCTCGCCCACCGCAATTATGTTGCAACGACATAATACGCTCTATTTGCACCGTCATCTCCCGCTACACTTGCTCTTGGACTTCATTGCATATTATTTCCTCCTGGTCTCTCTGTTGGTCCTGAAACGCGTCTCTAAATGAAATTGTCACTCTAAGAGAGACTTTAGCTCTTGCTGTCTCGACTTCATATACTCATTCTCGCGCCGTGCAACTTCTAAATCTTTGGTAAAATTATTAATTTGTGAAGTTGATGAGGTTGAGGAGGATGAACATCTATACTTGAAAGATCGTCCCAAACCTCTTGCCATACTAGACTGCGGCCAGAGCACTTGCGTGAATATGTCTATGTCACGGATTCCCTAGAAGCTGACTTCATCTCCATCATTTTTCCTACAATTTGAAAGAAAACACAAAATAAGTAACGTATTAAAAGAAATACAAATAAAAAATAAGTAATTCACATGTTGCATAATTTTTTAACAAAATTAATACCGCTTACATAATTATCTGCAGTGGCAGGATCCATCCACTCACTATGCTCATTAGTGTGAGCAGCAGCATAGACATGAATGAGGAAAAAGTTTTCAGGATGATCACGTTTCTAACAAAACGACATTAGCAATTTTAAAAAGATAATTTTAGTAATAAAATAAAATAATATCAGAAAAATAAATGAATTCTATAATTTTTTAATTACCATTTTTCAGCAAGACAGTGGAATGACCTAGAACTAGCACGATGGTGGACAATCAGAGCAAATCTATTTTGATTAATTGTAATATATATACATATAATATATAGAACGAATATAAATGTAAATAATTAAAGGATATAAATCTAGAATACCTGATAATCTGGAGATGCGAAAAGATCACAACAATTTCTCCAATCTTCTAACTTTATCTGCTGGAAATGGGACTGCGCAGGCTTTTTCAACGTCTCAAACTTTTTGAAGTGGTCATGACATTGTCCCTTGTGACGTCGGAATAATGTAACCATCAACTCATTCACAGTTCTCAAATCCTCGCTACAGCCAAAGTCGAGGTCGAATTCATCCTAATAAGTGAGTTAGGTAAAAAATATAATATATTAATCTAAGTGAAAAAAATGTACTCTCAAAGTAAACTTACCAACACACGACTTCGAATGTGCTCCTTAATCTCATTTGGAACATCTCGCTATGAGCGCACATAAAATGGAGCATAAGCTCGGACTACTATGTCAATATAGGAGGAAAGTACTGCTGCACTATCATCCACTCCTCCAGTGGAATTTTCAAGAATGGTGATCTTGAGTTTTCCATGCCTTCTATTTTTCTCAAGTAAGATGTCACGTGTATAGCCAAGACCGCGACGAGCAGATGCATCAACTATATGATAATAATATAATTATAGTTATATAGTTACTGAGACAAAAGTATTAATTATATAATTAATTATCAACAACATTTCCTTACTGGTAGGTGTTGACTGGCTATTGTTCTCTTGCGTGTTAACTTGATCTTCAGGAGTGGATTCCTCGGGTGGGGAGTCCTCAATGGGTTCGGGACTTGGACTTGGTGGAGGAGGCACATTTCTTCGTTGTCGTTTTGGCGACATCCTTGAAAATGATTAATTATATCAAAGAAAATTGATTAGAAAAAATTATGAAAAGTATAATATTCTATAGTACTTTTATTTAGTACTTTTATGAAAAGTATAATATTCTATATGAATAAAATATTTAGTACTTTTATTCTTCATATTCGGATGTATTTTCCATGCTTGTTTCAGAATCTCCCTCAATAACATCTTCGTCTTCATCATCAACCTCTTCTTCATCCTCCTTATCCACTTCCTTCCCAAATTCTGATTCGTTTTCTTCTTCTGACTCTTCTTCCTCACTTACTTGAATTAAATGATCATTTAATACAGACAGGTCGAGATGGATGGGTGGGACATCATCTCTACACAAGAGGAGCAACTCGAGTGCACTGAGGTCAACAAACAAGTTAATACCCTCTCCATCTTCCTGTAGGCCACTACAATCGGAGTGTCATCTTCATCTCCACTATTCTCATAATCTGCATTCGTTCCTGCTTCATACATATTTTGAATGAAAAATTTTTGTATGACTCACCAAGTTATCTCTCCACTATCTTCATCAGCTCTTTTCACTGGATCAATCAAGTAATAGACTTGGGTAGCTTGACAAGCCAATACGAATGGATTATCTTCGTACCATTTAGATGCAGTATTGACACTCGTAAAGTGATTATTCCTATGTATCAAAACCCGACCACCGCCTAAATCCCACCAATCACATTTAAAGACATATGTTACAGACCCACCCAGATATTTCAATCCAATAATATCACTTATGACACCATAATAGTCAATATCATATGTTTCATGACTCCTTTCGACCAACACACCACAGTTTTGAGTCTTTCTATTATGTTCACGATCCAGAGTATGGAATCTATAACCTCGAACCGTGCATGCAGTGTATCAAAGTGTTCTACTTGAGGGACCACGGGCCAATACATACAATTCATGAGAAACTGATCCAGGATCACGAGCACGGTGTTCCAAAATCTAACAATTGAAATAGTATATATTTATTAAAAGTTACCCAGAGTTAAAAGTTGCAAAATGTAACATATATATAATTTTAGTTCATACACATTGTTCAAACCATCTGAAAAATTCTTCCTCATGTCTTGCCTCTATATTCTCTACGTCTTCCGTCATAAGTTTGTCCATGTGCTCAGTGTATATAAGTGCAAAAGAATATTATTTTGAGTACAAAAGTTATAGTTAAACTTGAAGAAACTAGAATTATTTGAAGCATGCAACAACATACCTGAGATAGTCATCAATCTCCCGGTTTTTATTTAGCACATACTACCGAACTTT
Organism: Juglans cinerea; assembly: GCA_961763995.1. Lineage (NCBI taxonomy): Eukaryota > Viridiplantae > Streptophyta > Magnoliopsida > Fagales > Juglandaceae > Juglans > Juglans cinerea. Next base: position 26,666,290 of record CAUIVZ010000009.1, read on the forward strand.
ACCCAACTCTCCATCAATTAAATCGTAACCCGTTTGTGCACTCAAGGGTCGTACATTCTGGGAAAACATTGATAGCTCACAAGGAGGCGGAGCAACAAAATCAGCATTTTGCTCTTGACGATTAAATCGTGTCTCAACACCACGAAAATATAGAGAACAAAATATTAACCATTCATCGTATATATAGACCTCTGCTATTGAACCCTCAGCTATGGCTTTATTCCCAATAGTGTGCTTCAATCGACCCAAATATCTTTTAGCTGGATACATCCAACAGAACTGCACCGGTCCACCCAACAGTACCTCTCGAGGTAAATGTATTGCTAAATGGACCATGACATAAAAAACTGATAGTGGAAAGATCTGCTCATATTTACATAGTATAGTAGCATGTCTTCTTCCATTTTCTGCAACATATCTCGATTTACTACCCGAGCACACAAATCCTTAAAAAACATACAGAGTTCGGATATAGCGACACGTACATTAGATGTCAGCTTCCCACAGATTCCCACTGGTAATAACTTATGCAAAAATACGTGACAGTCATGACTTTTCAATCCACTAATTTTTTAGTCATCAGCGCTCACGCATCTACCGATATTTGGAGCATAAACATCTAATAACTTCACACCTTGCAACCATTTGCAGAAGTCCATCATCTCCTCCCTCATCATCGTAAAACATGCATGCAGTATGACCACCCTATTGCCTTCCACCCGCAAATGTAGATTATGTTTAATTCCCATTCTCTTAAGATCTTTCCTTGTCTTGATCGTGTCCTTCTTTTTGTTAATGCTCATTAATGTACCTATTATCACATATATTCTTCTCTATGTGCATTACATCCAAACTATGTTACAACACGCAGGACAACCAATACGGAAAGTAAAAAAAAATACTACGCTTTGTCCAATTCAATTATGCTACGCCTCGTTTTCTCTTGTTCTTTCCCCGAACTTTGCCAACATTGTTCGCTCTAACATGGACCAGTTGTTCCACTATCTCTTCCCAGACAACTCATTTGGTGCAATTCTGTCCTCTACTCTCCCATCAAACTTAGCACATTCTCTTCTCCACGCATGATTTGCTGGTAAATAACGTCGATGACCCATGAAACACAACTTATGAGAATATTTTAACCACTCACTAGCAGTTTCTTTATTACACGTCGGACACGTTTACTTTCCTTTAGTACTCCAGCCGGCAAGATTCCCATATGTCGGAAAGTCATTTATCGTCTACATTACCGCAGCATGCATCTGAAAAGATGTCGACGTGGATGCATCATAAGTTCTGATGCTTGTTTCCCATAACTCTTTCAGCTCTTCAATCAACGGCTGCATGAATACGTCAATGTCATTCCAAGGTGATCTCAGGCCGAGGATAAATAAAGTTAACAAAAAGTTGGACGCTTCATGCACCTCCATGGTGGAAGATTGTATGGAATCAACACTACGGGCCAAGTGCTATAACTTGTACTCATATTCCCAAAAGGGTTGAATCCATCGGTTGTGAGTCCCAAGCGCACGTTCCGAACTTCTATCCTAAACTCTGGTATTAATTATCGAAAGATTGCCATGCAAGTGAGTCAGCTGGGTGCCTCATATATGCGTCATCCTTAGCTCTTTTCTCCCTGTGCCACCTCATATCGTGAGCTATTTTCTTACACATATATAGTCTTTGCAACCTAGGTCTCAAGGAAAAATATCACAACACCTTAACCGGCACGTTTTGCTTACCCTTCCACCTAGACTCTCCGCATACAGGACATACTTGTTTCTCCTCGTTCTCCTTCCAGAACAAAACACAATCATTCTTGCATGCATGTATGGACTTGTACTCAAACCCTAATCCCTTTATCAATTGTTTTGCTTCATAAAAGTTATTCGGCAATGCAAACCCTTCGGGAAGCACCTCGTTAAATAAGTCCAATAAAATGTTTATTTCTTTCGTCGACATCCCACACAATGACTTAATGTGAAGCAACCACATAATAAATGACATTTTGGAATGTTTTGTACAGCCTGGATAAAGATCGCGCTTTGCATCTTCCCACAATGCAGCAAAATTTTCAGAATCAATCCCTCGGCCACTTGAGGCATTGTCATCATCATCCATAAACATTCCAGCTCCAATGTCACCCAACATCGCATCCATCGCATCTTGCTCATAATCATCATCCATGTGCAGCAAATAATTCAGATGGCCGAACAATACATCCGCTGATTATTCATACGGCTCACCGTGCAGTACCAATCGGGTATACCCCAGATCCATATCGTTCACAAATATATGACTTTCAATTTCATCCAACCCTATCGCACACAAAGTTTTACACTCTCGACATGGACACTTAATGTAACCACGACTATTAGCAGAGGCCCGAGCAAAATCAATGAAGGTTCTTACTCCTCGCACATAGGGTACGTAATCCTTTCCAAGTCTATCGTCTAGACGCATCCAACTTTTGTCCATTTCTAAAAACATATATCTATTAGTAACACGTATATAGAAAATTCACATGCATGTCATGCTCCAATTTCCATTGCTTTTTTGATAAGGTAGTTGGTCCTATTTCATTCGAGATTATATTATCCATATTGCACAAATCTCGTCACTCTACTACTTTCCACGTTAGTAGAAATTTCGGCAGCACCTCCTCATAGTTCTCCAAGTATACATGTTCACATAGAGGGATTATGACCCTACGAACAGTATACCCGAAGAACAGTAGAGGAAGACACTGAAATTTCATATTAAACATGGAAAGTAGGAGTAACTATACGTTCCAACGTGTATTTGAGCTGTCACGTTTGAACATTTATCATATTATGTTCAAATGCTTATACTAGATAATCTAACGTGCGAACGTAATAACCAAAACATTTGCACGTATAAGCTTATCCTCCGAACGTTAAAGTTTACATTCGAACGTGTACCAGAAATAATTTAGATTATAATACATAATATGCTTCATAATATTAATATTGCTCAATTTATTTTCTTTCTTTCAGGATATGGCTCATCTTCTGACTACTAGGAAAAGGGAAGGAACAACAGAGGACACGTCTCGAATCGGGGCTTGAACAGTGATGTCTGAATGAGAAGTCATTATCAACCACTTTCACGAACTCATATGGGAGCATAAGAGCGTTCGAGACATGCTCGTTACGAGAGGTTGGATGAGTATCTGCACATTGAGGGGTATCTTATACCCCTCAATGGTTCGAGAGTTTTATATGCAGATGTGCTCCATGCCTAAGGATGCATCCTTTCACACTTTAATAGTATGCGGTGTTCAGTTCGAGGTCTCGACGGATTTCATCGTTGAGCTTTTCGGGATCGATCGCATAGCTGAGATATCAACTGCAGGAGATGCTCAGCCTATGGATGGATCCCGAGTAGATGCAGATGTAAGCACTTCTACATCATCTACTAGCCCAGTTGACCGGTCAGAGGCTGAGGATACTGATGAGGAGGATGGCGACCGAGATGAGGATTTCTACTTCCTCACTGGGACTAACCGAGACCGAATCGATAGGAAGAAATCCTTCAGCCAGGTACAACTCCTCCCTTTTTTATGCATTTTGCATCTTATTGTTGCAACAAATGTGAATCTTGTGGGACATAAGGCCACATTTAGCTGGAAACGAGCACAGTTCCTTATACAAGTGGCACATGGAGACCCCATCTCCACGGACAACCTCTCATATGGAGTCCTTATTACCAAGCTATTACTGGCCCGGGGTGTGCAACCCATGGTGAAGAGTGGAGGACAGACCAGATGAGCCCCATCGACATTACCACATACCGTCGGAGCGTTGGACAGGAGAAGGGGCATGCTCGACGTCAGTCTGGCCCTGTACCAAATCTTGTTCCTCCGATCCAATCCAAGCCCCGTGTTGGGAGTACTAATCAGCCGCCGACGGGTACATTTATGGGAGATGCGCAGCCAGCTTGAGTTGATGCGTTGATCTCAGATATTATTACGCACATCGACCGAAAGATCAAGTCAGTAGAACAGAGTGTTGGAGATTTTGTCGCCGATGTTCTCCATCGGATAGATATCCTAAACACAAAGGTCAATGCATTGATTGACGATTTTAATAAGTATGTAACCAACACGTTTTGAGCATTTTGTACTTTATTTTTATCATATGTAATGAACAATATTATTATTTAATATATCTATTATTTTTAAGTTTCAATTCTCAATCTTTTTTAATGTTAACTTATACAACTTTAATATTAAATCACTGCATTTCAATTCTCAATCTTTATCCAGGTCGGATTCCAGTCCGGGTATACCCGGATTCCCAGACTAAAAACCGGATGAACAATTCTACTCGATATTCTCTGGCCCATATATTACAACTTCTATCAAAGAAATTAACTAGGAGATAATGTACCGTTCTCTTTTTTTTTAAAATATATACATATATATATATATATATATATAATTTTTTGAACCGCTCTTTTGTTAAAATTACGGAGAATGCATGAGGTGCAAATTTTAAATTCAAATGGGAACTAATGCACGACAAAGACTTTCGGATCGAGTCCGCAGATGCATGTTGTAGTATTGTCGATCTTTTGTCTTAATTAATTGAGAGCAATATATACAGCGCTTGTCCTAGTACTAATATAAAGGAATTTATATATAAGCCAAGAACTTAATGACTTGGTGACATATATATAGTCCGTTCTTCAAATAGAAAACTTGTGCTTGAAATCCCACTCCTTTTGTATAATATATATATATATATATATATATTAAGAAATTTATAAGGTACGCGGCGACTGGTGTTAACTCAATTTTCGTATTTAGAATCACGTGCATGTGCGTCAGCTTACTTCTAGTTATAAATATTTTGATATGTATAGTTAGAAAGAAAACAAATCGGTATAACTATCACGTGATGCATGCTTGATACTGCTAGATGCAATGATAAAGCTAGGGCTCAATACTAAACTTGCTATGGTAATAAAGACTTCTTTCGTGTTATTCAAAATAAATAAATAAATAATTCCTTTCGTGTTTGCTAGTTGGGCAAATAGTTCTTGATATTCTTGTCAGTAAAAGAAAATTGAAATTCCGTAAGTGTCTTAACGTTTAGATCAAGATCGATACCTCGTGTAACATGTTTTTCTGATCAAGGATGCACGAATTGATTTAGTTTATGAGTAATATTAGATATAGTTATAGGCTGTTCAAATATAATATATTTTTATTAAAAAAGAATAAGATTTATCATTAAAATATTAATTTTTTATACAAATTTATATTTATTTATTATTTTTTAAAAGAATGTTACTATCATTTCTCTTGGTAGATCAAGCCATCGAATATCATAAGTAAACTACTACTCGTACGCATGACATCGTCAAATTGGAGCCGTAAAGCAAGCTAGTAACAAAGGCTTGATTCCTAACTTGGCACATTAATAAAGTTTGAGTAATGCTATGTTTATTAATTTATATTATTCATTTTATTCCCTCGACATGACACTACAATGTGGTACTACATGATTTATTAAAAAAGTTAAAATTAAAAATACAAAATAAAAGGGTGAAGAAAATTTCGGATTTTATTTCTTTTTTTGAGTTTTTGAGCGCTGTTTTATATAAAGAGAAAATATATTTACAACCGTGAATTATGCAACCGCCGCGTAATCGCTTTGAAAAAAATGAATAAAACATAGGACCCACATGAAAAAAATTAATTTTTTAATAGTGGACCACACTCTTTTTCAAAGCGATTACGTGGCGTTTACGCATTTCACGGTTGTATGTAGAATTACTCATAAAATAAATTTGAATATATATATTTAAAGTTCTTTTTTAATAAGTCACATGTCACCGCATCAAATAACAAAGTGAGATATATAAATTAGATGGCATAATATGAAATATGATTCACCAAATTAGGAAATGTTTATGTGATTAACCCTCATTAATTGCTACTCATTTCGGAGAAAACGATGATACTTTATATGTTCTAATCAAGGACGAGAGCACGTGATAGGGATGCTAGCAAAATAAATATATTAACTAATCAAGGAGGATTTTATATGCTTTAAGCTGTATAGGCAGTACTTTGGATTCTGGACAACACATGATTGCAACCTATATCTCGAACTAATTATATATATGCCAAATGCTAAAATCGATAGTTTTGAGAACGAGAACAACTACAGTTTTGAGAATGAGAATTGCTATAGAAATAAAAGATTATACAAAATAAATTTATAAATTGAGATGGTTTTATAGAATTCGTTAGATCTATTTTATAATAAAATAAATTTATAAATTTGATATATTACATCAAATCACATCAGTTCATGAGTTTACTTTTATATAATTTATTTATGGTCAACGTATTTTCATGCGATTACACATTGTGAAAAGCGGTTAAGCGTAATTTTATTTTTTGTCCTCAGCCTAGAATAAAGTACTTCATTACCTGAACATTAATGGTACCAAATATCTCACTTGCTTGGGTGCACGTAGGCGCAAATACGTACGTACACACGCCATGACCGGAAGTGGGGAGCATGTTATTTCCATGGAGGAGTTGCTTTCGAAAAAGGTTAATGTTGTCATAACCGAAGCTGGTGAAACAAGCAGGGGCCGCGACAATTCCGGCCTGCGGAGGCGGATCATTGAAATCGGCGAGGAAGCCTGCGAGCTGAAAAAAAAGAGGTTTGAGAAACTGCGGAAATCAAAACCAGATCATCCCAGTATTAATACGCCAAATGGAGGTCAAAAGGCTACACCAAAAATACAAAAGGTTCCGCTGTTGCTGCAAGATCACAAACATTTCGACAAGTATTTCAAGCCAAGGATAGTTGCAATCGGTCCTATCCATCATGGTGAGCCAAAATACAAGCCAGCAGAGGCGTACAAGCTTAGAATGGCGTACTCCTTCGTGGAAGACAGTCGTACAAAAGATGAGATTTTGTACGACATTGTTGAGAAGAACATCGAGCAACTGAGGCAGTGTTTCGACGACAAGGTGACCGAGAAATATAGCGATCAGGCCCTCGCCTGGATGCTGTTTCTGGATGGGTGTGCAATATTACAGTCCATCCATTGTGCTGTTAGCAATAACTGCAAAGACTGGACAATGAAATACGATCTGATGGCCTTTGCGACACAGGATTTGTTTTTGTTGGAGAATCAACTTCCTTATCAGCTCCTTGTGGATTTGATGAATTCCAGCGCAAAGAAAGCTGAATTGGAGAAGTGCATCACAGACTTTATCAATAAGCAGGTAACCAGTAAGCCGCAGCCGAGCCAGAATGGATTACCGACTACGGAAAGGCCGATCCATCTTCTCGATCTCCTCCGGACGAAAATCCTGGTAGGCAATCCACAAACTAACGGCTCCATTAAAGCTGGCGACAAAAGCGAAAGTACGAAGGTGCAAAACATGATCCAATCATTTCCTGGTCTTCTCAGCTGGAAACGTCTCCTATGGGAAAGAGATAACAGAAAGCAGAGCCGGGAACGATTAAAGTTGACTTATCGCAACGTGGAGGAGCTTAGAGCAGCAGGAATCTATATGAACTGCAATGATAGTGATGATCCCTTGACAACAATACGTTTTAATAGATTACTCGGTTTCTACCCGGGATACCTCTGGCTTTCTCCAATAATAGTTGATGACTCAATGGGGCCCAAGTTCTTGAATTTGATAGCCTACGAGATGTGTCCGGATTTCTACAACAAGTTCGAGATCACCTCATACATATTATTCCTGGATTCACTCATTGATAACATCAATGACGTAATGGAGTTGAGGAATAAGGGAATACTCAAGAACTGCCTTGGCAGCGACAAGGAAGTGGCTCGACTCTTCAATGAGATCGGCACCGACTTGATTCCTGACCCCGACGCATATGGGGATGTCAAAGATGCCATTCAGAGACACTACGATGCTACGTGCATGAACTGGATTGCTGAAGCCCTCCACGAGCATTTCAGAAGCCCCTGGGCAATTATGGCTTTTTCGGCCGCCATAATAGTACTCAGCCTAACTTTCATACAGACTTGGTTTTCATTCAAAGAAGACAGAGGTAATTCCCGAGCCCGAGTTCGGCGCTAGTTGAAAGTTCACCATGCATGCATCGTGAAAATAATTTTAACTTACAAAGTCCGAGCTAGTTCACGTAGCTCTTTTGAAATATTACATCCTGCAACGACCATGTCGTTTGCAGCACTGTCTTGAGATCTAAAATAAATTCGAGTAAATGTGTTATCATGTCTTGGCATGCATGCATGCATCTTACTCAAAGTAATACGTTTGAAATTAGTTAATATGTGGGATTTTAAATAAATATGAATAAGTGTGGAGCTGTGTGGACTACGTGTATCTGGTATTAATTATTGATTTGTACGTGTAGTACTACTACGTATAAATTAAGATAAAGTTGTAATTATGATCATGTCTGAAATAATTTGAATGATGAAGTCCCACACATATAAATATAATAATTATATTTGTAATTATTATCAAAATAAGAGAGCACTAATTCCTTATAATTGTCTATTAATTAGTATGTTGAACTAAATGTTATATATCCATGATCCCAAACAAGTTATAATTACTTTTGCATGCAATATTGCTCATCCATAACTCCTTACTATATGTATGTTTAGATTGATGAATTAGATGTGAGAACATCTCATGCAATAATATTGCCAAACAAGCTTGCAACATATATCTACAATTACTACAAGAAAACTGCTTATTTGTAGCCATTTAATTCCAGCAAAATGACTATTTACAGTTAAAATGAGTTTGTTTTAGTCATAAATAGTCTTTTCACCGCAATTAAATGGCCACAAAAGCTCATTTTTCTTGTAGTGAATGCCTTTCATATTAAACATTAATTTCCAGCCAAAAAACAAAAAATATTATATAGTAGAATTAATAAAAACGAGCCTTTTATTTTCCTATAAAAAAACTGAAATATTAAAAATTAGCAGGCCAGTACGTATTTGGTATTCGAGGAGCGAATGTACATTATAAGTAATATTTTCAAAATCCATACTTCTTTATACGTCACAGGAAAAAAAGTAATTTTTCAAAGGATAGTTCGATGATCGTAAAAATTAAAAAGAACTGTTGCGCATCACTCGTATACCGTACACTTTTCATTTATTTATTTACTTTTATTTTTTATTTTTTTTATATCAGACCCATCATATCTATTTGATTTCAATCTATCTCTCATCAATCTCTTTCACCGAAGTCCATCTCTCTCTTATCTACCTCTCTCTCCTCAAGCTCTCTCTCAGTTCATCGAACCCTCTCTCTCTCTCTCTCTTTCTCTTTCTCTCTCCCTCCTCATGCTCTCTCTTCCTTCTCAAGCTCTCTCTATCTCTCCTCGATTTCAATTTTGGATTGGTTTGATTTTCTTTCACTTTATTTTTTTTATCAAATTTTTTACACGCAAGGCAAAGAACATTGAGAATCTGAAGTTTGGTTTTTGTATTTTTATATTTAATTCACGAACTCAGTTTGCCACATCAAGTCATGTGTGGTGTAGAATTGAAATAAACTCGCTGATGAGAATATTTACTCAAATTAAAATAACTTAATTAATATCGCCCGAAGGCCATGCAGTAATTACCTTTGAAAATTAATGAAAAATAATCAAGTGTACGTATGTGATGTAATGCCATGGCCAAAGCCCAGCCCCATTTTATGAAGCCCGGCCCACGACATATGATCACTTGAAGGGAGGCTTGAACGGTATCGTTTGGTGAGTCTTTTTTCCCTTTATGCTGCACTGTTTCTCTTCTCCGCGGGATTTCCCTTTACACTGCAGTTCTGCAAATCTCTCCACCCCGTGCACCTGCCCCCCACGTCTCCATGGTTCATTTCGGTTCCACGCATGAAGTTCTTTTTCTCACCACATTTTTGTTTCGAGCTATTTTCCTTTCCCTCTTGCACAAAACCCAAATCACCCGTGCGAGCACTGTGATTCCCTTCCTTCCGTGTTTTTCCCAGAGTTTTGTCGCTATGGGTTGAGCCACTCGAAGGTGAGCCATCGTTCTCTCTCTTGTTCCCTGTTTCCCTTTGCCTCATAGATGTTTTCATGATTTTTTTCTTTGGGTTTATGGCACGGTGCAGCATCTTCGTGGATCTCGAAATCTTGTGCCGTTGTCGAGTTCCCTCTCTGAAGTTTTTCCTTTCGGTAATCATCCCTCCCATTCACTGATCTCATTTCTAAATTTTTACTTCTAGCCCCTATTTTTGCACACACACAGACCCTCTTGTACGTTATTTTCTGCGGCTTATAATTTTTCGCACACTCTCTTTGTTTCAGTTCACTGCGCACACACTCAGTTTATTTTTTCTCGTCTTCACAGAGCTTTTTCCCCATAGAGCAGTGCCCCCTTGTGTTTGTCAGGTGTTGTCTTAGTGTCCAACGCTGGTAAGCTTCGTTACTCTCTCCTTTTGTTCTTTTTAAGTTTAATTATTTTGATTATTTATGTTAAGGTGTGGTGTTTTGGGTTGATGTGTGTGGCGTATAGAAGTGATTGAGGGCTGCCCGGGGTGGTTTATGGACTGTGTGTGCAATGGGTGTTTGAGCCAATTGTGTTGGGTGTTTTTATAAGTGGCGTAGGTACCCAAGTCTTGAATTGTTGAATGACTAAAATATATGATGCTTGCGTTGAAGTTTCATTTTGAAGGTTGGAGTTGACGTATTGTTTGTGTTATGTTTTAATCATTGGAATTGCTATTGTTGGTTTTGGAAATATTTATGGTTGGTTTGGTGTTAATAAAAGGTGGCTATTTTGGGGTTAAATTGCAAATGGTTTGAGGAGGGTACTATTCGGGTTTATTTTATGATAGTTATTGAGTTAAGAAGGGGTTGTTTTGGTTTATTACTCAATAAATAGTAGGTTACTGGATTGGTTTATTAAATGTTGGGTATATGTTTTGTTTAGGTAGTGTCACTACTAGAGTTTCGACTCAAGGTGTTGATAATACACGGAAGTCAGGTAAGCGTGGTTCATATACTAGTTTTGTATAAAAGAAATTAAATGAGGTTGACCTTGAAAATAAGTTTGTTTATTTTTTAAAAGAAATCTGAAAACGACCTCAGATGTTTATTCTGCATATGCATAAATTTTATATAAGAGAAAATATTTTCTGTCATGACTGGTGTAGACATGAGCTAATTTTGTGCATTTTATTTTTGAACTATGCAAAAGAACGAATATGAAAATATAAAAGTTTTTACTATGAATAAATGAAAATACTTTGATTCTGTTTATTTCGAACATGTGAAATGATCTGAAGCTATTCAGTATTTTTTTTTGATATGATGTGTCATCTGAAAACCTTGGCATGAAGTTCTGATTCTGTATATGAATGTAATATGATTTCGATGATGTTCCGTTCTGTTTCTGTTAAGGCCCAACCACGGGTATAATGGTGGTTTATAACCCTACCACAATGTGAAACATGGTATACGACCCAACCACGGGTATAATTGTAGTTTATAACCCTACTACGAGGGTGAAACTTGGAATATGGCCCAGCCACAGGTATAATGGTGGTTTATAACTCTTCTACGGGGTGAAACATGGTATACGGCCCAGCCACGAGTACAATGGTGGTTTATAACCCTACCATGGGGGTTAAACATGGTATTTGTCCTGATGTGATGCTAAGAGATGATATGATTATAATGTTTCAGTTTGGATATGCTAATTGATTTTCTTTTTGGAAAATAAGTTTATCTTTTTGGAAATTTCGTTCTAGTGTTTTTGTACCAAGTTATGTTTATGCATTTCGAAAGTAAATATGTTGTTTCTGCATTTTGAAAGTAAATATTTTGTTTGCATACCGAACGTTATAAATGCTCATGTTTACATGTTAGTATATGCTCTCTGCTTGCTGAGTTGTAAATAACTCACCCCTTAATCTTCATAATATTTTCAGATGATATTGATGGTTCAACTGAGGATCAGTATTAGAGTTTGTGGACAAGATTATCTGTGAATAGTTATTGGGTATCTCGCGGTATTAATGCAGCTGTTGGATGTTATTTATTTATTAAGTTGATTTCAGTAGATTTAGACGGTTTATGGAGACTTATGTTAATTTTATTTTATTCTAATTTGTTATTTGGGACATGAAGAAAAGTTGATATTTTATTTAAGTTGTGATATTGAGGATTTGATATGTGAGTATGTATGGTTTATTAAATTGAAGTATTTACGTTGTTTTGAAGATTTGGAAGGATATATTTTTGGTTTTAGAAATATATTAGCATTGTTGGAGTTAATTATCAAGTTATGTGAGTTAACTCTCCGGATCTTCGAGATCGGGGTGTTAGATATTGTGAACTTTTAAAACAGAAATTCCCGAGAAGTTCATCTTAAATTCTTAATTATGTACGTCAGATTTTCATTAAAAGGTGTAAAAGCCTTATTTTTCTACTCTATACAGACTGATGATAATAAAAAAAAAAGTACCAGCTCCCAATGAATTCATACTTCCCTCGTTCGAATTCAAATTTAGAAGTACCAGATATAATATTTTTTATTATGAGAAATAAATAAATAGAGACAAATTCCGGCACCATTGGCCCCAAAAATCGAGCCGTCATTACAAGTAATAATTGAGGTATTCTTACAAAATTAAGAATGTGTTTGGATAAAATCACTCAATTATTATTTAATATTTTATTTTTATTTTTATTTTATTATTATTATTATTATTTAATACTTTTTTTTATTACTATTAATAAATTATCTGACACCTCACTTCTCAATAATAACTTAAAATTTCCTACGTAATTTTTAGATGACTTGAAACTTGAAAGCCACTCCGGGCGTTCGGCTTTGCGATAAACTGTTGGTGGAGTGGGCTATTGACGTCACTGCATGGCCGGTGGCCCGGTGGTGCACGTACCTCAGGGCTCAGATAGAGTTTAAACTAAGAAACAAAAAACAAAACTTTTATAACTCTGATCGCTTAGCTCTCTTATCAAAAGTAAGTTTGTATTAATAATTTAATATTAATAATTATATTTAAGATTAAAATTTATATATTATTTTAAAAATTATAAGATTATTTTTATATTATATCTTACGTTATATTAATTTTATATTATAAGATTAATAGATATGAATAATCAAATTAAAATTTTATATTATATTAATTTGTGATTTAGTATATAACAAACTCCTGCCAGCAACTCATCAACACAACAACCCGACCAATTTGGTACCGCGTCCTTGTCTCCTTTTTTGTCGTTATCACTTTAACCCTTATATAAAACACCATCTCCACCAACTTTACTCTCAACCCACTGATCCTCGATCCAGTACTGCATTTAAGAAAACTTGGCTCAAGAAGTTCTGAATCAATCTTATATTCTCCATATCTTCTAATCATCTCTTTAGCTGAAGCAAGATCTTAATTATAAGGTTGAAGAAAGTGATCAGAATCCAGTCGTTCATCATCAAAGCATTTCTGGTGCTGCAATGGCAAAGAAAAACGACAGATGTTTGAGTTCTTGGGTTTATGAGGTTGCACCACCCCTTCTCATTTCACTGACTAAGATACCCATTTCTCCTGTTCTGGAGACAATTACTGAAGAGGAGGTTGAAGAAGAATATCATGATGATCAAGCAGTCTCCTAGCTAAATATTTGAGAGTACTGCTTGTGTTTGGATTTCTTTCGATCGGTTACGTTTGATGTGAAATCCTTAGAATTAGCAAGTTTTGCAGTTCATCCTTACAAATTAGTGATGCTTAGTGCAAGGACTTGAATCGATTATGTTTTTCTACCAACTTATTCCACTGGAATTCAGTTATATTTCCTTCTTAATGCAATTTTCTTGTAAGATCCCTCTATCAAATTAAGTACTTGATGATCACCACTCTAATGTTCTATGTGACATTTGCTACATAATTATGTCACTCGATCGACAGAATTACGATACGAGTGACTGAATTTCTTCTTCTTCTTCTTTTTCATTTTTTTATTTTTTTTATTTTTTATTTTTTATTTTAATAGAGAGTTACTTTACTTGTAAGCAAAGGAGGTTATTTGTAAGAGAAGTCTAAAAATTTATGTATTAAATTTCAAATCTTTAACAAATGTGACTTGCACGGTATTAGCTAGGATAAATAGTCAAAATTAAGCAATTCACTCGATACTAGCTAGGAATGCAAAATCAAGTTAGAGTATTCAGATTCGTGTCAAGTTATTCGGGTCCATGTACTCAATCGTTAACGTTAATTCGATCTGATTAATAAAACATATTAATAGAGTACTCACTACAAGAAAACTGCTTATTTGTGACCATTTAATTCCAGCGAAATGACTATTTACAGTTAAAATTAGTCTGTTTTGGTCACAAATAACCTTTTTCACCGTAATAAAATGGCCACAAAAGTCCACTTGTAGTGACTTCGGGTTATTTGAATTCATCATGTCGGGTCACTTATCTTTTTGTGGCCACTATCCAGATTCCAGGATTGTAGCTACTTTTTTAATGGATTTACTTTTAATGATATAGCCCTGGTTTGGATTCACGAGTGAGATCTCATCTCACCTCGAATGGACAACTCATCTTTTAACAAAACAGTCAAAATAAGTTTTCTCATCAAATTTCAAATTACTTCCAGAAGACGACAAACAAGGGCAGACAGTCAATATTTTTCAGAAGGAATTGATTTCATTCAGCATTCCCAATGAAAAAAGGAGGAAATGGTAAAAAAATATAATAATATAAATATAAATTAAACTGATTTGATAAATATTTCATAATTATTTAAAAATGTTGTAAATAAAATATATTTTTATTTGATATTTTTTATATAATTTGGTTTTCTAAAAATATTGTCATCGTATAATATTATTATGAATTATAGTATAAAAAAATTGGGTATGTAATTCAAAAAATTATTATACTTATTTATAAATATATTTATAAATAAGTAAAACAAAATCATTACGAATACTATGAAATTATTTATGAGAGCCACATCTATTAATTCTCCAACAACTTAAAATCATCTTATCTTACTTCCAATCCAAACACCCAAAATTTTTAAAAACCATCTCAACTCATAAATCTCACTACTATTCACAAACCATCTCAACTCATATCATCTCATCTCTCAATCCAAATAGGATCTATAATTGTGGGTTAAATACTAAAAAAAAGGAGTCCCCATGTTTTGCTCTTTAGACATATTAAAGTTCAAGGATTAATCTGTCTAGAGAGCAAAGCAGATGGACTATTTTATTTGTTTATCATTATGGATTTTTAAAGATCTATACTATGGATATAATGTAAGAAAAATTCTAGACGCAGTCCCAGTTGGGGGCCTGCATGCGCACGAAGTGAAATGCTTCGTTTCATTTAAGTAAAAAATGCATAGAAGTAAAAACACGTCGTTTAACTTGGCTACTATTTTAATTGTTCAAGCTCCTTCTCCTGAGTCAAATCGCACTGAAACATCTTTGTTTGCCTTGCACTGAAACTGCTAGATGACCGTGTTCATGTTGCATGCAAAGAAATCATCACATTAAGAAATGTCTGGATTCAAATCGCACTCCTCTTCATCCTGATGTCTCAAAGGAAGAATCACATGAAGGTCCAAATAATCTCCTCAGTTATTGGGATTCAACTAGTGAAGGTGATACTATTCAATTTAGACCTGGATCTCCTGATATTCAAGATGATTTTTCAAATGAGTATATTAGTTCAAGAATGCAAGATCGCTGTTATGATAGTCCTGATGGGGAAATTACCTATGGGAAAGATTGGAATGATTCTTTTACAGATGAGCAATCAAAGTCATTCTCGTTGGAGACTAAAATTTCAGAAAGAAATTCAACTGGATCCATCTTTGAAGTGGTCTGTTTTTAAGCATCTATTTTTGGAGGACGAGGTCTATTTTCAGAGCACTTTTACATATGAGCAATCAAAGTTTTTCTCATTAGAGACTAAAATTTCGAAAAGAAATTCAACTGGATCCATCTTTGAAGTGGTATGTTTTTAAGCATCTGTTCTTGGAGGACGAGATCTATTTTCAGAGCACTCAAATGCGAATGAGACTATAGATGCCGATAGTGGTGGAGGAGATGTAGAGGGAGCTCAAACGATAGAGATCTATTTTCAAACACTCAAACGCAAGACCACTTTGCTTTGGGTTGACGTGTCTGTGCCCGTGTTCTGGGAATAGAGATAAGAATGAAAGTGCAGAGAGTTATAATGTATTAAATAAACGGTCCTGTCAAGTCAATAAAATTGTGCACTATAAAAAATAATGTATTAAATAAACGGTCCTGTCAAGTCAATCCATGATCAGTTATCCGGGTTTACATGAAAATGATCCGATTAATTATTGGGTAAATCAAGTTGATGTCAAATTGACTCAAACCAAATTATACTCGACTCTAACCCTACTTTTTAAGATTTAGGGATAGTGGATAAAATTGTCAACTTAACACCAATTTAGTTAGATTAAAAACCAACACAACTGGTGAACCAAACAAAACATTCTAAGTACTAGCTACAAAGTTATGTCAATGATGCATAGAGATTCTGCATGAGAATTGTTTGGATTCCATAGGTTAAATCTGCATTTAAGCATTTCATACAGGAGAAGTACACACAATTCCATGTTCTAAGAATTGCATTTAAGCCTGAGAGTAAAGAAAAATTATATTCATAAGCCTCATATACCACACACCATCCTTTTTTGCGATTTTTTTAATTTTTTTTCTTTTATCAAATGTGTGGTATATAGATGATGAGTAGAATAATTCAATTGTTTTAAGAAGAATAAAATAAAAAAAATTTATAAAAATAACAAATTGTGGTGTATGATGTGTGAGGCTTATGAATAACAATGCTCGAATAGTATTCGTAGGAACCTTTCTGTCCCAAAAGCCACTATTTGTTGTAGTGTCATAAACTAGCAAAATATGCCTGGAATGTCAATGACATCAATGTTTGGTGGGCTTATGTCCCTAGTTGTATTCAACAAGTCTGTTGTGTTGATCAATATTTGTAATGTTTTTCCTGATTTAATGAAAAGTTCATGTTTCCTATTAAAAAAAAATCAAAATTCATATCTTAAGAATTTTAAAGTTGTTAAGTTTAAGAAAGCCCAAAATTTCTGAACTCTAAAATATAAATATCTATATGGATATATAGATTTTTATAAATCTCGAAAGTCTTCCAATTTTAAATGTGCAGTTTTTAAACACTTAACATTTGTTACTCTTGTATCATCTACTAACTCTCTTCAAACAACTTTCGTTTTCCCTCTATAAAAATTGAAAAATAAATATGGTGCAACTTTTTATCTAACTCAATTTGAAAATTTTAATGTGACTATTTAATACGGGTCAACCTGAACACTATCTATTTAATTAAACAGGTCAAACCCTAAAACTTTTATACAACTCATATAAATAGCAGGTGACAACACGGCTTGTTTTGACCCTTTTTGACCCATTACATGTAAATAGATTAAACTAATCTGCATAACCTGTTTGTCCTTATTAACATAATTTTATATGAGATTTATAATTTATAATTTTTAGTAGCCACAATATCTATAAAAAAAATACCTACCAACAAAACCAATATTTTTGAGATATTAATCTATAATAAAACCATTATTAAAATCCCAACAATAACAAACATAAACATATTGTGAGAATACCAATAAGTCCAATATTACTAATCACAATCCCAACAACAACAAACATAAGCATATTAAAAGAATACCATTATTACAACCCAATAATAAAAAATATAACAAGATTTGTAATAATATCAATGTTACAATCCCAAGAATAAAAAAGATAAATTTAAACATTTATAAGTGTCCTCCTTGTTCTTGTCGATCAATATTCATTCCCATAATATCTTCAGTTAATTTGCCCAATTTCATGTATTGTGTTTCTATTGAAAAATTAACATTTGTAAAGTTTCATGTCAAATAAAATTATTTTATTGAAAGCACTATAATAACGTCACATTACTCGCCATACAACTAGTCTCTGATGCAAACTAGTTCTTCTATAGATTTTAGTACATTCTTAAACTGATCAATGACATGTCCACCAACGTTAAATGTAGATTTAGATACAACTATAGAAATGGAAACACACAAAATGTCACCAGCCATAGAAGCAAGATCGGGATAACAGAACTCATTTCCTTTCCAAAGTGCAAGAATATCAAGCTCTGTGTTTCTATATGCAATAAGTTCATCCAAATAGATCTCCAATTGGCTTTTTTGTTTGTGGGCAGCAGGATCGTCAATGTGAAATATATGAAACTCCTGTACAAAAAATGAAACATAGAAAGTTTCGATGCAACATGATATTAAACAATATAACATAAATAATTAAAAAAGTATCTTATTTTACTTTCATTACTTGTCTAGTCTCCCTACTAAAAGATTTGAATTGAGCTTCCCAATGCACCTTTGCAAATATTTCTTTCAGAAGTTGTGGTTAAACTTGTAGGAGCACTAGACCTATATTCCATGAGAAGACATAACAATTTTGCACGAACATGCAAATACTCTTGGGAACTATTTTTCATTAAGTTTCTGATAAGAAAATTCAACAAATTGTTATAACCAGCATGACATTGAACTCTGACCAATATTTCTCAAATTTAGTAAGCATTTGATAAGACATTCTCTCATGTTATCATCTTCACTCTTTCACTGTTCCTTCAATGTCAAATAAATCATAAAAATTGCTGAAAAATACAAGTTGGCTGCTGGATATTTGGTTCCACCAAAGTCACAAGTGGCATCATAAAAGTAGCCAAGAAAGTGCTATTTTCTCCACCTTATCCCTATCAAATATAGATAGACAATGCTTGAATTTGAATTAGTCAACTCCAAATGGCAAAAGGCATGACGACAGAAAATAGCACTGTCAAGCATAAGAAAAACAAAATTCAATCCAATAGGTACATCTTGTCGTAATCATTTCTTACTATTTAAAGACATTTGATTGATTGAATCTAAAATTTTTTGTTTCCTTGTTTATGATCTTTTGACATATTTGATGCTTTCATGAACTTTTTGGATAGTACAATTAATATCTTTTAACCTATCTTGTACTACCAAATTGAAGATATGAGCAGAATAATGAAGATGAGAGAACTCGTCATTACAAACAAGGGCTTTCTTAATATCCAATTGAGTTTTTACTAGCTTCATCATAATATCATTAGAAGAAGCATTGTCTTAAGTTAAAGTAAAAATCTTGTTCTCAATTCCCCAATTACATAGCAAGTTATAATATGTTTCTGAATAAAGATATGTCATTATGTGGTGCTGTCATAAAAGAAAAAAAATCCTCTTTTTTAAGACCCAATTCTTATCTAGAAATTGTGTCGTAATGTACATATAACCATCAATAGTTCTAGAAGTCCACAAGCCAGATGTCAAGATACTTATATCAGAAGCATCATTCAACATGCATTTAACGCTTTTTATTTCTTGTTGATGCATCTTAACCAAATCAACCTTAGTAGTATTTCTAGATATAAGTGAAATATTAGAACGCAAATATTGTAGTGCTGCTCTTGTACTAGAGTATTCAACAAAGTGAAAAGGTAGCCCATGCTTCATAATTGCTTTTATTTGCATCCTTCTAAAATTTCAAGGTCAAATTTAGAAGCGCTTACCATCACTAATCCATTATTTTGGCATAATACCATCTATCCAACATCTTGTGAGTTTCTTATAAGGCAAGTTTCAATGAGACGCTTCAAATTCATGGTTCCAAATTTACTTGCTGCCAAGTATGTAACACTACACATCTTGCACTTGGCTTGCCATCACCTTTGTTAGAATTAGGACTTATCTAAAAGAACACACATTTGAAGTTATCTAAAAGCATGTTTGCAAATGAACTGAAATATCTTCCGGTGAATCCAAAAGAATAATGCTTAGTCCATCGGTAGAATCCACAGAAGGTTTTATTATTATTATTTTTTTACTTAATGATTAAAGAAATATTTTTTAATGATATTGTGATTTTTTTAAATGTTGAAGGGTATAAAAAAATTAATAAAAAAAGAAAAAGAAAAAGGCCATTTGGCCTTGTCAGTAGCACCCACCGGTGGGTGTAGCACCACTCTTCAATTAAATCATCATTTTCGCTTTCAATGTTTAGTTCATTGCCTTGCTACCTCAATTTTATGAGTATAACAACTACAATTTCAATAAAAAAATAAAAATAAAAATAACTATATCATCAACAAATAAATAAACATAGTAAATAGGATTACCAAATCTACAAATAAACACAATAAATACAACAACCAAGTTTACTACCAAATATGTCCAATTACAATTTTCATGACTTACTATAAACATAGTAGTAACTATTAAAATAACTATTCAAGCAACAACAAAATGTAACTATCAGATGAATAGTTTTTTCAAATTTAATTTTGAGAAAGTTACCATGGGATGGACAAGAATGATGGCGAGTGAAACAAGAGGCGAGAGATTAAGATGTTAGAGAGTGAGAGTGAGACTTGAGAGAGAGTTACCCTAACTTAAAAAAAAAAAAAAAAAAAAGAAGACTTGAGAGAGAGGGAGACCATGAGATAGTGAAAGAGAGAGAGAGAGAGAGAGAGAGAGAGAGAGGCAAAGCAGCTGATGAGTGATGAATGTTGGTGTCTTTTAGCTTTTAGGGTTAAAAGTGTAAATTTTAATTTCGAAATAAAACTCAAATGGTTTATAAGAGTTGATTTTCAGTTAACCTATTTATTAATCGTGTCTTAACGGGTCAATCCGTTCTGACCCAAATCCATTTATATCAAACTCAAACCCGTTAATTTTATATTGTGTTCGTGTTGAGTTCACAGGTCATGTAACATATTAGCACCCCTAAATCACTCCTAGATCTTCAACTTGCTTTTTTTTTCCACAGAAAGAGAACGATATATCAATTTTATTAATTGTCATTACTTATGGTGGAAGAATATCATACTATAACAAAATCTAAGCAACTACAAAATACCAAAAAGTGAGATTTAAAAAGCCTATCTCAAAACTATACAATCAGATATACAATAGTACAATACCAATTTACTTGAATGCAAAATCAACAAAACAATATAGTTCTATGCCTTATGCCCAAACTTAGAAATTTCTGCAATATCTAATTTGTACTCATCCCAAGCTGCCTTTAACAAATGACATACAAGTGAGATACCTAAAAAATGGTGATTGAGTTGCCTCTAGCGCCAAACTTAGAAAGTATATTGTAGCAAATTGTATATGAAAAACTTTGTATATTCAATGTGTATTGAAAATTTATAATTGGGTCCTATTTATAGTGTAATAAGGTTTGTGTAATAAAGGAAATACAATCAATTACCTAAATATTAAATATTATGATCTAAAATTACAAAACATTACCCTAATAATATTAATCTAATTAAGGCAAGAAAATATATGCTAACGTCCCCCCTCAACTCAAGATGATGTAGCCAACTAAAGTTTAGAAACAAGATTACCAATCCAGCCAGGTGGATTAAATATTGTAAAAATCTTAGAAAGATTTTCTTAAGAAGATACGAAGTGAAGATGCAAAGTGTCTTGCTAAAGGTGATGATGGACAAAATGATAATTTATCTCGATATGTTTCATACATTCATGAAAGACATCATTATGAGTAATTTGTATGGCACTATGGTTATTGCGGTGAATGGGAGAACTAGTCTTCTATGAAACAATACTTTAGAGGTGGTATTGGCTAGAATGCGATACTCAATCTCAGTACTAGAACAAGAGACAATTGATTGTTTCTTGCTACGCTAAGAAATCATAGATGTCCCAAAGAAAAATAATAGCTAGAGATCACTAGTCCAATTAGGATCATAGTAAGTCCGAAACTCAATAGAAGAGAATGAGGATAAGTGAAGTTCATGTAATAAAGTGCCCTTAACGTAGCACAAAATATGAGGAACGACAGCATAATGAGTGTAGTGAAATGCATTTATAAATAAATAAAAAATTTAAGAAATATCTAGCAAAGTAACAATGAAATAATTGGGACTACCAACCAACTACTCGTACAACGTGAAATCTGAAAGAGGTGTACCATTAGTGGCAAGAAGCTTAGCATTATATCCAGAGGATTGCTAGCTATCTTATTATCAGTCAACCCAGCTTTAGAGAGTAAACCACAATCTTATTGGCTTGGGAATAATCATGTCATTAACATAGAGAGGGATAAGTATAGTACCACCATTAGTATTACCACCATTAGTAGTAAATAGAAAAAATGCAATCATATGAAGTAGGAAAAAAACCTTGCTTAGCAACCAAAGAGTTGAATTTGAAAAACCAAGCACAAGCAGCTTGCTTTAGCCCATAAAGAGCAAGACGAAGACGACAGACTTTATGTTGAGGAAAAAATAATTCTATATTTCAAATAGGATAATGAGAACCAATCACGGTGTAAATGAAAAGATTATGTGAAAGTGAAGAATATTGGAGAAATAAGGTAGGGTTAGAGGTCATGTGATTACAACATGCAAATTCAATAAACCAAAGAGATTTACTTGAGGTGATGGACAAAAAAATAGGAGATCGGGATAAAACTTGACAAATTAATGCCTCAATGTCAACTGTAGTGAGTGGAGTGGGCAGAGAATAAGACTTAGTGCAGAAGAATTAGTGGAAGCTACGACGGCAACCTATGAGAAAAAGGTCTTTGCTTGATTATTGTATTGTAGTTTGTTACATTAGAAGATAGAGTGACTTGTGCATTTGCAATTTTTGTAGAAAATAATCATGGCTGATGATGAGGCTGTGAAGATTCAGACATATTGCCAAAAGAAGACTTGGAAGGAACATCATAGGTGGTGGCTACAAAAAAATCTGGAGATTGTAACTTCATTGTTGATCAATGATTTTCTTCATAAATGAGTTTGGCAACAACAACCACGAGAGTTGAAAGTGGTGTGCGATTCAAGAGAGAGACTCAAGTAAACTCAAAGTTCTCATGAAGTTCCATCATGAAGTACAAATAGTTTTCCCTATAGGTTATTAACATGAGAATAAAAATTAACAATAGACTAATTTGATTCTTGTGGCACTGGATAAAGCTTAGTTTCAAGCTAAAACTACAAAGAAGCATCATGAGTATAATGATATTGCTTCGAAAGAAAATCCCATGCAACTTTTAGCATTTACAAATTTAGGGAGCAAACTGTGAATAGGGGGAACGTAAGTGTCGATAAACCAATATAGGATTTTGTAGTGCACACTATGCCAATCTTCAAGGTAGCTTGTACAGACTTCAATACTTTCACCCTCATGTTGTTTGGGGCAACAGTATCTCACAAGATATAATGCCACAATTTACAACCACAAGAAATACTTCCATGTTTTATGCCCACATATTATAATTGAATCCATCTAAAATATTGCCAATGCGATGAACAATATTATCAAGGTTTGAAGAAACGAAAATTTTGTGCCCATATATTCTAATTATATCCATCTAAAATATTCTCAATGAGATGAGCAATATGTTCAAGGTTGGACGAAAGGGACATTTTGAGGGATTTTTTTTCATCAACAATCAGAATCTCAACAATTGACTAGTCAATGGTCAATAGTCAATCCTAGGTGACATGGCAGTGACTGCCTTGGGTCTGGGCCAATGGAAAGTGTGGGCTATGGGTTAAGAGAAAGTATGGGCTTAAGAAATAAACTGGGCTACAAAGTTGAGATTTGAAGTAGATTGGATTATAATGGGCTGGATTAAGTTGAAATGTGGATCAAACTGTTGAAAATGTAGATGGGCATGTGGGGCACATGGATGACACACAAATAACCAAGCAGCATAGCGGTGCGTGAAAGATAAGAATAGAGCTATTCAGGCATGAAATTGTCAATGACAACCTGAAAAGTTATATGTTGGCCTGAGTTTTTTGAAAATATAGGCCTAAGCAGAGCAAAAAGTATGTGGAAGCGGCAACTGCTAAGTGTAATGGAACCAACGGAGCAACCATTGTAGACTATAAAGAAAACAACAAGGGGACACCAATGGCTACACAAAAATGTGTGATACAGACAGTATTGATTAGAGGCATCAGGATTGTGTCCTCTTTGATACCATGTAAAAAAATGTAAATGAGAAAACTCTATATGTTCAATGACTATTGACAATGCACAAGGGTGGCTTATTTATAGTGTAATAAGGCCTATGTAATAAAGGAAATATAATCAATACCTAAATACAAAATATTTTGACCTAGAATATTTACAAAATATTACAATAATATTTTTAGAATATTAGACAACATATTAATCTAATTAAGGTAGGTAAATATATACTAACATACATCAACTATTGAATTCCCTTCCTGGAGACATGCTAAATGATAACACATGTTGGAACATCGTATCATCCCAGATATGATAACATTGACAGGGTTTTTTTAGCCCTTTTAAGAAATTAAAAAAAAATCAATACAAAGGAATGAGTTTCAAAGAGGATATCAATGAAGCCAAGGAGCAGGCAATATAACAACTCATACTTTAGAGCCACCATTTCTACAAGAGAATTAGTACGATGCCCCCAATAAAGTGAAAATGCAAAAATGATACATCCTTTGACTATTATGCTGATAAAGAAGTTTGAGGAAATACTATCTCACGTTGTTCAGATAGAGAGAGGTTTGCATTGCTTATAGACATATTATTATTAAGTACATGAACGTGAGTGCTTAAGTCTCTATCTAGACTAGGGCTACAACCCACCCCATAAAGGCAGGTGGCAACCCTCTCTGCTTCCCAACCCCATCCAGTCCGGTTCAGATACATATATTAAAAATAATAATTTTTTTAATAAAATGCCGTTGTCTTATCTTAAGTTATGTTTTGTTAAATAAAACGATGTCATTTTACATTAGGTTTTATTTAACACTTAATCCCTCAGGCACTCTCTCACTCTCTCTCTCTCTCTCTCTCTCTCTAAGTTGGATTATGGATTTTATTTTGTTTCTCGATTGGTTGCCGGTGAGGGTTTTGGGTGGGGTGGGCAGACTGCCATGAAGGCTAATCCACCTCCCATCATGCGAAAGGGGGCACCCACCCATAGAGGGCGGAGCCAAGCCCTTGGGGCCCAACACAAAGGATAAGGATTTGAAGAAGAAGAAGAAAAAGAAAAATAAATGAGAGGAGAAGAGAGAAGGAGAAGAAGAAGAAAATGAGAGGGTGAGATATGCGGCAGGGGTGAGACTAGGCTTAGAATTAGGGTGAGATGCAGTGGGGTGAGATTAGGGTTAGAATTAGGATTTTTATTTTATAGAAGTGAGGCAACAAGCGGGCAGGCAGTGATGAAGGTTGTCCCCCAACCCCCCTCTCCAAAATTTTGATTAAAACTCGTCTTGTACGTAATAACATTTTTGTGTGAAATTATGTCTTATAAGGGCCTACAAGTAGAATAGAGTGTTTAAAAATCATTTGCCATGCGTATGACATGTGGCACCCAACTCTAAACGTGGTGTTTAAAAATATATTGGGGTCTAACTTTTACATACAAAATTTTATAGAGGACTTATCATTTTACTTACAATTTTACATACAAGACCTATTTTACCAGTTTTCTCTTTAAATTCAAGTTTTGGATTTCAAATTTCATAATTTTTAGTATATCAATAGCTGACATGTTAATAAGGGTGTAGAACCGGGTCGGATTTTTTTTTTGTCCAGTCTGAAACCCAGAATCCAGATGGATCTGGGCGGTTTTCCACCGGATTAAACCCAGCGGGTAAAACAAAATTCATACCCGCCTGGATTCGATTACGAATTCGGATTTTAACCAGGTTTCCGTAACCGGCTATTATTTTTAAAACACTAGTTTTGATTCAAAACAACATCGTTTTTGCTAGTGGAAAATGATGCCGTTTTGCACCCTTGAGATTTAATCCTCATTCCCTCGACTTTCATTCTCTTTCCAGTCTCTGCGTTTTTGGCAAACGAAGTCGAAGGCCCTTTTTGAAACAGTGAAACCCCAGCCCTGCCGTCACCTCTCTGCCTCTCATTTCATTGGTTTCGTTCCATCCGTCGTCGCCGTTTGCCCCATCTCTCTCTCTCTCAACTCCAAAACCTACGGTATGTTCATATATCTCGCTCGGCTTGTATAGATTTGAGGAAGTGGGTTGCTTTGCATTTGAAATTCTCTTCTGAATCTTTGTGTCTTGAGCCTTTAAAAATTTTGCTAAGCCAACCCATAATGTGTAGTGGTCAATGAAATTTAATCTGTAAGTCGGTCTCTTCTGGGTAGGACAAAAAGATGGATGGAAGTCACGAAGTTTCAAGAGAAAGACTATTTGGATGGAAAGAGTGGTAGAACCAAAAGCTTAGGATACGAAGTTTTGTGCAATTTAAAAGTCACATGGATTTATTCATATCTGCACAGAAATTTTGTTTGCCACTTTGCATCACAGAGAGACAAATTAGGCTAAAGTAATGAATCTATTGATAAGAAACCAAAAAAACCATTCTTCTTGGTCAGTTCAATCTTGTTGTCTACATTAACTAAATGATACTAGTAAATTCGTAGCAAACATTACAAGAGAAATATTTTAGAGTTACATATACATACATTTTCCTTCACTTATTTAAAAAAGGGCTTCCTCAGAAGTCTTTCATTAGATGCCATCATGCCACTTGCCTACTAGCATGCAGGCTAGGTAGCTTTCTTCCTAATAGTTAGGCATCAAACATTTTGGAGGAGAGTGAGAATGGGCAGCCACTAACCTGTTTAAGTACATACAGACAAATTGTGGGACGATATCTCTAATATTGAAGTTTATAGCTTGTGGTGATAGTTCAAGGAATAAGACATCTTTTGGACTTGGTGATACATCTGCTGCATGTTTGTCTTTTCTAACGTAGGACCTCAATGTTTCCCATGATTATTCTATTTTGATCATTAACACAAATAGATTTGAGAAAAAGATGTCAACTGCAATGCATTTGATTGAATCATGGCCAATAAATGAAAAAGAAAATATGAGTTTTTTTCATAAATATATTATATTACTCATCAGAAAAATTGTTGTTATTTTAGGTTCATATTGTTCTTTGTTTTTTCTATCCTGTTTATTTAACTGTGACTAATGCAGAATATATTTATACATCGGTTTACATTTCACTGTCCTGATATCTTTCCATGAAAATGCTTAAGCATATACATTATTTTTATGTTTAAAACAGATGGAAAGTAGTTTTAGTGGTAGTTTTGGTGGATCAACGCCTATTTCATTGGACATGGAGGAAAACACTAGTCCTTTAGTGCCTGCCTCTATAAATACCCCAAACCCCAAATCATCTCTCCCTTCCAAAGTCAAAAAGAGCCAAGAAGGTTACCAACAATCTCATCTATGAGATCATTTTACAAGGGTTGAACATGTTGATCCTATTGCACCTAAAGCTCAATGCAATTAATGCTTCAAGATTTATAGATGCTATTATAAAAATGGTATTTCATTAATGTCACACCGCCTGGGATATGCTTTTCCAACCTCTCCCATTAGAGAGAATAAAAAACATTGGGAAGGATTAATCAACATCACACACTCGAGTTAGGATGGATGGTAAAGGATCTAGTACTCAAGTGTTAGGACAATATGATCATGAAAAATTAAAGGCAATGATTTCTAATTTGTTTATCTAGTGTGAATTGCCATTCAAGGTTATAAAGCATCTGGCATGTTTTAAACTTTTGGATTATTTAGAGCCTAGACACATCTTGTCATCCTGAACCACCTTCCAAAAAGAGTGTAATGCTTTATACAAGGACAAGAGCAAAGGTTGAAAGCATTGTTGAGCAGTCAAAGAGTTTGTTTGACAACCGATATATGGATATCGGTGTAAAACAAGAATTATATTTGTGTTACATGCCATTATATTGATCAAAGGCAAGAAAATTATAATGTTTTTCAAGATTCATAATCATAGGGGTGAGACCATTCCTTGGATGTTAGAGTCTTGCTTGGCGGATTGGGAAATTAACCGCCTTTATAGGATCATTGTGGATAATGTCTACTCTAATGATGTTGCTATTGATCATGTGAGG
Organism: Juglans cinerea; assembly: GCA_961763995.1. Taxonomy (NCBI): domain Eukaryota; kingdom Viridiplantae; phylum Streptophyta; class Magnoliopsida; order Fagales; family Juglandaceae; genus Juglans; species Juglans cinerea. The sequence continues at coordinate 26,694,432 of CAUIVZ010000009.1, forward strand.
AGGAAGATAAGAGATAAGAAGTTCACAATTTTGGGAGACGAGTTCATACATATGCGATGTGTTGCACATATTTTAAAACTCATTGTATGTGATAGTCTAAAAATTATTCATGATGCTATAAATAAGATTAGAGAAGCAATAAGACTTGTGAGGTCCTCACAGGCAAGGCTTGATATGTTTAAAACATGTGCAAATAAGCTGAATATTGTGTGAAAAAAAATTGTATGTCTAGATGTTCCTACTAGATAGAACTCAACATACCTAATGCTTAGTATTGTTGAAAAATACAAAAGACCTTTTGTGCTAATGGGAGTGAAGGAGTCACAGATTTTGGCACCTCCGTTTGAAGATTGGCAAATGGCTCGTATTTTTATTAAGTTTCTAAAAATTTTTTATGATGCCACTTTGAAAATCTCTGGCTCATTATATGTGTCATCTAATATGTTATTTCAACAAATTTGTACAATTGAGAATACTTTGAACAACATGGGTCAGAGTGAGGATAGTATGTTGATGAAGATGACTTCTCCTATGAAACTTAAGTTTGATAAATATTGGGGGAACACAGATAGCATGAACATAATTGTTTATGTAGTTTTGTCTTTGACCCTCGATATAAGATTACAGCCTTGTCATATTGGTTAAAAAGGTGCAAAGGGGATAAATGTGGAGATAGAATTGAGGTCAACGCAAGATTGCTCATGGAATCGTTTGATTGAGTAATACAACAATTATTATTGGTGATGACCTGGACTGTGAAAATTTTGATATGGCAAGGTAGAAGAAGATCAAATATGGCCCATAGAGGTTCCTCAGATATTATTGGTGATGACCTGGACTGTGAAAATTTTGATACAGCTCTAGAGCAATATCTTGATAAGCAAAGCAATTCGATACTTAGCTCGGACATGGATATGTATTTTCGGATGTAATTGAACCAAAAGTACCAGAGTTTGATATTTTGGATTAGTGGTAGAAGAACTCATTTAGATTTCTCATCCTTGCAGAGATTGTACGTGATGTATTGGTCATCCTTATTTCCACCGTCGCATCCGAGTCCGCGTTCAGCACTGGTGGACGTGTAATAGACCCATACTGACGCTCATTAGAACCGGAGACTATCCAAGCACTAATTTGCACGCAAAATTGGTTGACTTGTGAACCATTTAGGTATTAGGAGGTGGATGAGCATGTAGAACGCATTGACATCGAAGGTAAAAATTTTTATTTGTTAAGTTTTATTTTTTATTACTAATTTATCCATTTAACTTAACCTCTACATTTTTTTGTGCTTAAGGTAACCCTCTTCCTTCAACTTCAACAACTTAAGCAACTTCAACTTCAACTTAGCCCTCTTCTTAAAGTTTCCTTTATTTTTGTAATAATTCATTGGAATTGATATTGTGCTTAATAATTTTCACATATATGAAATCCCTTTGTGCATTTAATATTTGTAGTAAGAGCCAGTCATAGAACATGAATTTGAGAGTGCTCCTAGATGAAAGATGAGACTTTTTCTTGGTGATAAAGACCCAAGAACTAAAGCTGTAAGACAGTAATTATTATAGTGTCTTTGTGAGGTTTTATTTCAAGTTTTATTCTTTTGTTCTTTTTGACTTATTGTTTCTAATCATTATAGTTTTCATTTTACTGTTGTAATTGATGTTGTTGGCAGCTTATGGAGACTTAGTTTAATAGAAACTTTTCCAAAATGGCATCACCAGATCAATGTGAATGAAATCAATTTTCCCCCCCGATTCCATATTCAAGATGTGAAGACTAATGTATTTTGTTCTTTGTAAATTTATGTTTTAGTTTAATTAGTTGTGATGTATTATTATTTCTTTTGTTCTTTGTAAATTTATGTTTTAGTTAATTAGTTATGATGCATTATTATTTCTTTTGTTCTTTGTAAATTTATGTTTTGCATTGTGATGTAACAATAATATTATTTATTTTACATTTTTATTTATTTTTTTCTTTAATTTATTTTTTTTATAAAAATATTTTAAAAATATTTAAATTATTTTTTTAAAAAAAACATAGGCAATTTAAGCATATCAGATATTTTTTTAAAAACAAAAAGTGCTATAAAAACATTTTTTTAAGTTGTCTTCTTTAAAAAATAAAAAAAAAGTAATAACAACCCGGATTATAGTGAGAAATCCGAGTTTATAGTGAACAATCCGGATTATGATTTATAGTGAAAATCCATATTATAGTGAAAATTTTAAATATCCGATTACAAACCGAATATCCTGATTGAATCCGATTATCCGTCCGGATTTTTTCTGGATTAATCCGGGAGGATAACCACCCGGATTTTAACATCCGGATCCGGATGCACACCCCTACACGTCAGTGCGTAGTATTATATAAATAAAAATTATAAGTACAAATAGTATTTTCCAATTTTAAAAGGGGGTCTGCGGAACCCTTTCGCTTTATATTTTATTGAACCAATGCCTTAATATTTGTTGCGCCGCACTTTTTTTATTACATCGAACTTACTTCTCGATATTTTACTCTTTTAACTGTAAATCAATAAGAAATTGTTAAAAGATTTAGCACGGATGTCATAATTTAATAATTTTATTCAATAAAAGAGTGGCGAGCTCAATTAACATAACTGCTTCTATTTAAATTTTTTATGCATTCAGAATTTATTTAGAAAACATGTATTTTATATTATATATATTGAGTTAACTCATACTTTTTATACAAATTTTTACATGTATCCAACTCGTACCGCCCACCTAGGACTGTTCATCCGACTCGACCCGACCCGGTAACAGCTCTTCCGACCTTACCCGATAAACAGTTGTTCCGATTAGCCGTTTACCCGATTGGCCGATTACCCGATTTTCGGAAGGAACGAGTATTCCGACTTTTTTTTTTTTTAATCTATACAAAAAAAAAAACCAGGAAAATTGCATCCAATTAGAATGATTTCATTGTACAGGTTTTTTTGTTTTTTGCAATAAAATAAACTGAATTAGAATGATTTCGGAGTTGGATCAGTCCAACAAACAAGTACGCATGAGCTCGCCGAGAAAAAGAAAAAAGTACGCCTGAGCTCACTGTACAGTTTCAATAGCAATATTTTTTGCAATAAAATAAACTGAATTTAGTAGATTCGGTGTAGGTAAATATCATTTTGATGGGGATAATCAAAGATGATTAGGAAGGTTCATATGTTTATATTTCTAATGAAAAGATTATTTAAAAAAACAGAGGGAAAGTAAATGCTTATGATTACCGGAACTGAAATTATCCGTAGCGGCTGCTAGTTCGGCATAATCAAAGCTCCTCCAAGACGGCTTGGGTCTAGAAATCCCATCGTTGTCAATCCTCAGATTCTTCGCGGAAAACTTGTGGCTCGCAGTCAGCAAGGGAATGATGGAGAACCTCCTCACGAATTTTCTCTTCAAGGCCTCAATCACGGACTTCCATTGAGACCCACCGTGGCTCTCTCGGAGCTGAAGAGTCGACGTCGATTTTTGGGTGGGAGAGATACACGAGCTGAAACTGCTGCTCCCTGTGTCAGTGTGGTCCGAGTCGAGACAGTGAAAAAGCAGGACATGTAGAAATTGAAATGATCGAGTAACGGGTAATACCCGTTAAAATGAGAAACGTTGTAGCCAATTCCCCGTTTTCGATTTTACCCGTTAATGGGTCGGGTTTTCGGGTCGGGTCGATTCGGAAAAATGGGTCGGGTCGGATAAGCGGCTTATTTGTTCAGCCCTACGCCCACCCAATAAACCGAGTGGATTGTTTGCCCGGTACCATGTGGGCCAAGAGGAATTGAGCAGGTTAAGGGAGGGGCCCTCGTTATCCAGCCCAATTTTAGAGCAAGTGGCAAAACTTTATGCACAGAATGAGACTTTCTAATTATACTTATATTTGTTATCTAACAAAATGTCTAGCAATAATATCTTCCTCTGTTCTCACGAGGAAATGATCTTGGACAATTAGGAGAGGTTTGGATTCAAAACCCACCTCAACTCATCTGAACTCATCTCATCTCATCATTACAATTTTTTCAAATTCTCACACAAAATATAATAAACAATTCAAACTTTTTCAAATCCCAAAACAACTTTTCCAAATTCCCACACAAAATATAATAAATAATTCAACTTTTATTCTACTATTCACAAACCATCTCAACTCATCTCCCAATCCAAACCTCTCCTTAAAGGTAGAGTTGAATCTTTGGATAATGACCGAGCTGGGTCGTTGGTGTCAACTTTATTAGCCTCCACTTTCTGCGTCCGCTGGGTTGCAAATAAATGCCTCATCCATGTTGAACTTAACGTTACTAAGGTCTGGTGGCCTTTAATAAACCAGCAATGGTTTTCAAATTTTCACTAGTACTGGAAGCATCTTCAGAGATCTCAGAATAGCTGCATCATTAGCCTTAATGCACTCTTTTGGTTTCAGAAAGCCATTTAGTTGAAGCAACTAGTGAGCAATTCTCATAAGAAATATAGAAACTTTTCACTATTCCCCATTGTAAACCCCTAATTCCTTGCTAACCATAACTCCCACAAATTGAGTAAGTCTCTTTTTTTTTTTCTCACTCCTTCCAAAAAATTCTCCCAAAGCCCATCTCCTAAGATCCTCCCTCCACCGTCCAAAGGGGTGTGGGAGCTGAAGCTCCTTCTCCCCTATTTCCCTTGAGTACTTTTTGACACTGTCCACCAAATTTTGTCCGATTTTTACCTTTGTTTTTAAGAAATAGCACGGAGATGGTAGGAGTTACCCGTTGTTCCTCTAAAGTACCTAAACGTCGTCATTCTGCTTGAAGCGGAATGACGCCGTTTTTTGAAGAAGGGGGTCCAAAACACAGGACCCCCTTCACTTTCACAAAGCACCTGCAGGGCTGCACAACTCCCTTTATATCTCTCCTCTCCACAACGTGCTTCACCTCCCCCACCGTCTGACGTCGTTTGAGGTCGCCGCGAGCCACCTTTTAGAGTTTATTAGTTGATTGTATTTGTAAGCCACTCACTCACTCACTCAATTTTTTTTGTAGAATTTTAAGGTTTCAAAATCCTGTAATTATCACATTGTGGTTTGAAATTTGTGAAATGTATATGATTTGTTGTTTGCATTTCAGTGATTTCGATTTTTAAGCTGTTAAATTTAAGAATTGGGGGATTTAAGTTTTGGAAAAATCATATTTTTTTGTTCCAGACAACATTCGCTCGATGCCCGTTTGATTATGGCTCGAGTGAACTTCACACAGATTGTTCGCTTGAGCCTTCGCTCGAGTGTGGCTCAAGCAGACATTCAGTTTTTGTGTTTTATTTATTTTTAAAACCACAAACATGACTACATACATATGTTTTTCCTTTTCAAGTGTTTCCAATAGATAAATTTCATAACATGTTAAATGAAGGTTGTTTTTTAATTATTTTAGATGATTTTATACAAAGGTTGAGAAAACTATGGATGCTATACCACCTCACTGTGAACTTCCACAAGAGGATGACGCACAGCTGTTGGCGTCACCGACAAGTACTTCGGACCGTAGACCCCCATCTAGAGTAGCTACCCCTTGTGCAAGTAGTCGAGTCCCAACAGATCTAGAAAATGTTGATATACTTAATGAGAAGAAGATGTTGATGAATGTTGAGGCCGATCGACCAGTACGACCTAGTAAAAAATGGTCGTGGACATGGGAACATTTCACCAAAATCTTCGATGATCGTGAGAACTCGCAGGCTTGATGCTACTACCGTAGGCAACTATGTGGCTGTCATTCGAAGAAGCAAGGCACGTCAATATTAGTAGCACATCTTACGGGCTGCCAGCGGTATAAAATACACAAAGGGTTGGTGGCAAATTATTTGACGAAGCTAAGTTACGAGACTTCTACAGCCACTAATGGCACACAGATTAAGAAGCTGTTAATCCCTCAATATAGTGAGAAGATGTTGAGGGATATGCTTGCGGAGATGATCATCACAGATGAGATGCCTTTTACCACGGTTTACAAAGCAGGCTTCCGTAAATTCTTGCACAAAATTGAGCCACGATTTCCCATACCTTTAATGTATATGGTGATGCGCGATTATTTGAAGAGGCATGCCAAGGAGAAAGCATCAATGAAGGAAATGTTTGTTTCCACTGGCCAGAGAGTGTCGTTTACAACTGATACATGGACCTCCATACCGAATGTGAGCTACATATGTATCACAGCCCACTTTATTGACAGTAAGTGGACGTTGCAGAAGTAGATTATCGGCTTCAAAGAAATTGTTGATCATAAGGGTTCGTCATTTGACAAGGAGATTGATGATTGTATAAAGAATTGGGGGATCGGAAAAGTGTTTTGTATCACTATTGACAATGCCTGTGCGAATGACACTGCCATTGATTATTTTAGGCAGAATATGATAGTAAATGAGGATATTATTCATGAGCACCAGTTTGTTCATGTTCAATATTGTGCTCATATCATCAACATCATAGTTTCTGAGGGGTTAAAGGAGGTTGATTATTCCATTACTAAAGTTTGGAACCTTGTGAGATACATGAGGGCTTGCCCCCAATAGCTCCGCCAATTTAAGGCAATAGCAGAACAACTTGAAATCTTATCTTCCAGTATGTTGCAACTGGATGTTCTGACTCAATAGAACTCTACATACATGATATTGGATGTAGTGCAAAAGTACCAAAGAGTGTTCGAGTGGATGGAGGTCGAGAATGAGGGCTTAAGGTAAGCTTTGTTGGAGTCAGTTGGGGGGAGAAGTGAGCTCGATGCACTGGACATAGTTAATTAGGCCAATGTCAGGTATTTTGTTCAATTCTTGAAGTTATTTTATGACATAACTATGCAGATATCTGGTACAAAATGTCCTACTGGGAACATGTACTTCAAGGAGCTCTCGGGTCTTTATGACCACTTGCAGCAAAGTTGTAATAATAGTGTGAATTTGTTGAATGCTATAACTATGAGGATGAAATATAAATATAATAAATATTGAGGGGATGTTGAGAATATAAATAGATTATTATATGTGGCTACGATCCTTAACCCCTGATATAAGTTGGCGATTATATAATTTTAGATTAGGGATGTCCTCGGTGATGTGAATGCTGATCAGTTTATTAGAGAGTTTAGTTGTGATATTGATGATTTATATAGCTATTACTACAACAGTGGTCAGCCTTTAACTGAAGGTGGTAGCTCCTTACACCTGACCAGCTCAACATCTTCCTTAGATGACACATGCACAGAGTTCAAATATTTTGATGCAATGGTATCATAAAATCCATGCATCGAGAAATATTATGCAATGTAACTCTGAGGTTGAGCATTGCTTTATGGAAGATGTTGATACACCTAGTGTAACATTTCATATATTAACTTGGTGGAAGGTGAATTCTGACAAATTTTTAGTCCTTTTCCAAATAGCCAGGGATGTGCTAGTCATTCCAATCATTACGGTTGCCTATGAGTCGGCTTTTTTAACACCAGAGGGTGTCTTTGATGATTATCGGAGTTCATTGTCTCCGACCACAGTCAAGACCCTCGTTTGCACAAAGAATTCATTAAATTGAACGCCCAATAGAGTAGGTACCATTGATATCGAGAGCTATAGGCTTGAATCCGATAACTTTATGGTTTTAAATGATTATTTACATAATTATAATGTTTTTATTACTTAATTTAAAATTTATATGATTTTGTAGACCTAGTTGTGAACCCTAGACTAATTATGGATGACTGGGACAGATGCACCGTGGGATGGAAAACCCTCTGGCCCCTTTATTGGTGAGAAACTCAATACCATCATGGAAAACTCGTCAGAGCTAGAGGTGGATGTGAATTTATAATGTGTCATATTTTATGTCATGTATCATTTGGTTGATGATTTAGAAGTCTATAGTTAAATGACTAAAGAAAAGATAGTGCATTTGATCAATAAAACTTTATGCAGGAAATCACTATCGAGTCATCGACTCAAATGCATGGACTGTCAAGACTAATGCGGGATTGTGGCTTTTTGAATCTAATCTATGACATTATTTATATTTTGGTGCTGTAAATTTAAATTTAAATTTATCGTTTGCACACATTAAATAACTTATTTTTGTATTGTACATGACGTAGTCATTGTATTTAAATTTTAGATTTTTTACTTATTTTTTACAGTATTTTAGATTTTTTAATTATTTTTTTTACATTATTTTGTCTTTTTTTTTTTAAAATATTTTTAAAAGGGGTGGGCATATTTGTCCTTTAGATTGGGCTTCGATATTGGCCCATATCTGATTAGGAACATAAGGCTTAAGCCCACTTCAACTTCAGCTGTAATACTAAAGAGAATCTAAATATATTGACAGGGTATTTCCAAACTTTAGTTCTAGACCCTTCCTCAAATAAGTGCTCCAATGATTCTATGTGAGGGGAGGACAAACCGCAAAAACATTCAGAAACCCGAGGAATCCCGCAACTCTAAACATTCCAAATGCAATCCGATAAAGGAAATGACACTAATGGGGATCTAGCTATTTGCATTTAGCTGATTTGGTAGAGAAATCACCCTTATCTGTAGGCATCCATAGCCTCTTGTCCTCAAAGGCTTACAACTGCACGCTAAATTTCATTACCACTTCTACATGCTGATCACCGCCCAAACGCCTTAGTAATGCTTCATCAGCTCTATCATTAACATGTAACTTTTGAAGCAAAGTATTAGGACTAGATACATACAAGCTTTGTTGAGCCAAAGAGCCATCCTTACCTCAGCTTTATACCAAAAATTTTATAGCCCCCCTCTCTAATGTTCCAGGTGCTATTGCTTAAAACCATAGGTATGAATTGAAAAATAGATTTCCAAAGAGATGAATGATATGATTTAGCAATAGGCTGAGAAATACCATTAACAGAGCTAGCTGAAATACTTTTTTGCATAAAGGAAACCCACAAAGATTAGGGGTATTAATGCAAGATAGAATATGCGTGCGTGTGTGTGTGTGATTGGCATAGAGGCTAATACATGCTTGTGAAAAGGCCTGGTTTCCTCGTGCAGATAACAGAGCTCCTTTCCATTAAGCGACCTTTTGTGCCAAAGGTTCAAACATGGAAACTTGGAGGTTTTTATAGTGTAAAGTTGCCTTCTTTAAAAGAAGTTGCATTTACAATAATGCTCCCTTTTGAACTAGAGACTGACTTATGAACCAAAAATGAACTTTTGGCTTGGTGGTTCTTCACTGACGATAAGAACCAGGTCAGATAATCCATTTGATCCCTATCTTAGTCATGGTTTTGTTTCACAATTCTTTGAAACCATTATCTCATCTCATCTCGATATCCAAACATCATTTAAATACATATTTTTCAATTTCACATTTTTAATTTTTCAAATTTTTCATCTATTCATTACCTAATCATTACAACTTTTCCAAACTTCTCAACAAAACAGAAAAAATAATTTAATTTTTTCAAATTCTAAAACAAAATTATATGGTAATCTTCTTTTAACATTATAATTTTTTTTTAACTTTTTCTCTCATTTTTTAAAAACCCGATCAAAATCTTAACTCAAACTATTTTATTGCTATTAACAAATTATCTCACTACTATTCACATATTTCTCATCTCATCTTATCTTATTTTATCTGAGTAACCAAACGAGACCGTAATCCTTTACCCGAAGAAGTGAAATAACCAGCTTTTTGAGTCCCATTCATGCAAAATGAGAACTTAATTAGGGGCCGGCATGTAACACTGCTGCATAAAAAACAGCCATTGAGAAGATACCATGACCAGTTCGATCTAATATTGATAGAGTAGGGCAGATACCCACAAGGGAAATTTGATCTTCTTTGATGATCTTCTTTTGGCCAAACTATTTTTTAAAAAAATAAAAAAATAAATACATAAATAAATTTGTACCTTTGGAAAGCAGAAAAACAAGTACAGTAAAAAATGATGGAGAAAACATATCGAATCAAGATCTTCTATCTGAATTCGTTTTTTGTCCCACTTGCGAGGTAAAAATCTAAATGGAAGATATATAATACGTAAGGTCTAAAATAGTAAAAAAATATATATTATACATTTATATCTCTTTGATTTAGGTAACATAATATAGGACTTCGTTAGGAGGAAATTATAAAGAGTCTTATTATGCATTAGCAACTGTTTTCCACTCCACACTACACATGACTTTTTGTTTGTTTTTTTTAAATGTCAGACCCTCATCACCGAATCCAATCCATATCTCATCTACGTCGCTCTCCTCAATCTCTCTCTTCGACCTCTCTCTCATCAAGCTTTCTCTTTCATCAAGTCCGTTCTCTCTCTCTCTCCTCAAGAGCTCTCTCTCTCAGACCTCTCTCTCCTCAAGCTCTTTTTAATTAAGCTGTCCGGTTGATTCAACGAGGAGGGAAAACTCAAAAAGAAAATATAAATAATAGCCTACTGTGCATAACAGCTGCCGCACACTAAGTGTATTAGGTGGAAAAACAAAAAAACAAAACAAAAACAATTTATCTGTGGTGTGCTGCGGCTTCCGGTTGCACTCCAGCATCTCTCAAACTCAAAATGTAGAACCGGTTGACACGTAAGTTGTAGGGTGTGAGGTTTGTTACTGATAAGAAGATTTTTTTAATTATTAAAATAAAATAAATTTCCAATTTCTAAATCATTTCCACGTGTGTTTAGCACGCCTCCTGGTGCTACCGGCCAAAACAAAGAAAACATTGCCATGGACGGGAAAGAGCCAAGGATGGCCTTGGTCGTGAGGCAATAATGTCAATTGTGCTTGACACGTGGAATCATAACAACCAGACAATTTTAAATTTTTATTTTTCTGTCTTGGTCTAGCCAAGAGTTTTTTTGAAAGATAATAATGATTGGTCAATACCCATAATTTAGAGAAAATAAAAATGGCATTGAATATAGAAAAATGAGAAACACGCCAATATTTTATACAATATTTTATATAATAATATTTTAAAAGTAATGATATTTTTATAAAATATTTTATAAAACTAATATATTTTATAAAAATATTTTTATTTTATAATATTTATTATAAAAAGTATTGTATAAAATGTTGTATGTTTATCATTTTTCTTATTTATAAGGTGGAGAATGATTGGTGGCGGCTGTGTGTACAGCAGAACGTGGCTGGACGTGAGTGGTTGAGAAAAAGGAAGGAAAGGGAAATGATGCTGGGCGGTGACTGGTGAATGAATGTGAATTTGGTCGGTATGTAATTTGCTCATATATGATTTGACCTGTCCCTCGCCTACAATCTCCGATTGTTGGTCCAACCACCACTACTTTCCGACACGTGTCATCGTATACTACACTGATTGATAGGGATATAATGGATACCGTTTGATTCCGTTTTGAATAAATTTTGTCATCGTATATATCGATTTTATATTTTCAAGAAGAGAATTGTTACAGACACAAAGAGATTAAACAAAATAAATCTATAAATTGATGTGACTTTATATAATCCGTTAGATCTACTTTATAATAAAAGTAACTTTATAATCTAACGTACCACATCAAGTTATATCAGTTTATAGATTCACTTTTATATAATCTTTTTGTGTCTAAAGTATTTTCCTTTCAAGAATTAATATAGTGTAGCGTGATTTTCTGATTTTTATTATATATTAAAATTTTAATCTCTTATACTAATATATATATTTATTAATATATATAAATATTAGTAATACACTAATATTATTAATATATAATAATACTATCGGTATAGTATTATTATTATATGTTAGTGATAATATATTAATTAATATACTAATGTATATTAGTATTACTAATATATTTATAAAAAAAATATGTTGAGAATTTATTAAACCATAAAATGTAATTAATATATATTTTATGTTTAAAACATATAATCAAATAAATATTCATGTTTAAGATTAAAATTTTATGTTATAAATTATAATATAACATTATTTCCTATATAACTATAATTTATAAATATTATATATAATATTAAAATATTATATATAATATTAAAAATTAGTTAAAAATATATAAATATACGAACCGGTCCGGTCCGGTCCAGTTCTAAAAAACATAAAATCAAGACCGAACCGGTTATAACCTATTTGTAAAATAGAAGAAGCGGTCTAAAACCGGACATAACCAACCGGTTTGGGACGGTTCCCTGGTTCTCGGGTTATTTTTTCAACTCTAATGATTGATTTAGTTTAAATACAAGAATATAAAATTCCTACATTTTCCATTAAAGGATAAATTATTAAGAGTGATTAGTCTATAATAATTACGGATATATCTTCCAAGGAAATATGGAAAATATGTTTATAGGATTACTTTTTACTTTTCCTGAAAAGACATTATTTAATTGGGTAATGATTAATTTATAATTTTTTTATAATAATTTACAAATGATTAATATAATTCATGTCTTACTTCTTAAAAATAAATCTAATTTTACATTACTACTCTCCATTAAAAATAGAATTATAAAGAAAGAAGTTATAAATTTATCATTTTCTTATTTAATTCCACCTCATTCTATTTCCATCTCATTAAAATAAACTGGTATTGTTTAACAATAGATTCCTTTTTATTTTTCGATATAATAAATTCCCATGCATCAAGCACAGCAGAATGAGAATTAAGTAAAAGTATAGTATGCAACATTTCGTACGAGTTGCATGGATGAGGTTTTTGTACAGTATGGACTTAATTTGCATGAATAAACTATTGTATTTATCTTTATGTGAATTGAATCCAAAAGATAATCTTATATTTTTGAGATGTCTGTTTACCTTCAATCTATATAAAGATAGACGGAAAAGAATTACCACTTTTTTGCTAAGTGGCATGGTAAATCGAAGAAACTTCAAGTGCTGAAAAAGAAAGAAAGACCGTAGTGGAAAAGCAAAACCCCTACCTAATGGTGTGACGTATATTAAAATGAGTTCTGTTACATACAGTCATTTTGATATGATTGATCAAAATAATTTTTTATATTAAAAAAAGTGATGCAATCAACTACAGTAATACAGTGTATAAAGAATACGCAAAAGTGATTGTATATAAAGATTTTAAAATAATTAATTTTTTATATAAATCTCATATTTACTTACTTTTTTTAAAAAACAAATACGCTATGTTTACTAACAATATCATATCTTCATATATTATATGTCGAATATTGTTACCTATATCTCATAAAAGGAATTGGAGGACGCCTCTTAGAACATGCCGGAATCACATTTTAGTAAAAGGCGAATCACATGGGGCCAGTGATGCAGGACTTCCACCAAATGGTGGGGTAAGCATGATATATGGGGCGGCAAAGCTAAGTTTTATTAATCAGCAAGCTCACTCAACACTCCATAGTATAAATACCCCCTCAACTCTACTGCATTTACCCCCATCAGCTATACCAAGTCTACAATTCTCTCTTGATTGATCTCCCTGATCACAAAATACACTCAAAAACTCATTTCTAGCTAGCTAGCACAAGGAGCATCTATCGTTATGGCCAAGGACATTGAAGTTGGAGGGCAAGGTGGTTTCTCCGCCAAGGACTACCACGACCCACCACCAGCACCATTGATTGATGCTGACGAGCTCACCCAATGGTCCTTCTACAGAGCCATCATTGCTGAGTTCATTGCCACCCTCTTGTTCTTGTATATCACTGTTCTAACTGTAATTGGATACAAGAGCCAAACTGACAAAACCAAGGGCGGGGAGGATTGTGGTGGGGTTGGGATTCTTGGCATTGCTTGGTCCTTTGGTGGCATGATTTTCGTCCTTGTTTACTGCACAGCCGGTATTTCAGGTGAGTTCTCTACAAGTGTGATTCAACATGCATGGTATTAGAACCAATGTCATGAATTTGAATTTTAGCGACTCTGTACTTTATCCCTTATATAATTAAATGTTTGTGGTATTCATAAGTGTTATTAAGGAAAAGTATGATATACAAGTGAGGGGAGCAAAAGAATATAATTTAAATAATTAAGTTTATCTCTTCTCGATCGTCTACTTAAAATTCCTCAGAAAAGGGGTTTTCATTTGAAATATGTTCTCCAAACAAGAAGGAAGAGAGGTGTGCGTGATCTGTACGTTGCAGATAAATATGGGTTATATATTTTCTGAACTGGTGCAGGAGGGCACATTAACCCGGCGGTGACATTCGGGCTGTTCCTTGCTCGGAAGGTCTCAATGGTCCGAGCAATATTGTACATGACGGCTCAGTGCTTGGGAGCCATATGCGGATGCGGGCTGGTAAAGGCATTCCAGAGCGCTTACTACAGCAGGTACGGCGGTGGTGCTAACGAGCTTTCCGCTGGATACAGCAAGGGCACTGGATTGGCCGCCGAGATCATTGGCACATTCGTGCTTGTATACACTGTCTTCTCTGCTACTGATCCCAAGAGAAATGCAAGAGATTCCCATGTTCCTGTAAGTACTATACCCTGATCTTAGGTGAATTAAAATGAAGGGTTATTTTGGGTTTTACTAATCTTGTTCATATATATGTGAATTAAAAGGTATTGGCACCACTTCCAATCGGATTTGCCGTGTTCATGGTTCACCTGGCCACCATTCCGATCACCGGAACTGGTATTAATCCGGCTCGAAGCTTCGGAGCTGCTGTGATCTATGGCAAGGATAAGGCATGGGATGACCAAGTATGCACTTAGATTTATGTCCTGTCTATATTTAGTCCTGTGGATTTATGTTACTTTGTGATTCTAACTTAGAATTGGGTTTGATCGATGTATTTCTCCAGTGGATTTTCTGGGTCGGACCCTTCATTGGTGCCGCAATAGCTGCATTCTATCACCAGTACATTTTGAGAGCTTCCGCTGCTAAAGCTCTTGGGTCCTTCAGAAGCTCTTCCCACATGTAAATCACCAAAAATATGTGCCTCTCTGCTCACCGATTTATGCTTCAAAGAGCAGTGACACTTTTATATGGAAAGGGAGAGTTCAAAACCTTGGAATTTGTACAATATTATGTTCATGGCGAGGATGTCCATTTGCCTTGCTTCTATATTCTGGGCACTCGATTTAAATGTGTCCTAAATTCCTAGTTTCGCTGTCTTGTCCAAAATTCCCCTGTAATTTTTCTCTTCTCTGTCTGTTCACTGTCTACCCGTGATGTTATGGTCAAATTTATAAAAAAGTGCTTTCTATTTCCTTCTGTCTATAACTCTTTAACTTTATATCTAGAATATATATATATATATATATATATATATATATATATTTATATAAACACACACATGTAATGAAGCCATTTGATATCCAAGAGAAAAATTCAGAATAACTCCAAAAAGCTGTGATCCCAACTGGATACTTGGCAATCTTATTGTCTTGTCCGTCACAAGAAAACGAAACCAAAGTCTCCGCGTTTATTAGGGTATCATTTTACTTATATGTTTATTTTCTATTTTATTTGATGAAAATTATATTTACAGTCTTAGAGTAGTGTGCAAGTACCGCTAGGACAATAAGTTAACCGATCCAGACAGAAAAATCCAACCAGTCCGATAACACTAATGGTCAGTTTCGGTCCATTAGTTTTCAAAATTTTGGTTTTTGGTCCGGTATTGGGTTATGATTTTTTTGGACCAGACCAATCACCAGACCGAACCAGTCTTGGGTTAAATATATCACCAGACTGAAATTATTTTGTATATAATACTTTATATAGTAATTTTATAACTTAATTATGTAATTTTCATCTAACCTATGATCATTGACCATATATGTTAAATATATTAAATATTAACTAATATGTTATTGACAATTAACTAATATATTATATGATAAATCAAAACATTATATGCAATGATACATACTTTAGTTACCTAGTATCTACACCTAATTAAAATAGTTAGGTATATTTTTTATAAGATACCTAAGCTACAAGTATGAAATATCCATGAACCCAGTTATTCATTAATCATATATAAAATATTAAAACTTTAATATAGGTCATTATATATTAACTATAATAATTCATACACACATACTATTGAGTATTAAGTACTAAATTAGTAACATCATTAATATAATTGTAATTAATAATTTTATTAATGAGTTAATTAGATAATCCATATTAAAGAGCTTACTTAATTTTAATTTTATTATTTTATATAATTTTTTATCATTGACTTTAATGGATTTTTTTGTATATCGAGCCGAAATACACAATAAAATGTAAGTTGGGTCTTTAACAAAAAGTGACCCATTTTGCACTGACCCTGACCGAAGTGAACCAATAGATAACGGTCCGGTCCGGCCTATAGGTATAATTGGTCCAGTCTCATGATGGAAAAAGGGTGGACTGAAAATTTCAGTTTGGCCCAAAAACCTTCATTTGGACGACTGAACCAATTATACCTCTGAGTCCTACGCATTTCATTTGAAAAAAGTAAAAAAATTTTACATCCATATAAAAAAATTATTTTTTAATAGTAGACCCTATATTTTTTTAAGAAGTAAGCGGAGTTATGAAAAAATCATAACTATGGTGGCTCATTACACATAAACTCTTGGAGGATGGATTAATGATAGAGACCTACTAGGTACAAGCGGTTTGGTACACTAAATTGCGTATCAACAGTCACATAATTTTTTTATTATAAAAATAAATTAAAAAAATGTCTTACATTTAATATTGGTGCATGGTTTGGTACACGAAATTACTTGCAAAAAAATTTTTCTTAATTGATATAGCTAAGCTAAGCTAAATTTTGAAGCCCCAAGAGGCATGAAAAATTTGTCTGGTTGTGTGAAAAAATACAGATCAGGCTTTATTAATCTAGAGAATTATTAATTTAGCTACTCAACTTAATTAATACCGTCCAGTGAAGTCCAGGTAGTCCATTCAGCGCTTGAACAAAAAAATAATTAAAAAAATGGAAAAGTTCTATCCAGTTCTTGTGTGATAGATTAGGTCGCCATCAATGCCAATTAAATATATTATAATTATCCCTATTAATTAACAACATAATCAACACCACATGATCAGACTGTTCAATAAATGAATATTTTTTATGATTTTATTCTCCTGAGTAAACTCTTGATTCCAATGAATTGAAATGAAGAAAATATTAAAGAAAGAACATTTGCTAAGATTTGGTAATTATACGAAAGAAATAATATTTTGTAATAACAGCAAAATCCCAATAATGCCTTTTACCCAATGATAAACTCTTTGTACTAATTGGCAACATGTGGTCATAAGCTCTCCAATCATCCATGCCCTTGCTCTATGGATTAATAGCTTTTGGTATATTGTATAGTCAACATAGAGTCTTGTGTGCTGCTATTTATGTGTATAGATCTCATGCGTCATATACTATTTGAACGCAATTATGATCAGCAAGAACCATCTCCTTCCTCCCGAAACTATTTGCAATCATTGAGACTTCTCGATGGATAAGCTTTCTATGAATGCAATCTTTTTGTCCCATAAAAAAGACAGTCGTTGCTTGAGCTGTATCGAGTTTTATTACAAGGGATGCCTAAGACCTAATGCTTAAGGCTTAACTAAGCATATATATTATAAGTTTTTGTAGTTCAAATACTACATCGCAAATTAGGGTGGTGGCAGATCCTTTGTATGCTCCTTGGGAACACTGCAATGATATGGTTATTGCTTGGATACAACACTTAGTTGTCCCTGAACATCGATCGAGTATTGCGCATGCAGAAACTGTTGCTAGTGTGTGGACTGATCTTCGTGATCGATTCTCAATTCAAAATGCTCCAAGAATCTTTCAACTCACCAAATCTATTTCCTCTCTCACACAAGATGATGATTCGGTAAGTTAGTATCATAATAAACTTAAGAGTTTTTGGGATGAACTTGAAATATATGAGCCTATGCCATTGTGTACGTGTGGAGCAGTGAAGACATTAATAGATTATAATCATAGAGGCAAGGTCATGCAGTTCCTTATGGGACTAAATGACTCTTATGATTCGATGCGAGCTCAAATTCTACTTAATGATCCTCTCCCTGCTATAAATCGTGTTTTATCCCTTGTTCAACAAGAGGAGAGGCACAGACAACTCCACTCCTCACCAGCACCTATTGCAATGGTTGCCAAGGGACTAGACCATCGCAATGCATTTTCTTCTCGTAGAGATCGATTATTTTGCTCTCATTGCAACATCTCGAGACATTCGTTTGAAAGATGTTTCAAAGCCAATCCAAATTTACCTGTGTGTTCTCACTGTCGAATACCGGGGCACACCAAAGAGAAGTGTTACAAACTCCATGGATTTCCTTCCGGACACAAAAATAATGCCAAAAATAAATCACATGCTAATCAATCTTCTCTTGAGCAGAAACAAGTCAACAATGGACCACCTATTACTCAGGAGCAGTACAACCATCTCATTGCCTTACTCCAATCTTCCCATTCTCCTGCTACCAATCACGTTCATGCCAATCTCTCGGCATCTGAGTCCCCAGTATCTAGTATTTTCTCTTGCAATTTCACACACACATCGAATCACGTCACTAACGCTGTTGTTTCTTGGATAATCGACACGGGAGCTACAGATCATATGATCTGTAACCCACACCTTTTTACACATAATGTCACCATGGTTTCACATACCATCAAACTTCCTAATGGTACAACCACAGCAGCAACTCACGTTGGTGACGTGCACATTTCTAACCATTTGGTCCTCAAAAATGTTCTGTGCGTACCAGAATTCTCTTTCAATTTGATTTCGACTAAATCATTAACTGCTTATTCCAATTGTTGCCTATTTTTTTTTTCTAACTCTTGCTATATTCAGGACCTTTCATCTTGGATGACGATTGGAATGGGGAAGGTGCATAACGGCCTCTATCATCTGCAAATTTCAAAACCAAGCCTCCCTGAGTTACAATTTTTTTCTGCCTTACATTTCAGTTATGCTAATACCTCAAATGTTTCAAAACTCGATGAGTTTACACTTTGGAATTATAGACTCGGCCACAGTTCAATGACACATCATATATTAAATGACATGCAAAATGGAAATTCTAAGCCTACAAATGCTTCAAATCTTCCTTGTGAAATATGTCCACTTGCAAAACAGCACAAATTGCCATTTACTCAATCAGAAACCATGGTTTCCAAACCATTTGATCTTATTGTTGTTGACATTTGGGGCCTTAACCAAGTTCAATCTTACAATGGCATTAAGTATTTTCTTACAATTGTCGACCAGTACACACGCTGCACATGGATCTATTTACTTCAAGCCAAATCCGAAGCATGTACATCCATCAAAAAAAAATATTCCCTTGTTTCCACTCAATTTGACAGCCAAATAAAAACAATCCGATCAGACAACGGTGCCGAGTTTCACATGCCTTGTTTATATCAGTCCAAAGGAGTGTTGCATCAATGTACATGCATTGCAACACCTCAACAAAATGCCTTGGCCGAACACAAACATCAGCATATACTAAACATTGCCAGAGCCTTGAAATTTCAGTCAGGACTTCCATCAAATATTGGATTGATTTCATCACTACTGTCGTATATTTAATAAACAGAACACCCACCCAAAATCTTCACAATAAATCACCATTCGAACTACTCTACAACAAAAAACCATCCTACTCTCATCTTCGAATTTTCGGGTGTTTATGTTTTGCATCTACCCTGAGTCATCCTCGATCCAAATTCGATCCTAGAGCCCGAAAATGTCTCTTCCTTGGATATCCATACGGAGTTAAGGGCTACAAACTTCTCGACATCACCACAAACCAAATATTTTTATCCCGTGACGTTGTGTTCCACGAACAAATTTTCCCTCTCAAACATACAAATAATAATCATTCTTTCCATCACATAGACCAGAATTCTTCAACCCCAACGTCTCCATTCCCAACCCCAATCTACAAGACACTATTTCACACATTCATTCCTATTAACTGGAAGATGCCACAACAGAATCACCTCCACCTAAGCAACTCACCCAGACTTCACATTCCTTAGACAACACCAACACCGAATTAACTACACCCATACCTCGTCGATCCACAAGAAAAATAACAGCTCCTGCCTACCTCAAAGAATTTCATTGCAATGCACTGCTTCCACTACAGTCAGCATCCAAGCCGAAAGTTACTGAATCTTCCTCCATCACAGGTTCGAAAATCTCTTTTCCGTTGTCTTCTGTTTTATCCTTTCACTCCTTATCTCCATGTTTTCATACTTTCACTGCATCAATATCTCTATACACTGAGCCCACTACATACACTCAAGCACTCAAAGAACAAATATGGCGTGAGGCAATGGAACAAGAGCTCACTACTCTTGAGCTCAATGAGACATGGTCCATCGTTGATCTACCTCCTGGCAAGAAGCCAATTGACTGCAAATGGATTTAACGATATAAGTTCAAAGCTGATGGATCGATTGAACGTGCCAAGGCTTGATTAGTCGCAAAGGGTTTTACCCAACGAGAAGGATTGATTTTCATGACACTTTTTCTCCAATAGCCAAGTTAACTTCAATCAGATGTTTACTTGCCATAGCTGCCATCAAGGGCTGGGACTTGCAACAACTGGACGTGAATAACGCATTTCTCAATGGGGCACTTGATGAAGAATTATATATGAAGCTCCCACTTGGTCTTTCTTGCATTCACACCAACAAAGTCTGCAAATTACAGAAAAGCATCTATGGCTTGCGCCAAGCCTCTCGGCAATGGAACACTAAACTCTCCTCATCACTTGCTGAATTCGATTTTGTACAATCCAAAGCGGATTACAACTTGTTTATTAAGCAAACTGCAACATCCTTCATTGCTCTCCTCGTCTATGTTGACGACATTATTTTGATGAGCTCGGACACTACCTCCAGTGATGCAGTTAAGAATTTTTTGTCCACCAAATTCAAAATCAAAACTCTTGGATCACTCAAGTACTTCCTTGGCATGGAAGTGGCTCACTCAAAGGCTGGACTTCAAATCTGTCAACGCAAGTACGCATTGGATATATTATCTGAGACTGGACTACTTGCGGCAAAACCATCTCCTCTCCCAATGGAGCCTAATCTCAAGCTTCAAAAGGATGAAGGAGAACCCTTCCATGATCCTACTCTATACAGAAAGTTATTTGGCAAGCTACTATATCTCACAAACACACGTCCGGACCTCAGTTACAGTGTGAATTTGCTGAGTCAATTCATGGAGAATCCACGAGTACCTCACTATTAAAGGTACACTAGGCCAAGGAATTTTTTTTTCCAGCACATCACAGCACCAACTCGTGGCTTACTCAAATGCCAATTGGGCAAATTGCCCAGATACACGGCGATCGACTACTAAATTTTGTGTCTTCCTTGGTAAGTCCCTCGTTGCATGGAAATCTAAGAAACAAAATATTGTTTCCCGCTCTTCCGTTGAGTCTGAATACAGGGCCATGGCAGCTGTTGTATGTGAGCTCACATGGCTTAGGTATTTACTTAAAGATTTCGGCATCAACATTCCTGCCCCAGCAACTTTATATTGTGACAATTTAGCAGCATTGCACATCGCTGCGAACCCGGTGTTTCATGAACGCACGAAGCACATCGAACTAGATTGTCATCTAGATCGAGATAAAGTCTTAGCTGGGCAAGTCTCCACTGCGCATGTCTCTTCATCCGACCAGTTAGCAGACCTTCTCACCAAGCCAATTCATTCTCCCACCTTCAATAGGTTACTGTCCAAGATGGGAGTGATCAACATCTACTCTCCATCTTGCGGGGGGATGATGAAACTACAAGATGGAATTGGACCCAAGATACCTATAGTTCCTCCCGATAAGGATAAAGTAGTAAAATGAGAAATAATTATATTAGAAGTCATGAGCTGTAAATACATTCTTTTATTCATTTTATTACAATTTGTAGTCTATAAATAGTGGTACACATATGTAAACAGAAATCGAATCATTGAATACAATTATGTTATACACTACTTTTGCATTCTGTTGCACGCATCATCTTCCAAGTTTTTTTTCTGCATTCCATTCCCTGCGTCACTATCAACAAAAACTCCTTCAAAAAAGCCAAAACAATCAACTATAGCACGTCAAATTCAATGGTGGTTCCCAATTGCAATTTGTTAGTTTATTTGTTGGACACCAACAAATCGTCTCTTTTGATAGTCTCTTCTTCATTTTTGTCAGGAACAAATGCTGAAATTGCTCGCAGTTGTTTTTTCGTTTCTTCTATTCCTTACTCCTTATTGTTGTTTTTCATTTCTCTCTTCTTCTCTTCTCTTTTTTTTTTTCCGTAACCCACACTAATGACGTTAGTCCGAGCAGATGAGGAGCATGCGGTTGATGAGTTGTTGGCGAGAAACACACGGGCCGTGGAGTCCAGTGTACGTGGCCGCTGAGCTCTTCTCGCTGTGCATGACCGTGGGTGAGGAGGCCATGGAGTGCTTGGCTATAGTGCATGGCCGATGAGTGGAGGCCCTGGAGCTCTGTCCGCTGTGCATGACCATGGGCGAGGAGGTCGTGCAGTCCTTGGCAGTTGTCCCAAGGCCGTGGAGAGGAGGCCACTGGCTGCAGTGCCCAAGGCCGTGGAGTCCAATGTATGTTCATGCACTACTGCGTGGCTTCAAGCCACCGCTGGCTACTGTGTGACAAGGTGAGAAGGTGGCGTTCAAAGGCTCTATCGTGTCATGGTGGGGCCGAGCCAATGAGAATATCTGCCCTTGCAATCTCATGCACGTGGTCACACGGCAGGATCGGTTCACTTGGTGACAACCAGTGCAGCCCTCTGGCTTCGCCATGGCGGGGCCATGGCTCATCTGGGTTCATGCTTCCGTGCGCCTTCGTGCACGACTCAGACGCGAGGTACGGCCCATGAGGGGGGCCACTGGCTTCGAACAAAAACCGTCGGCGATCCACTTGGTGGTCCCCGACAAGTCAACAAGCCCCACGACGAGACGGTAAAGAGCTTCCTGGGTGCACGGCGAAGTGCACCCGTGTGTGCACTGTGCAAGGCATGCACAGTTTTAACGTGCATGGGCATTGTGCACTTACCTGGATTCTGTGTAAATGTGTATGCTCACAGTGTTTTCCAAATGTACGATGTACTTAAAGTACATGAAGCAGTGGCCGAGAAGTTTGGTTCTCAGCCCTACATGCTAAATGTATAAAAAGTGTAGTGTACTTTTAATCGCCCCTTTTCTGCAGTAGTGCTTTTCATAGCTTCTCATTTCTTGCTATATAATGGGAGTTGTAGATTTATTTGTTGGAGAAGAGGTTTTCTCTGGAGCTCTAAGGTTGAACAAGAAGTCAAAAAAGAATCGAAAAGTCGGAAGAAATTGATCCAATACCTCAAATCGTAGAGCTCCCTGCCCCTTTTATTTAACCATCTGCTTGCGTGCCCATCGGTAGTGGTGAGGAATGTCTACATTGCGTGTCTGACCGCCTCACCATTTCCTACTTTCTCCTGACACTTACATGCCTCCTGACACCTTCATCCTCTAGTCCCTTCTTGTCTCATTTGCCTCTCTTTCCCTTTATCTTCTAGTGATTGTCCCCTTGATGGATTGAGTCTTAAAAACTCTCTTAGACCTGATGTATTTTACCCCCCACATAAAGTATTAGGACTAGATACATACACAAGCGTTGTTGAGCCAAAGAGACATCCTTACCTCAGCTTTATACCAAAACTTTTATAGCCCCCTCTCTAATGTTCCAGTTGCTATTGCTTAAAACCATAGGTATGAATTGAAAAATAGATTTCCAAAGAGATGAATGATATGATTTAGCAACAGGCTGAGAAATACCATTAACAGAGCTAGCTGAAATACTTTTTTGCATAAAGGAAACCCACAAAGATTAGGGGTATTAATGCAAGATAGAATATATGTGTGTGTGTGTGTGTGATTGGCATAAAGGCTAATACATGCTTGTGAAAAGGCCTGGTTTCCTCGTGCAGACAACAGAGCTCCTTTCCATTAAGCGACCTTTTGCGCCAAAGGTTCAAACATGGAAACTTGGAGGTTTTTATAGAGTAAAGGAGCACCTAAATGCATTGTAGGTAAGTTGCCTTCTTTAAAAGAAGTTGCATTTACAATAATGCTCCCTTATGAACTAGAGACTGACTTATGAACCAAAAATGAATGATTGGTGGCGGCTGTGGGTACAGCAGAACGTGGCTGGACGTGAGTGGTTGAGAAAAAGGAAATGGAAGGAAATGATGCGGGACGGTAGACTGGTGAATGAATGTGAATTTGGAAGGTTTGCAATGTGCTCAAGAAAAGTCTTTCTTCTAAGCGAATTCATGCATTAAGTTGCATATCGATACGTAAGATATTTGTTTAATAAAATTATATGAATTAAAAATAGAAATATTTTTCGTGAGACAAAATACCTTCTTCTCCTCCCAAAATTTTTTTCGTTTATTTTTTTAATAAAAAAATCATATGATACGCGGTTTACCTAGCAAGTCTATGTATGATTTGACCTGTCCATCGCCTACAATCTCTGATTGCGGGTCCAACCACCACTACTTTCCGACACGTGTCATCGTATACACATGATTGATTTAGTTTAAATACAAGAATATAAAAACCCTACATTTTCCGATAAATTATTAAGAGTGATTAGTCTATAATAAATACGGATATATCTTCTATGGAAATATGAAAAATATGTTTATAGAATGCGAATACTTGAGGAGCGGACTGTCTATTAAATTGAGAATAGCAGTCCTCCATCCACACGGTGACACGTAGGCAGTTTATTGTATTTATTTTTCATCTTCATGCACTATATCAAAAAATCCATTCACCCCTTCCTCGCTCGTATGCCTCCCTCCTCACTTCTTCCACTACATCCGCAACTGGCTCAAGATCTCAACACACTCATCTCGCATGATGCTCGACCCAGACGGATGCGGAGCTTGACCATCTTCTTGTTAACTGCCTCTCATTTTCTTGTTTCGTCTTATGCTCTGTTCGGTTGCCACAGAAGCTTCCCTTTTGTTTTCCTCATAGCCAAACAGGTTTCAAATTTTGAATAATATTTGCTTAAGCACTTTTTTATATAAATTTAAATGGTAAATCCTAAAACTTTAACGCATTTCAAAAATGAAATTAAATATTGAATAGAAAGATCACTTTATATCCTGCATCCGATTGTTTCGATTTTTTGTTCTGAAACAAGCAATTAAAAACGGAGTAGCAACAGAGTAAAGAACTGGTGAGGTTTTGGTTTTAAACAAAATTATAAGAAGTTGATGATTACTAAGAAGTGGTTGTTTTATTTGAAACATGACACCCATGGATAATCGACGACAATGGAGGAGGGACCAGAGCAGTGAGCGGTAATTGAACTAGCTTGGAGAAAGAAGTAATCAAGCGACTATACATTACTTGTGGTTGAAGACCCTTGTAGATATTCTTCTGAAAGCGAGTTTTTTTTTTCAAAAGTTGAATTTGCTTGAACCGGCCGTGTAAAGCTTTAGGAAGATATAGCCGTATTGAGAAAGAGTAGTGTCAAGAGTGAGAGCAATGAAGAGATTGTTTGTTGTGTTCGAGTTGCTCTTCTTCACCTTCTTTTTTGGTTGTTTTTTTTTTCTCTGGATGGTGAAGGTGGAAATGGCAGAGTTATGGCCGTAATTTGCCGATGGGGTGGTGTGAAATCAGTGGCCGACGATGGTGCTTAATTCGTTAGGTGGTCTGAAAATTTACTGCATTGGTAACAGATATCGGCGTCAGAATTAGATGGTGGTGGTGGAACCTTGAAAGTCTTTGGCGGTGGGCAGCAGACTTGGTGGCGGTGCACTGAGGTGGGCTGGAAGTGCATGGAGACGAAGATGGAGACATGATTTTCAGCTTGGAAACCGATTTCTGTGAATTGCTTGCGGTGATTATGTGTTGTGAGGCTCAATTAATTTATTGTATTTTTGTCTATGTGTCGCTATGTGAATGAAGGGTTGCTCTTCTCAATTTAACAGCTGGACCGCTCTGTAGCGAAACTGTTATAGAATTGCTTTTTACTTTTCCTGGTAAGACATTATTTAATGGGGTAATGATAAATTTATATTTTTTTATAATAATTTATAATTTAATTTACAAATGATTAATATAATTGTCTTACTTATAATTTAATTTACAAATGATTAATATAATTGTCTTACTTCTTAAAAATAAATCTAATTTTACATTACTGCTCTCCATTAAAAATAGAATTATAAAAAAAGAAGTTATAAATTGATCATTTTCTTATTTAATTTCACCTCATTCTTAGATTCCTCTCTCTTTTTTGATATAATAAGTTCCATTGGTAATAGGCAATACCACATCAAACACAGCAGAATGAGAATGAAGTAAAAGTATAGCATTCAACACTTTGTACAGTTGCATGGATGAGGTTTTTGTACAATATGGATTCTACATAAATATTAAATATTGCATTTATCTTTATCTGAATTGAGTTAATTCAGTAAGAGAAATAATATTTTCAGTTATGAATTATACAATCTTTGTGTATTTTCTTTAAAAAAAAAGTGAATAAATTTAATATTTACATGAAAATTTTATTTTTTTAATAGTGACGCTCACTTTTTTATCAAATAAAATATATAGAAACTGGATACTCAATGATTATATATAACATTACCCATTCAGTAAACAGTTAATTAGAGATGATTGTTATGCAAAAATAATCTTATCTTTTTGAGATGTCTCTTTTTTCGATAAAAGCGTAGAAACTCGAAGAAAATTGTATTGATGGAAAAGAAAGACCGTCGTGGAAAAGAAAAACTCACCACCTGGGTGCATGTGATCAGATGACATTTATTATATGTTCAATATTATTACCCCTATATTAATACGTAATTTGTGATTTTTTTTCATTCAATTTAAACACACAAATTTACATATTCATATGTCTACATTTAAATAATTAAAAAAAAAAAAAAAAACTAATGTGTAATGTAAAAAATGATAAGTTGAATTCTTCTATTTCATAAAAAGAATTAGAGCACGACTCTTAGAACACGTTGGAATTACTTTTCCTAATTTTTTATAACAGATTATTTAATTGGGCAATGACACATTTATAATATTTTTATAATTTAATTTACAAATTAATTAATCATTTAATTTAATTTACAGATAATAAATATAATTATGTTACTTCATTAAAAATAAATCTAATTTTATATTATTACTTAATTTCCACCTCGATCGTGAAATAGAGTTATACAATAATCGTAAAAGAAGTTGAAAGTTCATCAAATACAGCAGCATGAGAATTGAGTAAAAGCATATATATATATAGTATGCGACATTTTGTACGTTTGTGTGAATAAGTATTACATGCCGTCGTGGAGTGTGTAAGCATCATGTAGTCGTTTTAAAAAGTAGAGGAGTTCACTATTAAAAAACTAATTTTTTTTTTCCATGAGTTTCGTATTTATTCATTTTTTTCAAAATAATTGTAAGACGCTTACGCACCCATTCTGCTATAACATTACTCATTCACATAAACTACAAAATGTCCATACTATACTTTTACTCCATTCTCATTCTGCTGTGTTTAATGAACTTTCAACTTCTTTTACAATTATTGTATTAGTATAACTCTATTTCACGATCGAGGTGGAAAGTAATAATATAAAATTACTTATATTTTATAAAAGTAATTCAAGAAATTAGAGATGATTCTAATCCAAAAGTAATCTTATATTTTTGAGATGTCTGTTTACCTTCAATCTATATAAAGATAGACGGAAAAGAATTACTATTTTTTCGCTAAATGGCATAGTAAATCGAAGACTGCTAGTGATCAAAAAGAAAGAAAGACCGTAGTGGAAAAGCAAAACTTGCATATGCAGTCGTCTTCCATACATGAGAAGCCATGGTAGTGTTTGCCATCTCTGTGAAGAGGAGGTCATTGCAGAAGAGAGCTTCTTCATGGCCTTATAGTCAGGAGATTCTTTCTTGTATCGAAAGAACAATAAACAATGAATACCAAAGTGAATACCATAAATGACTGTACAGTTCATATATATATATATATATAAACAAATCCTACACCATAATTTTAGCTCATGATTTGTATTTAACTACAAGAAAACTCCTTATTTACGACTAGTTAATTCCAGCGAAATGACTATTTACAACTAAAATTAGTTGCGAATAGTATTTTGGTTGCAATAAATTAATCATAAAAACCCATTTTTCTTGTAATTTTGCTCCTCCGTGATTATCTCCACGATGCTCTCTACATGCAATTATCTCCAATATTAGAGGTGAGGCCTAGGATTTATTGAACTTCACGTCTCTTTGAATATAGCTGGGAGAAATTATAGTTGCAGTCATGAATGTGTAAGTGTCGTATAATCATTTAAAAAAGAATAAATAGATATTATATATGAGATCCACATTAAAAAAAAAATTTAATTTTTTCAATAATAAATTTTACTATCTTTTAAAATAATTATATAATATTTATACACTCTAAAACAACATTTATTAAGCTTTAGGGGCCCTGTATTCTTGAGTCTTGACCTTTCGTTTCTTATTGCGTGGATAAACTTGGGAACCCTTCACTTCGGCACCAAACACTGTATGTGAGAAATTTCTCCAGTCTCGTCAAAGTCGTTGCTTGCTTTTTTCGAAGTTGGAAGGAAAGTTCGCCAGCCCCTTACTCTGGCTACAAGTCGTCGTTATCAGAGTATTAAAGTGGAGATAGAAAGACTCGACGTCAACGAAGACATTGGAAATTGATTCCACATATCCAGACCCAATGGATACGTCAAGCAAGAACAAAGAAAGTCCCACGATTGCTTGAGAGAGAGGGAGAGGGGAAAAAAAATAAAAAATCTATACATCTATTCACTCTCCCTAGTAAATCGAAGAAACTTCTAGTTATACCTCTGGCTAGCTAGCCAGCACAAGGATCATCTATCATTATGGCCAACGACAATGAAGTTGGAGGGCAAGGTGGTTTCTCCGCCAAGGACTACCACGACCCACCACTAGCACCATTGATTGGTGCGGGGGAGCTCACCCAATGGTCCTTCTACAGAGCCATCATTTCTGAGTTCATTGCCACGCTCTTGTTCTTGTATATCACTATTCTAACTATAATTGGATACGTTAAGGACAGGGAGGATTGTGGTGGGGTTGGGTTTCTTGGCATTGCTTGGTCCTTTGGTGGCATGATTTTCGTCCTTGTTTACTGCACAGCCGGTATTTCAGGTGAGTTCTCTGTAAGTGTGATTCAACATGCATGGTATTAGAACCAAGGTCTTGAATTTGAATTTTAGCGACTCTATACTTTATCCCTTGTATAATTGAATGTTTGTGGTATTCATAAGTGTTATTAAGGAAAAGTATGATCTACAAGTGAGGGGAGCAAAAGAATATAATTTAAATAATTAAGTTTATCTCTTCTCGTCTACTTAAAATTCCTCAGAAAATGGGTTTTCATTTGAAATATGTTCTCCAAACAAGAAGGAAGAGAGGTGTGCGTGATCTGTACGTTGCAGAAAAATATGGGTTATATATTTTCTGAACTGGTGCAGGAGGGCACATTAACCCGGCGGTGACATTCGGGCTGTTCCTTGCTCGGAAGGTCTCACTGGTCCGAGCAATATTGTACATGGCGGCTCAGTGCTTGGGAGCCATATGCGGATGCAGGCTGGTAAAGGCATTCTCTAGCGCTTACTACAGCAGGTACGGCGGTGGTGTTAACTCGCTTTCCTATGAATACAGCATGGTCACTGGATTGGCCGCCGAGATCATTGGCACATTCGTGCTTGTATACACTGTCCTCTCTACCACTGATTTCAAGAGAAATAGAAGAGATTCCCATGTTCCTGTAAGCACTATACCCTGATCTTAGGTGAATTAAAATGAAGGGTTATTATGGGTTTTACTAATCTTGTTTATATATATGTGAATTAAAAGGTATTGGCACCACTTCCAATCGGATTTGCCGTGTTCATGGTTCACCTGGCCACCATTCCGATCACCGGAACTGGTATTAATCCGGCTCGAAGCTTCGGAGCTGCCGTGATCTTAGGCAACGATAAGGCATGGGATGATCAAGTATGCACTTAGCTTTCTGATCTATATGTCTATATTTAGTCCAGTGGATTTATGTAACTTTGTGATTCTAACTTATAATTGGCCGGGTTTGATCGATGTATTTCTCCAGTGGATTTTCTGGGTCGGACCCATCATTGGTGCCGCAATAGCTGCATTCTATCACCAGTACATTTTGAGAGGTGCGGCTGCTAAAGTTCTTGGGTCTCCTCTGCTAGGCCTGTGCAGAAAAGCTGATAACCCGGCCCGTCCGTTCATCCTCCCTCCGAGAAACACATTTTGAACTAGCTCCGTTCATCATCCCTCCGTTCGTCATCGCCAGTTTCGATCGATCTCCGTCCCCATATATATGTTTTGTCTCTTTTTGTAACGTCTTTTCTCCATCTGGTTTTCTTCTCTAGGTTAAAACCTGCTGGTTTCTTCGGATTTTTGGTTTTTGTTTGCTTCTTTCATGGAAATTAATACTTCATGATGATGAACAAATTCTGATCCAGTGTTTGGTAGCCTGCTTTGGCTTTGCGTACGCTGTGATTCTTTTCCGTACTTTTTTTAAATCTTTGTAAGCTCCTTCTCATTGCTGCAACAAATGGGTCTGTTTGGTTGCCGAGAAGTGGGTGCTCGGGATTCTTTTTTTGTAGGTATAGGTATAGGTACAGCTCCGTTGAATATGCTTCTGGGAGATGATGCAGTTCTTTTTTTTTTTTTCTTTTTTGGGTGTTGTTTCTCTGATTTCTTGGTGACTAAACAGAACTCTGTATATCGTAATGGTTTGGTTCAGCTCCGTTGAAAAATGTGTTTTCTCTGTCGATAGCAAAGGGTTTGGTTCAACTCCAAGAGTTAATCGTAATGGTTTTTGGAAATATAGAAGAAATATATTCAGGAAGCTCTATTTTTGAAGAGAAATGATACTTGCAGTCGTGAGTGTGCAGTCGCCGTGCAGTCACTTTGAAAAAAATAAATAAATATGGAACCCACATGAAAAGAAATTAATTTTTTAATAGTAGACCACACTCTTTTTCAAAGCGACTGCACGGCATTTGCGCATTCCACGACTGTACGTATCATTACTCATTTTTGAATCATTTTGATCTTGTTCAGGTGACTCTCTCTCTCTCTCTGTTCTTATGGTCCTCTGGGTATTACACCAAGTTTGTTTGTACCTATGTTGAACATATATGAATGTCTCTAAGGCTAGCCGAAGGGACATGAGAGATGTTCTTCTGCTCACCGATTTATGCTTCAAAGAGCAGTGACACTTTTATATGGAAAGGGAGAGTTCAAAACCTTGGAATTTGTACAATATTATGTTCATGGCGAGGATGTTCATTTGCCTTGCTTCTATATTCTGGGCACTCGATTTAAATGTGTCCTAAATTCCTAGTTTCGCTCTGTCTTGTCCAAAATTTCCCTGTAATTTTTCTCCTCTGTCTGTTCACTGTCTACCCGTGATGTTATGGTCAAATTTATAAAAAAGTGCTTTCTATTTCCTTCTGTCTATAACTCTTTAACTTGGAGAGATTCTGAGCCTCGTTTTGCTTCTAAAGCTCAATTCAGACCCAGACCGCAACTTTCTCTTTAAACCCAGCTCATACAGACCGACTAGAGGGGGTGGGAGCTTCGGCTCCTTCCCCCTTCACTCTTTCCCTCTACTTCTCTGATTTTCCTTTATATTTTGTTTTTTTTCTTTTTCGTTTTTCAGGCTAAATAAAGGGAAAATCACCGTTTGTGGTCTTCGGGGTCCCTATAGCCAACACGCGCCCCACCAAGAGGTTGCCCAGCCGCCGATCTACACGTCCACCGAACACGGCCCCAACCGGAGTGGAGCGTAGCCTGCACGTGCGGGACGAAAACTCCGAAGCTCGTCGGCACGTGGCCCTCACGCGCCACCGAGGAGCTCTATGTCGTTGCAACGCGCGGCAGCTCCCGAACCGGCGACTCTAGATCTCTTAAGACCGACCGTCGGTTTTTCCTTCCGAGGCATTTTTATGCACTATTTTTTCCTTTTTACAGTGTTTTCTCTATGTAATTTATTTATGCATTGTCTTTATTTAAAAAAAAAAAAACCCAAAAACATTTGTCCCTTCGAACTTAGGTCCAAAGGGTGTTGTCCCCCCTCCGCTTAGTCGGTGATGTTGGGGTTTGGTTTCTCCACACTCAACCTAGTTGGGCATGGAGTTTTATGTTTGGTTACTGTGAACTCTGTTGGGAACAGAGTTGTGCTATCTCTTAGACTTCGGTCTTTAGAGATATGCCGTCTGGACTAGACCATGTTTGTCACAATAGTGTACTGAGATTCTATTAACGTTTGTAATTGACTTATTGTTTGAAGTCAAGGTTGTATGTCCTCTTAAATGAATGGAATGAGATCCTTTTTATAAAATATATATATATATATATATATATATATATATAACTCTTTAACTTTATATCTAGAATATAATATATATATATATATATATATATATATATATATATATATAAACACC
Organism: Juglans cinerea; assembly: GCA_961763995.1. Lineage (NCBI taxonomy): Eukaryota > Viridiplantae > Streptophyta > Magnoliopsida > Fagales > Juglandaceae > Juglans > Juglans cinerea. The sequence continues at coordinate 26,727,002 of CAUIVZ010000009.1, forward strand.
CACACGTAATGAAGCCATTTGATATCCAAGAGAAAAATCAGAATAACTCCAAAAAGCTGTGATCCCAACTGGATACTTGGCAATCTTATTGTCTCGTCCGTCACAAGAAAACGAAACCTAAGTCTCCTTCATCAGGTATCATTTTACTGTCCGGACCGAAGTGGATGAATAGATAACTGTCCGGTCCGGCTTATAGGTATAATCGGTCAGGTCTCATGATGGAGAATGGGTGGACTGAAAGTTTCAGTCTATCCAAAAACTTCCATTTTGACAAATCGAACTGGTTACACCCTGAGTCTCGTACATTCCTTTTGATAAAAGTGGATGAATTTTATACTTATATGAAAAAATTATTTTTTAATAGTAGATCTTATTTTTTATTATAAGAAAGTATGCGGAGTTATGAAAAAAATCATAACAGTGGTGGCCCATTACACATGAACTCTTGGAGGATGGATTAATGATATAGCTAAGCTAAGCTAAATTTTGAAGCCCAAAGAGGCATGAAAAATTTGTCTGGTTGTGTGAAAAATTTAGCCACTCAACTTAATTAATATCGTCCACTGAAGTCCAGGAACTCCATTCAGCTGTCCCTTGAACAAAAACATAAAAAATAAAAATGGAAAAGTTCTATCCAATTCATGTGTGATAGATTATAGGTCACCATCAATGCCAATTAAATATATTATAATTATCCTATCAATTAACAACATAATCTACACCACATGATCCAGACTGTTCAATAAATGAGTATTTTCTATGATTTTATTCTCCCGAGTAAAATCATGATTCCAATGAATTGAAATGAATCAAATATTAAAGAAAGAACACTTGCTAAGATTTGGAAATTATATGAGAGAGATAATATTATGTAAAAAGAGGCAAAATCCCAATAATGCCGTACTCGGTGGTGGTACAATCTTATAATATGACAACATGTGGTCATGGGCTGATCCAAGCCCAGCTGGTACTTTCCCGCGTAATTGTGGGCTTTGACAATCCCAATAATTATAAGGATTTTATTTTTATTTTTTATTTTTAAAATTTGAAATTTTATTTGAATCAAATGCTTTGAATTGAGTTATTAGTCATATGAGAGCACACATAGATAAGTTTGGAGAGTGAGATGAGAGAAAATTTTTATGAATAGTAGTAAGATAGTTTGTAAATAGTAGTGAGATAGTTTGAGTTATAAAAGTTGAATAAAAAATATGATAAAGTTATAAAATAATTTTTTAATATTATTTTTGTTTAGAGATTTGAAAAAGTTAAATTGTTTTTTATTTTTTGTTTAAAAGTTTAAAAAAGTTGTAATGATTAGTTTGAAAAAATTATAATGATTAATTTGAAAATATTTGTATTTGAATGATGTTTGGGAAGGAGATGAGATTATATGATATGATATGAGAATTTTGGGATGAAAACTTTTTCCAAACGAGCCCCGGCTCTCTCCATGTATCAATGGACGTCATCCTCTGCCTTGGCCTTCCTTCCTTCCATTTCTTTTCACTTTTTCCTTCTTTCCTCCTCATTTCCTCATCTTTCTTCTTCCATTAACTATCCTCATTTTCATTGTTTTTTTTTTTTTTGCACCAGATGTAACGCTCTCCAATCATCCATGCCCTTGCTCTATGAATTGATAGATTTTGGTATATTGTATAGTCAACATAGAGTCTTGTGTGCTACTATTTATGTGTGAAGATCTCATGTGTCATATACTCGTCGAACGCCATTATGATCAGCAAGAACCATCTCCTTCCTCCCGAAACTATTTGCAATCATTGAGACTTCATGGTAGATAAGCTTACTATGAATGCAACCTTTTTGTCCCATAAAAAAGACAGTCGTTGCTTGAGCTGTATCGAGTTTTATTGCAAGGGATACCCAAGACCTAATGCTCAAGGCTTAATTAAGCATATATATTTTACGTTTTTGTAGTTCAAATACTACATCGCAAATTAGGGTGGTGGTGGATTTGGAAAACTCATTCAAAAAAGCCAAGACAATCAACTAAAGCATGTCAAATTCAATGGTGGCTACCAATTGCAATTTGTTAATTTATTTGTTGGACACCAACAAATCGTCTCTTTTGATAGTCTCTTCTTCGGTTTTGTCAAGAACAAATGCCCAAAATCTTGATCTTTATTTATTTTCTTTTCATCATATACCATGTTGATTTTATACGGGTTCTTGTGTCGGACATTCCACCCACTATTCTTATGTTCTTGAATTTTAATTTAATGCATCAATGGCTAAAAGAACATAAAGACGTTGCACCTTTAGCCTTATTAGCTTGGCACGTGACGCGTCTCATTTATTGGTAAATCAAAGCAATTGAAGCTTTATATATAATCTCACATCTCATTTATTGGAAAATCATGTTGAGGAATAATCTCACATTGTTTGTGGACAAGGTCTTGAGCATGTTTATAAGGAATGAGCAATCCTCTATTGTAGAACCGGTTTTATGAGATGAGTTAGGCTCATGAATTTTTTCAAACTATACTCATTCTCATTCACTTGTAGTGAAAGAGTCAATTACATGCCATATCCTTCTTGATAGCACAGATTAAATAACATTTGGTCCCTATTCCATCCATATTTGCTCTATCTGTAATGCCTTCCTTAATAGAACATGTGTTGTACTGTTTCCTTCCCCATATGTGAACAAGGCTTGCCAGTCTGATCTCAATGAAAAGAGATGTTTGATATCTTCCAATAGCTCTCCCGACCATGACCATTCTTGCAATCTGAAATAGCCTGTATAACATTTTTTGCATCTCCCTTGAATAGGACATCCTTAATATCAAGGTCTCTACACAGTTCAACAGCCTTCCATAAAGCACAACATTCAGCAAGAACAAGTAGCCCACTAAATGGCTTACTGGAACATAATGAGAAAAGAATCTCTCCCCTGCAATTCCTTGCTATTAAACCAATTCCTAATTTCTAATTTACAACATCTAGTGCCGCATCAAAATTAAGTTTTGTAAATCCTTATGTTGGTTTTATCCATTTGGCTTCTTTTATGCTATCTCCTTTATGCTCCTTAGCTTCTTCTTCATTATTAAGCCTATGAGCTTCCTGAAATTTTGCAAGGCTTGAAAGACAGTAGTTTTTACTTTGTTGAGGCTATCAAATTTGTCCTAAAAAATGAGTTTATCTTCTAGTCAACAACCCTTTGAAAATGACTTCTAACTCTTCTAGTTTCTCCATTTGAAAGCATTGATGCACCCTTTCCCATAATTGACTAAAATCTTCATCTCTGCAAGTCCATTTGTGAACTATACTTTGTTTTTCAGCCCATACACCACAAGCAACAGTACAAGACCATAATACATGCAACAGATTGGAATAAAATATGCTTTGTAGGAAGAATAGTTGTTAATGCCCTCCACAAGAACTGTTTTGTTGATCTTGAAATATTTAGTTTCCAGACCTTCTCCCAGATTGATTTCTGTGCATGTGATTTTGAAGATTCCCCAAGTTTTTCCTTCTCTTTACTAATCCTTAACCCCTCTTTTACTCAAAGGTATACTACATATTTTAATAGCCTCTTCCTTCTCAAAAATTTCATGTATAAGCTTTTTGTTCTAGCAACTTAATTCCTCAATTACCAAAGCCCTAACCTTTGAATCTTCATGTAGAATCTTAACAAGAGATGTAACTTGAAAAGAATGTGACCGTGGGATTCTACCTACCAAATAAATCATGGAGAGTGTCCAAATTTAGCTTCCATAAACTGACAATTCTTGTAATATTTTTCCTTGAAGATTCTACCTACCAATGAATATGGTTCTTGCATTAATTTCCACCTTGTTTAGCTAGCTTGTCTTATTAGAATGCTCTATGTCTCGAAACCCCAGTCCTCCCAGACTTTTTGTTTCTCCCAATTTCTCTCATCTTGTCCAATGTATACCTTTTCCTTCCTTTTTGCTACTCCACCAAAATTTTACAAATAAAGAATTAATCTCCTTGCAAACGTTCTTAGAGCATCCTCATTAGTTTGGCCAAAGTCCAATGATAGCTAAACTTTAGCCAATATGTGCTAAAAAACCACCACATTAGATTGGGCATTTCTATAAAATTTTAGACTTCTGCTATAGTGATTCTTCAAATTTGTAGGTGAACAGTAGGTTAGCCAAACATTAAAATATTCAATTCTCATTTCTCTCACAAAATATGTAGGGGGTTTTTTGTAATTAAGAAATTTGGTACGATTTATTATTATTAAATATAAAATGTGATAAACATAAATTAATTAGTTCATATTAATTAGAATATTAATTATTAAGTTAATTATAATGATATGTTAATTATAATATAATTATAATTATTATTATTATTTAATATTAATATTAATATTTAATATTAATTTAATTAGAATATAATAATTATTATTATTATTATTTAATGTTAATTTAATATTTAATAAATTTAATTAGAATATAATTATTATTAATATTAAATTGGTAGAATTATAAAATGTGATACAAATAAATTAAATAAAAAATTAATTTTAAATTAATAATATTTTATTATTATATAGGGAGTAAATGGCTAATCCAATGTGGAGATTGAATTTAAATGGAATAGGCAAATGTAAAAAAGTGTAATATTGACTAAATTTTGAAGATGAATTTTGCCAAGCCATTGAGAATGCTCTTAGGCAAGAGAAAGATCTTCATTGTCTAAGTGGAACTGATTGGAGGACTGCCTTAATCAATACCTCATTTCCAACAGTAGATAGAAACGTGTTCTTCCAGTTATTTATCTTCTTCTATATTTTCTCCTTCACACCCCAAAAGGTCTTGTATTTGGATCTACTACACACTGTAATACCAACAAACCATAGTCTCAGCATCCTATAAAATCTGTCTTTGATCTTCCTCACTTGTGTTTGAACTAAAAAAAATATAAGTTTTTTGTTTGTTCAGTACTTGACCAGATTGTACTTCATATTGATGGAGAATTTCTTGGATCTTTTTCCAGTCTACTTGAGTGGCTCTGCTAAAGATGACACAATAATCTGCAAAAAGCAAATGATTAATCTTAATGCCACCTTTTGATGTTGCAACACCCCCTTATTCATACATATTGCTTACTTCTACTCAGCAAGGAGCTCAAACCCTCAGCACATAGGATAAAAAGGTAAGGAGAATGGATTTCCTTACCTCAATCCAATTGATGGACTAAACTTCTCTCCAAGTCTTCCATTGATTAATATTGAATACGAAACATAATCTACACACAACATCAGTAGCTTGATCCACTTATCATTGAACCTCATCTTCCTCATCATAGCTTCCAAAAATTTCCACTTCACTCTATCATATGCCCTAGACATGTCTAGCTTTAATGTCAAACTGTCAGTCTTCCATTTCTTTTTGTTTTTCATCGAATGAAGGATCTCAAAGGCTACCATTACATTATCTATAATTGATCTTCTTGGTAAAAATGCACTTTGACTACTAGAAATGATATTAGGCAAAATACATTTAAGCCTATTTGCTAATACTTTTGCAATCAATTTATATTTGAATGCATTGGAACTTTGTCTCATATATTCTATCTATAATTCAAACTTAAAAGATTTTAATCACATACGTTTCAACTTAATTACTTACTTTATGTTATCTCAAGAATATAGATACCTAAATAAAATAATATAATTCTCTTGCTAATTTTTTTTTCAAATAGTAAAATTCAATTGGCTTTAGGATAAAATTTCTAAAAAAAGCTTTTATTTTTAGTTTTATTTTCATTCATAAATAAAAAATCTTAATAATCGAGTTATTTTTGTTATAAAATTAAAAAAGAAAGAAATAAGCTCATGTAGATTGAAAAATATCTTATTAAAAAGCTGTGAACATATAATTCACATATTTATTCAGAAAAAGTCTACCCAGCCTCTCCCATTTTGTCTACACCGCACAAATAGCTGACATGTTATTTTTTTCTTTCTGAAAGCTAAAGAGAATTATTTCTTTCCATTTGAATTCCCACCCCCGTATCTTTACATCATCAATCACACGTCCCCCCCCTCCCCCCTTAACCCACATTCTCCTATAGATTTACTCCCCCTCCCTTGCGTCTAGCCAGAAATCCCCCTGCGTTCTATCGGAAGCCCTCCACCGTGCACCACTCCTCTCCTCCGTGCGACCATCCGATAAGCTTGCTTCCGTCGTACTCTAGATTTACTTTTATTTTTATTTTACTATTTTTTTAGGCAATGGTAGCACAATTTCTTGGGGGTGATTCTCGATTTTTGGGTGTTGTTTGAACATTGATTTTCTGATTTGATATGGATTTTATGGTATATACTGCATTGTTTTTGGGTTTTTTTTTCTAAATGTTATGATGCATTTTTTGTGGAATGCCATGGATGTCGGTATGCCAGAAATGAATATATATCTCTTGGTTCAATTTGTGTGCCTGTATTCCATGTATAATGGTTGTATTGATTTTTCTTGTTCGAGAACAAGCTTCTTTTTCACTAAGTATTGTGTTAGTGCTTCGCAACATTCTTCTTGACTTGCATTGTAGTTTCATTTTTTTTTTTTTTAATAATTGCATACATTACTTGCAATAGGGAAGAAGAGATTGTAGAAGAGTTTAGTTACTAACCATGTCATAATTTTACCTTGCTGCTAAGCATGTACCTCACTCCCCCTTATGATCTATTTGGTGAAAAAATGAATTAAATTCTTATCAAGTTCTACATCTCTTTTGTGCATCATATTGCCATCTAGTAATCTATTATATCTAAAATTTTCTATGAACAGATATGTCAATTGTTGCAAGCATAATAATTTACATCGCCTTCAATTCTCTACATTATTGTATTTCTGCACTATTTCCTCTTTCCATTGTTGACAGATTGTGAATTTTTTCAAGAAGCAGTGAAAGTGCTTGAATGTATGCCTAAGAGGAATCTAGTTTCTTGGAATTCGATGATTTGTGGGTTTGCTGAGAATGGATTATCTCAAGAGAGTAATGATATGTTTAGAAAGATTTTAGCAAGTGAGGAGGAATTGCATTCCCTTTTCATGATATCTCCTTGCATACTTCATTTTCACAATAAGATAGAACCCAAGTTTGTAATATTATTTTCTAGAACTTTATGTTTTTGTTATTATTATCAATGAAGCTTGCTTAAAAAAATTATAAATCAATTTATATATGAGAATCACTGTGTGACCATGCTATTTTGAGGAAACTTTGAGAGTAGATATGCCTGCACGTGGATTTTCAAAAACTTTCTTCATGCGGATGTCATGGATTCACTTCTGAGCAATGGGTCATTTTTCGGTTGTAAATATTGTAATGCTAGACAAGAAGCCATTAGAAGGAAGGCAAAAAGGAAGACCACCCAGGCCTTCTACATTGATTTCACCAACCCATGATAAACATTGGTCATTTGGATATATCGTTGTGTCAGATATTTTCAGTTACTTTATTGTTTATTTGGGAATGATAGGGATATTTTGGCCCCAAAAATCCATATTACCCGGCATATATGATGCCTTCAAATATGTATCCAAATCCATATTCGTACCACTGGGGTAGCCAGGTAGATGCGTTTTATTTTTGTAAAAAGTTTTCTCATACGTGCAGTTCATTTTTTCTAATGTCGTGCCTAAATGCAGCATTCATCAACTATACCCTACCCCTCGTTGAGTAATCCGGACGACTTTAGATGATTTCAAGAAACTATCAAGGTATGCATTTCAGATTCTTTGAAAAAAAAATTTCCTATGTATAGTTCATTTTTTCTAACGTTGTGCCTAATGCAGCATCCACCAACTATGCCCTACCCTCCAAACAAATCCGGAGGAATTTAGACGATTTTAAGAGACTATCCAGGTATATGCATTTCAGATTCTTTGAAAAAGGTTTTTCCTATGTACAGTTCATTTTTTCTAACATCGTGCCTAATTGCAGCATCCACCAACTATGCCCTACCATCCGTTCGCTAATCCAGAGGACTTTAGACGATTTCAAGAGACTATCCAGGTATATGCATTTCAGATTCTTTGAAAATATTTTTCTTATGTACAATTCATTTTTCTAATGTCGTGCCTAAATGCAGCATCCACCAACTATGACCTACCCTATGTCGAGTGATCCGAAAACTTTAGACAATTTCAAGAGACTCCCCAATGCCCAGTTGATTCATCAACTGTGCCTAATAGTGATAAAAGTGAAAAGAATGTTGCAAGTTGTCCTATTATTAACGGTCTTAGACTTTTAACTCTATGAGTTAACATCCGATGTATATGATATAAATGCTTACTATAACCATACATTTGCATTTTCAGAAACTTTAGAGGTGGAGGGGACTAATGAAGTATCGAAGACGGATGTGATTAATGAAGTATCAGAGACGGAGGGGACTAATGAAGTATCGGAGGTGGAGGGGACTAATGAACTATCGGATGATAATGATGAACGAGTTGATAAGCCAAAATCTAGTATGGAGTTTGCCACTTAGAAAGAGCATCTCGCCTATTACGAACGATATGCAAGCAATCAGGTTTTGGTGTGAAGACATTTAGAACAAAGAGAGGTAAATTAGAGTGCAAAGTATGTGACCATTAGGTGTGCACATACCATCCTAGACACAGTAATGTGTCCAAGCCATGATCAACAATCAAAGTGAATTGTAAGGCAAAAGTAAATGCAAAATTGGTGAAGGGTGTAACGCCCTGTCCCAGAGGGTCCAGAGAGTTAACTCATATCACTTAAAAATCATTTCCAAATAATAATTTTAAAATAAACCAGAATCTTCATAACATATTAACCTATTTGTTCAACACAATATCCATGTTTCTACATAAGGGCACATCAGTGGTGTCTCATTGATATAGATAAACTTTTCCACAAGGACTAAAATATCCAATACTCAACATACCAAAGCCACATAAAATATCAACGCTACCAAAAGACTCTCCAAAAGTCATTGTACCCTAGGGCACATAGTCTTCTATGATCCACAAAATTTGCAAGTATTCCCTATTCCTAATTTCCAGCTGTTGCATCAAAATAATCTGAAACATATTATGGAGATAGGGGTGAGTTATCAACAACTCAGTAAGCAAAGAACATATACTAGTATGCAAACATGAGCATTTACAGATTTCATAATGCAGAACAAAACACTTTTTATTTTCAGAATGCAGAGTCAGAACATTTTACAAAAATATCAGAGCGAAAGTTCAAAAATATTCTTATTCAAATTCTTTTGGCATAGCATAACTGACCACCATCGTACCAGAGCATCATATCGCATCAGAGGCCATGTTTAACCCCCGTGGTAGGGTTGTGCAAACCCCGGTAGCTAACCGAGCAGAAACAGAATGTGAATCTTCCCCTTATTTATTCTTGGAGCCCCGAGTGTGCACACAGGAAAAACCACCAGAAAACCACTTTGTTTCCAAAGTGGGTGCACCAGAAACAGAACAGTTGGTACCAACCAAATAGAAGCCACTATTAGCACCCATGGTAGGTCAAATAGGTCACCATCCACAAACCACATCCCGATTCAGAATGTCATGCCAAAAGCTTTTAGAAATTTCATCATATCAGGGTACAGAACGTTTTCGGAACATAACAAAGTTTTCAGAAATCATATCATATCAGAGTACATAACATATTCATAACAGAACAGAGTTTTCAGAAAGTCACAAAACATAATTTTATGCATAAACTTTCATATTCGCTCTCTTTTGCACAGTTCAGAAATAAAATGCAAAATAGCTCATGTCTACACCAGTCATGCCAGAAAATACTTTATTTTTAAATAGAATCTCATGAGTAATGCAGAAAAAAATAACTGGGGTATTTCAAATCTCTTTTCATAGCAAAACATGCATATTTTCAAAAATCAACCTCAGTCTATTTTATTTTTATGCAAATCTAGCATAGGGACCCCGCTTACCTGGATTCTTTAATCTTTCAAAATTCCTCAACGAAGCCGAATAAATATTAATCGTCACCTATAAAAATCACGTAAATTTTGTAAATTTTCAATCAATCATGTATTTCGATATTTGAACCTAAGAACCTATTTTAAATCCTCAAAACCTAGAATTCTAATAATTCCTATAATACCACCATTATCTAAAACCACCAATATCCACTTAGTCGAATTCGTACCGAATAAGAGATTTAATCGAGCAAATATTAAAATAATTACAAAACTCAATAAAATGATTATTAAAATATTATTTACACAAAAATAATTATTTTATGAGGCTTCAAACAAAACCCTTTTAAACATAAATCCAAAAATATTACTCATCCGAAAACATATATCTAGTACATACACTAAGGTAAACTGATAATAGTACTCATTTATTAATCAACAATTTACATATATATACATACATATATATATATATATATATATATAACTTATGAGGGAAAATTAGCAGTGAACAGAAACAGAAACACAAATAACAGAAACAAATAACAGAAGTAACTACGGCAGGGCTTACACCAGGAGAAGTTAGGGGCCGCATGCGACGGCTGGGCTGGAAATACCGTGGTGGCACGGCTGTTGAGCTGGGGCGGCGTGCGGTGGCAAAGCTGCCTACGCTGGGCGGCAAAAGTGAGAGAGAGGAAGAGAGAGATGAGCGGAAGGGAGTGCGAGAGAGAGAGCGAAGAGAAAGGAGAGAGTAACCGAGAGGGGTACTCGATCACCGGGAGGGGGTTGTTACGGGCTGAGGTGGTCTGTGGGTGTCCGACGTCCTCTTCCGTGCAAGTGGTGATGGCTTGGAGTGGCTGGTGTGGTGCGGTGAAGTGCAGCGGTTCAGTGGTGAAACTCTGTTTATGGAGGCTAAAACAGGGGAAAAACTGTTGAGTCTTCCGTGGGAGGGGTGGCTCGCGGCGGTGGTTTTCGTGAGGTGGGATCACCACGCGTGGAGTTCTCGGTGGAGGGTGAGTGCAGCGACTTATGGTGGTTGGACTACTGTGTTTTTCGAATGTCACAAATGGTGGAAGTCAAGGCTTGAAACAGAGGCTTCAAGGACGCTGGTGGCAGCTTCGTCTGGCTGAGCACGGCTGGGGTGGTGAACTGGGAGAGGCTGAGGTACCGTGTGCGTGGACTGAGTTCGGCGGAGAACGACGCGTTGGCCTGGCTGTGGGGGGTGGCATCGGTTGTGCTTGGTGAAGGGTGACGACGATTCCGTGTGAGCTGGGTTGGTGATGAAAACGCAAAGAGAGCTGGCTCCGTGGGTGGCTGGGTTGTGGTTCGACGTGGAGGAAGCAAATGCTCTGATTTGAGCTGCAAGAACAAGGTGGTTTCGGTTGTTTGTCTCTTGGTTGGGGTGGTAGCCGTGGTTCACAGTGGAGGATGGATGCTAGGAGTTCGGATAGCTGAGGGCGTGAAAAGGGGCAGCGGCACTTATTCTAGGGTTGAGAAATGCTTAATATATATAAGAGCTAAAAGAGGGAAACAGATAAAACCTAAAGATGGAGAAGGGAGATACGTGCATGAAAAAGGAAATTGGACGCAAACCGTGCGATGGACTGGGTTCTTACGTCTAAAAGAGAAGGAAAAAAAAATGAAAGAAAATAAAATAACGTAGCGTAAGCTCACGATTTGGACTCTTAACGAAATTATTGCATGGCTTTTATCTAAAGTTTTGGATCTCTAATCAACCTAAAATAAATATAATTATCCCATAAATTTTCTGATGAACATCCACTTGATCCATTAAAGACTTTAAAACCTAATCATCAACCTAAAAAAAATTTATACCACTAAAAATATCTTAGGCCCAAACTCTCTTCTAAAAATTTTTACTCGTAATTCCGAACGATAAACCCAAAACATTCTGTAAAGTAGTTTGGCTGGACCGGGTGTTACAAAGGAGGTATGGGTTTTGACCACTGTTCAGATTATTCACAATCATAGTACTGTCAGCCCATAGAAGTCCAGATTTTTTAGATCTCACAAGTGTTTAGATGAATACAGTCAGAGAATGCTTGACTTGAATGACAGAGAACGTATTCGAAAGAAAAATAATTTCAAAGCACTTGTTGTAGATGCTGGGTGTTTGAGAATCTTGAATTTCAAGAAAAAGATTTTCGGAATTTTATTAACAAAGCCAAACATTTAAGACTAGGTAAAGAATGTGGCAAAACACTTAGTGACTACTTTGAGAGAATGAAGGAGATGAATGATTGCTTTGTTTTTGTCATAGACGTGGGTAACGATTTCAGAGTCAGAAATGTATTCTGGGCTGACACACGATGTCGAGCGACATATGAATACTTCGGAGATGTTATCACCTTCGATGCGATGTACTTAACAAATAGGTACGGTATGCCTTTTGTGAATTTTGTTGGTGTAAACCATCATGGGTAGTCCATACCTGTTAAGGGCTGGTTTGATTTCAAGTAAAAATACAAGTACTTTTATCTATTTGTTCTGAGCATGGTTGAAATGCATGAATGGTCGGGCTCCCAAAGCCATCATAATTGACCAAGATTGGGCTATGAAGAGTGTTATTATCATTGTATTCCCAGACAGCCACCATAGATATTGTCTCTGGCATATCATGCAAAAACTAGCAAAGAAGTGGGGATCCCACTCCCAACTCAACGTAGGATTGAAGACTGTCGTTCAATGTGCTTTATATCATTCACAGAGATGAACAGGATTTGAGGACAAGTATGGAAAACTACAAAAGTATGACTTGGTGATAATGCATGGCTGCAAGGATTGTACAACGAGAGGCCGTTCTGGGTACCAGTATATTTGAAGGGTGTATTTTGGGCACATATGAGTACTACACAGTAGTCTGAAGCATGGAAGCTTTTTTTGACTGGTTTGTGCATTCGGATACGACGTTGAAGGAATTTGTTGATCAAGGGTAAGAAAATATTGAACCCCCACATTTTTAGGGGGAAAGGGAGACTGCCAACGAAGAAAAATGTTTAGACTGGGGAGAAAGTTGGCATGAAGAGAAAGAAGAAACAGGTAGTATGTTTTTTGTATTAATAGTTTTTTTGTATTAATATTATGCTTATTGGACTGGTATGAGATGCCACCTTTGTAATTGTAGTTTATATTTTTGTCGTGGAATTAAGACATGCATGAAAATATTCAATGACGAATCATAATTAGATGCGGGCCAGAAATATGAAGTAGGTGCTACTGTGGAAAATTTGTTGTAGGAAACCCAATCTAGTTCTGTCACACAGCCAACACCATCGAGCAATGAAGAGGTATGAGGTTGTCAGAGATGTGCTGGTATTGATCATGTCTCACTGAAGACGTGAATGCAAGCTTGCTGTGTCATTACATAGAAGATATGTGCCAGTATTGGTTTTGTGTGTTTTTTTTTTTTTGGGAGTTTGTAGCATTGTTTTGGTTGTGAAGTTGTGGGGGAGTTTGTACCATTGTTAAATTTTTTGGTTGTTGGGATGTTTGTACCATTGTTTTGGTTGTGAAGTTGTTAGGGAGTTTGTACCATTGTTAAATTTTTTGGTTGTTGGGATGTTTGTACCATTGTTTTGCTTGTGAAGTTGTTATGGAGTTTGCACCCCTGTGTTTGGCTGTGAATATTTGGCTTGTTGTGGAAAAAACGTCTCAAGCTCCGTACTTTATAGATGAATGATTTTTATTGTGAATGGAGGGGGATGAACTTTGAACAATTTGTTCGTGTATAGTTTATATCCTCCCTTTAATCCTTTTTCAGATATAATAGCTTTCAATATAATGCTTATCTGATTATACTTTGTTAAATTAGGCATGATTTTGTGCATAATTTACAACAGAATATGTTAAATTAGGGAATTTTGTGCAGGAAACTTAGGCATGTTTGGTTGTTAAATTAAGCATGATTTTTTGGGCAAACGCTTGCTAATTAGCATTAATGGATTTGTTTGGCATGCATTTATTTTCTACAAGTAAACCGCATGTGGGCGGCTGAAACTATCCATTTTTACATGTAAGAAAATAAGTAACACTTACGCAGAAACTTCCTTCTAAAAAATAAGTAACATTTTTACATTTACCATTCTCACAAGAGTATTCCTTCTCACAAATCAGAAAATTTAAAATCCATTACAATACACATCCATAATGATATTCATAGACAATATAACATTACACTTACAGTCTGAACTATCAATTTACAACCAACAGTAACACCATACATTTATAGTCCGAACCAACCATAGATCTTTACAATATATAAGATCCAATATAAACACAATAATATATGTGCACATCTATTCTCTACAATTTTCTTTTTAAGTTCGCCCTCTTGCTTGTGAAGCTTAGTCTCTATCTCTCTCTATTAGTTTATCTTTTTGTTTTTGAGCTCCATACTTGAGCAACAATACATCGTCCTCCCTCTCCTGAACTGTGTTCTCTCTTCTCAGAATGTTCTCCTCTACCAATTGAAGTATATCTGCTCATATGAAAAATTGGCATCTTGATTCTCTCTGAATTGAGGTCAAGAATCTCATAATTAAACATGAAACATTCAAATGAAATTCCAAAAGCACAAAAATATGACAAATTAAAATCACCGTGTTATAATTTGGATAAGCATAAAATTTTTGGAAAGGGTAAAAGTGTCCCTACAAAAGTAAGAGAGAGAGAGAGAAGGGATAAGGGGGACAAAGGCTGGGGATGTGATGGGGTGTTAGGGGATGTGACATAAAGGAAGTGGAAGTGATATAAAGTAGAGGAGGGAGGGAAAATAAAGAGTAGGAAGGACTCAGGGGGATTCTGAAGGCTTCTTCCGCAGAGCTCCTAGGCTATCAAGAGAGAGAGAAAGCTTCTTCAACCTCTAGACAAGAGACACGGCTTTCTCACATGTATAGTGAGTTGAGAAAGATCATGAGAGATTGTAAAATACTCACATTTATAGTGAAGTTACATCCTAAACAACCTGTGGGCATAGGCTCAGTGTCGAACCATGTAAATTCGCATGTTTTATTCTTCACTTATGTTTGTTGTGCTTATTTCTTACTCGTTGCAACTGATGTATGACGAGCACAGTGTTGTCACTTCGAACGGCCATCGGGTGTCCAAACCCATTTCGATTGAGGCCCGAGACATGACCGTGGGCTAGGAATGACTCATTCTCCCTCTTCAGCCTATCCTTACAAAACAGGCTTTAACATTTTACTTTCAGGGTTTTTGTTTATTTGGGAGGTCTTTAATGGTGCTTTCAAACCACACCAACAAATTGGTGATTCCATAAAAAACGCATCAACTACACATGATGATGATCAACTCGATGCCATAAAAGCCTAAATGAGAAAGAAGTAAATTATTTCAAGTAATGCCATGTACTAGTCCCCCACCAAGTTGTAATATAAATTACAAAAGCCATCTTGTTATAAAATCATAGACACTTCCTACAGAAGCTGATAGCCAAAGTGTGTATGCCGACACACTGGTGGGAGTGATGGGGTTTGGAACTTGTTATATTAAAACCTAGTTCAATAATTTATTTCAAGAAATCGATGTATAATGTCAACAACCAAATTAATTTATTATATATATAAGGCAAATCTGAGTAATGGATCAAGAAGATTGAACTCAATCAGAGAGACAAGATGTGTATTGGTTTGTGTTTAGCTCACTCTAGATAGTTAGTCATGTATCAACAAAGAAGTCAGTCTTGGAGGTTTGACTTCGAGGTCTCCACTGATAGGTAAAGAAAACTAATCTTTTTATGGGTGAAAAAATAGGATGGGAAATGGACACATCAAAGATTGGAACCACATCACATGCATGCAAGAACATGAATAGAAAAATGATAGAGAGGATAACCAAGGCAGCATCAAAGATTGGAATAGAAGCATCAGATATATATTTTATTCTACCAATGTTGTTTGAAGATTACAAAGCGACTTTGTTAAGAAGGATATGATATTAATGTGTCTAGGGTACAGTAATTTTGAGTACGTAATAGCAGCTTCTATTGATAAAATAATGTTTGACCCTCAGTTTGGGTGCATTTTGTACGTTGTTGCATATTACTACAAATAAGTGGAAGCTAAATATATAAGTGAGAGTAGAAGCAGCATCCAGGTCAATATAATTATTAGCCTTTGGGAAAGTCCAGATAAGCACGAGAATTAGGACTGTTCATTCGGACCGAATTTTTTTCCAACCTGGTTCGGAACCCAAAAAACTAGATTCAGGTTCAGGGTTCCAAACCGGAACAAATCCGGACCAGAACTCGGGTTGCAAAGCTCGGGTACAGCCGGTCCGGATATCGAATTTTAAACCCAAAACCTGGGTTTACAATGCAGTAACTTTTTTTTGGGGAAGGGGGCATTTAATGTTTTCCATTACAAAAAGTAATTGATATCATAAGAAACGGGCTTGCTAGCTAGCAACCCGGCACTGACATTATCCACGCTGATCTACTTTGAAGAGTAAGCATATGCAAATAAAATATATCAAACACACATAGCAGAACAATTACGCGGCAGGCCGAACTGCTCTGTGGAGATACTCGGGCTCTTTTTCTACTTTGGAAAAAAAAAGATCCAAACACGCATACTATCTCTGTCTATAAGCAGTATTTTCACAGTTGTGGCTGATTAATTACATGTAAATTGAGTTCCTTTCATGACAAAAATGTTAAGGCCGCAAGGAGTAAGAAACAAAGTAAGGAACAAAAAAAAATTAGGGTTCAACCCGGAACCTGTAATCCAGATTTTAAAAAATTTGGATTCATTAGGGTTCCGGCCGGTCCAAGTTTTCGGACCGGAACCTAGATGAACAGTCCAAACGAGAATCGAGTTCAAAAGACAAACTTTGCAGTGATACTGTAGTGAGTAATCGCTAGACAAATAATGTTCACTATTGCATGAGAAACTTAAATGCCTCAACTAAGAGCTCTTTGCATTTACTTTGTCATATTTCTGACACATGAATCATTTTCATTTCTAGAACTTATCTTTACAATGGAGAAATTCACAAATAAATAGATACATGAGCATAAGCTGTATACGGTAACAAATAAAATAGAGAAAGAATATACAATTCCTAGAATCATGGCTAATTCCTAAAAATATGGTGTTGTTGATTTTGTTGCAGATTTGGTGCCAAGTATCCTGTCAATACTCCCCCTCAAGTGGGTACATGGAGATCCGTAATGCCCAATTTGTGTGAAAAATGATGAAAGAGTTCATGTCCTAATACTTTGGTAAAGATATCGACAACTTGCTAATGGAAGGAGGTATGAATAGCTGTAAGGAGGCTTGACCGGATCTTATCACGAATGATGTGTCATTCAATCTTAATATGTTTGGTGCGTTTATGAAACACAGGGTTTTGAGCGATGTGGAGAGCACAATGTAAGCTGATGGGTTCAGAATGAGGAACACCAAGATCTTTGAGGAGCTGTTTCAACCAGGTGAGTTCGCAAGTGGTGACGGCCATGGTGCAGTACTCAACTTCAGCAGAAGATCATGCCACTATTGTCTATTTTTTTGTATGCCAGGAAATGGGGCTCGTGCTTAGCTAGATGAAGTATCTTGTGGTGGAGTAACGGGTGGTGGGCCAGCTAGCCCAATCTAAATTGATGTAGGCGGTAACATGTAAACCGCTGGAGGAGGAAAAAAAATGCCTTGTCTTGGACTGCCTTTGATATAACAAAGAACTCGAGTGGCAGCATGCATGTGAGGAACGCGAGGAGCATGCATGAACTGACTGAGAATGTTCACTACAAATACAATATCGGGGCGAGTGATAGTCAGGTACATGAGACGTCCAACAAGCCGTCAATAGGAGCAAGGATTGGGAATAAGGGCGCCATCGTGATTGGTCAGCTTCCATGTGAAGAGTGTGGCCATTGGGTAAGGTGACCTTACGTTCAGGAAAAGAGGCAGAGAGGGAGGTGAAGAGGGTTCGGTTGTGGCACATGTGGTCGCTGGCACCACTATCCACAACCTAGTCGCGGTGGCTATCGAAAAGGGAAGGAGAGAAAGCATTACACACGAAGTTGGCTGAGGAGGTGGTTGGATTAGGCAAATCAAGCAATTTCTGGTAGAGGTCCAGTGACAAACCAGGCACTGGTGATGAGGGAGAGGAAACATAGGCGTTGTTCACAATGGGCGACAACCCAGACGGTGAGGGTTGGAACAGGAGGTCATATAGGAATCGTGGTTAGGCTGATACCATGTCAAATTTCTGAAACATGAATCTTTTTCATATCTGGTACATATCTTTACAATGGAGAAATTCACAAATAAATAGATACATGAGCATAAGTTGTATATGGTAACAAATAAATTAGGGAAAGAATGTACAATTCCTAGAATCATGGCTAATTCTTAAAAATATGGTGTTGCTGATCTTGTTGCTGATTTGGTGCCAAGTATCATGTCAATATACTTAAAAACTAATTAAAAAAAATAGTACAAACACTGCAAAAAACAAAATAAAGTAAAGGGAACGAGCCATATTATTAAGTAGTCTCGGAATTTAGACATATGTTATGACATTTTGTAATCAAATGAGTACCAATTCATCCATCATCCAAGAGTACTTGAATAGTTTTTCTGAAGGAAACTAGTCGAATGGTTTACCTCCCCGAACTCAAAGAACGATAGGTAGAAAAATACTTTCTAGAAAAAAAAAATCTTAGTTGTTTAATTGTCCAAACACAACCTCAATAAATCACAAACCATATAAATTTTACTGATCATAACATTCAAGAAGCACTTAAAAATAATGCATTGATAGAAACTAATTTCCATATCAAATCAGAAAATTAGTGTTCAAACAACACAATAAAATCAGGAATCACCCCCAACAAATCGTGCTACCACTGCCTGTAAAAATAGTAAAATAAAAATAAGAGTAAATATGGAAGCATGCTTATTGACTTTAAAGGAAGACACACAGGTAGGGAGAAACGTTAGGGGAGCAGCGCATGGTGGGGGATGTGCTTCTCAGTGAAGGGAGTGATTCTCGGTTAAGGGAGAAAATGAGGACGGATCACACGGGGGGAAGTGGGGAGAATGCAGAGATCGGGGGAATTCAAAAAGAAAGAGAAAATAAGTAGACAAAATGGGGGATGCTGGGTAGACTTTCTCATCTAAAAAATGATAGACCTACTGCATTTTTACAACTACGAATTAAAATAATATATTTTTTTAAATTTAAGTTTGACTTTTATTTTGATTTGATATTTTTAAATAGGATCGTACTGGGACTAATGATTTAACAAAAGAAGTGGACCGATAAGTGCAAATGCATTTTTTTATTTTTTTCTCTTCGCTTTTAATTTTTTTTTACACATTTTAAATATTTTTAAAAAATAAAAAATAACAATTGACTAATATTCACTTTCTTAATCATTAAATAAAAAAATTAAAATTAAAAATTCAATCAATCATTTTTATCGGTCACTTTTATCGGTTCAACTAGCATTTTTCTTTTAAATATTAAAAAATATTATTTTATTAAAAACTGTAAATTAGTGATTGGGTTGTAATCCTATCACTACTCTTCTTGTTTTTTCACCCGAGTCTATTTTGCCCATTCGATATGACTGTGGAAGTGACATCATCAGCGCAAGTTGAGTTGCTTAATTATGAAGATGCTGGCCTTTCATTTTTCCTAAGGCTATAATCGAGCTGAGCCGAGCCTGTCTTTGGCTTGCTGAGCTTGGCTTGACTCAAAATACTAAAAATTGAGTTCGAAATTTTTATTTATTCTTTGTTCGAGCTCGACTCGATAAACTAAATTCTCAACTCGAGTTCGTCTAAAAAAAAGCTCGAGTCGAGCCGAGCTTGAGCTCGAGCTCTACTCAAATATTGTTTATTTTTTTATTTATTGAATAAGATTTAATAATTAGTTAATTAGATAAATAAAATATATATATATATAAATCTAATATTGAATTTGTACAACTAAAAAGTAGAACTTCTATTGAATTATAAGATTTTAAAATTTATAAATAATTAATATCTAACTAATTGATATTTATCTATAATGACAATATATTATATGCCTACAGAAATTAGTAATATATACACATAATATGATATCATATATCTATTTCATATATAGTTCTCACATAATAATATATGAAATAATTAAATTTTATTGACTAATTATTGTACAAATTATAAAATATACCTATGAAGTATATTCAATATATAAACATAAGTAATTAGGTTACATATTATATATTTAATTATAAAAGTGTTATACTTATATTATTAGCTGATGGGAACCAAAGTGGGTCTAGTCTTAATGATCCTCTGCAAGTTCCAGATGGGCCAATCACAAGATCAAGAGCCAAGAAGATCAAGGAAGCAATGCAAGAATTGATGCAATCCACTTGGGATGAAGCTAGCAAGAGCCCAACACCCAAGATGAGCTTGAAAGAAGGACAAACAGTTTTGATCCACTTGATACAAGCAGTGGAAGACATGACTTAGAGTTATTGTTATTGAAGGCTTTCAATTTGTTAAAGGATTTATTTTATTAGTTTAGAATAAGTGAGCTTGAGGATGCTTGGCCTACATATGTCTTATTTCTTATGAACTAAGGTTTTTGGGAAGGCCTTGTATTTTGGCCAAGGGCTTATTTGGAAAGTTACATTTTAGGAATCAGGGTTTCAAGAAGTTACTGTAGCTGTGTTACTGTAGCCGCGTTATTGTAGTTGCGGCATTGTTCATCCAGGGGCATTTTGGGTAAAAGGGTCTTGTTTTGGCCTAGGGTTAATTGGGTTTAGATATTTAAATACTTGTAGCCGTCCAACACAAGACTTAGATAATATTGCATTTTCATTGTGAGTTGAGTTTACTCCTCTTGTTCTTGATTGAACAAGGTAATCTAGGTTCCAACCTTTGGGTGTTCCTCCTTGTAATCTATGTTCTTGAAACAGGTCTTCAATGGGTCTAGATTTTAATATAATCTAGGTTCTTGAAACGAGTTCTCAACGAGTCTACATTCTCCATCCATTGACTTATTTTTGGCTTTCTTGGGTGAGTTTTCAAATTGATTGTGGGTTCAAGGGATTATATTCCCACAGGTTGACATCATTTGGTATTCAGAGCATGATTTTCAATCAGGTCTAATTGTATCTTTAATTCTTACATCTTTAAATGTAATTCTAGCGCTGCATTGTTTTAGGGTTGCCAAAAAAAAATACAAAAAGTATGCTGCCGAAATTCTTAGGGTTTTTTGGTTTGGCTAGAATTTGCATCACTTAGGGTTTCTTAGGGTTTCTTGCATCTCTAAGTTTTTCAATTGCTTGGAGTGTCGTTCAATTGATTCTCTTCTACTTCATTGTCAATTCTTGTGTGTTTGAATTCAATTGCTTGATTTTCACAATTAAATATTGTTATTTGTGGTTGAATTAGAGAAAAGAAAATAAAGGAGAATAAAAAAAAATTTGAAACAAAAAAGAAAAAGAAAGGAAAATGTAGCATATTCAAAGGTTGCTGCATAGTTACAACAAAGAGAAAGAAAGACATTTGTTGATTGATCTTTATCATCAAAGGGGCAGAATACATCTTTCTAGTTGGTAACTTTTTTTATAATTACTCTTTCACTCGTATAAATTTCTTGAGTCTCATGTCATTTTATTCATTCCTTGTTTCTTGTTCTTGTTTCTTGAACCTATTGCTGGTTGGAATAATACAATGTTGTATTGTCTTGATTTAGTTCAACTAGTTCTTAAAGAACTTGAGTAGAAAAACTATTGAGGTAAAAGGCAAGAGAGTGTGAGACTATTATCGGGAAAAAACCAATTAAGAGTGAAACATGAGTGGAGTGCCATTATTCGAGTGTAAACACGTAAGGGAGTGTATGAGGTTTTCCACTAACATTCTTTTTGTGCAGCACATTAAGATGTGTCATAGGAGTGACTCATCACCAAAGGGGATGGCAAATAACTCATCATTTGTGTTGCAAGCCATGCAACAACAGTTTGAGCAATTAAACTTGGCGTTGGGTGAAGTGAATGATAGGTTGGATCAACATGATGCAATGTGTAGAAAACTGTAAGGTGAGAGAGGTAGGAGGAAGCGTGAGCCTAGTATTGAACATATAAGTATAAGAATGAAGAGTATGATGAGTCTCTTGTTGCCAGGCATACTCTCATTACGCAAATTAAGATGGATGATACAGATCAGCAGAGCGAGAACATTTTTCATATTAGATGCCATATCAACAACAAGGTATGTGGTATGATCATTGATGTGAGGAGTTATATTAATTTGGCTAGCACTACTTTAGTTGAAAAATTGAATTTACCTACCTTGAAACACCCTAGAGCATACAAGTTGCAGTGATTGAGTAATTGTGGGGAGGTTAGGGTAAATAAGTAAGTGCTAGTTTCTTTTTCAATTGGAAAATATCAGGATATGGTGCTTTGTGATGTAGTGCCTATGCATGATGGCCATATTTTGTTGAGGAAGCCGTGGCAGTATGATAGGAAGGTAATCAATGATGGGTTAAGGAACATGTACAGTTTTGAAAAGGATGGAAAAACAATCAAACTTGCTCCTTTAACTCCAACACAAATCCATGGGGACTAATTGAAACTGAAAAGTGAGATTGAGTTAAAATGTAAAAGTAAGGATGAGATTGAGAAAAAAGAAATAGTGCGACTAAAGAGAAAGAGAGAGAGAAAGAGAGAGAGAGAGAAAAAAAATGAGAGAAAAAAGATTAAGCTGAGGCTGAAACCTCAAGAAAAAGAGGGAATGAGTTGAAAAATAATTGTGAGACCGAGAGTTCAAAAAAAGAGGAGAGTGAAAGAAAAAAAAATAGAGTGAAAAGGAAAAAGAGAGTAAAAGGAAAAAAGATAATGAGGTCGAAAGATCAAAAGAAAGAGATAGTGAAAAAGAAAATAGAGAGGTGGCTGAGAGTAAAAAAAAAAAAGAGTGGAGCTACGAGAGGAAAAAGAAAGAGAGATTGTAGAGAGAAACAAAAAAATAAAAGTGAATTTTTATGTTAAGGCAAGCTTTTATACTAATGAATTTAACGACTCTTTGCCTAGTGTTGTTATTTCTTTGTTGCAGGGATATGAGGTCATGATTCCTAGCAGTGTGTTTAGTGGATTGCCACCGATTAGAGAGATAGAGCATTACATTGATTTTGTGCCAGGTGCGACAATTCCTACCTGATCTTTCTTTGAAGAACATGAGTCTTTGACACACTTGAAGGGACAAGGTAATTTGTTGAGTAGAATGCATGCTAAGTGGGAGGACTGTATTGATATTTTTTTCTCATGTAATCAAATACACACAAGGTAAGGAAAATTTTGTGGTTAATGCTTTAGTAAGAAGGTATGTCCTTATCTTAATTTTAGATGCAAAATTATTGAGATTTGAATATGAAAAGGAATTGCATGCTAATGATGATGATTTTGCTAGTGTGTATGGAGCGTGTTAGAATGCATCGTTTGGTAAGTGCCATAGACTAGATTGGAATTTGTTTAGAAAGAATAAACTTTGTGTGCCTACTAGTCTTATGCGTGAGATGCTAGTGCATGAATGTGGTTTGTTGGGTCATTATGGTGTAAAAATAATTTTAGACGTGTTGCGTGAACATTTGTAGGCGTATAATTTGCCATTCATTAACTTGTTGCATGAATGTTTGCGGGAGTATCATTTGCCTTTCATTGAGTTTGCATATAATTGGAGTGGTCATTTTGGTGTAAAAAAGATTTTAAACGTGTTGCATGAACGTTTGTGAAAGTATTATTTGTCATTCATTAACTTGTTGCATGAACGTTTACGGGAGTATCATTTACCTTTCATTGAGTTTGCATATAATTGGAGTGGTCATTTTGGTGTAAAACTTTGGATGTGTTTCATAAATATTTGTGGGAGTACTGTTTGTCATTCATTGAGTTTACATATAATTGGAGTGTTCATGCTACTACTAAATTTTCACCTTTTGAAATTGTTCATAGACTTAATCCATTTACTCATTTAGATTTGATACATTTACTTGTTGATGGCAGGAGTAGCTTGGATGGACAAAAGAATGCGGAATTGATGAAGTCACTTCATGAGAGAGTACGACTTCAAATTGCCCAAGAGAATGAAAAGGTTGCTTCTCAAGTCAATAAAGGGCGAAAGCGTATCATCTTTGAACCAAGAGATTGAGTTTGGATTCACATGCACAAAGAAAGATTCACAGCCCATAGAAGGACTAAGTTGCATCCTCGAGGAGATGGACCTTTCCAAATTCTTGAGAAAATTAATGACAATGAATATAAAGTGGACCTTCCAGGTGAGTATAATTTTTCTGCTACTTTCAATATTTCTGATCTTTCTCCTTTTGATGTAGGTGAAGATTCAAGGTCGAATCCTTTTGAGGAGAGGGGGAATGATGGGAACCAAAATGGACCTAGTCTTAAAGATCCTTTGCAAGTTTCAGATGAGCCAATCACAAGATTAAGAGCCAAAAAGATCAAGGAAGCAATGCAAGGATTGGTACAATCCACTTGGGATGAAGCTACCAAGAGTCCAACACCCAAGATGGGCTTGAAAGAAGGAGAATTAGTTTTGATCCACTTTATACAAGCTGTGGAAGACATGACTTAGAGTTTTTGTTTGGGCCTATTGTTATTGAAAGCTTTCAATTTGTTAAACGATTTATTTTATTAGTTTAGAGTAAGTGGGCTTGAAGATGCTTGGCCCATATATGTCTTATTTTTTATGAACTAGGGTTTTTGGGAAGGTTTTGTATTTTGGTCAATGACTTATTTGGAAAATTACTTTTTAGGAACTAGGGTTTCAAGAAGATACTGTAGCCGCGTTACTGTAGCCACGACATTGTTCATCCAGGAGCATTTTGGGTAAAAGGGACCTTGTTTTGGCCTAGGATTAATTGGGTTTAGATATTTAAATGCTTGTAGCCGTCCAACACAAGGTTTAGACAATATTGAATTTTCATTGTGAGTTGAGTTTACTCCTCTTATTCTTGATTGAACTTTTGAACTTTTCAAAGGTAAATCACAACCTTTGGGCGTTCCTCCTTGTAATCTAGGTTCTTGAAACAGGTTTTCAACGGGTCTAGATTTTAATATAATCTAGGTTCTTGAAACGAGTTCTCAACGGGTCTACATTCTCCATCCATTGACTTGATTTTTGGCTTTTTTGGGTGAGTTTTAAAATTGATTGTGGGTTCAAGGGATTCCATTCCTACGGGTTCACATCATTAACTAATACATATATATATGTATATATACATAGGTGTATGTATATATTTATCAATATATGAATGAGTTTTAATCGAGTCAAGTTAACGAGTCGGCTCGGGTATAAACGAACAGGCCTTAAAGAGCCTTAGCTGAGTCAAGTCGAGTTTTGTCGAATATATATCATTTACTAATCGAGTGGGTATCTGCTTTCACGGGCGAGTTTTTTTTTTCCCGAGTCAAGTTTAATTTTAGTTTAACTGGGTGAGTACCGAGTGGGCTATCGAATAGACTGATTCATTTACACCCCTAATTTTCCCCACAGAAATATTATGCATCCAAGAGAGATGGAGGCTAATATTGGAGAAGGTTTCTTCAGTGGCTTTTGCATCTTTGACTAAGTGTTCCTAAATGTTTTTTTTTAAGAGAAACTGTCATCATTCATTCATTAGAAAAACTTACATCCATGACCCGATATATTCTTGGATGTCCCCATATCAAACATGACATCATAAATCAAAATAATGCATTTAAAGCTCCACCAGTAAATTATTTCCTTTTGTGACTAGTCTAGTCTTCACTATTATTGATACTCTCTACAGACAAACATCCAAGAGACAATACTCTCTGTCTAAACAGAGACTCAACCTCACCATTTATAGAAACAGAGGACTCAACCTCTACAGACAAATGTTCAAGAGACGAATTCTTATTTTAATTAACAATAAAGAAACCAAAAAGGAAAGTAGTAAGATAGATGAAAAAGTGACGGATTACAGTTTGAACCAATTCCGGTAGACTTTGGAATCTGTGACGGCCTATGAAGATAGCACACTTGTCTCTTTTCAGCCTCAAAGGTCAAGTCTTAAAGGTCTAGAGGTGGGAAGCCCGGTGATCTAGTGCGTGTGTTGAGAAAAGCTACCGAAATGAGTGGCACGTAAGGACCATGCATAGATGTGAGCGGCGCATAAGAACCACGTGCGGTGATTTTCGTAAAACCACCACTTTCCTCCAAACAGTTTTCGACCTGTGAAATTGCTTGTGTCACACATGTCTCTCGAGAGTGGCTAGAAAGCTATAGATCTGTTTTTTTGGTCCTTGAAGAATACAAAATAAAACTAAGCAAAATAAACATTTATAGACAAAGTAGGTGAATGGAGGAAGGAGGAGGAGGAAGCAGAAGCCTCCTCCCCCTTTGGCAAAAATTAGATCTGGCGCCCTTGACTTTATAGAGAGAGAGAGAGAGAGAGAGAGAGAGAGAGAGAGAGAGAGAGAGAGAGAGAGTGGGGGGAAGGAGGCGCCTAGCTTTTCACCGGTGCTTTCAAAACCACGTAGCTATAGTACGTGTGATTTTGATCTTCTAAATTTCTATCCAAATAAAAATAGAAGGATACATTTCCACAACTTGAATTAATCTAATTAGAACCCACTTTTAAGGGAAGAATGCAACTATAAATTGAGAAATATTTTGTCTGCACACATGTTTTATACAAGAAAGTTTACACGGTAATGTAACTTAGTATGATTTATTAGATTGTAAAATTATTTTTATTATAAAGTAGATCTGACATTTTACATTAAGTCACATTAGTGTATAAACTTTCCTGTGTAAAATTTATGTGTAGACCAAATAATTCTCCTGCAAAAAAAATGATGCTAGATAAAGAGCCATTTTTATGGCAAACATGTGTGCTTGCAAGTAAAAAACTGCAAGTTTAAAGTCTGCATTAAAACATAAACAATGAACATAGGAGGACGGAATATAAAGATAACAGAAATGCTAAATCCACATATGGAGCTCCCGACAGTGGTGTTTTTTTTTTTTTTTTTGTGAAGTGATTAAGAAAATATATTTTAATGATATTGTAAATTTTTTTTTAAAATATATATATATGAAAAAAAATAAAAATTAAAAATTACATTGTCAGGACTCAATATCCTCCATCGGGATTTCCATGTGTGGTTGTAGAGCCACTCTAAAGACAAAGGACGATGCTACTCCCACAGAGGGAGTCCAACGAAACCACCACCAAATAGGCAAAAAGTTTTTTTATCTTTTTTCTATTTTTTTTTAAAAAAAAAACATTTTTTTAAATTCATTAAATATTTTTTTAAAAAAATAAAAAATAGAAATTCATTTTAAAATAATACTTAACAGTTAAGTAAAAAAATAAAAATAAAAAAATACAATCGGTCGCCACCATCTGTGACCACCTTACATGGGAGAAGCATTTCCCAAAGACAAAAGCACACTGGATGTTTGTGAAAAAGTCTCACTCACCAACGACCATAGTTGTAAAGTTACCATACTTGCTTAGAGCATCCTCGTTGATTTAGCCAAATAAAAAGGTTAGTTAAAATTTACATAATTGATGTAAAAAATATCACACATTGAATTGAGCAAATCTAAAATAATTTAGATTTTTGCTATAGTGGTTGGCCAAAGATGGAGAACTACAATTCATTCACTAAACATTAAAATACTAATTTTTTACTCCAAGTAAACATTAAAATATTAGTTTCTCACTCCAAGCAAAAATATTATTTAGTTTGTAATTAAGAAATTTAGATAATTAGATGAGTTTAATAAATTATTTTTTGTTATTAGCATTAAATAACTTTTGAAAATATGATTTTTAATTTAATGAGAATATAATTATTATTAACATTTAATTGATAAAACTACAAAATGTGATAAAAATAAATTAAATAAAAAAATTATTAAATTAATAATATTTTATTATTATATAGAGATTGAATGGATAATCTAATGTGGGGATTGAATTTAAATGGAATAGATAAATGTAAAAAAGTGTAATATTAGCTAAATTTTAAAGATAGATTTGGCCAACCCAATAAAGATGCTATTAGGCAGCCGTTGGGTGTGATTCGGTTGCATTTATGTGCAGCAGAGGTATCATCAATAGAATATCCTATCATATTAAGATAATTATGCATAACGAATACAAAAATGCTACATCCACCGAATGTTGGGTCACGTCTCTACATTCATGGCGTCTCCAGAAACAAACCCTCTTCCTCTTGTTTCTCGCTCCATTGTCACAACAGCAACACATTCCGTGACATTAAAACTTATCATTGAAAATTACCTTCTCTGGAAGGCACAAATCGTTCCCTTCTTAAGAGGACACCAACTGTTTGGATATGCAGATGGCACCTTGCCCATTCCACCAGCTACCCTTGATGATAAAACTTGAAATAAAGCAATGCATTCTAACTGTTTGTGAAAACGTTTTATAGAAAACAGAGAGCAACAATTACTGGAAATCCTTCTTCATTTCATTGTATATTTACAATCAGAATATCCCTTTTTATAGACAAGTACTAACAAACTCTGAATATTCCTTCTAATCATACTATGACACCTGTCCACAGGTTATTACAAAACAATGTCCTAGAATTCTACAGAATCATTCTGTTGAGCTGTGCTCCTTTCCACTATCGTTTGAGGAGCAAGCTATGCAAAAGCTGTCGGCCATGTGCCAGAACAGATCAGCACTTTTGTGAATAAGTGAGCTTTATATTAATTTCAAAAAGCCTTTATTGACAAAGCCCATAATTTAGATATTTGGTACAACTACAAACTTAGATTGGCTGGTTTAATTATATAAAATCAAACAATCTATATAATTATTATAATTTTTTTAAATTTTTACACAAAATATAATAAATAAATTTACTTTTTCAAATCTTAAAAAAAATTATATTAAAATAATATTTTATTCAACTTTCAACATTTCATCTTATTTCATCTTAATGGCGTAACCAAACGAGTTTAATTACTTCTGAGTTCTACAGGAAAGACCAATTCCACCATCTATACTGGGAGAAGGGAGAGGGATTTTAGAAATAGAGTTATTATATTCTCAAGTATGTGAGTAGAGAATATATATCATTTTTATCATTTAAATGATAAAATTTGATTTGTAATATTCAATTTTTAAAGTTTCACTTCTAAATTAAATTATATCCTATAAACACTTTATTAAATAAGTCATCTATACCGACTTATAAAGAAAATTTTCATCGGATATATAGAAATTTTAGTGAGATACCCTTGTGTTTATAGTCTATTTTTATATGACATTTTACGCATTTAATAGAAATAGGATTATCTGTCCATTTTCTGTTCATCACAGTTCAGAAACTACGTAGAGCAATCATTAATATTTTTTGAAAAATTAATATTTTTTGTTGCAGCAACACCCCCGGCAACCGATAATTATAAAAAATAAAAAAAAAATGATATATATAATTGAATATCTCTGACCTGGGTGAAAGACACAAACATGGTACTAGATCTTCCAAATTGTCAGTATCTTTCCTATAAAGGAAAGGAACACTTAAAACAAGGTCCATCTACAACCTGAATTAGGTATCCAATGGCTGCTGAGGTTGGATTGATGTGCATTATATTATTGTGTGGATCCAGAAATGGTCGGGCATGCATTGTTTGACCTTTGAAGCTTGAAGGAACCTTTGAGTAATCGAAGAGGATTCAACATTAATATTAATTATAACACTCCTCATTCGATAAAACCTTATAAACATGTCACACATTTTTCATATCAAATCAAAATTGTCACGAATGCTAGCCGACACATAGAAACTCTTGAGTTGACCAAGTCGAATGCGTGAACGGCGACGGCTAATTACAAATGGTAAAATGGCGATAGCCTGATATTGACCGTATCAATACATGTCAGTTTGTAAAAATCAGTCTTCCCTAAAACATGTTTATGAACTCAATGGTTTCCTCAATAAATTCAAGCTACCCGTGCGCACAGGCTCCAAAGAGTGATGAAACTTCTTTATCTCAATGAAAATGAAAGAAATTCTCCTAATTTCATTTGAAATATATAATATTTTCTCAATATTATTATCTTATTATCTTGTTTTCATTGTTGTTATTATTATTACCGAGATAAAGGAATGCGCAGCTTATTTATAGAAGAATCAATAGCCCATCCTTCTTAATTAATATAAAAAGAAGAGTTACAGACTCTATCACGTTTATTCCCTGTTGCTTTCCAAATTACGAAGATCTACATATATTATATATATACACACTTGACTTTGACAGTCAAGACAATGAAATTTAGTTCAGGATTGGCCGATTGTGGTTTTTTTTTTTATAATTATGTCGGTAACCTTCCCAAGACAGCCCCTGCGAATCCACCCTGCAAAATAAGCCTCGGTCTCCTGCTCCGCATTCTCCGCAATTTCCGAACTGGTTAAATCACTAGTTTTTCATCGGGAGGTGGGACCAAATGATTAGGACCAAATGATTATTTGATGTTGAACCTTGGATCAAAGGAGTGATACTAAAGCTTTCACCACTTGAACCTATCCCTGGGGTTTATATATATATATATTGTTCTGTTCAAGAACGCTTCCAATTCTCTAAAGTACTTTAATTTGTAGCTATTGATTAATCACTATTACTAATATCAAACCCATTTAGATTATGAGTAGTAATTCGTGCAGAAATCAAATTAATCTGTTCTATTTCATTCAAGAATGACTGCTCTGTACTTATCCAGAAAAAAAAAAGAATGACTGCTCTGTAATCATATTAGAAGAAAAAAATTCAATCGAATATAAATGAAATGACTACTTACATAGTTCACAAGATCATTTTCTCCAGAAGATCAAGCTCAAGAAAACAATTTTGCTGCAGACATCTCAGCTCCAATTGTAAAGGCCTCTTCAAACACAGCCATTGTTGGTCTTATCTAAACAAAACAACACACGAAAACTGCTTTTGGGACAAGTTGCCTGGTGCTTGCTGTGGCTAAAACCCCAGTCCCCAGTGGAAAGTGTAATCTCTGATTGGAGTTTGAACAATTAAGCTTCTAGCGCAAAAAGACACATTCCCATTTTCTTGTTCCTCATTAAATGCTCCAATTTGCAAGGATTTTGCTGCTTCATCGGCCAACATTGGCTGAACTCCCCATGGTTGTCCCAAAAGAGGAACTTGAGCGCTCAGATAAAGGGGTTTGGCGCATTCTGATATTCATGAAATCAGCAATAAGTCCTGGTTCCGAAATCTTGACATTTTTCATGTCCATTTCATTGTTCAACATCTTAACAACCATTGACATTCGTGGCCGGTGCTTTACGGTTTCCTGAGCACAAAGTAGGCCAACCTTGAAGAGTCGGATAGCTTCTTCCTCCGGGAAATTCATCTTAAGGGTCGGATCCACCAAGTTTACAAGCTCTTTAGCCTTGTAGGATTCCCATACCTGCAAATTCTCACACACAAAATAGCTTCATGTGAACCGTATGATAGCAGCCGTTTGAAAAAGGATTCTCCTGAAGATAAATATACAGTTTGAAAATGATGTATCAACAACTCTGATTTGATTTGTTACCTTCTGAACTAGGAACTGTTCCCCATAGCCCAGGCCAAAATCCACGACTGGCCGCCCGCTGACAATTTCCAAGAGCAGCACCCCGAAGCTGTAGACATCTGATTTTCGAGTTAAATGTCCGCTGATGGCATATTCTGGAGCCAGATAGCCTCTTTTGCATTTGTGAATGCAAGAAAACCCCGCATTAGTTTTCCCATTTCAACAAAGATAAATCCAAAGAGATTTCACACGAGGGTTAGTACTGCTGTGTAGAATTAGATGGTCAGATTTCACTTACAATGTTCCGGCAACACGAGTACTAACATGGGTATTGCTGTCGGAAAGCAGCTTTGCCAGCCCGAAATCTGAAACTTTTGGGGTAAAATTTCTGTCAAGAAGTATGTTGCTGGCCTTGATATCTCTATGGATAATGTGGGGTTGAACCTCCTCAAGGAGATAGGCAAGTGCACGAGCCACTCCTAACGCAACATCCCGCCTTGCTTCCCAACTAAATCTCAACCTGTTCTGCTCTCCGCCTATCAATCAAGAACAAGAAACAATAACATATACAGTTTGTCTACAAGGAATTTCTCATAACACCCAAAAAAATTCCGTCCATGATAGAGCTGTATCAATGGCGGATTAAAGAACAACAAAGATGTGCTCTCACCAAGTAAGGTGTGGGCAAGGCTGTTGTTTTCCATGTAATCGTAGACTATGTATCTATTAGCTCCATCAACACAACAGCCTCGAAGGGTAACGAGATTCTCGTGTCTGATGTCGGAAAGTGACGCTATTTCAGCTATAAACTCTCTCTCGCCTCGCATCGAGTCGAGTTCGACGGACAGAACTTTTACAGCCACGAGTGAGCCATCTCGCAGCCGGCCCTTCAAAGTCAAACCAAACAGCCTTAGGCTCTGTGCTAAAGTTTTATGCCCATTTCTTCGGTAATTTTGAGAAGAAAAGGATACTACTAACCTTGTAGACAGATCCAAAACCGCCTTCTCCAATCTTGGTCGAGGGATGGAAGCCATTGGTGGCAGATTTAAGTTCGTTGCAAGCGAACACGCGGAAATTCTCTAGACTTTGTTCACCTAGATTTGTTGGGTATGAGCAGAAAGCAATTTAGAACTCAATCAAAGAGAAAAACAAATGGATAAAAGAACGGCAATCAAAAAACATGTTCGGTTGTTATCAAAGGAAAAGAAAACATGTGCGATTGTTCCTACCCTGTCTGCTGTTGTCCGTTGCTGATACTGAAGAGAAGCAATTTATGCAAGCGATCTTCATGCTGTAGTAATTCAACAAAATTCTTCTTTTAAGTCTTGAAAGATGGTCTAATCTGCAAGCATTCGTAGCGCTCAAAAAGAATAAGAAAATTGGAGGAAAGCAAAACCCAGATTGGAGACGCCAGAACATACCATGGCTGTATATAACTATATTTTAAGATCCGGATATGACCTCTCGCACTCTCCCTCTGCCTCTCTATCTGAACGACTTCCTGTGCACTGGACTTTGAAACTTTCTATTTTTTTTTTTCCTTTCTTTCCGAGTTTTTAAATAGCCGACTTGACTAAAAACTGATCCTTTTATTGTTTACTTATTATTGGCACCAAAACAAGTTCAACAGTACGGACTATGGATAACTCAGTGGATTTTACGTTTGATTATTACACTAATCTTAATTCATCATTATAATTTTTGTAAATTTTAATATAAAATATTATAAATAATTCAATTTTTTTAAATATCAAAATAATAATAATATTAAAAAATAATATTCTAACAATATTTTATCATTTCAACTCAACTCAGTTTAACATCTAAATACAATTTAATCTCAACTTATCTGATTTAATTGTTATATTTTTTTCATCTAAACTAATTATCTAAACCTCACCTTAAATTAACAGGAACGTAATATCCTTTTTCTTTCTCTCACTTTGGTCTGGTTTGAATAATAAAATCATTTAAACTCATCTCATCATCTAATTATTATAATTTTTTTAAATTTTTAAATAAAATATAATAAACAATTCAATTTTTTTAAATCTTAAAATAAAAATAATATTCTAATAATATTTAATTCAACTTTTATCTCATTTCAGCTCACTATCCAAATCAGATCTTAACAAACTCAACTAATTTCACGCGATATATTTGATTTATTTTATAATAAAATTAATTTTATAATATCATGTATCACATCAAATTACATTAATTTATAAATTTTCTTTTGTAAATTCTTTATAATCATTTTCTTAAAGCAGAAACTATATTTTGACTAAAACATTTTTCCTTAATAAAACCTATAAATCAATCTACCACCAGTTCCCTGAAAAGTTTATCATAAAATATTCAAAAAGAAAAATTATATTTTTCATCTCCATACGCAACACACCACACTTTTTTTTTCTCTTAACAAATGTATTGTAGATAGATGATGAGTAGAAGAATTCAATTAGTTTAAAAAGAATAAAAACAAAAAAAAATTAAAAATAATAAAAAAATATAATGTGTGATGTATAGTAATGATGAATAGTAAAACTCATTATAAAATATATTTTATTGTAAAGTAAACATATAATGAATAGCAAAGCTCGTTAAAGAATATTTGTTTTATAAATAAATTTATAAAAATATTTATAAATTAACAAAATTTGATATAATATATCATGTTATAAAATATATTTTATTATAAAATAAAATTGACATTTTACATTATTAGGTCAATTTGTAATACTAAAGGTAAATCAAACTGACGTCTCGTCGGTCCCAAAATAATAACAAAATTCAATTTATTTCATAAAAATAAATTTACAAACTGCACGATTTCATATAATACTTTATATTTATTTTATAATAAAAATAATTTTACAACCTAACAGACTAAATCAAATTACGTCAATTTATGAATTTATTTTTATAATATTTCGTAGTTAAAGCATTTATTATTGAGGGAAATTATAATATTAATAGGTTGGAATTGTCCAAATAAATAAAAAATCACTTATTAAAATAAGAGAATATAAATTGATTTGTGTTGGCGGTGGATTCAGGCAAAAAAAGAAAGGCAAAAAATCATGAGGCAAGTTGAATTGGCCAAACATTGTTTCTACAACTGATCATTGCTACGTTGTCCACTTCCCGCGTGAGTTCACCAAAAGAAAACCACGTCAAATGTTTGATAAAATAAAATAAAATAAAATAATAAAAAAAGACCGTTTGCCGATGATCAAATCAATGTTTCACTTTCGTCTCAGGTATTATGATAGAAGAAGTTGCGGGGATTTCCTCTGATTATGAAAGATGGTATAAGGACAAGGTCTGCTTCGTTCATACCACAAAACAAATAGTCTATTTATCTATGAATATTTTCACCATATCCACTGGACTATGAGAAATGCTATTATATCTGTTAATTTGTATCATTAATTTTGCCTATTTAATATGACACCATAATGTGGTGCATGTGACTTATAAAAAAAAAATTAAAATCACAAACATAAAAGGGTCGAGGGAATCTAGTCTCGTTTGGTTATACAGTTCAGATGAGATGAGATATTTTGTTGAAAGTTGAATAAAATCTTGTTATAATATTATTTTTATTTTGGAATTTGAAAAAGTTGAATTGATTATTATATTTTGTGTCCGAGTTTGAGAAAGTTGTAATGATTATATGAGATGAGATAGTTTGATTTTAGGGAATGTTTGGAAAAAGTTTTTCATCTCATCTCATCTCATCTCATCGGATCTCATTTCATTTCATTCTCAAACATAACTTTAATACAAACGCTTTCAAACTAATTATTATAACTTTTTCAAACTTTTACATAAAAATAAAAAATAATTTAACTTTTTTAAATTTTAAAATAAAAATAATATTAAAAAATAATATTCTAACAATATTTTAACTTTATAATATTTTTTATTCAACTTTTCTCTCTCATTTTCCAAAATCTAATAAATACTTAACTCAAACTATCTCATTACCATTCACAAAAAATTTTATTAATATTTACAAAATTCTCATCTCATCTCATTCTCCAAACTTCTTTATCTTTCTCCTTATGTGTTTTTAGGTGTCATTTTATTTTGAATATATATTTTTAAAATTCTTTTAATAAGCTATGTGTAGTTTCTAAATCAAAGAGTAAAATGAGTGGTATAATTAAATAACATTACTCCTAGAATATATGTATGCTTCATATGCCCTTTGATCTTTTCTCTTATGACTTTGGTAAATAGATTATAATATTTTATTTATGGATAATGCTATTATGCTGCCTTATTTTACTTTTCATTTTAACAGTTTATGTATTTAATTTTTTTTAATTTATTAATTAAGAAAGTGACTATTAGTATATTGATATATTTTTTATTTTTTAAAATATCTCAATATATTAAAAAAATAAAAAATAAGATTTGTACTAATGGCACGCCGGCACTACGCTTTATTTATTAGCTGGTATAAAAGAGTCAAAGACCAATCTTTTACGGTATTGATGACTCGATGAGATAGAATTTGATTTGTA
This sequence comes from Juglans cinerea, assembly GCA_961763995.1. Classification (NCBI taxonomy): domain Eukaryota; kingdom Viridiplantae; phylum Streptophyta; class Magnoliopsida; order Fagales; family Juglandaceae; genus Juglans; species Juglans cinerea. The sequence continues at coordinate 26,763,065 of CAUIVZ010000009.1, forward strand.
AGATAGATTTAGAATTAAATTACAAAGCAAAGCAAATCGTGCCAATAGATTAATTAAGGTCTTCTTTCCCTCTCTCTCTGGGCTTTTACTTTTGTCGAGGTGTGACAGTGCAATACGACTAATACTATGATTTGCTTCTTAGAATTCTCTAAATTTTTTTTTAATGAGAAATGATACTTGTAATTATAAGTATATAAGTGTTGTGCAGTCGTTTTAAAAAAAGTAAATAAATATGAGACTCACATAAAAATAAATTAATTTTTTAATAGTAGATCTCACTCTTTTTCAAAACGACTGCACGACATTTACGCATTTCACGACTGTATGTAACATTACTCTTTCTTAATTCATTGTTGGCAGAAAATTTTACTATTATTTTCAAATTGAATGGTATATATTTTACACCACCGCATTTAATTACATATTATGGTTCCTTTAAACAAAATTACATTTTATGGTATAGTTCAAAATTAAAAGCCTTTTCAATATCTAAGGACCTTAGACTAAGGTTTGCAGGGGCTGTTGCTGATTGAATAGGACTAATACAATTATGATTGGCGGTCTAGATATCACAACATTAATAAATTTGATGTGGACCGTTACTTAATAGTTAATAGACTTTCAAAACACTTCATTACATCTTTACATTTAAATTATAAGTCTTTTCCACCTTATAGTCTAAGATTTAGGGCAGGTTTGGAGGATGAGATGAGAATTTTGTATTTTGTTTTAGTGTTTAAAATATTATGTTTTAATATTATTATTGTTTTGGGATTTGAAAAGGTGTATTGGGATTTGAAAAAGTTAAATTATTTATTATATTTTGTATGGGGATTTGAAAAAGTTGTAATGATGAGATGAGATGATATGAGAATTTTATGTTTTATCTTGTGCCCCAAACCTGCCCTAGAGTGGAAATATGTAACTAGCGGCCTACTCGGAGTGTTCAAGGACTGTAATGCCCTACCTTTGAGAATCTTCGTGGTCGTAGAAATGTTTCATCCACGACTAGTTTAGAGGGTTGGGGAGCACACCTTGACGTTTTCTTAAAATGATGTCCTTTTTTTTATTTAAATTAAACAACGTCGTTTTGGGATTAGGTTTAATCGTTTAACTTAAACCTAACCCTCCCTTCCCATCCTCTCATCCTACGCCATGTTTTTCTTTCTTTTTCCTCTCTCTTTTCTCTCTGGCTCTCTCAATCTCTCTCCCACCCCCTATCGATATCTCACTCCCTTTCACCAGCGTGGGGGCGCACTCGTCCTTTTCTTCTCCTCCTCCTTTTTAGTTATTCTTCTACTCCTTCTTAAAGTACGAGTGGCCATGGATTTATAAAGGAACAACGACCACGAGTGGTTGTGGGTTTGCAAAGAGATCCACAACCATTCGTGAACATTTTTTATTTTTTAGATCTATTGTGTTTTGGTTGATTTGGATTTTTTTTTCCGATTTGTTATTGATGGATGTGGATTTGTTGTTATTTTTTAGTTTTTTTGGTGTTTTTCAGTTGTCTTTTGCCGTGGGTGGGTGAGGTGAAAGTGATGGTGGTTGGGGCCAATCTGCCCTTTGGAGTCTAGATGAGGGCTCTCACCCATCGGGGGCAGTGTAGGGGTACAGTGGCCCAAACTGTCTTCTCTCCCTCCCCTACACTGCCCAAACTGTCTTCTCTCCCTCCCCCCTCCCCCCTTCCCCATTAATGGGGGGTCGGAAATCAAGACAGGGGCACGTCCCCATCTGGAGAGTGGGTAACGTTAGGGGTGGCAATATGTGAGACGACCCGTTAACCCAATACGAACACGACACGATAAAAGCGGGTTAGGGTTGAGTGTTAACGGGTTCGGGTCAAAACGGGTTGACCCGTTAAGACACAATTGCTTAACGGGTCACTTAAAATCACTGTCCTGATTTCTGTTGGGCATACCCAACCATTTTTCTTTTTTTTTCACATTTTCTTAATACATTTAAATATTTTTAAAAAATAAAAAATACATCAATATACTTAAAATCACTTCCTTAATCACTAAGTAAAAAAAAAAGAGTCAAGCAGTCATTTTGAGCAGTCAAAGTGAGAGACAAAATAGTGTTTTCCTTTCAAAATATGTTCGCTCTAGGAAGTTATGAAGCATGTCAACAATCAACTCATTCTTAAAAGACACCCGCACTAAGAGTACTCTTATTGGATTAGCCAAAGCTAAAGTATATTTTTTATGAATGTAAGATGAATTTGATTTTTGGCTATTCCATTCACATAAATCTCTACATTGGAATAGTTATTTTTTCATTATATAACAATAAAATAATATAAGATGAATTTAACTTTAGCTATTCACATCAAATCTACACATTGGATTATCCATTTATTCATTATATAGTAATGAGTAATTAATAATTAAAAAAATATTTAATTTTTTTAATTATGAATTTATTTTATTTTATCATATTTTAGAAAAATATTCAATGGACATCACAATTACACGAAATCAAATGGTCAATGGATAAAAGAAATGGACAAAGTCGTTGATGGAGACTTCGGGAGAGAGAAACAAATGATATAAAATGGATTTGATGAATAAACAATGTCTTCCAAATTTAAAAATTACTTTAGAAGTTACTGTAGCTATATTCCAAATATTTGGAATATAACTATTTTAATGTGATATATTTTATGGCTCAATAACTAAATTTTTATTATATTTAACTTTTAGCTAATTCAAGAGTGTTTTTAAATAGTTGCGTAACCCGGAAGCCCGTTCCTTGAGTTAACCCATTCTAGGGTTCCATCAACTTGTTCTTCACGGACACCTGGACTTGGCAGTTGTAATGACACGATGCTCACTCTCAGAGAAAAGTTGCAGCCTTGTGGAAGGCTCTAGACTTGCTGAAGTCACTTTTGCATGGCCCAAGGGGCCTCAGGAGGCCACACCCTTGGTGAGAGTTGAGGATCCCAGGGTATGCTCGACGTTCATCCTGTTGAGTGGCTTAGGTATGATTCCGCGTTCGAAATAGTCTGTGAACAGTATTGAATTATTTATAAGAGAAATGCTATATCACACTCTACTGTACATCACACTCTCTACACACTTCAGATAGTTTTTTTTTTTCACCCCAACACGTTAGGTGTGCTGGGCTGCTTCACACAGTAGAATGTGAAACAGATTTTTTCTATTTATAAATAATAATAAAATATTTTGAAAATAATTTAATTTTCAAACACACCCGCACTACCACATCTATTCTACTGGCTTTAGGCATAAAGTATTACAAGCCCGGACAATGGGTCTGATATTAATGATGTATTTAATAATAAAAAATAGATTATTAGAGGTAATCTAAGCATCTTTCAAATACAAATTGTTCGGAAAATACTTCTTCAATGCTTTATTCATGTGGTCAAAGCCACTATTTGGCTTTTGATTTGTTAAAGTGGCCCCTATTCTGATTTCGATAATCAGCATATGAAAAAGTTGAATTATTTATTATATTTTATGTTAAAATTTAAAAAAATTGTAATGATGAGTTGAGATGAATTTAATAACCAAACGTACTAATGGAAGTTTCTACAAACTTAATATTCCTTTTTTCTTTGTCTCTGTTTTATGTTTTCGTTTGAAATCTGCTTCTCTTCATAATAACTTGTATATATATATATATATACACACACATAATAATACGACACACATAATTCGAATTTATTTTATTTTAATTGAGGTTGTCATAAATATTGCGATTATGAGAAATTATACGTAGAAATCTTACATTACTCACATCCACATAATCAATATATGATTTGTCATTTTTATTTTTCTATCTTTATGTTTAAATATGTGTGTTTAAATAGAAAAATAAAAATGACAAATCACCTACTAATTAAGTTGAGATGTATGGTGTAAGATTTGTTTATAGCATTTTTATGCAATTATAATGGCTTATTATACTATACTACAAAACATGGATTCCGACAACGAATCCATGCATCTTCTTTCTCGTTACCATAATCAATTGTTCTTGTTTATATTGGATAAAATAATGAGTCGGGCTACTCTGTTGCCGCTCAAGTTAACCGCTTGTTGCTTGTTATTTTTTGGTTTTTTTTTTCACATTTTCAATATATTTATATTTTAAAAAAATAAAAAAATACCTCAATACACTTAAAATTATTTTCTTAATCATTAAGTAAAAAAAAAAAATTATCAAGCGGTCATATTGAGCGGTACAATTGGGAGGCAAAGTAGTTTTTTCCTAAAATAATATAGTAAGATGACTCATATGTCAATAATATATTATCGACTAAAGCTTATGGATAGAATTATACTTTTAACAATATCTAAGTATTTATTAATAATAAATAACTACAGCTTATGATTTATTTTATTATTCATATACTCGGATCTATCTTCTACAATATAAGAGGCTATACCCTCATGAATAGTGGAGTTTCTTTGATTTCACATTAAGCAATTACTATTTTACCCTCATTTGAACAATTACGTTTTCAACCTATTTTCTTTGAGTTCACATTGCACAATTACATTTTTGTCCTCTAATTCATCCTTAAAAATCAATTAAATCTCCTATTATTCTAATATTAATTCTTTTTGAACAGTGGATTTTGTTTAAGTTCACACTATCCTCATTTTCACAATTATGTTTTTGCCCTCATCTGCATAATTACATTTTTGTTCTCTAATTCATCATTAAAATTTTCTATTATTCTACTATTAATTAGGATATAATAATAAATTAACAACTTAAGATTTTTTTTATATTTCTTCTTAATTTTAAGAATAATAGTATTCTTTGTATATAATATTATTTAAAAAATAACAATTATCTTCATATTATATTTCATAGTAAATCATATTCATTGGACTGATAATATTTTTATGTTACAAAATACAATTATTATTTTTTCGATTCCAATTTATGCATTAGTCTATAATTGTTCTTTAATTTATCATATTCACTATTTTATTTTTCGTGATAATGCATTTCATATTAATCTTTTTGTAATGCAATTTTAAATTATTACTAAAAGAATTAATAACACTTTTTATCCTTTAAAAAATTATTTTGGTAAGAACATACTTTTATTTTCTAAGATCGATATTGTGATTCCAAATTTGAAAAGAATAATAATATTATCTTTAAATTTAAAAAAATAATATTTTATTACTATAGGATATCGTTTCAAAATATTGTCTTTATATTATTTCTCATAATAATGAATCATACTCAATGACACTTTTTTAAACTAATATTATTTTAATTTGAAAAAAAAAAACGTTATACTTTTTTAAATTTCAAATAAATAGTCTACTTATACATTTTATCATTCTAATAACAATTATATCCAGTACTTTTATGAAATAATTAAAAATAATGTTATTTTTATTTATTTATAATAATAATAATAATAATAATAATAATAATAATAATAATATGATTTCAATATAATGAGTTCGAAACATTTGATTTGTTATGTGTTCAATAATTTTAAATTTTTTATTTCTTTCATATTTTTCAATTATAATAATAATCATTTGTAAAATTTGTTGAATATATTTATGATTATCTTTACATTTATCATACTTGTTGTTCTAGTTAATACACATCTTAAAATTCATATTTGAAAAATTCTAGACATAAGCCTCACACCTTTTACACCCACTTAAAAATATGTCATTTTACTTTTTTACCCACGTAATGAAAATGATTCTAGACATATTTGTAAGTAAAATAGGATAAAAATGTAAAATGATATGTTTTTAAATAGGTGTGTATAGTGTGAGGCTTATGGGTAGCACCACTCTTCATATTTACCATATCAAAAATGCAGTAGAACTTTCTACAGGGAAAACGTGCCATGCACGGAAACTCTTACCTAGTATATATATTTTGAAGGTGGGACTAGAAAAAGAAAAAAGAGAGACATATCTATTTTAATCCAATGTATTTTTTTTTGTTAACTTTTAACTTTGTTTTAATTTATTTTCTAGATTTGAGAGTTTGTGTAAATTTTTCCCATAAAGAATTTATATTATAAGAACTTTTTTTTTTATCAAAATTATTTCTTAAAATAGTTAAATTGATAAATTTTGATGTATATAGAATAGTTTTCATCAAAAGTTACAATGGTTATCTTGACTGTTACATGATCCCCTTGAGCTATTTGCTCCTACTGGCTACCTTCACAACACAGTGGCTAATGCCACCTATGGCTTCATCTCAAGTGCACCCACCAGTGAGAATACTCATACATAACACATATCTCGTTCCGGTAACCATTTACTTAGGTTCCATTTGGGGTCATTGATTGTATTTCGTCAACTCAGAAAATTTCACTCTATTTTTACACACTCTAGCGTGGACAAATGAGTTCTATTCAGATAATTCCTCATCCTAACTTTTGGGATCGTGATAAAATATTTTTCATGCTTAGCTCATGACTTGAAAATATTTCATGCCGTATTCAATGCATATGACATGATAAGGCATGTTACAAAATGAACATATGATAAATAACATGGCATATCATGGCATGTAATCAAATAGCATGTATTGTAATAAATGACATGACATGGCATATTGTATCATGAAACATCTCAAATACAATCATACTAAAACTGTATTTTTTACTCATTCAGACTCATTTACAAAAATAGAGTAACTTTGTATCATCATCAACAATTCATACTAAATATAAATAAACATGGAAATGATTTCTTACCTCCAGACATACTTAATAATACTGAGAGTAAGTTAAAAGCTAACATATCTTGTTCCACTGCCTCTTGAATCTTACTTCATAGCTCGTGTCCTATACAAAGTATTATAGTTATTAACATTTCGTGTCATAATATTCTACTTAACCAAAACATACAAAAGAGAATAATTTAAAATTATTATGTGCCATACAAAAATTTATTAAATAATAATATCATATAATTATTTAAATAATAATATGATATAATTAAAAACAAATAATATATTTTTACTTTCACATTATAATTTAGAAAATGATATTTTTAAATAAAAATAACGGTGGAAGTTGTCGTTTCATAAAATAGACTAAAAAAATACATAGTATTAAAATCTTGTAATTTAATACTACAATCAAATCATAAATTAATGCTAGCAATATAATTTATGCCCTTAAATATTTTCTTTAGTATTAAAAATAGAATATTTTTTTGGTTTAATTGAAAATAAATCAAGCCCACATAAAATAATTTTTGAAATAATATAAACCCAAGCCCAACATATAAACCAAAACCCATTTAAAATACTTTAACAAGTAAAACTATGCCCACATAAAGCATAAGTCTTAAAGCTCAATTTTTAAGCCCAGCCCAATTTATAACAGTTTCTATAAATTAAACTCAAAATATCAAATTCTGTGAATCAACCCACTTAAAAAATATCGAGCTCACAAGAAATTCCGTCATTTAAAGAATGTTGATGTGATTTCAGATGATCTGAGTTGATATGTAAATAGTAATATTTTGTAGGTTCTATTGAGATATGTTTGAATGTAAATATGTTGAGATATGTGTTTGAATATAAGAAGTATGATTAAATGAGTTTAATTTTTTATTTATGAGAATTTTAAAAAAAGTGAATCCCATTATTCAATTATTAGTTTAAAATAAATTGAGACGAGTTGAGTTTATTTCAACAACTAAACACACCCGGCCGAAGCTGAAAATAAGATTCCACCCAAAATAAGGCCCAAAAACACAAGCTCAATTTAAAAACATGGTTTAACTTAAAATTCAAACCCAACTAAAACAAAGTCCACTCGTAATATACTTTCACTTTCAAATTATAAATTAGTAGAGTAATTAGGCTTTATATAAATAAGCCGTGAAAATCTAAATTCATGAAACATAGGTTTAATTTCTCATGATTAATATAATTAGTCAGTTTTACAAGAATTCAAATAAATACTAATATGGTGTTAAATAAAATTTTAAATAGTATAATTATATCACCATTGATTACAATAACCAGCAAAGTTTCATTATACAAAGTAAACCTAATCAGCTGTAAAGCGCCTTTGTATAATTATATCACATTATACAAAGTTTCATTAAATAGTTTAATTAAGAGCGAAAAAAGAAACTCTATTATCTGATTTTGAGAGATTAATAAAGAGATACTTTATTGCTCATAAAATGACTTGCAATATTTCACTGAGTACAATTGAGCGAATATAGCTTGGAATTTCTTCTAAATCATACAAGTCTTCAGTAAGATTAAGAGCAGCTTTAGCTAATTTATGAGCTGCCATGTTAGCTTCTCTCTTGAAGACCTTCTTGATCCTGCATTTCCTAGCAATGGTTTCTGTAAGGTTTGCAGTACTCCCTACATATAAAATGAGAACGTTTTTTTCGGATGACCAATGAATACTGGCAACTGATTGTTGCAGCCATTGAGGAAATTGTCACTTCCTATATGTCACCATTCCTTTCCTTAGCCTGTTTGCAATATCTTTGTCCCCATTGCTTTTGAGCTTCTAACATGTTTGAATCCACTGTTCACTGTCTATAATCAGTATAACCTGATAGAATCATAAGATCATGAACATATGTTCTTCACAAACCTCTTCAATGAAGACCCTAACAGTGACCACACTTACTTGAGTTAAACTCAACACTCTCCAGTGATGGTGGAGGATTCTCCACCCCCACTCCAATTAGAGATTCCTTTGCCAAAAAATAGTAAGAGGTACAAACTTTACCTAAGAAGAAGACAAACTACTTGTCTCAACATGGTTGAATACTAGTAGATGTCATCCAAGGAACCGATAAAAAACATGCCCAACTTTGGGAGAAAATTAGTTTATACTTCAATCAGTATAAACAAAGTACAACAGACTGGACTATTGGATCTTTAATACATCGGTGGTCGATGATTCAAAAAGGGACAAACAAATTTTGTGAGAAGCGAGCCCAAGTGGAAGGGTTGAATCAAAGTGGCATAACCGATCAAGAGGTATATCCATCCACTGGTTTCAATCTCTTGTATTTACTATTTTATTTAATTTTTGCACAAATTTACTAATTATTTTCTGTTTGGTTCTATTTTGCAAGTTTGAAACAGCGAAGATTATGTACCAATAATTGGAGAAAAGCTCCAAAAATGGTTGCATTTGTGAAACTTTAACAAAAAAATGACCATCCGGGTTACCCTGCTATATCGAGCTCATCCCATTCAAAGAAGTTGTGATTTTACACATTTATCATGTTCAATTTAACCATCATCACAGCCTAATTACATTACACATACAGGCCCAACGATAGCCTCTACATATCAAGAATTAAAGCTGCAAAAAAACAAAGCAATGACAGCGAGAAAAAGTAAATAAGGAATCAACAACAAGAACCAGAAAGCCAACAATTAGTGAAGCCAACAATCACAGCAATAGGAGAGAAAAAAACAAGTGTCAGCTTGCCCAAACAGAAAACAAAGAAGCAGATTTAAGTAAAATTTTTAATATTGTTGTCTTATTCGATTGTTAACTCTGAATTTAGAAAAAGTTACCAAAGTTTACAATTCACAAAAGTTACGATTTTTAACTTTGAATTTAGAAAAAAGTTACCAAACTTATTCATAGAAAAAATTGGCAAGAACACTTGAATATATTACAGAACATTTATCCAAATAGAAAACAAAATCATGCGAAAATCCAAGCACATAAGCATGTGAAAATCATCATAGAATCATACATGTAGAGCTAGATTGAATAAACCCAAGAAAGTACACAAAACATGAATTTTACAAGCAGTAGAAGAAAATGGCAAGCCCATTGATTTTAACTACTACATCAGTATTTTAAATTACACAGAGTAAAATGGCAAGTTAGATTGAATAAATTACACAGAAATTATACAAAACAAAAACCAAACAAGCATTACAATCAATGTGGCAAGGTAACTGACAGTGAAACAAAGCACATTAGAGTTGCATGTGAAATTCTTCATGGAAATCAAATGTCAAGCTAGATTGAATAAATTAGGCATACATTTCACAAAATAGAAATAAAATATGTAGTAGAATCAGATGGCTTGGTCACTGACAGTGAAAGAAAGCATAAGCATGTCAAATTCGTACCACACTAAAATGACAAACCTAGATTGAATAGAAGAACACATAAGTTTCACAAAATAGAAATCAAACAAGCAGTGAATCTATATGGGTTGGTCATTGAGTGAAACAAAACATAAGCATGTCAAATTTGTGGCACACTGAAATGGCAAAGCTAGATTGAATAGCAGAAGCCATAAATTCCACAAAACACAAATAAAAAAATGAGTGAATCTGTATGGGTTGCTCACTGATAGTGAAACAAAGCATAAGCATGTCAAATTCGTAGCACACTAAAATGGCTAAGCTAGGTTGAATAGCAGAACACATAAATTTCGCAAAACAGAAATCAAACAAGCGGTGAATCTGTATGGGTTGGTCACTGACAGTGAAACAAAGCATAAGCATGTTAAATTCATAGCACACTGAAATGGCAAAGCTAGATTGAATAGCAGAACACATAAATTTCACAAAACACAAATCAAACAAGCAGTATTTCGTGATGGGTTGGTCACTGATTTTACAATTTTTTTCCCTAAACCTGTACAAAAATTGTCATTATAGAAACCCTAGAGAAGCATACATAGAAATAATTTTGGTCTAGTGGGCTAGGGTTTTCGAGATCTACCTCAAGATTCAACAATGGAGTTACAAAGTCCCAAAATGATAGAGCACAAACAAAATCGAGCACAAAATTTCTCTCAAAGCTGATTGCATGAGAGACAGGGAGTCTATGTGTGAGTTTGTGAGAGAATGAAATTGTTACCTATAGTGAAAAATGTTGGAGGGGTTGTTGTCAAAGGATGAGTGCGAGAGAGAGCCAATAGCAACTAGGGCGCAAGGGACAGTGAACAAGGGAAGAGAGAGAGGGACATGACAAAATAATTAGAAATAGGAAATGAGATGTACATGGGGAACCACTGTAGTACGTGTAAACATAAACCCTAAAGTAGAGAATCATATGGGAGGACGAAATGCAAATTTTTTCCAAATTGCATCCCAGAATTTGGAGAGAAGAACGTATAGGGAGCTGGATGTCAGTGCTCTAAACTCTTTTATGCCTTTTGATAGCCATGCATTCTGCATCAAATACCCAATCGATTAACTATCTTATATCATCATATATCGTTTATATCGCCAAGGTCCTTTACAAAAAGGAGAATCAGGTTCGGACCCCTCACTCCCTATATAAAAAGATAATAATATAGTTTTTATATATTTTAAAAATTCATATACACATACATTCATATTTAAAAAAATACAAGTAAAATATATTCCATTGATAAGAATAAAATTTATTCAAATCATTTGAAATTCATAGGGTGTTCTCATTATGAAGTTTAAAATACTTCTATAAAATTAATAAATATAAAGCTTGTATATTTATAAAAACATATTTGAGTCAAACATCTTCAATAAATAAGCCAGCCTAAACTTTAATTGAACAACCAATTTTAGAAAGTTTTGAATGAACAGTGAAAAGTGACAGGAAATGAAATTTTATATATTTTTACAAAAATAATCGGTTTCACTTGAATATGCTTAGATAGTAAATTTGTAGGTTTGGACAATGGGTTCCATATGTGGCCATCTCATGGTGGCTAGGCCATGGGATGGCAACCTGTTAGAATTCTCGTGTTGGTGATGAAATAGCCAGGGTGTACAGTGGTTGATGAATAGCTATGCTGTAATGAAGTGTAAATGCAGGGATGACAAGTGTTTGTGAAAAGGCTCATATTCAACCTCCATACAATTCTAAACTTTTCAGAAATTTCTAGATTCCTCCCTCTCTTAGTACGTTCGTCCCCTTATTGTTGTTCCTCTCTGCAACAAACTCTCTTGAGAAATGATAAATTGACTAACAGACTGCCAAAGGAAATCACAGTAGACCAAAACGCCGGGTTTGATGTCTTTAATCCCAAACGCTACGTATTACAAACTCACTAAACTACAGACTCAATTAAATGATGTGTTCCTACACTACACTAAACGACAGACCACTTCTTCAACAAAATGATCCGTTTTATTCAACCTTTAATTACCCTTTAGTAAGGCAGATGATGCCGTTCCCAGTTTCCCTTCTCCACTTCCCTTTGCACGATCTCATCTTAGTTCCCTTCACTTCAAACCTCATCTTCTTCCTTAGCTTTACTTCCAACGCCGATAGGTCCCTAACAATTTTCCTCCCTTTAAAGCACCTTGCCCACAAGGTGTGGGTAAAGGACTTTGAGCTCCATAGAAGTTCCCAACTACTCTCCTCTTTTGATAGCCCGACCCATTTTACCAATACCTCGGTAATGGCGCGATCTCATTGCCTTTTCATATGGCGTTCTGGATCTATTCCGGCTTGGGTTGTATATCTCCTTGCTCATCTGTGGGAGGTAAAGTTGAAAACACTAGAATTTGGGATCCCAACTTACGCTTGAGACAAGAAACGTGAAATGTCGCATGGATCCGGGAGGACTCAGGCAACCTTAGGTGATACACTATCGAGCCTATCTTCTCTTCAATTTGGAACGGCCCATAGTACCTAGGGGCAAGCTTCATGTTATGCCTCAAAGCTAGGGTTTTCTATCGATAAGGCTGGAGCTTCAGGTAAATCCATTCTCCCTCATCAAACTCTCTTTCTGTCCTTTTCTTGTTTGCAAAATGTTTCATACGGTGTTGGGCTTTTGTTAGGTTATGCTTTAACAGATTAATTACTTGATCTCTGCTGCATAATAGTTGGTCAACTGCTCCATTAGAGATGGTATCAGAAATGTAAGAAAGGAGGGTTGGCGGTGGGGGTGGGGGTGGGTAACCGTAGGTAGTTTCGAAGGGTGTCTGTAACACCCACTTCCCGTAAGATAGAGATATTACTAACATTCATAACATAATGCTCGATAAAGAGATTCATATAGCATACGTATTCATCATTAACATGAGCGGAAGCATACATAATCATGGCCAACATGTAACGTAAATGCATGATAACTTGGTTATTTTGTCTTAACATGGAGTGAAACACGCTTGAGTCCGTGTTTCACTTAGCTGAATAACATGGAGTGAAACACGCTTGAGTCCGTATTTCACTTATCTGAATAACATGGAGTGAAGCACGCTTGAGTCCGTGTTTCACTTATCTGAATAATATGGAGTGAAACACGCTTGAGTCCGTGTTTCACTTAGCTGAACACCATGGAGTGAAACATGCTTGAGTCCATGTTTCACTTTACTTGTGGTTAACCACGCTTGAATCCGTGGCACAGTCTTAAAACTTCTTATCTTTCTTAATGTATGAGAATTCATTAGGCTTCATGAACTTTCTTAACATGGCATATTCTTGTACATGGCATAACATAACATGACATAACATAACATAATCTGAACATTTTATGACATTCCATGGCATACATAATCTAAGTATTACATGAACATGGCATATATAATCTAAGTATTACATGAACATGGCTTGCATAATCTGGCTATTCTATTACATGGCATACTTGACTTGAATTACTACATGAACATCTCATGGCTTTCATATGATTTTAGTAACATCCAATCAATCAAACAACAAATTCATTCATTCAAGCATAATCTCATATTTCATCAAGCGTCGTGGAAGGAATCTAACCTTGACTTGTCTCTTAGCGTAGCGTAGATAATCATCATAAGCACATTATATTTTCATACATAACAATAATATTCATAGTACGCATGCATTTATATGATCATACTATTTACCTCTTAGCGCTGCTTCCTGATTTCCAACTTGTAGCGGGTTACCTATAGGAGGTATTAGATGTTACTAATTTCCTAGCAAAATGTGTCGTTATGCTCTACGTAATTAAATACGTATAATGGAATTTAACTAAATTAATAGGCTCCATCATATACTTTAAAATCCTTTAAATACCTTTTATAAAAATTGTGTCTATAGGCTCATAATTATTCAAGTAGATAAAGCCGATGTAAAAGTAATGTATTTCTGAAAATATAACCAGCCCAATAAAATACTAAAACATGTTTTTGTAAAGCACCACCAGCCCACTTTAAAACCATAAAATAGTTTTTGTCAACCCAAGTTCACCCACTTAAATTATCATAGTTTTTGAAATAAGCCCAACAAGTTTATTAGAAACTAGGCCCAGTACCCCTTAAAAAAAACACTAGCCGATTGGGCTTAAGGCAGGTTACACAATCAAGGGTCAAAAAGGCATGTAAATAATTACAGAGTTAGTGCAGGGGCTTTTTGGAAAAAGCTGAAAACAAAACACATAATAGGAAACACATCTTACGGCAAGACTGGATGGAGAGGTATTTGTGTAAAACTATTAGTAATGCATGGGTGTTTTAGGAAGGCTGAAGTAAAGAAACAAAAAGTGGAAAGGCATGCTTACGAGAGAGTGGAAGAGAGTCGTGCGATATCTCACCGAGAGAAGGAGGCTAAGGTGACGGCGGCTCTGAGGTGATTGGAAGCGACGTCGGTGCAACTGGGAGGTTCCTATGGTGGTGCGACACCGAGAGAGGGAGGGAGAGAGAAAAAGAGAGTTTAGAGAGAGATGTAATTGAAAACTTAATCACTGAGAGGGAGGAAGGTTGCGTTCGACGGCAGGGGCTTACCTGAGGGAGTGGGTGCGACGGGAATAGGTTGGCCGGCATTTTCTGTGGTGGTGTGGGAGGTGGTTTGTCGAGGTGGCTGTTGGTTGCCGGGAGGGAGGCTGCTTGGTGCTTGCGGGAGTAGGTTTCTTTCTCTGTGTGGAAGAGTTTTTCTCCAGGGATTTTTTGTGTGTATAATTCAGAGACTTTGTGGGTTTCTTATAGGCGACTGGAGGAAAACAACGTGAATCTTTAGGAGATTGGCTATAATTCGAAATTGCCTAAACTTTAGGAACATTTTCCTACAAGGAGTCAGATTCTGAGAGGATTTTGAAGAGTTTGAGTTGGACTTAGTCTTGAACTAGGAATCCAAATCTAATATGGGAACCTAATGGATAAACTATACGAAGGTTTTGATAGGGAAGGAATCACTAATTTAATCTATCTGTTAGCATATTTCCTAAGATAATAATAAAACTGAAATAAATAAAATAAAATAACAAAAATATAATGCCAGTTTTAAGCCCTAAATTTAGACCCGTATGTTACAGTGTCATTTTAATAGCTGTGTGGTAGGTTGCGTACTCAGCTATAGTTAGCCACTGTGACCAAAGTTTGGGCTTAACCCTAACATAACACCTTAAATAACCTTCGATGCACTTGTTCACAGATTCTGTTTGACCATCCATCTGGAGGTGGTATAATGAACTGTAGTCCAATGAGGACCCGTGAGACTGGAATAAGGCCCTCCAAAATGAACTAAAAAAAATAGGATCCCTATTTGACACCATAGACCTAGGAAATCCATGGAGTTTGAACACCTATTCCATAAACTTCTCAGCCACCACTTGGGTAGTGCTAAGGGTGAGCTAACGCCATGAAATGGGCATACATAGTGAAACGGTCCACGACCACAAAAATAACACTTAACCCTTTTGACACAGGTAGTCCTTCAATGAAATCTAATGAAATGTCAGACCAAGGTTGTTGTGGAATGGGTAGGGGTTGGACAAGCCCTGTGGGGTGTGAGGTCTCATATTTCATAGATTGACAAATGTCACACTCCTTCACTAATTTTTTTTATATCCCCTTTCATA
The DNA here is from genome assembly GCA_961763995.1 of Juglans cinerea. NCBI lineage: Eukaryota > Viridiplantae > Streptophyta > Magnoliopsida > Fagales > Juglandaceae > Juglans > Juglans cinerea. The sequence goes on from CAUIVZ010000009.1 coordinate 26,778,829, forward strand.
CCTCTCTAGTAAAAGTCTCGCTTATCCCCCTGATACGTCTTCAAATAACCTGAATGACTTGCCTGGGGATTATGGTGCACATACTGCAAAATCTTCTTTTTAAATTTCGAGTCAAGAGCCACAACAATTCTCCCTTTTTTTTATAATTAAACCCTATTGTAGTGAGAAGTCCTTAGGAACATTCTCGCTGGACTGTAGTTGCTGCAAGATTTCAGTTAATTCAATTGACTCTTGGTAACTATTTTTTAATTCCTCAATCCATAATGGGGTGGCAAATGAAATTACGGCGTAAATGGAGGACTCCTCTAGTTCTTCTTCCCTTTGAGAAAGGGCATCGACCACCCTATTTTCCTTCTCCTTTTTATAATCAATAGAGAAATCATAACCCATTAATTTTGCCACCCATTTCTACTGTTTTTCTGTCCCCACCCGCTGCTCAAGCAAGAGTTTCAGATCTTGTTGGTTAGTTTTAATTACGAAAGACTGCCCAAGGAGAGAGGGTCTCCACTTTTGCACAGCCGTCACAAGGGCCAGCAACTCTTTTTTGTAAGTAGATAACAATAGGGCCTTCCCCTTAAGCGCTCGACTCAAATATGTAATAGGTTGTCCAGATTGCATCAACACGACACCAAGCCCTATACCACATGCATCACGCTCAATAGTGAATGGCTTGCTGAAATCTGGCATCCTTAACATCGATGGTTAAGATACCACCTTTTTTAGATCCTCAAATGCCTACTTGGCCTCTAAATTCCATAAAAAAATAAAAAATAAAAAAATTCTTTCTAAGCAATAAAGTGAAAGGGACAGCAATAAGACCATAGGTTCTTATGAACTTCTAATAATACCTCGTGAGCCCTAGGAATCCCCTAAGAGACTTCACATTCTTAGGCTCCAACCATTTTAACATAGTAGCAATTTTAGAATTATCCGCCCTTATACCTTCAGCACTGATTACGTGACCCAAATAATCAATTTCCCTTACTGTGAACCAACATTTGCACCTCTTAGCATACAAATAGTGTTGTTGCAGCATAGAGAAACCTGCCGTAGGTGTCCCACGTGCTCATCCAGTGACCTACTGTATACTAAAATGTCGTCAAAAAATACGAGGACAAACTTTCTTAAATAGGGTTTAAAAATGTCTTTCATTAACCCTTGGAAGGTGGCCAGGGCATTGGTTAGGCCAAAAGACATAACCAAAAACTCATAATACCCTTCATGAGTCTGAAAGGCCGTCTTGGGTATGTCCTCAGATACTACCTTGACTTGGTGATAACCCGACCCTAAATCAAGTTTAGAAAAAATCACCGAGCCAAATAATTCATCTAGCAACTCATCGATCACTAGAATAGGAAATTTCGTCTTCACAGTTTCTTTATTTAATGCCCTGTAATCAACACAAAGCCTCCAACTTCCATCGGCCTTGCGAACCAACAAAATTGGAGAAGAGAAAGGGTTGGAACTGGGCCTTATCACTCCTAATTTTAGTAACTCAACCACTATTTTTTTTATTTCGATTTTTTGGTAATAGGGGTATCTATAGGGTTTATTAGTGATGGGTTGAGCGCCTTCCTTAAGGGTTATTTGATTGTCATGATTACGGGGTGGGGGTTGTGGCTCATTAAAAACTCCATGAAACTCTTCTAGCAATTGTATTACATTACCCTCCAGAATTTATGACCCTTGCCCATCCTCTTCAACAGACATAATCTGTAACAAAATCCCCTTCCCCTTAGACACAGTGGCCTTGAACATCTTGTGGCTATCCTCCACCATCGATGTTGTTAACCTTAACCCTTGTAATTCAATCAACTTCCCACCATGCATAAAAACTCATCAACAACTTAGAAAAACTCGAAGTTATGGGGCCCAATGTCTCTAACCATTGAACTCTAAGCACAACATCACAACCAACTAGATCAAGTAAATAAAGAGAGGGTTGAAAAGAGGTACCTTGTATCTTTAACTTTACATCATTGCACACTCCACCACTCCTCAAACATTGCCCATTAACGACCTTAACTTTCAAGGTAACAGAATGATCCACTGGCAGCTTCAATTTTGGAACCAAAGCTAAATATATGAAGTTATGTGAGCTGTCCGAATCCACCAAAATACCAATTGTTCCCCCTACCTCATCTCTAATATTGTTTTCCTCAACATTTTCCACATAATCACCTGGTTGACTGCATTCTTCCTCCACTAAGTCTTCTTCATTAGTTTGTAGAAAATAAATATTTGGATTCCTGCAGTTATGGGCTCAGCTACACTTCTCATCGCAATGGTAGCACAATTAATTTTTTTTTTTAAATTTTTTTACGTGTTTCATCTATTTGGACTGAGGATACTTGTCTAGTGGCTCTGTCTAGTGGCTCTGTCTAGTGGCTCCCATGGGCCTCAGCCACTTATTACTGCTGCTTCCTAAGAAAGGCCCTCAATACACAACTCCTGCTGCTTCACTAGAATTTTTGCCAATAGGTTTGCTGGATTGTTTTTGCATTTAAGAGGTATCCTCTTGTATTTTCGCTAACACATATGTTGCATTCAAATTTATACGATTAAATTTTGCATTTCGTTAACCTCATTTAGTTTTTTTAAAAAATATTATTTTAATTAAAGAAATAGAAATATGTTGACATGAGAAGTGATAAAAAATAAAATTTCGAGCGAGATTTTTTGAATTTTGAGAAATTGAGTGAAAATCACTCGAATTTGTGGTTTGCATGCTTGGAAATTACTCGATAAAAAACAAACATCTACTCCACTGCGGCACTGCGTCCGAATGCATGCACTTCCGGGTCTGCGTCACTCATGAAACTGTTTTGGGTGGAGCTTTGCGCAATTCCCATCACACCAAACATCATATAAAAGTTTCTGTTCCTCGGTCCTCCGTTCCTCCCCCTCGCCTCTCCTTTGCGTCTATGTTCCTCTCCTTCCTCTTTCTTTAGCTTTTTCCACCTTTGCATTTTGTTTTTCTCTTTAAACCTTCAGGTGGTGTTTGATTCCTTCCTCCCTTTCATTTCTTCCGTTTGCACAAACCCCAAAGTTTTTCCCGCAACAGTCACGGACAAAGCAGAAACGAAAGCACAATTCTCAACCATTGGCATGCATACGTGCATCTCGTTATGACATGTGGATCCTGTTCGTTTCCATGAGATGAAGACAGGGTGGGAAAATTTCTAGGATTTCTCCCGGCGAGTTCTGTTTGGATCCTCGGGATTTGGGAACGAAAATTTCATGGGAAACATCTGGAGTAGAGTTGTGAACGGCCGTCGAAGGCACGAGAACCGTCGGAGCCACCAGCCCCCTCCTCCTGTGGTACCACCGCAGCCGGAAATCCCCGTCAACCGGTACGTAATCGCCGCCGCCACGCCCTATCACTCACAGTACCCTAACCCCAACAATACTCCCCATCCTTACAACCAGTACCCTGGCTATTATGTACCTCCACCGGCTATGCCGATGCCTCTACCTGCCTCCTACGACCATGGGCCTCATTCAAATCCCCATCTTCAAGTAGACTCGGCTCAGGCACACGCCAATTGGGTCGGCGGGAGGTACCCTTGTGGATCGGTCATGCCTCCTCCGGCGCCCCTTATCGAGCACCAGAAGGCAGTTACTATAAGGAACGATGTTAATCTCAAGAAAGAGACATTGAGGATCGAGCCGGACGAGGAAAACCCCGAGCATTTCCTCGTATCCTTCACATTCGATGCCACTGTTGCCTGCAGGTATATAGCTTTTTCTTGGTGATATTGAAATATTTCGCCTTGCTCTTATGTGGTGTCTGAAATTTATTTTTATTTTTAAACATAGTGTGGTGTCTGAAATTTATAGAAAGCTTGAGGTTGTTGCAATATAGATTGTGATTCGTCTCTATAATATTTTGAAATATTTATCGACCATTATTATTTGTTTGTTTAATGCGTTGCATTAGGATTCTCGCTGCTTAATTTTAATCTTTTTTTTATTGGTATCGGTGTCCGAGAATAGCATCCTAACTAATTCCGAGGTGCAGAGGCCCTCGGCAAGTGGGAAGATTATCTGGTAATGTTTTAATCTATTATCCGGTCAGTCTGTGAGGGGAGATTATACTCTGCGGTTGGGGATTGGATTTCTATTTTGTAAACTATAGTCTCAATTTTATGCATAAATATATAGTTTTCTGTTTATTTAATATTTTGAAGATCTAAATTAATTGATTTGATTCTATTTGTGGAAAAAAAAATACTAATTTGATGCTTCGATGAATTAAATAAAGTGTTCTCTTGATGAAACAGAGATGGTATGGGGCCCTTGCTATGTCTCTCCATGCAGAGATTTATGGATTTGTGAGTAGTTTGGAGAACTTTGTGATTTACCAGAACTAGGTGAGTCTGAGATTTTCTTTTTTCTGAAGCACTGTTGCTGAGGTTCCATTAAGAGATTCAGGGGGTTTGTCTGTTTTGAGAATCAAATGGTACCTAGAGTATAATTTCTCTGCAGGATTTGTATTCTTTGGATACAATTTCAATGGAATTAGGCACACTGAAGAAGGAAGCTCTTTGTGCCATGTTCCCTAGGTTTGACTTAGCATGGACCAATCCTCCATATAGCTTTTCTTTTTCCGGTATACTTTATATAATCTAGTGTAAGGTTAATCAATTTCTATATCAGACGTATGCTAAGACCTTTTATCCAGTTTTCTTTAGCTCTAAACTTGTCGTATGTTTATTGGAAGATAGCTGAATGAGGAATCTGGTTTGCTGAAGGGGTTTAGTGAGGAGTGGAAAGATATTCTGTGACTATTATTGGTGGAAGAGTGGATGGGCTGCATATTCTTTTAGAAATGATAAAACGATTGCAGATGTGTGGATTGGCACTATGTTAGTTGCAATTTTGTGTTCTTATTTTAGCACATTGCCTGGAATGACCCTTAGGTTCTATGAGTATCCTTGGATCTAGAATGCAAGATTTTTCCATTTCCTTAAAAAACATTTAAATATGCCAATTGTAAATTTTCACTTGGACCAATTGGACAATTGAACCACTGGAAATTGGAATCTTGTAAGTGTCTCGCAGGGTCCCCTAACCATTTATGACTCTATCAAACATAGTTGTATATAGAAACTACTTATATGCGGATGAATCTGTCAATCTACATATATCAGTTATATCCTAATGTAATTTTTATGATTATGGTTGTTATAATTACTACTTACTGTTAATATTATTATTTTATAACATGCTGCATTTATTTCTATATAGGGAAATTGAGAAGAAAACCCGCGTTTTCCAATACCAGAGTTTTCTTTCATATCATCCTCTATGAATTCTGGATTGAGATTCTTGACCAGTTCTTTAATTTTTTTAAATATAAGTAATGGAAGATTTTATTGAAAAAGGTAAAAGACATAGCCCAAGTAGATAGGACATACTCATTCAAGCAAAACACCTAATTATAAATAGAAAAAGTTACAAGCAAATTATGAAAACTTAGCCATTAAAGTCTATAGCTACTCAAAGGAATAGAGCGATGAAGAAGAAAATCTTAAGATCATCCGTTGTCTGCTCGTGGTCTCAAAATTTATGTCATTCCTTTCACTCCAAATACACCACAACGGACAGATTTGGCGCCATCTTCCACAATCTTCAATTTGCTCAGTTTGCTAGAAGGTCTATTACCCTTCTAGGCATAACCCAAACCAACCCCACTCTACCAAAGAAGTCATTCCACAAAGCTCTGGCAATCTCGAAATGGAGTAAAAGGTGGTTTACAGATTTCACACTCTTTATGCACTTACAACACCAGTCAGCCATAATGATAGGGCATTTTCTTAGGTTTTCCGTGGTGAGGATCTTCCTTAAGAAGGCTTTCTAGGCAAAAACAAAGCTACTCTTACAGGTGCCTTAGTTGTTCAAATACCCCTTCAAGGAAAATTGTTACTATTCTGAGAAGTAAAGTCCTGATAGAAAGAACGAACAGTGAACGACCTTTTCTTGGAAGGATCCAAAGGAAGTAAATACCTACTAGAATGAACGAACGGCAAACTTCTTCTTCTTGGAAGGATTCAAAGGGTCTTATCTACACCTCCAAGACTTGATCTAGTAGAGTACTAGAGATTAAAAACTTTTTGTGACTGCATCAACTTCCTACACTCTGAAAAAATTAATTTTACAGTGAGGGGAGCCTCTAAAGAATTCCTATAGATCAACCACTAAAGCTGTAACACCCCCTTCCCGTAGGATAGAGATATTACTAACCTTTAAAACTTAATGCCCGGTAAAGAGATTCATATTCTGAAATACCTCATTTATTGAAATTCATCAAAAACGATAAAACTGAAATGAACATGATTGTTTTGGAAACTGAACGAATATAAAAGAACATAAACTAATCCTATGAAAATAAAAATGAATTCAGTTCTTGTGAAAATATCACTTATTCACTCCTAAGTCTTGGTACTAGATCTATTCCTGGCCATCCAGCTCTTCATCATCATAGACATCATCTGCGAGAATTTAGAGATGGAAGAAAACAAGGAGACAAAACAAAAATAATGAGTCGAATACTCAGTAAATAGTACATCATACCGTAAAATATAATCTTTGTCTAACATGCATTTAATTTCTATGGTACTCTTCATAACATACATATAGCTTCATAGATTTCAATCAAACACATAACATGACTTTCTGAAAGATTTTATATCATCATAGACTCACATAGCATACATTTTTATTATTAACATAAGCGGAAGCATATATAATTGAAACATGTAATTGTGAATGCATAATATCTTGGTTATCTTGTCTTAACATGAAATGAAACACGCTTGAGTCCGTGTTTTCATTTATCTGGCATAACATGGAGGGAAACACGCTTGAGTCCGTGTTTCACTAAACTTGCATAACATGGAGCGAAACACGCTTGAGTCCGTATTTCACTTAACTTGCATAACATGGAGCGAAACACGCTTGAGTCCGTGTTTCAAGCGTGTTTCACTAAACTTGCATAACATGAAGCGAAACACGCTTGAGTCCGTGTTTCACTTAACTTGCATAACATGGAGTGGGCGTATTTCACTCAATTTGCATAATATGGAGTGAAACACGCTTGGGTCCGTGTTTCACTTAACTTGTGGTTAACCACGCTTGAGTCCGTGGCACCATAACATTTTTATCTTTCTTAATGTATGAGATTTTATTAGGCTTCATGAACCTTTCTAACATGGCATAATCTTGTACATGACATAGCATAACATGACATGGCATGACATATTCTTGTACATGGCATAGCATAATATGACATAGCATGGCATATCCTTGTACATGGCATAGACATAACATGACATGGCATATTCTTGTACATGGCATATTTTTGTACATGGTATAACATAATATGATACATGATCTAATTACTATATGGACATGGCATTTACAATCTAAGCATTTCATGAACATGGTTTGCATAATCTGACAATTCCATTACATGGCATACTTGACTTTTGAACTACTAAATGAACATCTCATGGCTTTCATATGATTTTAGTAACATTCAATCATTCGAACAACAAATTCATTTATTCAAGCATAATCCCATATTTTATCAAAGATCAAAAAGGAAACTAACCTTGACTTGCCTCTTAGCGTAGCGTAGTTAATAATCATAAGCACATCATATTTTTTATTCATAATAATAATATTCACAGTACGCATGCATTATATGATCATACTATTTACCTCTTAGCGCTGCTTGCTGATTTCCAACTTGTAGCGCGTTACCGAGAGAATGAGGCTGAGGCGATGGCGGCTCTGGGGTGGTTGGAAGCGACTGGCGACGTGATTAGGTCCTCTGGGCAATGGTGCGATGCAAGAGAGAGAGAGAAAGAGAGTGAGAGAGTTAGACCGAGACGGTGAAAACCACGGGGAGAGAGATATCTCGTCGGGGGCTTACCGGAAAGGAGTGGGTTCCACGGAGTTGGGTTGGCCGGCGTTTTCTGGCGCTGTGGGTGGTGCTTCGACTTCCTAGGGTGGTCGGCGGTGGCTGGGCAGAGTATATACCGCTTACGTGAAGGTGAGTTCTTCGTATTTTGTTGTGTGTTTTTAAACAGAGGGTTTACGAGGGATTTTATAGACGATGGGGAGGGAAGCGGCGTGAGTCCTCAGTATATACGCTAGGGTTTGAAGTTGGCTATACTTTGAAAACTATTCCTACGAGGATATGGATTCTGAGATAATTTGGAGAGTTTGAATTGGAGTTGGTCTCAAACTGGAAACTGAAACTAATACGGGACCTTAATGGATAAAGTTTACGAAGGTTTTAAGGGAAAAGGAATCACTAATCTAATCTATCTGTTAGCATATTTTTCTAAAATGAAAATAAATATATAAAGACAATAAAAATAATAAATAAATAAAATACTAGTTTTAAGCCTTAAATTTGGGCCCGTATGTCACAAAAGCTTCCTGTACAAGTGCAATTTTTTTTTTTTTTGATAAGTACATGTGCAATACTATACACTTCGGCAAAAGTTTCCTTGAGGGCCCTATCTCAACCATAAATCATGCCAAAATTAATCCTAGAGTTATCACCTACCTCAAGTCTAACATGACTAGAAAAGACCACAAATCCTCTTCTAATGTTATTCCACAACCTCACCACTTATGGTCCATGTACGTCATTAGAACAACACTCACCCCAAGCACAACCAAATTTGGATTCTAGGACTACTTCTACTGTTGTCTAGACAAAGTGAGGGTCTTTGATCTTATACACTTACAGGGATATATCAACACATCACACTACAACATTCTACCAGGCCACCTTCTCATGTTGAATATGCCACAACCATTTCCCTAGAATGGCTCAGTTGAACAAAACACGTTTCGAACTCCTCTCCCCCAGACATTGGAGAGCACACCTTATCCCAACTTACTAGATGGAATTTAAATCTTCACCTATTCCATTCCATAAAAGGTCTTGTTGTAGCTTCTATATTCGTTTGACCATGCTAGTGGAGAGGGGAAACAAGCATAGGAAATATGTGAGCAAATTGGATAGTGTATTCTTATCAAGGTAATCTTGTTACCTTTAGACAAATAAATCCTCTTCCAACTAAAATGTGCTTAATTTTCTCAATCAGACCATCCCAAATAGACTTGTTCTAATTGTTAAGAGTAATTTCATTAAAAATAGAAATGAAAAATAATTAAGAGAGAAAAAAATGGTTCAGAATCCCCACTCACTGGTAGCCCCTTGGCAAAGGCTAGATTTGGAGAGATTCGCATAGGTTGCGGACCAGCCCATTCAGGGTGGGTCATCCACCTTATGCCATCCCATCCAAAGGGGGGAAAGAACCTCTGCGCAAGGTGGATCGACCACCTCTTATAGGTCACCCCTGTATTCCCCACCCCCATGTTATTGCTGCACAGGGTGGGGGATCCACTTTGCATTGTGTGTATTTGGGGGCTGGGTAGGGGGGACCCCATTTGGCAGGGATTCCTCCAGTTTCAGCCTGTTCTAGCTCTTGGTGGGGTTTCCGCTCTTTTTATTTGCATTCTTATTATTGATTTTTCTTTGCATCTTTTACAATTTTCTGTTGATTCAATGGACATTCAATCAATTGTTAGTACAAGTCAGTAATTTCTGTTTAAAAATTATCAAATAAATTTACCGAGAGGGAAATCTGGTCTTGAATCTAAGATGCTTTAAAACACATCTCAAATCTGCCAAAAATAAACGGGTATTAAACAGAAAACATGTGAAAGCATTGGGGAGTTAATTTCCATTTTATTTGTGCATCACAAGATGTTGGCTATAGTGGTAGAAAATAAGGATAACATTTTAAGAATTATAGTTACTGCATGTCTCAAGTTTACTTTCTCATTTAATGTGTTTCCAACCCTATTCTTCTATGGTTGAAAGTAGCTCATCTGCTTTTATAATGAGGGAGGAGTTGGAGTTAAAGATTAGGTCGGTTTTCTTACAACTTTGTCCAGAGACACCTGGAGTAATGAGACTGCATTGGGTGAAGAAGGTTTAGAGAAGTTACAATAAAGTTTAAACACGTAGAGAGATGATTGAGATGGTTTAGTAATCTTTGATGGAAAGTTCAGGTGTCACATATGGGCCATCGAATTGATGAAAAATCCTGATAAGGCTGCAGTGGGTTTGAACACAGGGAGAGTAATGAGAAACTTTTGGAATCACTACAATCATTGATACAATCGTTTTGGAATCAATCCAATCATTGATCAAATCGTATTTCCAATTGAAATTGTCAACAACAGAGAAGTCAGGAAGGCTTGAATGATGACAACGAGGACTGAGGAGTTTGCTTCTGTAGTTATTCATTTTAAGTGGTGAAGATTTGTGGTACTCGTTTTAATTATTGAAAAGCAATTGATGTTGCTCAGTTGGATGTTAAACATGTCTAAAGCAAATACAAAATGATCATATGAAGATCTTAGCTGTATTTTGGACTGTAGAAAGCAAAATATTGTTGTGGTGCATCAATGCTTCTATTCATCTTTCATTATTTTGTAGTTTATGTTGCTGCTTATCAAAACTGAAAGCAAAATATTGTTAGTCTAATTTATCCATCTGATATTACCAAGCAGGATATTTTGCGATATTACCAAGCGGGATATTTTGCTTGCAGTTCTGTTTTTCTATATCCAATCTACCGTTTCATCTGTGTGCTAGGAGGCATCACTTTTGTTGTGTGTATATATATATATATATATATATTATCTTCTTTGTTATGGGCATTTTTTTTATTTATAACCAGACTCTTAATTTTTGGTTTTTCAAATTCATTGGGATCTTCAAATGTTGTCTTTGTTTGTTATAGGGGTTTCCACCTTCCAGATCTTTATTATTATTATTATTATTATTATTATTATTATTTTTATTTTTATTTTTATTTTTTTGCTTTTCTTAAATCATCGCTGTCTTGATTAAATTTTCATTGGCTTTGCTCTACAGCATTAGCATTATCTTCTTTGCAAAAGAAGGTGAGGACTGCAACCTGACACCGATGAAGGAAAACCTTATTGCACCTGTGACAGTACATTTCCAACTAGGTCTGGGTCAGAAGTTCAGGCAGCCCTCTGGAACTGGAATTAACTTCTCAATATTTGAGGAGACAGACATTCTGAAAGTGGGTGACACGAACATCTATCCTTTGGCGGTTAAAGCAGAGGCAACCTCAGTTAACAAGAATGGTACAGATGGAAACGCAATACCTCCAACTACCAACTCCCAGATAACTCACGCAGTGCTTGAAAAGGGAAAAGGTGAATACCAGGTGAGGGTGGTGAAGCAGATCCTTTGGATCAATGGAATGAGGTATGAGCTGCAGGAGATATATGGGATTGGGAATTCCGTTGAGGGTGACTTGGATGGGAATGACCCAGGAAAAGAATGTGTAATCTGCCTGTCGGAGCTGCGGGACACAACTGTTCTACCCTGCCGCCATATGGTAATTAGCCTCTTGTTATTTTATCTAAATCTGTGATTAGATTATCGCTGCAGTAGAACTTTAGAATCAAGCTGCCCATATTAGTTCCAACTTCCTTGTACACAGGTTGCAAATTCCAGCTAATCATGGCACCTTATATTTGGCTGCTTGTGTTTTTGGTCATTTTAAGTTTGGGGGCTGTTTTAGAAAGTCCTATCTAAACCTTCCCTACTAAACCACCCACACCAGAAAGAAATGAATAAATAAAAGAACAAGGAAACGAAAAGTTTTGTGCAGGAATTGATTTCGACCCTTGGTTTTTTTTTTTGTTAAGTATGCTGTAAGTTGTTTGCCATGTCTCGCAATTGCATGTCTTGATTCCATCTCAAACTGTTTTACTATATATGTATATATATACAATGAACTGATGATTTCTTGGTTACCAATGCAATTGCATGAATTTGGTTCATAATGTTACCAAGGTAAATATGAGTGAATGGGCTACAATACTAGGTGCATCCATTCTATCGCTGTCTGTTGTTCATTTGCAAAGCATGAACCTATAGAGTTACTTAATAGCATGGTCTTGATGTAATATTGGTTGGGTCTCTTTCCATGTGGCAGTGTATGTGCAGTGGATGTGCAAAGGTTTTGGGGTTGCAGACAAACCGGTGCCCGATATGCAGACAACCAGTTGAGAGGCTTTTGGAAATAAAGGTCAACAATGGATTTGATGAATGAAAGGTATTCCGCCACTACACTGCTGTTTATAACCTTCTTTTTTTGTCTTCTGCATATTTTCTGTTGTAATAACCTGGAAAGAATGTATATTTGATTAGTTTCAGGTAGTGACATGCCGGCATTACATTTCGTCTGGCTTGGAGTGCTTTGTGGCAATTCCTTGGGAGGGATATAAAATACATGTTTGCTGCTCGTGTTCTATCGAACTTTTGTCGTGTGAAGTTTTTTAGACCGTCTGAAGTCTTTATAGAAAAAGAGAGGGAATAAATTGCATATTATGGTTTGCTATTCTAAAAAATAAAACCCCAATCCATAGAAAACCCCTATTCGATACAATTATACAAATTGTGTCCATCCCCAATGCAAAATGGGATGAGTGGCTGCCGTTACTAACTCTAGTTGCTGTGTGATACAAGCTACAAACATTTGATTTCTGGGGGAGATTTTGAGATCCTTGGGGAATGTGAAAAGAGATTAGAATAGAAGTTGAAGAGCAATCCATGGCATAGCTCAAAAAATGCATTTACACTTCATGGGCCGATTTGGATTGAGAGGTGACTGCTATTCACAAATTTTATTATTATTTACAAACTATCTCAACTCATCTCTGAATCCAAACTGGGCTCAATCATTGAATTAGAGGTGATCCCGGAGCGCATCCAATCTGTAGTATTTGATATGATGTAATTGTTTATGGAAACGATAAACTTATCATGTTTAACACAATTATGTTTTAAAATTGGGATATTTTTGTAAAACACCTCATAAAAATAACATCAATTTATAAAAATATCAGCCCCTACCATCCCCGATGACAGAAGAAAGATAAGCTAAAATGAGAGATGAAGAGGCTGGAAGAAAGATTCTCATTTGTACTGGAGAGAAGGATGCAGGGCTAAGCTGAGCTAAACTGAGGGACAAAAGGCCCATTTCCTGTGCTGCTCGAGAATTTGTTAATCCTTCTTGATCTTTATCCTTGTGGCACTCTATTACTAACTATCTGTTTTGGTGCTTTGGCCAGCCTTACTTATCTATGAGACAGATGAGAAGTGGGAAAATGTGGTGTCATGACTTTTTCCTATATTTCCCTGAGAATGGATCTCTCATTTGGGCAAAAAGTTTGCGAAAAAAGATTTCAAATCAGGCTTTCCTCCCTTGAGTAGAAAGGTTTTCAGAAAGGAGGATATCCTGAATCAAGCACAAGCAGTCAGTAGTCTCCAAGAGTAATGAAGTTGGATCAAGAAGGCCAAAAGCCAGGCATTAAAGCTCCATTATCGACACCTCTTGTCCGCCCGCTAGTGATTTCTCGTATGTGAAATCATTACTTGTCGGGTCGCAAAAGACTCGAGGGGCCATTGAAAATACTGTCCCTTAAACTTATTGTCATGGTGCAGGATAGAATCAGCGACAATCTCATTTGTGAGATTAATGAGATTGAATCCTGCACGATCATGATTCATGACCTTTGCGGTACAAACCAACCGAGGCTGCAAATCCTATCAGGCTCTTCCAGGGAAAATCTATACCTTACCAAGTCTCAACATAAAAGTTGGGGCTTGGACCGTATTCACAATTTATTTACATATTCAAACAAATAAAAATTTTGAAGTTGTATATTTCGCAATTGTAGCCTAGCTTCAAAGCAGCTACAAGAATTATCGAAATGAGTTCAAATGGAAATAATGAAGGTGAAGACAAGAACGCACAACAAATTTGCTGATTAACTAGAAATGCAAATGGTTGCCAACCACAAGGCAATTCGGATGTTCATACATCCTAATGACAGACTCGAACACTAGCATATGTGGTTGCTTATTTAGCTTAAATGCCCAACCACAAGGCAATTGGATGTGCATACATCCTAAACAACAAACTCAAACAACATACAATAACAACAGAACTAGAATGAAGATGGTTCAAACAAAATACATGAAACCCAGATTTTGCCATGCTTAAGTCTCCCCACCACTGATGGACAAAGACGCCATGGCTTCTAAGGCCCTTGAAGAGGTCCATGCAGTCTCCCTTCAATGCACCTTTACCATCTCCTCCCTCTTCGCAATGAAGGAACATCTCATCTATAAAGCATATTGCTCCACTTTCAAATAACTCCAACAAGAATTTCCTTTCCACCTTACCTGAGTTCAACTTTAGAACCACAAAATCTGCATATTGCACTGTTTCTTGAAACCAGAAAAGAAAATCAAACCCTTCATTTTGTAAAGGTTGATCAACATCTTCATCAGAACTAAGATCAGCTGAAGCCCTGTTTCCAGCCAAGCCAGGATGATATACAAAGGTGATACCAGGTTATTTGACATAGGATAACAGCACTGAAGTGTTATAGTTAACAAAATAAACATTTAATGATTTGTTATCAATGGGATAGGAGGGCAGGAACCAATTTATAACATTAGAGTGTAGATGCACCCTTACCCCAATATCAATATAGACTAATCGCTTCCTATAACCAATATTCATAAGCTTGGGCAAATAAGAATACCGATTCTCAAATCCCATTGATTTTTTCTCCACAAGGGGCTCAATTTGGTCCATGAAAGGCTTATTATTTGTCAAAGACAGGCTGTCAGAAGGAAGGCAATACTGCTTGAAATAATTGGCATTTTCGATTCTTTTCTTGAAGACAACTAGAGTAAAGTTGTGCACATAACCAACATGCACGACAGTGGAACTTTTCAGCAAGGATGAAACTGGGGTGGCAGACCTAATCAAACTATTTGGGGCCGAACCACTAGCACCCACTGGGGGTTTCATCATAACTTTCTTCAATTTAATAAAAACTTGCCGAGCCTTATCATTCCAACCAAATGCATCTTTTTTTAATAAAGCAGTAAGTGGACCTGCAATGCTCCCATACCCTTGCACAAATTTTCTATAATAACCAGTAAGTCCCAAGAATCCCCTTGGCTTTAAGATTCTTAGGCTCCTCCCAATTTTGCATTGCTGCAATTGTCTGTGGATTAGCCTTCACACCCTCCTCAAAAATGATGTGCCCGAGATACTCTACCTCATTACTTCCAAAAATACATTTTGAAGCCTTAGCATAAAATTGATGAAACTTAAGAATTTCCAAAACAGTTTGTAAATGTTGTATATGATCCTTCAGATTTCTACTATAAACCAGAATATCATCAAAGAAAACCAACACAGATTTTCTGAAATAGGGTCGAAACACCTCATTCATCAACCCTTGGAAGGTTGATGGAGCATTGGTAAGGCCGAATGACATTATTAGAAACTTATAGTGACTCTCATGGATCTTGAAAGCAATCTTAGGTATGTCCTCAAGGTTCATCCTAATTTCATGATACCTTGACCATAAGTCCAGCTTAGAAAACACTTGAGCCCCATGAAGCTCATCCAGCAGTTCATCAATGTTAGGTATGGGTTATTTGTCCTATCCTTATTAAGAGCGCGATAATCCACACACATTCACCAACTCCCATAAGCCTTTCTTACTAATAATACTAGAGAAGAGTATAGGCTTTGACTGCTTCTAATAATACCCTCTTTTAACATTTCAGATACCAACCTCTCAATTTCTTCCTTTTGATAATATGGATACGTATAGGGCCTTACACAAGTTGGTTTAGAACCGAGTTGTAGGATTATCTTGTGATCATGACTCTGAGGTGAAGGTAGACCACTTGGCTCATCAAAAATAATTTGAAACTTTTTAAGAATTCCCTGCACAGCCACTAGAATGATTATTTAAGGACATGTTATTTCCCTATAGAAAACTGAACCCAAACTCCCTTAGCAGAATTTTCTTTCTGTCCTTGCACATACATAGCTTCTTCCACTACTCTGCTAGGTAGCAGTATCCCTCTCAATGTAACAACAACATTGTTCAGATTAAAACTCATAATTAGATCAGTGAAGGTCCATACTATAGTCCCCAATTCCCTTAGCCAATCCATTCCCAACACAAGGTCACCCCCCCCCCCAAGCTAACAAGTACAAATCAGAGATATTGCTTAACTCTTGTTGTAAGAGTGGGACAGCCTAACATAAACCAAGGCAAGGAAGGTTGGTTCCATCAGCCAATTTGATTGGCTGTTTGATATGAACCCGTGGGAATGGAATCCCTTAAACCCACAATCAATTTGAAAACTCACCCAAGAAAGCCAAAATCAAGTCAATGGATGGAGAATTTAGACCCGATAAGAACTCGTTTGAAGAACCTATATTATATTAAAATCTAGACCAGTTGAAGAACCTGTCTTAAGAACCCAGATTACAAGGAGGAACGCCACAAAAATTGTGATTTACCTTTGATAAGTTTAAAAGTTCAATCAAGAACAAGAGTAGTAGACTCAACTCACAATGAAAATTCAATATTGTCTAAAATTTAAAATGAGGCTACAAAGAATATTTAAACCAAAACTAACTTAAAAACCTAGGCTAAAACAATGCCCCTTTTACCCAAAATGCCCTTGGCTGAATAGTGATGCACTACAGTAACACGGCTAACGTAACTTTCTAAATAAGTCTTTGGACAAAATACAAGGCCTTTCCAAAAATCCTAGTTCATAAGAAATAAGACATATGTGAGCCAAGCATCCTCAAGCCCACTTATTCTAAACTAATAAAATAAATCATTTAACAAATTGAAAGCCTTAAAAAACAATAGGCCCAAACAATAACTCTAAGTCATGTCTTCCATAGCTTGTATCAAGTGGATAAAAACTGGTTCTCCTTTTTTCGAGCTCATCTTGAGTGTTGGGCTCTTGCTAGCTTCATCTCAAGTGGATTGCATCAATCCTTGCATTGCTTCCTTGATCTTCTTGGCTCTTGATTTTGTGATTGGCCTATCTGAAACTTGCAAAGGATCTTTAACACTAGGCCTACTTTGGTTCCCATAATTCCCCCTCTCCTCAAAAGGATTCGACCTCGAATCTTTACCTACATCAAAAGGAGAAAGATCAGAAACATTTAAAGTAGCAGAAACATTATACTCACCTGGATGGTCCACTTTATATGCATTGTCATTAATTTTCTCAAGAATTTGGTAAGGTCCATCTCCTCGACGATGCAACTTAGTCCTTCTATAGGCTGAGAATCTTTCTTTGCACATGTGACCCCCAAACCCAATTTCCTGGCTCAAAGATGACACGCCTTAACCCTTTATTGGCTTAGGAAGCAACCCTTTCATTATTTTGGACAATTTGAAGCTGTACCCTCTCATGAAGTGACTTCACCAACTCTGCATTCTTTTGTCCATTCAAGCTACTCCTGCTATCAATAGGTAAATGCATCAAATCTAAAGGAGTAAGTGGATTAAAACCATAAACAATTTCGAATATGAAGCAGTAGTATGCATGGTCCTATTATATGCAAACTCTATAAATGGCAAACAATTCTCCCAAGTTTTTAAATTCTTATGAACAACAATGTGTAAAAGTTGAGTTAAAGTCCTATTAACTACTTCAGTCTGACCATTAGTCTGCAGATGACAAGTAGTGGAAAATAAGAGCTTAGTACCCAATTTCCCCCACAACACCTTTCAAAAGTAGCTAAGGAATTTAACATCCCTATCAGAAACAATACTCATAGGCACACCATGGAGTCGGACTATTTCCCTGAAAAACAAATCAGCTATGTTTGTGGCATTATCTGTTTTATGGCATGGAATGAAATGTGACATCTTATTAAATCTATCTACAACCACAAAAATAGAATATCTATCCCTTTTTTTCCTAAGCAGACCCAAAACAAAATTCATAGATATGTCTAGCCATGACACATTAGGAACGGGTAAGGGTGTATACAACCCATGTGACAAAACTTAGATTTGGTCTTTCTACATGTAATGCACCTGCCATAAATGAGATTGACATCTCTCTTCATCTTAGGCCAAAAGAAATGTTCATGCAACATGTCAATGAATGGTAAATGATACTCCCACAAACGTTCGTGCAACAAGTCTAAAGTCTTACTTACACTAAAGTTACCCAACAAACTACCATGTCTATCACACACAAGCAGCTTACGCATAAAACTAGTAGGTACACAAAGTCTATTCTCTCTAAACAAGTACCAATCTAGTTTATAGAACTTACCAAACGATGCGTTCTCACATGTTCCTTACACACTAGCAAAGTCATCGTCATTAGCATGCAATTTTTTATTATATTCAAATCTCAATAACTTTGCATTTAAAATAAAAATAAGCACATATATTCTTGCTAATGCATTAATAACAAAATTTTTCTCACCATGTGTGTATTTGATTACGTGAAGAAAAGTCTCAATACAATCCTCCCACTTAGCATGCATTCTAGTCAACAACTTACCTTGTCACTTCAAGTGTGTCAAGGACTCATGTTCTTCAAAGAAATGTCGGTTAGGAATTGTCGCACTTAGCACAAAATTAATGTAGTGCTCTATCTCCCTAATAGGTGGCTGTCCATTAAACACACCGCTAGGAAGCACAGCCTCATATCCCTGCAACAAAGAGACAACAACACTAAGCAAATGTATGTCAAGTTCGTTAGTATTAAGACTCGCATTACCATAAAAACTCACTTTTCTCTTTTTTTTTCTCCCACTTTCTTCACTCTCTCCTTTCTTTCTACTCTCTTTTTCTTTTTCACTCTTTTTCTTGCTTTCACTCTTTTTTCTTTTCACTTGTTCTTTTTTTCTTTTTTTCTTTTCTTTTTTTTCTTTTTTCTATCACTCTCTTTTTCTTTATCTTTTTTTGAACTCTCGACCTCACAATTGTTTTTCAACTCATTGTTTCTTTTCCTTGAGGTATCAACCTCATCCTCATCTTTTTTCTCTCTCATTTTTCTCTCTCCTTTTCGACCTCACTATTTCCTTTTTTCTCAATCTCATATTCACTCTTACTTTTTAGCTCAATCTCACTTTCACTCTTGCATTTTAACTCAATTTCTTTTTCACTTTTTCTTTTTTTATCACTCTCACTCTCATTCTTTCTTTTTTGATCACTCTCATTTTCACTTTTTCTTTTTTGATCACTCTCACTTTCACTCTTTCTTTTTTGATCAATCTCATTTTCACTCTTTCTTTTTTGAGCAACCTCACTTTTCAGTTTCAATTGGTACCCATGGACCTGTGTTGAAGTTAAAGGAGCAAGTTTGATTGTTTTTCCATCCTTTTCAAAACTGTACAAGTTTCTTAACCTTCCTATCATACTGCCACGGTTTCCCCAACAAAATATGACCAGCATGCATAGACACTACATCACAAAGGACCATATCCTGGCATTTCCGAATTGAAAAAGAAACTAACACTTGCTTATTTACCCTAACATCCGCACAAACACTCAAACACTCAACCACTGCAACTTGTATGGTCTAGGGTGTTTTAAGGTATGTAAAGTCAATTTCTCAACTAAAGTAGTGCTAGCAAAATTAATACAACTCCTCCCATCAATGATCATACCTTGTTGTTGATGTGGCATCTAGTATGAAAAATGTTATCGCTTTGCTGTTCTATATCATCCATCTTAATTTGTGTATTTAGTGCACGCCTGGCAACAAGAGAATCATTATACTCGTCATTCTTACACTTATGTTCAATACTTGGCTCACGACCCCTCCTATCTCTCATACCTTACCGATTTCTAATCATTGCTTCTTGATGATCCATCATATCCCTCACTTCACCCAACACAAAGTTTAACCGCTCAACTGTTGTTGTATGGCTTGCAACACAAAGAATAAGTTATCTGCCATCCCCTTTGGTGATGAGTCATTCCTGAGACATCGTTATGCACAAAAATAATGTTAATGGAAAACCTCACACACTCCCTTACGTATTTACACTCGAATAATGGCACTCCACTCGTGTTTCACTCTTAATTGACTTTTTCCCGATATTAGTCTTCTCACACTCTCTTACCTTTTACCTCAATAATTTTTCCGCTCAAGTTCTTTAAGAACTACTTCAACTAAATCAAGACAATACAACCTTCTATTATTCCAACCAGCAATAGGTTCAAGAGACAAGAAATGGATAAAATGACACGAGACTCAAGGAATTTATACGAGCGAAAGAGTAATTATTAAATAAGATACCAACTAGAAAGATGTATTCTGCCCCTTTGATGATAAAGATCAATCAACAAATGTATTTATTTCTCTATGTTGTAACTATGTAGCAACCTTTGAATATGCAACATTTTTATTTCTTTTTCCCTTTTTTTCCCTTTTTTTTCTTTTTTTTTTCTTTTTTTTCCTCTTCTTTTTTCTAATTCAATCACAAATAGCAATATTCAATTGTGAAAATCAAGCAATTGAATTCAAGCACACAAGAATTGACAATGAAGTAGAAGAGAAACAATGAAACGACACTCCAAACAATTGACAAACTTAGAGATGAAAGAAACCCTAATTGATGCAAATTTCAGCCAAACCAAAAACCCTAATAATAACTCAAAAACCTTAGGATGAGTGATATACGGGGCAGCCCCTAGAACAAGAGATTTCGGCCAACACTAACCCTAGAACAATGAAATTTGGCAGCCCTAACAATAGTGAAGAAATTCGGCAGCCAACTCTTTTTTTTTTTTTGTAATCCTAGAACAATGAAGCCCTAGAATTAAATATGCAAGAAATAAAAGATAGAATAAGACCTGATTGGAAACCGAGCTCTGAATACCAAATGATATGAACCCGTGGGAATGGAATCTCTTGAATTCACAATCAATTTAAAAACTCACCCAAGAAGGTCAAAATCAAGTCAATGGATGAAGAATCTAGATCCGATGAGAACTCGTTTCAAGAACCTAGACTAGATTAAAATCTAGACCCGTTAAAGAACCTGTCTCAAAAACCCAGATTACAAGGAGGAACGCCACAAAGGTTGTGATTTACCTTTGATAAGTTCAAAAGTTCAATCAAGAATAAGAGGAGTAAACTCAACTCACAATGAAAATTCAATATTGTCTAAAACATAAAATGAGACTACAAAGAATATTTAAACCAAAACTTATTTAAAACCCTAGGCCAAAACAAGGCCCCTTTCACCTAAAATGCCTTTGGATGAATAGTGTTGCGCTACAGTAACGCGACTACAGTAACGCTACAGTAACATTTTGAAACCCTAGTTCCTAAAAAGTAACTTTCCAAATAAGCCATTGGCCAAAATACAAGGTCTTCCCAAAAACTCTAGTTCATAAGAAATAAGACATATGTGGGCCAAGCATCCTCAAGCCCACTTATTCTAAACTAATAAAATAAATCCTTTAACAAATTGAAAGCCTTCAATAACAATAGGCCCAAACAATAACTCTAAGTCATGTCTTCCACAGCTTGTATCAAGTGGATCAAAATTGGTTCTCCTTCTTTCGAGCCCAACTTGAGTGTTGGGCTCTTGCTAGCTTCATCCCTAGTGGATTGCACCAATAATTTCATTGCTTCCTTGATCTTCTTAGCTCTTGATCTTGTGATTGGCCCATCTGGAACTTGCAAAGGATCTTTAAGAATAGGCCCACTTTGGTTCCCATCATTCCCCCTCTCCTCAAAAGGATTCGACCTCGAATCTTCACCTATATCAAAAGGAGAAAGATAAAAAACATTATACTCACCTGGAAGGTCTACTTTATATGCATTGTCATTAATTTTCTCAAGAATTTGGAAAGGTCCATCTCCTCGAGGATGCAACTTAGTCCTTCTATGGGCTGTGAATCTTTCTTTGCGCATGTGAACCCAAACCCAATCTCCTGGTTCAAAGATGACACGCCTTCACCCTATATTGGCTTGGGAAGCAATCCTTTCATTCTTTTGAGCAATTTGAAGCCGTACCCTCTCATGAAGTGACTTCACCAACTCCGCCTTCTTTTATCCATCCAAGCTACATCTGCCATCAATAGGTAAAGGCATCAAATCTAAAGGAGTAAGTGGATTAAAACCATAAACAATTTCGAATATGAAGCAGTAGTATGCATGGTTCTATTATATGCAAACTCTATAAATGGCAAACAATCATCCGAAGTTTTTAAATTCTTATGAACAACAGTGCGTAAAAGTTGAGTTAAAGTTCTATTAACTAATTCAGTCTAACCATCAGTCTGTGGATGACAAGTAGTGGAAAATAAGAACTTAGTACCCAATTTCTCCCACAACACTTTCCAAAAGTAGCTAAGGAATTTAACATCCCTATCAGCAACAATAATCCTAGGCACACCATAGAGTCGCACTATCTCCTTGAAAACCAAGTCAGCTATGTTTGTGGCATCATCTGTTTTATGGCATGGAATGAAATACGTCATCTTACTAAATCTATCCACAACTACAAAAATAGAATCTCTACCCCTTTTTGTCCTAGGCAGCCTCAAAACAAAGTCCGTAGATATGTCTAGCCATGACACACTAGGAACGGGTAAGAGTGTATACAATCCATGTGGCAAAACCTTAGATTTGGTCTTTCTACATGTAATGCACCTGCCACAAATGCGATTGAAATCTCTCTTCATCTTAGGCCAAAAGAAATGTTTATGCAACATGTCAATGAATGGCAAATGATACTCCTACAAACATTCATGCAACACGTCTAAAGTCTTAGTTACATCAAAGTTACCCAACAAACCACCATGTCTATCACACATAAGCAGCTTACACATAAAACTAGTAGGTACACAAAGTCTATTCTCTCTAAATAAGTACCAATCTAGTTTATAGAACTTACCAAACGATGCGTTCTCACATGTTCCGTACACACTAGGAAAGTCATCTTCATTAACATGCAATTTCTTATCATATTCAAATCTCAATAACTTTACATTTAAAATAAAGATAAGGACATATATTCTTGCTAATGCATTAACCACAAACTTTTCCTCACGATGTGTGTATTTGATTACGTGAGAAAAAGTCTCAATACAGTCCTCCCACTTAGCATGCATTCTAGTCAATAATTTATCTTGTCATTTCAACTGTGTTAAGGACTCATGTTCTTCAAATAAAGGTCAGTTAGCAAATGTCGCACCTGACACAAAATCAATGTAGTACTCTATCTCCCTAATAGGTGGTAGTCCACTAAACACACCGCTAGGAAACACAACCTCATATCCCTGCAACAAAGAGACAACAACACTTGACAAATATACGTCAAGTTCGTTAGTATTAAGACTCGCATTAGCATAAAAATTCACTTTTCTATTTGTTTTTCTCCCACTTTCTTCACTCTTTTTTCTAACCACTCTCTTTTTCTTTTTCACTCTCTTTTTTTTCTTTCACTCTCATTTTTCTTTTCACTCTCATTTTTCCTGTCACTTTCTTTTTTTTCATCTTTTTTTGAACTCTCGACCGCACAATTGTTTTTCAACTCACGTCTCATCCTATCTCTCCTGCCTTGCAGATTTCTAATCACTGCTTCTTGATGATCCATCATATCCCTCACTTCACCCAACACAAAGTTCAATCGCTCAAACTGTTGCTGCATGGCTTGCAACACAAATGATGAGTTATATGTCATCCCCTTTGGTGATGAGTCACTCCTATGAGACATCGTAATGTGCTGCACAAAAAGAATATTAGTGAAAAACCTCACACACTCCCTTACGTGTTTACACTAGAATAATGACACTCCACTCGTGTTTCACTCTTAATTGACTTTTTCCCGATATTAGTCTCACACTCTCTTGCTTTTTACCTCAATAGTTTTGCCGCTCAAGTTCTTTAGAATCTAATTAAACTAAATCAAGACAATGCAACCTTGTATTATTCCAACCAGCAATAGGTTTAAGAAACAAGGAAGAAATAAAATGACACGAGACTCAAGGAGTTTATACGAGGGAAAGAGTAATTATAAAACAAGTTACCAACTAGAAGATGTATTCTGCCCCTTTGATGTTAAGGATCAATTAACAAATTTCTTTCTTTCTCTTTATTGTAACTATGTAGCAACTTTTGAATATGCTACATTTTCCTCTTTTTTTTTCCCTTTTTTTTTCAAATTTTTTTTTTCTTTTCATTTTCTTTCTTTTCTTTTCTCTATTTCAATCACAAACAGGAATATTCAATTGTGAAAATCAAGCAATTGAATTCAAGCATAAAAGAATTGACAATGAAGTAAAAGAGAAACAATGAAACGACACTCCAAGCAATGGGAAAACTTAGAGATGCAAGAAACCCTATAATTTTGAAACCTTAGTTGATGCAAATTTCAGCCAAACCAAAAATCCTAACAATAACTCAAAAAACCTAGGATGAGTGATATACGAGGTAGCCCCTAGAACAAGAGATTTCGGCCAACATAAAACCATAGAACAATGAAATTCGGCGGCCCTAACAATAGTGAAGAAATTCGGCAGCCACCACTTTTTTTTTTTTTGTAATGCTAGAACAATGAAGCTCTAGAATTAAATATGAAAGAAATAAAAGATAGAATAAGACCTGATCGGAAACCGAGCTCTGAATACCAAATTATATGAACCCATGGGAATTGAATCCCTTGAACTCACAATCAATTTGAAAACTCACCCAAGAAGGCCAAAATCAAGTCAATGGATGAAGAATCTAGACCCGATGAGAACTCGTTTCAAGAACTTAGATTATATTAAAATCTAGACCCGTTGAAGAACCTGTCTCAAGAACCCAGATTACAAGGAGGAACGCCACAAAGGTTGTGATTTACCTTTGATAAGTTCAAAAGTTCAATCAAGAACAAGAGAAGTAAACTCAACTCACAATGAAAATTCAAAATTGTCTAGAACTTAAAATGAGGTTACAAAGAGTATTTAAACCAAAACCTACTTAAAATCCTAGGCCAAAACAAGGTCCTTTTACCTAAAATGACCCTGGATGAATAGTGTCGCGCTACAGTAACGCTATAGTAACTTCTTGAAACCCTAGTTCCTAAAAAGTAACTTTCCAAATAAGTCGTTGGCCAAAATACAAGGTTTTTCCAAAAACTCTAGTTCATAAAAAATAAAACATATGTGGGCTAAGTATCTTCAAGCCCACTTATTCTAAACTAATAAAATAAATCATTTAAAAAATTGAAAGCTTTCAATAACAATAGGCCCAAACAATAACTCTAAATCATGTCTTCCACAGCTTGTATCAAGTGGATAAAAATTGGTTCTCCTTCTTTTGAGCCCATCTTGAGTGTTGGGCTCTTGCTAGCTTCATCCCAAGTAGATTGCACCAATCCTTGCATTGCTTCTTTAATCTTCTTGGCTCTTGATCTTGTAATTGGCCTATTTGAAACTTGCAAATGATCTTTAAGACTAGGCCAAACTATGTACTCCCAGTGTCAATGAGGGCTATCACACTGGTTTTGTTATTAACCCTTGTCAACGTCATGGTTTTAGGAGCCCATGCCCCTACCACAACATGTAATGAAATTCCCAGCAACTCCCATTTTTCCTCCTCTCCTCCTTTCCCTTCTTCTATTTGAATTATAGCCAATGACCCATCAGTCTCTTCCTCTTCTTCTACCTCTTCTATTTTCATTCCTTCTAAGAAAAAGAGTTTGGGTCTATTACATCAATGGTCTGGTTGGAACCTCTCATCACAGTAATAACATAGACATTTATCCCTCATTTCTTGCATTTGGGCAGGAGATATTCTTCTTATGGGTATGGTTGGTTTTCTGTTATTGTTGGAAAATTTGGTAGGATATTTTGGTAGTTTTGGTTGGTTCTAGGTGGTGGAGGTGGAAAGTCTTAGGGTAGAAGGTGGTGGTGGTAGTTTGGGAATCTGGTTTGTGTTTGTGAGGGCTGGATAATTTTGGGCGTTTAGACCCTGGTTTCTCCTTATAACTTCTTATTCTTGTAATTTGGCTAGACCAAAAGCAGCAGGTAATGTAGTTGGTTTGAACATGGTTACTATGATCCTAAGGTCTTCCCTTAGTCCACTCAAGAAGGTACTGATCCGAAACTCCTATGTTACTCCTTTTATTTTATTGGATAGTTCTTCAAATTGAGTTTGGTACTCTTCTACAGTGCTGGTTTTCCTTAATTTAGTAAACTGCCCCACTGGATCCTCATAGGCTGAGGGTCCGAATCTTATTCTTAAGGCCTCAACAAATTCATCCCAAGTGTTAACTGGGCTTGAATCCCTAAGCCAACAATATCACGAAATGGCCTTTCCTTCCATGTGGAAGAAGGCTATATGGAGTCTTTGGTCATCTGGGGTGTTATAATAAGAGAAAAATTGATTGGCTTTTAGAACCCATTCAATAGGTTCTGCCCCATCAAACCTTGGAAATTCTAATCTAATGGATCTAGCTTATATACCCCAATTTCCCTCAAATAAAGGTTTGTTACTAACCTTTGTATGATGATTATAAGAGCCTTCTCCATTATTTTGATTTCAGTCATCACCACTAGCTACTCAATAGTTGAAGCCAGGTTATTCTGTTGCTGCAATACTACTTCTAATATCCATTTTTTCCTCTCTTGTTCTTCTCGCAGGTGCAAATTCTCCCCCTTCAATGATGCCAATGCCTCAACAATTTGTGCTTGTCTGGTTCCCTCCACCATGTCGCAGGAACGCGGCTCTGGATACCACTTGTAACGTGCAAGATCTTTTGTAATTGATTAGTTCACTCTCTGAAAATTAGAGGAGCCAATATCCTCCCTCATTATATCAGAAATATTGACACTCTGAAAAATAAATTCATTGATGTAAAATGCAAACTTAAATACAAGAAATAAGAGCACTAGTAGTGGGCTAGCCAAAATCAAATTTTAGCCAAAGAATAACTAAAGTGCAACAATGGGCTGGCTAAATGAACATTAATTTTAACTTCAGATGAATGGGCTGGCTAAATTTGTTGAGCCAAAGAGGCTAGCCAAATATTACTTTTGGACTAAAATATTGTCTTCCCGCTGCTTCTCTTTCCCGCACAAGTAGAAAAAATCCAAGAAATAAACACGGCTCTCTTCCTTTCCCCTCTTTCAGCTTGAACAAAACCCACCATCGCAAAAACGAAGGCCATCGACGCAGACCATAGCAACACAGAATCTTCATTCTCATCTCAATTTGCCAGAATCTTCAATCTGCTTTTCCCAAGTAACCAGAATTTTCCCAGGTAACCAAAACCCTACCTTTCTCATTATTTTCAAAGTAATACACACAGACACCGAATTATGGTCTTTGCGTTATGTAAAGAAATTGTCAACTTGTTCTCTGATAAGGTTCTATTGTTATGTTGGATGAGGAGTTGGTTATCTGAACAGGCTTGTGATAATTTCTTAATGCGGTTTAATTTCTTTTTTTTCTTTTTTTTTGCTTGTTTTGTGAACTACTTGATATTTTTTAATTTTTTTATTCATTTTGCTTGAAGTAGTATAAAAATATCTATCTATGGCATCCCTAATACGTGAATGGGTAAGGATCAACACGTTCGCTTCAGCGACACAAACTAAATTGCTTGAATTGCTCGGGAAACTTAAGTAGGAGGTTCTTTTTCTTGGTCGTGGTAGCCTGTACTCTGCACTAGTTATAAAATTGCTGGGTATAAAATTGTTGGGTATGAGATCTCTCTGCACTAGTTATAAATGAAAAGAAAGTCTTTTTGGAAAGTATATAAAATGACCATGTGAGTTAGCTATCACATGTTTCTCATAAAAAGTGCCTTGGTTGATCGGGGTAGCAGCTGGCCAGGATACTACATAAGATCGACCAATAGTTCCAAAGAATTCGACATAGACTTCACAGACATATGCTTATAAGAGGCTTTGCCATTTCAACGTAAACTTTCATTGATCATTTGGATATATTTATACACAGTGTGAGAATCGAATAAAAGAATATTTTCTGTCACAAGAACTTGAGAGAAGTTTAACTAATTCCTTTACTATTGTATTCTAAAATCCTTGGTGTCTGTTGTTTGTACATTGAGAGAACTCTGCTATTAATTGCTTTCGGTTGGTGCAGTACCGCATGTGCCTTATTTGTGTTTGTGAAAATGCTCCATAGGATCAATGATTCTAATATACACACTCAACAACCCCTTCATTTGGCAAACCCTGATCATTATAGTGGAAAAAAGGGGCAAAACCTTAAAGATATGATTGCTCTAGTACCTATAGTATCTGCTAGAACTTTAAATAAGATTGCTCTAGGACGACATGAACCATGCCTTATTTGACCCAGCATATGAACACCTCAATTTTCAAACATGTGGGAAACTTTTTCTAGAGTAGACTTTTCAAAAAGGTAATTGTGCAAGTTTTAATTTATGAAATTGCTGGGTATGAGATCTCTTTGCCAGTTATTTCTATTTTTAATGGCCATAATACACAGACTAAATTGCGATAGTATAGTTAAAACTTTTTTAGAGCAGACCATTTTTTTAAGAAACTATGTAAGGTTTTATCCAAAGTTCTTGTGGTTCATGGGATGATGGGAAGGCTTTGAGTTTTGTTTGAAACTTTCAAATTTATTTTCAATTCAATCATTTTTTATCTGTTTATTGCTTTCATTTGTTGACCAAGGCCAGTTTCAATTCCATTATACAACTTTTGATACTCGCCAGTTTCAATGTCATTTGTTATAGATATACTTAATATTAATAAAAGGAGCATATCGGTCACTGCCTCTATTACATAGCTTGTAGATATTCAACAGTCCATTGTTTGAGAGTTATGTTAAAGGAAAGGAAGAGAAATGGTGTATCCATTCTTTTGTATGCAGTTTGTATGGCCCGTGCATTTCCATTATTTTGTATTGATGCATTTCCATTTTATAAGACATTTTTTTAAGTTGTAAATTTTATCAATTCTCGCATCTCTTGTTAGAAATGGATCCATCCACTCACTGTGATGCCTACTTCACAAATCCTTTAAACAACAATTACTTTTTTATGAGTGCCACAACTGAGATTAATGGACAGAAACTCTCCACCCCAAGTTGAGATTATTGAGGTTGAACCGAGTGGGCGAAAACCACAACGAGGTAATAATTTTACTAACCAAGAAGATTTGATACTTGTGGAGGGATGACTTGAAATTTCATTAGATGCGGGGCAAGGAAAAGATCAAAAGCACACAATGTTATGGAAAAGAATTCATAACAATTTTGAGGAAAACATGAAATGTTTTTACTCTTTACGTAACTATTCATCTCTAATGAATCGGTGGTCCACGATTCAACAAGCGGTAAATAAGTTTTATGGTTACTTGGCATAAGTTGAGGGAATGCATCCAAGTGGTTTTAACGAGCAAGACAAGGTATGTTCTCCACCTTTTATTTCGACTTTTTAACATGCTACTTTTTTTTAAAATACTTGATCTTATGGAGTAACCATGATACTTTATGTATGTAGATTGGCAAGGCAAATGTCATGTTCCTGGAGTTAGAGAAGAAAACTTTCAACTTTGATCATTGTTAGCGGATGTTGAGATTCCATCCAAAGTGGGTTAAACATATAGAAATAGTGAAGCCGAAGAAAAAACCAAGTTCGAATGGTTTGACATCAAATTCAATAAATTTAGGCGAAGATGAGGATTTTCATACAGCATCTTCAAATTTGGATCGACCAATTGGCCGTAAAGCAGAAAAGAGAAACGAAAGAGAAAAGAAATGACGGAGTCCGATTCTCTCGTGGTACTAAATGAGATGAAAGAAATTAGAAAGAACAAAGTCGTACTTATGCAAGAAGCACATGATCATGACAATAAGATGTTGTGTCTTAGGCAAGAGGAAGCGAGTCTTAGACAATCGGAAGTGAGTCTTAGGCAAGAAAAAGTGCGTATTCAAAAATAGAATGTGCTACTTGAGTAGGAGAAGGTAAGGAATGAAGAAAAGAAAGAAGATGAAAGAATTATGGCGTTAAATACAAGTACCATGCCTCCAATGCTACAACAATACTATCTTCAAGGACAAATGGAAATACTTGCAAGTCGTGCTAGGAAAAACTAACTATTATGTATTTTATGGAGTAATGTTTTATTTGTGATTTGAACTTATGAGTGTTTTATGTTTGTTGCCTTCTTTGACTCTAATTATGGTTATGTATTTTATGGAGTAATGTTTTATTTGTGATTTGTTGGTTATGTTTTATGAAGTAACGTTTACTTGATGTGTTATCTTCACATTTATGTTTGTTAGCTTCTTTAATACAACCATAAAACAAGAACCATAAACTCTAATACAATCATAAACTTTAATACAACTATAGACTCTAATACAACTATAGACTCTAATACAACCATAGACTTTAATACAACCATAAACTTTAATACAACTATAAACTCTAATACAACCATAGACTTTAATACAACCATAAATCTAATATAACCATACACTCTAATACAACCATAGACTTTAATACAACCGTAAACTTTAATACAACCATAGACTTTAAAGCATTATGAGGCACTATATTGTTGCCATAAGTGCTCGACGAGATCTACTTGGAGTTGACAATAGATTTTCTTATCCCTAAGAGCATGATGGCGTTGAATGAACTCGCTAAATTCAAGTGTAGGGCCAGTTGACACTGGATCATGTGTGCTTTCTGCCAACTATTCATATTTGAACTCTTCTTTTTCGTTGTCAGCCCGTTCATCTTCAATGCTCATATTATGTAAAATTACACATGCCATCATAATATCATTGAGCGTTTCAATGTGAAAAAATCGTGCAGGTCCACGAATTATAGCAAATCGTGCTTGAAGTACACCAAAAGCACGCTCCACATCCTTCCTTGCGGACTCTTAGGCTACAGAAAAATATATTTTCTTGTTTCCTTGGGGAGCTAAGATGGTCTTAACAAATGTTGCCCATTGAGGATAAATGTCATCAGCAAGATAGTATCACATTGCATAGTTATGACCATTAATAGTGTAATTAACAGTCGGAGTAAGCCTTTTAGCAAGGCCAGAAAATATAAATGATCTATCAAGCACATTTATATCATTATGAGATCCCGGTAATCCAAAAAAAATGTCAAATCCATAGATCAAGAAGCCACTGCTTCTAAAATAATTGTTGGTTCGTGAATATGACCAGAGTACATACCATGGCAAGCAGTTAAGCAGTTCTTCCACTTCCAGTGCATACAAACAACGGTCCCTAACATACCTGGAAATCCACGTTTCTCACCAACTGCGAGCAGCCTAACAATGTCATCATTGTTTGGTTTCCTTAAGTACTCTTCAGAAAAAATTGAAACAACTATTTTGACAAATATTTTAGGCTTCTTAATGCGGTAGTCTATCCAATATTCAAATATTCATCCATAAAATCAGCCGTGACACCATATGCAAGCATCCTCAGAGCAGCTGTTATTTTTTTAAGGGAAGAAAAACCAAACCTTCCAGAATTATCTCGTCTTTGGACAAAATAAGGTTCATGGGCTTCTATCGCAACTTGGATACGAAGAAATAGAGAATGACTCATTCAAAACCTGCTTCGAAAATATTTGTGGGGATAGATTGGAGGATCAGCAAAATAGTCACGAAAATGATTTTGGTGGGCTTGCAATCGATCGCGTCTTATGAATTTACGTGATTTTTTAGAAGAACCACATGAGCTTGATCCTTCTTCTTCCAAAACAAGTTGTCTCGCTATCTCAAATTCTTCATCAGAATCTGAATCAATAAGTGTTCTTTTGTGAAAAAGTGAATGATCCATTGAGAGGAAATGAAAAGAAAAGGTTTCACAGGGACACTTGAGTTGAAGTGAATGAAATTGTTGATGAAATGTTATGTTTTATAGTGGAAGAATATAACTGTTGGAGAAATATAGCCGTTAGAAAATATAACCGTTAGAGAAATATAGCCGTTAGAAAATATAACCGTTGGAGAAATATAGCCGTTAAAAAATATAGCCGTAAAAAATATAACCATTGGAGAAATTCAAATTACAATTAGAATTAAAATAAATGAAAAGTTCAAAATCAATATTTTAATAGAATATTGAAAGATTTATTGAGCATGTTATTTGATGTTGTTGAAAAGTGGCTAGATAAATTTGTAAAAGTAGATTTCTTAATCAAATTTTAGCTAAAGTTCGTTGAGCCCACTACTAGTGCTCTAAGAATGACAGCTTGTTAATGGATACAGGGAACTGGTTTTTCCACCCTCTCGAAAGCTCCTGCGATCGTGGAGGTTTTTTCCCTGTCTCAAGTACAGGTCTCAAAACTCTTTCATCATGGAAGAGTCCTTAGAAGATTTATGTAAACGGATGTCTCTGTCAGAACAAGAAAAGGAGGAGCTTATTGTGGAAGAGGAACTACTTGACGAAACAAACCAAAGGGGAGAGCATTATCTCCTAGTGTCTCTACTCACAAAAACACACTACAACCGCAAGGCTTTTAAACAAACTCTGCGAAAACTATGGAGACCAGTAAAGAGAATTTGGTTTAAGGAACTAGGCTCTAAACTGCTTCTGGTGGAATTCGAAGACCAGAGGGAAAAGGACAGGGTGCAACACGAAGGACCTTGGTCCTTCGATAGGCATCTAGTCTTGGTGAAATACTTCGCAGGAGGCTTACAGGTAAACAATGTTAAGATAGTCTTGTCTTCTTTCTAGATAAGACTATTCGACCTACCCTTGGGTGCCATGAATGAGAGGGTGGTGAGGCAAATTGGCAACATCATAGGTTCGGTAGAGGAGATCAATATTGAGAAAAATGAAGTTGCATGGGGTGAGTTCATCAGAATCAGGGTCAGTTTGGATGTCACAAAACCTCCGCTACGAGGTAAATGCATCAACATACCTTCCCAAGGTGTTTGCTGGGTTTGTTTCACGTATGAAAGGTTACCTACCTTCTGTTATATTTGTGGCATATTGGGTCATAGTCATATAGATTGTGGAGAGAGGATGAAAACTAGTGAAACACAGAATGAAGAGGATTATCCATATGGGCCATGGCTGCGAGCAGGGACCTCCTCTGTAAACTACCGAAACCACCAGGCCGAGCAAGGCAAAGAGGTTCCTGTTCCACCACCTTGTTCAAGTTCCAAAGTTAACGGAGCAAATCCGACAAAAACAGGTGTGATCTCAAATCCTACTATTCTGGGTAGTGCAGGTGGGAACGTGATTCAAGGCACTGTGGCACACGAAGCCAACTCTACTGAGGCCACAAGTACTGACCTCCATGCTGGTTTAATGAGGGGAAAAGAGGTCTTACCTCATACGACAGCTAGACTAGATGGGGGAATGGGAAACCTGCAGGAGGAACAATCAAGAAGGGAGGAGGCTATCAGGGTAAACAAACAAACACTCTGACTGATATTGACTCTAACAGGAGTTTGAAAGATGAGGCCCTTCCAAAATCAGCTTTGGTCCATAAAGAAGGTTCCCTTTCTACATCTGGTGGTGGGCTTAAATTAGTAGATGAATTGGGCCTAGTTGATCCAATTTCCTAGCCCAAACGAGGGAGACCAGGGAGGAAATGGACTCGTGTATGTCCATCTTCTCTTGGAAGCCCAATAATAACTCCTATGCTATAAGATACTAAAGGAAAGAGAGAGGTCATATCTTTGATCTCATCTGAAACAAAGCATTTGAAAAAGGAAGGACCACAAGGAATTACAATTGAGCTTGATGAAAGAAGAACGGTGGAGGCTGCTAAGCAACCCCGCCGCAAACAATGAAACTCATTAGTTGGAACTCCCGTGGGCTTGGGAACCCACGGGGAGTTCAAGCTCTTCATGATCTCATCATGAGGGAAGTCCCCACGGTTGTGTTTTTACTTGAAACAAAGTTGGCTGCTACTACTATGGAAAGAATTCGAATAAGAGTGGGTTTTGACGACTGTTTTGTTGTACCGAGTGAAGAGAGGAGTGGAGGTTTGGCTCTCATGTGGAAGAATGAGATTAGCCTGAGTATCAAGAGCTACTCATTCTTTCATATTGATGCAAAGCTAGAGGACCCGAGTAAAGGATTTCAGTGGAAGTTTACAGGATTATATGGACATCCAGAAACTGAAAGAAGAGGAGAGTCTTGGGATTTAATTCGACGTTTAAGGGAACCTCAAGATATCCCATGGTTGGTCTGTGGCAATTTTAATGAGGTGCTGAGCAACTATGAAAAGTTGGGTGGAAGACCAAGGCAAGAGATGTTGATGCATGCCTTTAGAGATGCTCTTGATGACTAAACACGTGGTCTAGTAGGAGACAAAATCAGCAGGTGATAAGTGAAAGGCTTGACCGTTTTGTTGCTAATATGAAATGGCAAGAATGTTTTCCACAAGCTCGAGTATTCCACTGCTCAGTGGCATATTCTGATCATCTACCGATATCACTTTCTCTAAGTGATGGACCGGCTAGAAGCATATCTAAGCTATTCAGGTTGGAGGCCATGTGGATAGAAGATGATGAGTGTGAAGAAGTTATTTCACGTCATTGGCAAGAAGTTGCTGGAGGCAATAATTTAATGGCCATATCCCAAAAGATCAAGGCTTGTAGCAGAGGTCTAGAAGTCTGGAATGAGGAGAAATTTGGCAAAGTGCATCAGAATCTAAGGAGAGCACGAGCTACTCTTCATGGAATGCAAATGACAAATCCTAGGCAAGTCACAAAAGTGGAATTGGCAACAACAAGGAATAATGTGCAAGTTTGGCTAGAAAGGGAGGAAATTCTTTGGCACCAAAGAGCTAAAGTGTTGTGGCTTAAGGGGGGGTGATATGAACTCAAAATTTTTCCATCATAAGGCTTCACAAAGGAAGAAAAAGAACGTTATTAATGAACTAAAAGATGAGCAGGGTATATGGAGATTTGAGGAGGAGAGGGACCAGCTTATTGTAAGCTTTTTTCTAGACTTTGTTTCATTCTGACATTAGTAACAATAACTGGGATTTTTTGGAAGGATTAAGTGGTCGGGTGTCTGAACAAATGAATGCTGAGTTACTGAAAGATTTTCATCGAGATGAGGTCAAGACAGCTTTGGATCAAATGGCTCCAACAAAATCTCCTGGACCTGATGGAATGGCGCATGTTTTCTTTCAACAATATTGGCATATTGTGGGTGATAAGGTAACAAATGGAGTGTTGTCCTCCCTCAAAATTGGTACTCTTCCTTTCTCTCTTAATTACTTTCATAACTCTGATTCCTAAGCAAAATAAGCCTGAGAAAATTTCTGAGTTTAGGCCTATTAGTTTATGCAATGTTTGTATAAATTAGTGGCTAAAGTCCTTACAAATAGGCTTAAGAGTGTACTTGATGTAATTATCTCAAAAACCCAATGTGCTTTTGTACCGGGTAGGATCATTACTGATAATATTCTAGTGGCATATGAGGTGATGCATTTTTTGAGAAATATGAGACAAGGCAAGAATGGATCTATGTCCATTAAGTTGGATATTAGCAAAGCTTATGATTGTGTTGAATGGCCATATTTACAAGTGGTTATGGAGGCAATGAGTTTTAATGCTCGATGGATCCATCTCATTATGATGTGTGTCAAAACTGTTTCTTTTCTGTTTTGGTTACTGGTTCGCCAAAATGTCCTTTTGTTCCATCTAGAGGCTTGAGACAAGGTGACCCTCTGTCACCTTACTTATTCTTACTATATACTGAAAGTTTGATCTCATTGATCAAACATGCCGAGAGAAGAGGGGAAATTTCAGCTGTGAAGATTTGTAGAGGTGCTCCCAAGATCTCTCATTTACTTTTTGCAGATGATAGCATTTTATTTTGTAAGGCAAATATGCAAGAAAATTAGAAAATTCAATCAATTCTCAACTTCTATGATGCATCTTCTGGTCAAGTGATTAACAGAAGCAAAACAGGCCTTGTGTTCAGTTCAAATGTGAAACTATCAACTAAGGATGCAATTATGGACTTTTGGGGAGTAGAACAAAGTTAAGAGT
Organism: Juglans cinerea; assembly: GCA_961763995.1. Taxonomy (NCBI): domain Eukaryota; kingdom Viridiplantae; phylum Streptophyta; class Magnoliopsida; order Fagales; family Juglandaceae; genus Juglans; species Juglans cinerea. Next base: position 26,814,778 of record CAUIVZ010000009.1, read on the forward strand.
ATGAAAAGTATTTAGGACTCCCATCTTTTGTTGGGAGGTCAAAGACTATAGCCTTTTCTAAAATAAAGCATCGAGTGTGGAGGAAGCTGCAAGGATGGAAAGAAAAGGTACTCTCGGCTGGGGGAAAGGAAATGTTGATTAAAGCTATAGCACAAGCTATTCCTACCAATTCCATGAGCTGTTTTAAGCTTCCATCTTCTTTGTGTCAAGATCTTGAGCAAATGATGGAAAAATTCTGGTGGGTGTAGTAAAATGAAGAGAAGAAGATTCATTGGATGAGCTAAAAGAAGATGTGTGAAACAAAAAAGGAATGTGGAATGGGATTCAAGGATTTGAGGATCTATAATGATGCTCTTTTGGCCAAGCAGGGATGGCGAATAATGTCAAATACAGACTCATTGATACACAGTTTGTTTAAGGCAAAATATTTTCCAAAGAACCACTTTCTAGATGATGGGTTGGGAAGCAATCATTCCTTCATTTGGAGAGGAATTTGAGACACAATTTCAAAGCTGAAGGAAGGGTGCAGATGGAGAATAGGTTCGGGGAACATAGTAAAAGTATGGACTGATGTATGGGTACCAGGTTTTAAAAGGATTGCTTATATGAACTGTGTCTGTTATATGTGCAGAAGAAGCCACTGTGAATTCTTTATTTCTCCTTGGGCAGACAGCTTGGGATGTTAACAAAATTACAACCATGTTCCCTCATGCAGTGGCACTACAGATCATGAAGATTGTGCTTAGTCAAGGAAATTCAGATGTGACTTGTTGGATGCTTGAAGCTCATGGTAGATACAGAGTCAAGAGTGGCTATAGTTTGTTTAGATCAGTAAATATGGAGACAGAAAGTGGTGAAGCATCAAATGCTGCTCTTATAAGGAAATTGTGGAAATCTATCTGGAATATTAAACTCCCTTATAAAATAAGAGTGTTTGCATGGAAGGCTATCAAAGGAGTTTTACCTACTAAGCATAACCTTTGGAAGAAACTAGTAAACATTGCAGATAATTGTGCTTTCTGTAATGATAGTAGAGAAGATATTTTGCATGTTCTCTACTCTCCTGCCCATCAATAAGAGAAGTTTGGATTAGAAACTTCCCAAAGCAGTTACAGGTTGATGACTTCAGCTCCTTTATTGATGGTGCTCTGAAACTGCAACTCTATAACAGTGCCGAGCTATTGGAGTTGTTCTTTTTAATATGCTGGAGCTGCTGGTACGAAGAAACATGAAGATTTTTTAGGAAAAAGATGTTCATGCTGAAGATATATTGGGAAGTGGCTTGGCAATGCAAAAAGGGTTTCGTGAATTGAGGAACAAACCTCTATCTGTAATTAGGCAGCACTGCAAATGGGAAGTGCCACCACTTGGCACTTTCAAATTGAATGTAGATGGAGCGTTCTCTCAAGATGGATCTGTGGCAGGTATAGGCGTCGTATTGAGAGATTCAAAGAGTGAAGTTATAATGGTGGCAGCGATAAGAGAAAGGGCAAGTCTAAATGATCTTGAGCTTGAAGGTCTTACAGTCCTTCGGGGGCTACAGTTGTGTCTTCATCTTGGCATCTATCATTTGTTAATTGAATCAGATTCTCTCTTGGTTGAGTTTAATTGAAATGGACAGTCTATGGCCACCATGGGGAACATAGTTAGTGAAGTCAGGAAGTTAATGCATCGTTTTCAAACATGTGCTCTAAATCATGCAAATAGAAGCTGCAATACAGTAGCTCACACTCTTGCCAAGCTTAGTTTGAGTGTTTCGGAAATTAGTTTATGGTGGGGTTCTTACCTGGATGTAATTACTAATTTCCTTTAGCTTGATTCTTCTTTGTAATCTGTATATTATATGAATGAAGAATTGGTTTTCCTATAAAAAAAAAAAGAATGACAGCTTGTTGTTAACTGCCGCACTAACCCCACATGGAACGTGGCCCAACATGGCCCATAACCAACAATAAATGGAATTAGACTAAGTCCACTGAGGACAACTCAGCCCACGACTTGACTCAAAAAGACCACAATAACCTTAAACAAATAGATTAATTACAAGGCATATCTAATCATTAGCATTGGATTGGCCATCTACGTTTGGGTAGTGAGAATACTTGAGAAGAATTGAGAATGTTTGTGAATAGTTATGAGTAGAGATTGGAGTGAGTTTGTGGGTCCCATTGAGAGTATTTTGAGTTGTTTGGATGTATGAAGTATGTTGAGTTGTTGACTTTTGGATAAATAGTTAAAAAATATGTAGGTCCCATCAATGATTGATTTTTTTTTAATGATGATGAAATGATGATTTTATTTATATATAATAGTGATAAATATTTTAGTGATTTTATTTATTTTTTATATATAATAGTGATAAATATTATAGTGATTTTATTTTTATTTATATATCATAGTGATAAATATTATAGTAATTTTTTTTTCTTTCCTCACTTTCTCTCTCTCTCTTATGGCCCGATTCTCCCCCATGCCCAATTCTCCTTCAGCCCAACCCGGCGCCACCGTGCGCCACCCAGACTTACTGCCACCACCAGCGACTCCCCTCACGCCGGCAACCAAGTCAGCCACCATCAATCTCCCCCACGCACAGCTCTCTCTCTCTCTCTCTCTCTCTCTCTCTCTCTCTCTCTCTCTCTCTCTCTCTCTCTCCTGCGATAACCCAACTGAAATGGGTTTCACTCATTTCTCTCCACTTGCGCCGCCGTACGCGGCCACCTAGCCTCACCGCCACCATCACCATCGGCGACTCCCCCTCACGCCGACGACCAAGCCAGCCACCACCGATCTCCCCCACCCGCAGCTCTCTCTCCCATGCGGTAACCCAACCGAAATGGGTTTCACCCATTTCTGTCCACTTGGGCCGCTATACGCGGCCACCCAGGCCACCGCACCTCCACCACCTCTCACAGACCCAGCCACCACAAACCTCCCTCTCCCTCTTCGTCGCACAGTGGCATTCGCACGCGAGTAGTTCACTCTCGGGTCATAGTGCAACACAGTGGCAAGAGACTTTGTTCAAACTACTTCAAACGTGTTTGGCATGTAAAGTCTCCTCATCTCTACGAAAATATTTGGAAAGTGTTGAAAAGTGTTGGTTATCCAAACCTGTTACTTTTTCACTCTTAACTAATCATTCAAAACTTGAAATCTATATTGGATTAGTCATCACACTCTCTATAATAATAAAATATTTATATTTTTTTAATTAATTTTTATTTTATTTTCATAATCTTCAATAACCTCCAACAATGATATTCATTTTCATTTTCACAATCCAACAATCTATAATATAATAATCTCATATGTATATAGATGATAAAATCTCATATCTATAATATAATAATCTCAAAAAATAGATTTAGACTTGCTATAGTTCTTTTCATATTTGAAAATAAGAATAGATTTACTATAGTTTATATTTTGGATGAAAACAATTTAGCTAATTCATTGAGAGCAAATATGGATGATATTTACTAAATTTGAAGATGAAAATGCATTTAGTTAATCCAATGCCAATGCTAAGCCTCTTAAACGAACCCTAATTCATAACCCTACATCCTTAAACAGCTTCCTCCCAATTAGGCACGCATAGCACATTCTAATCCCCATCTTCAAGAAGACCCGGCTCAGGCACACGCCAATTGGGTCAGCGGGAGGTACCCTTACGGATCGGTCATGCCTCCTCCGGCTCCCCATATCGAGTACCAGAATGTAGTTACTGTAACGAACAATGTTAATCTCAAGAAAGAGACTTTGAGGATCGAGCCGGACGAGGAAAACCCCGAGCATTTCCTCGTATCCTTCACATTAGATGCCTCAGTTGCCTACAGGTATATAGCTTCTTCTTGGTGATATTGAAATATTCCACCTTGCTCTCATGTGGTGTCTGAAATTTATTTTTTTATTTTTAAACATAGTGTGGTCAGTGGTGTCTGAAATTTATAGAAAGCTTGAGGTTGTTGCAATATAGATTGTGATTCATCTCTATAATATTTTGAAATATTTTTCAACCATTATTATTTGTTTGTTTAATGCGTTGCATTAGGATTCTCGCTGCTTAATTTTAATCTTTTTTTTTTATTGGCATCTGGTGTCCGAGAATAGCATCCTGACTAATTCCGAGGTGCATAGGCCCTCGGCAAGTGGGAAGATTATCTGGTAATAGTTTTAATCTATTACCCGGCCAGTCTGTGTGGGGAGATTATACACTGCGGTTGGGGATTGGATTTCTATTTTATAACCTATAGTCTCAATTTTATGCATAAATATATAGTTATCTATTTATTTAATATTTTGAAGATCTAAACTAATTGATTTGATTCTATTTGTGGAAAAAAAAATACAAATTTGATGCTTTGATGAATTAAATAAAGTGTTCTCTTGATGAAACAGAGATGGTGTGGGCCTGATAAAATGTCAAAAACTACATGATTAAACTGCTAAAGTGAATGATTTGTTTAACCAAAATGTGAATGAAGCATTTAATTATGTAGTAATTTCTAATTCTTGACTCAATATGAAATTTTGATATTTTACACTTGAAAAGAGTTGTAATGCAACTAGACCACATCATAAATTAATATCCCAAAAGTTTACTCTCATATCATATTTATGTTGCAGGACATTATGGGAAAAATATTAATTTACATGGATATTTTTGGAAATACCCAACTGGCACAACAACATGAAATGGCCAGACTCACGCACACAGAAAAGGACTGCAAGGCAGAGAGTGAAGCAAGAAATGGAGAGGCGAAATGGCATGGTGCTCGGCTGCGCACTACAAGGAGTGATTGAAATGATGTTGTACAGAGCCTGGGCTGGAACAAGCAGTTCACGCGAGCAGGAGCAAAACGCACGATCTGAGGAGCAAAACGCGGATCTGTGCTGGGCTGGCTCAAAACCCAGGAAATGGAGCACTCACAGCAGGACCCATTCACGCACGCACAGCAGTGACGCAAAACGCACGATCGTGGCCTCACTGCGAGCTCGCATACGGAGCTGGGCAGGAGAGAAATTGGTGCTGAGCAAAACGCACAGCAGCAGGGACGCACGAAGTGGATCGAGCAGCTCACGCGGGCACTGCAGACGTGAAACGCTGACTCAAAACGCACGAAGCTTAGACGCGAAACGCACTGGGCAGAGAAGTGCGCACTGTAGGGACGAAACGTGCAGCAGAAGGGAGAGATTCAAAACGCACGATCTGCAAACGTGAAACGCAGAGAGGGAGAGAGTATAAAAAGAAAAGATTTTTGGCCGAAAGGGGTCTGCTGTTTTTTTTTGGGGAATTATTTTCGTTCGGCGTTCTTCTTCTTCTTCATTTTATTTTCCAGTTCTTTTTACTGCTATTTTATTTTATTTTCAGCCTGTTTTTATTCTTCTGAGTTTCGGATTTCAGCACATTTTAGGGATATAGTATATTTTTCATTCATCAATTTTCCTTTGAAACAGTATTTTGTGATGTTGGATTTTAATCTTCTTGAGCATTTTGTTAATCTAGAGATGATAGGTTAGATTTTTAGCTTGGGATTCAATGAGTAACCCATGACTATTTGGGGTTGGATTTTCTTCAATATTTAGTGCTTTTGATGATTAACTTGATTGATTATATTTCAATGTGCATCTAGAAAAGATTAGAGTTCTTTGTTCTTGGTTTAGATCAATTGTAGACGTAAAGGCACAATTGATACTTGAACAAGTAACATGACTTTAATGTTTTTCCTTCACTTTTCTATGATTGTCATATAATTTGTCAAGTAGTTTTATTAAAATAAAAATTGTGGATCATTGCTATATTATCCGACCATGATTTCTAAGAATGAGAGAATGGTCGAGAGAAAATGAAAAGAGAAGTAAATCCATCACCAAATTAGTGGGCGAAAATTGCATCCCAAGTGTTTGTTTAATTGTCTCTTACAAGTTTAAGTCAACTTCCGCACGTTTTCTTTAAATCTCTTGATTCTTAGCAATTTTAGAAAAATAGATTCACTTTTATTTTCAGCTTTACTCATGCTTGAACGTCCCGACAATTTCACTCATAATTCATTCCACACTCCCTTAGTAAATAGCCTCATTTAGGTGTTAATATTGTTAGCGGTTAAGTTTTGAAATTTATTTCTCATTTCATATTATTTTTGTTCATTGCTAGCTCATTTAGTTTACTCTTTTCCTATCATTTTAAACTTTCGTGTCACTGCAAACGGTAATATGTTGTCTTGCGAAAATGAAATGTTTGCTAAATTCTCATTGTCCCTGTGAATTCGATCTTGGGATTTACCCTTGTATTACTTTGACAGCTTCTACGCTTGGAAGTCGAAATTAAAAGCTGATCAGGGCCGCCCTTGCTATGTCTCTCCATGCAGAGATTTATGGATATGTGAGTAGTATGGAGAACTTTGTGATTTACCAGAACTAGGTGAGTCTAGGTTGGGTTTGGATAGACAATTTAGATGAGATGAGATGTTTTGAATAGTAGTTGAATAAAATATTGTTAGAATATATTTTTTAGTATTATTTTTATTTTGGGATTTGAAAAAGTTGAATTGTTTATTATATTTTTGTATGGGAATTTGGAAAAGTTGTAATGATTGAGATGAGAGGATTGTGTATCCAAACTGAGCCTAAGATTTTCTTTTTTCTGAAGCACTGTTCCCGAGGTTCCATTAAGAGATTCAGGGGGTTTGTCTGTTTTGAGAATCAAATGGTACCTAGAGTATAATTTCTCTGCAGGATTTGTATTCTTTGGATACAATTTCAATGGAATTAGGCAGACTGAAGAAGGAAGCTCTTTGTGCCATGTTCCCTAGGTTTGACTTAGCATGGACCAATCCTCCATATAGCTTTTCTTTTTCCGGTATACTTTATATAATCTAGTTTAAGGTTAATCAATTTCTATATCAGAGGTATGCTAAGACCTTTTATCCAGTTTTCTTTAGCTTTGAACTTGTTGTATGTTTATTGGAAGATAGCTGAATGAGGAATCTGGTTTGCTGAAGGGGTTTATTGAGGAGTGGGAAGATATTCCGTGACCATTATTGGTGGAAGAGTGGATGGGCTGCATATTCTTTTAGAAATGATAAAACGATATCAGATGTGTGGATTGGCACTATGTTAGTTGCAATTTTGTGTTCTTATTTTAGTACATTGCCTGGAATGACCCTTAGTTTCTATGTGTATCCTTGGATCTAGAATGCAAGATTTTTCCATATCCTTAAAAAACATTTAAATATGCCAATTGTAAATTTTCACTTGGACCAATTGGACAATTGAACCACTGGAAATTGGAATCTTGTAAGTGTCTTGCAGGGTCCTCTAACCATTTATGACTCTATCAAACATAGTTGCATATAGAAACTAATTTTATGCGGATGAATCTGTCAATCTACATACATCAGTTATATCCTAATGTAATGTTTATGATTATAGTTATAATTACTACGTACTGTTAATATTATTATTTTATAACATGCTGCATTTATCTCTATATAGGGAAATTGAGAAGAAAACCCGCGTTTTCCAATACCAGAGTTTTCTTTCATATCATCCTCTATGAATTTTGGATTGAGATTCTTGACCAGTTCTTTAATTTTTTTAAATATAACTAATGGAAGATTTTATTGAAAAAGGTAAAAGACATAGCCCAAGTAGATAGGACATACTCATTCAAGCAAAACAACTAATTATAAATAGAAAAAGTTACAAGCAAATTATGAAAACTTAGCCATTAAAGTCCATAGCTACTCAAAGGAATAGAATGATGAAGAAGAAAATCTTAAGATCATCCGTTGTCTGCTCGTGTTCTTCAAAATTTATGTCATTCCTTTCACTCCAAATACAACACAACGGACAGATTTGGCGCCATCTTCCACAATCTTCAATTTGCTCAGTTTGCTAGAAGGTCTATTACCCTTCTAGGCATAACCCAAACCAACCCCACTCTACCAAAGAAGTCATTCCACAAAGCTCTGGCAATCTCGAAATGGAGTAAAAGGTGGTTTACAGATCTCACACTCTTTATGCACTTACAACACCAGTCAGCCATAATGATAGGGCATTTTCTTAGGTTTTCCGTGGTGAGGATCTTCCTTAAGAAGGCTTTCTAGGCAAAAACAAAGCTACTCTTACAGGTGCCTTAGTCGTTCAAATATCCCTTCAAGGAAAATTGTTACTATTCTGAGAAGTAAAGTCCTGATAGAAAGAACGAACAGTGAACGGCCTCTTCTTGGAAGGATTCAAAGGGTCTTACCTACACCTCCAAGACTTGATCCAGTAGAGTACTAGAGATTAAAAAAAAATTTGACTGCATCAACTTCCTATGCTCTGAAAAAAATAATGTTACATTGAGGGGAGCCTCTGGAGAATTCTTATAGATCAACCACTAAAGCTACCTGTACAAGTGCAATTTTTTTTTTTTTTTATATGTACATGTGCAATACTATACACTTCTGCAAAAGTTTCCTTGAGGGCCCTATCTCAACCATAAATCATGCCAAAATTAATCCTAGAGTTATCACCTACCTCAAGTCTAACATGACTAGAAAAGACCACAAATCCTCTTCTAATGTTTTTCCACAACCTCACCACTTATGGTCCATGTACCTCATTAGAACAACACTCACCCCAAGCACAACCAAATTTGGATTCTAGGACTACTTCTACTGTTGTCTAGACAAAGTGAGGGTCTTTGATCTTATACACTTACAGGGATATATCAACACATCACACTACAACATTCTACCAGGCCACCTTCTCATGTTGAATATGCCACAACCATTTCCCTAGAATGGCTCAGTTGAACAAAACACGTTTCGAACTCCTCTCCCCCAGACATTGGAGAGCACACCTTATCCCAACTTACTAGATGGAATTTAAATCTTCACCTATTCCTTTCCATAAAAGGTCTTGTTGTAGCTTCTATATTCGTTTGACCATGCTAGTGGAGAGGGGAAACAAGGATAGGAAATATGTGAGCAATTGGATAGAGTATTCTTATCAAGGTAATCTTGTTACCTTTAGACAAATAAATCCTCTTCCAACTAAAATGTGCTTAATTTTCTCAATCAGACCATCCCAAATAGACTTGTTCTAATAGTTAAGAGTAATTTCATTAAAAATAGAAATGAAAAATAATTAAGCGAGAAAAAAATGGTTCAGAATCCCCACTCACTGGTAGCCCCTTGGCAAAGGCTAGATTTGGAGAGATTCGCATAGGTTGCGGACCACCCCATTCAGGGTGGGTCATCCACCTTATGCCATCCCATCCAAAGGGGGGAAAGAACCTCTGCGCAAGGTGGATCGACCACCTCTTATAGGTCACCCCTGTATTCCCCACCCCCATGGTATTGCTGCACTGGGTGGGGGATCCACTTTGCATTGTGTGTATTTGGGGGCCGGGTAGGGGGGAGCCCCCATTTGGCAGGGATTCCTCCAGTTTCAGCCTGTTCTAGCTCTTGGTGGGGTTTCCGCTCTTTTTATTCCCATTCTTATTTTTTATTTTTCTTTGCATCGTTTACAATTTTCTATTGACTCAATGGACATTCAATCAATTGTTAGTACAAGTCAGTAATTTTTTTAAAAAAATTATCAAATAAATTTACCGAGAGGGAAATCTGGTCTTGAATCTAAGACGCTTTAAATTACATCTCGAATCTGCCAAAAATAAATGGGCATTGGGGAGTTAGTTTCCATTTTATTTATGCATCACAAGATGTTGGCTATAGCCGTAGAAAATAAGGATAACATTTTAAGAACTATAGTTACTGCATTTCTCAAGTTTACTTTCTCATTTAATGTGTTTCCAACCCTATTCCTCTATGGTTGAAAGTAGCTCATCTGCTTTTATAATGAGGGAGGAGTTGGAGTTAAAGATTAGGTCGGTTTTCTTACAACTTTGTCCAGAGACACCTGGAGTAATGAGACTGCATTGGGTGAAGAAGGTTTAGAGAAATTACTAGTTCAGGTGTCACATATGGGCCATCGAATTGATGAAAAATCCTGATAAGGCTGCAGTGGGTTTGAACACTACAATCATTGATACAATCGTTTTGGAATCAATCCAATCATTGATCAAATCGTATTTCCAAATGACAATGAGGACTGAGGAGTTTGCTTCTGTAGTTATTCATTTTAAGTAGTGAAGATTTGTGGTACTCGTTTTAATTATTGAAAAGCAATTGATGTTGCTCAGTTGGATGTTAAACATGTCTAAAGCAAATACAAAATGATCATATGAAGATCTTAGGCTGTATTTTGGACTGTAGAAAGCAAAATATTGTTGTGGTGCATCAATGCTTCTATTCATCTTTCATTATTTTGATGATTAAAAAAATACATGAGAAAAAAAAATAAAAAAGTGAAATAGCCTATTCGGGATGTTTATTTGGGATGCATTTTCGGTGAACGTAGCAATGCTCATTAATACCCAAAGGATCTGCACCAGGTGAGGGTGGTGAAGCAGATCCTTTGGGTCAATGGAATGAAGTATGAGCTGCAGGAGATATATGGGGTTGGGAATTCCGTTGAGGGTGACTTCGATGGGAATGACCCAGGAAAAGAATGTGTAATCTGCCTGTCGAAGCTGCCGGACATACTTGTTCTACCCTGCCGCCATATGGTAATTAGCCTCTTGTTATTTTATCTGAATCTGTGATTAGATTATCGCTGCAGTAGAAATTTAGAATCAAGCTGCCCATATTAGTTCCAACTTCCTTGTACACAAGATGGTCCCATATTATTTTATCCATTCTATCGCTGTCTGTTGTTCATTTGCAAAGCATGAACCTATAGAATTACTTAATAGCATGGTCTTGATGTAATATTGGTTGAGTCTCTTTCCATGTCGCAGTGTATGTGCAGTGGATGTTGTGCAAAGGTTTTGAGGTTGCAGAGAAACCGGTGCCCGATATGCAGACAACTAGTTGAGAGGATTTTGACCATGAAGGAAAAATTTGAGTAATGAAATGTATTCCGCCACTACAATGCTCTATATAACCCTTTTTTCTTTCCTTTTTTTTTTTTTGTCTTTTGCATATTTTCTGTTGTAATAACCTGTAAAGAATGTATATTTGATTAGTTTCTGGTAGTGACATGCTGGCATTACATTTCTTCTGGCTTGGATTAGTGCTTTGTGGCAATTCCTTGGGAGGGATATAAAATACATGTTTGCAGCTCGTGTTCTATCGACCTTTGTCTTGTGAAGTTTATTTAGTATTCACATTGTCTGCAGGTACGGTAGCATTTCGTGAGTCATTGGTAGGTCTGAAGTCTTTATAGAAACGATAAACTCATCATGTTTAGCACAATTATGTTTTAAAATTGGGATATTTTTGTAAAACACCTCATAAAAATAACATCAATTTACAAATAACTTCTCATTTGGACCGGAGAGAAGGATGGACTAAGCTGATCTAGACCTAAACGTATGCATGGTTAAAAGGGACAAAAGGCCCATTTCCTGCGCTGCTCGAGAATTTGTTAGTCCTTTTGATCTTTATCGTTGTGGCACTCTATTAAAAGGGGCATCCTCGATTGACGAATATTTCCCTGAGAATGGATCTCTCATTTGGGCAAAAAGTAAGTGAAAAAAAGATTCCAAATCAAGCTTTCCTCCCTTGAGTAGAATGTTTTCAGAAAGGAGGATATCCTGAATAAGCACAAGCAGTCGTTAGTGTCAAAGAGTAATGAAGTTGGATCAATAAGGCCAAAAGCCAGGCAGTAAGGCCCGGTTTAGTAAGACCCGGTTTAGATGCACAAAACCATCTCATCTTATCTCATTATTATAATTTTTCCAAACTTTCACACAAAGTATAATAAATAATTCAATTTTTTCAAATTCTAAACTAAAAATAATATAAAAAAATAATATTCTAACAATATTTTATTTAACTTTCAATAAAATATCTATCTCATCTAAATTTCCTAACCAAACGAGGCCTGGCCTAAAGCTCCATTATCAACACCTCTTGTCTGTCAGCGAGTGATTTCTAGTATGTGAAATCATTACTTCGTGTCGCAAAAGACTTGAGGGGCCGTTGGAAAATGCTGTCCATTAAACTTATTGTCGTGGTGCGGGACAGAATCAGCGACAATCTCATTTGTGAGATTAATGGGATTGAATCCTGCACGATCATGATTCATGACCTTTGCGGTACAAACCAACCGAAGGTTGCAAATCCTATCAGGCTCTTCCAGGGAAAATCCATACCTTACCAAGTCTCAACATAAAGTTGGGCTTGGACCGTATTCACGATTTATTTATATATTCAAACAAATAAAAATTTTGAATTTGTATATTTCGCAATTGTAGCCTAGCTTGAAAGCAGCTACAAGAATTATCGAAATTGAGTTCAAATGGAAATAATGAAGGTGAAGACACAAGAACGCACAACATTTTTCCTGATCAACTAGAAATGCAAATGGTTGCCAACCACAAGGCAAGGCAATTCGGATGGTTGCTTATTTAGCTTAAATGCCCAACCACAAGGCAATTGGATGTTTTCATACATCCTAAACAACAAACTCGAACAACATACAATAACAGCAGAACTAGAATGAAGACGGTTCAAACAAAATACAAGAAACCAAGATTTCGCCATGCTTAGTCTCCCCACCACTGATGGACAAAGACGCCATGGCTTCTAAGGCCCTTGAAGAGGTCCATGCAGTCTCCCTTCAATGCACCTTCACCATCTCCTCCCTCTTCGCAATGAAGGAACATCTCATCTACGAAGCATATTGCTCCACTTTCAAATAACTCCAACAAGAATTTCCTTTCCACCTTACCTGAGTTCATCTTTAGAACCACAAAATCTGCATATTGCACTGTTTCTTGAAACCAGGAAAGAAAATCAAACCCTTCATTTTGCAAAGGCGGATCAACATCTTCATCAGAACTAAGATCAGCTGAAGCCCTGTTTCCAGCCAAGCCAGGATGATATACAAAGGTGATACCAGGTTTTTTGACATAGGATAACAGCACTGAAGTGTTATGGTTAACAAAATAAACATTGAATGCTTTGCTATCAATGGGATAGGAGGGCAGGAACCAATTTATAACATTAGAGTGTAGATGCACCCTTGCCCCAATATCAATATAGACTAATCGCTTCCTATAACCAATATTCATAAGCTTGGGCAAATAAGAATACCAGTTCTCAAATCCCATTGATTTTTTCTCCACAAGGGGCTCAATTTGGTCCATGAAAGGCTTATTATTTGTTAAAGACAGGCAATCAGAAGGAAGGCAATATTGCTTGAAATATCTGGCATTTTCGATTCTTTTCTTGAAGACAACCAGAGTAAAGTTGTGCACATAACCAACATGCACGACGGTGGAACTTTTCAGCAAGGATGAAACTGGGGTGGCAGACCTAATCAAGCCATTTGGGGCCGAACCACTAGCACCCACAAGCATGGCACCAATCCCACCTGGGCTAAGAACCCGCTCAATTTCGAGCACAAGCAATGCAGGGACAGAAACCAAGTCTACGTCCCTGGACAACACGAAATCAAATGAATTGTCCATGTAGTCAAGCTCATGAACAAACTGTTTCCGATTAAGCGAGAAAAAGCGGTGCCCATAAACACCGCAGGCATTGGAGAACCCCAGATCTCGCAATGCCAACACGGCAAAGGCCGGTCCATCTCCAACAAAGAGAGCTTTAGCATTATATTTCAATAAGTTCTTATCCACAAGCTCTCTAACCACATTAACGGTCAAATTCACATTTTCCTTGCAGTGCACCGATTGAAATGAGCCCCAAATGGGATTCAGGAGCTGGGTACGAAACCAATATGTGCCCGGACCCATACTCGCAATTGCGAAGCCCGGACTCGTGGCACAGACACTGGAGGCCACGGAAGCAAACGTTCCCAAATCGGAACCAGATAAAACGTACAACATGGGAATGATCGAAATAGCCGAGGCGATTGCGAGAGATCGATAAAGCAGGCGCCTCGCTATAGACCCATGAAGGATCTGAAATCTCACGGCCTTCAAATCCATGAGATGCGAGGAGTTTTAGATTGTCCCGATCCTTGAGTAAATCGAAGAGCAAGTCTTGAAGATGTGACAAAACTCAAGAGTAATAGAATGCAACTTTGAGAGGTAATAAGCCGAAATGAGATCGAGAGATCAATAGAGAGAGGCAATTAACGAGTGCAAAACCTGGAGGAGGTGTGATTCCCACCCACGAGGACACCCATTGATTTTTGGAACCCTAACCAGAGCCTCCTCGGAACCCTCGGCAGCATTGGCTCGAACCAGGTCTGACCCATCTCGAAACGGAGCATTAGCAAGAGAATTCTACATTACATCTACATTTAATCACGTTATATTCTGTGCAATGGTGATTCGGCTGTGGAGTACTTTCAGAAACCTTAAATTAAAGAACTGTTGGATAGAAAAATTGGGGATTAGGGTTCCATTCAGGGTTTCAGTGGAAGGAGAGAGTGAGCCTCGGGACTATATTATCGAAGTGGCTGTCGGTGGAGGGAACTGGGCAGTAGGCAGTAGGCTGGAAAGTACTTTTGAGCTGGACTGTACACGTGTCATATTTTTGACGTAGGAGTCTCAATTATTTCTCGGCATTCCGACAGAAACCGCGTGGAGCCAACTGGGTCCTCACACCTCAGTAAGTCAGTATCATATAGCGGTAATGACAAAACAACTACTATTTTACTACTTGTCTACAGTCTACAATCTTAGAATAAAATTATATATTTTTTAAATTTTGATTTGGACTTTATACATTTAAATTATAAAAAATTATTTTTTTATTAATAAATTGTAAATGAATGGTAGATAGGTTTAGATTCTATCATTTCTCATCATTTATGAGTCGTTTATCGAAAATGAGTTAAGATAAATTGTGAATAGTAGTGAGATTGTTGAGATGAGATGATTTTTAAAAATGTTATGTGTTTGGATTAGGAGTGAGTGGAAATGGTTTTAACTTTTTAGAGATGAGATAGATGTAGGTCTCACAAATTATTGCATAGTATTTTTAATACATTTGTTTCATTTATAAATATATTTATTCCTTAAGTAATAATAATTTATAAATTATCTACCCAATTTTTATTTTTTATAATCTATTTTATAATAATATTTTCCGGATTACAATATTTTTTTCTAACGGAATTTTTTTGTAAAATATCAAATAAAAATTGATTAATAGAATTTTTTTTAAAAATGATTTTTAAATTGTTTCCAAAATCGTTAAATAATAATTTTGACTATTATATATAAAATAATTTTTTATTTTACACCCCTATGAAGGGGGCTGGGTGAAGGCGTGGGTCCTTCGGTCTTCGGAGCATTCATTACACCAATCCCTTAGAAAAGTAAAAAGCAACGGTCAGCAAGCTATTTTGTCATATATGAAAACAAATCAAAAAAACACCCGATAACGTCAATACACCGTTTGAATTGGAGAAGAGTTTACCGTATGGGATGAGTTGAGATGTTCTGAACTTATCTTCGAATCCAAACCATGTCCAGTCTGGACTTTGTACAAAAGATGTATTATATAAGAAGAGAAACTATATTTGCAGTCGTAGAGTGCGCAAGCATCAAGTAATTTCTTTGAAAAAAAGTGAGTAAATATGAAACTCACATAAAAAAAAATTAATCTTTTAATAGTAGACCCCTCTTTTTTTCAAGAAAATTGCGTGACACTTGTGCATTCCGCGACTGTATCTAGCGATATGGGTATGCTGTGTGTAGTGTGTACTCCAGTTCCACAAGATCAATTCTAACTTCGTCCTTGTGGTTGAGATTGAGAGAAAAAATAAAAAATAAATAAAAAATAAATAATATTAGCATGTATTGGTTCTTTTTTGCATAGAAAGTGTTCATTTTACGCATTGAAACAGTTTTTAAGTTATTAATGTGCTAATAATACTCTTACTTGTGGGTTGCATTAATGATTCGAGAAACAATCCATTGGGATAGATGTAAATGAATAATACCCTAGAAGATTATAATAAGAAGTTTTATCCTCGTATGCCTCAAGAAATTTGAATGACATGTATTGAATTGACATATGATAAAACTATATATAGATACAAAAAAGTATGCTGTAAAATTCATCTCAAATCAATTATTAATTATGGGGACTCGCAATTTTTTAAACTTTGCATAAAAAGTTAAACATCATCTCAATCCGTTTAATATATTCAAACACATATATCAACATATTTCATACATTCAAACACATCTCAATGAGATCTACAAAATATTATTATTCACTGATCAACTCAAATCATCTGAGATCATTTCAACACCCAAATGCAACCTAATGTGGCAGCTTTCAATGTGATACAACTGTTGAGAATATAATGGCAGCTTTCAATCCTTAGATCAGAAACGTTGGTTTTAAGCAACAAGGGGACCGTGTATTATAAGTTACATTTATAATCATATTAAAGTGACGACTTAATATTTTAAAAGAGAAGTGTTATATTATATTTTACTTTACAATAAAAATAATTTATAATTAACGTATCACATCAAATTAAATCAGTTTTAGTTTGCAAATCGCACTGCTTAAGCTATATATACTTTGTCTCGGTGAATCTATATTATTCCTTTTTTTTTTTTTTTACACTAAGAATCTAACAGGTGAATTAGGCTCCCCACTTGTTTGTTCATAGAATGGATATGGATGGTTCATAGGAAGTTAGGAAGAATGATGGAGATTGGGTTATTAGGAATAGGGTGGATGTCACTTGTATTAATGTTTCCTAATGATGTAAACGTGTCGAGTTCGAGTGAGCAATGAGTTTAAATGAACCGAATTCGAAATTAAGCTATGATTGACTTTTGGATAGAAAAATGATGCAATCATTTATACAATTATATTTTAAATGAACATTTTTATAAAATACCTAAATACCATTATTTTAAAACATGATTATAAAAAAATCGTAAAAGAAAAATTGCACATTGTTATAAATACATGCATGAATTTGATGGATGACCATTTAGATTCCACCTCTTAGAATTCTAGTTTATACTTTATTCAAGTATAGATTCTTAAAATTCCTAAATTTTTGAATGTATCTTATTAATTTATGAATCACAATTTCATATTAATTATCCTTCTATGTCTATAAAATGGTGTCTTGAGCATCATTTGTACATTATGAGAAATTTAAAATGAATAATATTAAGCTCCGGAAGAACTACTTTTACGTTACAATTTTCCAACTCTCATGCTACTTTTAGGCCTTGTTTGAGCAATGAGATATTCTAATATATTCTCAAAACTTCTCGTAATTTCCTCTCTAAACATAACTAAGATAAAAGATAATGATAGGCTTACTACCTCCTACCACTCGTTCACCACTCACTTTTTTTATTTTTTATTTTTTGTTATTATTATTTTTACTTAATGATTAAGGAATTGACTACTAGTGAAATTGTATATATTTTTTTAATTTTCTCTTATAATTAAGGCTGTTAAGAAAATACTTAAAAGAAAATAATAAAAAAATAAAAATTTCAAATACACTATTGAATAATGAATGGGTGGTAGGAGGTAGTAAGCCTGTCATTATCCAAAAAAGAAAACATTTTTCAATTTCAATTTTCAACTTTTTTCATCTAATCTTTATCCAAACACAAAACCCAATACATCTTTTCAAAATTTCCAAACAAAACATTAAAAACAATACAACTTTTTCAAATTTTAAAATAAAAATAATATTAAAAAATTATGTTCAAATAAATTTTTAATATTTTTATTTTACTTTTTCTCTCCTCTACCAAAACTCAATAAAATATCTTAATTCAAATCATTTCATAATTATTAATTATCAGATATTATAACCGTCTAGCCCCGTTTGGATTGCAAGATACTTTCATCTCATTCCATCTCATCTCAACATCTAAATACGACACAATTTTAAATTTTTAACATTTTCATTTAATCATTACAATTTTTTCAAATTTTTAAATAAAATACAAAAATAAGAGAAATGTCTAATAAGACCCTTTTCTTTTCTTTTCTTTTCTTTTCTTTTCTTTTCTTTTTAACTTAGTGATTAAGTAAGTTTTAATGATTTTTTGAATTTTTTTGAAATGTTTAAGAATATAAAAAAAAATATCTGAAAAAAGGCATTTAGTCTTATGGGACATTTTGTCTGGCTACACCCTCGGTGGGTTTAGCATGAATCAAAAAATAATTCAATTTTTCTAAATCTTAAAATAAAAATAATATTTTAAGAATATTTTAATTTTATAATATCTTTATTCAAAATTTTCTCTCTTCTATTATAAAATTCTATAAGATATCTTGATTCAAATAATTTAATTATTATTCAGAAATTATTTTACTTATATTCTTCACATATCAATTCATCGCTATTTGACATAATATATTATGAAAATTTCAGCCAAGATCATTTGGATCAATTGGCAACATCTTGGTTTCTCATTAAGAAAACCAAGGATCAAATCTCCCCTCCTCATTTATCAAAAAAATATATATTATAAAAAAGTTCTATTCATCATCTCTATACACCATACGTCTTTTATTATTTTTTATTTTTTTCTCTTATAAGATGTGTGGCATATAAATGATGAGTAGAAAATCTCAATTTATTTAAGAAGAATAAGATTTAAAAAAAATTTTAAAAAATGTAATATATAGTGTGCATGAATAATGATCAGCAAGATGATATATTAAGGAGTCGTTTGGATTCAAAAATGAGTTGAGATGAGTTGTGAATAGTAATGAGATTGTTGAGATGAGATGATTTTTTAAAATGTTGTGTGTTTGGATTAGGAGTGAGTTGAGATGGTTTTAACTTTTTAGAGATGAGATAGATGTAGGTCCTACAAATTATTGCATAGTATTTTTAATAAATTTATTTTATTTATAAATATATTTATTCCTTAAGTAATAATAATTTATAAATTACATACCCAATTTTTATTTTTTATAATATATTTTATAATAATATTTTCCGGATTAAAATATTTTTTTCTATCGGGATTGTTTTGTAAAATATCAAATAAAAATTGATTAATAGAAATTGTTTTAAAAATGATTTTAAATTGTTTCCAAAATCGTTAAATAATAATTTTGACTATTATATATAAAATAATTTTTTATTTTACACCCCTGTGAAGGGGCTAGGTGAAGGCATGGCTCCTTCGGTCTTCGGAGCATTTATTACACCTGTCCCTTAGAAAAGTAAAAAGCAACGGTCAGTAAGCTATTTTGTCGTATATGAAAACAAATCAAAAAAGCACCCGATAACGTCAATACACAGTTTGAATTGGAGAAGAGTTTACTATACGGGATGAGTTGAGATGTTCTGAAGTTATCTTCGAATCCAAACCACGCTAAGTAATTACTAAACAGCGCTTCTTAATAAGCTATTTGATATCTTGGGAAACTTTATGCCATGAACTCGTAGCCAAAAAGTGTACAGGTTCTATAAGAGCACCCACATGAGAAGGGTCTCATTTACCTCCAATATGATCGTCAAGAATGTTAACCTTAATCTTACCAACTTTACGATATTATTCCAATGTTACGCCTTTAGTAATGCATCGACCTTGACTAGATTGTATGTTTAGCTCTAAAATAATTATATTTATAGTACACATGAAAGAAATAATAGTTAGAATTTAGTATGCTTATGTGTGATTTATCTAGTTGAAACAATATTATATCCAATTTTTACCTTGGTCTGGAGAGTTAATCTCAGTGGTGAGTCAGTCGGAAAACTAGGTATGGGTGGAAATGGGATGGGAACCTCCTTCCTCTTGGGTGTCATGATTTCAAAACACTGATACATGCATCACATAAAAGACTCGTCATAAAAGTGTCATGTGAACACAAAATACACCAATTATCCGTATTAGTTTCAATAGACCATTCACTCTTCTAAATTTATTAATGTAAATTTTGTTTATTCAGCTAGTACTAGGATCCTAATTAATTATTATTTCTTATATATATATGAAAAGTTTTATAGTTTTTAGATCTTTGCCCATTTCAAGATATGCAATGGATTAATAGTTATTAATCATTGTATACAATATTGTTAGTTATTTTAAATTTAAGAAATATATTTGTTTCTAAGTTTTAAATTAATTTTTCTAAATTTATTAATGTAAATTTTCTTTTTCAAATAATATATGGAAAATAATTATTATTTCTTATATATGTGAAAAGTTTTATAGTTTTTAGATCTTTGCTCATTTCATGTTATGGTAGTGGATTAATAGTTAGTAATTAACATATTGTTATATTGTTAGTTATTTTTAATTTAAGAAATATATATGTTTCTAAGTTTAAATTTATTTTTCTAAATTTATTAATACTGGTTGCCATTTGAACATATGTTCATTATTCGAACGGTAACAAGTATCATTCAAACGTTACTACATAGCCTTCGAACAATATATGCCCAATTTCCAGAATTCACCACAGGTTCGTGTTTTCCATCAAAAACCATTTCAGGAGCATGCAAAAGTGATAGATTTTTCATAATATGCATCACAAATCCAAACAACAATATATATTTCCATATTTTCACATAAAACAAAACAAATAATTCGCAAATATTTACCTTAATAGCACATCCAAACAACAATATTCACCACAACTCACCTACAGTACAATTAGTAAATACTAAAAAAATTTTTGGATGACAAACAAAATATTACAAGAACAAATAATCAAGAAAAAACTTCAAGAACCCTTCTTTTCAATAGTACCCTCTCTCGCTCACCTCTCTCTCTCTCTCTCTCTCTCTATCACTTTCACTCTCTCTTTTTTTCTCTCGCTAGTTTTGAAATTACGCTGTGTGAGAGAGGTTTATGTGGTTCTGGACGTCTTATTTTCTATTTTTGCATTCGAACGTATTTAAATAACCATTCGAACACGAAAATAATGTAAGCAGAAAATTTCTCCCACGTGGAACAATTCAGCGCAAAACCATTCGAACACCACTTACAAACCATTCGAACGTATTTATATGTACCTCACTTGGTGGAAAATAATTCCGCCACTGCTTCTCATTGGCGCCAATATAGTTTGAGGGGTTCAAACGATATATATGTCCATTTGAATACAAAATTATACCATTCGAACATATATAATCTATATAATTTCTCATATATAGTATACTATATACTTATATATAGTACTAGCAGTGGGGCTATGTGCGAGGCACATTTACCCTGTATTACATTAAAATAAATTATTCTAAAATATAAACATCCAGTGTAGAAGAATAAAACTTAATGATAAGGTCTACAAAGATAATATAGCTCATTCCAATTAGAAACTACTAATTTAAATAGCAATAAGTTTAAACAAACCATAGGTCCAAACAAGTTTGGAAAATAAAGGATCATGTTTCGAATTCATATTACAGTTTGTTTCTTAAACGACTAAATATCATAGAATTGTTTTCTTTGTTATTGAAATCTCGGTTAAAAAGTTTTGGGGGTTATGCATCTAGAGGTGGTGTGTTCTCCTCTTTCACAGCATTTATAGAGAGAACACTAAATTTTTTGTGGCGCTGCTTTTGGAGTTGATCTATGTCTACACCCAGTTGTATGATCCGTTTTTTGTTTGAACAATAATGTTGTAATGTTTTGGATATATAGTAAATGTTTCTGCATGAAATGAATTTGGAGTTGAAGCATGGTTATCAAAGATTTAGGAGCATGTTAATATAAAACATATAAAGTATGGTGAACAAATATAAATGTAGTGCTTGGATCTAATAATAATTCTGTCAATCCATAAAGTGGAGCAATCTATAATTTGAAAAAGCAATGAGGTCATAAAAGAATTATGTAACCTAGACAGGGTCCCTTACAGTAGAAAGTAATTTAGTTTAGAAGATTTGTGTTATCCACAAAGAGGAAGAGACGGATGGGAAATTTAGACAAAAGAATAGAGATACATTATAAGAATGGGGTTCAAACAAGATCTACAGCAACAGAACCATGAATCACTAAAAGGTTTTACCTTCTGTTTTCTCTTCACTTATCCTCTAATTTTCTTTAGTTTGATGGCTAATATTGAAATGTTAGGATGTTCACATTCTTAAAACTGGAATCATAATAAAAACCCTTCAAAAGCTCCAAAACAGAAGAAACAAAGCAGACACACAATATAAAATTCTACACAGCTTAAACTCACAACATGTGCATGCATTGTCTTGCTATTTCCTTAAACTCTCCTCTTCATTTCTTCCTATGTAATACTCCACCATTTAGGCCTATCATATGCTCATTATTAAACATTTTCAACAGGTAAACTTTTCAATGAAATTCAACCAGAACAGAAACCAAAAATATTCTGCAGTAGTCAAATTTACCAACATTTCATGGACATAACATAATAAATTCTTTAAAAATTTGAAGTGATTCAACACACAATCATAAGTAACAAACAAAAAATCACGACGTGAAAAGCTAAAATAAATATGAAAATAATAAAGAAAGAAAAAACACATCAAATAACACAACTTAGAAGATTTAAAAACTATGCTCTTCTCATTTTTCGAGTTTCTCTGGAACCAAATAGGGAAAGCCAAATTAATTAATTTTAAAAACAAAGTTAGACTATCGAAGAACTAAAATACAGGTTAAAAAAGACCTATGCAAAATACATTATTATGAGTAAACAAATCTAAATTTCTAACTGACCAAACAAACATAATACCAAAACCAGACCTCACTAGCATATCGAAATTAACAACCCAACAAGAAAATCCAACTAATATATAAGTCATTACATCTCCAATTCCATAAATCCAGATTTCCAAACAATGAATCCGAACACAAACATGAGTAGTTCTTCAAACTAGGCACGTTGAGCCCTGAATTGAATAAATTTTAGAATTTCAATTATTTCCTTCAAGTTAAGCATGGGTATGATAGGAAGTATGAGTATGAGTATGAGTATGATGGGAAGTGAATATGTGTTGATGTGCCATGCAATATGAGTATGATTGGCGTAGAGGTTGTTTGTTGTATTTATTGGAGAGCATGTGTCATGATTTAAGAGGTCTGATTCCAAGGCAAGTTACTTTTAGAAGGGTATGGTGGATGAATCTATTTGATAAAGAAGAAATGTCCTCCGTCTATATTTCTTAAATTCTATAAGCTTTAAAATAAATAAATAGATATGATATAGATCACCAATTAAATACAAAAATGTAGAATGAGAATTAGGAACATGCCAGTTTTTCATTATTTAATTATCAACCAGTATTGGAATTCAAATATATCACCACTTTTATGCTATGATTTTATATAATGTAAAGATGATTTATCATTATTTTTCCAAACATATGTAACCACTATATGCATTTTGAGATCACCTAATAATGAATCATTTGAACTTCAATTATTAAGATAGCTTAAAACAAAAAAATTCAGATAAGTGGGAAAGTAATGTATTTTGAAACCATGAATTTAATAGATAGAAATTTTGAAACTAGATGACGACTTCATTTGAATAGGAAGTATACTCAATGAATAGGATTTAATTTAAGAATATAGTTAGAATGAATGCATTTTGTAATGACAAAACATATTTATTTTGAACATATCATGTAAAAGAATACAATATAAACATTAAGTGTGTTTTCCAAATATGATAATGATGTCAATGTATTACCTCGGGGTCTATCAATGTTACATTTTGATATTTTGCCAGTGAATGTTGCAGTATGTTTGGGAGATATGTCTGACACAATCTTCTTGATTTTCCAATTTCTTGTACTTGGAGTAATGCCCTTGATTGATGTATGGACAGTCCGCATGTTGAAGACTATCCATGCATGAAGAAAAAAAAATATTAGCATAAAAAATTGAATTTAGATGAAACAATTTTAATAAATTAAAAAATAGAAAATTGGGAAAGATACACAATGGAAAAACAAATTGTATTCAATCAGAGGCATATATTAGAATTAGATTACTCACGGAAGTTCATGATGCATATGCTAGTGTTAGTAATTCTCTATAAACAATATTATTTGTTTGAGCTTCTTATAGTTATTAGTTGATACTGGTCTTATTAGAACTTTTACTGAAGCCAAAGTTTTGGCTCTTGACAATGCCACAGAAAGTTTCCCATGACAGAATACAAGTTGAGGCAAGTAGACACCAACATGTGTTCTTTTGAATGAAAAACCAATATTTTTGTCTGTATTTGGCAAGAAATGAATCATTGGTATGAAAACTATTTTCCCATCGTGGTGACCAACTGTAATTTTAGCATCAATGACATTTCGTTCAAAGTGGTGGCAAATAAGGCGTGTTTCATTGCACAGGCCTTATGAAGGATTCACATTTTTTAGTAACATGATAGGGACAATGTTTTTTAGTAAAAATTCATGGGGTGGAAGTCCATTTGGTGTCAATGTGTTTAAAAAATCCTCCATAATTGCTTATTCTTAGCATAAATTGATGAGTGTTTTGTAATGTGGTTTTTCATTTGAAACCAATGTGGGAAGCATAAGTTTGTGAGAAGTTAGTTCTAGGAAGAAGTTGGTTTCAAGAAATTTTCAGGAATGGAATATCGGAGCAAGTTCAATGATATTAAAGGTATGTTCCTTCTCCATCAATATAACTAAAAGCAAGTTAACAATTCATTTTAGCAAAGAAATACGAATTATAAATATGATGAAATGTAGGAAAATCTAATCAAAGATATGTGTGTCTTGGTTAGGCGTATAATATGGAGCTCTGATGATATTGAATCTGATGATTTGGAGTGGTCCTAAAGTTTAAACATTCTGTGAAATACTGGATCTGATGATTTGGAGTGATTTTCACACTTTTATGGTGAACAAAAGAAGAAGCACATAATAAGAAGTGATAAAGGGGCTGGGAAAGGAGAAGGCTCCTTAGAAGCTGGTGCTCTGGACAGTTTGAACTGTATAATCTTGTTTGTTTTGGGTGAGTCCTGTACAAACTAATTTTGAACTTACACTTCAGTTTACACTGATGCCTTGTCTGGAAGCTTTATTTTGTTATTCAAACAATTATGCTCATTTTGATCTTTTCCTATTTCTTATAGTAAAAACATAATTGGAGATGAATTGATGAATGTTCCATAATATGTATAGAGATCTGTTTAAAATGAAATAATTTGTTATGTTCTAAGCTATTAAACTTTAATACCAATACATTTATAATGTATGTAATGAATACGTTTTTTTTTTTTTATCATTTTTTGCTATTATCTTCTTCTATCGAATACTTTTATATTTTGAGCATTATTAATTAGAAAGTCGGCCCTAGCTATAGTGTATTGACTCTGTTACTACCAACCTATTAGGACAACACCAAATTGTTTCTGCACTAAACTCAAGCTAGATTTTCGAGTCTTTGAACTAGAATATGTCATTTTTCAATGACCCAGATTGGGTGAAATTACTGATGAAATTACTACACAATATGATAACCTTACAGATGAAATTACTTTTCCAAATGTGTTGGGCAATAGGGAATACCTGTACTTTTCCAACGAATGTCCAACGAAATATATAAATATTGAATAGGAAGCATACTCAATGAATAGGATTTAATTTGAGAATATAGTTACAATGAATGCATTTTGTAAGGATAAAACATATTTATTTTGGACATATAATGTAAAAGAATACAATATAAATATTAAGTGTGTTTTTTCAAATATGATAATGATGTCAATGTATTACCTCGGGGTCTATCAATGTTAATATTTTGTCCGTGAATGTTGTGTAGTACGTTTGAGAGATTTGTCTGACGCAATCATCTTGATTTTCCAATTTCTTGTACTTGAAGTAATGCTCTTGATTGATGTATGGACGGTCCGTATGTTGAAGGCTACCCATGCAAGAAGAAAAAAATATATTAGTATAAACAATTGAATTTAAACAAAACAATTTTAATAAATTAAAAAATAGGAAGTTGAAAAAGATACACAATGGAAAAACAAATTGTATTCAATCAGAGGCTTATATTGGAATTAGATTGCTCACGGAAGTTCATGACGCATATGCCAGTGTTAGTAATTCTCTATTAATAATATTATTTGTTTGAGTTTATTTATAGTTATTATTTGATTCTGGTTTTATAATAACTTTTACTGAAGCAGAAGTCTTGGCTCTTGACAATGCCACATAAACTTATCCATGACAAAATACAGGTTGAGGCAAGTATACACCAACAAAATCTAATTTCTGCCCTTGTGCCTTATTTATTGTCATAGTAAATCTTAGTCTGATAGGAAATTGTGTTCTTTTGAATGAAAAATCCTATTTTCATCTGTATTTGACAAGAAATGAATTATTGGTATGAAAACTCTTTTCCCATAGTAGTGACCAACTGTAATTTCAGCATCAATGACATTTTGTTCAAAGTTGTGGCAAATGAGGCGCGTTCCATTGCACAAGCTTTCTGATGGATTCACATTTCTGAGTAACATGATAGGACAGACTTTTTTAGTAACAATTCTTGGGGTGGAAGTTCATTCGGTGTCAATGTGTTTAAAAAATCTTTCATAATGCCTTATTCTAATGCATAAATTGTTTTGTCGAAGCTAAAGTATTGTGTAACTTTACCAGTAAATCTTTAAATGAGCATTGTTCTTTGGTGGCAAGATAGTTTATCTCAACAATAGAATTGTTCTTTGGTGCCAAGATAGCTCGATTTTTCATTTCGGATAAGTTTTCTGAATAACTGTCAATATCCTGAAAGACAGCATCAATTAGATTATCTAAGAACTCTGCATCATTTTTGTAAGCAATAAGCATTTCATTGGAAGTTTTTATCTTGTTCTCAATTATGATTGTTGTTGTTCCATTCCCGAGTTGAAGTAAATAATTTAAGAAATTTGGTTCGAATCGTGCTCGCATATTTTCACTCAACCTATTCTTACTTAAAGTGGACCACAAGTATGATGATGCTAAACTGGCATCAACCTGCTGTTGTCTTGTGCTTTTACGAATTACAGGTAAGATTTGACGAAAATCCCCACCAAATACAATAACTTTTCAACCAAATGGCAATTTTAAATCAGTTATATCCCATAACATTTTATACAATGGTTCCATACATTCTTTTCTAGACATAGATGCTTCGTCCCATATAATTAACCTCGCAAGACGCAACAATTTAGCAAGAGCACATTGTTTGCTTACACTACAAGTGTTATTTTTTTCAAGATCTAATGGAATTTTAAAGAGTGAATATGTTGTTCGTCCTCCAGGTAAAATAGATGTAGCAACACTAGATGATACAGTTGCAAGTGCAATTAAGTTTTTTGATCTCACTGTAGCGAGGAGTGCTTTATGTAGGAATGTCTTCCCTGTTCCGCCAGGACCATTAATAAAAAATGCAATAAACTCATTTTGAAGGACTTTCTGCAAAATTGATTCATATGCATGTTGTTGTTCAAGATTAAGAGTCGTTGAAGCCAAAAGATCTTCCTCTGGTATCAAGATTGCAAACTTATTGTTTATTTCCCTATATTCAATTTCGTTCTCATCAAAAGAAATATCATGTTCTATTAAATGAAACATGTTTATGTATTTTCCCATCGATTCAAGTGTAGAAGAAATGTTTCATAAGACCTTTTTCCTAATATCTGTTGATGTAGCATCACTTGTTTTTGTCTCTCAATCTCTGATGTCAAAGCAAGGGAAAAACAACAGGAGTTTTAAAAAAACATGTCTATGAAAGAGTTTGTTTCCTTGAGACAAAAATGAACCATCATTATTATCATCAACAACCCTTTGGCTCAAAATTCCAATTGCTTTCCAACTTGGTCTCTTTGCTTTTTTGCACAAATCATGAAATATCTTAGTGTTAATTTGAAGTTACGTAATCTAGGTTCATCCTAATGATTCACTAAAACACATTTTATGTACTTAAATTGGAACCTCATGGCTTCACTCACGACCAAACAAATAAGATGTTGTAATTTATGAGATTGTGAGCCTTGGATGCCAAATTTTCTTCAGTTTTGTTAGGTTTTTTGGTTCTGGCTTTATACAAGATAGATGTTATTTTTTGAATAAAATAGGTTTAAATACAACAGTATTGGCAAGACAATACTATTGAGGAAGTTGTTGAAGCAATACTACAACCACATAATGAAAGGGTAATCTCTTGCAATCTTAAATTTATAATACACCATCATTATATTTTTCTTTTACTTTTGGAAAAAATAACAACAATAGCAAAATAAGAATAAACACTCTAAAGTAAAATGCCTTGAAAAAAAGGCATAATATATATTTTTTTTTATAACTATCCAAGAAAAGAGGTAATCATAAAGTATTTACTTTTTGGCAGTTTTTATATCATAACTTTTCAATAGATTAAGTTAACCCATGGAAAAAAAAAAAAAGTTAGGATCTAAAATTTTGAATCAACCGTCATTAGCAAAACAAGAAGAAACACCCTAAAGTAAAAGGTCTTGGAAAAAATAAGACCTAATAATTTTTTTTTATAAATATCCAAACAAAGACGTGATCATAAAGTTTTTACTTTTTGAAAGTTTTTATTTTATAAATTTTCAATAGAGTAAGTTAACCCATGGAAAAAAATAGTGTAAGGATCCTAACCCTATTAAACAAAGATTTATAAAGAAATCACTAACCAAATTGTGGGGTATTTATTTTTCATCATCTTCCAGATTTTGCTGATGGGATTCCCAGAAGGCCAAGAAGCTTAAGGCCATTTACAACCAAAATCTCAAAAAAAATTGAAACCAAAGAAAATAACCCACAACCAGGAAAAAAATGAAAATAAACAACCAAAAAAAGAGTACAACTGACGACCAAAATTAAAGAAACTCGCTCAAAGAGTTGAAATCACTGCTGGCCAAAAGAAGATGCAGAAATGTTTATATATATAAAAAAAAAAGATGCAGAAACCAAATGAAGATGCAGAAATATTAAAAAAAGAAAAAGTTGCAGAAATAAAACCACAACAAGATCTAGAAAAGCGTACCAGCGACCAAGACAAAGAAGAACAACCCTCAAACACCACGTACGACAAAAATTCTTTCTTCCTCTTCGTCACCCGAGTCTCAAAGCTCTGCAATTGATGCTCAAAAACCGCAACACACGACTTTGCCCTCCATCCCTCCTATCAACAGGCCAAAACATCCCTTCGACTGACGACATCACACCACGAAACAGTAGGACCAACTGGATCCACGAGACCCAACGAACAAGAACCAAAATCGACACTGAAAGAACAAAAGAAATCATGGAAATGAACGAGGGACACCAAAAATACAGAGTAATATTCGGTCATACAGGGACAAGACGACACTGTGCAAAGAAGAAATGAATAGAATTGGGGACATAAACATAATAGATGAGAGAAGTCGATCAGGCATTACACACCAATAAGGGGCAAAAGTGTAATAATACTCAATCAAACATGGCAGCAGCGGAAGAAAGAAATCATATAACACATGAACCAGGGGTAAAAATGTAACTACTGTAGCTGACAAAAGTGCACATGTGGAAAGTAAAACATAAAAGTAAGGACAAAACTGTAATAAGACCACCAGGGGCATTGATGAAAAAAAAGTATCAAACATAGATCACCATTCATTCCTATTCATTCAGATAGAAAACGTAATTACTGTAGCTAACAAAATGGCACATGCGGAAAGTAAAACATAAAAGTAAGGACAAAACTATAATAAGACCCAACCACTAGGGGTGTTGGTGGAAAAAAAGTGTCAAATACAAATCACTGTTCATTCCTGTTCATTCAGATAGCTGCTTTTAATATATAGAGATATAATATATTTATAGTATATAGTATTTATATATAACACTATCATAAGTATATATAAGTATAATCTATATAGTAAGTATATATATAAGACCCAATTTATAGTATATAATAATATAACTATTATTATATATGTATATAAGTATATATAAGTAGTATTAGTAGTAGTATTAGTATTAGTATAGTATAGTGTATATCAGTATAATATAGTATAGTATGGTGTTAGTGTTAGTGTTAGTGTTAGTATTAGTATTAGTATAGTATTTAGTATATACTAATATACTATATTAAAGTGTTTGGTTAATACATATATTAAAGTATTTACATCATCTTCTAACGGTAAACCATTTTCTATTTTAATCACTTGCATGTTTTCATCATATTTATATGCAGTTAATATTTGTGTCTTTTGTTTATTTGAAAGGTAATGATCCCACCAGCATTTTAATTGGCTAGTAAAACCTGTAACAATAATATGTGCTACTTGGTGATCAGTTTTTCTATTACTTTTATAGACGTTAGCTACCATAATCATTTCTTGGAAATGGTTTAATATTTCATACTCAGATAATCCATCTATATTTCATTCATATTATACATCTGGTGCAAAAACAGATCTTACTATATGTTCTCTTTCTTCGAATTGCATATCTGGTGGAGTAGGCCTCGGATACCAATTACGAGTAATAAAAACATGATGTTTTGAATCTCTAGCTGAAAAACTATTAACATGATCTCCTCTAATCTTATTTATTTGTAAATTTAGATTTTTAAATTGATTTTCAATATTACTAATTTCAGAATCAGATAATACATGTGAGTCTGTCTTACTTAATACATTAATATGTGGTTGTTTTGAGGTGGATGCGATATTACTAATAGTTAATTTTTCTAATTTATTAGATATTTACTTTAATAAATCATTTTATTTAAAAAAATAATAATTTTTAGATGAGATGAGATCTCATGGGGAACAAATAAAGGAGTTTCTTTTGCTTCTTTAATAGTATGATTAATAGGAGATATTTGAGCTTCAATTCTTTCTAATTGTTTACTCGTGGTTTTTAGATATAAAATAGTG
Source organism: Juglans cinerea (assembly GCA_961763995.1). NCBI lineage: Eukaryota > Viridiplantae > Streptophyta > Magnoliopsida > Fagales > Juglandaceae > Juglans > Juglans cinerea. The sequence goes on from CAUIVZ010000009.1 coordinate 26,845,650, forward strand.
TAATTATTTTGTTAGATTATATTATCAATGTTTTTAACTTCTACTGAATTATTATATTTTTTTATTGGTGAGGCTAATATTTGAGTATTTTTTTATTGAATTTGATGGCTTTAAAAGGGGGGTATTCTTCATAAACAATTTGATTATTTTCTTCTTTAATCCACTTATTAGTAGTCCTATTTATAGTAGACAATTGATTTGATTTATAGATCTCAAACCATGTAAAGAAATGTATATTAATATGTATTTTTTCTAAATACTCATAATATTTTTCTTGAATACAGTCCCTTTCTATTTTTGTAAAAGTTGAGAAAAATACTAATATTTTTTTATTATTTTCTTCATTCATATAATCTTGTTTGAAATATTCTTTAGTATCTATTATCATCATTAAACTATTATTAGCATAGTATATCATAATATAATTATGGACTTAATAGAGGTATATATAGTATATTTATATAAGTATATTTATATATATTAAATGTTTGTATATATAGTATAATTATATTGTTATCTTGCTTATTATATTGATATTTTATTGTTATTTTTCTATTTTATTTTGAATGATATATTTTATAATGGATTACTATTATGCTCATAATGTTGGTTCTCGTGATCTTTATGATTTAAAATGTCTAGATTATAATTTAAGGCTTCAATTAGAAAATCTGATAAATAATATAAAAGATCTTAAGAAACAACAACAATTAATGAGACAAAATTATACATTAATGATGCCTAAATATCATATATATCAAAGTAGAAAGGCGGAAATAGAAGAATGAGAGGATCATTGCAACTTCTTAAGAAAAGAAATTAAAAGTGTAAGAAACCATTTGAGTATCCTTGCTTTATAAAAATTATAAAAATAAAAAAATAAAAAGAGTAAAAATCTGTAAGGCTTTAAGGGTAGTCCCGGTGGTGTTCTCTCAAATCCTTAATCTACTTATTTCTCTTTGGATATAGGAAATCTTTGTTTTAATCATGTCTAAATGAATTCTTTATTTAAACCTAATGAATCTACTACTAGTATCCACATAGAACCTGATAACATCAACCAAGAAGATTACAGTATAATAGATATAGAAAGAAATTTACAAGATTGGACAATTCCTAATGTTCCAAAAAATCAAATATATAAATATTCTACTTTTTCTTCTAAATTATCATTTCTTACTAATTATACTATTAAAACAGTAGAAAAAACTATTAGTTTAAATAATGATTATGAATTGTTACAACTATTAACAAAAGAAGCTATCAAACATCATAAAGAACAGAAATATTATTTCATACATATTGGACTAGTACTATTTATATAAGTATATTTATATATATTAAATGTTTATATATATAGTATAATTATATAGTATATACTATCTAGTATGTATATAATATATAAATATTTATAGTATATTTATATAAGTATATTCACAAATATAAATGATATAGATAGTATATTCATATAATATATAAGAATAACTAATTAAATGTTTTTGGCCCGTTTGAACGTGATAAGTGCATGTTCGAACGGGTAAATTATTTTTAGAAGACGCTCGAACATAATAATACACGTCCGAACGCTATCGTGGGTGTAACAGGTTAGGGGGGTCAAACCTAGCGCCGTTTGAACATTTCTTATTTCCACTCCACTGCACCCAACAAGAAAGCTACCACACGTCGTCGTCAACGTCACCTTCAACCACCAATCTCGAACCCGCAATAGATATGTCATATAACTTTCGATTTAATATTATTTTACATGTAAATAGATTAGTATTTCGGTATAAATGGGGTTGAAAATAGGTTTTGATTTTTTTTTTCAAAATGCTATTTGGCCATCGTAGGTGGTCGGAAAAATAAGGTCGGGATGAATCTATGCTCATTCCAGCCTTGTATTGTTGTGATTTGTAGAAGAACTAAAGGAATCCACCAATTCCTTTCATTTTTAACAAAGGCTGAGTCAACCCAACCATTGCTGAGCTCGACCCAGTTACTGTTCGAACGTACGTGAAAGCATTCGATCTGTTTATTTTACCGTTCAAACCAAAATGTGTATATCGTTCGAACGGTAAATTTTAAGTTTGAGCGGATAGCAATATTCATTTGAATGAGTAATGACCCGTTCAAATGGTACACAACATATTTTTAATTTTTTCAGTAGAGGAAAGTAGATAATGTAATATATAGTGTTTTAGTCCGATATAATTATTTATATAATTATTTAATCTAAGTTTCATTTATTATATTTTATAGTCGTTGTTCTTAATTTTATTTCTTAAATTTCAGCGCCATTATAATGTCTTTTCGAGGAAGGAAGTAGGGCAACACTCCAGTGAAGAAGTCCAAGAGAGGACTGTTTTGTTGGAGCGTCAGATGAAGATGGTGGACTTTCAAGATCTTCTATGGTAGGGTCATTCTTTGGCATCTATCTTCCTCGATTGTGGTTCACTGGTTGGACACCAATCATTAACCGGAAGGAGGAAGGGAGGGACATGATCATTGCTCACATCAACATCGTATCTGAGTTCTATAGAGAATTTGGTGGTGCTAGCCAAGATGATGATGCATACACCTTTTCTGTTCGGGGCAAATTAGTTATATTCTCACTGGATTCAATCACCGATTTCTTCGTATCCCTCGACTGCCCACTGCTTATAAGAGCATGGTGTCCAGGGAGTCTACATGGCACACCTGCAGGTGATGGGGAGACTGTTGAGGATGAGGACACTAATGTAGTAGAAAAGTTTGATGGCCTCGCTAATCATTAGGTTCGTCAGTTGGTTGTTGGTCCAGATGTTTCTCCCTATAATGGGACCAAGAGCATCAAACATGCCAACTTATCCAGCGTTTTCAAGATCATGAACATAATAATAGCCAACAACATTGATCCGCGGCTGCACAAAACTGAGGTTAGCATGAATTGGGCACGATTTATGATACGGGTCGCTCGTGGGGTACCTATTGACCTAGCGAGATATATCTTCACTAGGATTCGATCAGAGACCACCTATATTACGACATATATATATATTGTCTTTTGGGGTCTTGCTCACACGTGTAGCGACGAGGGTCCAGCCAAATGCGTATGAGCGTGTTCAGGAGCCAATTGGTAGGGGTGTAAATTTAGGACCGAACCAGTATGCACCGATTTTACATTTTTGAAAATCGATTATGCACCGGTTACCCTCCTAAACCGGTACCTCTGGATTTACCGGTTCCAATCCAGTTCGGTCTGATTTTTTTATTTTAATAGAATTAGTATTAGGGCATAAAATGTAATTAATATATTAATATACTTTAGTATACTAATGTATACTAATTAATTAAAGCGAAATGTAATTAATATACTAACGTATATTAGTATTACTAATGTATTATGTATTTATCAAAATGAATATGTTAAGAATTTATTAGGCCATAAAATGTTATTAATATATATATATATATAATTTATTTTCAAACCATATGATCAAATAAATTTTCATGTTTAAGATTAAAATTTTATATCATAAATTATAATAACATTACCTTATATATTATTATAATTATAATTTATATTAATATATATTATATAAACAAAATTATATATAATATTAAAAAAATTAATTTAAAATATATAATATAGTGAACCGGTCCAGTCCTAAAAAGCATAGAACCGGAACCGAATCGGTACAGGTCGGTTTTAGAACTAAGGGAACCTGTTTCGAACCGGTTCAACAGGTTCGGGCCGATTTTTCAGTTTTCCGATTAATTTTTACACCCCTACCGATTGGACCGATCAACTTTTCGACTTTGTCACGTAGCACGAGATACTCGAAATTTCGTATTCTTGCACCCACTACAGAGGCGGTCGATACTGAGGGAGATGCACACCTGAGAAATCATGGCGTATCGGGTGAGACATCTACATAGGGCACATCACATACTACTATTCATGAGGAGATTGCAGATATCGTGCATGCAGAGATCCGTGCACAGACAGTAGAGCTGATTGATGCAGTGCGTATGGAAGTCCGGATCGCCCTCTCAGAGATTGAGTCGAAGATTATGTCCCTATTGACAGATATGGAGACACTCCTTGGAGGAGTCGAGACAGTGCCACAAGATTTGGGCCAATAGTGTACATATTTTATTTGCATTTTTTTAGTTTTATGTATGGACAATAGCTATTTGTGTTTTGTATAATTAATTTAAATATAAATCGTCTTTTTATTTTCTAAATTAGTTATTGAGTTCCTTTATGTATTTATATTATTTAAATGCCATATTTTTTTATATATAAATTAAATATTTACCTAAAACTAATTAATAAGATATTTTTTTACAATTAAAATTTGTTAAAATTCTGCCATTGTTCGAATGTATAGTAGAAGCCTTAGAACATATTTTCTATTCCCACCAAACATTTATTCATCTATCCTATAGGAATTTTCATTCCAAGTCGTTCAAACGTTAATTTTAAATGTTCGAACGTGATATATTTTTTAGTGTCCTTGTCCCGATTAGCCCTAAAACATATCATGTATCTCTCTATATATATCCGGTCAACTCACTATCTTTTATATAAAAAATTAAAAAAAAATTAGGCATGTATATTTTTTTTTATACAAGTAAGGTAGAGAATTTCGAATTCAAATTTTTTATTTAAAAAATCGAATAATATGCGATCAGGTTATCTAGCACGCGTGTATCATTTAAAATATTATTTAAGTTTTCTGTTGGAAACCGCTATCTCTAACCTATGGATGATAGCGATCGACGGAAGATTAATGCGTAGTCACATCATTGATATTATTCTTAAAACATCAATTAATATTTCATTATTATATGAAAGAATTATTAAATTAAACACAGAAAATTAAACAAAAACAATGAAAGAAAAGAAAGGCCAAAGGGTCATAATAATAATAATAATAATAATAATATAATTCTTTATTTATATTTTTATTATCTCTTTATCGTTTCATTAAATGATTAAAAATTATTTATTATATTTTATTTATAAATTTATTATTTAATATCATATCTTAAAATAATGAGAAGATGATATAAAAAAATAAATAATGAATAGATTTTTTCATAATAATAATAATAATAATAATATATTAGAAGCGGTCCGAAGAGTTTGAGATTAGACGCTACGTAATCTGTTTGGCAAATACATCATGGATCGACCTACTCTCTAAGCGACCCTTGGATCGTTGTAGATCCAAAACTTATTTTTTTTAAACTTATCTGTCAATAACTTATTTAAAGATGACAGATATATATATATATATATATATATACGTGAAATGATATTTACAATTATAGAAGATGTAAGCGTTGCACGCTCTTTTTTAAAAGAGTGAACAAATATGAGATTCATATAAAAAAATTAATTTTTTTAATGGTGGATTATACTCTTTTCCAAAATGAGTGTACGGTGATTGTACAATTCTATTAAGATTTAAAATAAATAATAAAATCTATATTTTCTTATCAGTTTAAACTTTTGATATAAGTGGTGATTTCACAAACTCGTGACTATATCTAGCATTACTCGCTAAAACTTAAATTTCATTTCCATCCATTTATGCACCTGTCCTCCTCCAACTATATATGTCCATAATCATTTTAGTGACATGCGCCACACCATCGAATTTTTAAGTTATTGATCTACAATGATAAAAGGGCAGGGTCATAATATAAGAGTAATGTTATATACAGTCATGGAATGTGTAAGTACTGAACAATTATTTTAAAAAAGAGTAAGGTTCTCTATTAAAAAATTAATTTTCTTTTTATGTGGATTCTGTATTTATTCATTTTTTTTATAATAATTATACAGTATTTACACACTCACAACTGTAACTATTATTTCACTCAATACAATGGATGTCACACACCTCTCATCAATGAAGATATTCAAGATCTTTTCACACACCGGTAATTTCTTTAGCCCCACGAAAGGTGATTTCATTGAGACCATTAAAGTTGTCCTTTATTTCCGATCCAAAACATAAATTATAAATTTTTGTATTAATTAAACTATAATCATTATGATAAGAACATAAAAGACGTATTCAGATTTCAACAAGCATTTATAAATTAACTCTGTAAACTTTAAAATATGATTTGAAGAAAAAAATGATTCCTTTTTTTTCACCAATGTTTAATGGAACATATAGCTCATCCTAACGAGTAATTCTATATAGAGTAATGCTACGTTGTAGAATGCGTAAAAATCGTACAATCGTTTTGAAAAAGAGTGGTGTCCACTATTAAAAAATTAATTTATTTTTATATGGATCTCATATTTATTTATTTTTTTCAAAACGATTGCACGACATTTACATACTCACGATTGCAAATATTATTTCTCTTCTATATATAAGTCATTGTAGGCAATTCTAATTTTACAATAGGTTTTTTTTATAGGGTGTGAAGATATTTTATTTAGGATATGAAAATATTTTTTAGAAAGTAGTATGAAATGGTGAACAGTGACGTTTGAAAATTTTGAAAATTTTAAAAGTTTTAAAAGAGAAAACTAGCAGAACAGAACTTCAGTTTCACTCGTACTTCGCTCCATTCGAGTCTCAGGTGCCATTTGTCCATATATCTCCTTTAATTTCCCTCTGCTTGTCCCGATTCTAGCATTCTATCTCCTGTCGTTCCTTCGTTTTGAGAAGTTCTTTCACCGGATAATATATGGAAAATGACGAACTCTTTGCTAAGCAGAGTGTCCAAAGCGCTTCCACCATCAGCAAAGATGATTATCCTACTCGACAGGTACTTTGTTTTCGTTCCTCTGTTGCCACTTCTGTGCTATCTCTATCTTTTCTTCAGCTTGTTGCTTGAAGTAAAATCCGTAGCTTTCTGTCCCCATGTTGGAAATGGGGTTTGCTTTTTACTCGAAAATATGTGACAGGTATTCGTACCTCGAGTTCCTTTCTCTCAGTTTTTTTTTTTCGTTGATATGAGACATCATTTCCCATCTCTCGTTCCAACTCTTAGGTTTTGTGGATTGTTGTTTTCTACCAATTCTCCAGTTGAAACTAGTTTAACAACATGTGCTACCTCGTGTAATTCTTTCATTATTAGGTTTGTAAGGACTGACGGTATATATGTTTCAAGATTACTGGATAATATAAAAGACTAGGTTTTAGCCCAACATGAAAGCATGAGCCATGGAAGAAATTCAGTCTTAACTCAAATGACCAACTGACTCATACAGTTAACATTCGGTTGTATCGGTGACTTACTTAGCCAAGCCAGAGTTGTACTTTCTATAATAGGATTTGAAAGCATCAGTTTGCGGATTTGCAAGATTACATCATAGGCTTGTACCAAGCATACACAATTTATCTATTAGCCTTTCAAGGCTTAAAGGTTTTTTGAGATTTCAACAAATGCTAATTCGAGAAAGCTGTCATTGACTAATTGACTATATGGGATCACCTACGCAAGTCCTTCATCAATATGCTGCCTCAAGGCCATAAAGTCCGATTTGTCATATCATTTTTTTACATTATCTCAATTTATGGCCTTTTGGTCGTTCCTCAATGCTGTGCAGCACTGTCAATCTGACATATTTATGTGGGATTAATTAAATTGGTTGATACTAATTCTCAATGGCCATTTTTAATTTCTCCAATGTAGGATTGACATTCTTGTATAGATATTAGGCTGATTACACAATCTTAATGAGTGCTTCTCTTTTTTGCTGATGCAAGGCGTTTCTTGTTCCTTTCCTGCTTTCATAGGTAGAAGACTCAAGTGAAATAGTTGAAGAAACCCCACCTGGTCAACAGCAGAGTCCACAACACCTTATATTAGAATTACCATCAATAGTTATCAAGGACGACAAAGAGGATTATACAAGAAAAAACTTGCCCCAAACACCAAGTCACACTCCTAAAAGAGTAAATTTTTCCCCATTACCGAGCCCTAGCTCTGGGAGAGTTAATTTTTCCCCATCAAGAAATAAATTTACCATAAAAACCCTTCTACCAAAACTAAGTTTCAAACGTCAAAGTACTACTGCAGACATCGAGAAGGCAGCCATTATACAACTAGGAGGTTCACCAGCAGGGGTATGGGAGAAGCATCAGTTTTCAAGGGCATTTTCTCTTACAAAGCTATTTATGTCAAAAACGAATACAGCATCATCCTTACCTGTGAGCCCAATTGCTCACTCAAATCCAGAGACTATGCATGGATGGAATGTGATCAGTCCATTAAGTTCTGTTGTGAGTATGAACCAGTTACCTAAAGAATTATTATTTTGTGTAAAGTTATTTAAATTATTGTTTGTGTTTTCTTTAATGCTTTAACATAATACAAGGTGAGAATCATTGTTACAGAAAATCTTTTATTTTCTATAGGTTCCAATTTATGTATCTCATTGCTTTTAGTTGGAATTCTTAATAATATTGTGTGGATGTAGATATTCAGTGCAACAACATCACACTTAAACCCTTAACTATTTGAAAATTCCATGATTTAAGGACGTTGGTGCTTATGTAATCTTATTGTAGATGTGCTTTAGTTTTTCTGTACTTGGTCAATATTACCCGGCTTGCTGACACTTTATGATAGTCAAATTCATTAACAAACTTCTGTATTTTTCAGAGAGCCATGTTACTTCCTAAATATTTAATCCTTTCAAGCACATTTATGGTTGGCAATGCAGGTAGTGTGCAAAGCCATTCCCTAACTTCACCCTCATCTTCTGTACGGTATATTCACTCCTCAGATCAATGCAGAACATGTTGGGAAAGGTTGTTATAAAAGTTATGATTACAGTAGTTTTAGGTGGAGTCTGACCAGCAGTAGATTCTAGTTGGTTTACTGTCCAATTGTGCGTTACATGAGTTTCATTGGCAGAGCTTAACGTCAGGGTACCTAGAGTTTTTTTCTAAATCTATATGAGTTTGCTTTTTGATGAACTAATCGAACTGAGGTATGTAGTTCACTGCTTTGTTAATCCCTCTCTAGCATCTCTTAATCTTTGAACAGTAAATAGCTCTGGAGTGGAGCTTGTAACACTTTGTTGTCAACTTTATATCCTAATTACACTTGTTACATATCTTTTACTTAAAAAAATGCATTTAGACAGTGTTATAATTTGGCAAGTCAATATTCCTACAATACATTGTCCACTTCTGTACTTGGTTCTTACATAATTCCTCTCTATACAGAAAGGAGGTGGCTGGCGGTCTATCCACCGTTCTCGTTCAGTCCCTGAGCTTAGCAAAGAAGGAAGTGTATCTGCCCCTGGTGGTTTCCGTGTAATTCCCAGCACACCACGAAGATCTGAGAGGACTGTCACGACAACAACTAACCAACCTCTAGGAGATGATATCGGTAAATTCCACCCCCTCCCTCCCTTGCCCTCGCAGGCGGGGGAAGGGGAAGTATTGAAAATGCATTTTTGCAATTATTCTTGATTGTGTATCCACAAATTATAACAACCCTCCTCTCCATCACATCTTGAGAGCATTATGTTAAAATATATTATTACAAAATCAATGGAAGGAATTTGCCGGTTGATAGGCCAATTCAACTCAGCAGGTTGTGATAAGTGCACTTGGCTTAGTTATAGAACTTCAAATCCCAGAAATGGCAGCAAGACATCAATGCCAGTGTGGTTCACTACAAAGCAGAGCATACATTTAAAATGGCAAATATCAATTCTTTGCTGCCTTTCTGTATTCATGGCTCCTGGTGACACAACTGTTTTTGTGATGGAAACTCATGCTATATGTAAATTTGTAGCCTTATAAAGAGCCTGGTTGATATAGTTTATTTGTATATTTGAATTTTTTTCCATGTTTTGTACCGCATGATAACCAACCTATGCCTTATCTTAGTTTTGTGATTCAGATGGAAATGATGATGGTGGTGAAGATATTGCTGATGAAGAAGCTGTTTGTAGAATCTGCTATGTTGAACTTGGGGAGGGTGCTGACACCCTCAAAATGGGATGTAGCTGCAAAGGTGAACTTGCTTTGGCCCACAAAGAATGCGCTGTAAAATGGTTTAGCATTAAGGGTAATAAAATATGTGATGTGTGCAAGCAAGAGGTTCAGAACCTACCTGTCATGCTTCTACGAATTCAAAATGTTCAGGTCCTTAACTTGCAAGAGAGTGGTCAGCAAGCTGACGTTCCTAGACATAGGCAAGTAAACGTTTTACCTGCTGCATATAGCACTAGAAAAGGACAGATTTGTTTCTCCATTTTTTTCATTTTATTTCCTGCTACATATTCTTCAAAAAATGCTTGTAATTAAACAAAACCCAATTTCTTTTTTATTTAAGTTTTCTTTCTCGTATACATTGGTTGAGTACTTTGTTCCAAGTCCACTTGACGCGACTCATTTACAAGTCTGGTTTTCTAGTATACAATTTGAAGACTTGAATTCCTTTTTTGTGGCGTCTGTAAGTTGTTTCCAAATTAAATGGTCTGTAACTCATGTCTAAAACACATTATATGTAATCTTCTGAGATCATATAACTGAAAGGTGACGCGATATTTTGTCAGGATATGGCAGGATGTTCCGGTTCTTGTCATTGTCAGCATGCTTGCTTACTTTTCATTTTTAGAGCAGCTTCTGGTAAGTTTAGTGACTTCAAATGCCATCTTCCCAGCCTGTAGGACTTCATAATATTATCATGTGGACAGATTTCAAAAATGGGATCCGGTGCAATTGCCATTTCTCTCCCATTTTCCTGCATAATCGGTCTTCTAGCATCCATGGCAGCCACAACAATGGGTAGGCCAACTCTGTATTCCGTATATTAGAAATGTTTTTCATGGATGGATCTTGTCATCACAGAGTGATACTGATTACTCATTTGTGTGTAGTAAGCAGAAAATATATCTGGGTTTATGCGGCCATTCAATTTGTTCTGGTGGTTCTCTTTGGACATCTTTTTTACTCGTTGGTAAGAGATTCTTTCAATTACTAACATTATGACATGGCTCTCTCTCTCTCTCTCTCTCTGGATTTCCAATGATGAGTTCTAGGTTTAAACATTGTTGGATCCAATCAAAAAAGCAAAAAGGTGTAAACTTAGGCGATACTGTTAAAGCGTTTCATATGTCTGTCTGGAATCAGCAGGTTCGTATCCAGCCCGTTCTATCTGTCCTTGTTGCCACACTTACTGGGTTCGCAGTTACAGTGTTTGGACATTCTATTATTGTTGAGGTTTGGAAGTGGAGAACAAGGTCCCCTTCATCAAATCAACGGCAGGGGCCAGATCGATTGACTGAAAATGCAGAACAATTTCAGACGGACCCTCACCATCATGCAAGTGAAATGGGAGATGTAGAAGCTATCCATGGCGGCTGATGGGATATCTTTTAGATTCATTAATGCGTGCCACAAGCAGTGGCATCATAAGATCAATGGTGTTTTGCTGTGTAAATACTATATGATTTTGTATATTTTGAGCCCTGTAGCCTCCTATAGGCTATTGGGTCTAATGCATCGTTAATATGATTAAGACTGGAAGAAAACCCTCACTAGATTGTGATCCTCTTTTATAATATATTCATTAAGTCACGTCAATTACTGTTTGTAAACTTTGATATATATTACAAGGCTAGCAACACAATAAATATTTATAAGAATCGGCATTTTTTTGTGGTTGAATCTAGGAACCCAGCCCGTGTTCAAAACCCGTGTTCGGGTTCTGGGCTCAGGTTGGGTATACCCGGATACCCGGTCTGAAACCTAGTTAAACAGTCCTACTGAATTTACATCTCTGCATAAGCTCCACGCCTCCACCAGAATATAGTTTCGAAAATCAACAAGAGTCGGATCCATTTTTCATTCAAAACCGAGTCTCAAAACCGAGTCTAAAGAGTGAATATGATCGAAGAACTTCACCAAGGTTAATCCAAACAATAAAGAACAGAAAAAGAAGTCTTTATGTAGTTGTGACAAAAGTACGACAAACAGGACAAATCGGTTGAAAGCAGTGCTGGTAAGAATATAATCTCTAAGGAGCAACTTCAAGTTATTCCGGTCAATCATTTGATATATATCCTTACTAACGGCCGTTTTGTACTTACAAAGTGGCTCGTGTCTCTCCAGACCTCTTTCATGCCATTTGGGGCATCATCTTTATACCTGAATATACAATAGAACCAGTTGGTTATTCTCAGTCCAGTCTTGTATTTGTTTACATACCAAAACCAACTGGATGAAAAGGCGATGGCCCGATGAAAAGAGAAAAAATAACTTGGTTTTCCTTCCGATGACAGTTTGGTCATAGCTTGTAACTAGAACTGACAATCTTGTTTGCGAATAAAGGTTTCTCCTTCATGCTGGTACTCAAGGCGGTTTCAGGGTTGTTTGACTGGCTTTCTCCCACCCCTGGTCTCATCCAAATCTTTATGTGCCCTTCTCGAGACACGGTAAGAACAGATTCCTGGGTAAATATCAAGCCAGAGAGTGGTTCAGTGTGAACACGATGAGCAACAAGCGAGGAGATCTTTGGAACATCTCGCATGCTTGGAGCAGGTTGCAGAGTGCCCACTGGGGAAGCATTGTCCCAATGGGATGACTGGCTTCCAGTACTGTATGTAGGGGACCCACCAGGCGGGCATCGCCGCAATGGCACTACAATCTCATCCATTTCCAGATCCCACAGAAGCAATTGCGTGTCCTGGCCACAAACATACCAAGCTGGTGAAAAACCAAAACTATGAAGCCGTGTGGTATGTCACTACAATATTTTTTTTTTGGATAGATAACAAAAATAGACATTAAACATGTAAAGTATCTGAATGCATTAGCCTAATTAAAAAAGAGAGGCAACTGCTAGAATCTCAACCCAGATCACTATTGGTGTATGTGTCACTAAAAGATATTCAGGATGAAACTCAGGAACGTGTGCAGGTTGTGTATGTTCCAATGTCCCATGCATCTCATGTGTCTATAGAGGTGAATTGTGTTGCTGATTTTTTTGCAAAATGTTGAGCTAGGGGTGAATCAATGCAGTATTTTGATTCAAGGTGTATTCCACGGGAAGTAAAAGGCTTCTTACGCATGGAGAAAATAGGCTGCTATGGTTTTCCTATGCCGCAAAGTGATGGTATGAAATTAAATTGGGGGCAGCGTCTTCCTTCTAAAAGTTGTCAGAGTTTGTTAAAAAAGCATGAATGTGTATATGTATAACTGCTAAAAGTAATACAAAGATCAAAGGCTATCAAATCAATTTTCAGTGTCACTGATAACTCAAACCATATACCTCTCCTTAGCAATGGATCATTGGTGTAAATTGCAGGACCATATCAGCTAACTCATATATTATTTTCCTTCCTTATTTCACCCAAAGTAAACATTACTAGAATAATCAGAATAAACAGAAGGATGAAGGCCAAGCATGGGAGACCATAGCAGTTTAAAACAAATTATGTCAAAATCTAGTCTCTTCGGTAGCTAATTATTAATCTCAACCTCCTGATCATAACATTATTAGGTGCATATATTTTGGTAGTTGACCCCATAACATTTTGCATCATGAGAAATGGCACATAGCACTGCTCCGCTTTCTTTGTTCCAAAACTTCTTGCCATATATTCTCAAATACCCCCAACGGTGACACTAAATAGTTTCTATACATTATGTGATCATGTCATGACTAGCCAATTGCAGGAATGATTTTGGTGGCAATTTCTAAAATTTATATGTTAAGAACTAGTTTGAGAAATAACTAGGTTTTCTGAAGTAAAGAGTTGAAGTTGCATCCAGAAAATCAGTCACTGTAAGAAGAAATCATCATAGCAACTATATTACTCAGTACCTGACCAACAGAACCAAATCGGTACATGATAGTTTCCCCTGTGCCTTCTGAATTTGGAGACGACCAATATGAATCAAAAGCCACTCCACTGACCTGTCAGCATAATGCAGTACTCAGTAAGCAAGATGGTTATAATCATGTGAGAACCATATCTAGCCCAGCATTAGTATTTATGGAGCATACCCACGAATTATGCCCCTCGCCCCATGCTACAACTTTCCGATCTTCCATGCTCCAAACTTGAACTAAATCATCTTCGCCTCCCGTAAGAATATATTTTCCATCCATGCTGTTCAGTGGGATTTTATTGTTAGTCATAGTATCTATTTGCTTTTCTGATTGGCATCATAATATCTATTTTCTCAAAGAGAAGGATGTGATATAAACCAAAAAGGATCATATGACATTACAGTTTCAATTTTAAGAAGGAAAAATCAAGAACAAAGGAATAACATTTGAATCTAACAGCAAAAAGCTATGACTGGAAAACCAGTAAAGTTACCAACCTCCAAGCACAACATAATAGAGCACCATAATAACTTTTGCCACCACATACGAGGTGTTCTTTTGAGTAATCAAAAATTCGTAGATAACCTGCATTTAGTATTTAAATTGAGTTTGCTATTGAAAAAATAAACAAATACAACAAAAACCTGCAGTTGGTTCCAGAGAAAATTATACCATCTCTTCCCACAGTTGCCAGATAGGCACCATCAGTTGAGAAAGCAATGCTATTAATTGAACCTTGGCATATATGCCATCTGGCAACCGGGTTGCTCTGCATGTACAGAGGAGAGGTCAACAAAGAAATCCTGGACGAGAGAAGACATAATGGACGATAGAAGACATAATAACTCAATGCTTCAGATGCATCCATTATATATGTTTCGTCAGCCAAATGAACTAAAAAATTGAGAAGTGAATACTCTTTCAAGTAACTGAAAGGACGTTAGAATATCACTAGAGATAAACCTTTAGAAATCTGAAAAAGTAAATGATCTTGCTTGACTAAGGTAATAATAAAATGATAAAATATTGAATAGTAGTGAATAGTAGGTGAAAAGTAGAAATAAAATAAGGAATAGTAGTGACGTATTCTCAGTACCCAAACTAGGCCTAAAGCTATAATAAGTTACTAAAAACACAAGCCTTAGAAGTATCATATTTAGGCCTTATTTGGTTACGCAGTTCATATGAGATGTTTTGAATAGTAATAAAATTTTTGAGTTGAGATGAGATGGTTTGTAAAAAAATGTGTTTGGATAGTGAGATGAGATGAGATAATTTTTATTTTTTGGGATTTGATAAAGGGGTGGGTCCCACTAATAATTAAAAATTATTTTATAATTATTGAATAATAATTATAAATATATTAATAGAAAGTAATATTTATTATTAATTAAAAAATCTATAAACAAAACCATACACTAGAAGATAGTACATTTAGCTTTGAAAAGTAATAATTATTTATTATTAAAAAATCTATAAACAAATACCATACACTAGAAGACAGATTGGAAGACTGGACGAAATGGGAAGGGAAAATAAAAAGGACTGCGGGAATACTGAAGAAGGCAGTGGTTGTTGAAAACTGTTGGTGGTTGTTGAAAATGTACAGATGAAATAAAATTCTGCTTGTGGCCGTTTGGATAGCAAGATCAAATAAGCCGTACAGCCCAGCATCTGGGCATCCAAACCAGGCCTTAGTATGCAAGATGCAAGAGTAAGCATTTTTGCTTTTTCTGGTTAGCGAGCAATTATTATGTACTGTATGTTGAACCCACTGAAAACATATGTGCAAAGATATCAACAAAAAATACAGACCACCCAAACATATTACCCCATAACATTCAAAGTATGGTAGACATGCAAAGACAGCCCTGTATATGTAGTTGATCATGCTGTGTATTCTTATGACACCAACTACAAAATTACGTATTGAAAAGCAACACACTACCAAGACATAAGCTATAACAAACTATAGGAAGGAATTGAAAATTCAAATGAGATAAAGTTTTAGATCCCCAACCCTCAAGCTAATCTGGGGACAATGGCAACTTCCCGGGTCCTCCCCTAGAGCAATTAAATCACAATTTTTGCAGTCCATGAAATCTATTATTGCAAATCAGCACATGCATGTGCTTATTCTAATAATTAGAAAGTGATCAGATTAGCTTTACTGGAAACCATATATTGAGGTATGAATAGTCCGAGTAAAAGCTACAAGCTTAAATATGCAAAGAAGAGAGTCCAAACAATTTATAATTGGCGAATTAAACAAAAACAGGATATGAATCTGCCTGAGAGAGATAGTAAATTGACATGTGAAACCCCTCAAATGCAAATGTGGACTCATGGTCCACAATTCTAAAAGATCCACATGCAATATTCCAGATATATTGTAATTCTGAATCATAGAACCGTTGAAAACATCAGGAGACCTACAATCTTCAACTATACTGTGGATGCCTGCACTTACCATAACAAAAATAATAATGCAGATGCCCGTCTTCTAATAGGAAATTGATTTTTTTTTTAAAAAGTAAAAAACTGCTGCACATTACAGGTGCTACATGTGTAGAGGAGGGGGAGAGTCGGTAGAGCATCTCCTCCTGCATTGTGATACAGCAAGGATTCTCTGGAATGAGGTATTCGCTCGACTGGATATGGCCTGGGTTATGCCAAAGACCGTGGAGGCAGCTATGGCTAGTTGGTCAAACATAAGAGGCAGGCAACCAATTAAAGCAATTTGGAAGATGATCCCTCTTTGCATTATGTGGTGCTTATGGCCAGAGCGGAATGAGCGGACTTTCGAAGACCAGGAAAGATCGTCGGAGGAGCTTAAAGTTTTATTTTTTAGAACTCTATGTAGTTGGGCTATTGCTGTGGATTTTAATGGCATGGCCCTTCATGATTTTCTTGCCTCTAATGTGCCCTACCTAGTTAGGGCATCAGAGTTGTGTACTGGCTTTGCCTTTCTTTGATCAATACAATTTAATTTTTTATCAAAAAAACATTACAGGTGCTATCTAAATTTTAATAGATTTGCAAACCTTAGTTAAAAGAACATATATACATAACATATAGTGCCTAACAATTAATTGCTTAAAGATTATATAATTTATCTACAACACATTAAATAATCAATTAAATACAAAGAAATTAATATTAGAAAGAAATCCATCTAAGAGAAGGCATCCGAAACAGTTTGATAATGAATAACTATTAACTCCATCACCTTACTGTAACGAGCATGTGCAACAGAAAATTGCATCTGATCTCTAACAACAGGGAATGAAGAATCACCCGCACCATCTTTGCTCTAGGGAAAAAAGAAAAAGAAAAAGAAAAAAAAGGTCAAATAAGCTCAAATCACTACCTACAACAATTAATCACACAAATTCAAGGCTTGCCTTTTCATACACGAACAAATTCCCATCAGCATGAGCAACAACAAAAGAACCATCACCTCCAGGTACCCATGCAACACTAGTGCAACGACTGTTGAAAAGAGACAAGGTTAATCTAACTAGGCATTCAAACAAGTCATTTTGACTTCTTCACAATGAAATGTTATGTCTGTGTGTGAAGCTATGATTTATTATGTTAACCAGACCAAAATATATATTACGTCAACCAGACCAGAAAACTGTAAATATAGGCACACAAAGCAGAAAGGGAAAGAGTAAAAAAGAAACAAACACTCATACAAAAACTAGGACAAATATTGCCTCTGGAAGTATACCATAATCACTCATCCAAGAATTAGGCAAAAAATGGTGATTTGTGAATTTGGAAGACAAAAAGAGCCCTTGACTTTTGCCTCCAAGAGATCTCTTCCATCAACAATGCCCTCTCAAGATCAGTCACCACTTCTTTTTTCCTCAACAATGCCTCCTCGGAGATAACCTCATTTTCCTCCCCAACCTCCAAAACATGCAGCTCCTCCAAAAGGGAATTTTTCTGGTTGTCAATTCCAGCATGTTTTTTTC
Source organism: Juglans cinerea (assembly GCA_961763995.1). Classification (NCBI taxonomy): domain Eukaryota; kingdom Viridiplantae; phylum Streptophyta; class Magnoliopsida; order Fagales; family Juglandaceae; genus Juglans; species Juglans cinerea. Next base: position 26,863,448 of record CAUIVZ010000009.1, read on the forward strand.
ACAGTATTCGAAACTACACTCGTTTTTTTTCTTCCAAATACACAGTAACAAGCTGGCATCATCTTCCACAATAGTACACATTGATAGTTCTTAATTGTGCTGTACAATGTGTTAAGAGATCCACTACCCAGAAGGGCATAACATCCCAAATAGGCCAAAATCTGTGTTCCACAAAACATTCGAAACCTTGCATTACAGAAGAAGACATTATTTTCTCATTTTTATTGCACATGCAACGCCGACTAATTACTAAAATGCCCCCTTTCCTCAAGGGTATCCAGTGAGGGAGCCTTATTCCTCCAAATCTGCTTCTAGGGGGGAAAAAGGTCTTATCATGAGCACATAGAAAATTCAGAAAGACTTCAGAGTGTACACTCCTTTCCTAGATGGGCCCCAAATCATTCTATTGTCATTGTTGCTTCCCACTTGACTCGAATACAACTGATCAAAAACAATGAGAAGAAATCGACTTCCCAATCATTGGCCCATCTGACAAATTTTACACACCAACGAAGACAACCCTATGAGTTTATAGTGATCAGCCACATACGCATCCTTAAATGTGCAATTCACAATAACTCCAAAAAGGTACCTTTGAAGGATTGATCCCTGTACCACACATCATGCCAAAAAAGGATCTTGGACCCATCACCAGCCACAAATCTAGTTCAACGAAACAAACTCCCTCCAACCCATTTTAAAGTTCTTTCAAAGGCCAACAATGAAAGACCCTTCTATATCAAGAGATCACCAACCATCGCCCGAGTTACTATCTTTATGTCCACAAGCACCTTATGGAGGCTTCCTCTCTCATAAGCATATTGCCATAGCCATGTCCCCAAAAGAGCTTAGTTAAGATGAATTAAGTATCTAACCCCCAACCCACCTACTGCCATTGGCCAGCACACTTTACTCCATTTAGCAAGATGTAACTTGTACCCTACCCCCATAGCTCCCCATAAAAAACCACCTTCCACCATGGGACTTGGTACTCAATGCACTTTTATCATACTCATTACTTTTATCATACTTTGTCCATCCAATGTGAAACTATGCGAGGCATTACAATCACCCCACTCAAATCCTTCACATCCCTGTCTATGCCCACATCCACGTTGCATTAAGTGTCCCAATGCCACAAGGAATTACTAGGTCAGTTCTAATATCATTTGTAGTGATCTAAAGAAAGCTCAAGTCACATCCACGCTTATCTTCTGAAAGTACTTGTCAAGTTTCCTTGGAATCCTTTTTTTATAAGTGAGTGCGATACCCCAAATTAGATTGAGTAAAGACCAGTTGTGAATAAGATCCCACATTACTTGGGAGGGAGAAGTTCAAGCCCTTTATAAAGATTCTAGGGCGCTCCATCGTAACCTTGACTAATCCTCTTAGAGTATGAGCTTAGATGTGGCTTGAGCCTCCCTTGGGTTGTACGGATGGTGTTAGAGTCAAATCCAGCCATAAATGTGGGACTTGAGCTATACTGCCTATGATGGAATGACCCGATGAGGATGTCTAGGATTTAACAGGCAGATTGTGATACTCCAAATTGAATTGAATATAGAAAAATGGTGAATGGGATCCCACATTGCTTGGGAGGGAAAAGTTTAAGCCCTTTATACTGATTCAAAGGGGCTCAAATTGTAACCTTGATTGGTACTGTTGGAGTATGGGTCTAGATGTGGCTTGGGCTTCTCTTGGGTTGTTATAGTGGAGCTACTTGGAATTAGCATAAAAACCCAATTCCACCTATTAAGGAACTAACATGTAACTTGGTACTCAATACACTTTATCATAGCCATTTATCATACTTCAACTACCCAATGTTGGACTTAGTGGGGCGTTACATACTAAGAGACAATACATATCCCTCGAACACACTTTCCTTCAATCTATCTACACTACAACTTGATACAAATTATGTTTCTATAAGATTGAAGCCACTGTCTTCTATCTCCAATTAATGTGTTCTCCAGCCTCGCATGCATGCATAATACATAAAGCAATACCATGAGCAAGCTCAACTGGCTAAATAATGAAAAAAAATCCACAAACCATGAAGATGCATGATTAAATGAGTTTCATACTCCCACAAAAGAAATGATATTGTTGAGAAATTACAAACCAAAATCGACAAAGTTGTCAACAATGACCAGTACTAAATGGAGTTAGGTATGCTGTTTGGAATGGTTCTCTTCATAATCTAATACCCTACAGAGTTGTAGTCTCCAATTCTTCTTTAAATCCCAAGTAATATGGAATGTTTGCACAAGTATCTCCAACATATGATGTTATTTCATTATATTAAATTCAAGTAACAAAGTAAAAATGCAGTGAGACTATCAGCAAAGATCCTAAGGAACAGACTGTGCTATGTAGACACCAATGTTAGTAGGAGACCGAACAGGGTATTAGAAACATTCCACACCAATTGTTCATGTTCTATTCCAAAATGTACTCCATCTGTGTAGGTGCAATGCAAAATGGGAATTTCACATTGACAATTTTTTGGATAATAGGTTTATAGCAGCATAAGAGCTCTAGAAACCATGAAGATGGAAATGATTCTAACACACAAGATCATCAAAACAACATTGAGCTATAAAAAATGTTCGGGAAAATATGAATATTAGCAATTGCAAATGTGAGAAACAAGAAATTCACCCACTAACTAGCAGCTGAATGATGCTAGGAAAATTTATTTTGGTCATTGATGAACTCCTAACTAGCCTGAGAGGGAAGGGCTAATCCAAGCAACCTCAAAGTTATCAAGAAAACTTCAAAGCTTAAAAGATACTCATCAAGCATAAAAAGATAACGCATTTAGTGTTCTACTAACCATTGTATATTACACTACAAAACAAAGGCAATAGGAAGTATCCAGTTGGAAACCATAAAAGACCAAACAACTTAAGAGCTATAGAGGCAAAGCACAAGTAGGTGGCTCAAGTTAAACCATTAAAAAACTAGAGTTCGATGTTGGCCTATTTAACACGGCACAAGAAAAAAGAAAAGGAAAAGAAAAGCAGAAAACCTTCTAAAGATTTATTGAAACTTTTCAAGCGAACTCTTTTTTTTTTTTCCTTCTTTGGCTTTATCCTCATTTTTGCAAGGTCAAGCAAACCCTTAGATTCCACTTAGTCTAGTAATTCATGAAAGACACATCAATACCTGCTGTAACATAGACCCCAAAAAAAAGTTAAGTGTAGCTGTCAAGTTCTTTATAACAAAGGTATCCACCTTATTATACAGCATTGGAAGTTATAGGTACTGCTTATTATTTCCATTCTTTGCCATTTAATCTTCAATCATACTAAAATTGCAACATGAAGCTACAAAAGTTTCTTACAGAAGAAGACATATTCAATTGCTTATTGGGAAAAAAGAATCATTATATGAAACTCCGCAAGACTTTTAGCAATTTACCCACTTCCCACGGCTTGACAAATAAACAAACAAAATGAAATTCCATAAGATCTTCACAAACTATATGCAACATGTAACATTTGATGAGCTGATAGTAACAAATCAGAAACAACTTGGAAGAACAATAGTATGCATCGCATGGGAAAGTTAAAACTAAGTTAATCCTTGCCTGTTATTAACAGAACCATCTTTGTTATAATGCTGAGCCCCAACAAGCTTCTTTCCAACATCCTGTAATTGCTGTCTCAGTGACACAGAGTACACTACAATAATACACAGGACATATACATTTGTAAAGTCCAAACTTCCCAAAAAATTGCGAATTTAAATTTTTATGGTAAGTTGTACCATCGCCAGAATTTAACCCAATAAGCAAATCATGCCCATCCCTCGCGTCCTGATCAAATGCATGGCACACGGGATTTGAATTACTGAAATGAATAGACTTTATCGGATCCTACATTGAATGATTAACCTGTCATAAACCAACCAAAAAATCCCAAAAGTCATTCAAACCCAAATAACCATAAACCAAAGTACCTTGTCTTGAGAATTCAAATCACTTATAAAGATAGCATCCCCCACATTGAAGACCAAGTATGTCCCTTTCCCATCAAAATTCGTAGTAGCCATTGAATTACTCGAACTTGAAGACCCCAAAGATCCAACCCTACCATTCCCACTAATACTCTTACTGCCACCATTCCCTCCAACAAAGCTAAGGGCACGGCTCCCATTACTTCCACCCAATAACCTTGCTGCAGCTGATCGCACTCCACTGCTAGCACTGAAGCTTGAAGGAGGGGCTGGTGGGGTTGATGGGGCCTGCTTGTCCTTTAGATGTGCTAGAGTTACCTGTTATGATAAAAAGTCAACCACCCTAAAAAAATTAGAGTATGAAAACCATATACAATACATAAATAAATAAGCTAATTTATTCGAATAAGAAGTTTGACCAACAATAAGTTCTAAAAAAATGGAGCTTGAGAAAATACCTGGAATAAGAGAATCAACCAAATATGTTTCCGGAATTCATGTAAGAAATGTGTACCAAGAAAGAGCAATAAAATAGTTTTTTTTTTTTTACAATTACGAGCAAGAAAATAAAATCCATACAAGATCCCAAAGACTAATTCTGTGAAGTATCAAATATATCCGAGCATAGATTAATTCTGTGAAGTATCAAATATATCCAAGCATATAACATTGACCCGAAATTATTTTCAGCAAATCGATTTTCAATATGTACACTGAAATCAAAATTAATTAAAACTCTATATTCGAAGGGTGATCAAAACAAACGGGTGCCGATCATTCATTACAACCCTAGAAATCAATATCGATAACAGAAAAGAAAATGTACACAAAACATCCATTTCACGAAATGAGTATTGAAGAAACCTCCCGAAAAGTACTTCCAAGTATTAATTGGGACTACAAAAACTGAGAAATCCAAGAACCTGAGTGACGGTTTTTCCATGGGCGTAATGAAGGAGACCGGAGGGGTGGGTCTTCTCGTAGTGGAGCTTGTACCGACCTTCGGGGGTTTTAAAATAGGTCTTAAGGGCAGGCGATTGTGTTGTGGCCGATGAAGACGACGCTGACATCATGCCGTTGGCGGAGTTCATCATGGTGTTGCTTATGGTAGGCCCGGGAGCATGTGATCATGACACCACAAAGGCCTTCAATTTCAATGCTGATTCTAAAACAGAAGAGCCAGCGACGTGCTCCGCTTTTGGTTTGCTCTGTTTTTTTTTTTCTTGCACTTTCCCTTTCTGGGTCCTTCAATGGCTTCCGGATCAGAGGATAGGTCCTGCGGATTGCGGCGTAGGCGAACGTTGGTGAAGGGGATAATAGGTAGAGATTTGACCCTTTCTGTTTTTTGGTTTGAGGGTTTTGAGTCTAGGCAATTGACGGTGGGGGATGACGAGCTTTCTACTATACGTCGCTGTCACAGGGAGAGAGGGAGAGAGGGAGAGAGAGAGTGCAAAGCTGTACGAAGAAGAAGCGAATGACAAGAACCGGGATGGGGTTTCCTATCGTTCGAGGTATTTGAAATGAAGGTTTCTTTTATCATTTTTGTGTTTAATGGTTCCACTTTTGTGACTTTGTATTGAGCAAACCTTGCTCTGTAATTTAGGTTGCATCTGAGTGGGATATTTCGTGGCATGATGATCTTCTTTTTGGGCTTTTCTGAGGCCGAGTATAGATATAGATTTCTTAGCTATGAAGAGGAAAGTTTGGTCCATTCTTGGGCTCATATGGCTTAAAGGATTTGAGCCCGAACCGCAAGCCCATGTGTTGATTACAAATTACATAGTTTGGTTGGTGTTATTGGGTTACGTCTCACGTACAGTTTTCGAGATAGCCCGTTGTATAACTTCAAAAGAAATGCTCCTTACTCTTTAGTTTAGATACTATTATGGGTTGTGTGAATGCACACACTCTTTTTGAAAATGAATAGTAAAAAATTAATTTTTTCTTATGAGTATCATATTTATTTACTTTTTTTAAAAAGAGTGTGCGACGTTTGCACATTCTATAACTACAAATATCATATATATATATATATATGTTTGTGTTTCTTTTATATTATAATCTTTTGATAGTTCATAATGGACACAATAAGTCTTTTTTTTTTTGTTCAAGATGTACATTATAAAGGGATGGTGATTCGGGAATACAAAGTTTAATTTCCAGGTAACTTGTATACAGTCCCATCTGTAGACCTTAGTACTTCGGGATGGAGGAAAATTTAAAGGAGTTGTACAAGCAATTATCTCTTATGAATCAGGAACAAGAGGAGATTCAAGTGGAGACTCATAAACTCAAAGATGCAATTATCCATGGAGGAAAATGCCTAATTACACAATTGTTGACGACGCGCCATTATAACAGAGATGCTTTTAAACAAACGATGAAGAGGATTTGGAGGCTTGTTAAGAACATCAGGTCTTGGGAACTGAATTCAATCTTAACTCTCATAGAGTTTGAGGATCTCCAAGATAAGGAGTGTGTGATTTGAGAAGGACCCTGGTCTTTTAACAAACAACTGGTTCTGATAAAGGAGGTTGAAGGGAATCAACCTATTCATCAAATATGCCTTATAGAGGCATAGTTTTGGATTCGTTTACATGGATTACCTCTCGGTGCAAGGATGAATACATAGGGGACTTGATTAGAGGTAAAAGAAGTTGATATTGAAGAAGGAGAAATGGCATGAAGAGAATTCAAGCGAGTGAGGGTCACAATTGATATTACGAAGTCTTTACCAAGAAGGAAGAAGATAAATTTTGGAACAGCGGCACCAAATTGGATTCGTTTCTCCTACAAGCGACTCCCAAACTTCTGCTACTGTTGTGGTCAGCTGGGCCATCGGCATAAGGAGTGTGAGCTATGGCAGACGGCACAAGGTATTTTTGAGAAAGATGGATTTCCTTACGGACAGTGGATGAGGGCAATGGGTAATGGAAGTGGTGGTGGGGAACGACGGAATCGAAATTTTGAAATTGGACATTCAACTCCGGCGGTTGCTCCAGTGGTTGCGACGGACAAGGTGAGGAATTTCAATTATACAATCTCAATCAGCAAAAATTTCAGGTGAAGCTATAATGGACATTTTCAAAAATGTTGGGCATATCCCTAAAGTGAAGGCTGAGATAAAGGGAGTAAATGTTCAATTGACGTCAAAAGATCTCATAGAATCTAAAGACAGTCAATTTGAATCTCAAACTAAATCACAAGCTGATATTACGCAGGTTATGGAGGATGTTGATGAAGGAAGGGAGAATTTTTCGGAGAAGGTGAAACAGAATGTTGTGCCTTCCATGATGTTAAAAGAACCAATATGCGCCTATGGCTCATACGGAAGTTCATTTGGGTAAGAAGTAAGAACCCAAGAGGGCTAAGTATGCAAAAACCTGATGTAATGGAAGCCCGAAAATGGAAACGACTTTATCAATTTAGCAAGTCCCCAGCAACCCAGAAACAAACATGCTACCAGAAGACAACTACCAAGAAGAGGAAAGAACATAGCGAGTTGGAGGAAGGGGAAGGACAAGTTGCTAAAAAGAACCAATCCCACAAAAAGCTTAATGGGGATCAAAGTGAGGTGCAAAAGATCATATCGGCGATGGCTAAAACTCAGCCCCACTAGGAGCCATGAAAACACTAAGCTGGAATTCCCGTGGGCTCGGGAACCCACAGTATATTCGCACTTTTCGAGACCTAGTCACAAAGGAAGGGCCCTGATGTTGTATTTTTACAAGAAATCAGATTGAAAGCTCAAGATGTTGAGAAAAGTAAGTTTAAACTTGGCTTTGTTAATTGTTTAGCTGTTGATTGTGAAGGGAAAAGTGGAGGAACTGCTTTATTGTGGAAACAAGATGTTAATCTTACCATCCTTAGTTACTCTAAAAATCATATTGATGCTTGTGTTAAAGATGAAGTTTCTAAAAATAAGGAAGTTTTTTGTTGGTATTTAACGGGTGTTTATGGGCACCCTGATACTAATTACAGACACATGATATGGGCACTGATTCATTCTTTATGTAGAAGAGAGGAGCTTTGGATGCTCTTTGGAGATTTTAATGAAATCTTAGATCATAATTAAAAATGGGGTGGTAGGGATAAGCCAGAGAAACAAATGTGTGATTTTAGAGACATGCTTAATGATTGTGCTTTAAGGGATTTGGGTTATCGAGGGCCAAAATTTACTTGGTGCAATGGGAGAGATGGGAAGAGTTGCATTAGTGAAAGATTAGATAGATTTCTACCTAATTCACATTGGTGTGCTTGCTTTCCACAAGCAAGTTTTATTCATGGTTCTGTGGCCTACTCTAATCATCTCCCAATATGGTTAGAATTAGCAGGGGTTCTACACAAAGGCCAAGACAAAAATTGTTTAGATTTGAAGCCATGTGGATTGGGCAGACAAGTTGTTAGAAGATTATAGAAAACTCATGGAGACAAAGTATAGGGAGGAATGATATGGAAGAGGTTATGGCAATGATTACTGATTGCAGTAAGAGATTGGAAGTGTGAAATACAGATATTTCAACATGTACAGGAACGAGATCCCACTTATGGTAACAGAGAGGCCCATATCTTAGCAAGAGCAGAGGTTCAAACTTTGTTGGAGAGAGAGGAGATCATGTGGAGGCAAAGATCAAAAGCACTGTGGTTGAAGGAAGGGGACCAAAACTCAAGATTTTTTCATACGAAAGCTTCACATAAGAAAAGAAAAATATAAATAAGTTAAAAGATGTAAATGGTGAATGGCAGGAAGGAGAAGTAAAATATAGTATCATACTTGGCTATTTTCAGGATCTGTTCTCAACTTCTAAAAAGGGAGGTCCTATTAATTTTTTGGAAAGTTTGGCAGGAAAGGTGACAACTTCTATGAATGAAGAATTATCAAAGCCCTATACAGAGAAAGAGGTGGTCGATGTGCTCAAAGAGATGAACCCTTCAAAAACTCCTGGACTAGATGGAATTGCCCCAATTTTTTTTCAAAAATTCTGGTATGTTATTGGCAGTTCAATTACAACAGCAGTTTTACAAGTTTTACGAACTGGTGAGTTTTCCACTATATTGAATCACACTTTCATTAAACTGATCCCAAAGAAGAAAGTTAATGAGAAGATTGTATATTTTCATCCAATCAGCTTGTGTAATTTTGTTTCTAAGTTGATTTCAAAGGTTATTACTAATAGGCTGAAGAGAATGCTTCCATCTATTATTTCTGACTCTCAAAGTGCATTTGTGGCTGGTCGACTTATTACTGATAATGTCCTTGTAGCATATGAACTGATCTAATATCTGAAGCAGAAGAAAGTTGGTAAAAAAGGATAAATATCCCTTAAGTTAGATATGAGTAGAGCTTACGATCGTGTTGAATGAGACTTCTTAGAGGCTATTATGAATACTATGGGTTTTGAGAAGAAGCTGATCAATATGATTATGAAGTGTGTGACTACTGTGCCTTTTTCGGTTTAATAAATGGAGAGCCAAAAGGGCCAATTGTCCCTAGTAGAGGGCTGAGACAATGAGATCCTCTTTCCCCTTATTTGTTTATGCTATGCACTGAGGGTTTGATTTCCTTATTACAAAAGGCAGAGAATGATCATAACCTCACGGGTATTAAATTTTTAAGAAGGGCTCCTTAGATTAACCATTTGCTTTTTGCAAATGATAGTCTGATATTTTGTAAAGCAAATCTTGAATAAAACAAAACTATTCAAAGGATACTTGATACATATGAAAAGACATCAGGACATAAGATTAACAACGAAAAAATATCCATGGTTTTCTCAAGAAATGTGTCAGCTGCAGTGAAGGATGATATCTTGCATGTGTGGAGGGTTACTAGTGCTCAACATTATGAGAAGTATTTAGGCCTACCTCCAATTGTAGGTCGATCCAAAACAAGAGCTTTCTCGGAGATAAAACATAATGTGTGGCACAAATTGCAGAGTTGGAAAGATCAACTTCTATCTCAATGGGGTAAGGAAATACTTATCAAAGTTGTAGCCCTCTCTATTCACACATATTTAATGAGTTGTTTCTTATTACCTGGTACTTTATGCAAAGAACTAGAATCTATGATAACAAGATTTTTGTGGGATCGAAGAAAGGATGAGAGGAAGATACATACTTGAAGGATTTGCATGATGCCACAGTCTAGAGTAGATGTGTGAACCAAAGTCTAGAGGTGGTTTAGGCTTTAAGGATTTGCATACTTTCAATCTAGCTTTATTAGCTAAACGGGGATGGAGGGTCTTACAAGAAGAGAACTCTATGCTCCACAGAATCTACAAGGCAAGATATTTCCCACGAGGCAATGTTTTTTATTCTAGTCTGGGCCATAATCCTTCGTACTCATGGAGAGGAATATGGACAGCAAAGAAATGGCACTTCAAGGATGTAGGTGGAGGATTGTGATGGGAAAACTGCAAAATTGTGGTCTGAAAATTGGGTTCCAGGACATCGAAGGCTACAGAGGGATGGCAATGCTATTAGGGCAAAGAATGAATCAGAAACAATGGATAGCATTATTGATAGTAACTCAGAATGGTGGAATGTGGAGAAGATTAGAGCTCTATTCAATCCAAAGATTGACACAGACATTTTGAAAATTCTTATTTGTCCTGGAGAACAACCAGATAAATGGGTATGGGCATAGGAAAAAAGTGGAAAGTTCAGTGCATACAGGTTAATTAGAGGACAATTCAAATGCAACTTAGGTGAGTATTCCTTTGCTAGCAAACATTAGTCACTGTGGAAGGCTATATGGAAGATGAAAGTCCCTCATAAAGTTAAGGTGTTTGCATAGAGGACTTGTAAGGAGGGCCTACCCACTCAATACAATCTTCACAAGAAGAATGTCCAAATAGAAGAAAAATGTTGTTTCTGCAATGAAAAAGTTCAAGACCTACCTCATGCATTATTTTACTACCCTAACATAAAGAACTACTGGAGTAGTTTACTGCCTATGATAGGTGAGATGGAAAGAGAGTTGTTAGTTATGGATATTACAATGAAAGTAAAAGAGACTAGAAGAGATGAAGAACTGGCTATACTTTTCCTAATAGCATGAGGCTTCTGGTTTAGGAGAAATAAGCTAGTGAATGACAAGATTCGTATTGAGCCTAGACAGATAGCTAAATAGGCCTTATCTTTACATAAGATGTTTACTGATATTAAATCTATGTCAATCAATCAAACAAAAAATTATTGTTGTTGGAAGCCTCCCGAGACAAGTTTTCTAAAACTAAATGTGGATGGGGCAATGTTTAGTGATCTACATAAAGTAGGTGTTGGGGCTGTCTTAAGAGATGATAAATGAGACATTGTTATAGCTGCTAGTAAGGTGGAGAATGAAGTTGCGGATCCAGAGGACATTGAACTCTTAGCCATTTTCATAGGCCTTCAACTATGTGCTAACATGGGGATTCAGAAGTTTATTGTTGAAAGTGATTGTCTTTTGGTGATACAGGAGCTTTAAAATGCAATTGCATCATTGTCTTAGTAATTTGATGACAAAAACAAGGAAATTATTATTTTTGTTGGTGAATGCAAAATTCAACATGTTGGTAGGCTAAGAAATGAGGCTGCCCATAGACTAGCTAGACATGCTTGGAATGTAGAAACATTAGAGATGTGGTGGGATTGTATTCCAAATTTTCTTTCTCAAGCTATATGGCTTGATAGATGTATGTAATGTTTTTTTTTATATAAATGATATTTTTTTCCATAAAAAAAAATGAAGATGAAGCAAAGACTAAAAGAGAAACACTACAAAAAAAAATGTCAATTTAGTCCCGTTTACAATCTTGGAGTTTGTGTAAATTATGCCAATACATAAGCGACTTTACCGACATTTTTTTAAACTTTTGACGGCATCTATATCATTATGCTGGTAATAGATGTTCATGCATAACTTCTATTTTTACTTTAGAAATTGTATTATTTATGTTTAAAAAAATAATATTTGATCAAGTTTCCGCAGCTCAACCTTGATTTTCCTTAAATTAACCTAAGCTTTTAGATCCATTTGCTTAATAGCTTCCATATTGTTTTGTTGAAATTACACTGCAATATTGTTGCTCGAGTAGTTGCTCGTAACATTTCCTTGAACGCTAGTCCCTTCCATTGCTTATTGAAATTAGCATGGAGGTGCCATAAGCTTACGCAGAATCTGTGTTCTACCTTAGGCATCAAGTGCTCAAAGGTCTTAACCAATCCTTGCACAACACAAACAAGTTAGTATAGTTTTATTAATGTAGTTGCCGGTAAAAAATCATGTACACTTCATTACCTTTTGTCGGTTTGACATGAATGTCGTCCAGCCATAGTCCTGATCAACGGACCCTATGTCCTCAAAGTTAGTGTATCTACAATGGACTCTACTGTTCAAGATAATGTTCTTATCTCTAATTCAAATGTTCTCATCTTCAATCATTTCTCACCAGCCATGGGATACTACATAGGAAGACATGTCCATACACATCTCAGCAAAATGGTTTAGCTGAGAGAAAGATTTTTTAAACAGGTTTAACCCTGCTTGCTCATTCCAACTTATCAAACAAATATTAGGTTTATGCTTTTCTCATTGCTACTTACATTATCAATCGCCTTCCCACACCAGTACTTGACAATAAATCACCCTTCTTCAAACTCCATGACAAGGACCCAGATTACACCATTTTTAGAACCTTTGATTGCAAGTGTTATCGTCTCCTTTGTCCATATGGGTTGCACAAACTTGAGTATAAATCCAAGCCTTGTATTTTTATAGGTTATCACAATGGTAGATATAAATGTTTAGATCCTGTTGCATTTGATTGCATTTGATGAGATTTCTTTTCCAGCCAAGGATCAAGCTTCATCTTTGCTGCCATCCAAGATAAATGCATCGGTTGTGATACTCCATTCACACTTCCTGTAAGTATGTCTTTTCCCATGCCCAACAATGCATCCTCACGTCCAGAATATCTTCATGACTCTCATATTGACTTGCATTCTCATTTCACCTCATCTTCATCTCCAGAACCTTCAATATTAGCCTCTCCTATTATCACTGATCTCAACCATAGCTCTTAATCATTTTCTAAACCTTCAACAAAGTCTTCATCTAAACTTGTACGAGATTTTTCACCTTTTTCCCCCAACCCTACCTCAATCCTCTCATCCCATGCAAACTAGATCTAAAACTAGTTCCTTGCATCCTAAATCATTCCCTGATTATAAGCTTTCTCCTCTACATGCCATCCTTTGCATTCATTTGATATTATCCTCCAAGAGGTTGAACCATCTTGATGTACTAAAGTTGTCTGTGATTCACAGTGAATGGATGCTATGAGTCAATAATTCTCAACTTTGCAGCTCAAGGGCACCTAAACTTTGTGTCCATGACCACTCAACCGCAATAAGATGGCTTCATTGATAGGTCCAAGGGTAGGTTGATAGCTAAGGAGTTTGAACAACAGAGTGGTATCGATTATAATGAAACCTTTAGGCTTGTTATTAAACCTTCTACCATTCGTATGTTACTCAGCTTAGCAGTTCATTTTGATTGGCCAATTCATCAACTGGACATTTCTAATGCATTTCTGCATGGTGTTCTTGGAGAAGATGTATACATGGAGCAGCCTCAAGGGTTTGTGGATAAATCTTTTCTTGATTATGTTTGCAAGTTAAAAAAGGCTATTTGTGGTCTTAAACAAGCTCCACGAGCTTGGTTTATACGTTTATCAACCTTTTTGCTTGAGTTTGGTTTTATAGCATCTTTGGTAGACACTTCACTCTTGTTTTATCATCGCCAACATATAGAGATTTGTATCTTGATTTATGTGGATGACATCTTCCTCACCAGAACACATCCTGGCAATATAACCACTTTGATCAAGCAGCTTGAACAGGAGTTTCCCTTGAGAGACTTGGGTAGTCTTGGCTTTTTTCTTGGCATTCAAGCCTCTCGGACCTGCTATACTCTTTATTTATGTCAAACAATGTATATTTATGATCTGTTGCATTGAACTCACATGTCTGATGCCAAACCAGCTAAGTCTCAATGCTCCTCTGGTTCTAAGCTCTCCAAGTATGATGGCACAGCTTTGTAGATCCTACTGAGTATCGACAGGTTGTTGGTGCTCTTCAATATTACTATCATTAGACCGGAGATAGCCTTTGCTGTCAACCAGCTTTTTCAACATATGCATGATCCCACAACTACTCATTAGGCTACAACTAAACGAGTTCTCAGGTATTTAAAAGGTTTTCTTGATTATGGTTTAGTTTATACAAAAGGATCTATGCAATTATCAGGTTACTATGACTCTGATTCTGTTGGTAGCCCTAATGATCATCGATCAACCCTAGTCTAGCCATTTTTCTTGGCCCTTGCCTCATTTCATGGAGCTCAAAGAAACAATCAGTTGTTTCTCGATTATCCACAAAAGCTGAATATTGTTCCCTTGCACTTACAGCTGCTGAACTTTTTTGGCTCTGCATGCTTTCCAAAGAAATTCATATCCCTCTTACATCTGCCCCTACTCTATGGTATGATAATGTTAGTGCTCTTGCTCTTGCCTCCAATCCAAAATTTCATATTCGGATGAAACATATTGAGGTTGACTATAATTTCATCTGAAAAAAGGTGTTGAATGCTGATATTGTGCTTAAGTATATCTCCTGTGATTATCAAGTTGCTAATGTTTTGACCAAATGTCTTAGTTCTGCTCACTTCTCTCATTTGAAGTCCAAGTTAATGGTTGTTGCTCCTACCATTAGCTTGGGGGGGCCTGTTAGTGTATCTACACAGGACTTTGTTGTTCATGATAATGTTCATCTCCAATTCAAATGTAAAACTAGATTTACTCCAAGAAGATTAGATAAGTAGATAACAATAGCTCATATATTAGTTGTAACTTATATGTTGGTTATAGCTTATATATTAGTTGTATCATTATCTAAATTCAAATGAGTTGTAGCTTATCTGATCTTTCTCACATGTACTTCTATAAATACATCAATATATTCCTGGGTTGGTAAATTGCCAAATCCCATCATTCTTCAATTTATCTCACTCAAGAAGCAATGATAGAAACCACTCACATGATGATTGTCGCTCGGCTTCACAAACAGCATATGGTATTGGATACATACCACTTAGTCACATAATACCCTCCACAATTATATTTCGATAAAAAAGTTTTGATTTGGAAGGCTTCTTATCATTGGACCATGATGCGTGGATTCTCACCCACATTGCCAATTACATACGACAATCACTAGATCTCTCCCTACCATTGGCTTTGTACTCTCACTCGTGGTTCAACATCACTTTCGTCAAGAACTTCACCACCAACACCAGTTGTACCATTCTTGAAGTCCACGCATCATGTTCAAGCTCAACATACTTCGTATCGTAGGTATGCCATCAAATCGACCATTGTGA
Organism: Juglans cinerea; assembly: GCA_961763995.1. Classification (NCBI taxonomy): domain Eukaryota; kingdom Viridiplantae; phylum Streptophyta; class Magnoliopsida; order Fagales; family Juglandaceae; genus Juglans; species Juglans cinerea. Next base: position 26,878,833 of record CAUIVZ010000009.1, read on the forward strand.
TGAATTATAACTCTAGTTTTCTGCAAATGATATCAACAGACAAACCTCATCAAACCCAATTATTTCAAAACCCTATAATTGTTATGTATGACTAGCTAGCATGTAATTTCTTTCCATAAGAGTTCGTTTAAATAAGGAAAGTTTACCACAAAAATAATATACAAACAGACAATTAGAATCAAACAATTGCAGTTACAAAAAAACCCCAATTATTTAAAACTAGAATTGCTATGTAATCGAATCTGTCAACATCACTAGCATGTAATCTCTTTCCACAAGAGTTAATTTAAACAATAAAAACTAAAAAGAGAAATATAGAATTGAACAATGGGAATGAACCAATTACAAATACACAAAAAGCCCTAAGTTTAACGAAACCCTAGAATCTGTCATATTCACTAGCATGTAACAAAGTCTACTACTGTGCATACTTACACTACAAACAACAAATTAATACCCCTAATTTATTGCTTGTTCAAAACTAAACCCAACAAATTTAAAAAAGCCCTAACCTTCGATGAATTGAAACCATTGATGCACAATGTCAAATTTGGGCACAATACATGCAATAAATGAAGGAAATTTATTTATCACACATAAAAGAAAACTAGTAGTTGAAACCCTAGATGCACAATGTGAGTCCCAATCATGGATTAAACCTTAAGCTAAATCGTGTAAGGATGTAGGTCATTAATGAAGGACTCATATTCTCACAAAAATGTTGTCATCGTATGAGTGCCATCATCGAGAAACTTCGATGGAGCACTGTCATTGGCGTGTGTAGCCAGAATGATGACTAATGAATGGGTGGGAGTGAAGATTGGGTTGGGTCATGGGATGAAGAGCTCAAGAGATGGGGGTGGGGGTCTAAGGTTTTGAAATTTAGGGGTATATTGGATATTTTTAATTCTTGTCTAGAAATCACACACGTTGTGGTGTAGATAGATCCATGTGTACAAGGCTAGATTGAATGTCCATTACTCATTTGATGAAAAATGTAACTGAAGGATTTAATCCAATTTATTTATAGCATAGGGGTTAATCCTAAAAAATATCATAAGGGGCTTGTAATGCCCAGCACCCGAGGGTCCGGGGAGTTAGCTCTCGTAACCTAACATCATCTTCTATAATCGATTTACACACCTTGCTATTCCATTACAATACACAGTCTCAAAATTTTCACGACTTACAATATCAAAAATAATATAAAATCATAAATCAACTAAAAATACTCCCAAATAAATACTTGTACTCTCCGATACTTATTCCTCTACGAACTTCACAACTTCTCTAACACAGCCTACTCTTACTCGCCAATAGGACCATCATAATCATCTGAAAATATTGTGGAGATAAGGGGTGAGTTATCAACAACTCAATAAGCAGAAAACATATACTAGTATGTAGACATGAGCATTTAAAGAGTTCAGAATGCAGAACAAAATATTTTTATTTTCAGAATGCATAATCAGAACAATTTATCAAAAATATCAAAGCGAAGCTTTCAGAAAATAATCTTATAAAAAATTCCTTTGGCATAGCATAACTAAACAAATCACATCACATTAGAAATTCCATGTTTAACCCCCGTAATAAGGTTGTGCAAACCCCGACGCTTAACCGAGTAGAAACAGAATGTGAACACTTCCCCTTATTATTCTCAGAGCCCCGAGTGTGCACACAGGAAAAGTCACGCAGAAAATCAATTTGTTTCCAAAGTGGGTGCACCAGAAACAGAAAGGTTGGTACCAAACTCGAACAGAGGCCACAGTTTTATACCCGTGGTGAGGTCAGAATGGAATAGAAACAGAATGTCATACCAGAGGTTTCAGAAATCATTTCACATCATATCAGAGTATGAAAATATTTTCAGAACCAAACATAACAGAAATCAAGCTTTCAAAAAAATACTTTAGCATAACATATATTGTTCATCATCATTATCATCATATTAAAGTATCTTATCATAACAGAGTCAATATTTAACCCCGTGGAAGGGTTGTGCATTTGTGGATAACCAAGCAGATACATATCATAACTTAAACATAATGCTACTATTCTTACCAGTAACAGGGCCATATCATATTACATCATAACATAATGCTACTATTCTTACCCGTAGCAGGGCTATATCATATCACATCAGAAATAGAGACCATGTTTAACCCTCATGGTAGGGTTTCATACCGAACAAGGCAGTAACAGAATCAGATACAGAACCAGATAGTAATTCCAAAGACTTTTTCAGTCGCCACATCTTATCAAACAAATTACAGAACATTTTTAGAACAAAACAGAAATCAGTTTACGAAAATATTATTTATGCACCAAAAATTCATATTTGCTCTTTTGCATGATTCAGAAACAGAATGCACAAAATTTAGCTCATATCTCCACCAGTCATGACAGAAAGTAATTTATTCTTATACAGAATATCATGCGTGATACAGAACAAATAACCAAGGTTATTTTCAGATTTCTTTTCAAAACGAACATGCATATTTTCAAAATTGACCCTAGTCCATTTTATTTTTATGTAAAGTCTAGTATAGGAATCCGCTTACCTGAATTTCTTAGCTTTTCTAAATTTTCTTCAAAATGCCGAACAATTATTAATCGCCACATATAAAATAATCATGTATTTACCGTAAATTTTTAATCGAACACGTTTTTCAATATTCAAACTTGAACTTCTTAAAATAACCAATTTTAATATCTCAAAAACCTAGAATTCTCATAATCCCGAAATATATCATCACTTTCTAAATTCCTCAATATCCATTTAATCACTTTGACTAATACATAAAAATCTAACTTATTACTATTGTAGTCAAATTATAAATTTAATACTAGATAATATAATTATATAATAAATCCAACAAATATGAATATCAACTAAAAAAATCCTTTATTTTAATGTAATCCAATATTGAAATTGATATCTGATCTGGAATATAATCTAATTAAACACATTTTAATTTAAATAAAATACCATCTACAAAAAATATATATTTTTGAGACTTAAAACAAAGTCAATAAAAACATGACTCTGACATTAATTTATACTAAGGGTAAAAATGTAATTAAAAAAATTTGTTTTTATTTTAACTTAAAGGCATGCATGACAACTAGGGGTGTAAACCGGTCGGTCCGGTCCGGTCCGGACCGAACACCCCATAGGGACCGGACCGGACCGGTAATTATCGGTCCGGTCGGTCCATTCGGTCCGGCCTTTTTTTTTTTAAAAAAAATCAATTAATAAAAAAAATTTATTTAAAATACTAAATTAAATTAAGTGACTTATTAATGTGAATTATGTATCAAACTCAATAAAAAAATATTTTATATGGTTAATGATAATAAATTACATTATTAATTTATATAATTATTATATAATTAACTAATTGATATTATATATTAGTTAATTCATAGAATATTAACAAATGTTAATAATATATTTAAAATTTTATATTGTTAATAGTGATAGGTTAGATGAAGATATATATAAAATATTATTAATTTATAAAATATTAACAAGTATTAATAACATATTTAAAATTTTATATTATTAATTGTACAATTATTATATAAATAATATATATAATATTTTATTTATTTTTATTTTTTATTCGGTCGGTCTGGTCCGGTCCGGTCCGAGAAATCTCCACTCCGGGACTGGACCGAAGGATCGAAATTCTCCCATGTATTGGACCGAAACCGACCGGTCCGGTCCGGTCGGTTTCTCCGGTCCGGACCGACCGGTTTACACCCTAATGACAACCTACGTAAAAAACCACTTATTAAAATTGTAGAAGGAAAACAGATGCTTAAGCGCACGGAGGCTCACCGAGAGAGAAGTGAGACGTGCGGCGGAGCAATGGGCTGGACGGTGGACGGCGGTTGTGATGGCGTTGTCGGGGCACTGAAAGAGAGGGAGATGAGTGAGAGAAACGAAAAGAGAGAGAGAAGAGAGAGCTGAGCACAGTGAGAGAAAAGGGACGGAAGAAGCAGTGAAAGCTTCGGCGATGACTCACCGTGAGGGGCAAGGCGGACTGAGGCGGCTCGAGACTGACGGGAAGATGACAACCGGCGGTTTCTGTGGCTAGCCCGACACTTTTTTCCGTCGTACGGTGGTGATCATCCGAGTGTGGTATTGCTCTGTTTTTCGGACCCAAAACAGAGGATTACGTGGGTGGTTTCCGTCTTCCTTGAGGTGGCGTCGGCGTGTTCTGGGCAGTGGTTTCGCCGTGGGTGATGGTTGGTGCGTGTGGGTTGAAACGAGGCTGGTTAAAACAGAGAAGCAAGGGCTTGCGGTGCACGGCAGCAAGTGGGAGGAGCTGCGCAGTGGGCTACGGCGTGGAGGTGCAATGCATGCACGGTGGACGTGGGTCGGCTTTGGGATGGCGGGTTGAGGTGGGTTCAGACGGTGTTGTGCTGCGGATGTGTGTTTTTGCTTCCGAGTGGGCGAGGGCACGGTTGTGGTGAAGTTGGGACGGCGTGGTCGTGGCTTGTGGAGGTTGGTTTCGCGGCAGTTGGGTGAGCTGCGACTAGGTGGCGCGTGGCCATGTTGGGGGTGGTGCGCTGCTGGGCTGAAGGTAAACACACGGTGGTTTTGTTCTGGAAGTGAGGCGAGGAGAAATGTGCATAGAGAGAGAGAGACGAGGCAGAGAGCGAGAGAGAGTACTGTGATGGGTAAAGCGCCGAAAGATCCCACACCAAAAAAATATCGAAGCACCCACGTGAAAGGCAGCAAGCCTCCAACGGTCAGAAACATCATTATGTTTCCATAGAAAGAGAATAGTGTTGGAAAGAACCAGGGTATTACATTCACCCCTTAAAAAAAAATTCATTCTCAAAATTTGTTTAATTAACCACCGCTACATCCAAGAATTCAAAACGCTCCCACTACACATCGATAACGAGTTGGAATATCAAGAGCGATAGTATGGCCGAGCATCAATCCTCTAATAATATTCTTGATTTGAATTAGGCACCAATAATGCCTTAACCATTAGTCTTCTCTGCCGAGGCCGTCCACACCATGATCGGAGTAGAGATGCAATTTGCTAGCAGATCAGACGTTGAGGTTATTGCAGAGACAAGACTGATCAGTGCTCAATATGTCGCTGCTATAAAGACAATGTCTCGGAGATTGCTGGTAAGGACGGGTGAGGTTGAACAACTTAGAAATCAAATAATAGGGTTGCAACAAAGGCTGGCTAACAAACGTAGGAAAAATAAAATATTTAGACATGAAAACAGAGAATTGAGGAAATATGTGGACCGGTATGCTCAAGACATGCAGCCACGCCTCAAGGAGCTGGAACGAGAGGGGTTACAACTGCAAAGTGAACATCAATGGTTAACAACAGAGGCTAAGCGTTTATGAGAAACCTAGGGACAGTCTGCAATTATTCCAATTGTCTTAGCTAAATAAAATATGCATGTAGCATACCTTGTAATCTTGCTTTGATAATGAAACGCTTGTCTTGTTCTAGTTTCCCACTCTATAAAATCCGCCTTGAGTCTTAACTTAAACTCATCAACTCTTCTTTGCTCTCTGTAATTCCACTGCATTCTCACTCTCTAAGCTTTATCTCTAATGGCGCAACAATCATCCTCCAACAACCCTCTTGGTCCCTATGTGGGTTACTCTGAATCTCGGCCACCAGTTCTCTCTGCATCTACCATGGGTGTCGTGATGCAACACGATATTGATCTGACTAACAAGTCGGATGACAACGTTATCTGCGAACTGGTGAGTCTCGGTACACGATACTTATCCTCGATCATCGCATTTTCCCGGCGACTGTAGACCAAAGCTCGTGAAGTGGAAAACCTTAACGAGAAGATTCTTGAGCTTCAACGACTGGTTCTTGAATCTAACAAAAAGGTACTAGACCTAAAGTAGGAAAATAAAGATTTAAAATTCTTACTTGCTTCTTCGTTTCGACTCCCTACACCTTTAGATAAGGATAACATGCTGATGTATGAAGAGCAAGAGCGTTTGAAAGAGGCTAAATGTCTCAAGTTTCTGTAAGCCGTTTGCGAAAATGAAATAAGAATGTTTAATAAGATGTTCATGGCATGCATCATTCTTATTTTTCTTCTAATCATGCACTTCAAAAAAATATAGAGTTCAAAAATACATAGCGGTACCAGTAACGCAAACATATATTCTAAGCTTTAATGAATATGACTTCGGCTCATAATTCTGTAAAAATCCTATATATCAAAATCATTCCTAAAGTCTGCAAATCCTAAAACCTTATATACTATAGTCTGCAAAAAAGAAAACCTCATATCTTAAATATCTACGTTATCGTCTCTTAGTCCCCTAATTCCTACACCTTAACTCTAAAGTTACTCCTTAAACCTACATATACCCAAAACTTCATAAGTTATACTATACGGAATCTCAAACTATAGCTCTGATACCATTTGTAACAGCTCGCACCCAAGGGTCCGGGGAGTTATCTCTCATAACCTAACATTGTCTTCCATAATCAATTTAAACACCTTACTATTCCAAAATCAAGCTTAGCAAATCAGTTCATTATCAATGGATATATCATGTTGAACAGTATGCCATAGTTATTGTATTCAACATTCATGACACTCATTAGATTAACTATTTATGATCAGTGTATTATAATTTCTTTCAAATTTCGACCAAACAACCCCTATGAGTTGATAAGAAAGATGACCCTCAATTAATTTTTTTGTTCACCAAGTTAATTGAAAACACATGTCATCTTTAATTTTTTTTTCTGAAGTAGTTATGTGACCAACCACTCCGATTTCCTTTCATGTTGGCCATGAGCCTTGCCTAAAAGTCTTGTATTTGGAATCCTAATTTTAAAAGGTGATTTTTAAATTGAGCCAAACCTATGTATTTGAAATTCTTCAAGTATTTTTAATAGTCTAAAATTCTTCAAGTTGAATGATTTTAGGATGCATTGCAGCCACAAATAAGATATCAAGTGGCGTACCTGTAGATACTGAGCTTTCAGAGGCTATTGAAAGTAGCCTCAGTTATAGAAAGAGAACACTATAGTGTGGTAGCCTTGGCAACGGGGCAAAAGTGAACATATACTTAGGGAAGGCAGCAGTTCTGGGTCTCCCCATAAATTCTTGTTTAGGGCTAGAGCACAACTACAAGCATCCATAGGGGTCCTCATGGGAGGAAGAACACATGTATGTAATAGGTGCAACAGATCCCATGAACGGGAGTGTCGGCAAGGCAAATTTACATATTACTGGTGTAGAAATACTAGGGAAGACTGGGCTAGAGACAGGCCGTGTAGGCACGAGTCTATGCATTGATGTTAGGAGAAGTAGATGAGGAAGCCTTGGAGACCCAAGAGGTTGGCGTCATTACAGGTATGGGCCCTTGATTAAGGTTATGAATATGTAGGATAATTAGTTTGGTTATAAGAGTTAAAGCGTTTAATTGTGTCAGGAAGACTCAAATTGTTCGAATATTGTTCATGTACGTTATTCAGCTTAGGTGCATCCTAGTTGTTTGTGTCTACTACGTTCGCTAAGATGTGTAGTTTACGGATGAATTCAATGAAACAAAGTATGGCAGTGGCTCTACCGACTGGGTAGGTTGTAGTTTACACTTGGGTGGCATTAATTGCCCTTTAGAACTAGAAGGAAGGGGTGTTGGGAGCAGACTTGATAATGTTTAACTTACTAGGGTTTGACATCATCTTGGGAATGGATTGGTTGTTCCAGTAGTACACTAGTATTAACTGCCAAAGCTGGGTAGTTAGCTTTCAACCACTTGGGGAAGAAGAAATGGTATTCGAGGGCAGTAGGCTAAGGATGTTGCCTAAAGTAATGTCAGGTTTACAAGCCAAAAATGACTTGTTTGGTGGAGCATAAGCCTACCTTGTGTAGGTGGTGCTGAAACCTAAAGAGCGTAAGTCAGTAATAAAGAGATACCTGCCATTGAGGAAATCCCAGGGGTTTTTGTGGATGATCTCTTTGGATTATCCTCTACCCAAGAAATTGAGTTTGCGATTGACTTGGAGCCAAGGATAGACAAGGTACCGTATAAAATGGCACCATCAGAGTTAAAAGAGTTGAAGGTGCAGTTGCAAGAACTACTGGCCAAGGGATTTATTCGACCTAGTGTGTGGCCTTGGGGAGCACTGGTACTACTTGTAAAGAAAGACGAAACGCTCATGACATTTATTGACTATTGAGAACTAAATAAGGTGTCAATAATAAAGAATAAGTATACCTTGCCCAAGATTGATTACATGTTCAACCAAATACAAGGGGCATCATTATTTTCAAAGATTGACCCCAGGTTCAGGTATCACCAATTGAGGATTAAAGAGAGTGATGTGCCCAAGACTGCCTCTAGGATAAGGTACGAGCACTTCAAATTCACAGTGATGCCATCTGGTCTAGCCAACGCCTCGACTACATTCATGGATACCAAGAACCAGGTGTTTAGGCCCTTCTTGGTCGTCTTTGTGGTAGTGTTCATTAATGACATCTTGGTCTACTCCAAAGACTCAGAGGATCATGTGAACCACCTACCGATGGTGCTGGGGAAGTAAGTGAACACCAACTGGTTGCCAAACTCAATAAGTAGTATGAGTTTTTGCTAGAAGAAGTTAAGTTTCTCAATCATGTAATATCCAATGATAGAGTTGGAATGGACACCAGCAAGATTGAAGCAGTTGTAGACTGGCAATGTCCCGCAATAGTTCATGAAGTCAAAACCTTTATGGGGCTTGTCGGATACTACTGAAGACTTATAGAAGGATTCTTAAGACTCTCAAGTCCACTCACGGTTTTAACTAGGAAGAAAGCCATGTTCGTGTGGACTGAGAAGTGTGAGTGAAGCTTCCAGGAACTAAAGAGGAGATTAACCACAACTCCTATGTTGGCCTTGCCAGAGCCAAGCCACTAGTGGTTTTCAGTGATGCATCTCAGTTTGGGCTTGGATGTGCTTTTGATGCAAGAGGATCAAGTAGTGGCATATGCATTGTGTCAATTGAAGAACCATGAGAAAAACTACCTCACCCAGGATTTGGAATTAGCATTGGTGGTTTTCGCCTTGAAACTTTGGCGACACTATCTCAATGGGTAAGCCTGTAAGATATGACTAACCACAAGGGTCTAAAGCATCTCTTCACCCAAAAGAACCTCAATATTAGGAATATGAGGTGGTTGAAGACGATAAGCAATTATCAATGCTAGATCAAGTATCATCTAGGGAAAGCCAACTTGGTCATAGATGCACTAAGTCAGAAATCTCAAGTAGAAGATGTGATTGAGTCTTCGTAGGCAGATTCCCTCAATGGGATGAGTTGGCTACTGTTAAATAGCTCTCATCAAGAGTAAGTCTTCACCTCAATGCAGGAAGTGAGAATCATGGATTATGATGAGCTAAAGATACAATAAAGAAGGGATCTGAAGTTGATGAACATTTGGCGAAGGGTCAAGAACGAAAGGGGCCCATGTGTTTATGTCTTAGTAGGAATGACACCCTACTATATAAGAACTGAAGAATCATCCCTGCGAATCCGGGGATCAAGGAGAAGATAATTGTCGAAGCTCATGCATCACCTTACTTGGTACATCCTGAGAGCACAAAGATGTACTGTGATCTAAAGAAAGGTTTTTGGTGGGAATGAATGAAACAAGACATAACCTAGTTCATTGAGAGATGTCCCATGTGTAGACAAGTAAAAGCAGAACACCAACGACCCGCTAGGAGCTTGCAACCTCTATCAGTACCCAAATGGGAATGAGATGATATAACAATGGATTTTCTTGGTTGGACTGTCAAGGACTCCAAGTGGAAAGAACTCGATGTGGGTGATCATGGATAGATTGACTAAGAGTGCCCATCTTCTTCCAGTTACTAGTACGAACATCCTAGGACAATTGACCTGATTGTATGTCATGGAGATAGTCAAGTTACATTGAGTGCCTAAGACTATAATATCATATCAGGACACAAGATTTTACTTCCCATTTCTAGAAGACTTTACAAGTTGTTTTGAGCACTAGATTGAGATTCAGCAGCGCCTATCACCTATAGACGGATGACCAATCAGAACGAACCATTCATAAATTGGAAGACATATAGCTCTAGAATTTTGGGGTACTTGGGAGAATCATATACCCTCATCAAGTTTATCTATAATAATATTTACCAAGTAACTATTCTAACGGTGTCATATGAGGCCCTATACAGAAGGAAAAGTATGTCGCCTCTGTGCTAGGATGAAGTTGGAGAAGGCAAGCTCTTTGGACCAAAGTTGATTCAAGAAATAATGGATCAAGTAATAATCATATGAGAAAAGATGGCAGCAGCACAAAGTCAACAGAAGAGGTATGTCGACATGTGAACAAGAGACTTGTCCTTCAAGAAGGACATTGGGTGTACATTAACATGTCACGTGCGTAAAACGATTTGGGAGGAAAGGGAAATCGAGCACAAGGTATGTTGGACCTTATCAAATGATGGAGAAGATGGGCCCAGTGGCTTATAGAGTTACCCTATCGGCCGAGTTTGGAGATGTACACGACGTATTCCACATATCCACCCGAATAATTAGCCTAGGTGAGATTCAACTTTAACCAAATCTTACCTATGAAGAAATGTCGGTAAAAGTTCTAGATTGAAATAGTAAAAGTTAAGGTCCAAGATAGTACCCTTAGTAAAGCTATTGTAGGGAAGCCGGAAAGCCTAAGAGATCACTTGGGAAAGGGAAAGTATCATGAGTGAGCTTTTCTTAATTATTCGGCATCCAACAACTTGACAGTTACGCATAATAAATGGGGGCATCGATGCCATTTTGACCGGTTGGTAAACGCAACTATAAATGATTGTCAAACCCATCTATTCCCGTGGCACACACATTTAAGCATTCTGAATAGTAACACCATGGTTAGATCCAAGAGAACCACACTCAGATGCCAGACACTTCATCAAACAAGGGAGACCAAATCAACAACATACATTTCAGTGAAAGCTCACCGTAGAGGTAGATTCTTTCCTACGACAATGCTAGAAATGTTGGGTAGTGACTATGAGTATGTCAGGTCACAGCCTATTATGTCTTTGTCCCCTTCTTTTGGTATCCTTCAACATGCATAATTCCTCATTATGGTTATTGGCTATTTTTGTTAAAGTGTTTTTTTTGTACAAGTATCAACACTACTATTTAAGAGAAATTTCTGAATGTGGGAGTAGATCACGACCCTAAAGTAAGATGAGACAGTATCTTGGTGGAGCTTATTTGGTTACTTGAAAGCGTCTAAGAATTAAATGACGTCCTCTGGGTCGCTAGGCTTGGGCTAGATGGTAATGCTCTTGGGTCGAAACCCTCTCCTCTCAACTAGCGGAGGCTAGACAAAATGCTATGGTGAAGGACGAGGCATGAAGCCAGGCATCACTCGTTAGGAAGTTGTACACATGGTTGTTACCTGAAGTATGGGGAAGGGAGCCATGTGAAAGGGAGACCTTGGTGCACATGTTAATAAATGGAAATGGTTAGCAATATGGTTTTCATGTTGAGTTTTATACCTGGGGTTAAACGTTGATGGTTTTCATGTTGTTGAATGAACCTAGGGTTTGGAAAATGAACGCTATGGTGATGTTTGAGCATTGGGTGCTTGGGAATTATTATTAAGGTGAACTATGTTTATTGAGACTTCCTTGAAATCTCACTATGGTAGTCCCACTATGATTTCGCTTTTCAAAATCGTAGAATTTGATGCAGATATAGGAAATGAAGCGGGATATGAGGAGAAGCTTCCCGAAATCGTAGACTTTGGTGCAACCTGAGGATCAGTAGCTTCGGGAGCCTGTCCCCCTTAAGATATTGAGATTTGTAATATTTTATGGTTTTTGTAATTTGGGCGATGAACAAGTATGGTTTGTAATATTCCTAACAATGGTGTAGATGTGACTTATGGGTAAATACTATTGTTTGGAAAATTTAGAAAATTTCTCTAGTACTTATATTTCTATATATGACATGTATATTAACTTTCATTTTGTTGTGACTAATTTATACACGCATGCAGGGCATCCATGCACATAACATTCCACATAATGCAAGAGGTGTCTGCCCTTTTGGTGAGCATAATGGCTTCTTAGCCTTCTGCCAAGTTCCAAGCAGGGACTGGGGTCGCCAAAACGAAGTCTCTAATTAGGAATCATGAAAATGGAAGAAAAAAAAAATCTTAAAATTGTGTTGTTAGTGTATACTTTTTTTTTTTAAAAAAAAAGAGCAGGAAAGTCACGTGTCCAATAGTGATCTTCTCCCAATTTTATTAATAATGTCCTCTCTTATGGCAGAGGAATACAGTGGTTATAAGAAGAGGCCTGTAGGAAAACCAACAGGACCACAGCCAAGGAAAACAATCTATGACAATCTTATGACAAAAAATAGAAAAAAAACCTAAACTCTTAGAGCTGGGAGACCTAAGAAGTCCAACCAGAGCAAACCACAAAGAATCCGTGGAAGAGCGCAATTATTAGAATAGACCAAATCTGCACCTAAAGCCCCTTCCTTGGCTAACCAATCTGCCACCATATTACCTTCACGAAACACATGTAGAAACTAGCAATGAAGAGTACGAGTCAACCCAATAATTTCTTCCCAGAAATCCTTAAGGTACCACACACCACAATGCCCTCGCATCCACCAAGAAATAATCACCATGGAATCCATTTCTATTATCACATTAGAAATATTTAAAGAATTGCAAATTCTCAAACCTTGAAGGAGCGCAAAAAGTTCCACTTTGTTATTTGAACCATAACCAATAGGAGAGGCATAAGCCTTGACAAAACATCCTGACTCATTTCAAATAACCCCACCAATACCACAAGGTCCCGGATTTCCAAGGCTACTACCATCCTTGTTCAGTTTATACCAACCCGACGGCGGCTTAATCCACTTAACCAATTTGCAACAAAGAGCTTTTGGCACAATCGGTTTGATCCGCAAGGCCTCCAAGATCTTCTCATCCCGGTTAGACAAACACAAAGGATTTTTTGCCCCAAGACAAAGGGAACCAAGGCAAACACAAATAAAATGAACAACAACTTCATGAGTTTCTCGAATACCTTCCATTCTCGCCAGACATCTTCGTCTCCATAGTCTCCAAGTAACAATGATAGGAATGATGCCAACAATAAAACCCACTTGAGAAGAAGAGCTAGCATGCCTAAACCAAGTCTCAGAGTTTTGCATCCAAGATCTACCAAGAGGAGTACCAAACAGAGTGCCAAAGAAAGACCAAACTTTGTGCGGAAATTCACCCTAAAAAAGAACATGGTTAATCTTTTCAATATGGCCAACATTACAACAATCACATTTAGAAACAAGGGGAATACCAATACGGCGCAAGCATTCATTCACACTCAAAGCCATATGCCAAGCCCTCCAAAAATTAATAGACATTTTTAAGAGAAGACATTTATGCCAAATCCAATCATGCCAATCAAGGGGAGAACCTCTAATGTGAATAAAATGCCAAGCAGATTTTGTAGAGAACATACTTGTCTCTGTCGGAGTCCAAACAAGAACATATTTTCCGGACTTAGGCCCGGCTAAAGAGACTAAAATCTCATCCACCTTCTCCTGCCCAACTAAACTCTCCAAAAAATCCACATCCCAAGTATCCAACAATCTACACTCTTTAATTTTTAGCAAAGGTGAACCCACAAGCGGCATCTCATTAATGAGAGGACCATTATCCCTCCATTTATCATATCAGAAAAAAATCTCTCCCTCTCTACTCTTCCATTTTGAGTTATTCAGAAAACACGGAATACAATTAGTGACCATTCTCCAAAATCTTGTACCTTTCGTGTCTTCTACTAATGCCCAAGGCTTCGAACCCACATATTTAGCTTTAAAAAAATTGGCGCATAAAGAATTACCTTGTAGTAGATTTTAAGCAAAACACATGTGTAAAGCTTTTTGCATGTCATGGAGATGCCGTAACCCAAGACCACCTTCTTCCACAGGATTGCAAATATGTCTCCAAGCCACCCATTTCCTTTTCTCCTGCCCTCCAGATTCCCCCCAAAAGAAAGAGCTCATCAATCTATGAATCTTGTTAATAGTAGCTTGAGGGACCTGTAAAACAGCAAAGAGGTGAATCGCCATGCTAGAAATAACATGTCTTAATAGCACAAGTTTGCCACCAGTAGAAAGTAGCCTCATCTTCCACCCACTGATTTTTTGTCTAACTTTATTCACCATGCCTTCTAGATGACACTGCTTAAGGCGCCCCATAATAATCGGCACACCTAGATATCTGAAAGGGAAGGTCCCCTCCATGAACCCAGTACGACGTAAAAGCCGATACTTGCGCATGGGAGAAATATGCTTCGAACAATACAACGCAGATTTCTGAACATTGATAGCATGACCCGACCATCTCTCATATTGCATCAGGATGTTCTGAATAGCGCAGACCGATCTCTAGTTTCCATTAGAAAAAATCATAATGTCATCAGCATATGTTAAATAAGACACAATTGGCCATATCTAATATGACCAATTAACATGAATAATTAAGATTATGTAGTATGATGGATCTCGATATGCACTATTTAAGTGTGATTTGATAGTTGTTTTTTAAAGAGTAAAGGTTTTAAGGAAGATGAATTTGGCTTCAAATTTGTGAATTTGTTGCAATATAGTACTACATAGCGGTGAGAGCATTACTGGTAAATATTATATTGTCTTAATAACAATAACTCAAAGTGTATAATGTTGCAAGTGAAATATAACCAAAGCTATTGAGAGAGCTATTGATGATATTAATTGCTTACTTTGATAGTTAATTTATTTTCTCGACACCCAACATGAATATTTATTAATTGCTTTCCCAATTTAGATCATGTGAACATTTACCTCCTATATAAATGCTACAACATTCTCCCCTCCATACATAACTTCACAAACTATATACATCTTGTTCTTAATTACCTTCCTCCAAAATCCAAGCATCATTTATAAAAACTTAACTCATACCACAGAATCTCTTTGATCTCTCTCTACACATATGCATACACATACACATGATATAATAAAAAATAAATTAAAGGGAAGATATATAGGAAGGCCGCAAATGAAATTAATTTGCAAAATTTTCTTTTCCTTTGGGGTTGAAATTACAGCGCGCATTTTTATATCACTGAACCTTCATTAATTCCTAGATTAAAAAACTATTATTGTGTTTTGTTTATTGGACCTCATCAGTTGTAATTTTTGTGTTCATGTTATAGCTAATTTACTTTTTCCCAAAATTGTGCTTTTGTATATACATATATACATATATATATATATGTACTAGCAGTGGTTTAACGTGCAAAGCACGTTTGTCACATTTGCCTAATTGGAAGAAAAAATAAAATTCTTGAAAATAATGTGTTCAAACAGCAAATAAAATGTGACTCCTTACATGTAGCACATAATCTTGAATAATTGAATTAGTTGTTAGTTCACAATCATCAAGATTGAAAGAGTACATAAGATTAATTAGTAAATAGCCTAATGAATAGGAACATAAAACCTAATATAAGCAAGCATCTATGAATTTTCATATTTTTTCTATTTTAACAAGACGAGTTTGTTTCAACCACATTATCTCCAAACATTTCCTTTAGGTTGATCATTTGTATGTGAAAGATCAATCACGATCACGTGTTGAAGCTTTGCATGGAAGTTTCAGCTCTACAAATTAACCATATTTGACGGTAGAGATCATCCAACTCAAATAAATTCAACTCCAAGTCCAATAAATTTCATACAAATTCAAACTTAATATAATGTAATTCCATACAAATTCAACTGCCCAAATAAATTACATACAAATTCAACTGCCCCAAAATAAATTCCATACACATTCAACTTCCAACCAAAATAAATTCCATACACATTTATCCTTAAACCTCATGTATCAAAATCAACTTAATAGAAAATCCACAAAGTTGATTTTAATACAACTTGAACTACTTCAAGTTGGACTTGGCAGCTCCATATGTCAACCTGCAGCTCCACATCAGCCCAGCTCCACAATAGCTCCACAGCTCCATGTCTTCCACTCTCTACAGCAGCTCCACAAAAAAATGATGCAAATTGGTGCAACCAGCAGTACAAAAATTGCCCAAAATATGTCACCACAATCAAAACAATTACAAAATATCATCGTACAAACATACAACTATGTACGAGATATAACCTTATTCCTTTGTTCCTCAATGATCTCCATTTGAAAATTATGGAAATATTCTTGCTGCAAACCATTCATGGAATCAATATCCAAGTTCATAATTTTCATATCAGTTTTTCTCTTTTTAAGAGCTACCAAGTCAGATCTCTCTCTTTCAGTCTTAATTTCCAACTCAAGTTTTTTCTTCTTAAGAAGTAGTAACTTAGATATTTCATTCTCATACTTCAATTGCGATTCTCTTCTCTCCATCATAGAAGTCCTCCTATCATCTTTCATTTATTTAAGGCCTCATTAATTACTATATTTTGTCTTTCGTTATATTTTCTTTCTTTTTCTCTTGCTTTTTCAACCTTTTTGCCCATAGGTCTCTCACAATCGACGGACACATTTTCTATGTCTTCTCCTAAAGGTATTGAGTTTGGAGTAATACCTGAACTTGTCCCATCATTTTTTCTTTTTATGAGGTCCATGTGTGTTTGCCATTTCGGTTGGTGCCTTAATAAATCCCAACAATGATCCATGTTAATGTTATGTTTTTGATTCTCTTTGTACAATATTTTTTCTTTATCAATCTACAAAATAGTGGAACAAGATACAACTAAAAACATTGCAAATAAGTAATAAGTAGAACCACAAAACATAGAAAAAAACATTATACCTTGTCTTGCTCAGTCGCACCGCTTGGATGCATTCCTTCAACTTGGGCTAAGCTACCACAAAATTTATTGACGCAATTTTGAATGATTGACCACCGATTGGTCAAGGAGAGTATAGACCGTTCTTGACAATTAGGTTTTTTAAATGTGTGGTAGTAGTCATAAATTCTACTCTACATTTGTGTAGATGATTGATCAGTCCCCTGTATGGAGTCCATACTAATGTTAAGCCAAGCTGAAACGAGGAGAGTATCTTCCTCTATAGTAAATGACACACCCTGCTGGGATTTTTGTTTCCTTTTTTCCCGTTGGGGTTGTGTCGATTGGACATCAACATTTGCACTGCCCATAGGGGGTTGTTAATATCACCTTCACCACTTTCCAACAGTGTGGTGAAGAAGGGATCCTCATCAATTAAACAGTTCATCCTTCAACAAAATATTGAAGGATAAAATGTTACTAAAACTGCATCAATAGAAAAAGTATGTATGCAACATGGAAAAAACAAAATACATGTACACTCCAAATTAAGAAAAAGGGCAGAGAACATAGGCACTGTTTTAATGGTTTTTGTTTGGAACATAGGCACTTAATGTTTACAACCTCTATACTTTTGACAACCTCACTTTCAAGTTAATCCATGGATACCAAGAAAGAAAGGGTTGTACTGCTAAAGATCATTCAAAATATTATGAATAATTCAACTATTTTACAACCCACTTTATAACTAATTAATGTGATAGTTCATTTTAGTATTGGCTACATTCATAAGGTGTTTACACTTTCAAGTTTCAATATAAGACTAAAAGGAACAATCTAACTTTCAGGACATCAGACTTATGCCTCCCCAAGCAGATACTTTGAGTTACCATCTTAGAACAATTAACATGAAGAGAATGGGGATTGAGATGGGTCTTTGTTTCAGTCTTGTGTGGTTAGAAATTGGAAACAAGTGCCATAAAAGTGAGCTGTCTGGTTCAAAACTTCAAATACTAACAGTCACATCATGTAATAGTTTTGCATTATGTGCACAAGAAAGACTTGCAATGGTGGGATGCAGAAAAGCTGCATTAGTTACTTGTTTGATTAGGTAATAATTTTTTTTTATCAATAAATTCTTGTTTACCGATTAAAAAAAAATATTATTACTTGATGTTTGCTAGAATTAAGTCAGAACCATCCATATCATGATAACTAGTACCCTTCTTTGCAATGTGTTCTTGAGTGTCTGTAACTTCTCAAAAAAGTCAATTATGGACATTTGTTGTTTCTAGAGTATAAGACCTTTTGACAAGTCTATTTGCAAGAGTTGGACCGAGACATTTTCGTTAGATTTGGTATGGAAGAGCACTAAATATGGAAAATGAGATTGTTCTGGTATGTTGCACATAGAACATTTGCATGAAACAGTTGTTCAATTTGAGGTCAAAGATAACTCAGCAGCAGGGCAACCAAGTAGCAAGAAGCAAATCCCAAATTTTTAGAGACAGCATATACAACACTTGCATTGTTTTTCACTAGAAATAACAAGCATGTACAGAGGTATGTACAATCTAAAAAACCCAAGAACATCAATTATATTGCTCTATGTATCCCTATTCTCGGTTTAATATCAGGGAAAATCACACAAAAAAACCCTAAAAAAAATCCTAATCAGGGGAAATCACACATTTCATATGAGGGGAAATCACACAAAAAAATTTGTGAAATCAAAACAAGTGGCTTGCACGAAATCACCTTCTCTAGGGTTTCCAAACAGTCGCATGAAATCGAGTACTGGGCGAGACAAGAGGTCGTCGTTGATGAAGGAACAGCCCCGTCGTGCACTTGAGCTTTGCTTTGGGCAATGGTGTAGTAGAGTAGAGAGAAGAGAGAGGAAGGAGGAAGACTTTCGAGGGAAATGAGTTTGTCGAAGAGAAGAGAGCAGAGAGAGCAAGAGAGAGGAAGGAGGGAGACTTTTCGAGAAAAATCTGGTTTGTCGAAGAGAAGAGAGCAGAGAGAGCAGAGAGAAGAAGGAGGAAGACGGGGTTCGTGGAGGGAAATGGGTTTGTCGAAGAGAAGAGAGCAAGAAAGAGGATGGAGGAAGACTTTTCGCGTGAGAGATGATCTGATAGAGAGAGAAAAAACATTATTTTTAATGTTTGAAGACACAAATTTGAAGAAGCACTGTTTATAGCTATGGATAAAAATGAAGATAGATAAACCAATGTGGATGATTTTAAAGACATATTCTTCAAATTTAAAGATGAAAATGAAGATGAAGATGAAGAAGAAGAAGCCACTGCCAGTGCCAGTGCTCTTAGAGCACTAGCATCTGGTTCCTCGTAATTGGTCCTTAGCTAAATTATAGGAAAGAAAATATGAAAATGGAAGAAAAATGAGCTACATCTTATTCTCTATAGTAACTTTTGATTTTAGGATGTGTACAGTTGCTCCACAAATTTGGGGAGCACTTGTACATATCCTAAATCATTCTTTTGATTTTTTTATTCCAAATTTAATAAGACATTTAGATATATTTATTATTCCTACTTTGTTTTCAAAATTAGAAAAATATCATAAAAATCAATTTTTATTTTATTTTTGTTAATGTGAGGATGATTATATTTTTATATCTTTCAATAATATTGAATAAAACCAATTTTACTAAAAAATCAACTACTTTTGATTAACAAACATACATTTCCACACTCTATATACGATTTGAATTCCCTAATAATTTTTAAAATTTAACCACTACAAAATATTATCGTTGGAAAAAGTGAATTTTGACAAAAAATTATATTTTTCTTAAAATCAAAATAATTTTGAAAATATTTATCATATCCGTAAAAAAATAATTTAATTTTTTTTAAATATTTGCTAGAGAGTAATAGTTCAAAAAGAAGAAAAAAGAAAAAAAGAGTTAGTGGTAAATATTGTAAAAAGAAGCTGTGAGAAGGAAATAATAAAAGAAAAATAGAAAAAAATTATTTTAATAGATTATATAAAAAAAAATAGGAAATGAGATGTTGGAAGTTTTGGAAATATAAATAAAATTTTAGATAAATTTTAGAAAAAAAATAATTTTTAACTAAAATTTAAAGAAAATTTTGCTGGATGCTCTTAGCCCGACCCAGGTCCCAAAAAGCTGGTCCTGCAGACTATACGTACCAATAAAAGTTTCCGTTTCTTTTCGTACGTGGACACTCTCTTAATCCAAGGGACCGTCTACCTAATTAATATAAAAAAGTATAGTGCCTACAAAGTATGAACTGTTTGATGGGGGACAACACTAGAGTCAGTACCCAGAATACAAGAATAAACCAAAGTAGAAAGGAAAAAAAAAAACTACATAGGGTTCTTCCTTTTTTTTCCTTTTTTGTTTGTGTCAATAGGCAGGTTCTTCTAATACTTTCAAAACAAACTGATGATTTCTGTGTTTTTTTCCTGGATTTTCTTAATTTCTTGGCAGATGCATGTGGAAATTAACTACTTATGGAAGCATATTACAAACATGCATGCATCAACTGTGTTCAGGCAGTCAAGTTCCAAGCATCCACATTGGAACCCTAAAATATTCTCTGGATCTTAATTAGTAATTCCGAGCTTTCTACCTTATCTCTTTCTTCTTTCTTCCTATAAAAATAATGGATGATGGAGAAACCTATATATATGGTGGCTCCAACTAGGAATGGCAAATCGTGTTTGAGTTGTGTCAAGTCCTGTATATTATATGATATGGATCAACCTGAACACGATCCGTTAAGTTTAACGAATCAAATTTTCAAACCCAAACATGACCCATTAAAATAATGGGATGATATGACCGACTCGTTTTGACCCGTTATGAGTTAATTAAAAATATATCGACACAACCCGTATATGTAAATGAGTTGAATTTATTCAAATAATTAATTTGACCCGATTAACATAATTTCACATAAAATCTAAAATCACAATATCTCCCAAAAATATAAAACTAACGCCATGATAAGTCTAAAAATTATAATTCAAACAATAAAAAAACCAAAATTACAATCTAGAGGAAGTGTGTGAGGCATTCATGACTCATGAGAACTAACTCAACTGAAAACTAAGAGAGAGAGAGTTAAGAAATAAAAAATAGGGTTAGAATATTTTTGCTTTTAGTTTAAAAATGATATAATTATAATTTTAAGTAAAAAAATTTAACGGGTCTAAATAGGTCACTAACGGGTTAAGCGGATTAATCCGTTAGTGACCCATTAATGAATCATGTCTTAGCGGATCAACTCGTTTTGATCCGAACCCATCAACATCAAACCTAAACTTGTTAATTTCGTGTCATGTTTGTATTGGATTAATGAATCGTATCACATATTATCACCCTTAGTTTCAACGTCCAAAGTCAAGTCAAACCAACTTTTAAGGGGTACGTATACTTTTCAAGTAAAATGGTTAATATTGATTATGGAAATAGAATCCCTTTAAACTAGTCTCCTTAATTAAGATAATTTCCTCTAAAAGTTCTTCTAAACCTTATTAATATTCGTCTGGCCATCTGAAACGTTTTACATTTTCTTACCTTTCGAATGGGCATGTATAGTCAACCCCAGAAATTTCGTCATTTCTTTGGGACTTAGTACCGCAGCACCTAGATTCTGCCTAGCAATTTCAACAGTCACTAACACTAAGCTTGGTCCCCAGGCAAAAGGACAAAGAGACATATATATAAAGCCTAAACTCTTAGGCCTCGACCTTAAAACTAATAAAGTAATATTTATGAATAATAATTAAGGGATAAACTAAAGAAAATGGTGGACATTTAGGTTAAAGCTAGCCGCCTTGAGCAAGTTGCAGACTAGTGAGTAATACAAACGTTTCTCTGAAGTCTAGAAACCCACCGAAGTTGACGAGGTAGCTAGCCGGATTACTTTGACGGACGGTCAACTACATAACGTAGTTTTAGGTTCAGTACTTCAATATTCGTTAAAAGAATGGAGCAAACAGAGATATATAAAAAGAGAAGTAGCATATATATATATAGTATAAAACAACAACAACAACGACAATAGTAACAGCGAAGAAAAAAAGACAAGGAAAATCGATAGAGACAACAGCAACAACGAAGAACATGCATGACTTGGAGTTCGCTCTTTGTTCAGTCATTTCAGACATGCACTGGACCCCCACCCACCAATTCTGTCCATTCACAAGCCATCTCTCTCTCTCTCTCTCTCTCTCTCTCTCACACATGCACACACACTCACGGAGGAATTGTATGTAACAAATTAACCTCAAGTGCATGTGTGCCAATATCTTTCACTTCCTGTAATACAACATGTCCTCCTTGACTGATAACTGACTTCAGTGCTTGCCAGTGAATTGTTTCAAGCCCATTGAAGCAAACTTTTCCAGCATGAAATTGCAACAATATATGTCAACATCAACCTTAATTTGTCATATCTTTGGCTTCCTTTCATACAACAACATGTCCTCCTTGGCTGATAACTGACATCAGTGGTTGCCATTGAATTGGCTCAAACCCATAGCTGAGCCCATCGAAGCAAACTTTGCCAGCTCCTGTGGTAAGAACGAGCGTTGGGATTCTCTCCGTCCCACCCCAAGAAAGTCCCTTGTTAGACTGTTTTCAATCCCTTTTGAGCCTCGATGATACTTTAACGGAACTTGCTCATTTTGTGTAGTGCTTGTCTGCATCATGAGTTGATCAAAACTGTTTGATGATGAACTTGTTAATGAGATCAAATTCGAGCTGCCCGACATTCCATCAGCCCTGGCCAAGCTTCCAGCTGATCTGAAATTCTCTGGCTGCTTGGAATTTTGAAAGACCTGGTGCAGCTCATTTCTGTTTTGGTTGAGAGTATCGAAGCTCGTTGCGCTGGAAGAAGAGGAGCTCATTACTCCAAAACTGCTACAGAAGAGTGATGGGTTGCTTGTTGTAGAACCCATCTGCGCTGCTTTCTGCAAAAGCGCAGTGGCGGACAATGGCGCAGCTGGTTTTGATGGCTTGTTTTGGCTGTCAGAGTAAATTGAGGATAGGGTTTCCAGCAAATTTCCTTTGCTCCCAGCTCCCTCACCTTTCAATTCATTAGGCAGTGCTGTTAAAGAGACAGTTGCGTTTGCCGAAGTTGGACCACTCTTATCAAACGCTTGGAACTGATTGAAGTTTCCAAAATTAGCTACCGAGGATGAATTAAAGAGATTGGTCGATGCTGCAGCTTGCACCATATCAGGAAAACCAGTAGAACATGATGAGGCGTATAGATTAGTACTAGTCACCATGTCATGGCTGGAATTAACCTGAGAATTTGCCTGGTTAAGCCACAGTGATAATCTGGGCTTCTGCTGATCCAAGCCAAGAGAGCTGCCAATGGCCATGCCGTTGAAATCTGCTCGAAACACCGGAGCAAATTGCGAAATTCCAGCAGCATCTTGAACTCCCCGGCCGGACAAACCATGTGGCAAACCGGGTTGAGGATTTATTACAGTCTCATTCAGCGAATCATTTCTGAAACTCAGATTCGTAGCCGCAAGTGATGTAAGCCTAACACTCTCGTCAGCTAAGGCATCACAAAATGCTCTGTGGGTGATGAAGCTATCCTTCCTGTTTAAGTGAGAGAAAAAAAATAGCAAACCCCATTTATTTCCTAATCATAAGGTTGCATTTAATTCGACCTTAAAGAAACGAAAGCCTCGACGTGAGCATTAATTTCTACTACAACGTATCCATTATCCAAGATTCAGAAAGAAAAAAGTGCAAGCTGAACGTGGTGATATTTAACAAATACCTGGAAAAAAGGGTTCCACAGTCGCACTTGTACTCCCTAGTTCCACAGGTCTTAGAATGAGCTTTCCAGTCAGATTGAACTGCGTATTTCTTTGAACATTTCTCGCACTTCCATTTCTTCTCGCCATGTTTTCTGCTGTAATGTTTCTTTATACCGGTGAGGTCCCCTAGAGCTCTAGATGGATCGTGGTGGACGCAGGATTTTTCCGGACAAATATAGACCTTTTTCCGGACCTCTTTGTTCGTCCTTTGCCGAAGTTTCCATGGAAGATTGTGACCCCTACGGTGAAGTTGTAGATTCTGATCTCTCTGGAAGCCTTTATTGCATATCTCGCAGATGAATCGGTTTGTTGCCATGAGAGTCTTCGGTGAAAGAGCCATAACCTCAGCATCTGGATCTGTTAAGAACAACAAGAAAAGAAATAAACGAGATTCTTAATAGAAATTGAAACAACGAAATAAAGAGCATGCCTTACCCGGTGTTCCCGGTAGATTTCTCTTCTTCTTGGGAGCTGGATTAGGATCAGTTTTAGGGTTAGGGATTGCATTCTGTTCTTGAGCAAACCCTCCGATGGAGGAGGGTAATGAAAAAGCACCACCAGACATCATTTTGACTTGAATTCAAAACGAGTTAAAGCAAAACAACTAGCTATCTTTCAAAAGCTTAAGACGGCGAGGTTACTGAAGAAGAAAACAAGGGTTTTCCAAACAGAAACAGATAAATCTTTGGTAATATTCAAATCTCTGACGCTCCGATTCTGCCAAAAGACAAGAAAAAAACCCAACTTAAGCTTGAATCTAAACTCAAAAAAAAAAAAAAAAACGCTAGAGCCTCGGAATCTTCTAACCGAGATCGATCTAGTTTGCTTTGTTTGTTTGATCTCAAAAAGAAAACACCAAAAACCGTGAAGGCTAAAAAGAATATATCATCTTATATTATATATTCTATTTCGGTTCACTATCTTTCCAGTCGTAGTCTTACGCATAGTCTCTTTTATCTGCTCTATCGTATCCTCAAAGTCGGTCAGCCATAGATTTAGATGGGCCACCGCTGTCTCTCTCTCTTCTCTCTCTCTCCCTCTCCTTCTCACACACATACAACCAACGCACTGTTGTAGAAGTGTGTGTAAAGCATGCAGTGAGCTGCTTTCTGCCCGAATGTGTAGGATTGTGTGACTTTTTGTAGCCTTTTGAGCTCATTCTCCAATTACAATTATGTTTATAAAAATAGTGCATCGAATGTATGTAAGCATGCATATAGATTATATAAAAAAGAAGAAGGTAAAAAGGGATATATTTTATATATATATATATATAGATATGCACGTAAATAGTCAAATGGTGGGGATAGTTTTACTAACGGCGGGAGACGAGAAAAAAGAAGATCAAGAAAATGGTCTTTCTACAGAGAAAAAGGTGATTGCCTTTTTATGACCCTTTGATCTGGGGAATGAAATGATTAAACCATAATTAAAGTTAAAGGCCCTATTTAACATGGGTAGATCAGAGGTGCTGAGATTGCAGACACAGACGCAGACACAGTGATCATGAGTGAGGAAGCTAGCTGGGTGAGTCGCGTTTCACGAGGCAATTGATAGGACCATCCGTGATACCTCTGTCTCAGTTGTAGGACCCAAAATGGGACTGTGATTGGGCACCACTACTCATCATCTTATATCCCAGAAAAAAGTATTCATGAGTACATGTGCCAGTGATACATCTCCATTGCAATGATGATAATAATGATGACTTTCACCATACGACTTTATATGTACACGTATATAAATTGCTGGTATTGCTACAACATCTTGGTTAAAAATAGTCAAATACGATATAAATCATAAGCTCGTTTGTTTTTAAGAATGAAACCCAAAATTTTGAAAATCTCGAATCACATCGTTATAATTTTTTTAAATCTTCACACAAAATAAAATAAATAATTTAATTTTTTTAAATTTTAAAACAAAAAAAATATTAAAAAATATATTCTAACAATATTTTATTCAATTTTTTAACTTTATTTTCAACTCATCTCATCTTATCTCTGAAAACAAACAATTTATTTATCTAGAGAATTATTAATGCTAGCGCTCTAGATATATATAATAAGAGTTATGATACATACAGTCGTAGAATGTTCAAACGTCATGCAGTCGCTTTGAAAAAGAGTGGAGTCTATTATTAAAAAATTAATTTCTTTTCATGTGGGTCTCATATTTATTCACTTTTTTCAAAGTGACTGCACGGCACTTTTACACTCACAACTGCAAGTATCATTTCTCATATAATAATTGATTGTGAAAGTGTACGTACACTTATTTTTTTTTAAAAAAAAAGAGTAAGATTTAATAGTAAAAAATTAATTTTTGATATAAGTCTCACCATTCAAAAAGGATGTTTATGCATTGAATAATCTTACATACAATTGTGGAATACACAAGCGTCATGCAATTGCTTTGAAAGAGAGAGAGGTTCACTATTAAAAAATTAATTTTTTCATGTGGGTCTCGTATTTATTCATTTTTTTTCAAAATAATTGCATGGTGCTTGCACACTCATGACTGTAACTATCATTTCTCTTATGCATTTTATGACTGCAAATTAATTTTCTAATTTTTAAAAAGTGCACGGCACTTACATATATAACCCGTAATTGTATCTAGTATTACTGTTTATTATTCTTCGCAATTGCAAACTATTATTGAGTTGATCAATTATATAAAAAGAATACTAAATTCTCTCGAATTAGTAACGTAAATGCTAATTGCAAATACACTATTGTACAATAGTATATTAACATTTACTTACAAAATTATCTAATTTGTATCATCAAACCTTATCGAGTACCTGATCTAGTACGAAATTACCTGAGTTTTTATGTCAAAATATAATCTTTTGAACGAAAAGATTCGATGAACACAATAAATTAAAAATAATTGCTTATAATTACAAATGAGTAAAACGTTGAAAATCTAAACCAAACTGGCCGGCGAAAGGAAAAATCCATAAAGAAGGAGTACATGAGATTCCTATTTAATCTCTCTAAGTTATTGTCTAGATACTGCTATGGATATATAGTACTAGGACCTCCACGTGATTACCTAGTTCTTCGAGAAGAGTATAAATAAATAAATATAATATATATATATATATATATATATATATATATTTATATGCTCCCAATATATAGTTTTTTTTCGAATTTTTATGAACAAAGCAAACTTCTCGACCAAAAACCCAAAAGAGCATGCTTTTGATCGTATACTTGGGTTAATGGAATTAAGAACATCTCCCATTTGAAGACAATTTAATAAGAATATCATGAAATATCTGACATTATAAGCTATATTATATTATAAAATATTTTCTTTTTATCGATCAAACTTAATTTGGTTGGGTTTTACCTTCTTAATTTGTATAAATATCGATCTTAATTTAGTTACTCGATCGATATATAGGATAGTTGACGTCCATTGCAATAATTATAAGTGATAGGGGTGGACCCCTTACCACTTTAACCCACTACTATATATGTTTTATTACAACTCTATATATGTCTTGCATTATCTTTACAAAATAATAAACATATAACTATATATTGTACAACTTTTACACAACTATATAGTAAAATATATATGAATTCTTTTAAATTATTTGATTTTTTTTTTTTTACTTTGATATATATATTTGACTTCAGAAAAAAATTATTTTATTAAAGAGTCGTGCAAAGGTTATCCATGAATAGTTGTATCTAGGGGGTGGACCGTGGAGGGCAGGTCATCGGGCTGCCACGCCTACCCATTCCACCAGTCCCACTAAGGGATAGGCGGACAACTGATCACTTGCCTTAACTAGGCTGCATGTATATATATTATATACGTACCAAAAAATGAAATAAAAAACTCTAACCATTTTCTTTTTCTATCAAGCATGCTTTCATAAATAAGGGAAATTACAAGCTAGTTGGGCCGGGGGAGGATCCTTCCTGCTATCAATATGCAAAATACAAGTAGGTAGGTTTTCTACAGGTATGCTACCAAAAACAAGATTGGTTGTTGTCCATTGCGTCACAAACCCTAATCATTTTAACACATTATCTTCTCTCTTCCGTCTCTTCTTTCTTCTTCTTCTTCTTCCTTCTTCTACTCTAGCTTGCCCATTTTTTTCTTCTCTTATCGTCATTGAGACTCACGACTGTGGTCGTCTGATGGGTTGTTTGTGCTTGTTTGTATTTGTGATGTTTTTATTGGTCTATAATGAGTTGGATGCGGGATACTTTGCGATCTCAAAGTTCAATGGGGTGACTGGATGGTGGTAGTACAAGTCCACCCAACCGATCAGTGGAGGGAATGGACACTGGTTATGGGCAAGGCTTGGGCCAGGGGAAAATAGCCACCCGCCCAAGCGGGGATGGGAGCGGGAATGATGGCTTGTTGTATCTCTATCATTTCCCTTCTTTCTAGTTTATTATCTAAAGAGCACATATATATATGGTGATTTCTAAATTATCTACGCTTACCGGCCCGTCCTATGCTCAAAATCAACTCAAGCTATCGTTGCACTCCTAAATTCAATTTTATTAGTCTGCTAACAAAATTGTAAACATAAACCCTAAACTTCTATTTGCACTTGTTACCATAAACCTAGTCCAATCACATTAAGATTATTTCCAAACGGTGCCAATTCAAAGATCTCCATCTGCTAGTGAAATTAAGAAAAGTACTTTTGTAGTAGAGTAAGATATACCCATAAGACCCGTGCAAGTGGAAGAGATCAAACAGGGTTGAGGATTTAATAATTTATTTTCTAAAAGGAGACTTGAATATTAGAGCATTCTCAATTGATTGGATCAAAAGGTTATTCAACTAATTGATTGGTACTGTGTATAATAAGGTCCCACATATGGGGTCATTTTGCTTGATTTGTGCCTTATATATTGTTTTTATTGTAAAAAAAAATGTATTAAAATTAGTCATAAATACAAGAGAGGAGAAGGTAGAGTGATACATACGCACAAGTACCTATTACAGTTAATGCAATGCTCGGAGGAAGTGAGGGTAGAATAATAGTAATAATAAGCAATATGAACCATAGCTGTGGTCTTATGTTCCCCGCTTGAGCCAAGAGGGAACCACCAAGGGTGATTTGCTTTGATCCAACAATTTCGATCCATTGACTATCACTACAAGAGAATGGATTTTTTGGGATGAAAATTTTCGTCCCAAAAAATATATTTTTTGTCCCAAAGACTTTCAGAGAAAATTTTTTCGTCTCTAATTCGTCCCAAAAGGTCCGTCTCAAATAGTTTTAGGAGACAATTTGTTTTTTCATCCCAAAAAAATACTTTTAGAGATGAAATCTAGCCAACCCATTTGAACGAAAATTATTTTCGGGTACAAAACATTTTCGTCCCAAAATACTGTTCAAACCAAACAAATACTGTTTGAACGGTCGGGTAGCTATTCAGATATTATGGAAATTTAATTTGAATGAAGAGAATTTATTTGATCCTATTCGAATGAAGCCAATGTTCGAACCATTTATTTGTATTCGAATACGTCGAGTAGTGTTCGAGCAAAAAGAATTTGATTGAACATCCTTGACAAACGTTCGAATTAAAAAAAATATGTTCTTACATTTCGTCCGATAATCTTTGTTCAAATGATTTATTGTACATTCGAATGATGACAAATGGGTCCGAGCATCGTATTATGTGTTCAAATGATCAAACATGCAGAGTGTTTGAACCGATTATTAATCTATTTCTGAGTGACGATTCTCAATTCATTTGAATGGTTTTTGATTGATCGTTTGAATGGCGGCAAAAATGTGTTCGAAGGATAATAATTCATAATTTACTGTTCGTACTGAATATATGTGTTACGTTCGAACGGTACTAATCATGATACATTAAACTGTAAATTCAAAATAAGAAAACTACTTTTAAATATTATAATTAAAATATCACAATTGTTCAAATGTTTCATCAAGTCAAAATAGTCAAAAGACATAACTTAAGAAAATAAGTTCTAAAATGGTGGTGGCATAGCCATAGAGTTCTGGGACATTATTAATTGTATCTGTTTGAACATTTTCTAGGGTTGAGTTTTTAGCTTCTTCTGCATATTTTGTTCTAATCGCTTCTCTATGTCTGATGCCTGATGTGATTGAGCCTCCAACTCTCGTTGCTTGGACATCAATTGTTCGATCTCAAGCTTTGCTTCCGCTAATTTCTGAGAGGAGTTATTCGATCTGACTTAACTTTATTCATGATGTGTGCTAGCTTGATCACCCTAATATCTCTCAACTCCTTTAGGATCAATATTATTAATGTATTGAAAAAATCAGGACCTTCGTCCTATCTAATAGAATATTTTAGCCATCAATTAACGCACAAGCGGACCAAGCTGATCATAGCGACACACAAATTGATTGGCCGTGTCAACCTATATATATATATATATATGTATGTATATGTATATATAGGGGCAACGTGCAATGTTTCATTGTTTACCTTGACGTCTTTATCGGAGCTGACTTTGAACAGATCTGCTTAATTAATATGCTCGATTTCACAGTAAATTATCATGCAATAATTGATTATACACGTACATGAAATTGGAGGAAAACATATATAAAATATAAGGAATATTAATATTAATTAGATAATTCAACTGCTTTGGCTGCATGCATTCGGAGCTTCCTACAAAGCAATTGATTCTTCCTCATCCCAATTCAGTATCCAATGCTTTCTTTTGCACAAACAAATGCAAAACCGTATAAATACACGAAACCCCATGCATGTCTTATAATTAGTAATTACCATATTATATCAAAGCTAGAAACCCTAATCCCAGGTAGCTAGGGGATTGATCAAGAGAATGATTTAGTTTATTATACAAACATACATATATATATATATATATATATATCCGACCAGATAATGACAACTTTTGCATTCAGTCATTGCTTATAGATAATTCCCATGCATCCTCTAATTCTTTATTCCGTCAACTGCTGTTGCCTGCCTGCCTGCAGCTTGGCCTTGTGCTCGAAAAAATAATATAACAAAATAATTAGTGTATTGAATTAATAAGTCCATGATTCTTTTGAAGCCTTGGGAAGAAAGTACGTACCACTAAACGATAATCCCCTTGCACCCTCCTTGCATAAAGGGTGAATCGCTTACAATCAGGAGTTTCACACGTGAAAAATGAAATCTTACATATATATATATATATATATATATATATATATATATATATATATATATATATATATATAAGATCATGCAAATATTGGACAAATATAATTGAGAAAACTAGTAACTCAAACAAGGGAAATAAAATTCTAAAAAGTTAAAGGAAAATGTTAAAAATTCAAGCAAGCAAAAAATGAAAAAAGAGTAATGATATACGCACAACATCTTTTTACGATTCTTTATACAATTATATTTTAAAATGAGATTATTTATGTAAAGTGAAGTTATTTTTATAAATTATACACTATATATATGTTTAACATCATGCAAATATTGGACAAATATAATTGAGAAAAACCTAAAAGCTAGTATAAAATTGTAAAAATTTAAAAGAAAGTATTAAAAACTAACAAGCGGAAGATAAAAAATAGTAATGATATACGTATAACTCTTTTTTTTTTAATTTTTAATAAACCATGTTTTAAAATGAGAATATTTAATTAAAGTGATGTTATTTTTATAAATTGTTTTACAAAAATATCTCATTTAAAATATAATTATGTAAATAAATTATAAAAAAATGTTACGTGCCTATAACTTTCTTAAAAACAACTATGATCATCAATGTTAAGGATTCGTTTAGATACTTGGATTATCTTAAAATTTTGTGAATGATCTCTTAATAATAGTAATTAAAACGGTTTGAATTAAAATATTTTACTGAATTTGAAAAAGTTATATTGATTTTTGAATTTTATTTTACAGTTTATAAAAGTTGTAATGATTAAGTAATAATTAGATAAAAAAATTAAAAATTAAAAATTGAAAAATATTTTATTTTTAAGTAATATTTAAAAAAGAAAATTGTAAAAAATTTGAAAAATTTCTCATATTATCGTATTTATCAAGTCTACTACGTAGTACGTACGCCACTGAAACCAGTCGTACGGCGTGTCCAGTTTCAGAGTAGGGCCAAAGCTAAGAAAATAATGCAATGATGTCGAAAGAAAGGGAAAGGGAAATACATTGCGAGTAGGGCCGACAGTGTTCACATGAATAAGAGTGCAATTATTGCAAAGGTAAGTACTACGGTAACCTAAAGCAGTAATTTACAGAGAGAGACTTTTTATGTAGTTCGGTCCATCGACCCACGGCGCTAGCTAGAGCTCAACCAAATAAGTACAAAGTTTTATACGTTTTTACAGCTTCCATTATATAACTTTTAAACAATTTCTTTTTAAAATATTTATTTCTTTATTTAATGGGTTTGAATTTAAAAAAGTAATAGTATTTTAATAAAAAACAATATTTATAATCGTGAAGTGTGTAAGTACCGCGTAATTCATTTAAAAAATTTAATAAATACGAGATCCACATGAAAAAATTAATTTTTTAATTGTATATCTCACTCTTTTTCGAAAAGATTGCACGACACTAGTTAAGCATTCCACGACTGTATCTAGTATTACTATTTTAATAAAGAGTTGTATAATGATAATTTTCTAAAATAAATTAAGGAACTCTCTTAGTTAAAAGTTAAACATCTTATTTATTGTAAAATTTATTATAGCTATAAAAATTGAAAAAATATAAATATTTTTTTTTAAAATCAGTTAATGTGATAGGGTTCTCTATTAGTAGTATGTTTGATAAAACATGAATAATCATTTTTGTAAATACTTTTTTGTTTTTTTAAAAAAAGGTTAATGTTCGTGGTCAGTATTTAATTCCTATTTGTGAATATTTTCTCTATCTTGACTCTATTTTGAAATATTAAGGAAAATGATACAACAACAATTACTATATAACTTAATTATAATTTTATATTAAAAATTATTTTTTTCACTTTAATTAAAAAATATTATCCTTACAACAGTTTAAAGCACATGAAAAAAATAATTTTTTTTTTATTAATACTTGATTGTAATTGGTTTGTGACGTTGCAGCATGTAATTATATATTATATCATTTTCTATTAATTATTATTACTTCTATGAAAAGAGTGTCTAATTAATCTTCTTTATATTAAAATATATAGATGAGTACAAACTAAAGGTGGCCATGCATGGTAAAATTGGCTTGAGCTGTTAGTACTGTACAGAGACTCCTATATATATATATATTTGGAAATATTATCTTTATAAATATAATTTTAAAATAATAATATATACAAATTCTAAATATACAAATCTACATAATTTTTTATAAAAATTGAACTCCATCATGAAAAAAATATTATGAAAACTCATGATTACTTTTCTTTTTATAGAGTTCAGTACTCTTTTATAAAAGATTTTGCAAGACTTGTGCATTTATACTTTTCTTAACATTACTCGTAATTTAGAAAAACGATAGTATGACTATTAAATATGTTCACTCATATATTTTTATTTTATTTTTCTTAATAGTTAAGAAAGTGACTATCAGCGAATTTTTTTTTTATTTTTTTTAATGGTTAAAGATATTTAAAAAATAATTAAAGAAAAATAAAAAAACTTATTTATACTAGTGTACGTACATATATAATAGACATATTTGATAGTGACCTTAGCATTGTCCCATAATTTAATGCTATGGACCAAAAGGCAGCCAGTTGAATTCCCATATATTTTTGTTCCCAAATTAGGAGATCGATTCACCTAATTAATTAATGCACGCAAGTAGGTTGAAAACCCCCCATCAACCTCGATCGATCGATTCTGTGGTGCTGCATGCGATGTTCCCCCATGGGGGTGATTTGGGGATGTAATGGCCACCTTTTTTTTTTTTTTTTTTTTTTTTTTAAACTTTTATGGATGTAATTCTGAACAACATTTTCTATAATTTTATGATTAAAATACTTTTGTTTTTTATTATATAGTCCAAATAATTCTTAACTATATTAATTTTGGGCATGCATGAGTAGTACGTACGTGTAGTTGGGGGTAATTGGATGTTGAGATTGAGTAATTGGGATGTCTTATCTCATCTAAATATCGAAACATCACTCAAATACAAACACTTTTTAATTTTTAATTTTTTCATCTAATAATTATCTGATCATTATAACTTTTTCAAACTTTCAAACAAAACATAAAAAATAATTCAATTTTTTCAAATCTCAAAAATAAAAATGATATTATAACAATATTATAATTTTATTAAATATTTATTCAACTTTCTCTCTTTTCTCAAAATCCCCATAACACATGATCTGAACTCTCATATCATTTTACTATTATTTCAGATTTTTTTATTTTTTTTATCTCATCTCAGCATCACTATTCGATACTGCTCCTCATGATCTGCGTGATCATCTTCTTTAAAAAATGAATAGATATTATAAATATTATTAGCCCTACCTGCTGTGATATATATGAGCTGCCAAGCACTCAACGACAAGGTACCATGAAGCGATCGAATTGAAGATATTTGAAATATGCATATATATGTATATATATATATATGTAAACCGATGTATCGATCGGTGTGGAAAGAGTTGGGTTAAAAGAGTACTGTGAGACAAAGAAGAAATTCCAAGGAGTAAACGACATGCAGTGGAATCCTGGGTATCAAGTTGGCCTTATTATGTTCCCCGCTCTCCATCTATATCCTGATCTCCATTATTTTCTTTCTTGCTTCTATTTTTTTGGAGCTTTCCACCATTTGAAGCCCTCATGTCCTTGCGCAGGAAATTCAAAAAAAAAAAAAAAAAAAAAAAAACATAAACAAAAACAAAAACAAGAAAAAACAAATTGCCGGCCGGGAAAAGTATAGCTAGCTGATCTATGCCAATTAAATTTCCAACCATATCTAATTTTCTGATGCAAGAAATATTTCTGGTCGATCAGTACATGTACGTCTCGCTAGT
Source organism: Juglans cinerea (assembly GCA_961763995.1). NCBI lineage: Eukaryota > Viridiplantae > Streptophyta > Magnoliopsida > Fagales > Juglandaceae > Juglans > Juglans cinerea. The sequence continues at coordinate 26,913,542 of CAUIVZ010000009.1, forward strand.
AAGTACGTGAGGTTGCCATACATATATATATATATATATATATATATATATATATATATTATATGATTAATGATATTCACACAACAAATTTCACAATATATTTCACAACACATCATGTTATAAAATAAGAATATTTTTATAAAAAGATGTTAATTTTATAAGGTATTTTATAAAAATACTCCTCATTTTAAAATATTATTGTGTAAAATGTCGTGAAAAGTGGTGTGTTTATGATTTATATATATAGCACCTAACATGCATGACCTAGCCTAGCTTATAGCTAGCTTATAAATATCCATTCCTCGATCCATTTTTTATGATCTGGCAACGTATACATGTAAGAGAATGCAAAACTATATATAGATTAAATGATTAACTTCACCCATTGATGATCTAGTACTGCTAATTGACTTAAAAGCTTTTTTAAAATTGGTATTAATTTAACGTGTTATCAGAATAGAAATCTTGAGCTCGAAACCTTTCAGCTTTTTATTGCAATTAGAACTGCTGGCTATGAGATCTGTCTTTGGTCTAATTCTAACAATGAAACTCTAATAAACAAGTACCTCATTCCTTCAATGGCGCATGTATGTATGTATGTATGTATGTATGTATATTATTATATATTATATGAGTACTGTTATTCTAAAACCTCTACATGCACTACATACTGTTTATGTGACATAACTTAATTTAAAAGAAAATTTTAAAATTTAAATCTTATAAATCAAATCTTACTATTTAGGTGATGTGAATGGTATAGTACTCTACACATCAGCTTAAGAACAAAATAAATCCTATTATATATTATACTTCAATGTGTATGCATGTCATTGGAACGGGTGGTGTCATTTTACCTGAAGGTTGTTGAGTAGAGAAGAGACAGATGTAGATACGTTCCTCCTCCAAATAATTAAAAGGTTGAACTTTATGTTTGATAGAAATCGACATGACAGCATGATAAGTGCAATTAATTAATTAGCCTCGATGATCATAATAATTTACGTACTCATCCTAAAATGATAGGAGGGAAATATATAATGTTTTGGTCATGACGGGCCAAGCTAATAACGGAGAAATTATATATATTAATATTGTTACCATAATAATTAAAAGGCTTTTTAATAACCAAAGTATTATTCAGCCAGAAAAGGATATCTTCTTCGCATTATTAATGTCGCAGCCCACTAGAAGTTTAATGTGCATGCTACAATATATATATATATATATATATATATATATATATATATATATATATATATAGGAGGCCCATGCACCAGCAAAAAAGTGCTAGATCTCACGCATCAGTACTACTGCCCAGCTTTTGCCACCTAAATCATATTTGAGATCATATATCCTTTCATTGTGGAATTATATAAATATATATATATATATTGATGTGTTTAATTTCTATACAAATTTTGTCATATTTTTACTGATTTTAATTTTATACTAATTTGTGTTTAATTTTCTTATTTATTAGAATTTTTATTTATTTTGTTTATTTTTGTTTAAGGGTAGGTTTGGGGGTGAGATGAGAATTTTGTATTTTGTTTTAGTGTTTAAAATATTATGTTTTAGTATTATTATTGTATTAGGATTTGAAAAAGTTGAATTGAGATTTGAAAAAGTTAAATTATTTATTATATTTTGTATGAGGATTTGAAAAAGGTGTAATTATGAAATGAGATGAGATGAGAATTTTGTGTTTTGTTTTGGTTACCAAACCTGCCCTAAGAATAAATAAATTGAAGGAGTCTTAGAAATTGAAGAGTTATCAAAAGAATAGGAAACGTTCATTTCTCGAATTTCCTGAAATACACTTAGTATTTGGAGCATAACTTTTGCTAGAGAATTCCAATTAATAAGGGCAATCTAACTAGGTGTCAACGTAAAGCTAGGATAAAACTCTACAACTTTTGTGTTGAAGAATTTTTTGAAAAAAAAAAAACATCTTAAGAGAGAAAAGAGAGCGTCAAGTCAGAGGTCGAAAAATTGCCGAATTGAGAATCTTGTTTTGGGAAATAGGGGAAAAGGGTTTTGAGGAAGTAATTAAAAGATAGAGAAATTTTGAGGATGACCAGATCAGTCTTGTGAAAAAGGAGTTTTTCACCGTTGGAGAGGAATTCAAAGTGTGGAAAAAGAAGAAGACGGATGCCGAATTGGAGTTTATCAATGATTGAGATTCTCAATCTACATATAGTTTCATTCTTAACTCTTTCATCTTCTCTTTGTACAATTTTCATTATGAATTACAGAATTATTATGGTTTATTTTGATTCTATTATGAGCTAATTTCTATTGCTAAGGCTACGAAATAGCCTCTCCATAACAATTCCGAATCTTATATCTATATAATTATAATTTTATCATTCATTTTGAGTATTATCATTAAGTTTAATACTTTCAATTATCTGGCCAATAGTTGAGTGATTTGTTATACGTGCATGTTAATTCGAGAGATGATGCATGTAGTGTAGCTTCGTATGATGTATGCCGTGAATTGAAAGAAATACAGAAATGTGCCAACGTGATTTATGCTGCTTCTATATGAAATATTATTAATCTTAATGTGCTCAAATGCTTTTAAATTCACATAAACATATCGCGGGTTATCGTATATTGGGTAATTCTAATTCTACTCGAGAGAGGATCTTGGATAAGTTAGAATATTTTACCCTCAAATAAGATGATAATTGATTGATTGTATGGTTAGGATTTGAGATTAGATTTGTTAGATGAGTCGGATGTCTTATTGTTTTCTTTTTACGTAAAATCTTCTTCTTTTCAAGTGTTTGGTAAATTCTTCATTTGTTGATTTAATTTCATTTGTTTTTATTCTTTTTTAAAATTCAAAATCGACTAGTTTTCTTAATTTTCAAATAAGTTAAAATTAAAATAATTTCATTAATTAATAGATAAATAGTCCTCATAGATTTGACTTCCTTCTTTATCACTATATTATTTATGTTGCAGCCCACTAGAAGTTTAACGTGCATGCTATAATTACATATATAGGACGCCCACCAGCTAAAAAGTGCTAGATCTCACACATCAGTACTACTGCCCATATTTGAGATCATATATCCTTTCATCGTGGAATTCTATATATATATATATATATATATATGAGTGTTAATTAAGAGCAACTACGGTTTCTGAAAATTCAGTTTGGCACAGATTCTGAAAACTTAATATTGAGATGAATGCGTATAGGGTGATGCTACAGCCCCCGCTGGGGGCTCGCTGGGGGCTGTAGATTATTTTATAAGTGTTTTATTTAAATAATTTTTTATATAAATTTTTTAATATTTTAGAATATTTTAAAAAAATAAAATAAATTTAAAATATTATTAAGAAAATATTTTTTTAATCAGAAAGTAATAAAATATATATTAAAAAATACTTTCTTAATTACGAAGTAAAATAAAAAATTATAAAAAAATAAAAAATTATAAAAATATTTTTTTATAATTTTTTATTTTACTTCATGATTAAGAAAATATTTTTTAATAATATTATGATTTTTTTTAAATATTTAAAATGGACATGCTACAGTCTTGCTGTGGCTTCCGTTGGGCTTAACATGTATTTTTCTATGTATATTGTTTTAATTTATTTTTTATATAGATTTTTTTTACACTTTTGAAAAATAAAATAAATTTAAAATATCATTAAAAAATATTTTCTTAATCAGAAAGTAAAAAAAATATTAAAAAATACTTCCTTAATCACGAAGTAGAATAAATATTATTTTTTATTCTATTTCGTGATTAAGAAAGTATTTTTAATATTTTTATTTTATTTTTTAAAATATTTAAAATTATTAAAAAATATTTATATAAAAAAAAAATATATATAGATAAAAAAATGCTGCATGCCCAGCGGGAGCCCCCAGCGGGGCATGCAACATTTTCCATGCGTATAACTTGAAGAAAGAAAAAATCTATTTACAAGTTTTATTTATTTATTGATATACTTAACACGCCGCTGTTCTCGAAGCTTTTGACATCAGTCACCATAAAAAAAGTAATGATATTTTGACTTAAAAAATAAAAAATAAAAAGTAGTACTCATGTGTTAGCACATTGACGACTTATATATAGCTGGAATTTTTATCAAAATAAAGCTAATTTAGACCAATATTTCAAACAATAACATATATGAAAAAAACAAACAAACAGTGAATACAATGAACACAAAGCTGATTTTGGTCATGAAAGAAAAACTTTTGAAAACTTATCCACTTCAAAGGAAAAACTACTTTAGAAAACTCCTTCACTTCAAAGAAATTATTCGCTAGCTTGAATAGTACTACCGCGAGGCACTACAAGAAAACTGCTTATTTACGACCAGTTAATTCCAGCGAAATGACTATTTGTAACTAAAATTGGTCGCGAATAGTCTTTTGGTTGCAATAAATTGGTTACAAAAACCCGATTTTCTTGTAGTGGGGACGTGTGACGTACGAGTAAGTTCACTTGACCAAAATGTTTCACACGACGTGTCTAGCTAGAAGCTAGGGTTATTTCGCTAGCGCACGAATCGTATCGTATGTGTGCTTCTAGTGAGAAGCATATGTATGGCACGATTGACCAAGCCATCTCGCAAGGCATCTAGCGAGATCTCTATGCATATCTTGATTGCGAGATGATGAAATCACCGTAACTTCAAAATTTTTGTCCAATTCTAAAGGTCCGAACTGATCAACAAATTAAAAACAATTATGACTCAATGAGATTAAGTTTTTATTATTAATTAGATGCCACTGGAAGGGATATTTGAAACCCCACAGTTTTTAGCTAAGGGCTGATAAAGTCAAGAAGGGACACAGACTCTTAATAGGAGATGAACTCACACTTCTAGCAGGAGATGGACTCAGACTCCTAAAAGGAAAATGTTTCACAATGTGAATTGAACTCTTTCACTATAAAGAAATAACCTCTATAAATAACCTACATGAGGTAACAAATACGAGACTTGCACTACAAGAAATCAGATATTTTTCAACGATTTTTAGATCGATGCAAAAAAAATCACCTCAAATAGTCCTTATTTGCGGCGATTATTAATTCGCTGCTGAATTCCAACTTAATTCATAAGACATTTTGAAGTGGAATTCACGATTCATTTATTGCGGCGATTTTTTGAACTATTGCGGCGACTTTTTTCGTTGCAAAATGTTTTTACTGTAGTGGCGAATTAAAAATCGCCATAAAATTCGTAAGCCTTGTACCAAATTTATGAGGCTATTTCCGGCAAAGTTTAGTCGCCGTAAAGGAGAATTTTGCATCCATTTTCTTAATCGCCGCATGAGCTTCGCATCTTGAGCGGCGAAAGTTTATTTTTTGCGGCGGCGATAACTCGCCGCAAAACTCCTCCAAAATTTAATTCACCCGCCTTTTGCCCTTGTTCATTTCCCTCTAGCCGCTCCTCCCTCTCTCCCCAATCCGTCTTCGTCTCTCGCACGGTGCGAAAAAAACCTACAGGTATTTCTCTCTCTCTCTCTCTCTCTCTCTCCATAGTAGACCCTCTCTCTCTCTCCTCTGCAGATTTTTCGTGGGTTCACTACTGCGCATTTGTGTTCATTGTTGGAGTTCTGAGTTGCCGATCGGTGGTAAGGCCCTTCTCCTTCACTGCTTCTCACGAACACACCCACATTCACTTGAAGTTAATTTCCACTCCCATGAAATTTCTGTGAAATGAATTTTAACCCGTGCGTGTCCGTGGGTTTTAGGGATTTTTCCTACATTTTGTACGGGGTATCCTTTATCTTGATATTTCCAATGTTAAATGGCTAGGTACACACGGAGGGGAAAACCAGAATTTGGTTTTGTTCTGTTTGAGTCCGAGTCTTTGAAATGGCTCGAGTTTGTGGAGTTTGATGATGTTAATGGAAATGTGCTGACCTACTCTGCACAAGACAGGTACTTTGTCGGTGTTTATACAGTTTATTTACGGTGCCAAATGCACAATTATTTTGTGGATTCTAACAAGCCCTTAAAATGAATATTGTCAGTATATACAAGGTGTTTGACCTGAGAATTTGGGTTTTGAGAACTTTTGGTTGAAATTGATTTGAACTTTATAATTCTTTTTGTTATTTGTTTTGCTTGCTGTTTTAATGCTATGTCTACCCATAAATCATGCTTATTTTCAATTTTTAGTTTAAAATGTTTAAGTTTTTCATTTGTATTTATTTGTTTGCTTTTTTGGGTTGATGAGTTTGTGCTTTTTTATTTTTATTTTTTGTAAGTTTGTCATTTATATTTATTTGTTTGTTGTTTCCTGTTTCAGGTTTGATGTGAGAAACAAAGTAAATTTGTGAGTCTGTGTTGAAGTTGGTGTGATGATTGGGAGCACCAAATGTTATGTTGTCATGTGTTGGTATAGCTAAAGTTGAAGTTGGTGTCATGAAATTCTGCTAATGAAATTCAGTTTGTTCTTGCAGGCATAGCTGAAGTTGGTGTGATGATTGGAAGCACCACTTTGGTGACACTTGTTATTGGTTGTGTCTCCCACTTGTGCAAAACCTTACACATTTATTTTGGATGATACTACTTATATATGCATGGTTTATTTCTATAATTCATGATCAGCAGTACACATTCATTCTCAGGTTCAAGCTATGCACACAAACAGCAATCATGTTTTATTTTTTCTTGAATTTCTGCTGCTGTCTAGAATTTGGGTAGTGAGTTTCACCTTCCATTTCTCACATCTTGTGTATTTGAGTGGAAAATCATAAGGAAAGAAGGATCTATAAGTAGGTTTAAACCCACCTGTTAGAGTTCAAAGTACATCAAATAATTCCTGATGTTTGCTACTTTTGGTCATTAGCCACATCTAGCCCTCGAGCTTGACAGCTGTCCAAATACGACAGAGATGGCAATGAATCAGACTTAACACCCATTTTAGGCCCTTAATTACCCTAATATTTTCTTTGAAAAAAGTAGTTTATACATAGTGTCACAGCAATCGCTCTCATTCAATGAAAATGGGTTCCAAATTTTTTTTAAAAAAAGAGAAAGTTCGAAAGTACACATCAAAATTGAAGTTGGTGAGATTGAAGCCAATGAATGAGCATGATGATCAGCATGTATGCATGTTTCAGTAAAAAAAAAAAAAAAGCCTTGACTTTAATGCATTTCGGCTAGTTGTCACCTACTAAGCTCAGAATTTTCTTGTATGTTACTCCATATATATATATATATATATATATATATATATATATATATATATTTCCTTTTTAGTTTTTAAAAAACAAAGCTCAAAAAGTTGTACCATTAAGGCCGTCATCACACTCAAGCATAATTTGGCTGCAAACACAGGTGGGTCTCTTGATTATAGATGGCTATTATGATTGTTTGGATTGTTTGACAAAGGGGTGGAAGAAGGATTTATTGATCCATCTGCCAGGAACATTATCATTTCCGCAAAGACTGCTCGAGAGCTGATACAGAGGATGGAGGTACATATATATATACAATTTCCTTCTACATTAACCACATAAAAAAGCACAGAAAATCTCACACTTGGTGAAAATTGCAAAACTGCGTTCAATCAGGAAATAGTCAACCAAAAAAGTTAAATAAACAGATGAACAGATTTGAGTGAAGTGCTTAACTCTCTTGTGCGAAAAGGACATATTATGAGGGTAGGCTAACTGGGCACATTAGCTATTTAGTTTCTAGGAGTCCTGTACTCTAACTGAGCATGGCAGAAACCTTGGTCAACTTCAAAATATAAGGCTTGGGCCATAATTTTGTGTATCTAACTCTAAAGTGTGAATAAGGAAATGTATTTGCAAGAAATGGAAGCTTCCAAGTAGATGTAAGATGGCAAAGAAGAATAAGGAAATGTATTTGCTAGAAATGGAAGCTTCCAAGTAGAAGAAAGATGAAGAAGCTGTCAACCTCATAAAGGAAAAGGAAGAGAAGAAGAGCAGATGAAACTTCATAAGCACGAGGCCTTTCAGCTTCTGAAAAGTGAAGAAGATGAAGAAGAAGGAGAAAACTGAGAATATAATCAAGGTACGTTAACAAACAATTGTAAATTTTTTTTTTTTTGTCTTTAAGTGCAAAGACTTTTACTGCTGCTAATATAGTTCTCCAATGTGCATAAAACGAAAGAAAATCGACAAAAGGAGCAGCAACAGAAGTAAGACAAGAAGTCTAACTCTTGATTATATTTAATGAGATTTTCTCCAATGTTTTGCAGTTTTTAGATTTATGCACCTGCTTTGCTCTCACTTGAGTCTTTTAGGTTGCTCTTGATGTTAACGAAATGCAATCTTTTATTTTTTTGTCTCAATCTTATATTTTTTTGTCACAATATTTTTTTTATCTCTTTCATTTTAATTGTTTTGTCAGCCTCTTAATTTTTTTGTCAGCCATATTCAAAGACTACTTGATAATTACCTTTCATCGTCTAGGATCGGATCAGTGAGAAATGGTCGAGGTATTATGATTTGGACGATAACAAGTCTAGTCTTCCTAAGGATTCTAATTGCTTGTGTATCAGGTTGATTGTTTCAATGGCTTGGGTTGCACATATTGTCATATATCTGTAGTGGATTTTAGATTTTTTACTGATTTGATATAAATGCTTATTCTTTATTTACTTATTTTGATACTACCATGCATTATTTTTTGACACATTCAGTATTATGATTTGGACGATGACAAGTCTAGTCTTCCTAAGGATTCTCATTGCTTGTGTATCAGGTTGATTGTTTCAGTGGCTTGGGTTGCACATATTGTCATATATCTGTAGTGGATTTTAGATTTTTTTACTGATTTGATATAGATGCTTATTCTTTATTTACTTATTTTGGTACTATCATGCATTATTTTTTGATGCACATTCAGTATTATAATTTGGACGATGACAAGCCTTAGTCTTCCTAAGGATTCTCATTGCTTGTGTATCAGGTTGATTGTTTCACAGGTCGGGAGCCACACTTATGAACTCTTTTCTGTTTAATGTTGGTCTTATTCTTCTTTGCTCCATCAGGTTAGTATCTCCAATAGTTTCATTTCTTACTTGCACGTTTAAAGTAGAACTCTTACTAATTAGTTCTAATGTTGGAGCTGGTGATGATTTTTTTGAGCTAGGAATTTTATTTAAAGCTGGTCTTATGAATCATTTTTCCACAAAATTGTTAAATGTATTGCTTTGCTTTTAACGGTATAACAGTGTTGAATCTGCATTTTCTTACAGCTCCTTTATCTTTTAAGTTAAGCTATCCCTCATTTTCCTATGAATCGAGTTGCCATGGTGAGAAGCATCTTTGAAGAAATAATTAATCATCTAAAATGGCCATAAGCAGTCATTTTAGTACCATTACATGGAAAATCAGTTTAATTTTGGCTTATCCTATTTTAGTGTGATTCAGTTCTGCTCCACGCATTTGCATACTATGCTCAAATCTTTGTACATCTTCTTTGTTTTGTTAGTATGTCTTATTTGTACAAATCTTTGTACGCTACAAGAAATAAGACTCTTCATGAGCAGGATTTTTATTTTTATTTTTTATTTTGTGAAATATCTTTTCCGGCGATCAAAATTCACCGCAAATATGTTTTTGTACACTAAAATTTATTTCCAGCGATCATATAGCGCCAGAAATACTTTTTAGCGGCATTTTAGGACATTTGCGACGAATACTATTCGCAGCAAAAAGTTTTCCCAACGATTTAATTAAGCCGTTGGAATAGATTGCCAGATTAGAGGCGATTTATTTTATTTTTCGCGACGACTATAATTCTCTGCAATTGATCAATACTAGCGATTTTAGATCGCTGCAACTGAGTTCACAAAACCAATAACTCAATTGCAGCGATTTTTAAATCGCTGGTATTGATCTATACTAGCGCACTTTTATCGCCGCAATTGTTATTTCAAAGCTATTTAGTTAAGTACGGCGATTTTAAAAAATCGCTGGGAAACTATATTTCTGGCGATTTTTTCTCTTTTAGTGACAGTACTAAATCGCTGGAATTAATCTTTCCCAACGATTAACAACTGAATCGTATTGTGCAATTGCGGCGATAAAATGTACTATTTGCGACGAATAAAAATTGCTGGGAAAAAAAATATTTGCCAGCGATTTTTGGCTTCCGTTGGAGTAAATCAAAAGTGGGGCTTTAATACCGGCGAACCGCCAGCGATTTATAAATCGCTGGGATAGGTGAGAGGCGGCGATTTGTTGGTTTTGCCAGCGAAAGTGAATCGCCGGTAAAGGTGATTCCCCTTGTAGTGTTGAACTTGATTCACTTCTTTACATACATTTATTCTCATACTATTTTTGACTTAAGCATCAGAGTTTATCCAGGGCACCCAGCGCCACCCCTTTGTTCGTTCCAGGTCATCGGTGTGGTTGGTGGTGTGAAACACGTCCTTAACAGTAACGCTGTCTATGGGATCTATACAGACTTCAACATGATTTTCACACACCAACCACCACGCAATCGCACTCAAATTGAGATTTCTTAATGCTAGAAATAAGAGTAGGGAATTTTGTGACACACAAGATCGTCTCCAAAACCTATATAAGATCTCTTCAACTTTGTTATTTTTCTTTTTGTTTACAAACTAACACTACAGCGAATAAATATATATATATTATACGTGGAGGAAGAATGCAAGAAACAGAAACGGATGCACTACACACGTGCACCGTGCACTGTGTACATAGGAAGGGGTACATGGCATGCACCCACTTCCTCCACCATGCGGAAGCCACAGCCACTGGTGACCCACCTGTGATACAGAGATGCAGCGACGGTGGAGGCTTTTGCCTGAAACTCACCAGATCGAAGTATGTTGCACGCCGTGCACAATAGTGGGTTGAGAGCAACAAGCTACCAGAGGCCCACACACTGGCGTCCATGAGCCAGCAAGGCCACCACCTGCCACCACTCGCACTGCCAGCAACCTATGTTGCCGGTGGGGTGGTTTCTCTACTCCTGAAGTCAACCACGTTGCAGACGGAGGATGGGCATGGGCAAGGCACAACCTTGCACAACGCAGTGGGTAGAGGACGCCACCACGCTGGGAGCACGACGACGAGCAACTTGTGGGAACCAACTCAACCACCACCTGCTTCGCCAAATATTTCTATTGCCAGCAAGGAGGTCTAGACACCTCATGGTGTTGCTCGCCCAAGTCCCTCGCCATTCTCGCCAGTAGCACCACGGGCAACTCACTCAACTACAACTCGTTGTGAAGGTCCAGTCGAGGAACCACTCAAGCAGGTTGCAAGTTGCAACGATCAATGAGGTGCAGCTCAGAACAAAGTAGTCACCCACTGAGTTTGCTCGCCATGGAGTTTGTTAGTGCTCCTGGCCACAAATTTGCATGGAAACCTCCTCGATTGACCAAGCCATCTCGCAAGGCATCTAGCGAGATCTCTATGCATATCTTGATTGCAAGATGTTGAAATCATCGTAACTACAAAATTTTTGTCCAATTCTAAACCGAACTGATCAACAAATTAAAAAAAATTACGACTCAATGAGATTAAGTTTTATCATTAATTAAATGTCAATACAATAATTTTTACACTCAAACATTAATGTCCTTTATGCAAGAATTGAGAACTCATGCATACCATTGATATCACGCATCACCCTCAATCGTGATCAGCATGAGGCTTAAGCCTCAAGAATATCTTAATACTACTTGATCTTTTAATATTATAGAGACCAATTAACGTTAGCCTCAACTATAGAATTAACAAGCTGTTTTATACAAATTGTATCGATCTTAGCCAGTTTTATTCAAGTTTTTGTATGTAAAATTATGAATTCATATAGTGAATATAATATACTGTTTTGGTATGTTGAAAAAATCCAAAACATCATTTTATCATCAGTTTCATGGCATACATGTAACATTCGGGCTCAAGGCCCAGCTCAAGATGAAGCCCAACCCGACTCCAGTAAACAGAGTCGTTTTTGGTAAGTCCCCTTCCCTTTTGAATTCCTTCTTCCCCGTCAGTTTCTTTTCCTTCCTTCTTTTCTTTTTCTCTTTTCCTTCCCAGTTGCTCTGGTTTCCGAATTTATCTCCAACCCGCACACCTGCTCCCCACGTTCCTGCAGTTATACTCGGTTCTTCACTTGAAGATTTCCCTCACCACTTCTAAATCACTCCGATTTTTCTCCCTCTTACTCTACTGGTTCTTCCTTGCGGGAGCTGCATTGCTCTCCTTCTCTTCGTGTGTCCTCGAAAACTCATCACCGCTGACTTGGGTTCCACGACAGTGAGTCATCCCTCTCTCCCTTCCTCTATTTTCTCTGTGCCTCTTAGACAATTTTGTGAATTTTCTCCCTTTGGGTTTTGACAATGTGCATCATCTTCGTGGGTCTCGAAATCTTGTGCCGTTGTCGAGTTCATTCTCTGGAGCTTTTCTTTTCGGTAATCATCCCTCCTATTCACTAATCTCACTTCTAAATTTTTGTTCTATCCTTTGTAATTGCACACACACTGACCCTCTTTCATTATATTTTCTTTGGTTGTTTTTCACGCACACACCCACTCTGTTTTGGTTTGCCGTGCACACACTCTGAACCCTCCACCCTTCTTTACGTAGACCACTATCTCTTTCACCAGAGATTTCAGTGAAATTTGGGCTTAGATTACAGTGGGTTGCACCCATTCGATGTAGTTCGAAATTTTTGTGACTCTTTTAGGTAAGCTTATACCGAAGCTTTTGGTAGTTTTTTTAATATTATGGTTGGGCTGTGAAATGTAGTAGGGTTACTGATATGATTGGGGTGTTGATCAGAGTTTGCACTACTGCAGTAAACTTTTGGCAATTTGTTAACTATGTTAATTTATGTTGTTTTGGTATTTATCTGTTGGTTTGTGGTTGAGTGATGGAATTCTTGAAGTTGAAGAGTATGATTGTTTGGATGGCTTTGTGAGACTGTTTCGGGCTATTAATTGGAATTGTTTAGTGTAAATTTTTTGATTATTTTTATGTTAGTTTGGTTGGGTTAAGTGGCTGTTGGGTGGAAATTACTTGGTGGTGCTAGAGTGAAAATATTGACGATTTGAAGTGGGCTGTCTAGATTTACCTTGTGGAGATTTTTAGACAAAAAGGGACTAATTTACGTACTATAAATTGAGCATAGTGATATACCTGTTCGGATTATTAATCATGTGGTATACAATTATTGTTTTAGGTTGTGATACGGTTAGAGGATAGATCCAAGGCATATTTTGTACACGGAAGTCAGGTAAGCGGGGTTCATATACTAATTTTGCATAAAAGAAATGAAATGAGGTTGACTTTGAAAATAAGCATGTTTGTTTTTTAAAAGAAATGATCTGAAAACAACCTTAGATGTTTATTCTGCATAGGCATAAATTCAATATAAGAGAAAGTATTTTCTGTGATGACTGGTGTAGACATGAGCTAATTTTGTACATTTTGTTTCTGAACTATGCAAAAGAGTGAATATGAAAATCTAAAAGTTTTGTTATGAATAAATGAAAATATTTTGATTCTGTTTATTTCGAACATGTGAAGTGATCTAAAGCTATTCAGTATTTTGTTTTGATATGATGTGTCATCTGAAAACCTTGGCATTAAGTTCTGATTCTGTATATGATTGTGATATGATTCCGATAATATCTATTCAGTTTTCTGTTAAGGCCCAGCCACGGGTATAATGGTGGTTTATAACCCTACCACGGGGGTGAAACATGCTATACGGCCCAGCCACATGTATAATGGTGGTTTATAACCCTACCACGGGGGTGAAATATGGAATACGGTCCAGCCACGGGTATAATGGTAGTTTATAACCCTACCACGGAGGTGAAACATGGTATACGGCCCAGCCACGGGTATAATGGTGGCTTATAACCCTACCACAGGAGTTAAACATGGTATTATTCCCAATGTGATGCTAAAAGATGATATGATTATAATGTTTCAGTTTGGATATGCCAATGGATTTTTCTTTTTGGGAAATAAGTTTGCATTTTTGGAAGTTTCGCTCTAATGTTTTTGTACTAAGTTTGTTTATGCATTTCGAAAGTAAATATGTTGTTTCTACATTCTGAAGGTAAATATTTTTATTTGCGTACTGAACGTCATAAATGCTCATGTTTACATACTAGTATATGCTCTATACTTGCTGAGTTGTTGATAACTCACCTCTTAATCAGCTGAGGATCAGTATTAGAGGTTATGGACAAGATTATCTATGAATAGATATTGGGGATCTCGTGGCATTAGTACTGCTGTTGGATGTTATTTACTTATTAAGTTGATTTCAATGGATTTAAACGGTTTATGGAGACTTATGTAAATTTTATTTTATTCTAGTTTGTTATTTGGGACTTGAAGAAGAGTTGATATTTTTTGTTTGAGTTGTTGGATTGAGGATTTGATATGTGAGTATGTATGGTTATTAATTTGAAATATTTACGTTTGATTTGAAGTTTTGAAAGCATATATTCTTGGATTTGGAAATATATTAGGATTGTTGAAGTTGGTTATCAGGTTATATGAGTTAACTCTTCGGACCCTCGTGGTCGGGGCGTTACAATACAATTATAATATAATATGAATTTAATTATTTTTGCTCTGTACAATCAATGTTCTCTAAAAATTATGCTTTTGCTTTCAGTTTTGCAATTCAAAGAAGACTTTTAAAAATGTACCTTTTTTTGGCATAAAGTCATATATATATGTAAGATAAACACAAGAAGTTAACACCAAATTAATGAAAAGTTAGATTGTGATTTTTTAATATTTTCCGTTAATTTCTTATTTAAATAAAGATCCATGCATGTCCAAGTTGATAAGAAAATTAAGTACTATTTATGATAAAGTTATTCCATTAATCAAACGCCAAAGAAAAGAATCTTGGCTCTAGCAGTGATCATCAGTAGAATAGAATAAATTAAGCAATTTAATTTTGTACGAGAGAAAATATTTGTACATAATTTTGCCTAACTTTGCTTACTCAGTACCCATTAAGTTAGATGATATATACATATCTTGGAAGAGTAGCTTAGTTTCTACCTCCCAACTGTCACTACAGGAAATTTCCCTTCTTGCGGGGAGCGAGATCCCCGCATTTTCCCCGTTTTCTCGCAGCAAATTTCCAGAAACTGCGAGAATCACTCTTCGCTAATCGGTCGAAAGTAAAACGTCTGCTCAGAGGAGTTTCGGTGAGAAATCATGGGTGGCCGCAATTGCTGCAGCTAACTCGGCCGACATTTCTCGCAGCTAAATCGTCTACCCAATTTGGGAGAAGGGCAATTACGGGGAGGAGGGGTCGCAAATTTGGGGTCATTTACTGCGATTTTGTAGGGCTGTAAAATCCAATATACAGCGATTTTGGGGCTGGCAGTAAGAAGCTTTGTTCCCATTTGCGGTGAATTCGTAGACGCCGCATGAGGGGATTTTATATACGGTGAAAGAGCGAGATCCCCACAATTTGTTTTGATTCTACATGCGGTGAATTCGATTACCACGCCGCAATCTCAGATATTCTACATGCGGTGAGCAGTGATAGCGCAAGAAATGCCAAATATCACCGCTTGCTAAAATTTACAGCTGCGTGGGTTGGATATGCAGTGAATAAATGAAAAGAACCCACTCGCAGAATTAGATCTATGGGTTTTCCAAACGCTGGCTTCAAACAATAGTTGAGAGCAAATTTATGGGTTTTTGGAATGCATGCAACAATGTTATTTGAAAGCTCATGTTTTGAACCTAGGTATGTTTGTAAATCAATCGATATATGCAATTAATTGAAATAACCTCTATCGCAATTCCCTTGTATCTCATCTTGGCATATTGATTCTCCACCAATCATAAAATAAATGTTTAAAATATTGATTCTTTGCCATGATGATGATCAGCAGGTTGTGTGACTCATGAATTTGCCAAAAATAAATTACAAGCTCGGAGCAATATTATATATAATAAGAGCTAGGGAAATGGCATATATTAGCATATAGCAGTACTTCAAGTCTATTTAGAAATTTAAGATGAGATTCTCATTCCATGCATATTGATGATTCTTTATATAAATCATGGAATTAAAGAAAGTTAGATACAGAAAGGACCTTTACAACTAATTTTTGCAATACTTTGCAGTGTTTATTAATTTCTTAAGATCTTGTTGGTAACATGATCTAATTAGATTAAGCTAAATTACACTGCACTAACTCAGGAAAAAATAATCCATGATCAAGAAGAAAGAACTCTAAAGAGTAGTAACGTACGTAATCAAGGAATAATTTCCCAATAGCAAATTAATACATCTTTGAGATTCCTCTCATTTTTGTACTCTGTCAAACACCAGATATTTTACCAATAATTTACATGTATTGCCATCTAGTTTTCATACAAATAAGCTTGAATGTGAACATTTCATTTACTTTCACATCATACATTATAGCAGGTTTCTAATTGTCAGCAATTGCTTAAATTCCTAAAAATGTCTACTGCCACAAAACACATGAAAAATATGTGCATCTCATTGGAATGATTGTCAACATGGCTATACATTAATTTAAACCTGGGAGTGAATCCATATATGTAGATCCAGTAGGCTCATTGGTGAATCAAATTCTTCCACTTGGCTGATAGCAGCATTTGGACACTTATGTCTACCTGCAAAATACACATGCTTCAAACAATTATTGATGTGCTTGAAGTAATTATTAATGTCTACCTGCAAATTACAAATAATCAACCAAAAACAAAACTTATGGCATGAAAATTTGAAGGAACAAACTAAAGCAGACAATAATTCATGCCAGTCAAGGATATTACAAACTAAACTAAGTAAAAGCCTCCAAGAATAACAAGTTTATAAAATCTGTTACTTGTATTTATATTTCACAGGAAAACAGAAGATGCATCAAGCAGTGGCATGAATTTTTCCAGTTCAGTGCACTAGGCTCAAGAATAAAGACCCTTCTGTATTTATCAATGTACAAACATAAACACAGAAGGGGCATGAGCTCCAGGAGGAGAACATATCAACCCTAAACCAAACTCACATATTTTCAGCCCTATATATGATATGAAAACTATATAATAATGCACACACCTAAGCACAAAACTGTCCAAGTATAGTATGATATGATATCCAAGTATATGATATGCACAACATTTTCAACCACTACATCTGAGGCTATATGGTATGCAAGTATTTAGCCTGTCCAAAAACAGGGGAATGAATGGTGGAAATTACCACCTAAGCCCAAAATTCCAGCAAACAATATCTTCATGCCATTTTCCCTTCTCACACATCACCAAATATGGAAATCTGATTACCCAGTTAGTTTTCTGAAGCCAGATTATTATGTATGCACGCAAGGACTAATTTCCATATGATATACACAAAGAAAACACCAACATTGTTTAAAAATTCTCAATAACAACAAGCCAAAGCAATTACATAAATTAGAACAAATTCTTGTTGACCCCACCATAAATCCCATTTAATAGACAGTCTTATTTTTTAAGTTTACCTAAATACTCTCATAGAGTGACCCAATAGCTTGTTCTTGTGAAAAAACATTGTTAGACTTGATTATACAAATCTCCCAATATAATGCAAAACTTGCTTAGTTCCATGATTTTTGGCGAGCTATTCAAATGACAACAAATGATTAAATATCTTAAACTTTACATACATATTCAACATAAATCTCCACCTATAGTCTATTACATAAAAAATTACCAAACATTTCTTTGTACCTAGCATACATCTCTCAAGTTGCTGGGTTTTAATATCACCAACATCATAACTAATCTTATAGAATATGCATGAGCAACTCTCTGAGAGCAATGAATAATAAATTCTTATGCTATTTCAACCAAAACAATACTTATTACCATTGTTCTCAGGCCTTGTATTTGGACCATTGCGAATTTCAGGAAACTCGGTACCAAAAACCATCTCTGGGGGCTGTGTTGAGTCTTCCGATGATGAGCTTTGCTCAACTATTCGTGTCCATCTACTAGGTTGCGACTGAGGTGTTGGACCACTCCATGGCAGCCCTTCACTTGTGTGTTGTTTTCCCTTCCGAATCGCCATTTTTAGTTCTTTATTTTTTCCTTGGTAATTCCAAAAGTGATTTTGAACCCGATTTAGGCTAAATTTTTGCGCTGATTACTTTTTCCTTACTATTTAATTTTGGTATGATTATTAGAATTTTGTTACTTTTGGATAAAATTTTCTCTCTTATCGATTTACAGTTATAATGGCCCGGCTTGTGGGCTGATTTTTTACATTCTTGGATTTCAAAATTTTGAATTTAACATGTTTATTAAATTTTGAATTTGAACATGTTTATAAAATTTTGAATTGACATTTTTAGTTATAAAATAAGATTGTTTATATTGTTTATAAAATAATATTACCCATTGTTTATGAAATCAAATCAAATCAAAATGAAATCAAATCAATTTGAGAAGAGGAGTTTCCAAAAGGCAAAAGCCTTCATGTAATAAATAGGTTCTATAAATGTACATAAATGACATAAAAGTTGAAAGTGGGTAATATGGAGGATAGTGGTCCATATGCATACAATTTCTCTTCCTTCCCAAAATTTGCATGATGATACATTTTGCACTAAGATTCAGATGATCACCATCTACTAGTATCAGGACTGATATTTAATTTCCAAGAATCCCAAGATCAAGTACAAGAAGTATTTCAAACACCTATACAAAACAATAAAATTTGTTCAAATGGTATGGTCACCTGATCAAAATAGATGATTGAGCATGGGGAGTTGCAAGAAGAACAACCAACTGGCCTCAGGCCTTGGTTGCTGTACATAATAAAGATTAGACAAACAACTGGCCTCAATGAGACAAAGATGCAATTATTCCAAGCCCATGAATTACCAAGAATATTTTATTATTCTCAAATATTCCACTACACAAAGCCATGTCTAGATAAGCTAATAAATTTTTTTTATTGCAACAAGGCCTTCATTTATTGCAATAAGAAGGTATGGTCATAGTTATAAGACAGATTAAGAAAATGATGCACATGTATACCTCGTGTAATCTGACCACGTCCACATGTTTGAGGAGCTTCAAGGTGGCAACCTCCCACTATTATCTACAACACCATATATATATATATATATTTAAAATTGCGGCAGTCCAACCACAACCGGAGCCACTTAAGACTCCAGCTAGACACGGCTTAGCTGGGCAGGCATACCATGTTTCGGGCGCCGCCACCCCAGTTGGGCCGCCATCAGCATTGCCTTTAGAGTGTTGCCAATGGAGGATCTAGCCTGATACCAGTCTCTACCGGATGTCCTTCGTGGCCAGAGTTCTCACGTTCCCCACGGGGAGTAAGGAACGGCTCTTGTATATATACACACACACACACATTAGTGAAAAAAAGAAAAACATTGGTTACCATCAATGGCGTATATATAACTGAACAACATATAGGGTTGATTTGATTATACCTTCGAAAGAGAGCTAAGTCCGAATATCCTTTTCTATTTTTCTCTGTTCTATTTCTTTAGCCTCAAAAGCTATTCTGTTGGATTAAGTTCTTTCATTTTTCTGTGGTTTTTACTTTTTTGACACTCTTTACAGTCAAAAGCAGGCCAAAACTTGCTGGAAACAAGCTAACTTTTTAAAAAAAAAACCTCCATGATTTTCTTCACAATCTTTGCTTTTCTACCAAAAAGGCTCCAATCCAATGATTCTTTGCATGACAACAACAACTCCACCCGGCCTAAGCCCATAACTTTTATATTCAGAAGCTCTCAAATTTCAAATAATCATGAAATTATTCTTATCTAATTCAAGATATTTAATTTTGTAATTAATTATCATGACATTTTTCTTATCTCATGCCAATGTGATTTTTCAATAAATAAGGATCTGTGCATTTATATTCCATGTTCATTTTATTGAGAATCTTCATGTGGTTGAAGTGCTTCCCGAAGTTGTTGTACGGCACAGATTTAATTAAAAACTCAGCAACACCGGTTTTGATATTCGAACATAAATGCTGGACTTGAAGACAAGTAATTGAATTTCTAATAGATG
The DNA here is from genome assembly GCA_961763995.1 of Juglans cinerea. Taxonomy (NCBI): domain Eukaryota; kingdom Viridiplantae; phylum Streptophyta; class Magnoliopsida; order Fagales; family Juglandaceae; genus Juglans; species Juglans cinerea. Next base: position 26,933,610 of record CAUIVZ010000009.1, read on the forward strand.
GAGCATATGAGTTAACAGATCCTCAAGACTTTCAGCGCTACCTCACCATAGATAATTTTCATCAAAAAGTGCTACTAAATGCATCACCATCTTAATTTGCCAATATATACATAAGGGTAAAGTTAGCATCAACAGGGATATTAAATGAACCAATTAGGATGATCTTTTCCCTCAAACCAGTGCAGCCATGTCAAAATCCAGTGTCCCATGATAAAGCTCATATAAGATGCTTGCTATATGTTCGCTTTAGGGCTTAATACTCTAAAAAGATTAGTCAAGATTATATTTAGAGTTGAGTTCAATGAAATTGTTATCAAGCCCGATTCCACGAGTCACCCAAAAATGAAGGTATCAATATGGGACGGTATTTAATGCACTTTTATCATATCCAAAGAACATTTGCCCATAAGACAAGAGAAACTAGTAGATAAAGTTTCTAATGTAGATAAAGCACTGGAATTTGTAACAGATTCACAACCAATTTAAACTAGTATTTGAAAGTTTGTATGTAAATGAGTTTACCTTTCACTTGCAAATAAGCCCAAAAAAACTAGCTAAATACAAATACCCAAAGCAGAGAGAGGTAGACACGGAGTGAGGGAGAGAAGTACCACAAAGATTGAAAGGAGGGGAGAAAGCTTGCTGAAATAGGGACTGAGTGGAGGAGGTCGCGCGTGACGGTGGGCCACGATGGGGCAGCCTAATCACGGAGGAAGAGAGATTAGGGACTCCAACGAAAGTTATAGAGAGAGAGAGAGAGAGAGACGGACGGTGAAAGATAAAGAGAGACAGAGGAGACTTATCGGCGACCGCGAGGAGGCGACGGCGTGCAGCAGATGGACGGTTTCCGGAGGTGAAGTCGATCTGTCACAGAGAAGACAGAGAGAGGAATGGACAATTGCGGTGGACTGTGGAATGTAATTTTGCGGAGAGGGGTTCAAGGTTTTCCATCGATTTACACACTTTTATTTCATGCGGCGACAATCACCCACCTCACCACCACCCCATCACACGACAGCTTCAAGGTAGAAAACCGTGGTTTTGGCTGAAAACATCACCAAATGGTCACCCTCACATCTCATCTCAGCCCTTCCAACTGTATTTGAGTCGTCCATGGCTTGTCCCTTTGGCGTTTGCCACTTTTGATTCACTCTTTTGGAGAGAACTCAAAGAGAGACTTCATATAGTTTTTCCGACCATTCTCGCTTAGTTTCTTTGAAACTTCTTGAAGTTGATTATCATGAAACTCTCTTCATATAAATTGTTACCCTTTGATCTAGTTTCCATTGGTGTATCTTTTGTAATTTTTAATGGAGATTTGATTAGTGAAAAGTCAGTTTAAGCATGCAAAAGTCATACTGGGCGACAATCTAGATATTGTATGAATCTTTGATTTTTTTGATTAAGTTTTTGGCAAGATCTTGATCCGATCTTTTTATGGTTTATATTTAACATATTAACATGAAATTTGGATTTAAATTTGTTGCATATTAAGAGTTTTTACTAAGAATTTTGCATGATATGAGAAAGTTGGAAACTGTAGGTGTAAAACCAGTTTCTGTTTTGAGTAAATGTTGATCTTTTGTTAGGGAAGCATGATCCTATGATCTTTATATTCACCTATATTGTTCTTAGGACCTTTATCTGTGTTAGGAAGTTATTTTGAACATTTATAGTTATGATCTTGAGGAAATGAAATTTTATGCATGCTAAGGTCCGGTTGGAACACAAACTTGAGGCTCACGGGCTGTGTTGTGTTTCTATATAATGTTTGTCATGTAATCTTGAGTTTAGTGTTTAGATCAATTTTAGGACTTGAATATGAAGCATGATGGTGTTTCTTGATGGTTTACTTCATGAAAACTTCAGATCTAGTGGTTTGTTAAAAACCAAAACATGTAGTACTCGGTTTTAGAGTAAATGTGCAAACCAATTGTGTTGGATGATATTTTGTGAATTGTATGGTCTTTGAATTATTTTTTCAAGCATGATAATCCTTAGGATTGATTTGTGAACATGTTAAGAGTATGTTTTTGAACTTTTAGAGTTCTTGGAGTTGATTTGAAGAATGCTAAACTAAGAATATCGAGAGTTGTTTTTAGTGGTAAAAAAACTTGACGTTTTGGCATGAAGAAAATTGTGTTTTTTATGATATGTGTTTTGTAAATGTCTAGCATAATATTAAAGCATAGGATGTGATTTTTGTATGTTGCATGATTTGGTTTTAGAATGAAAGATAGAGTTTGAAAGAATTGTAATAAAAATCAAGGACTTTAGCATTTGTATGTTTCAGCTTATGCTTGGTTCTTATAGCTATGTTGTGTTTTAAATTTTTCTAATTAGATATTTGGATTTAGGCAAACTGCACATGAGGAATGAAAATTTTGGTGAGTTTTGGAATTAGGATGCAAAATCTTTAATTTAGGGATAAAATGATCATTTTCCACATATAAAGGGGTAAAATAGTAATTTTAGTGATTTTATTTTTCTAAGTATGTTAGTGAGGAGCTTCTAACTTTTAGAAATATCTTCTTATTGTTTCCATTATTTCTCGCTTTACTACGTCATGCTACAGTCACTGTAAATTGGCCTCTAACTTACTTTCAGAGTATTTGTGTATGTTTGGCGGTAAGAAATCATCATTCATATTGGTTAGGTATATATGTATATACATTTTAAGTTATGCCATGCCATGTTTTCCATAAAATTAATAATTCATCTGTTACACGCCATACTATGTTTCCTTTTCAAGCAAATAATTATATGTTACACGTTAATTCATGCCATCTCATGTTTAATTGTTGCCCAATATTGTTAGTCATGCTTACATGTCACTTCATGTCATGCCATGTCATTTTTCCTTTTATTTTAAGTCACGTCATGTCACGAGTATGGAGTTTATCACGAAAAGCAGTATTTTTTAGTCTATTGTGTTCTTTTTATGTTTATCAAGACCCCAAGCATTAGGATGCAAGAATATTCTAGTGGAACTCCATTGTTCACGATAGAGTGTTTAAACTAGTGTGAAATTTTCTAGGTTGACAAAGTACCATCAATAGGTTTCGAATGGGGCTTAAGTAACTAGTCACCGGATTGAAGTCAAGCACCAACGCAAATGGTGCCAAACCACAGTTCAATTTCATGTTATAAGCACTTGTGTAGGTACAGATACCTGTCACGGGATGCGTACATTACGTGGTTGCAGTGGGTGCAGATGCCCGTGGTGTGATGCGTATGTCAACGTATTCATAGCTGGTACTGATACCTGTAATGCTCCGGTCTCGAATGAGGTCAGAGAGTTACCAACCATTACCTAAAATCATATCTCACATTATTAATATAATCTCCAATATCTCAATTACACATAGATCTTACTGTTTTAACTCAACTACTCCAAATAATTAACCAGGAACACCACAAGTTCTTAATATAAACTTCAACCTCTCAACCTACAATGTCATCAGAACACAACCAATTTACTAAATAAAATTCTCCAATAACCATGACATCATTTTGTGCTTAATCTACTATGCTCACATAGCCTTATCCATACTTTCTATTCTTGATCCTTTGCTGAAACATCTAAAATATTTGAAAATATTGTGGAGATATATAAGGGGTGAGTTATCAATAACTCAGTAAGCAGAGAACATATATTTGTATATAAACATGAGCCTTTTCACAGAGTTCAGAATGCAAAAATAAAATATTTTAGTTTCAATATGCAGATCTCAAAAATGTGTTATCAAGATATCAGAGCGACATTTCAAATTGTTCATATACAGAAACCCTTTGGCATAGCATGACTGAACGTCATCATCTTATCATATCATATCATTTCATATCAAATCACCATATCACATCAGATAACATGTTTAACCCTCGTGCTAGGGTTGTGCTATCCCCAGTGACCAAACCAGGCAATATCAGAATGTGAATTTCCCCTTATTCATTCTCGGAGCCTTGAGTATGCATACATGAAAGACCATGCAGAAAAACCACTTTGTCCCCAAAGTGGGTGCACTCAGAATTAGAGATGCTGGTATAAACCATATAACAGAATCAGGATCATCGTATTAGGACCAGAGTCAGAACAGAGTATTGAACATATTAATATCATTTTTACGTAATCAAAACAGATTTAAAGCATCTTCATATAACATATACCAAATTCCCATATTTTATATTCGCTCTTTTGCAAAATTCAGAAACAACATGACAAAATATTGCTTATGTTTACACCAGTCATTTAAGAAAATACTCTCTTTTATACCGATTTCATGAGTAATACAGAACACATAACTGAGATTGTTTTCACATTTCTTTTCAAAACATAACATGCATATTTTTTCATAAAATCAATTTTAGTCCATTCGTTTGATGCAAAGTCTAGCATAAGAACCCCGCTTACCTGGATTTTAAACTTCTCTGAATTTCCTCACAACAATGCCAATGGAATATCAATAATCATCTATAAAATAGTCATGTAACTTGCGTAAATTTTTAATTGAACACATACTTCATAATTAAAACTTGGGATATAAAAGTCTATTTTCTCAAGGTCTAAAAATCCTCAGAATGCTAAAATATCGTCACTCTCCAAAATGCTTTGATTTTTATAGAACTTCTTCAAATAATTTTGTGATTAAATCCTAAAATCATATTAACTCCATTATAAAGACATTAAAGTTATAAATTTAGTATTCATGTGTCCAACTTTAATTTTTCCGACGTTTCATCAATTTTCCTAAAATAGCCCAACATTTCATAAAACGATACTCATTAAACTCATAAACATAACTGCAAGCCCATTAAAAACAACAGCTAAAGTTAGAAATAAACCCATGTGCCATAAAAAACCGGCCCACCTAGAGGAAAAAGCCCAACTTAATTTAAATGTTATATTCGGTGTGTAACAATGAAGAGAAAAACAACAGTGTATGCTGTGCCATACTAACCGAGAGGTAGAGAGAGAGAGAAGCTTACCAAGGGGGAGAGAAGAGGATCAACCAAGAGAGAGTCACGGTGAGCTTAAGGGAGATAAACGTGAAAGAGAGAGAGAGAGAGAGAACGTGGAGAGAGAGAGCTTGAGGTGAGGGCTACGGCGGTTCGTCTGTCTCCCCATGAAACACTCGGCAACGTGGGAACTTTTCCATGGTGGTGCTGCAACTGTGCATGTTGGGGGGGGGGGGGGCACTTGCTCTACTTTTGGGTGGTTAGAACAAAGGCCTGCCGTGTGATTGCAGGTGGCTTGGTGGCTCTCTTACACGGTGGTCACAGGGCTGGGCTACGGTGTCTGAGTAGAGATTGCCATCTTGGGTTGGTTGTGGTTGGGCTGGGTGCGTGGTGGTGTAGCGTGGATGTTCTACCGTGGAGGAAGAACCACGACAGTGAAGGTAGTCTCGAGATGCAACGGTTTGCTAATTTTCCGCGCGACCTAGCTGAGTGAACGAGGCGACAACCATGTGGAGGAGCTTTGGCAGTGGGGCTATCCAATAGTGGTGCAGCAGCAGGCAAGCTGGTGGTGCCGTGTTGGTAGCGTGCATGAAGAACTGCCCGTGGTTTCTGGACGTTTCCTGGACGTGGAGGCGTGGGTGGTTCACGGTGATTTGTGAAAGGAAAGGGTTGTGTTACGTTCGGGTTGCATGGGAAGTGAAACACTTCTCTGGTGCTTGGGCTGTTGCTGGTTTCAGTTTTGGGCGTGGTTTCTCGGTGGCTTGTCGTGGCTGAAGTTGTTGCAGGACAAAGCTAGCACGGAGGGAGGGTAGAAACGGGGAGTAGAAGAATAAGCTGCATAGACGTGGGGGAAGGTAGAAACGGGGAGTAGAGGAAATCGGGTGGGGGAAACAATCAGGGGCGTGGGAAAGAAAGGAGGGCCTGGGCCGATCTTGGGCCTGGGTGTTACAGTTTCAATCCTCTTTTCCTTTTGTCTCAGATACACTTTGGTTTAAATTCTTAGAACCATGAACACATTGGAGTCATGGTCACCAGAATTTGCAACACACCTAATGGTTTGGTATTTGGGTGAATAGAAAATGTGAGAAAAAGTGTAAGAAAATTGGTCAGATTCGAGATTGACCTATCCTCCAAGAGAAGAAGAGAGAAGAATAGAAAATATGTATATTAAGATAAGCTTCTTGATGTTTTACAAGTGCGTCCAACACAACTACAAATACTAACCTGCTCCTACTAAGTAATGGGCCCGAGTCTAACTTAGCCAAACAGTAAAATAAAAACAGCTCATGTAATTCTAACAACTATAAATGGGCCATGGCCCAAATCAACAGTAACATGTAAATAAAATAAATAGCCACAAGCCAACACGCCCAATAGAACTGAGCCCACCAAGCCTCCAATGACTTCGGTCTATCACTGTGCATGTACAAATTAACTGTGACAGAATTGCATGTGCTAGAATAAGAACAGCTTACCACCCATTGATTAACAAGTAATTCATTGTTGAGCAATGTTACTTTTCATCCTGAAGATTATCTTCATCAGTCATATCGACACGTGGTATATTTTTAGTAGTTTGATAAGTGAACCATATAGATGAAAACTACGTAAAATGCGATATACCAATTGGTACGAATAGAGATCATAACAAAACACAGGATGGATGGAGTGTAGCATTTCTCTTTCACTGTTATACAATCTTCAATCCCCCTTAATGTTTCTCTATGAGCTTGTTACCCAGTTGAAGATATTGGTGATAACTTACACACACACACATGCCTAAATTTTCTTGGAATATTCTGTAAGAGTTCTATTTAAATTCTGTGTCCCACACACCCATCTTGATAGAATTTGGAATAGTTCAAAACTTATCAGTTAATAGATGAGTTATAATGGGATAAGAAAAACTCTTAAGAGATAAGATTAACTCTAAATCTCTAATCATAGTCAAACATAAATACTTAAATTTCTGGATGACCAAAAATCTATAAATAGCACTGAGGGGTTAAAGGGTTCTCACCTACAACATCAGCGTGCCTCTAGCTAGCGGGAGACACTAGTGAGGCTAAGTTGCTAGGGTGATCATTCTCTCATAGTCATATCAAATTCTTCATCAAACAGATGGACAAAGGTACATGTTTAATTATCATTGTTTTATTATTGTGGATCATAGAAAATCAAAGATCCAATTATTAATGTTCATGTTAAAATATTTAACATGTGGTATCAGAGCTTCAGGTTATTGATATTTTATGATCTCAATAAAATATACAGTGAATATGTGCTTTCGTATATTATGATTTTATCATATTGCGAAAGATTTAAAATATTGGTTTTACGATCTGAGAGAGAAATTTTATGATGATGTTTTAAACATTGATTCTGTGCTATATGAAATTACAATGCATTGACAACTATTAATGTATTTCGATTTTGTGTACCTATTTCTCCTATTACGATAATTTGCATCTGCATTTGATTGGGCATATTTCACATATTGTGCATTGTTTACGTTGCTGCGTGTTGGGAATTAAAAAAAACAGAAAAAAGAAAAGAAAAAAGAAAAAGGAAAACCGTGAGTGGTGGTGGGAGGAGGCTGGAGATGCCATGTTGTCTCTTCTTCGTCGGTAACGTCCACCATTGTGTCAAAAACCGAAGGAGGTTTCACATTGCGTTTGGTGCTTGCATGTTGAGGGAAGGAGAAAGGTGCGGCGCTGTTCGTGTTGAGCAAAGAAGAAGAAGAAAACCTAATGGTTTCTTCTTATTCTAAGGGGCCTGGGCCGTGGGCCTTGGCCCAGTCCAAGAGAGAAAGTTAACGGGCCACTGTTGTGGCCCAACTCGGAAATAATTAAAAAAAAAAATCTGATACTTTATATGCATGTTATTATTGTTAAATACATGTATTAATTTTTATTAAATTCTCTATACATGTTATTATTTGTATATACATGAATTAAATTAAATTTTATACATGTTATTATGGTTAAAGACATGTATTAAATTTTATTAAATTTTTCTATACATGTTATTATTGGTATATACATGTATTAAATTAAATTTCATGCATGTTATTACTGTTAAATACATGTATTAAATTTTATTAAATGTCATATTCATGTTACTATTGTTAAATACATGTATTAAATCTTATGTACATGTTATTATTAAATACATGTATGAATTGTTTATTTTGGCTCTCATTATCATTACATGTATATTTGTTTATCTAATATGGGGCAAATAATTTACATCAAAATTAAAGAAAAGATTGGTTGCCCAAAGGTACAAGATTTTCTTAATTTTGGTGAAAAATCAATAAACTCCATAGTAAGGTGGATAAAGTTGGAGTGAACAGTTTGTGTGTCAAGATCTACTCCCAAAGGAGGGTCTTGATGATACTACTAGTTCATCCATTAAAGCAAAAGTTGTGGTAAACAATTTGTATGCCAGAGTTTACTCCCAAAAGAGAATTCTGGTAATACAACTAGTTCATTCACAGAATTTAATACTGGTGAGAACACTTTGTGTATCAAGATCTACTCCTAAAGGAGGGTCTTGATGACACTACTAGTTCATCCATAATTGATTAAATTCTGATTATTGTTTCTAAGTGTCGAACTCAAAGCATTAATCTGATTAAAATGTTTTTCTTGCAGTAAGTATACGAATATCTTTACAAGGTTTTCTGTACGGAATTGACTCTAGTATAGAGAAACATGAGCATGTCAAATTTATACCAAGGGTTTTAGACTCTGGTTTATCCTTTTTAAGTCTTAACATCAATTATTATTGAGAATAGTGATAAAGGTAAGAAAAGTACAATGTTTTAGAATATTGGATTAATTACTACATATCAAACTATAAGAATTTCTTAGTTTTGTACATAATAGTTTACTTTAGAGGTATTATTATTTCATTAAAATAATGAGATATGAAAAAAAAAAATTGGTAGTATGATTGTTAGCTAGATACAAATTTATTTTGCTAATTTGTATGAAAAAAAATTTGTATCTTTTGGGAAAGGAAGGAAATGATAGTGATTAAAATATAAGAATTGTGTCAATTGAGGTTTGAAAGAAACAATGACACATGAAGGCTTATGTACCATAAGCATGAGACATGATTCAAAGGGTAAGCATTTTTTCTGTATAAATTTCGAATCAAATCTTATACATCTTTATACATTCTTTTAGATTGAACTTGAGTGCAAATGTTCATATGTATTTTTGTTTGTATAAGTGTCAAATCAAACTCTATAAATGTTGATACTTATTTGAATGGTTGAACTCGAGTAGAAATATTCAAATTTTAAAATTGTTTCAAAATGCCATTAATGTTTGTTCCAATATCTCTTCCAATAAAATTTGTATTTATCATGCCTTCGTATTAGTATTTTTGTTAAAAGTTTTTCATTTTCACTCGTGAGGCATGTATTGGAACCAAATGAAAAATGATTTATGAATATTTTTTACAATTTATGGCATAGAATTTGAAACATAATTTGTGACATAAAAGTTTGAACAATATATCCAATAAAAGTTGTAGAGATTTAAAATATTTTCTGCATTTAGATTTTTTAATCTCAGGATGTATATTGATTTGTATAAAAGGAAAACAAATCAAACATATTAAGAAAATATGATACAAAAAATAGAGTGTTTCTTGAGATAATGCATTTAGACGCATGTAAATCTTTTCTCTATAATGCTTGATAGATATAAGTATTTCATTACTTTCATACATGATTTCATGGTATGGATGTATCTATCTGCTACATGAGAAGTCTCAAGCCATTAGTAATTCTTGAGGTACTTCTCATGGGGAGGAAATGCAGCTAGGTAGAAAGGTAAAAATCATCGAATTGGATTAAAATAGTGAGTGATAGGAAAAATATTATGAGTCAGGTTATAACCCTGACCTATTTGTTAACTTTTTGAAAAGGTGTGTAGTAAAATTATTAATGACAGTGGTATAAATATTAAATTGTGTTCCCAGTAAGTAGTCTCAAAGACTTTTGAGTTGTGGAATTTGATTTAAGGCTTATACATGTATGAATAGTCAATCTAAAGTAAGGCTTTACAATCCAAATGAAAGAAAGTTTGATTGTATAATAGTTAATGGGTACATTATTGATTATTTATAGAGATCCAAATGATTTAGGTTGTATTGTCTCAATTCATAGTTTTAATTTTGAGGGAATTGAGATGTCAGATTCCTTATGGTTGGTAAAATCAGTGGGAGTATAGAAACTAGAGATGTGATTGTTGTGAAGTGCATTCTTGTACTTCGAAAAATGCTTATAGTTCATTTTATGATTATCTTAATGATAACATGGAACAACAAGCAAACGATCATCTACCTCATCAGAGAAACACCACTAAAGAATTGGCCATGGAGACACATCAAAACAGGTAACCTCATATAATCTTCTTGATTTGATTTTTGGTTAGGTTGTGTGGTGTATTTTCAAAATTTGAATTTGACATAAAACTAAATGAAGGTTCGCATATGTTTTCACAAATTATAGAAATAAGTGATTTTATAAAAGAACGATACATAAAAGAGTGATTGAAATCTACGAATCAATGTAAAGTCTGTAATTTCGTCTAATTGCCTGAAATGTATAAAAGTCGAATGTAAATGGGTGTTGGAGACAAAACCCTGACTTTAAAAGGCAATATTGAAAAATATAAAATCAGACTTGTAATCAAGGATTTCACTAAGAAATGAACATTGATTAGAAAAAGATTTCTAATAAACTTGAAAGAACTCATTACGAATCACTATGGCATGAGTAGCTCATTATGGTCTAAAGTTACATTAAATAGATGTGAAAATAATTGTAGAATGAAAGTCTGAAGTCTACAAGAAACGAATAAAAGGATTAGTTAAAAGAGGCAACAGATTTTCTGAAAAACTGGTATCTGAAATTTGATAATACCAATATTGTTTTGGAATTAAGAAAAATATTGTTAATGTATATACCCGTAAGTCTGTGGGAGTATATTTGTATTTATGGTCATGCATGTATATGACTTTTAGCAAGTATAAATTATGGTTTGTAGTATGACATTAAAGTTATGTCTTTAAGGAGCTTTAAAAATGAAATTTATGAACGAGACATCTTTCGTAATTGAGATTGAATCTTAATACCAAGACGATGACTATTAGGATTGTCTCAGTATAGTTGCATAGAGTTTTAGAAGATTTTACATGAAGAATTGTTGTTCAATGGATGCTTTAAAAATAAAATGTTGCATACTCAGTCTTTTACAATGTTCTCAAAATGATTACGTTGTTAAGAAAATTTTGTATATGATTGTTATAATAAATTTGATGATTGTACAAACATGTATAAGGTTGAATGTCAGTTTTTCAATTGACATTCTTGGTTGTTGCTAAAGTAACCCAAGTATGTTTGATCCAAAAGCTGTGAAAAGAGTGCAAAGTTATTCACAAGAAATTAAAGACTATATTGTTGCTTTAAGAAGAATTGATACTCTTAAAGTAACTGGATATTTAGATCCTATTTTGTGGGATTACTCTAATGATAGAAAATACAGTTATGGTTATGTATTTTGCTATCTAGTAGAGTTATTTTACGAAAAGTATGAGGCAAATCTTTTACTGCTTCATGTGCAATAGAGACTGAGTTTGTGGTATGCTTTGAGGCTACAATGTATGGTATCTGACTGAGGAAATTTATCTTAGGATTTGGAATTATCGACTTATAGCCAACCCGCTAAGAAAGTACTGCAAGAATTCTTTAGAATATTTTTTCTCTGAATGATAAGTATTTAATGAAAATTTAAATACATAAGTATTAAAGAGAAAATACAGAAACAAATATGTCTATAACAATATTGTATTAATGATTATACTTTAAGGGGCATGTTTAAAAGATAGGTCATATGCTTATACCCATGATGTGAACATGTTAAATAGATCATTAATATGCTGAGTATTTTGTTACTGGAAATTGAAAGATATATATTATGGTTGTTTATGTTTTCTTGTCTTTTCACTTTATATGTACATTGAATGGTATGAATGAATGATGATAAGATAATGTCTACAATAGACATGAATTGGAACCTAAGGCATTATAGTATTAGTCTTAATTATCTCAATCAAAGATCATGTTAAATTAAGTTACTGGTGTTGTGGTACATGGAAGGGAATTTGTTGATTATATCACAGAGGACCGCCATGACTCGTATTAGTAGTTAGTTTGACATTGATATTACGGAACTCATAAAATGTATTTTTGAGCTATGAAAAGTTTCAGGAAATGACTTTGTGTAGTATGGTTAATTTCCTGTAATAAACTCATGAACGGAAAATATTATTTATGGAAATATGGGCCAAGTGGGAGAATGTAAGAGTTCTATTTAAACTCTGTGTCTCACACACCCATCTTGATAGAATTTGGAATAGTTCAAAGCTTATCAGTTAATAGATGAGTTATACTGGGATAAGAAAAACTCCTAAGAGATAAGATTAACTCTAGATCTCTAATCATAGTCAAATATAAAGACTTAGATTTCTTGATGGCCAGAAATCTATAAATAGCACTGAGGGGTTAAAGGGTTCTCACCTACAACATCAGAGTGCCTCTAGCTATCGGGAGATACTAGTGAAACTAAGTTGCTAGGGTGATCCTTCTTTCATAATCAGATCAAATTCTTCATCAAACAGATGGATAAAGGTACGTGTTTAATTATCATTGTTTTTATTATTGTGGATCATGAAAAATGAAATATCCAATTATTAATGTTCATGTTAAAATATTTAACATATTCTACCTATATATTAGTTTAGCTAGCTTTATCATAACAAATCGCAAAGCACAAGCATCAATACTCTTTGTATGATTGTTTGTTCTTAGATGGGATCCAGTTTCAACAATAAGGTAATAGAAGAGCAGATGGAAAAAATTATAAGCAAGTGGCATGCTGAAGTTTGGGAGAGATGAAAGAAGCAAGAACAGTTGTTGCAATCTCCTCACACTTCTTTTTACGTACGTACATCGGTTGGAGCCCTATTAGAAGTAGTGCGCATGCAAGTTTGTTCTTTACCTAGACCTATATCCATGGCAAGCGAGTTAAACAAGAACAAAGGGGAAATCGTGGAAGTAGAAGAAATAGAAAACGTTGTGAAAGAAGGGGAAGCTGGTTCATTAGACTTCCATCTCGGGTTGATGACTGCGAAGGTCTGCATTCTCATACAAATTGAGATGTGCTGAATATAGAAACTTTCATTTTTTATTGGCCAGACAAGAAAGGAGTATATCATACGCCAAAAAAAAAAAGTGACTTGTCTCGTTGGATCTCCTCATCCATAAACCACAAAACCTTGATATTTATGTCATTTTCTACACTTCCAGCTAGTTGGGAAGTAATACCTTTTGTACATAGAAGAAATGAACAAGAAGAACGAGGGCCGGTCTCACTTTCTCGAAATATATGGCAATAGAAGACTTTCCTACTACCCATTTATTAGAATAAGTCATTGAAGATACACAAATCTTCAATGGAGAAATTCGATTTTTCCCTGAAAAACAAAGGTGATTCGTCCCATTTTTAAATAATTTGTAAATCTGCTTACTGACATATTAAATATGCTACTGATGCAGTAAGCTTGCCATGTTAGCTATCATATAAAACTATTTGTGTTTGAACTTCTTTTATGTTTTGGGTGACGTAGGAAAACAATCCATCGAATCGTAATTGTAGCATCTTTTTAAGAAACCTCATTCAGTACTATCATATGCCTTGCTAATATGAAACTTTATAACATGTAGCCCTTGATAGCATTTCTTTATATGTTTCAAGAAATCTACTTCTAGATTTAGGGCTGTCAATATTGTCATGTCGGGTCATTTGGGTTCAAGTAATTTTTCAGTCAACCCAAACCCGACACACATAATTTAACAGGTCAAACACCTCGATCTGAACCAGACATGCCTATTTCACGAGTTGACTCAAGATAACCCTTTTGACCCGTATGTTTATCCGGACCCGTTAAAAAAAAAGGAGGAGAATTTAAAAAGCATTCACAAGTATTGATCCTTTATGCTATTGGATAACAAGACAAAAGTAATACAAGAAAAAAAGATTAAAAAAGTGTTGTACTTTTCAATTTAAAATTCAAGTTTTAGTGAAAACTATACAACAATTGACCTAAATAACTCGAATATTCCTTTTTATTTGCACAAATAGGTCACTTAGGTAAACTCGAGAACCCGCGGGCTGACCCGACATGAACTGATTATTAATTGAGTCAAATTTGAGTCAGCTCGAATTGACCCGAATCTAGTTATGCCAAACTCTAATCCTAATATTACGTGTTAGATTCATATTGAGTTCACAAATCATGTCAAAGATTGACGGTCCTACTTCAAATGGAATCAAAACATCATCAGTGATTTGCCTTTCAGGAACAAAAGCTCTATGGCTGTCCAAAAAAATGGTATAGAGGTTGTTTATGTGATAGGTAATAATTTTATGAGGATCCTTCTTTGGGTGAAAACATTATTAGTATGATTTATAAACTTAGGATTCTAATCCTAGTTAAGAACATTTTTATGAGCTTCAAAAACTGAATTACCAACAACATGTCAATGTTTCTAAGTGAAACAGAGAAGACGTACCTTCCAGATCAGGTGTTAATTGGTAGGAATGATTTGAGCAAGGGCAGTTATCACCGCTTTTGGTTTGAATTTCTTTGTTAAGGATTCTATCACATAATCAACCACATAGAATTGTCTAATAGATATAGGCGTGTATATATATCTACTCTATTTGTTTATATTGTAATTAACTCCGTTACTTGTAATTCAGTCTGTTACTTACCCTTCCAGTGCACCCATTACTGAGACCAACCATGCAACGGAGACGTACATACTCAACAAAGTGGAGGAGCGGCGCGAAGAACTCGGAGGTGGAGAAGATTACGTCGGCGAGGTGGTGGCTGAATACTGAGAGAGAGAGTGATGAGAGAGGGACCAACAAATAAAAGAGAGAGATTACGGGAGGGAAGAAAGCACGGCATGAGGGAGAGAGGGAACTCATCGTGAGACCGTGAGAGGCGTGCAACGGAGATGGGTGACGGTAGCAAGCAGCTGAACAACAGAGAGAAAGAGAGTGATGAGTGAGAGACCACATAGAGAGTGAGAAAAATGCTTTGGGTGGCCGAAACTTACCCAATGAAGGAAGAAGAAGCAGTGGCACCGCGCGACGGAGGTTGAGTTTATGGTACTTCCAAGCTCGGCTAAGAACGGCGGCCAACAGGTTTGAAATCAACGGAGGCCGATCTCTAACAGGTTTGAGTTTATGGTTTGCTTTGTTTCGGGAGTGGGAAAACAGGGGATAATGGGCTGAGGAAAAAGCTGTGAAGTTACTGGGCTATCCACCCTCGTCTAGCCACCATCGGGCAGCCCAGCTCCGTCGCGTCACTTCCCCCACGGTGCCTCTGTTTTTCCTGGGGTAAGAGCACTCACAATAGCTTCTTCATCCTATCCTTTAAAATACATCACCAAAACTCACTTTTTCTACTTTACATACTGATTTTTACAATATACCATACATCAGCTTATCTATTTTTTCTTCATATCATTTAAATATTATATTTTTTAATATTTTTTATTCATTTCAAATATTTTCTCTAACTATTAATAATACTCTCATATCTTTTGATATTTGCAATATCTTCCCATATACAATGCAATATAATTATGTTCTATTTTAGATTAATCTAAATTTATAAGCTAAATTAAAATATAAATTAATTCAATTTTCTATTTGCTTCATGAGTGCAATTATTTCCATATAAGTCTTAAAAATGATGTTCTACACACTTACATCGTTGATTTACATTGATGAAGAAATAAGTTGAAGAAATGAGAAACTCATGAGGAGGAGTGAGAAATTAATTAAAAAATTTTACATTGATGAATAGAATCCTCTACATCTAGCGGTTTCCTGTAGCTCAATGTAAAAATTTCTTTAAAATACAAGATCTGATGGAGGGTGTTTTGAGAGCATTTCTTTATAATTTTAAAGAAAAATGTATTATACATCATCTGTTGGGAGTGCTCTAAGCCTCTGCCGCACGCGTCTTCTTCTTCTCTGTAGCACAGAATGCCTAGGGCTTCAGCCTTCAGTTTTCAGAATGACAAGAATGCCCTTAAAGCCCACGGGCTTAACTTGCTTTGGACTTAAACGTTTTATGATAAAGCTTTAACAAAGTGTGTTAAAAATAGTATTTTCGTGGGCTTTAATTCCCACAACTTAGTTTTTAAAATGAGCTTTGTTTTAAATCGGGTTGGTGAATTTTTTTAGTGCAATTGGGTTTGAATTAACTGGTTTATCTCTGAAAGCCATATGGTTTGAATTAACTGGGTTTGTTTTAATGGTTGCTTATTCGCTAAACTTGCATTAATTTATGGTCTGTTTTAATTTTATACTATTGCACTTTCTACTTTATGAACAGATTGTAATTACTTTGTATATTTATTTAATTACTTCATGCTTGGATTTTAAAATCTTGCTTATGCGTTCTTTTAGTGTGGTGGTAGTATTTATTGTAGTGGCAATGATGCTATTTTTATTTATCTATGTTATTCTAATGTATATTGACTTTAATTTTGAACTAATCTTTTTGTTTTCTATTGTATCCAAATATGTAATTATTATACTTATCGACCTATTATTATCCAAAGATATTTGCTAAAATTTACTTTTTTTTGTCTCTATGCATTAAATTATTCATTAATCAAGTTTTTTTTTTTTTAACAAACCATATTAGTTTTTGTTAAAAACCTATTTAACTCAACTAGGTAAATGTGCTTTGCACGTGCTCCTGACCTAGTGTGTGTATATATATATATATATATATATATATCGTCCTTGAGTAATTCATCTGACTAGATATTATTGCTTCACATAGAAACAATTCTTAATCAATATAATGTTAGAGAATACAACAGAATACTTCAAGCACAGCTTATTGAGTTGTTCCATAAGTTTATCCAGCCTGAACAAATAATCCAGCAAAGCTCAAGCGTCTCCTCTTGGTGGTGAAGTATACTACATTAAACAATTTAGAGTAATATTCAACACATCCATGTAATTTACGTAAAATATATAGCTTTCTATGTGCATCTCATACGGTTGACCTTAAAGGCCAACCTTTGTTCATTGTAATAAAGTGGTTGTGGCCCATTACGGCATAGGAGGGGTTTGACCATATGGGCACCCCTCCATGTTACATATAAAATAGCAGTGACTGGTGGTACAAAATTTATTAATAGAGAATAAGTTAGTTGAGGCATTAGGGCAATGAATAGAATTTTGAAAATAAAGTTATAATCAAAATTGGAAGAGGATAGAATTGATGTTCTAGTATTTTTTTATGGCAAGAGCTGCTCCATTTCCCACAGCTACTTTGTCATTGTTTTGGAAGGGTGAAGAAGGTTTGGTTTGAGATTAATATTTGTAGTTTAGAAGATACTTAATTGGCTTTAGTTACTGATTCCTACAATAATATATTTGGACATGATTTAGAAGACACTCTAAAGCTATCCGATGACTGATCCGTCGACATAAACCAACAAATATTCTAAAGTACCGAATGACTACCGTCTCTAAAAGACTGATTGATCCCCTGCTGCTCTGACAAGATTCTTGCTGCTTTACTTTCAACACAAAGGACATAACTAATTGATCTCCTGCAATTCACACGAAGAAAGTAATCAAAGCCTGCTGAAAAATGCTTCTTGTATTATTGTACTGTTTGTTTTATTGTATTATTCGCTTAAAGACGACTCCTTCTTCTATTAGCAACTCTCTCATCTCCCCTTGATGCAGGATGAAAGTAAAGCAGGAAAGAAGTATATTAGGACGGAAGTAAAGCAGGAGAGTAGTAAAGTGAGGACAAAATGACTGGAGGACCTGAAAACTAGAAGTAGTGAAACTGAAAGTAAAACAAGATAACTGGAATTAATGAAACAGGAAAGTAAGGACCAGATGATTGGAAGTAGTGAGAGTGAAAGTAGATCAAAATAGGATCAGATAATTGGTATTAATGAAAAATGAAAGCAAGGACCACACGACGGTAGGTAAATAAAAATAGTAATAGATGAAAAATAAAAGAAAGTCACTACAAAAAAATTGCTTATTTATAACCAGTTAATTCTAATAAAATGATTATTTATAACTAAAATGAGTTCATTTTTATCATAAATAATCTTTTTATCACAATTAAATGGTTACAAAAACTCACTTGTACTTAGTAACGTTTATTCAAACAAGTTACATGTATATTCTGTGCTCTTTAAAAAGCTGCATGCATGTCACTAAAGAACACATCCAAGTTGCCACATCATTATCTCTTTCCCAGTAAATATAGCATTTTTTATGGTCTTGATTACGAATGTAGTCTTGGAATACTATACTTTCAATTACATGATTAAATAATGGCAATATATACCCACCAATAATCTCTTTTCGACTTGCCAGCGTCAGACGTAATGATTTTGTTCGCTTGCATACTAACGTCCACTCACTAATGAGTCATCTGTTGTTTATCTTACGTACCTGCTGAAGATAAATACGACACCTGGAACTGTTTCTGTAAGGATGAGTCAGAGAAAAATGCAATACGAAAGGGAATTCACAGTAAGAGTAACGATAGCCATTAATTAAATTCGATAGCCATTTATAAATTATTTTTGCCATTTCTTTTCATAGCTGTTAGAAATGAATGATCGATGTTTTTATAAAATGATAAAATTATTTTATGATTATGTAAGTAATTATAAAAGGTTGATTATTCTAAAGAAATATAATTATAATTACGAAAATAATTTTGAAAATAAAAGTTAATTACTATACTCATTTCTTTTCAAAAAGTATCTCAATTCATCTCATTTAATCTAATCATTACAATGTTTTTAAATTCTTAAATAAAATACATTAAACAATTCATCTTTTTCAAATTTCAAAACAAAAATAATATTCTAATAATATTTTATTTACCTTTTAACTTTTCTCTCAACTCATTATCCAAATCTTTCCTAACTTGCAATCTAGCTAGGATCTAGGGGTGTACACAAATTGAAGAAACTGACCGTAACCACCTCACACCAGCCGTTGAAGCACGGAACCGACTGAACCCAGCGTAGAACCAGTCGGTTGGCAGCAGAACTATGTCAAAACCGCCTTCGGTCAGTTTGGTCCCGGTTTGAAGTTGGACCGGACAACTGAACCGACCGATTATATAAATTATATATTTTTAAAATTATACATATATAAAACGACACTGTTTTACTTAAGTGAGTGGAACGACGTTGTTTTGGAACGTTAGTTTGAACAAAAATATAATTGGAACGAGATCGTTTGATTTTAAACCAAACAACGTTGTTTCAAATTGATATTGTCTTCTTCTCCTCCCTTCTTCTTCTTTGATTCTTAGTTTCTCTCATTCTCTCTCCCTCCTCTGCGACACATTCTCTCTCTCTACTCTCTCAGACTAACCTCGCTGCTAGGAAGATCGAGAACCGACCGAGAACCTCCAGAGAACTGCCGGAGTCGATACAGCAGGTATTTCTCCTTCCCATCGACTGATACGGTCGGTTATTTCATACA
Source organism: Juglans cinerea (assembly GCA_961763995.1). Lineage (NCBI taxonomy): Eukaryota > Viridiplantae > Streptophyta > Magnoliopsida > Fagales > Juglandaceae > Juglans > Juglans cinerea. Next base: position 26,953,214 of record CAUIVZ010000009.1, read on the forward strand.
AATCCTCTCCATTGGTTGGCGTTGGTTTTGGTAAAAAAACACGCCGATAGGGTCTATTTTATCGGCGCGGTTTTCACCCCTACTAGGATCCCTCCAATTTGTGGCACGGTGTGGTCGGAAGTGGCGTTGGATTTGTGGTTGGTTGCATCAGTACAAAGAGCTCGAGTTCGTCGTATTATGGGTACAACAGTCATTTACCATATAAAACATGTGACGTTGGGGAAGCCAACAGTCCCACTTCACTGTTCACATCCATTTTGATCTCAATTATTCTCTCTACTTTTACTGCCAACCACATCATATTCCACTCTATTTGTTTATAAACAATTGGTTTTCCATGCGTCAGCCATTTCTATTTCTCTATCTCTATCTAATTAATTAATTTCCATGGCCAATCACTACTCTCTTTGCCTTGTAGGAGCCATGGATCGTCTTTGGTTTCATCAAATAATTCTCTCCCCGGAACCCATCTCCTTTCTTTGCCAAAAAGCCCTCGAAACGGTTAAACCCTTCTCAAAGTCTCTTCCATACTCGCCACCAAGCCTCTCTTTACCATCTGATCATGATCTTCAACATGAACTACTTTTTCCAGATAATGAAGAAATCTCGTCTGCTCCATCTTCAATCTCTGATCTACAGGTATCAAAACCTATATATATATGCTCTTAACAATTATTAATGTTTGGTTTTCTCTCTCTTTAGGCTCAACACTTTTGATCGAACTGTGCTTTCTCTTTGTTGTGACGATAACAAGGATGCCTACATTAACAGTGATGATGAAGACGAAGAGGAGATCCGCCAGAAGCAAAGACAGTCAAGATCGAATCCCATCAGAGACAGAAAGAGCTTACAATATTCATCATCAACATCAATTTATGAAAAACGTCCCAGAAGTCTTAAAAACTCAGCTGCAAGGAGGAAATTGTATAAATCCATGAGTTGTAAGACCTTGGGGGAGCTTGAACTTGAAGAAGTTCAGGGTTTCATGGATCTAGGTTTCATATTCAAGAAAGAACTCTTAAGCCCAAGAATGATGAGTTTAATCCCAGGATTGCAGAGGCTTGGGCCGGAGTATAAAGACCAAGATCAAATTAGCACCAAACTCATTATTGATGATGCTGAAGTAGTCAAAGATGATGAAAGTGGAGAATTAGGAAAAGAGAAGAGAGTTATAAAGAGACGACCATATTTATCGGAGGCATGGTTTATAAAAAGACACGATTCGCCACTTTTAAATGGAAGGATAGCAAGGGCCTCCACGGCTGCTGACATGAAGAAAAATATCAAGTTCTGGGCTAGAAATGTTGCAATATCAGCACTTCATGAGGATTAATCTTAGTCGAAAGTAGTGCAATCCCACGTACAATAGTATAAGTACTGTTGCATCAGTACTGATGAGGATAATTCCGATTCTACTAAATTAATATGTATGTGTGGAGGGAGGGAGAGAGAGGAATAGATCAGAGAGTCCAATCTCGATATATCGCTGTTGAGTTTAACTGGCAACTCAATCAACTGTGTATACGAATAAGTTGTCTAAATTTTTTCGTTGTTTATATATAATTGCTTGGATAATGTATATGACTCTCATTATTTAAACATCAAAGTATATATTATCATTATTATTTGTAATTAATATAAAAGATGTCTATTTTGAGGTACATATAAATGGTCATTGGTAAACACACACACACATATATAATAACTAGGCAGCTAGGCTTATATTGTCATTTAAACATGATTTTAATGCGTATTTTTAATATCACGTTTATTTCTGATCACATTAATTATGAACTTAATTCGATTCAAAATCGACAGTATATGAGCTAGAGATTCAAGCAACAATTAATTCCTTTTGTAATTATTTGAGCATATGCATTGTGCTATTTTCTTGTGAAATCTATTACCTATGTATATACGTACGTAAAAGTTGAACAAATGTCTTAACAAAAAAGTCAGCCACCTCATCAATTATTTTCATAAATTTTATTATTTATTCATTATTTTGTATTAAAATTGTCACGCCCTCGGCCAAATGAACCTTGATTGGGAGGGTGATCTAGACACGTTCATGTTAAATTATGAAAAAATATATTTTTTTTTATTAATTGTTGTACAAAATAAGATGAAGATAATTGCTGTTTTTTACAGATAATATCGATCATATGGAAATAAACATAATATTTCTAATTATAAAATAAATATAAAGATATTTTTATGAATTACTGTGTAAAGATATTTTTATAAATTACTGTGCATAGATGGCTTGTAGTGGGCCGGGCGACCAAAAGCATCTCGCACCAAGGTGAGTAAAGAGTGCTCGCCAACCAGAGTAAGCAAAACAATAACAATGCTCGCCAACATAAGCGAGTAAAAGAATGAGAGTGTTAGCCAACCCGAGCAAGCAAACTGAAGAATAATAGTGGTCGCCAATCCTCACAAGCACACGAAAAAATATTAGTACTCGTGAACTTGGGCGAGCAAAAGAAGAATAGCAATGCTTACCAACTTGAGAGAGCAAATAGAAAAATAACAATGCTCTCCAATTTGGGCGAGCATATGGAAGACCAAGATTCCGTTTGGAACTTAGACCATCTCAGTTCAGTCTAATTTTAAACTAAGTCTAATATTCAAATACCCAATTTTCAAATTACTAAACCAATCTCAACTCAAAACTTCTTTACATGTGGGATCCACAACCTTTTTCAACTCAACACCTTTTTAAACGTGGGAGCTACAACCATTTTCAACTTCTCACAAATATATCTAAACTCATATTAACATCCAAACACATCTAAACCCACAGAGGGCACACTGAAAAGAGAAATAACAGTGCACGTGGTTACTCTACATATGGGGAAGTCATCTAGCCTGTATTGGCGGTGAGGGGAGTTGACTCAAGGATGGTGTGGTGAGGTACACAAAGGGCATCTAAACAACCCACAGAGGGCAACTCGAATTAGCGGGCAAACTTTGTACATAGTCTCTTGTTGGTGAACTGTTGCTTGAGTCGAATTATGACCATAGGGTCAATCGAGGAGCAAGTGGGTTTGTAGCTCAACTTGCTCACAGTTATAAAGTCTGTTAAGTGTGCCGAGAGGGAGTGACTTGGAGGCATGGTGGGAAGTGACTTGGAGGGATGTGCCAAGAATGGTGGGACGTGCATGGCAGTTGAGAGAGGTGATTCTTGGCAAGAAAGTCATCACGATGAGTTCATCATTGTTTCAGGGTGGTGACTACATACTGGAGTGAATGTGAGGCATGGCTTGGGGCTCGCCACATATGGCCAGCTCATTCCACCTATGTTGGAACATGTTCACGTAATGCATACAGCTCATGCAAATCATAATGCTTAGCATCAGAATAATGAAGGCCTTTACACAGCAGAGCAAAACCTTGAGGACTCTCGAGCATCATCTAGAATATTCACCACTGCAGCAAATCATCCTTCGTAGTGCTACCAGCAACGTGCCTCGACGCTCCACTTTTGTCTGTAGCACTGATCATGTACGTGCCTCTGTGCACACCTGCCATTTTTGTTATATGGAATATTCCTATGTAAACTTCTTGTATAAAAGAGAGGCTCTACCTCATTGTAAAATGTAAGGAAAAATATATATATGAAAGAGGGTGTTTTAGCATGGTATCAGAGCATTCTTCGGACTAATCGTCCACCATGACCAAATCTTTAAAATATTCATCTTCATCATCTATGTTTAATTCATCAACCACGTCCCTTTCCTTGCTGAGTCTAGCCCATATCATCTCTGTAAAACTTAATCCAGAAAATTACCTCCTTTGGAAAGTTCAAATCGTTCCCTACCTACGAGGTCAAAAGTTATTTAAGTTTGTTGATGGCACTCACCCAGCACCCCCAGCCAAACTTGCCGATGGTTCTCTTAATGCAGCTTACAACCTTTGGCTTCGACATGACCAACTGGTTATGTCTGCTTTGATCTCCTCCCTCTCTGAGCCTATCATTGCTCAAGTTGTAGGCAGTACCTATGCACGAGATGTGTGGCTCTCACTTGAGTCTACATATGCATTTGCCTCCCAAGCTCGTTTAATTCAAACCCAGTTTCAATTAACATCTCTTAAAAAGGGCTCAGACCCAATATCAACTTACTTTCGGAAAGCAAAGTCGCAGACACCATGGCTGCCGCTGGTCGTCCCTTACCTTCAAACGAGTTTGTTCCTTACCTACTTGCGGGTCTTGGCCCAGATTGTGATGCCCTCGTGTCCTCTGTCACCACCAGACTAGATCCTATCTCCACAGATGAATTATTTGGTCATCTCTTGGCTTACGAGGCTCTTATGCAACATCATGCTGCAAATATGTCTCTTTTCTCTTCTCAGGAAACCTCTGCCAATTTCTCAACTAGGTCTTCTCCCATTCCCTCATATGCACACGGTCGTGGCCGTGGTTGTCAAAATTCTAATCGAGGTCGTGAGGTCGAAATCGAGGGGGTCGCACCTCAAATGGCTACTCAGGTAACACTCAATATGCTCCATCTTCTACACTTACTGATTCTCATCCCATTTGCCAAGTGTGTAACAGACTTGGCCACATTGCACTCAACTGTCTCTATCGGTTCAACCAAGCCTACACATCGGCTACTCCACCTTCTGCCCATTATAGCTCTTCCAACCACCAAGCAGACAGTGCCTGGTATCTTGACACGATAGCAACGTACCATGTTACAAGTGAGCTGAGTAATCTGAATCTTCATGTAGCAGAACATATTGGTGATGAACAACTTCATGTTGGAGATGGATCTCCTGTCACCATCTCTCATTCAGGTTCTGCCACTTTCTCTTCTCCTTCTTCAACTTTCCTCTTGAATAAACTTTTGGGTGTTCCCTCCTTTAAAAAGAATCTGATCTCAGTTCGACAGTTTTGTCTCGATAACTATGTCTACTTTCAATTTCACTCTGATTCTTTTTTTTGTTAAGGACTACACCACGGGGAGCACCCTCCTTCAAGGGAAAGCCACTAATGGTCTGTACACGTTTTCACACTCGCCTTCTCAAGCTCTTTCCAGCACGGTTTCCACCGACTCTCCGTCCGTCTCCTTGTGGCATTCAAGACTTGGTCATCCCACCATTAAGCTTGTTCAAACAATCCTCCGTCAACACGGCATCCCCTTTGATCCATTGTCTTTATCTTATTTTTGTAATGCTTGTGCAATGGCTAAACACCATCGTACTCCTGCTCCTATGTGTTTAAATCGCTCTCAGCACCTTTTGAACTTGTTTTTAGTGATCTTTGGGGTCCTTCCCCTCATATATCTAATGAAGGCTTCAAGTTTTATATATCATTTGTTGATGATTTTTCCTGATACACATGGTTGTTTCCATTGCAAAATAAATCTCAAGCCTTATCCACATTCATTAAATTTAAAGCCTACGTTGAATTACAATATAACACAAAAATTAAACAGTTGTAAATGGACTGGGGTGGTGAGTTTAGATCCTTCACTCAAACTCTAGCTACTTCTGGTATTAAGCATTGAGTAACCTGTCCACATGCCCACACTCAAAATGGCATAGTGGAAAGGATGCATCGACACATAGTAGACTCTGGCTTAGTCCTTCTTTCACATGCATCTATGCCTTTGCAATTCTGGCCTTATGCTTTCCAACATGCTGTGAGACTAATAAATATTCTCCCATCAACCTCTCTTGCCAATATCTCCCTTTTGCACATTACACAAAACTGAACCAAAACTTTATTTTCTACGTGTCTTTGGCTCGGCCTATTGGCCTCTCACACGACCCTTTAATCAACACAAGTTTGATTATAGGGCCGTTCAATGCGTCTACTTAGGTCTAAGCCCGGCCCATCAAGGGTCCATTTGCTACCACATACCCACAAAGCGTATCTACATTTATAAAGATATCAAGTATAATGAAATTCATTTTCCCTTTGCCCATCTATCTCAGCCTAATACACAATCCGAACCCACTCATGCGTCTCTGCCTATCCTCACTCCTCATTTGTGTCAGTCCATTCTTTCTCCTTCAGTTTTAGGCCCAATCCCCACTTCAAGTATGCACCAAATTGCAGCATTCACGTTCAGTCATCACTCGTTCACAAACAGGTTTTCGCAGATGGCCATTCTAGCTCTCATTGCCTACCCATCGACACATGGAGGTCTGCCATGACGAATGCCTTGATCTCTAACTCTCATGCATCTCAGGCTTCTCATTGTTTCTCAGCATCTAGCAGATGGCACAATTGAGCGTCAGCTCGACTCGTGGCAAATTTGACCTATGAAGAAACCTTCAGTCAAGACCAATCCGTCTAGTTCTCTCACTTTCACATGGCCCATGCATCAATATGATGGCCATCGACCACTCCTTCATGGCTTAACTTCACTCTCAAAAAAGCTTCAAAAAGTCATCTATGGCTTAAAACCATCTCCAAGAGCTTGGTACTCTCGGCTTAGTCAGAAATTACTGGACCTTGGTTTCAAAATTTCAACTGCTGACACATCTCTTTTCACTCGAATTTCTAGAGAAAACTCACTTTATGTGCTTGTGTATGTAGATGATCTACTTATTACAGGGTCTAATATGCAGCTCATTATAGACCTTCTTTGTTCCCTACGGGTTGAATTCCCCATCACTGATCTCGGCAGCTTACACTTTTTCCTTGGCATTGAAGCAACTCACACCAGTGATGGTCTCATGCTCACTCAAAAGAAGTATATTGCCGATCTGTTACAATGCACAAATATGTCCTCGGCAAAGCCAGTTAAAACGCCAATGGCCACAACAGAGAAATTAAGCCTTCACAGTGGTAATCTATTCGAAGATCCATCTTTGTATCGCAGTACAGTGGGATCCTTACAGTACCTCTCATTCACACGTCCGGACCTAGCTTTTGCAGTGAGTAAGGTATGTCAATACATGCATGCACCGAGAATACCACACTGGCAAGCCGTTAAAAGGATCTTAAGATATCTCAGACATACTCCTCAGCTTGGTCTTTTATTTTCTAAGTCACCCAACTATGAATCTCACGGCATACACTGATGTCGATTGGGCAGGATGCCCCGACGACAGAAGATCCACAAGCGCCTACCTCATATACTCTAGTTTGAACCTAATCTCATGGTCATCTAAGAAGCAACCTACAGTTGCACGTTCATCAACAGAAGCCGAGTTCAAGGCAGTGGCAAATGCCACTGCAGAAATCATCTGGGTGCAGCATCTGTGTAGGAACCTTGGAATCGCTCTTACCTCGGCACCATTGCTTCATTGTGATAATCTAGGGGCCACCTACTTGTCATCCAATCCAGTGTTTCATGCTAGAACCAAGCATGTCGAGATAGACTTCCATTTTGTTCGGGATAGAGTCCTCAACAAGTCCCTTACATTGTCTTTCATCTCAGGCAAGGACCAACTAGCTGATGCTCTTACCAAACCTTTGTCAGCTGCTCGTTTTCAATTTCTGTGTTCAAGTCTACGCTTAAAATCTTTGTCGCTTGACTTGAGGGGGTCTGTTCACATAATGCATGCAGGCAAACCATAATGCAGAGCATCAGAATAATGAAGGCCTTTATACAACAGAGCAATACCTTGAGGACTCTCGAGTATCATTTAGAATATTCACCACTGCAACAAATCATCCTTCTTAGTGCTATCAGCAACATGCCTCGACGCTCCATTTTTGTCTGTAGCATTGATCATGTACGTGCCTCTGTGCACACCTGCCCATTTTCTCTTATATGAAATATTCCTATGTAAACTTCTTGTATAAAAGAGAGGCTCTACCTCATTGTAAAATGTAAGGAAAAATATATATATATGAAAGAGGGTGTTTTAGCAGAGCGAGATGCGATAAATAGTGGGCATTGTGCCAACTGTGTCTCTTATGGTGGCCGAGCTTCAAAAGCTCTATGCTCACCCATGAGGCGGGGCGGCAGGAAAACTCCCGCCATCTCCTCTTGTGTACCCTGAGAAGGAAGCCAGGCCTAGCGCGTGAAGTGTGAGGCATGCCCGGTGGGGTAAATTCTTGCCCAGCATGTTCTTGTGCGCTTGTCTTTTAGGCGTGTTTGGGGACGCAGGACCAATGGGAATGGTCCCGACATCTTCATTTGTGTACTCCGGTGCGGTAGGCATAAAGCTAGCCACATTTGTTCCAACGGGTGAGTTAACTCTCACTCGCTATGGATTGCTAGCGGGGTGAGAAAATGTGGAATCGGCAAAAAATGTCGTTGTTGTTTGTCTGCTCCAGTGTGGCAGACGGGAGCTCTCAGCGGGTGAGAAAATGGCAAGCATACGTGCCTACCCTAGTTCAGACTCTCTCTCTCTCTCTCTCTCTCTCTCTCTCTCTCTCTCTCTCTCTCTCTCTCTCTCTCTCTCTCTCTCTCTCTCTCTCTCTCTCTCTCTCTCTCTCCTAATATAACTAAAATGCAAATGAAAGATAAAGAGAAATAATAGTGAAACTGATTTGTTTGCACGGAAGTGATCTCATAAACCCGATGGCCTTTTTATTTGGAAATATTGGATAACTGAAAATGGCTTTAAATGCGTTATAACGTAAACGCATAAAAGTTAGACAATAATAGGAGGACTATATATAGAACCATCTGAAATATGATTTGTCTTGCAGGCGGTTAAGTACGAGTCTTTCACTAAACCAATCTGGATGGCTGAGCTTTTGTATTTGGAAAGTAATAAATCTCAAATCCACGGACGGTGCCAACTGTTGATGCACTTTTCAGCATGGTGAGAGCTCAACAATACAATGGAATGAGCAGGGCGTTGATTTAGTTTTTCAGTGAGGTGGGACCTGTGTCTAACGTGAGTAGGGATATACTGCTTGGTATACAACTTAACCGTGCTATCCACTTTAGAACACATCTGAGAGAAGGTCATATCGGGTGAGCAAGGTGAGCAGGGTGTTGGGTGAGCAAAAGTTAGGTAAGCACGGCGCTGAGTGAGTAAGGACAAAGGTGAGCTAAGTATCGGGCGAGCAAAGAAGGTAAGCTAAGCATTGGGCAAGAAAAGGATAGGCGGGCCTAGCACCGAGCAAGTAATGCGTGAAGTGAGGAACAAGATGGGCGAGCAAGGTATTAGGTAAAACTGGGCAACAGGTAAACAACATGCAAAAGTTATAGTCCAAGCAAGTGCTCAAATTATGTCTCCCCACACCTTGATGAGAACCTGAGCAAGTGCTCGAAATCCATACCCCTTAATTTTGATGTGAACTCGAGCAACTGCTCGGAATCCGCTTCCCTGTGTCCTGATATAGGTCTAAGTAAGTGCTCGAAAGTGACTTAAAAAGTGCTCAGAAATGTACCAAGAGCTCTCATGGAAGCATCATTTCGTCCAATACGGCATCATTTGCGAGAAGGATAACAGATTTCACACTCCACCCTAACCATTCGCAGCTTGCATTAGAAGCTTTGTCAACATGTGCTCTATATTCACAAGTAAAAGATAAAAAGGACCAACCCAGATGGAGGAGCTCATTCCTCCTTGGTCCAGTATATGGTTCAGAGCAGGGCATCATTGCTATCTCTGTCCATCCTTCCAATCTGGAATACACCTAGACCGACGGATGCCAGCTAACCAAAGGACCACCTCGCTACGTGTGAATAGTGAAACTTGTGAAGACATTACATCCTTTTATCCCCTCGCCAACCAATTTTCTCTCACTTTCTGTTTCTGAAGCCTTCTCTCTCTCTCTCTCTCTCTCTCTCTCTCTCTCTCTCTCTCCAAAGGAGCAAACACATGCACATTTAAACATTTGATTTGGAGTTCTGAGCATCAATGACAGACCAAAGTGCAGTGACCTTTCACTGGTTGAAGTAAGTGTCTTTCGTGAAGATGCTTACATTGTGTGTGATGATCGTGAAACAAGTTGTTATATGTTCAGTTCAAATTATAACTTTTGTATTCCTGAGAGTAAATGGATGACGATCTTATTAAAGTTTTGAATTCTGTTTTGGTGACTATTCCGATTGAGGTACTGGAACGAAATATTTTAATACTAACATGTTTTGGTGTACCGTTTGGTGACAATCGTTATATGAATAATATATATAGAGAGAGAAAAACAATATTCTAAATTAAAATCAAATTTCTATATAATATAAAGAATTCCCATTAATGGTCCCTCGTACTTGTTGATACCTTTATCATAATTGATTGAAAAATATTATTTTCTTTCAAAACACAAGAGTGCCTTCTTCAATTTCTTCTTAGATTAGATACAAACGGGAAAAAAAAAAAAAATTAGTACAAGTCAGGGGCCACAGAGGCAAGTGAGAAACTTCTCCATACATGATACGTTGAAATTTCCACATTTTCGTGGGGGAAAGAAAGAGGGACAGTGTCTGCTTTTTAAGACTTGCAAATTGTCTCGTAAGGATCATGAAAGGGATGAATTATCCTTTGGTTTTTCATAACAACTACAGTTTTGAATCTTTATTCCAAAAGTCCAAACAATAAATGAACTAAACCAATGAATCATGAAGCCATCAGAGAGAGAGAGAGAGCAGTTGCCCGTGGAAGCTTGTACCCTTGAAAACTGGAATTAAAAATTTGGAAGAGTGGGCTGCTGGAATTTGGAAGGTATCGACACTGGGTAAAGAAATTAGGGAATGAGAATGATAGGTCGCAAGGTGAGAAAAAGAAATGTCGAAATTACAAGTTTTTCCCTCCATTTTTCAAAAATCTACCAAACTGTCATTTACACATATTTCGGACCAGAATACGGATTCCAAGTTCCAACTGATACATCACAAACTGCACTTGTATCAAATCGCTTCACAAGGGCCCTGAGCCACCACACAGATCACAACAACAGAGCTACAAGTCAACCCAACACTTCACAGGGGCTTTGGCCACCACACAACAACAAAACTACAAGTCAGTCCCAACAACAATGCTACAAGTGACAATTTCAGAAATCCAACAACAAAAATTTCTAGATTAGTTCGAGAGCTACTTACAACGTGGAAGGGAAAGCTTCTGGATGATCACCTGCTAACCGCTGTGCTTCCCGTCGGCTGGCGGTGCGGTGAACTAGTAGAGCTCCACGTTGTGCTTCCCGTCGATAGAGGTGGTGTTTAAAGTAGAGAGAGAAATTGTGTGCACGTGGCAGGGACAGAGAGAGAGAGAGAGAGAGAGAGAGAGAGAGTTGTGTATGCTTGCTATTGGGGAGGGGGGGGGGGGGTGATAGGCCTCGGCGTTCAGAGAAAGGCCTCAAGCCAAATCCCAAGTATCTGGGAAACAGGGGGACGTGAAGAACCGTTGCATGCGGCATGCATGCAACGAGGAAGGCAGACGAGAGCATTAAAGCACGTGAAAAGCAGGATTAGACTAGGTCGTGCCCATTGAGAGTTTTACGTGCGAATGGGTCTTCAGTGGTTACGAATTTTACGTCATTTTCTTTCCGTTAGTTTTATTCTGTTTTTACGTATTTGCATGCTCTGTTTTATGCTCTGTTTTACATGTGTGTAGTCCAGTTATTAGTTAACAATTTCCCTTTTATTTCGGTTTGAAGTGTACGTGGTTCTGCTATTTAAGCAGCTAAGAATTATTAATGGATTATTATGCAAGTTTATCCAAATCTGTGGTACATTCTCACCCGAAGAGAAAACAAATTATCTTAGCATTTTTACTCTCTAAGTTTGAGACCTATCATTTGGTCTCAGAGCCAGGTTACTTATGGGAACCAACAAGGAGCAAATTGAACACTTGGAGTTTGGACTCGGTGCAGTTCAGGAGGGACTACAGCGGATGGAGTTTGGTATGAATGACAAACTCCACCATTTGGAGGAAGCTCTCAATCGACTTTTGAATGTGTTGCTCTCTAATCCGAAGTCCTCAAATCATGGCAATCACTATTGAGAAAACCAAGATGGAGGTCGGCCGATTGTCTCGTCAAAATCAGCCAAGCTAGAATTTCCACACTTCTCTAGAGACGATCCAACAGAATGGTTCAACCGTGTGAACCAGTTCTTCTAGTACCAGGGCACGGCGGAAGCCCAGAAGGTTTCCATGGTAGCATACCATCTGGAAGGAGAGGCTAACCAGTGGTGGCAGTGGATTCGCAGAACATTTCGGGAAGAAGGACAAGTGATTTCATGGGAGAAGTTCGAAGAAGAACTCTGGGCTCACTTCGGACCATCGGAGTGTGAGGACTTCGACGAAGCTCTCTCCTGAATCAGACAGCTAGGGACTTTGCGTGATTATCAATGCGAGTTTGAGAAGCTCGGCAACAGGGTTCAAGGATGGACTCAGAAGGCGTTAGTGGGGACATTCATGGGTAGCATAAAAGCTGAAATTGCTGATGGAATTCGGATGTTTAAACCTCAGTCCCTCAAGGATGCCATTAACTTGGCACGGATGCGAGATGATCAACTTACACGGCAGCAAAGGTCCGAGCAATCCCACCTACAAGAGCTCCTTTAGCTCTTCCACAAGCCACTCGTGTAGCTCCTGCTACATCTACGGCCCCTATTCAGCGTTTATCTTGGGAAGAAATGCAAAGGAAAAGAGCACAAAGCCTCTATTTTAACTGTAATGAACGCTTCACAGTTGGGCATAGATGTCAAAAACCGCAGCTATTACGCTTGGAGGGGCATGCGGGTAACGTGGTATGTGAGGACATCACTGATCAACAGACGTTGGAGGAAGACCAAGGCGGAGGATGCCAAGAAGAAGTAGTCATTGTTGGACTAGTTTCCTTCTGTGGACCTTGATGGGAGGGGTATTGATAGGCCTCGGCGTTTAGAGAAAGGCCTCAAGCCAAATCCCAAGTATTTGGGAAATAGGGGGACGTGAAGAACTGTTGCATGCGGCATGCATGCAACGAGGAAGGCAGACGATACCATTAAAGCATGTGAAAAGCAAGATTAGACCGAGTTGTGCCCATTGAGAGTTTTACGTGCGAATGGGTCTTCAGTGGTTACAAATTTTACGTCATTTTCTTTCCGTTAGTTTTATTCTGTTTTTACGTATTTGCATGCTCTGTTTTATGCTCTGTTTTACGTGCGTGTAATCCAGTTATTAGTTAACAAGTTTCCCTTTTATTTCGGTTTGAAGTGTACGTGGTTCTACTATTTAAGCAGCCAAGAATTATTAATGGATTATTATGCAAGTTTATCCAAATCTATGGTACATTCTCACCCGAAGAGAAAACAAATTATCTTATATTTTTACTCTCTAAGTTTGGGACCTATCGGGGGGGGGGGGGGGATTTTTGGTGTGAGGGTGACTGGCGAGAGGTCATTGGGGTGGCTAGCGACCTAAGACTAGGGACAGAGAGAGAGAGAGAGAGGATGATAGGTACAAAGAGTGATGGAGACAGAGAGATCAAGAATGGGAGGAGCTCACTGTAGCAGTGTCAGAAGGGGAGGGGCATGGAGGGGGTGGCGACTGAGGCTAGGGTTTTTGAACCCAATGGCTTTAGGCTTCAGAACCGAGAGGAGGAGGAAGAACAGAGACAAATCAACGGCGTGAGGCAGTGCAATTGTTATGATGGCAAGTAAAAACGGTGCATCATAGTGCAAAAGCAACGGCGAAAAGAGGCAAATGAAAACAAATGGAAAGAGTGGGTATCAAGGCTGGTAGAGAGGATGACGGAGATAGAGGACTGAAAGATGCTTCCTACAGCGAATATGTTGATAGATGATGACAACGATGATGTTAGTGGGGCAAGGCTTGGGTTGTAATGATGGCTCATAGAGAGAGAGAGAGAGAGAGAGAGAGAGAGAGAGAGTATGCCAAACAAAGAGAAACATAAGAGAGAACAAGAGGGAAACTTTCCAGCGTCGGCATGCTCGTGGTGTAGGGCTTGGCTGTCGGCAGCACTCGGTGAGGCTACGATACGACGAGGATGTAAGTGAGAGAAAAGAGAAATAAAGATGGAGAGAGAGATGGGGGCAGAGGAGCTTATTCGCGGCGAAAGGACTACAGTGGCAGTGCACAGTGCTGCTTGGCGTCCGGTGTAGTGAGCAGAGAGGGGAGCGACGAACGAAGAGGAGATGTGGGCGGCAGGTTTGATGACAGAGAGAGAAAAGAAAAGGGGAAAGGGAAAAATGGGACACGACGCAGTAAGGGAAAACAACAATATTAACAATAAGTTAAAGATGAGATTAGAAATTTGTTAATAGTAGTTAAATAATTTGTGAATAGTAGTGAAATAATTTGAATTAAGATATTTTATGAGGTTTTAAGGAGAGTAAAAAAATTGAATAAAAATATTATAAAATTAAAATAGTTTTAGAATATAATTTTTTAATATAATTTTTATTTTGAGATTTGAGAAAATTGATTTTTTTGTTTTATTTGAAAGTTTGAAAAAATTGTAATAATTAGGTATAATTTCATTTTCAAAAGTGCTAGGGACATAGACATGAGTAGTATTATTTTGAGAATCAGACTAAATCAAATTTTCAAAAAATTCAGCATCTCTAGATTTATATATCACATTTGAATCTAGGTCCAAAAAATCTGCAAGTCATTTTATTTTGAGAATATCCAATAAAAACACACCTATATGTTTTTTAACCCAATTTTGGTCTTTTAAGATCTAGCTTTTTAACATAGGCTTAACACTCACACACTTTTAATCTCTTCAAAGATGGAGGATGTTTATGCTATAATTCAAAAGGAGTTTTTAAAACTTTCTTATGGGGCACTCAATTCAAGTATAACAAGCGGATAAAATTGCGTCACCCCATAAGTTAAGAGGACAACCGAAACTTAAAAGTATAGAATTCACCATCTCAGCAAGAGTTCTATTTTTTCTTTTTGTTATACCGTTTTGTTGAGATGTGTAAGGGGCATTGACTTGGTGATTTATCCCATGAGTTTCACAGAATTTAGTAAACTCAATTGATAAATATTCACCACCACGATTAGACCGTAAGGCCTTAATCTTTTTGCCCAATTAATTTTCTACTTCGGCTATATGAACAAAAAACTTAGAAAAAACTTCATCTTTACTCTTGAGCAAAGAAACATGTGAATATCCAGTACAATCATCAATAAACGTAAGAAAATACTTTATTACCACCACGAGATTCAACATTTTTAAGATCACAAACATCACTATGAATAAGTTCAACAATTTCATATTTACGCTCAAGATTTTGAAAAAAAATTCCTAGTTATTTTTTATTGACCAAACATTATCATCAAAATTAGAAATCAAACCAAGATTAGACATATATTTTATGGAACCATAATTTACATATCCTAATCTACTATGCCATAAATTAATTACAAGAAGACACAATATAAACTGAATTTTCATCCATTACATTCAATTTAATCATTCCATTATAAGAGTAGCCTTTTTCTTACAAACATCTCATTCTAAGATAAAATAAATTTATCCGATTCACACATAAGCTCGAAACCCCTCTTATTTAAAAGATTGCTAGAAATTAGGTTCTTTGCCATGTCTGGAACATGATGTACATTGACAACAGTCAATTTTTTTCTGGATGTGAACTTTAGAACAGCGGTTCCCTTTCCAACAAATTTGGTTTGAATGTTGTTATCTATTTTCATCTCAGTTCCATCATCAACCACTTCATAAGTCTTAAAAAGATTTCTATCCTTCGAGATATGAAGTGTAGCTCCACTATCAAGCCACCTTCCATTCTTGGATGTCACATGGTTGGCTTCACAAGCTGTCGCAACGAGGTCTTCAGTCGTACCATTCGCTTCTTCTCTCTTATACTGACATTGATAAGAGCATGCCCTTGCTTGCCACAAACAAAACAATCATCTTTCTTCTTATTGTTTTGATCTTTGGGGTTCGGATTTTTCTTGAACTTTTTCCTGTTCTTGGCCTTCAACTTATTCTTATGCTTGGTTTTGTTAATATCAATGACGTTAACTTTTGTTTTCAACTCAAAAACACAATTTTTTGAGAATTATATGATGTAAATATATATTTTAGGAGGAAACTCTCGTCTGTTCCTATCTATTCTAAAATTTGAATAGATCAATTATCTTACAATCAGCTTATGATGCACTCCAACAGTTAAAAAATGGCTAATTTCTTATTACGACACAAATGTTGCTTAACAGCTAGAAAATGACTAATTTTCTGTAACAAATGCTATTTAACATTTCCTTTTTCATTATTTTAATAAGTTGACATTCTCTGTACAAAATTTTATTTCAACATATAAGGAAAATGATATATTACATTATTATTTAAAATATCCAAAATAATTTTATGATTTTAATAAAATCTAACATTAATGTGGCGTAATGTATATGTTTGTTTTTGTTTGTTTTTTTTTTTTATTTTAGTTTTTTGTTTTGCCTGTTATTACATACTCAGACGAGTAATTCTACATACAATCGTGAAATACGTAAATGCCGCGTAATCGTTTTGAAAAAGAGTGAAATTCACTATTAAAAAATTAATTTTTTTCATATGGATCCCATGTTTTATTCAATTTTTTCAAAACGATTACGCAGCGGTTGCATAATTCACGGTTATAAATATCTTTTCCTCAGATATATCATATACGTCTTTTGCGCGCTAACGTGCGCAAGTTTCATCACTTCTGTCCGCCATGGCCGCAAGAGACGGTCACCACCATAACCATGTAAAGAAGATCCCTCTCTTTCCTTTCCTCTCTCTTCTCTGCTTCGCTTCCATCTTCCTCGTCCTCTCTAGCTCCAGGAAAACGTCCTCCAATCCTTTGCTCTCCCACCAAAGCTTCCAATTTGGACAAAGCCCAGTGCCTGACCCGAATGTAGCCCTAGGTGGATCCTGCGACTACTCGGATGGGGCATGGATCTACGACCACCAGCCGAGACCGGAAAGGTATGATGGCTCGTGCAAGGAGATATTCAAGGGCTGGAATTGCATCTCCAACAACAAATCCAACGGTTGGGAACTCACCAAGTGGCGGTGGAAGCCCCGGCGCTGTGATCTCCCTCTGTTCGATCCCGTTTACTTTCTTGAGAAGTACAGGAACACCAACATCGGTACTCTCTCCCTCTCTTTAGTTAAGCTGTAATTTCTGTAGTGTTGCCCAGAAGATCTGAGTCATCATGTTACTTGTATAACCTAAGAAAGTTTAACAGTGCAGGGTTTGTTGGGGATTCCTTGAATAGAAACATGTTCATTTCTCTGTTCTGCACTCTGAAACGTGTTTCCAGTGAAGTGAAGAAGTGGCGGCCAGCTGGTGCTGATCGTGGATTTACTTTTCTGAACTATAATCTTACCATCGCATATCACCGCACAAATCTTTTGGCTCGCTATGGTAGGTAAGGTCTCTATTTGCGTGAAGTACTTCCCAATGACATGAATAGCTTTTATTAATGTGAAGGCACAAATGATTGTTTTATTTCAGCTCGCTGATTACCAGACCCATATAGGGAGGTATAAACAACTTCTAGAAAAAAGGCATGTTATTGAGTGGTCTGAAAAGGAATTTTGGGAAATTTTCCCTTAAATTACTCGAGTGCATTTACGAGATACTCCTTGACAAAGGCCTCTACACCCCAGGATTATTCAAAATTTTATTCATGGACATCCGATGCTAATAAAAAAATAGTAATTCTGGAATGTGGTTGGCAACAATGAGTAGGTTAGCTTAGACTTTATCATTGGTGGTGAAGAAGGGTGATGAAAGTGATGCTTAGTTAGTTGGTTGCAATTTGGATGTTCGATTAACTTCTTCTCGTGTCTAAGAAGCTATAGACCGTGCAGTTATTCAATTTCTTTTTCGTTTGGGGGGTCTCACATGCATGAGATTGCCTTGGTATTCATGAATTATAAGGTGTTGAACATAATAGTTTGTTTGTTTTTCTTAGTTGTTTAGTTGATTTTGTGCACATTATATTCTACAGTTTTGGGTAATTTAGGCTTGCTCTGGTCCTGTTTCGTGCAGGTGGTCAGCTAATGCTAATGGTGGTGTGTTGGAATCTCTTGGATTTAAAGAGGGTTTTAGACTTGATGTTGATGTTCCAGAAGGCACGTGGGTGGGTGCACCAGCCTTCCATGATATTCTAATTTTTAACACAGGGCACTGGTAAATTTATGTCCTCCAAATATCCTAGGGAATTGATAACTACTGGCCATATGACCATTGAAATTTACCATTGCATGTATGACAGCCAGTCAGTGGTGCTGTTTACACTTCTGCTTATGATTTATTCTGTCCTGATATTTGTTATTTTTGACTATGGGAACAGTTTTAAGAGCAAGAATATATCACTGATCCTTTATTTGGCCTTTTTTGGTTCTTGTTAATAGGTGGTGGGCTCCTTCAAAATTTGACCCTGTGAAGTCACCCATGCTTTTCTTCAAGAAGGATCACCCTGTCATACCTCCAATACCACCTGATGTTGGCCTGGATATGGTTTTAAAGCACATGGTACAGGATTGAATATTTTTTTTATTTATTTAATTTTAAGTAATTGCTAAGAAGATATAGGCTTACACAAAATGGTTGGTCCAACCATGCTTCAACTTTATAATTTCTGCAGGCTTGCACATATATAACTAGTGCATGCTTGCAATGAGTAGTTTTTGTAGCAACTAGTGGTGTGAAAGTCCCACCCATTGGTAACACTACAGGGGACAAATTTTGGACCTAAACTTTTATGTGTAGGCAAGACGGAGATAGTCCTGACTCCATTCTGCAATCAGATGCTATATTACTCTGCACATCTTGTGTAATTCTGTAATTAGATGCTCAAACAGTGCATGTGCTTTCATGATAGGTCTTGTTCATAAAGAAAAATTTGCGACCAGGTGCTATCAAGTTCTTTCGTACACAATCACCTAGACATTTTGAGGGAGGTGACTGGAACCAAGGTGGTACTTGTCAACGGCTACAGCCTTTATTGCCAGAGCAGGTGGATTACATGGAACTTGCATTCTATTGTGTTTATCTAGTCTATTAAGTTTATTCTACATGCTCCTGTATTTCTCTTTTGCAAGACAACATTAATCTAACAATATTTAAACTTTATAATATGGAGGCACACCTAGTTAAATAAGTGTTGAAATCTTGGTTTACATTTCAGGTTGAAGGACTCTTCTCTCTCAAGAATAATGGAACAAATGTGGAGGCACGCCTAGTGAATCGCCACCTAAAGAAAGCCCTTAAAAGGTCTGGTTTCCATATTTTGGACATAACACACATGAGTGAGTTTAGAGCAGATGCCCATCCATCCACATCTGGTGGGAAAAAACATCATGATTGTATGCACTGGTGCTTACCAGGAATTACTGACACTTGGAATGACTTGTTCATGGAGCATCTAAACAATATTAAGTTTAGAGACTGATATGTTAATTTTTTCATTTTGAGTTTGCATTCTCTCTTGGTTTTGCACTATTCTTGTACAAATATATAATTGTTGGGTTGGTGGAGCTTGATTTTGTTGGTGTGGCGGCCCGATTTGATGACTCGATCCGACCTGACGATGATGTGTTATTTTTTTTTTGGCGGATTTTCAATGAGGCTTGAGCTAATATTTTTGGCACTACTTACAAATAGAAAAATTGCCAGGAAAAAAGTTTGCTCGACACTCGCTCGAGCGAAGCTTGGATAGAGAGTTAGCTTGAGGCGTGCTCGACACTCTGCTCAAGCAAATAATGCAGAAAAGTAAAAATTTGGATTTTTGCCTTATGACACTATAAATATGTACTTAATGAAAATTTAGTAGGTTTTGAGTGTTTTGAACAGTGAGATTTCACCTAAAAGTGTATTTTTTGATTCCTCAGTACAATAAAATCCGTTGCAGCTCTGTGGACATAGGCACGTGCAGAACTACGTTAATTTTGTGTCGTGTGATCAATTTGCTTTGTTTGTCATATTTTTTCTACAATGATAATTCCTTGGATTGGATGTGTTTGTTGTTAGGCCAGTGTAGAAAACGTTAGGACTCGGCCCGTCTGTGCGGTCCGATCCGACACAAAAAAAAAAACAAAGGTTTAAGTAACTTGCGGGTCGAACCCACTGAAACCGATATCTTTATAAGTTGTATAAGAAAAAGTTCAATACAAGGAACTAAAGCCAAAAGCTCAAAAACCCTAGACTCCATCAAGAACAACATTGCCATCTGCGACTTCCATCACCGGATCTACGCCGCCATCAAGAACGTCGACGTCGAGTCCCTGCTCGAGAAATTGCACATGGGTGGTGTCGGCTCCTCCACCAAGGATCACGCTCCCCCTGAAGATTATTCTTCTTCTTCTTCCGATGGGTTTGTGGTCGACAATGAGACAATGAGAGATGGCTGAGATTTTGTAGAAGGTTCTGTTGGCGGAAACATTACAAGGGGTTCCTATGTTTTTTACCAATGTACGACAAAAAAGAGGTGTGCTTTGTGTTTTTTCTCTCTGGATTTGTTTAGTTTTTTTTTCCTGCTTTCCTGGTTTTTACCATTGGGGTTCTCTTTTTGGTACTATTTGTTCTTTTCTCAGAAGATTCTAAAGCTTGATGCTTTTCTTTGCCTTGTATTTTCATGGATGTTTGGGTCAGGTCTAGAAGTGAAATCGATTGGTTCTATTTGTATTGATATTAATTTTGAACCGAGGTAGACCATGAATTCTCGAGAAAATGGGCTCTGTTTGTATTGGCGGATATTGGGTTTTGATCTGATTGTATATGGATAGTGGGATTTGTAAGGATTTGATCAAACTACTCTGTAACAATGGCTGTTTCCGATTGGGGTTCCCATTATCTACTTCCAATCTCGTGTCGGGTTGGCCCATATCGAGTTGATTTGTTCTTGAGCCGGGTCAGGTCGGGCCTAGACATGAACCGGGTTGGCCGCGTTGCAGCCCTATTTGTTACTGTGTTTCGGTAGTATCCTTTTTGGTTCAGGAAAAAAATGAAAACTTTGTAACAATTTTGGTCTTGGCTTTTGTGGAGAAAATTCTCCTGATTGTTTTTTCCACAATGCTGTTTCTAGAATAAGGTGGTCTACAATCTTTTCACAAATCACCAGAAAATTCAGAAACTTGCAATGGATTGCTTTTATTTTGCGTGAAGTAGACAAAACATCTTTAAAAAAGGCATATTCTAGACAACAAAGTTTAAACAGAAAAGGCAAAAACAAGGTACGTTTTGCTGTAATGGGAGTTGGATACAAAAGTGGAGCAGAAACGGAAGAAGCATATATGAGGAATGTGTATTCGGATGCCGGACCCAAACCCAGGACAGGTCCACTTCCAATGTGCAATGATAGCAACTTACACAATGCTTGTTGGCCTTGACTGTTTGCTCTATACAACTTATACAACTGTGTAATGATAGCAACCTACACGGGAGAGTTTTAATTTAGAGATGAGCCATAAAACATGGGCATACTGGTGTACACACATATATATATATATACACACACATACACACATGGATAGACCATCTTTTCCAAGAATTTCTAGTTGGTTAACCAAATCAGTGGACTTCCATAATTTTGATGATAAAGAAAACTGATATATTTTGTTTTTTACATCTATGTATGTGTTCCGCTGTAATGGGTGCTTGAGACAGTAGCATTAAGAACTGCTCTTTTTGACAATGGAGCATATTATGAATTTACTGTGTGCAAAAGAGCATGTTATGAATTACTATGTGTGCACAAGATATGCGGGTTCAGTCTGAATAACAGGCACAAATTTTTGTCCTCTAAACTACAAAAAACTGAATAACCACCCCTACAAAAGCATTTCAATCTCTCGATCCATGCCAATGTTCGTAAATATTGCATAATAGAAAGCTAGCATTGTTCCCCTTTTCCAAAGAAATAAGACACAAAACCCACAAGAATGTAGATAGACTTGGGCACTGTTTGGATAGTGAGATGAGATGAGATGGTTTTAGATGAAAGTTAGATAAAATATTGTTATAAATTATTTTTTAATATTATTATTGTTTTGAGATTTGAAAAAGTTGAATTGTTTATTATATTTTTGTGTAGGAATTTGAAAAAATTATAATGATGAGATGAAATTATTTTTGTAGCTAAGCAGGGCCTCAAACAAAAGACAACAAAATAGTAAATGTTGCAGAAAAATGAAGAAGACAAAATACCACACCACCCAGAGCTCGACTTTGTGGTCGTGGAGAAACTCGAGGATGACGGTTGTCTTGGCGGATTGAGAATATAATTGGGGGGAGAAAGAGACTTGCAAACCTGATGGTGGTACGACCAAGAGAGACCGGTGAAACCCGACCACGGTGACCAAAATGGAGAAGGCCGATGAGAATGAGAGGTTGAAATGGGAGGAAAAAGGTGTTGAAATATGCTTTCACATGTTGAAATGGAGGATCGATGTTTCAACGGAAGAGGGCTAGAAATTTTTTTTGAACCGGAATAGGTTGGTTTGCTTTTAAGACTAAAAGTCAAAACTTCGAAAAAATTTTGAAAATCTCTCAACTCATCATTACACTTTTCTAAATTTATACACAAAATAAAATAAACAATTCAATTTTTTCAAATTTTAAAACAAAAATAATATTAAAAAATATATTATAACAATATTTTATAAAATTTTTTAACTTTAATCTCAACTCATCTCATCTCTAAAAACAAATGAGGCCATATTTGCTACATTTGAGTCTATTGTTAAAAATAATGGGAGGCCGCCTCCTATTGATTGGTATAAATAACCCCTAATCACCGTATCAAGCGCTATTGTCAATGGGAACATGAAATAACTGCGCATATACTTTAGAGTTGGCAGGCAAGATCAGATCGAGTAGACTCTATTGCTGCTGAATAATAATTGTGAAACTTAGCATGTGCATGGTCTTTTAAGGGCTTAGGAATCACATGAAGAAATGCAAGTAAAGAGAACATGTTTGAAATAACTAAATATTTCTTTTTTAAATGATTTCCATCATTTACAGTTTGTGAGTAGATAGAATAGTCATTAACCGAGAATTCGATATTATTTCTAGTATGGGAAAATTAAGCTACCCGTTTGGTCTCAAATGGAATTTTTATTTAAAAAATCCATTCGTCTAAGTTTTCATTCCTTTGCACTATTAAAACGTCAATTACAGCTAATAAAACCATCTTATGGAATTCCCTGAGAACGAACAAATTTGTAGATTAATTATTTTAAAAAAAGTGATGCTCCTTGTCCCATTTGCATCCATATAGAGGTGAGGTTTGGATAGTGAGTTGAGATTAAAGTTAAAATTTAAATAAACAAATATTCATTTTTCAACCTGAGTAAAATTAGGAAGCAGCTACTGTAGCGGTGCACACATTGCACACCCTTCGTGCTTTTTTTTCCTTTTAATACAAAACGTGCGTTTTGTTGGTCTGTGTATATTATTTTCTTCTCCGATTCGAATTTGGCTCATGAAAAAGCTCCTCCCTCGCCCGCGTCGCGTCGCGTCGCCCACGGCCCCCGGCAATGCCACTATATAAAACATGACAAAAGCAAAATGATTAAAGAAAATAAATCCCCACAACGCTACATCTATGCATATCAGGACTCGTTGCCATAGAGATTGTATCTTCCTCTTCCATGGCATCTCTAACAGAAGCAGATTCTGGAAAAGAACTGGATGAAAGTGAAGATCAAAGTCGCAATCCATGTTATGCCCAATCTTTTCATGTACGCTCGGCCTAAACCCCCAGTTTGTTTTGTCTCCCCCCGGCCCCGGTCCCAGCAGTATCGGCATTATTCCCTGTATCCGCTCCGATGTCCTTGTTGGAGGTAGAGTCCACCTTAGTAGGGCTGGAATGCCTTCTCGGTCCAACCGGGGAGGCAGAGAATTGAGAGACTTTTCTTCACAGAACCGGCCGATCCCTTCTCCGGTGTGCCCTTTTTGTCGGGTCCTAATGGACTTGGCAGGCAGGACCTGGCCTTTGCCGATTGTGTTGGTGCCATGTAACTTGGAACTGCAGGTGAGCTAGCAAGGCTCTCGTCATCCCTCACTGATGAACCTCCGATGCTATGCCGCCGACAGCGATCTGAGTGGGCACAGAGCATGCTTCTCAAGTCATCATCCCCACTCCAGCCGCTCCCCTTCGGACTCTGTGTCTTTCGTCTCCCGGTTACTGATTTACTGATGATGAAGATGGTCCCTTTGAAGGGGGAGTTGAAGGGGATTGGCGGCTAGGAGGTCGGCTTGGTTTTTTTTTCCAGTAGGAGAAGGCTTATTACATTGGTTAAGATCACGACGAGAATAAGCTTTGGTGATTTCTCCAACAGAAATGGCACGGCTTGCAGTGCTTTTTACAGGTACACGGTCACTGTGATCATCACACTTTGGTTCTGACAGAGGATGCAGCCAAACACTGGCTGATCTTAAGATTTTTTTCTTTTTAATTTAAAACATATATTTGGCACATGTTTAATGGATAATTGTTATATATATAAGAAATTCTATACGTCACCACTTTCATCTCACTAAGTATGATATGACATATTTATCACTATTAAATAATTATTTATTACATTTTTTTATCATCTAATAATAATAAATATACCACATATTACTTAATAAGATCAAAATAAGATCAGAGTATTGTGTATAATATTACTTTACATATATATTGACACACAACCGAAGAGGGGAAGGGGGCCTGGCCCCCCAGGCTTGAAGAAAAAATTTCACAGGTTGCTTTGGTTGTATGTCTTATTTTTTACTTTTGACAATTTTCTCCTAAAGAATTAAGGAATGTATATTGTCCTTACTTTTGTAAGTTGACTTTTTTGTCATCATTAAACTAGCTTTTGGTCTTCAATTTTTTTTATATTTAATTTAATTTAAAAATTATAATTTAATATTATATTATTTCTCTTTTAAAATTTATAATTAACTTAATGATAAAAATTTTAATGAAAAAAAATCCACATTTAGTTTAATAGCTAGCTACACAATATGTAATTCATGTACTACTTAAAACCTTTTAACATAATTTGTGTTATACATTATTTAGAAAAGCCAAAACTTTTGTCCTTCCCATATAATTTTCTCTTTGTTTATAATTCATATATAACCCGTTTCCAAAGTTTAGCCTCTTTCTTTTAATTGCAATATATGACAAGTGTAAATGTATAGTTTTCCAAATTATTGGAGGAATTAAATTTTGAGATTTATTTTTTGTATCACTTGTTGATGGTGTTGCCAAAAAGCTTCAATTCAACTATTTATTCTGGCCTAAAAATATTTGGCCCCTCTAAACTTATAATATCCAGGCTTCGTGTGTGCATGCGTGTGTCTAGTCGGTGTTAGAAAAACTAGATCAGAGTACAGCGAAAGCATTTACCACGAGCAAAAGATCATAAAAAGGATGTGGTTGTTCCACAGACTTCTCCACAGGTGTTGTTCATCCGAAAATGATCCTTTCCACAGACTTCTCCATGGGTGTTGTTCATCCGAAATCATTCCTTCAATGGTGGAATGTGCTACGTAGTAAAACCAGAGCAACACTCACATATTCTACATCCTATGTGTTAGAACTAGAGAGAATCATAATTGAGAGAGAGATTTTCACTTTTGTGTTATAAGTACGTACCTCTTCCAAAGGGGGGAGGAGCTATACAAATAATATCTCTAAATGTAACTTCCATGCCAGCCATTAAGTCTCATGAAGTGATTATTAAGTCACTTCATAACCCTAGCCAAGGGAAGGGGGAAGGGGTACCCGCTATGGGCACCCCTTTACTATAAGGAAAACACTATTCCTAGTTCAGTTCACACCCCCCTCACATGGCAAACCCAGTCTGAGACCATGTCCCGATTCATTAACTAATCTCGGATTTCTCAATTGAGAGCAACATTCTTCTTGAGCTTTGAAAGGTGTGAATTTGCCCCCCCTCCCTAGAACTAGGGCTAACATGGCTGGGTCGAGAAATGCTTCCCACCTTGATCTGGTTGCCTCGTGCAATTCTCTCCCTCCCTCTCACTGTTGCTTTTCTCAGTGTGAATCTCGTCCCCCGGGTGTAGGAGTGTAACTGATAAGGTTTGGTTCGATTTTGTACATTTTTTAAAACCGAACCGGTATACACAGATTTTGAGAATTTAAGAACCGAGATGGGACTGATTTACTACTGAAACCTAAACTTCTGGTTTTTTTTATTTCTGTCCGGTTTGGTTTTTCCGGTTTTATGGATTATCTATATTAGTAATAATATGATGGTTACATATACTAAATTATTAATCTATTTATATTATAGTATAAGTACATTATTTTTTAATAATTAACACATACGAGTATAGTATTGAGTCTAACTATAGTCTGAATTATTCAAAAACATTAGTAAGAAAAAAAAAGGCTTTTGCTAGGGTTTGCTTGTGCGCGCCCCATGGCTAGCGCCAGGGGTCTCCCTGGGCCATCAACGTCGTCTAGGCAGTTGCGAATCTTAGCTGACATGGTTGTTTAAACCAGTTTTCAAAATATGAAAATCGGTACCAAACCAATTTAGGATCAGTTTCAGTTCTTTAAGAACCGGTACAACACTGGACCGCTTACAAACCGGTTCAGTCCAGTCCGGTCCTATTCAACCGGTTTTTGATTTTTTTTACATCCCTAACCGTGAGCCATAACTTATAAACTCTTCCTAATTTCTCCTTTTCAAACTAAACTATAACTTTCAAAATAAATCCTAAAATATTATTAATAATAAATATAATATATAATTATTTTAAAAGTATTTCGCACAAAAATAACCCTAAATGAGAAAGAAAAGTAAGAATTCTAATACACCCAACCAATAATAATTCAAAATAATCTCCATCTTAGTGCTACATCTTTTTACTGTTTAAGTGTGCAATGGGCCGTTATCAATTGAAGAAAATGAACGGCGGTTTATTTTTAAGAGTAAACCTTGTTTTGACTGGGGATAAGCTTAATTTTTTAAAATATTTATATTAATATATTTTTAATAAACAAAACATAATGAAAACAATTATATATATATAAATAAGAGTAATGCTAGATACAATCTTAAGGTGTTTGAGCTAATGCAAACTATTTGAAAAACACTAAGGTCCACCATTAAAAAAATTATTTTTTTATGTGGGTCTCAAATTTATCCAATTTTTTCAAAAGACAGTTGCACACCCTAAAATTGTAAATATCATTTCTCATACAAAAATCAATTCTTTCTTTTTTGAAATTCAAACGCCATAGGAGAATATTTCTTTATCGCGCTCTATTCAACACCCTAAAGCAGACCGGGCGGAACTACGTTTAGGGCATGATGCACCAAAGTTTTTGAAAACCCTTCTTTAATACATACTTTTTGTTAAGATGTCCTCAATATAAAGACAATTTGACACTCCAAGAATTTTAAAAAATCTTACTTAGCACTTAGTTCTCCAAGTTTCTTTTAATTTTTCAATAATGTTTTCATACTTGCACCTATATTTTGGTCATTAGTAAAATCTCACATTCTCCCATATAATGATTTATTTATTTATTTCACATATCATAGTAGGGAAGAAAGTTCTTGGTCTTTTTTTATAAGCTATTCGGTATATTTAAAACCTCATTTTTCCTATTTGTTGACACTTTCCCTATTCTAGTTTCTAGAAGCATTTAGTTTTTGTTGATTGGGTTTTGTTTACATCTATATTACCATTGAGTTAACAATTAGGAGTGAAAGCACCATATATCCCACGGCTATTCCTATCTATATCATAGAGGCTTGACAATATTCAGTCTTAAATTCGACAATGAAGTTTATTTTTTGTTTTCTTTGCTTTTATCATTTATTATGTTTTTATGATGGATTTGTAGAACAGTGTTGGTTTTTTTTATTATTTAATCGATTTTGAACGGTTATAATATTGATTTTTTACTTCAAGTCTTTAAATAGTTTTTTAATAATGCATGTGTACTATTAAAGGGAGACTACAAAAACTTTGCTTTTATATTTATATCGGTTGGCCCCTTGACAAAAAATTGCTTGTCCCGCCCCATACTAAAGCAATGGAGAATATATATGATATATTTTAAGATTATAACATGTCTTAGTTTTCTCTCAACGGTTTTTCCCGCTTTGGAAAACACCTTGAGGAGAAGTGGTTGCGTCTTCTTCCTCTACTAAGGAAATAAGATTTTCTTTGCTTGCGAGTGCAGGTATAGTAGTGTGATGGAGGAAATGGAGGAAGTGTGGAGGAGATTGAAGCTGAACAATGAGGAGGATTGTCCGATTGAGATTGGAAAAGATGTGCGTGGTGCGATGGAACTGAAGGGGGAAAGAAGTTTGGTGGGTCTTCGAGCGCAGGATTGGGAAGGAAATTGCTCGATCTATGATGGAAAAAGTTTGGAAGGTTGGCAAGCCTGAGTTTCAAGATATTGGAGGTAATTGTTTTGTGATTAACTTTGTTAATCGGCAAGATAAGTTGAAGGTTCTCGATGGCTGTCCATGGTTGTTTGATAGTTACTTATTTGTTTTGCTTGATTTTGATGGTGGAATGCAACCTAGTTTGTAAATCTGCCTTTGAGTTATATGAATAAGCAGATAGGGGAACTGATTGGGAGTTCGATGGGGAAGGTTATGGAGGTTGATGTGCAGGAGGATGGCTCGGCTTGGGGGAGATGTTTGAGGGTGAAGGTGGAATGTGATCTGAGAAGACCTGTAGCTCAAGGTAGGACCATTGTTGTGGATGGAAGGAAAAGTTGGATACCTTTTCAGTATGAAAAGTTACCTAGATTATGCTTTAATTGTGGAAGAATTGTCCATGGAAAGGATGGTTGTAAGGAGAGTGAGGGGAGTATGGGTTAGTATGGTGTTTGGCTTCGAGCCTTACCTCAAAATAAAAAAGAGCAGTCAAGATGGGAGAGCAGAAAAGGAAAGGAAGAAGAGAGGAAATGGGTGATTGTTCAGATCCTAATCATGTAGATGAAGAACAAGGAGGGGAGGCTCAGGGGGCAGGAAGGGTGGAAGAGGTAGTTAAGGAGGGGAAGGGGGTGAATAATGTGTGTTCTCAACTGCTTGAAGATCAGGAGCTATTTATGAAACCTCAAGAACAGGTGATTCAATCTCCAATCTACGTGGAGACTGATGATCAAGAGGTGAATGAATTGAAGATTGGTTCTATTATAATTATGGATGATGTGCAGACTGTTGTGCATAAGAATAATTTATTGATCGAGAAATTGAGCTCCAATGAAGTTGAGCAAAACCAAGATTATTCAAGATCCTCACAATGGAAGAGAAGGGCTAGAACTAGGCTTGAGTCAGGTAAGTCTTCTGGCTTAAACTTTGGGGTAAAAAGAGGTAATGAGTGTGTGGGGGAAGATGGTGATATGTGAGTGGATGGGAAGAAAATAGAAGTAGTAATGTTATGGTCTATGATGACATACTAGGGGTGGTGGCTGCTGTGCAGCACCACTTGGCATTATGAATACTATATGTTGGAATTGCCGAGGGCTTGGGAACCCTTGGACAGTTCAAGATCTTTACCTTTTGGTGAAGAGTAAGAGGCCCAAAATTGTGTTTCTCATTGAAACACTAATAAAAGTTGCTGCTGTAGAAAAATTAAAGTGGAGGTTGGGATGGAATTAAGGGTGTTTGGCAATTAATCCATTGGGAAGAAAATGTGGTTTGGCTTTGTTTTGGGAGATGGAAGATGATGTAGTAATAGAGAGTTATTCACAGTGGCATATCAATGCCTCTGTTAAAGGAGGGGATCAAGGAAGCTGGCTCTTCACTGGGTTCTATGGACACCCTAATGCAAGCAAGTGGTGGCAATCGTGAGAGCTTCCCAAGCAATTGAATTCACCTGATGGAGGGGCATGGTGTGTAGTCGGAAACTTCAATGATCTATTATCACAAAATGAGAAATGGGAGGCAATAGAAGATATGAGAAGTTGATTTCGGGCTTCAGAGAAGCTTTAGAAGTAAACAAACTGGTGGATGTGGGAATGAGTGGTGACCTTTTCACTTGGAGCAATAGACATTCAGACCACACTTTTACAAAAGAAAGATTGGATAGATATGTGGTTAACAATGAATGGATTCATATGTTTGGGAAGGCTAAAGTGGAAGGTCTCACAACAAGTAGTTTAGACCATCTTCCAATCATGTTGTCTGTGAGGAAGGATAGGAGGTTTGTCTCTAAAAGGCAATATTCTTTTAAGTTTGAGGCAAGTTGGATAAGGGAGGATGAATGTGAAGAGTTAATTAGAACAGCTTGGGTTGATACTCCTCAGGTTGGTAGGGAACCTCGGGTGTGTGTTCAGAAGATATTGAGAGAGTGTAGTGGCAAGTGGAGTAGTACATTTAGAAGAAAGGGATGGTGAGAGATGTCATGAGATTGAACAATTAAACAAGATAATTAAGGAGCTGCAAGATAGAGAGGGGCCTCACAATTCTGCAAAACTTCATAGCTTGCAACAGGAGGTGAGTTTGTTATTGGAGAAGGAGGATATAAGGTGAAGACAGAGGGCAAAAAGGAATTGGTATTCCTTAGGAGATAAAAATACTAAGTTTTTTCATGCTTGTGTTAAGCAGAGAAGGACGAAGAACCAAATCATTTCTATTTTGGATGCTAATTCAGAAATGAAAGAAGGAAATGAGGAGATTGTGGAGGCTTTTAAGCAATACTACACTAAGGTTTATAAAACAGCAGCTCCTTCTTGTAATCAGGTGACAGAGGGGGTACAATCCATTGGGGTTCGAGTCACTGAGCAGATGAATGAGAAATTAGAAAAGCCTTTCACAAGGGATGAAGTTGTGGCAACTCTTAAGCAGATGGGTCCCTTGAAAGCCCCTTGCCCTGATGGTTTTGGGGCATTCTTTTTTCAAACTTATTGGCATACAGTAGGGGATAAGGTGTGTGCTGCAGTGCTGAGTTTTTTGAATGGGGGTGTGCTTGAAAAGCCCTTCAATTTCACTTATGTGGCCCATATACCAAAAGTTTTTGAGCCTAAGAAGGTTGGTGACTACATACCAATTAGCTTGTGCAATGTTTGTACAAGCTAATTTCGGAGACCCTTGCAAACAGGCTTAAGTTGGTGCGTGGTGAGATCATTACTAAAAATCAAAGTGCCTTCATTCCTAGTAGGTTGATCTTGGATAATGTAATAGCTGCTTATGAAACATTGCACTCGATGAAGACCAGATCCAAGGGGAAAGGAGGAAGTATGGCACTGAAAATGGATATCTCAAAAGCATATGATAGGGTTGAATGAGCTTATTTGAAAGCTGTCATGCAGAGAATGAGGTTTAGGGAGAGATGGATTGGGTTGATTATGGATTGTATAACTTCTGTATCTTATGCTGTGTTGGTGAATGGAATGCTAGGTGATGTTATTATATATCCCTCAAGGCAGGGGGATCCAATATCCCCTACCTATTTCTGTTGTGTGCTGAGGAGCAGTCTTATTAATGCAGTTGAGGATAAGGGTGAAATAAGAGGTATGGCTATTGCAAGAGGAGGTATAATTGTCTCTCATCTCCTATTTGCTGATAATTGTATTATCTTTGCAAGAGCTAAGTGGTTTGAGTGGTTGAAGGTGAAGGAAATCCTAAGGGCATATGAAGCAGCCTCTGGCCAATGTATGAATTTACAAAAAACCACAGTGATGTTTAGCTCTCGAGTTAGATAGGAAGAGAAGGAAAGGATTGTGCAAGATCTTGGGGGCAAGGGTGCGAAGTAGCTGTGAAAAATATTTGAGATTGCTTACCATGGTTGGAAGAGCCTGTTATGACACTTTTAGGGGGACCAAGGATAGAGTTTGACAAAAGATTAACAATTGGAAAAATCAGTTCCTATCCCCTGCTGGCAAAGAAGTTTTACTCAAGGCAATTATTCAGTCCATACCTATATGAGTGTGTTCAGGTTGCCTAAGAGGTTGTGTAAGGAAATAGCTGGTATTATGGATAGATTCTGGTGGGGTTATAAAAACAATGAGAAAAAAACAATGGGCTAGTTGGGAGAAGATGGGATGTGCAAAGATGATTGGGGGCCTTGGTTTTAGAGAGTTGGAGAGCTTCAATACTACTCTCTTAGCAAAACAATGTTGGAGACTTGTCACTAAACTAGGCTCTATTACTGCTATGGTATTAAAGGCTAAGTATTACAACAATTCTGATGTGCTGAGTTCTAAGCTGGGCTATGGACCTTCCATGATCTGGAGAAGCATATGGGGGTCTATGAAACTACTGAAGGAAGGGTTTGTATGGAGGGTGGGCAATGGTTTAAACATTAAAGTGTGGGATGATAAATGGCTGCCTAGTAAACCTTCTCATCGAGTGCAGTCTCCTATTAAGCATTTGAATGCTGAAGCAAAGGTGGTAGAGTTGTTAGAGAATGGTGGTAGTTGGGATATTGAGATAATGAAGTCTACATTTAATGAAGAGGAAGCTGAAGTAATCTGCAATATCCCTGTGAGCTATACTAGTTTGGAGGATAGAAGAATTTCGGCCTATTCTAAGAATGAGTGCTTTAGTGTAAATAGTGTCTATCACCTTGATCTAAGCAGGAAGAATGGTTTGAAAGGGGAAGCATTTGATGGGAGAAAGATTAAAGAAGGATGGAGAGAACTGTAGTAGCTTAATACCTCAGGTGTGATTAAAAAGTTTTTATGGAAGGCTCTTAACAATTGCATTCCCACTAAAAAGAACCTCTACAGAAGGAAGGTGGTGGAGAAGCCAATATGTCCTATTTGTTTGAGGGAAGATGAAACTATTTGCCATGCTTTATGGAGTTGTCTTGCATCTATAGATGTATGGGCTGAGAGAGAGAGTCCAGTGCAGAAGTGGATGTCATCTGAGATGGATTTGGCTATAGTATGGAGGAAAGTATTAGCTGAACTACCTCTGGAAAGTGTGGAACTGGTGGTATTTGTTATGCGACATATATGGCTTAGAAGGAATATGTGGATTTTTGAAGGAATGTTTAATAGTCCTGGGATGGTTCTACAGCAAGCAAGAGCAAGCCTTCATGATTTCCAACAAGCACAACAAAAGGGATAAAGAGAGTTGAACCTGTTGCAGTGGAGAGGAGGATGGTTAAATGGAAAGATCCAAGCGAAAACTATGTAAAGGTAAATTGGGATGCTGCTTTCATGGCAAACCAAAGAAGGATGGGGGCTGGTGTGGTTATTAGAGATGAGGAAGGAAATGTGCAAGTGTCTCTATGTCTGCAAAAAGATTGTATTTAATCTGTTGTGATTGTTGAAACTGTTGCTTTATGGAGGGCCCTATGTTTATGTGCAGAACTCAATATACGGAAGGTAATACTTGAAGGTGACTCATTGGAGGTAAATGACAGAGAGGAATGCTTGGAATGTCATGGACATATTATAGAAGATATTAAAGGGTTTCTTTGTACACATCCAAATTGGATACTTAAACACACATATAGAGAAGGAAATAGAGTAGCTCACTTTCTTGCACAGTTTGCTATAAATTCTAGTGAGGAGCTCACTTTCTTGCACAGTTTTTTTCTGTTGAGTTACAAGATAAGTGTTGTAATGACTATTTTACTGATATATGAAAGGTGATGATTTATTGATTAAAAAAAAAGCAATTGAGAATATAAGTGAGATTATGAGAATATCCATTAAGGTTTTCTTAATTATAAAAAACAGATACGAGCGCAAACATTAGAAAGATTAATTTAATTAACACCTATTAATAGACAATTAGGAACATTTAAATGTTTGAAATACTTCCTATTTTTATTATTTAGCTTTCATTTTCAATATCAAATTTATTAGAATTATTAATCGAAGAATGCAAGTAAATTTATTAAACTTTGCAATAATATTGTAAACAGAATAAAACAATTATCAATATTTTTATGCATGACTAGTTGGATAATAGATTTAGAAAAGAGAAAGAAAAAAAAACTAGTTGGATGATAGGACGTACAAGAACACGTCTCTTCAAACCCATGTGATAATAACAGGGATCTTAGACAGTATAGAGAAAATCAAAGCAATTAAAAAAATAAAAAAATTATTTATCATCTATTTTTTCATCATCCTCTCATCATTTCATGATGTGGAATTAAATGATATGTTTGCAATTGAAATATAATAAATAATCTCTAATCAATTTGTTATGGACATGTTTCACGGCCACTGCCTCACAATCACCTGCAACCAGAGAGTAAAACGGATTGGGGGTTCATGGGAACGCCTCTGATGCCTAAGTCAGTGACTAGGATCACTCTTTAATACCAATAAATCAGATGATCGTTACATACCTGGATTCTTCTTTTATATAGAGCATTTGAACCGCAATGTTGTGAAATGATAATGAATATATCTATTATTCAAATTCAAACCAAGAGATAAGGGTTCTTCTCTTTAGTAAATTTGAATGATAACCGTTTGGATTCATGCTACCGTTGGATAGTTTTCCAGTCGGTGGCAGCTATGGGCTAGATCCTCTTGGTACCGAGCTGGGCCCTGGGTAGTGAAGCATGCTTAGGTCTAGAGTAAAAACGTAGGCCCAGGCCCATGTTGAATTTAATCGGTTGGAA
The DNA here is from genome assembly GCA_961763995.1 of Juglans cinerea. Lineage (NCBI taxonomy): Eukaryota > Viridiplantae > Streptophyta > Magnoliopsida > Fagales > Juglandaceae > Juglans > Juglans cinerea. The sequence goes on from CAUIVZ010000009.1 coordinate 26,987,638, forward strand.
TTTCCTCTCATGTTACCTCGCGAAGTCTCATTACGCGTGGCGTGATGAGACTTGAATTCATGTGTTGTTTTGCTTATCGAGGTGCATGTCAGTACACCGTTTCACAATCGTACCGCGAATACTTCAACCGTCAACTCAACTTAAATCTTATTTAAAGCTCCTTAGGGTCTCATTTTCCCTCCTCTCTTGAACTCTTTCTCTTTCGCATTTCTTGCTAACTTCCTGGGTTCTTGCTTTCCTTTTGGTTAGCCTTTCCTTTTCTTCGTGATTTCTTTTCTTCATTCATGGCTTCTTCTTCAAAAGGTAAAGCTGTGGTTTCTGCTCGCGGCCCTTTACCACCCTGCCACTCCTCTCCTCGAGTCGTCGTTGCTCCTCCGGCGTCTATATTTGTGGGTTCTTGATGGTCTTCAAATGTTTCTTCTCGCAAATTGGAGGATGCCTGAAAAAACTTCAATATTCCTGATTCTGTTGGTTTGAAGGTACCCACTCCAAACCAGAAAGGTATGGCCATTTTTGTTGCCTTTTATCTTGCCATGGGGCTTTGATTGCCCTTCATGCTACCAGTCCACGACGTGTTAGACATCCTAGGGCTCGCCCCTGCTCAATTGGTATGCAACGCCTGGAGAATTTTGATGCCTTGTTGTGTTTTGTGGCGAAGGGTATTGGAACCCGTGGGCAATGAGTACCCTGACCTAACAGCCCATGAATTTTTGTCCCTATATGGGTTTAGGTGTTTGGAGGGGAACATTTGTAGTTTTAGATCCTATAGTAAACTGGTTGAATTAGAGCGCAAGTATTCCCAGGCGAAAGATTGGGGGAACAAATGTTTCTTACTCTCTAGCTCAGGTTGGGAATTTCCCGCTAATGAAGCTCCTAGTCTAGAATTTCCTATGAGGGCCTGTTGGTCTCCTGTTCTTGATGGGGATGACTTTGAGGTTCTTCTTTCCCCACGTGAGGAGGCTCGTGTGAAGTTAGTAGAGGCTTGGGCCCAAGCTCATTCCCAGTTATGCTTTTCGGATGTGCTTTTGACCCTTAGCAATATTGAGAAGTTTCAGATGGTTCCTAGTCGGGCCCATATATCAGGACGTGAGTTTTTGGGTGCCCCCTCACCGGCGGGTGATTTAAAAAGGAAAAGCTGTCTTGGTGTAGATTGGCAAAAGAAGAGAAAACTTAAGAGGTCTTGTATTTCACCTCGTTCAGATGCGTCTATCTCATCAAAGAGTGACTCCTTGCCTCCTCCCGCATTGAGTGGAGGTATTAAGTTGGCTCCTCCTTGAGAGAAACAGAGTGAAATAGCATCCCAAGCAGGTGGAAGTATTAAATTGGCTACTCCTCGGGCGGGACCAAGCAAAATGGCTTCTAAGCGAGTGGTAGCATCAAGTTGGCGGCTTCTCGGGAGGAACCAAGTAAACTGATCACCTTTGTGACATCACCAGCGTTTTCCTTGGGTGATGTGATGGCTTTTGCCGAGAAGGACCTTGAGGCCATAATTGCGGTGGAGGCTGCTGCCGAAGCTGTTGCTCAGCCCGACCTACTTACAGTGCCTTCATCTAAGCCCGCGGACTTCCAATCCTTTGAGGCTCCTCCGCTTACATTACCTTTATCCCCGCCTATCTTTGCTCGGTCCTTTGATGTTCCAGCGGAATCTCCACTGGTGGAACATGTCGATGAGGAACAAGTTGAGGAAAAAATAGTAGTGTCTAGTCCGCCCCCTGCCTCGACAATTTTTGGCGGAGTTACTCCTGATTTTTCTTTTGTGTTTCCAGCACTTTCTCTCGCTAGTGGGAGTAAGGTTTCGATTCCTTCTCTGCCATTTAGCATTTCTCCTAGAGGAGACGACGAAGCTGAAGTGTGTTCGGGTTCTCACGTGGATGCACCTGTCGACACTCCTTCTGTTCCTCTTAGACCGATCGAGGGAGCTTCTCCTTGGGGCCTTTTTGCTAACACCTTTTTCCAAGCCTTTCAATCTGAGAGGTTCTTCTAGTTCTCATCCATCGAGCTCTTCGCCATCACCACATGCTCGCCGTGCAAAAGCTTTCAATGCTGCTATTCAATATCTCAGAGATATTTTTGCACTGATAATTTCTTTGTACCCCTTTTCCTTTTTGCATACTTTGATCATCATTCTAAAAAGAATTTTTGTTAGAGGGTTTATCGCCTTGCTGCTGACTTGGTTGAAGATAGGTTACAGCTAGAAGAGGCAAGGGATCAGATGGCCAATGAGTTGACCCAGCTGGAAGCTCGTTCCCATGCGGCTGATGGTGAACTTGCTGCCATCCGTGCCCAAGTTAATTCACTTTGGGAAGATTTGGCAAGTTCTGCTGCGGATGCCGATCATTATCATCAAGAAGTGACAATGATCGGGAAGGAGCGAGATGACTCTACCATCCTCCTAAACCAAGTGAAGATGGCTGAATAGGAGTGAGATGACTTAGCTGCTTGCCTTCGCTAGGCTGAGGTGGCTGTGCAGGATCGGGATGACTTGGCTGCTCACCTACACCAAGCATAAGTGGTTGTGCTAGAGCGGGATGACTTGGCCGCCCAGGTGCCTTTAACAAAGAATGAGATGAACTGGTCACTTGGGTGGAGCTTGTTTTGAAAGAGTGAGATGACTTGGTTGCCAGCTATGATTGGACGAAGGCAGAGCTTGAAGAAGTAAAGATACCAACTCTAACTATGCCTCTCACCTGGTTTCCCTCGAAGACGAGTGGTGAGAACTAATCAAAAAGTTGGGTGTAGCGGAAGGTGTGAAAGCTGAGGCTGAGAAGACTCTGATTAAGGTGAAGAGGCACCTCAAAAATAGTGACCATGATTATCTTCAACTTAGTGAAGTTGTTGAGTCTGCCAAAAAGGAAATTTCTATTTTAGAGAAAAATGTGTTTGAGTTGAAACTTGCTTTGAAAAAATCCGAACATGACCTTAATCGGATTCTTCCTCAACTAGCAGTTGCTCCCAAAGTTCGGTTGTGAGCCTGGGGTATAGGCTTTAGACTTGGTGTCAAGCATCTCCGTGAGCTTCTCCTTCGTGAACCAGAGACAAACTGGCATACTTTAGATTGGAAATCTATTCAAACTAGTGAGGTTGCTCTTCATGTTTGTGACTCCATTGGTCGGGTTGAAATGACGGATGCTTTTCCTCACCCATCCTAAGACTTGTATATCTTCATGGTTTTGTGACTCGTAAGGGAACAATTTAGACTTTTCAAATGCTTTGTACGCAATAGAACTTTGTTTTCTGAATATTATGCAGTTTTTATTATTTTCTAGTAATCATAACAATCTGCTCACACCTTAACTTTTAACTGCCTTGGTCTAGGTTTAGGGAGAAAGCAACTTTTAATTTTTAGGTTAATGGGAGATTCCCTCGACCACATTACCTTTTGGCAAGAAGAGTCTGGCGGGAGAGTCCCTCGACCGCAATGCTCTTCTCTGGCGAGAAAGTGTTAATGAGAAATCCCTCGACCATTTTACTTTTAAGTATTAGGTTAGTGGGAGAGTTCCTTAACCACATCACCTTTGGTGGGAAGGTGTAAACGGGAGATCTCTCGACCGTTTTACCTTTAAGTATTAGACTAGTGGGATAGTTCCTTAACCACATCACCTTTGGTGGGAAGGTGTAAACGGGAGATCTCTCGACCGTTTTACCTTTAAGTATTAGACTAGTGGGATAGTTCCTCGACCACGTCACCCTTGGCGAGAAGGTGTTAACGGGAGATCCCTCAACCGTTTTACCTTTAAGTATTAGGCTAGTGGGAGAGTTCCTCGACCACGTCACCCTTGGCGAGAATGTGTTAATGGGAGATCTCTCAACTGTTTTTTCTTTAAGTATTAAGCTAGTGGGAGAGTTCCTCGACCACGTTACCCTTGGTGAGAAGGTGTTAGCGGGAGATCCCTCGACCGTTTTACCTTTAAGTATTAGGCTAGTGGGAGAGTTCTTTGACCACGTCACCCTTAGCGAGAAGGTGTTAACAAGAGATCTCTCGACCGTTTTACCTTTAAGTGTTAGGCTAGTGGGAGAGTTCCTCGGCCACGTCACCCTTGGCGAAAAGGTGTTAATGGGAGATCCTTCGACCGTTTTACCTTTAAGTGTTAGGCTAGTGGGAGAGTTCCTCAACCACGTCAATTGAAGTTGTTGTAAAAAGTTAAGCACAAAGAAGGAAACCTGGGCAAGCATTTATTATTGAAAATGAAATCAACAAGTAAATCAATGAATTAACAAATTGGAAAATTTACATATTTCTTCCTTAGACATAGTATTTTCGTAGGTGTATGGTAGTTCATGGCCCGCGGTATCCTTGAGATGGTAAGTTCCAGGTCTGTGGCTTGCCACTACCACATAAGGGCTTCCCATCATGGGCCAAACTTTACTTCTTCACCTGTGGTAACACCGATTTGCTTCAATACCAAATCGCCAATTATGAAAGATCTTGGCCTCACTCTTTTGTTGTAATATTGTTCTGCCTTCCTGTTAGAAGCTGCAACTCTAGCCTCTGCATCCACCTTATTTCCTCCAACAGATCTAGGTTTTCTTCTAACCTTGCTGCATTTGTTTTTGGGATAAAGCTTTCTCTTCTGTAGCTTGGTAACCCCACCTCTATTGGTACCATGGCCTCACTTCCATACGCCAGGGCGAAAGGTGTTTCGCCTGTTGAGGTTTTCGGTGTTGTTCTGGAAGCCCATAAAATCTTTGGGAGCTCGTCGGGTCATAATCCCTTTCTGTCGCCCATTTTCTTTTTCAATATCTCGACAATGGTTTTGTTATTTGCTTCAACCTGCCCGTTCGCCTGAGGGTGGCCTAGGGAAGAGTATTTGACCTTGATTCCTAACTCCGCACACCATTGGCGATAGTGTTCAGAATTGAACTGTCTTCCATTATCAGAAATGATACACTAAGGTATCCCAAATTTGCAAACTACAACCTTCCACAAACTTTGTCACGCTGTGGGCCGTTATTGTTGTCATTGCTTCAGCCTCTACCCACTTCGTAAAGTAGTCGACGACTATAATGATGAGCTTGGTTCCTCCTTTGTTGGGGGGCATAGGGCCTACTAGGTCTACCCCCCATTGGGCAAAAGGTCACGGTGAAGTTATGGATCGTAACTCCTTGGGAGGTGCGCTCGGCACTGGTGCGTGAATCTGACATTATACATTATCTTTGAGCGCATTTGGCCAATAATATCCTGCCCTTACAATATTCGCGGCGAGTGATCGTCCTCCCGAATGATTCCCGCATATTCCCTCGTGTACTTCTGTCATCACCTATTCTGCTTCCTCCTTTGCTACGCATGTTAATAATGAGTTTGAAAAACCCCGCCTGTACAATACCCCATCTATTATAGTAAACCGGGATGCGCTACTTTTTAACTTCGTCGCCTCCTCTCGAGATAGGGGAAGATCACCAATCTCAAAATATTTTCTTATATCATCAACCCAACCTGCCGTACTCTCTCCAATTTGCAAGTTTTCCTCACCTACAGCTAGACTTCCTATTGTTCGAAGATCAACCTTCCATGGCAACACATCTTCTTGCTTTGCCGAGGCCGCTCTTGCCAATTGATCGACCTTGAAATTATCTCCTTCAGGTATTTTCTTGTTTCGAAAGTACTTGAGCCTTTGCATTGTTCTTGGAGTCGATGGAGATATTTCATTAACTTGACTCCCCTTCCCAAATATTCCCCGGTGATTTGCTCGACTACTACCTGCAAATCGGCTTTCATTTCAATCTTCTCGCCTCCTAACACCTTTATTATTGCTAAGCCGGCGAGCATAGCTTTGTATTCGGCCTCATTGTTTATAACTTTGAAATCTAATCGTACATCATGAAACGACTCTTTCTCTTCGCTCGTCACCACAACACACCAACTCCTCCCTCTACTCAGCAGGATGACCCATCCACATGCACTTGCCATAGCTTCTTCTCGAGGGATTTAGGGATTTCCTCTAAAAAATTTGAAAACTCTGCCACAAAGTCGGCCAAGATCTGCCCTTTACAATGCTTTTAAGCATGTAACTGATGTCGTACTCGCTTAGCTCGATAGACCACTTGACCAGTTGTCTCGAGGTGTCCTGCTTTTGTAATACCTTCTATAAAAGTGATGAGGTAATTACCTTTATCAGATGGGCTTGGAAATAAGGCCGTAGTCGCCTTGCTACCACGATGAAGGCGATTAATTCAATCTTTGGACACTTAGTTTCAGCTCCTTTCAGGGCCCTACTTACATAGTACACCAGCTTCTGCTCCTTCCCTTCTTCTCATATCAATGTTGCTGATACTGCATCTCGGGTCACTGCTAGATACAACGACAGTGGCTTTCCTTGCTTTGTGTGACTGAGTAATGGTGGGTTAGTAAAATATTTCTTCAACAATGCAAATGCCTCTTCGCACTTCGCATCCCAATTTTGTGCTTTCTTAAGATCCTGAAAGAAAATAAGATATTTATCTGTTGATCGGGATACGAACCTGTTAAGGGTTGCTATCCTTCCCACCAGTTTTTGCACTTCATTTAGATTCTTGGGTGACTTCATCTCTATTATTGCTCTAAGTTTCTCAGGATTTGCTTTGATTCATCTTTCTGACACCATAAATCCGAGGAATTTCCCTGACTGCACTCCGAAGGCCCATTTGGCTGGATTGAGCTTCATCTGATATTGCTGCAAAACTTGGAAGGCTTCTTTGAGGTCATCTATATGTTGGGCAAACTCCATATGGTTCTTAAACATCTTGTTTACTAACCGTTGATAAGTTTCCACAGCATTCTTCAAGCCGAATGGCATCACTTTATAACAATATAGTCATCGGTCTGTTATGAAAGCAGTCTTCTCTTGGTCAGCTTTATTCATTCTGATTTGGTTGTAACTCAAATAGGCGTCCATAAAACTTAACATTTTATGCCCTGCTGTTGCATCTACTATCAGATCTATTCGCAGGAGTGGAAAACTGTCTTTCGGGCAAGCCTCATTGAGATCCTTGAAATCCACACACATTTGCCACTTCCCATTGGACTTCTTTACCAATACGACGTTTGACAACCATTCCGGATATTGTGCTTCTTTGATGAATCCAGCAGCCAATAACTATCCACCTCCTCCGCGATTGCTTCATATTTCTCAAAGCTAAAGTTTCTCTTCTTTTGTTTTATTGGGTGTACCATCGGGTCAACGCTCAATTTGTGCTTGATGATCTACTCACCTATCCCAAACATATTCTTATGACTCCATGCGAACACATCTTTATGTTTTAGGAGGAAGTCGGTCAGTCGTTGCCTTTCCTCTTTTGTTAGCTTGGTTCTTATCTTCACATGACTCTCTGGATGACCCTGCTCGAGAGTGATCAACTCTAGGGGTTCATTTGCTTCCCCTTGCTTCAAAGTATCCTCGTCTCTAGTCTCCAATTCAGTCATCATTACTTGGGGTGATGGTGGAAGGATCACACCCACCTCCTCTCCGTCATCTACAATACTTATATCTCCTTGTCCTTGCCTGAGTTCCTGCACATAACACTCTCTAGCTAGGGCATGTTCGCCCTGTATTTCAGCTACTCCAGCCCATCTCGGGAATTTCATTTTTAGATGATATGTCGAGAGGATGGCCTTTAATGCATTCAATGTAGGTCGCCCAATAATCGCATTATACGCTGATCGAGTTTTTACTACTAAGAACTCAGTCATAGTAGTGGCGAGATGGGGGTCCATCCCTACAGATCTGGCAATGTAATGGATCCCATAGGTCGTATTGCATCTCCGGTGAACCCCTTTAACGTGGTTGGTGTTGGTCATAACTAATTCGCTCCAATCCCCATTTTGTTGAAGTTATCCCAGAATAGGATATTAGCTGAACTCCCATTATTAGTTAGTATTCTTCTCGTAATAAAATTAGCCACCAGTAACGTTACTACCAATGCATCTTCGTGTGGATATACAACCTCTCCGCAATCTTTGTCGCTAAAAGATATCGTGGGAGATACCTGTACTTGGGGTTGCTTGACAGGTCTCTCTACATTACAGACTTCCTCATACCTCGCCCACCTTACGTATGCTTTTCTTCTTGAGGAGGTTGGACCACCTCCAGCATATCCATCGGTGATCGTCTGTATCTCTCCTAAGGGTGGATTTCCATGATTTGCATCTGCTCTCGGTCTGTGGTCATGAAGTTCATGCGTACTCCTATCTCTTCCTGGTGATTCCCATTGCCTAGGGCTCTCACTCCTCCGTTTTTTGTGTTCTGGTTTTTGGTCGCTTGCACTCTGTGTTGGGGGGGTAGCGTTTTCGGCGACCAGGAGTTGCAACTCGCCACTGCATCTCATATCCTCTATTTTCCACTTCAAGTTGTGGCAATCCTCGATTCTATCCCCCCTTGTTTTATGATAAATGCAATACTTCTCGGTATGTCACCCGTTGTTGTCATCATGTACTTCTTCTTTTGCTTTGTCCCGATTGTGCACACTGGAGTAGTGCACATAACTGCAATTATGTCTTCTTAAATTATTATCGTGCCTTAAGTCTAGTTGGTCTCTCCTCACTTTTTGACCTCCATCTCGATCTTTTCTCTGACCTCCTCTCGATTTCTGCTCGCTCCATCTTTCAGGTTGGGCAATTAGGGCGATAAGTGTGTTTTCAGCATTAACAAAGTCGGCAGCATTAACGTGGAAGGGGGTTTCCTGGCCAGTTCAGCCATAAAAGGGCTCCTTGGCCAAATACCTCCGAGCAGTGTTGCCAGCATAATCTTCTCGTCTTGATCGTCGGTTGTCATCTTCTCTTTATTAAAGCGCGTCAAATATGCTTTCAAACTTTCATCCTCTCTCTGTTTGACATTTAATAAATGTGCGGTTTGCCTCCTGTGCCTTCTACTCGCCATGAATTGGGTCAAGAACTACCGACCTAGTTCCTCGAAACTTTCTATGGAACCTGGTTGTAGTGCTTCAAACCATCCTTTCGCCGATCCTTTTAAAGTCAAAGGGAAAGCCCTACACGCAATTTCCCCAAGGAATCCGTGAAGCTTCATATGGGCTTTGAAAGTTTCACGATGCTCCACAGAATTTTTGGAGCTGTCATACAAACCTACCGACTGGACCTTGAATTTTGGAGGTAGAGGCATTGCCATAATTTCTGCAAAGAATGACAGATTTGTGCTGGATAGCAACTGGTCGACCGAAGAGGACGTTCCTATCTTTTTGGTCATCTCCTCATATTTATCCACCAAGTTGCGTAGGTCGTCGTGGGCTCTACCGACGCTTGCACTATTTGCCTCCATCTCTACCCTGTCAACCTGATTGGGTGTCACATCCTCTCTCGATGGTCCGTTTCGTGTCTTGAGGACCTCGTTTTCCTTTCTCAACAAATCTACCTCCGTTGTAAGTTTCTTTATTATCTTTTCCATTTCTGCGAATCTTCTCTCCATGTTTTGCGAAGTTTCTCCTTAATATGGTGCCAACTGTTATGGCGTGTTTCACCGCCACCGCGATTACCTGCAACCAAAGAGTAAAAAAACTTAGGGGTTCATGGGAACGTCTCCAATGCCTAAGTCAGTGACTAGGATCACTCTTTCATACCAATAAATCAAATGATTATTACATACCTGGATTTTTCTCCTATATAAAGCCTTTGAACTGCTATGTTGTTAAATGATAATGGATATATCTTGTATTCAAATTCAAACCAAGAGATGATGGTTCATCTCTTTAGTAAATTTGAATGATAACCATTTGGATTCATGCTATCGTTGGATAGTTATCCAGTCGGTAGTGGCTGTGGGCTAGATCCTCTTGGTACCGAGCTGGGCCTTGGGTAGTGAAGCAGGCTTAGGGCATGAGTAAAGGCCTAGGCCCAAGTTGAATTTAACTGGTGGGAATGTCCTCTATACATTTATTGTTACATCATGTAATGATGATGAGAAAATGGATGATGAGTAGCATTTGAGTACATCATGTTATCTCTTTGTCAAGAATCCTAAAATTGAAGTCAACTTCTCATCTAATGATGTTCCACCTAATAAATTTGTGGGACCTTAAATTTGACTAAAGATGCTCCTAAATTAATCCTCCCCTACCTTGACAATGAGTGCACTGTATTTGCAATGAATAATGACCACTCCAATGCATATTAAAATCAAAGATAAGACTGTTCATCCGGGTTGGGTTTTTTCCTGGCTCGGTCCAAAACTTGGATAACCGGGTTCCGGCCCAGAATACACCTGGGTCGGTACCTGCTTTTTAAACCCGAGCCCATCCGGTTCGGATTCGGGTTTTGACACCCGGATAATGGTTTTAAACCTGGTACCCGGGTTTAGAAATAAAACCTAAATAGATGCCCTAGCGGCACCCCCCCTCCCCCGAATCACACTCAACTCCCATCTACTCTCTCCCTCTCCCTCCTCTGCGAAGTGTGATGCCCTACGCCTCCCTACCCCTGATGCCTTTCTCTTATCTGCTCTCTCTCTCACTATGCTCTGCTCCTGCGTTTGCTTCTGCGTTGCCCTAGCCCCTCTCGAAATCACTCTCTCATCTGTTCTATCTCTCTCTCTACTATCTGCTATGCCGAACGGTGGAAGTGCTTGAGCTTGGGATCTAAGATATTAGAACGGATTTCCATTTGGGTATGTTTTCTTTCTCCCCTCTGTTTTGTTCTCCCTTTGTTGATTTTGGATTTTTTTTTTTTTGAGGATGTTTGAATGTTTGAGGAGTATCTGTTTAGATCTATTTAGCTGCAAAATGCTAGATTCGTGGGTGGTTATTATTATTTGGAAGATTTGTTTAGATCTGTTATATCCGACAACATATATATATATATATATATATATATAATGAAGATTTATTATTATTTGGAAGAAATGGTTTTTAGGATGTTGTATCTTTGATTTTTCTAGATTTGTTTTTTAAAAAAATTAGTTGTGTTTCTGGGTGGAGTTTGGAAAAAAAAAATTGGGGCCTTTGGGTTCCAAAATATTTTTGGGTTTTATTTCGTCGCCTATATCTATAAGCTGTTATGTTGTGGTAGTGCGTGAGTAGTGTTTTGGTTGGCCAGATCTACCAGTTACTCGAAACCTCTCTCTCTCTCTCTCTCTCTCTCTCTCTCTCTCTCTCTCTCTCTCTCTCTCTCTCTCTCTCTCTCTCTCTCTCTCTCTGTGTTGAGCTTTTATAACTCATGGATTGTTTGGGACATTGGTGTGCATAAGAGATTGATGTCCATATCAAGTTTAATCAACACTTTTTGTATGTTTAGTTTTTAAAGTCCATATGTTGGTATATCTTGTTCCTTATGCTTATGCTTAACCATTTACGTTACTCAGATCATCCATTGGGGTTATGAATATATATATAGAAATTGGTATAGAAAAAAAAAATCATCTATTTTACTAATTGAGAATATGAAGGCTGATAAATATTTATTTGTTTAATGCTTGAATGGTTCAAAAGACTGATCATGGAAGTTGTTGCAACTTCCAACTACTATCTGAAAAATGGATGTGTAAGTATTAGTGTCTTTGTTTACTGTCTTGCTAAGATTTTGTTTGCTGTCTTTGCCTAAACTTACCATAAACACTTTGATCCTAAAATGGACATCTATTGCCTAAACTTACCATAAACACTTTGTTAGATTATTATTTAGCTTAGATTCTTTGTTGTTATTATTTTGTTAGTTGTGATTGGTGGTGAATAGGGTTTTATAGACTTGTTTTGCTTGACTATTTCAGAGAAAAGCAAATGCTTTTTATAGATGATTGGTGGCCTAATAATGATGTTTAGCTCATGCTTCTTTTTCTAATCTCAATATTACTTGGCCTAAAATGCATTAATTTTGCTTACTCAAGCAAGCTTATCTAAAAGTTCACTTTTGTGTATTCCACCAAGTCAAAGGGTGGGTTTTCGCTCATTTTTGTGGAAAATGTTCTTTGCGAAGCATGATGACTACAAGCTGGTAGGTGGAACACGTTTCTTTCTGGTGAAATGGTCAAGTTTTCATGTAGTAACCTTGGGAAGGGAACACGATTATTTGATTAATTTGCTTTACTTATAAAAAAAAATGACTACAAGGTAGATGGAATGAAATATTTCTTTTGTTACTGAACCCTTATTGCTTGAAAAACTGGCATAAACCAAGTGATGAAGAAAGTAACCCAATTGAAGTTGGCAATGGTGGATAATCATAATTAATTGCCTTCTAAATTGAAAAATTAAATAAATATAAGAAGAAAAACTAGAGTCTTGGGAAGTTCTATCTTGAAATAAAGAATAAATTTTATTATTATATGCATTTGCTTGAATTATGCATTTGTTAGTTGAAGTTTTGTATTTTTTAAATTTGGTTACATACTTTTATTCATTGAAAACTATTGAGTTCAACTCATATAAAATGTTTGATTCTTGCCAAACATTATTGCTGCACCAATCAATTGTACTTATACAACATTATTGCAAAACACTAGCACATGCATTTGCAAGCATACAATGGACTGTTTTGGGTGATATTAAATTTGATATGCATCTTTTCTCTGACTATCCTTTAACTAGCTAGGACTGTTTGGGTGCATTTCTTGACATTATTTTGATGTATCATCATTAATTTCAAAACCATTTTGAGGTGCTGCAATCTTTATACAAAAAACCATAAATTTTTATACTCATTTTCTTTACTCTTTTTTAATATTCTATTTGAATATAATATGCAAAACTAGTTAATGAGTTTTTTGATTTCTTGGCTGCAGGAATTGACAATGGACTATTATTTGGTGTGAGATTAAATCACTGATAGGAAGACCATGCTGCTGATTTTGTAACTCATTTCTTGTGATTTTGTGTATGGTAATATAATTTACAAATACCATTAGTGTAATTTATAAATACTATAAGTGTAATATGTAGTGAATTGCATTGTGAATCTGTGATGCATGCATAGATGAACATTGGATTTTTTGTTTTGTTTTGTTTCACATGCATTTAGTATTTTTAGAACACAAATATTATGTGTTTCGTGAACTTGATTTCTTAGAAAAAAAAATTAATAAAATAATGACTTTTACTAAAACAAAATAAAAAAAAATTCGGATAGAACCCATAGCGTTGATTTCCGAGTTTCAAAAACCTAGATCAACCCGGGTTCCGGCCTGAGCCTGACCCGGATCAACCCGGTCCGGGTTCTGGCTCGGATTTGAAACCCGAGTTCCCGGGTCAGAACCCAAATGAACAGTACCCCTAATCAAAGATACAAAAAAACATTTTCTTATTATCCACGCATATTGTCACTTCTTCTCGATTATCCAGAAAATAAAGTCAATTTTTCATCTAATAATGTTACAACGTAATATCCTAAATTTTCGTATCTCCTACGTACTATTATCTCCGACCATTATAAAAGAGGCTAGCCGTGCATTGCTTTTTGTCTTATATAGCTTGTTTTTCTCCATTTTCTTTGCCTTTTATCTTTTACAATTTCCATTCTATATATATATATATATATATATATATATATATATATATTTATATTTATATCCCTCCTAATATAAAACAGCTATGGGCATGTGAATAGTATAAATAGCTGTTTGTGTTTGATGGGCTATTTTTTTGTCCATGAGATTCTAAAATATTGTTTGCTTGACAGGCAAAATTACTAAGGTTTTCATTTAAATGATAAATGCCTCTTGTTTTTATATCATCTTTTCCTTAATTGCCTATTTTGTCTTAATTAAATTGTATTATCTCTGTTGAAGCCGTGTTTTGCGGGCATGGGCAACTTCTCACCCCCGGTATCCAAGCGACCCTGCATAGTCAAAACGAAGAGAGGGGACCTCGAGGTCCGTTAATCCTCCGATGCTTAAGTTAATATTTAGAACCAGGAGGGAAGCTAGAAGAAGGAACCAGGATGATAGAGTTTTTTTTTTAATATATCTTACTTGTCGTTGGGTTGACCCCTATTTATAATTACCATGCTGGATTTCTCCATGGTTGTGTTCTGGGTTGGGTGGGGCGATTTGCCCTTCGTATTTTATTGCCAAGCAGCTTTTGCATTGTTCTCTTACCGAGCAGCAATGGCCCCACGGCCTTCTTTGTTCACTGCTCTGACCCTGGGCTGCATTCAATGCCGCATACCCTACACCCTGGGACGCATTTAATGCGACGGGGCCTCTGTTCTAAGACGCATTTAATGCGACGGTGCCTCTATTATAGGCCGCATTAAATGTGACGTTGCCTCTGCTCTGGGCCGCATTAAATGCGATGTGGCCTCTGCTCTGAGCCGCATTAAATGCGACGTGGCCTCTGCTCCGCCTTCCCTTCGTTTGGTGATGCATGTCATAGTTTTCTTTTCTTTCTCTCTAGCCTTCTTTCGGATCTCTTGTCCCGACCCGATCTGTTGTCCCAGTTTCGATCTGGGCTTTACTTTATAAGCCTGGGCTTACGTGACCGGACTGGACCCTACCGGTGGCCCAACTCCTGTACTGAACACTCCCTGCCATCGTGGGTCGAAGCTAATGATTTTTCCCCCGTCACAGTACCCAGCGAATTTTAAGCACACTTGTGGGCTGGAAATTCAAAATAATTCCTTTCTTTTCAACCCAGCATCAGTTTGTTCGCTTCTTTTTCCTTTTTCTTTTTTTTGTGCGCATGCGGTGATAATGTCGCGCCGTCTTTCTGTTATTGAGGCACCTCTCTGAATTCTGCGACGTCCCTTTTAATTCAAAGGCTGTTTTATTACATCGCCTCCCCTCTATACTTACGCTCCGTCTCTTACCTTTCTCCTTCTCTGATACCTTCGTCGCACATTCCCGACTACCCTTTCGATTTCCCTTCCTCACCTTTCACTATGACTAAACAGGTCGTCGATGAATCTCGCTTCAACTACTTCGCAGGACATCGATGGGTTTCGTCCATGACCAAGACAGAGCTTCGCACTTTTTGCAGGGAGTTCCCACTCCCCGACGGGACCTCGTTCGAGGTTCCATTGTTTTGCGTTACCATGGTAGATCGCCAAGGTCTGGCATCGGCAGTGGCGCTCTAACCCCACATGTTCTCAATCGGGCTTCGTCTCCCATTCTGCCACCCCGTCCGTGACGTCTTGGACTATTTGAAACTTGCCCCTGCACAACTTAACCCCAACGCCTGGCGTCTAATCTTGGCTAGTTGCGTGGCTTTTCGACTCATTCTATCCGATTCAGAAGATTACCCTAAACTAATCGCTCGCGAGTACCGAATCAATCGACTTGATGGGAACTGCTGCAGTTTCCAGTCTTATACTGCCGAGAGGCGTTTCACATCTTTGGAGATGCGTTACTCTTCAATAAAGGAGTGGCACCGGCAGTTCTTCTTTGTAAGGGGCACTGGTTGGGAGTGTCCCGAGGGGGAATATGAATATGGTGAATTCCTTGTTCGGTCAGTGTGGGGCAAGGTCCCGACCATCAAATCGTTGGCCATCACCCTATCGGAGAGGAAGGAGCTTCGAGTCGCTTCCGTCGTGTCTTGGGTTTTGGCTCATTCCGACTTGTCTGAGACGGATGCGCTTCTGAACGACTATTATATTCGTCATTACCTTGTCCTCCCGCCCCGTAACCATGTACTAGGCAGGGACTTCTTGTCGGATCCACTTTCCCCGACCAGGGGAAAACGTCCCGCTCCTTCCTCTTCCGAAGAGGAACGCTCCAAACGATTGTGTACTGAACCGAAGGCGCCTACTCCCTCTCGGTCTGTTCTTGCCGAGGAACCCCCCGTTGCTCTACCCCTTCCTTCTAAACCCGAAGCTGCTCGGCGGAAGGGGAGGAGTTCTCGGTGAGTGGAACCCTTACAATCTTTCCAAAGTCAACAGATACAACACAATCTAATTATTTTATAAAAATATTTTTATTTTTAAATCTTAATCATCCATCAAATTTAATTTTGTTAATTTCGTTTAATCCACAATTTTATAAGTAATTTATATAAGAAAAATGTTAAAGATCCACAGAGATCTTATATAAATAAATTTCTAAATTAGCATTTCTTAATGTCATCAAATCTATTTTACAATTAAAAAAAATTATAATTCAACGTCATATCAAATCATATTATTTATAACTTATATTTTGTAAGATTTTTTTATAAACTGAATATTTTTCAAAAGATAATAGATATTGGGTTTTGCTTACAAGATTATCCATCCGTTTGCCGGAAAAAAAAAAAAAAAAAAAAAACCAATGTAGATATTGGGTTTTGCTTAATAGATATTGGGTTTTTACAAGATTATGATCCATCCGGCCCATGGAACATAAATGAATGGGCGGAGCCCAGCGGAGGAGTTGATAGAGGCCTAGGCAAACGAGCACACCAAATCAGAAATTCTGAAAAGCTTTTCGGGACCTGGGGCTGGGAGGAAGGGTGGCTGCTGTCCATTCACATCCTCTACCCCGATTGGCCAGAGGCACTGAGTTTGCTTTGCTCCATGAAAACAATCTCTCTTCCATCTCCGTATACTTGGGACGGTGCTTCACGCTGTACCTACGCTTCTTCTTTTACGACTCCTTACAAAGTTATTATAATGGGCAGGAGCAAGAAGCAGCCTACACCTCCATCTCCTAGGGTTTTATTTTGTGATACCCTATATGATATGGATAAGGATAGGTGGTGTATGGGATCTCACATTGCTTGAGAATGAGAAGTTCTTGTTCTTTATAAGGTTTTAGTGGGGCTCCAATTGTATCATTGACTAGTCCTTTTGGAGTATAGACCATGTGATTTGGGTCTTCCATTGGAGTGTTACAGTTGGTATCAGAGCCAGGTTAGAGATTCTGCATACTATAAACCTTGGAGGTTTAGATATCTGTGGGTTTAGGAAGAAATTTCAGATTTGTGTAGAATTTTAAAGAATAAGAGATGATTATGTTGATAGTTAAGGTTTTAGATTTTGCAAACTTTATGATTGAGTTTTGGGATTTTGAGGTTTAGGGTTTTAGATCCGACAAGCTACTTTGGGGAACTATAGGAGATAATCATTATAAGATCAATTTAAGGTTTAGAATTTTTTTTGAGGTTTAGCTTCTAAAGGCGTACGTGAGTTTAGAGCGATGTCGGATTCACAATTATAGATGGTAGGAAGAACTATATGAGTTGGTTAAAGATATGACTAATAATGGTTAAAACAAGTTAAAGATTTTATTGATTCATTTATTATTATTATTTTTTAAAACCTGTTTTGAAATATTTTAGCTGGTATTTATATTTCATTTGTACATATTTTGTTTTCTTTCCCTATAACGTTTAACTGAGTTTAAGATCTTAGAATGGTTGCTCGTCGTCGAGTTCGAGACTTTGGAGATTTGAAAATTAGAGATTGTACATATTTTAAAAGTGATTTTGATGAGATTTAAGGTCGTTGATTTCTACGAGTTCCAAGATATGATTTTTGATGATATCTAAGGTTTTAGCACTTGTGGACCTATGGAATGAGTTCTACGACATCTGAGGTTTTAGAAGTAAACAATATTGATGTAATGGTATTTTTACATTTTAGATATGATTTAAATCTTTTTAAAAATAGTTATGGTTTATTTTAAAATAAAACTTTACTTAATAACATGTTAAAATAATTTTCTGTAATTATAAATAAATAACAGTATACTAATACATAATAAAAGTATAAAAGCCCATTAATATAACTTGTAGTAAAGGGGTATTACGGTAATTCAATTAATCTCTTATTTCTATATTCAAAATAGTATGTAAAACTAAGTTTACGTAAATTCTTTGAGAAAACACTGAATGAGTTTATGGTGCAAAAGTCGGCGACTCACCTAGAAGAGAACGAGCGACGCAACGTCAGTGCTGGGCGGAGGTCAAAGGTGGTCCACTCGGCGGCAGAGCACTGAGATTGAGAGAGAGAGAGAGTAACATGGTGAGGTAGACGGAGAGTGAGGGAGAGACGGAGAAAAAGAGAACGAAGGCTCACCGTGATGCAGCGAGACGTGCGACGATCTGGAGCTGGGCATCGACCAGGGCAGCGTCCAATCACGGGTGGCTGGGGCGTCGACGTCGCTTGTAGCTGCGGCAACAGGTGGGGTGGTGGCTTATGGGCGGTGAGTTGGTTGAGCCATGACTGCACTGTTTCAGTTGTCTAAAACAGGGGAAATCCGTGGTTTGCAACGGAGACTGCGGGAGGCGTTGGGCGGAGGCTTCGTGTGGCTGGGCACGGTGGCTTATGGTTCGACAAGGGGCTGGGCAAAGGCCCGGGGCTTCTGTCATGCAGGGGAAACTCGCATGGGGGTGGTTTCCGTTCGGTTGAGCACATACGGGAGTGGGCTTTTATGATGGTGAGGTCGTATAACAAGTTGCAAACGAGGTCTAACGCCGTGGGTGTGGAGGTGAAGAGACAGCGATGGTACTACCTGGAGGTTGTGGAGGGTGGCGGCTTGTGGTGGATGATGGTTTGCGGATGGAGCTGCTTCTGTGCGTGCGTGGGTGGAGATTGCCGTGGTAGTTTTAACGGCTATTCTTGGTAAACTAACATGCAGGTACGTATCTATATATATATTGGCGATAAAAAAAGAAAAACCCTAGAGAAAGGAGGGAGACGTGTGTGGGAGTGAAAGCTGAGTCGTGTGTGTGCATGCATGGAGTGGATGGAAGAACTAACGGGTGAAAGAGAAATATAGACGGAAAGGATAAAACGTGCGGAAAGAAAAAAATAACGTGCGAAGAAACTAAAATAAAATAAAATGAACTAAAAAAAAAAAAAAAAAAAATTTGAGCAAGATTGAGTCAGGGTGTTACAAAAAGTAAACAATATTGGTGTAATGTTATTTTTACATTTTAGATATGATTTAGTCTTTTTAAAAATAGTTATGGTTTATTTTAAAATATTTTGAGATAATTATATTATCTAGTATTATAAGTTGTTTTCCTTAATAAATAAGTTAGTTTTTTAAATGTTTTTAGTCGAAGTTATCAAATGGACATTGTCGATTTTAGAAAAAGATGATATATTTTATGGTTATGAAATTTTAGGTTTTGAGGAATTAAGTAGGTTATTTTAGAAGTTTAGGATTAAATATCGAAATAAGTGGTTGATTGGAAATTTACGGGAATTACTTGATTATTTGATAGGTGACGATTGTTAATTGTTCGACATTTTGAGGAAAATTCTGAAAAGTTAAGAAGTTCAGGTAAACGGAGTTCCTATGCTAGACTTTGCATAAAATAAAATGAACTGAGGTCCTTTTTAGAAAATGTGCATGTTTTGTTATGAAAAGAAATCTGAAAACAACCTCAGATATTTGTTCTACATTACTCATGATAATCTGTTTAAGAAGAAAGTATTTTCTGTCATGACTGGTGTAGACATGAGCTCATTTTTGACATTCTGTTATTGAACTGAGACAAATGAGTGAATATGAAAATTTGATAAATTTCGCATGTGACGTGAAGATGTTCTGAATCTGTTTTGGAAAATGTGAAATGATCTGAATATCAGTACTCTGTTTTGATATTATGTGGCATCTGAAAAACCTTTGGCATGACTTTATGATTTTGTTCTGACTTTGATTCTGACTCTGATATGGTGATTCTGATTCTGTTTTGCTCTGATATGTGGCCCTGTCACGGGATATAATAGTGACCTCTGGCCCTGTCACGGGATATAATAGTGACCTCTGGCCCTGTCAGGGCAGATAATAGTGACCTCTGGCCCACCACGGGATATAATAGTGGTTTTCTGTTCTGAGTGCAATTGCTTTGGTAACATGGTGATTTATGTTCTGCTTGACTTTCCGCAGGATGCACAACCCTACCACGGGGGTTAAACATGGTCTCTGTTCTGATATGATGCTCTGATATGATATGATAAGACGAAGATGTTCAGTTATGTTGTGCCAAATGAGTCTTTGAATATGAAAAGTTGGTTTCTGAATATGAATGTTTGAAAAGTCGCTCTGATTTTATGATAATATGTATTTTTGAGATTTGCATATTGATACTGAAATGTTTTGTTTCTGCATTCTGAATTCTGTGAAAATGCTCATGTTTATACACTAGTATATGTCCTCTGCTTACTGAGTTGTTGATAACTCACCCCTTATCTCCAATTATTTTTCAGATGATTTTTGGATAGTCCAGCTAAGGATCAGGATTATGGAGCATCGGTGAGATAATTATTTAAGCATAGTGGATTACTCATAGAAGATTTCTGAGAAGTTGCGGATTTTATTAAGAGATATTGTAGTATTCTGATGACGTTATATTTTGGAGTCTATAAATATATTGATGAATTGTGAGTTTTAAGTTATAAGGAGTAACTCTTCGATCCCTTCGGGATCGAGGCACTACATATTTCTTATCATTCTCATTTGCTTTATTAACTAGTACTTTTTCATTTACTTCGACACCCGTTTCCTCACCCTTTCGTGTCATGTCATTAATATTTGATGTATGGAGTAAGACTGTTTATTATATATTTATTTTTTGAGCAAATTTGAAAGAAAAGATTAAGCGAGTTTTGTACCAACAGATGTATTTTGATAAAATGCATTACATATATTTTGGTGTGAATTATGATAATAAACGCAACTTGAGAACAGGCTGGAAGACAATGCTCCATAAACCACATGTAATTTTAAGCCAAGAGCGTTAGTCTAAGTGTGTAGAAAAAGTAGGGAGCATTGCAGCTTACTACTGAGAATTGATACTTCTCTTCACTTTAGACTGCATGTAAGAGGCGTTATGTTGACAGGGTTCGGAGCCAACTCCTCCTAGAATTACTTCAAATGTAAAGCAGAATCTACAGTTTTTAAGGTTATGGAAAGTAGGTTATCTGCTAAGATATTTAAAGCTGTAAAATCACCACTTGTCCCAAAAGCTTAACCTGATAGGAAGAGGTAGATTTTATTATTTTATATCTTAACACTCCCCTCACTTGTGGTCCCGACTTTTCCTCAATGAGTAGGCCCAACAAGTAAAATATTTAATTAAATGGGATAGAGTGTAGAGTCAGGGTTCGAACTCAGAACCTCTGCTCTGATACCATGTAAAATCATCACTTGTCCCAAAAGCTTAAGCTGATAGGAAGAGGTAGATTTTATTATTTTATATCTTAACAAAAGCTGATATTCATAAACGTATCCTCAAGCTCACCTGGCAAAGTTCTTGCAGGAGTTCCAAAAAAGGAAGTCTGGACAGTCTAAGCCTGCTACCAGTTATCGCAGAAAGAAGGTGCATAAGGAGGATCTTCCAGAGGATCCCGAACTCTATCGCGATCCTACCATGACCCTCTACTAGTAATAATCTTTTCAGGTTTCTTTCTCATTTTCATTTTCCATCTTAATTATCTTATGGCTCTCGGAGATGTATTTTCCTTGTTTGCTAAATTTCTTCTACAGTACAAACCAGGGTATAGATAGTGCAGTCCCTGTCTTGCTTGTTGATGGCTATAATGTATGTGGCTACTGGATGAAGTTGAAGAAATACTTTATGAAAGGGAGACTTGATATTTCTCGCCAAAAGCTAATTGATGAACTTGTAACATTCAGTATGCTAAGAGGTTTGTACTCTGGTTCTTTTATTAGTTGTATGAACAGGCTTCGTTACAATTACTATTATAAAAACAAGGAGACTTCGTTAAAACAGGGGCAGCACACACACGCCTCTCTCTTTTTTGGGCACCAGGGAGGAGAAATAGAACTCATAAAAACCTGATTTTTTGCCGCCCCATCAGATTTTTTGCCCCCCATATAACTCATAAAAACATGTACTTGGGTTATGCCTATTTACTTGATTCAATAAAACTTATTATTACTTATCCAAAAACAAAAAAAAAATACATGTTTACTCTTAACTGTACTTATTAAGGGCAGAGCTATATAAATGATCACTCATTCACATATTCTAATAGCTACCTAACGAATGGTATAATGGTTAGTTTTGGGTTCATATATATGAATCTGTGTGAATTACATTGACAAAATCTTTAGTTCTAAAAGCAATTTGTTTCTTAATATTTTGTTTCATGAGTATACAGCTTCCTTTGTTATATTAAAACTTGAGTCAGTTCTTCTGTCCCACGATCTTTCTCTTGAGAAGTACCACTGTATTTGTCTACCAACGTTGTCTTGTGATGAGTTGTTAAATTCGATGGTTTCTTCTTGGTGTGTTCTCAGTATGTTGATCTCACTGTCTTATTATTTGAAACATTTGCAGAGGTGAAAGTAGTAGTTGTATTTGACGCTATGATGTCTGGACTCCCCACACACAAGGAGAATTTTGCTGGGTACTATTTATGAACCTAAAATGTAGTTATCGCTTTCTTCGATTGCATGGTATTCTTAATCAATATTGAGCTTAATGGTTCATTGGGATCAAAGCAAGAAGTGTCTATATGTTGTTGGTTTATGTGTGTATATATATATTGACTACACGCCACTTGTTACACATATCTGCTATTCCTAAGGTCATATTTGTCAGATGTAGGACGATTTATTGTCTTCCCTGGCAGATCTTATTTATAGGATAATAATGTTTTGATTGGTCATAGTTTGTCTCAGCAAGCTCAACTTTGAAGATATGTTCTCTGCATATTTGTGTAATAATCTTACTTTATATTATTTTCTATTTCATCATCCGCTACATGCTGTACAGCATTATGCATGAAAACTAATATTTCTTTTGCATAATGTATTGTTTCGTTACTGTTCAGTAACAACAAGCCACATGGATGGATAAGCCCAAGTATTTTCTAGTCAAGGCCCTTTTGATTTTTGGCTGTTAAATTCGTGATAATTGCAAACCAGTCCCATTTATGACTCCTAAATGGATCCAAAGAATAGCAGCATACTTACTCTAGAACTCCTAGCCATTAGGATTCCTAGAACCCCTTTTCGTAACAAAGTTAAATTTGTGCAGCCAATATTAGGTTCCAGGTCTCATTATAAGGATAGCCTCAAAACTAGAAAAATTAGAGGCTGCTGTGAGTCCGGAAAGCTTTTATAGCAATCCCATGTAATGTTCTTCAAGAAAACCAATCCCTAACCTAGATAACTGTTGCAACTTCAGGAGATTGAAAAAAGAACCAGCCTCACCCTATCAAGTACTCCAACCCTTTTCCAGCAACTTCAAGTAGGTGATTATTGAAGCGTTTGTTATTGATAGAAACAAAAAGGCAAGTAACATGATCATACCCTTACATGTATGGTAAACAATATTTTTAAAGTATTATGTGTATGACCCTTTGGAAGCTCATTTTTACGTACCATGTTATGATATGATGGAGGTGTAACACCCATTTCCCATAAGTTAGGAGTGTTACGTGCTTTCGTAACTGTTTTCGATAAAGAGACCCAACATAATAAAAATATCAAATTTATCAAAAATAAATTCCCAAAAAAATAACAAAAATATAGTCTCATAGTAAGAAAACTTAAAACTGATATTTTTTTTAAGTATTTAAAACTGATCTTTTAATGAAAAGAAAGGTACTTATCAAAAAGAAATGAAAAGAAAGGAGAAACAACTGAAAAAAAAATAAAAACATTAAAAAAAAAAACAAATAACCAAAATGAGTTGAATACTCAATAAGTAGTACATCATACAATAAACATAATAAACATAGGGTTTTCTTGAAAGCGTGTATACTTAATAGTTATACTAACATAAACATGTAACATGTAGTATGCATAACTACTACGACGAGTTCAAATTTCACTTGTTGAAATGGGTCACAATATGCTCTCCCATTCAAAGAGGAGGTTTGGGTATTCGGAACTTGCAATTTTTCAGCAAAGCTTTGCTTGGCAAGTGACTATGGAGATACCACAATGAGAGGGGGACCTTGTGGAGAATCTTCATTGAATTGAAGTATGGTGAACCATGAGGAGGATGGTGTTTCAATGAGATGAGTGGGCCTCATGGTGTGGGGCAATGGAAGTATATAAGAAGAGGTTGGGACACATATTCAAGATATACCTGCTCTAAGGTGGGTGATGGATCCAAATTAAATTTTGGCATGATGTATGGTGTGGCGATAGGGCACCCAAGGGAACTTATCCACAAATTTATGGTATAGCAAGCATGAACGAAGCCTTCTCAATTGTAGACCTCTTCATACTCTCTAATGCCACTCCCTAATGGAATGTTACATTCCTTAGATATGCTCAAGATTGGGAAAGCGACTTTCGGAGTTCTATGGCCTAGTAATGTTTTAAATTTCATACCGTACTGGCTGGTATTTACCGTACCGGGGTAGTGACCGGTACAAGAAAGGTATATGTTTCATACCGGGTCAAATACCAACCGTACCGGTGCATTTCGGTTAATACCGGCTGGTTTTTAGTGTACCGGCCAAAATTAATTTTTTTTTTTGTAATTAATGTAAAAATTCTGACTTTGTCATAATTTTCACTTCAATTCTCATATCTGAAAACTATTTTCTTAACTTTTTTTAATCCCCTTTTCTTGAGGATTGAAAATCAAATTCCCACTTCCGTTTTGGTGATGAAGATGAGTAATTATTTTTTTAAATAGTTGGATTGAGAATTTAAAAGTATTACTGAGTTTTATAAATATGTGTTTTAACATTTAATACTTGCATTGATATTATTTTGAAATATAGTTTATACATATATAATTAATTTATTATATATAGACTATCCCGAAACGGTACCGGTATCGAAATATTTCATTCTAGTGCCTTAATCGAAACGGCTACCGAAATGGTATTCAGAACTTTGCTCCACCCGTTTGTTGGAGGTAGTCGAAGACGATCTCTTGGTGCCCCTTTAAGATAGGGAAGTTCTTAGTCCGCCTTCTACCAAGCCATGAAAATGAACAATACAAATCTATTCCCATGGAAGAGTATTTGGAAGACAAAGGAGTCTCTAAAGGCAAAACTTTTTGTATGGACGGCTTCTTTGGGGAAGATCCTGATCTAGACAACCTAAGGAAATGTCGAATCATAGTCATAGATTTGGTGTTGTATGTGCAAAAAGAGTGGAGAGTCGGTTGATCATCTACTACTTCATCGTGAGATTGCCAGGATGCTGTGGAATGAAAGCTTTGCTCGGATGAGGTTAGCCTGGGTGATGCTGAGATAGGTAATGGACCTCCTAGCTTATAGAAGAGCCATCGGGGTAACTCTCAGAGCGCCTCAATTTGAAAGATGATTTCAATTTGTTTATGGTTGTGTATTTGGAGGGAGAGAAATGAAAAAAGTTTTGAAGATCAAGTGCAGTCAATGGATGAGCTTAGAAATCTATTTTTCAATATTTTAATCCATTGATCGATTGTAATTGATTTTCATGGCATGTCTTTCCATGAATTCTTTGTATCTCTAAACTAGCAAGCTTAGGTGTTGCTTTTGTATATGTCTCATATACTTGGGCTTTTGCTTATTCTTTTGATCAATAAAATCTTATTTACCGATCAAAAAATAATAATAATAACTTATTAGAGTTCTCTTTCCCTTTCTTTAATGGCCACCACACTTTAACCCCCATGTGCAAGATTGTGCACCGTGATGTATGTATGTAGAATAGACAATGACATAGCTGATTGTAATCATAAATGAAAACATATAATGATGCATGTAAAGCATATAATAACATGACATCAAAACTCTTTTTTTGTAGCATCCAAACCCAAATTTTTTTGACTTTATAAGTTTGGACAATGGGCCAATTTTTTTAGGCTTTATTATTTGAGGAGATAGGATTGGATATGCAATTATGGACCTAGATTTAAAATGGAGTACGTTCAGTCCATTAGGTCCACGTTGAAATTGATAGGCATAATAAGTACAATTTAGATTATTATTTTATTTTATATATAACATAAAGTACTCAGTACGTATATATTGGCCTAACGATCATCATGTATATAATATTGGAAGTGGGTGAAAACTATGAGCCTAACTTTAACGTCGTTCCTGTTAAACAACTACATCAAGTAATTAATTGTTATGTATAAACAGAAAGGAAAAATATTTACATCTGTCCCACACTGGCACACACTCAACATATTGAGTTTAAAAAAAAAAAAAATGATGTGAAGTGTGTGCCGGTGTACGGCAGATATATGGCATTTCCCAAACTGAAATTATATCACGAAATTAGGAACCGAATCTTAATAGCATATATGCAATAGATCACTAGCTGGAAAGCCGGATAGATAGGACGTCTCATTTGACCATATATATATATATATAATCACGCACTGACTTTAGCCAAGTTTCCAGCTTCTCTCTCTCTCTTCGGGGATAATTTTTTTTCAAAGCTAAAATGGTTTTGGCAGTTTGGAGGTGATTTAAAAAATAATAGTTCATGGGGATAATTGCAAGTTGAGTGATAATTAACGTCTTGAGATCGGATATATTGTGTATTTTTGACTTTTTTCCTCAGGCCAGTTTCTTATTCACACTTGCACGCACACGCTCCCGGCCCCACTGCTAGAGTCAATTGATCTTTCTGGAAGGCATCATGTTGATCTTTCAACCCATTTGAGACATACAAAGAAAAAGACGAAACTATATATCGATTTGACGTATTTGGTCCATAGACGGATCGAGATGTAGTTAGTTTTTTCAAATATGAGAGAGAGAATAAGCATAACCTTCTATTCTTGGATTCATTAGGACCCATGTTGATGTTTTTAGTCCTCTAATGCGACACGGTTTGGCTTTTACATAATGCAAATTAGTTAAATAAAAAAAATAAAGCAAGACACTTGTTAAATTACTAGCCATGCAGCTAATTATTGTATTAAAAGTTTATCCAAACACAAATACAACTGTTATATACTAGCTATATATCATGTAATTTGTTTTAGATCAAACATCGTTTGTTTTCAAAGATAAGATGAAAGTTAAAAATTAAATAAAATATTATTAAAATATATATTTTTCATATTATTTTTGTTTTAAGATTTAAAAAAGTTGAATTGTTTATTTTATTTTGTGTGAAAATTTGAAAAAATTGTAATGATTAGATTATATGAGATGAGATGAGTTATGAAAATAAATGAGGATACGTGTGTGTGATCACACATTATCCCAAAAATTAAGCTAAAATTGACAGAAATTAAAACAGACTTAACGATTAAACTATATATAAATATATATATATATATATATATATAATACTGTAACATTAATATTGCACGAAACTTGGATGGATAAACCAGGACAATTGAAGGATCAATATATACAATATATACTATGTGTGCAAGTGAGATCAACGACAACTAGGATTGGGTGATGAGAAAATCTACATGCAAGTGGTTATATTCATGAATAGATGCAAAAAAGTCCCAAGAAAAGTACTGTGCAATAGTAATAAGCAGTACACTCAAAATATAAGAACGGAAATTAAAGATAATATTCACGATATAGATTGAACAATCTGGAAAAAGATACGAAAGAAAATAATTAAAAACGGAGAAGGCTTTGTTGTTGTCATTCATCAGGGGAGAGTGGTCACGGGTTTCTCTTGACTCATCCACTCTCCACATATTCACACACACACATATCCAGCCGATGATCCCCACCTATATGCATGCAAGCTTTGCCAGGAATTTTTCTCCTTCAAGCCCCACGCCGGCTGCCACATCCGCCACTGCCACCTAGCTAGCACCCTCTGCCGGCCAATAACTTTTCTACAAAATTCATTGATCTCTTTCATTTTTCTTTTGCTGGACATAGAGGTTTATGACTCAAAAAGAAAAGGAACAAAGACTCTTATCTTGACTACTCAGACAATTATTTGTGCATTAAAAAAAGGTTTCCTAAGAGCAAGAGGTTCTAGAAGAGGACCTCAAGACCCAGAGGGCGCTGAACAAACTGCTAAATGTCCACAAGGAGAAGATGCTAAGCGAGAAGCAGTCCTTGGAGGTGGAGAACGAGTCCTTGCGGGAGAGTAATGTGCTCCATCTCCAGAAGATCCGCGATCAGAGGAAGCTGAACAAGGATATGGCCAAGCTGATGAAGATCATGAGTCTGGAGCTCGACCTCAAGCGCAAGGAGCTCCAGCTGAAGGGTGTCGAAATGGATAGACTCCAAGTCAGACTGACCTCTGCGGCTGCTAACTTGGAGTCTACGCGAAAGGAGCTGGAGGCCCTTCGTACCCAATCTGGCCTTCTCTTGGCCGAGGGGGAGAGTTCCTGCGCTGAGGCACTGAAACTGGAGCGTGAGCTGGAGTCTGTTCGGGAGGCTTTAGAGAGGAGTATTGGGGTTGCTGATGCCTTAGCGGACGAACAAAGGCGCGTGGCCGAACTAGAGCGTGAATTGGAATTCACTCAAGAGGCGCTGAAGCAGAACGTGGCAACCATTGGGACGTTGGAGGCTCAGAAGAAGCGCACCACCCAGATTCAGGTCCGCATATTCCATCGGTACATGGGACTTATGAAATCTGTGGATGTGATAAAGGCTCTGGCCTGTGTCTCCGTCTCCTGCATGGAGTCCTCTTTGAAGGCTGCCCAAGACTGCACGACCCAACTGGAATCTCAACTTAGGAGGGCTTCAGCTCTCCGCAATCAGGCCTGGATCAATGGGTACAGAGAAGGCCTTGGGCGCCTCCAGGGACTGCTTCTCCAGAACCCCGAGACTGACCTCCGGGCTCTGAACCTTCGGGAGATCATTCCGGACGTGAAGGCCTACGAGGGGATGCTGACTTGGGGCATAAAAGAGATGCGTTTGGCTTTCTCCAGCCCCCCCTTAGCTGCTCTTCCCATTGCCTCATTGTATATTTTTTGTAATTACTAATGTATGAACAACATAAAAAGTAACGACTTTGATTCTTTTACTATGGTATGCCTGCCCCCCTTTTTTTTCGCTTTTATACTGCGCGCCGTAATCTCCTGATGTAAAGCCCAATCTAAGCGAGTTGGGTGGTAGGCCTCTCTGCGCGGGAGAGTACGCCGCAGGGTAATTTTCGGGCAGCGTTCTTTAGTAGAGACCCTCAGCATGGGTCCGTCCACCGGATTTAGTGTGACGCATTCCAGATTTCTTCATTCTGGAATGCCTTTTGCTGGGAAGTGCCAAGGTGTTACCGCTTATTATGAGGCCTTCTCTTATTTTGACTTAACTCCCCGTCGCGTTCCCGTATCGGTTTAGACAGGTGGCATTAATCCGTATTCGGTGATTCTTTAAGTTTTGAACTCCTATCTGTGATTCTGTAGTGTAACTATCACCCTTTTTCTAGTGTCCACTGAGCCGCTTGCCATAATCTTTAAGCACATGGGCGGCTGAACCTCCTGCCGACCTCGTGACTTCTCTGGTTTGCTCTTTACCGACACTTCTCTCTCACCTGTTTGGCCCAAGTGTTGTCCAGCTTCGGTCAAACGCACCAGGTGCTCTTATTACATATTTGACTCAAGTTTCGTACTCAACTTTTCCATCAGACATCCTTTGTATGCTATTTTCGTGTCGGCTAAGATTTTCCATGCTCTAATCTCTCCATCGACTACTCCTCGAGATTCGAGTCTCCATTGTGGACATGTGGGCAAGCCCCAATTACCCCGCGACACTTAAGAGCCCTGTACTTGGGAGTACCATGAGCCATTTCCAGCTATAAAAAGAGGGGGGGTTCCTTTCCTGCCAGGACATCACCGGCTCTGCTTTCTCTTTCTTTTATTGGCTTTGTCAGCATGTGGCAACCCTTTTCCCCATTCTTCTACAGTTCTAAGGAGGCAAAACCCCCTCCGTCGGAGGTTAGTCTAACTCGGAATCTGTCCGCGTCTCGTTCTTGCCCTTTTGCTCCATACGTCTCTTGTTCCTGCCCTCTTGCTTATGATGCCTCACTTGTTCTAGCCCTCTTACTTACGGGGATCGATCTTCGTGAGCATTCGAACCAGAACCTGTATCCCACCGGTTCTGGATGGCGTTCAGTCCAAGTGGTGGTGTAGCAACTGTGGTTAAGGAGGGCGGGAACAGATGTCGGGCTGTGGGGGTTACGCCTTAGTTGTTGCCTGCCCATGGATCTTCTATTACTCGCACCACTGCTGCCTCTCAGTTCAATCTTGGATCCTAGTTCGTAGCTGGGAGACTCTTGGTTGGGTGCCACCCGGCTCCTCGTCTGCAGAAGAGGGGACGTACTTTGCCGAATCTATTGGGCGTCCATCTCTTTAGTGTTGTCGTGTTTATTTTTGTAGTAACTTTGTAGTTGGGCCCCTTTTCTCCTTCTCTAAGCTTTTTCATGATGTAAGAATTCCCTTGTAGCTTTACTTGTAACCCTGTTCTAGATATATATTTATAAAGAACCTTGTCCATTTTCTTCTCTGCGGACTTTCTATATCTTGCCTCGCTTTAGCTTTTGCCTGGGTGATTGTAGTCAAAAGGTTGGAGCTCATGGCTCGATCCCGGTGCTTTCTTTAACAAAACGTTTCTTTTTTGCACGAAGCTCGGCAAGTCACTTGGACTGCGTTGAGAATAGCTGTTAGCAGATCATAGCTCACAGCTGGGTTCCTGTGCTTATACTTCGTGGGTTGGCACTTATAGGTTGGCAGAGCCCAAAAGCCCTGCTCTCTCACCAACGCATTCTTTTTTTGCACGAAGCTCGGCAAGTCACTTGGACTGTGTTGAGAATAGCTGTTAGCAGGTCAGAGCTCAAGGCTCGGTTCCTGTGCTTATACTTCGTGGGTTGGCACTTATAGGTTGGCAGAGCCCAAAGGCCTTGCTCCCTCACCAGCGCGTTCCTTTTTTGCACGAAGCTCGGCAAGTCACTTGGACTGCGTTGAGAATAGCTGTTAGCAGGTCAGAGCTCACGGCTCGGTTCCTGTGCTTATACTTCGTGGGTTGGCACTTATAGGTTGGCAGAGCCCAAAGGCCCTGCTCCCTCACCAATGCGTTCCTTTTTTGCACGAAGCTCGGCAAGTCACTTGGACTACGTTGAGAATAGTTCTTAGTAGGTTAGAGCTCACGGCTCGGTTCCTGTGCTTGGACTTCGTGGCCGGTCTCGAGATCGGGCTTAATTGACTTGGGTTGTTCCAGAGGGACATAGTAACTCAACATTTAGAAATTAGCTCATTAAACCTTTACCTAGTAATAGTTTGACATTCGTTTGAGCCTAGCTCGGATTATTTTTATACAAAATACTTCCTTAAACGCTCCGCGTTCCACGGGTGCGACAACTCTTTCCCTTCATGGTCCTTTAGCCGGTATGAGCCAGGTCTCCCGGTCACCGTTACCAGGTATGGTCCTTCCCACTTGGGACCTAGTTTGCCCCCATCTTGGGTCGTGACTCCGGTCTGCTTTAAAACCTTGTCACCTACTTTGAAGTTACAAGGTCGGAATCGTTTGTTAATGTATGACTCGACTCTTCGTTTGTTGGCTACCGCTCGGCATACAGCTTCCTCCCTCTTTTCTTCCAGGAAATCTAGACTCTCCCTTAACCGCTCACTGTTCCGATACGGGTCGTATTGTTGCACCCTGTACGTGGGTATGGCTACTTCCACTAGTATCACAGCTTTGGCTCCATAGACTAGAGAGAAAG
Source organism: Juglans cinerea (assembly GCA_961763995.1). Lineage (NCBI taxonomy): Eukaryota > Viridiplantae > Streptophyta > Magnoliopsida > Fagales > Juglandaceae > Juglans > Juglans cinerea. Next base: position 27,019,053 of record CAUIVZ010000009.1, read on the forward strand.
GTGTTTCTCCAGTTGGGGTTCTTACTGACGTCCGGTAGGCCCACAACATACTTGGGAGTTCATCAGCCCATTCCTCTTTTTGTGCTCCCAGTTTCTTCTTTAAGATGTTGAGCAACATCTTGTTGGTGGCTTCTACCTGACCGTTGGCTTGCGGGTGTCTTGGAGAGGAGTACTTGGCCTTGATCTTGAGCTCTGAGCACCATTCTCGATAGTGCGAACAATCAAATTGCCGCCCATTGTCAGCGATGAAGCTTTGGGAAATACCAAAACGGCAAATTATGGATTTCCAAAGGAAATTTGTTATTGCCCGCGCTGTGATTATTGCTAAAGCTTCCGCCTCCACCCACTTGGTAAAGTAATCTACCACCACTACGACAAATTTCACCCCTCCTTTGCCCGCTGGAAGGGGACCAATAAGGTCCAATCCCCATTAAGCGAAGGGCCATGGGGCTGTGATAGAGGTATGTTTGGCGGGAGGGCAATGAGGTATGGGGGCGTTTTCCTGGTATTTAAGGCAATTACGGGCGAACTCGTCGGTCTCTTTGTGGGCATTAGGCCAGTAGTATCTTGCTCGGGCCATTCGCAATACCAATGCCCTTCCGCTTGTGTGATTGTTGCACACCCCTTCATGGATTTTGGCCAACATGTATTATGCCTGCTTGGAGGAGATGCACCTTAATAGAGGCTCGGCGTAACCTCTTTTATACAGAATTCCTTCTACCAGCGTGAATCTGGCTGCTTGGTTTCTAACCTTTCGGGCCTCCTCCCGATCTGCTGGCAAGATTCCCTCTTAAAGAAATCTCAAAATCTCCACTGCCCATTCTGGGGGCTGTTGGACATCTATAGCTAACACCCTGACTCCCACCGCAGCTATATCAACAGACCGAGCAACCACATGGTCCGGAAGCGGGACCTCTTCTCGCCCTGAAGCTGCCTTACCTAGCTGATCCGCTTCCTGGTCATCTCCTCTAGGGATTTGATGGATGGCGAAATACCAGAAGTGATCCCGCTCCTCTCCTACTTGTTGAAGATATCTTTTCAGATTTTCTCCCTTCATGGAGAACTGTCCAGTCACCTGCCCCACAACTATCTGCGAGTCAGCTTTTACTTCAACTTCTGTGGCACCAAGGGACCTGGCAATTGTTAGTCCCGACAGGAGCGCCTTATATTCTGCTTCATTGTTGGTGACCTTGAACCCGAGCTTGAGCGCGTAATCGAATCTCTCACCCAAATCTGTCACTATGTGCACTCCCGCTCCGCCACCCATTCGGCAAGACGAACCATCGACATAGACCTGCCACGGTTTACCCTGGGGTGTAATGGTCACTTCTTCAGGGAAATTCGAGAACTCGGCTACAAAGTCTGCTAATACTTGCCCCTCTATTGACGTCTGGGGGAGGTATTCGATTTCGAACTCACCTAGCTCAATCGCCCAGCTGGTCATTCGGGCTGAGATATCGGGTTTCTGCAATATCTTCCTCAGGGGAACATCGGTTTGGACCTTCATCGGGTGAGCTTGAAAGTAGGGCCTCAACCGCCTGACAGTGATTACTAACGCAAAAGCCAGCATTTCTGTTCAAGGGAACCTGGCTTCCACGCCTCGGAAAGCTTTACTAATGTAGTAAACTGGGCGTTGAACCCCTGCCTTTGTTTGGGTTAACGCAGAAGACACCGCATTGGGTGACACTGCTAGATACACAGTCAAGCTTTCTCCTAGGGTGGTTTGGCTGAGCAGCAGTGGTTGAGCCAGGTATCCCTTCAGTTCGTCGAAGGCTTTACCACAGTTCTCGTCCCATTCCCTTGCCTTTCGGAGGACACTGAAAAAAGGAAGGCACCAGTCGGTTAATCTGGTGATGAAGCGGCCCAAGGCGGCTATCCTCCCCGTCAGCTTCTAATCTTCGTTGATGTTCCTCGGCGGAGGCATATCCATGATGGCTTTGATCTTTCCGGGATTGGCCTCGATTCCATGATTCGACACCATGAAACCTAGGAACTTACCCGATTCCACCCCAAAGGCGCATTTATGTGGGTTGAGTTTCATCATATACTTTCTCAGCACTGCAAAGGTCTCGCATAGATCATCAAGATGTTGTTCGGCCCTCCGGCTCTTAACTAACAGATCATCTACGTAGACCTTCATGTTTCTCCCGATCTGGTTTTTGAACATTTTGTTGACCAGGCATTGGTACATCTCTCCCGCATTTTTGAACCGAATGGCATCACCGTATTACAATAAAGTTCTCTATCGGTGATGAACGCCATTTTCTCTTCATTGCCGGGGCTCATTCTTATCTGATGTAACCAGAGTATGCATCCATAAAGCTGAGTAACGTGTGCCCAACTGTTGAATCTACTATTAAGTCAATCCTTGGGAGAGGAAAATTGTCCTTCGGACATGCTTTATTCAAATCGGTAAAATCAACACACATCCTCTACTTCCCGCTCGCCTTCTTGACTAGTATAACGTTAGAGAGCCATTTGGGATAGTAAACTTCCCGAATGAACCCTGCGGCGAGGAGGCATTCCACTTCCTCAACTATAGCTGCGTACTTCTACGCATTGAAACTACGACATTTCTGCTTGACCATTTTCGCGTCTGTATTTACGCTCAGTTGGTGCTCTATCATCGAGCCTTCAATACATGGCATTTCCTCTTGGCACCAGGCAAATACATCACGATGCTCCAAGAGCAGTCGTCCCATGGATTGGCTCAACTCCTAGGACATTCTGGACCCCATTCGCACAGTCCGCTCTGGGTCTCCATAACCCATCGGCACCAAGATCAGGGGTTCATCAGGCTCTGCTCGCCTTAGCTCCTCTTCGTTCCTCACTTCGCAGTCCAGCTCGGTCGCCGCCGAAGATGGCCACTGGGCTACCTCTTCGAGCCTCGTCTGCATTCGTTTCTCTTTGCTTCCCTCCTCCTGCTCTGGTTTCTGTTCAAGCGGGTGGCAATGATTCAGCAACTTGCTCGGGACTCGACTCTAAAACTTGTACGGTTACCACCTTTGACTTCATCTCATGGGTGTAGCTGTCCCTCGCGGTTTGCTACTCACCTCGCATCTCTCCTACCCCGCACGAGGTTGGGAATTTCACTTTTAGGTGGTATGTGGAGATGACAGCCTTCATTTGGTTCAATGACGGTCTCCCAAGTATTACATTGTATGAGGAAGGGACCTTGACCACTAGGAAGTCTATCATGAGAGAAGTGGTCTTGGGAGTCGTGCCTACCAGTACGGACAGAGCGATCACACTTGCTGGTTGGATGATATCCCCTGTGAAGCCTTTAAGGGGCGTTGGCGCCGGTTGCAACCGGTCGGGAGAAATTCCCATTTTGCTGAAAGGTTCCCAAAAGTGAATGTCTGTGGAACTGCCATTGTCGATCAATACCCTCCTGGTTCAGTAGTTGGCTATCTGCGCGGTCACCACCAGCGCGTCGTCATGGGGTCGAAATAGCCCCTCACCATCCTCTTCACCAAAAGTTATATGTTCCCTAGAAGGGTCTTTGCGGTTCAGCCGCTGGACGGAGAACACTTCTCCATACCTAGCCCTCCTCGCATGGGCCTTCCGTGCTGAGGAAGTCGCTCCCCCTGCGTACCCCCTGGCTATGGTGTTGATCTCCCCCACGGGAGGTTCTCTCCTTCTTGAATCTTCCTGACGTGGGTCCCTTTTAAGGGGGTTCGTAGTTCTTCTCCGTTCGGGACTTACATTATCCCTCCGAGCATGGTCCTGGCTCTCGCTAACTGGGCTACGGCTCCTTCGGTCTGGGTCTCATTTTCCTGAATGGTGCTTTGGTTTCGGCTTCTCTGCACGGGGCTTCGGTCTCGGTTTCTCCGGGAGTAAGGGCGTATCCTCGTTGTGAGTCACCTCTTTTACTACCGCGTCGTTCTAATCGGACCCCCGGATCATCAGATTTTCCCCATTTAGTATAGCAATCTTGAGTATTGTGCCCACTGCTCCTGTGGAAGGAACAATATTTGGGTTGGACTGGGCCCTGTCCCTGTTCCTCTTGTTGACTCAGGTCTTCTTCCACTTCTACCGCCAAGCTAGAGTGCAAGCGTGTGCCATACTTCCCCTTGCCTTTGGCTTCGTGAGTTTGTTTCTGGCGGGCCCCTCGGTCTAGCTCTCGGTGCCGATCTGTTGCTTTCTTGTCTGCTCTTTCCAGGTCCAACTTCCTAGGCGTTGTCAGTGCTTGGAGCGTGTCTTCCCCATTTTTGTAACCGTCTACCTGGTCCATGAACTCCCTCAATGTTGATGGCATCTTGCGAGTGATTTCTGCCATGAATGGACTGCGAGGCCAGACCCCCTAACAACGCCACCAATGTGATCTTTTCATCTTGGTCGTTCGTTGTCATCCGTTCCCTGTTAAAGCGAGAGAGGTATGACTTAAGGCACTCGTTGTCCCTCTGCTTAACAGTTAGCAGGTAGGCGGCCGCCCTCCTCCTCGTCCGGCTAGCCATAAACTTCATTAAGAACCGACGTGCTAGTTCGTTGAAACTATCCACAGTTCCAAGTTGTAAGGAAACAAACCACATTCGTGCCGCCCCCTTTAAGGTGAGTGGGAACGCCCTGCATGCTATCTCGCTGGGGAAACCATGGAAAGTCATGTGGGCTTTGAAGGTTTCTAAATGCTCCAACGGATCCTTGGTCCCATCGTACGTGTCCATCTGAGGGACCTTAAACCTTGGCGGTATTGGTACCGCCAAGATCTCATTGTTGTATGGTAGTTCATCATTAGTGAGCAGCTTATCTACTATGGTTGGTTGGCCTATCTGCTTTGCCACTTCCATCTGGATTTGTAAATTTGTTTTACATCGTTCTTCCTCCACGCTGACCGAGTTAAGTTGGGGGTGGTCCCCTGAATGATGGCTCTGTTGGTCTACTTCTGTTTCTTCAACATTCCTTAGTAGCGCAATGTTCTCCTGCCAAAGAGTCTCCATATCTGCCATGAGCTTCTGTATCGCCTCGTTTTGTTGGTTAAACCTCGATTCGACCGCTTCAGACTGTATTCTTTCATGCTGTGAATGCTGGGAGCGGGTTGTTGCCGGCATACAAATGACACGCTAGTTATGGGACAACAAAGATCCCACAGACGACGCCACTGTTGAAGTAGTGTTTTGCGGGCCTGGGCAACTTCTCACCCCCGGTATCCAAGCTCGACCCTGCACAGTCAAAATGAAGAGAGGGGACCTCGAGGTCTGTTAATCCTCCGATGCTAAAGTTAGTATCTAGAACCAGGAGGGAAGCCAGAAGAAGGAACCAGGATGATAGAGTTTTTTTTTTTTTTTTATATATCTTACATGTCGTTGGGTTGAACCCTATTTATAATTACCATGCTGGATTTCCCCATGGTTGTGTTCTGGGTTGGGTTGGGCGATTCGCCCTTCCTATTTCATTGTCGAGCAGCTTTTGCGTTGTTCTCTTACCGAGCAGCAATGGCCCTAGGGCCTTCTTTGTTCATTGCTCTGACCCTGGGCTGCATTCAATGCCGCATACCCTGCACCCTGGGACGCATTTAATGCAACGGGGCCTATGTTCTGGGCCTCATTAAATGCGACGTGGCCTCTGCTCTGGGCCGCATTAAATGCGATGTGGCCTTTGCTCTGGGCTGCATTAAATGCGATGTGGCCTTTGCTCCGCCTTCCCTTCGTCTGGTGATGCATCTCACATTTTTCTTTTCTTTCTCTCTAGCCTTCCTCCAGATCTCTTGCCCCGACCAGATCTATTGTCCCAGTTTCGATCTGGGCTTTACTTTATAAGCCTGAGCTTATGTGACCGGACTGGGCCCTACCGATGGCCCAACTCCTGTACTAACACTACCTGCCATTGTGGGCAGAAGCTAATGATTTTTCCCCCATCACAATCTCTTAGCTAAAATTATATTTTTACCCCTAAGATTCCTTTTGAAATTTTTTTTGGTAAATTCAGGCATCCTCTTGCATTTTTCCCCCATCACAATCATTTGCATTTTGTTTTAGGTATAACATCATATGGTATGAACTATTTCGAGAAAAGACCATTTAATAATTTTTATGTCCGTTAACATATACATATATTTGGTCCATGTTTTAATCCACATATCTATCTTTAGTTTAGTACATTTGCTACTACCCATTTAATAATTATTTTTTTATAATTAACAAACTCTATTATTTAGTTCATTATCATATTAATAGTTATTATTTTTTACGCGATAATTCTCAATCTTAACGAATAGTTCTAATTGATATGCAATGTAAAAATTATATTTTCCCAATATTAACGGACAGTTAAAAATTTTAAAATTTTGAAACACATTTCTCAATATCAAATTTATTAGCTGGATAATACATAGAAGATCGTGCCATCGTCGTTTATCTACCAAAGTAACCAAAATCCCGTCATTTCCGCCCGCCGGGGGTTGTTTTGAAAATAAGAAATGATAGTTGTAGTCGTGAGTGTGCAAGCGTCGCGTGATCACTTTGAAAAAAATGAATAAATACTGGACCTATATAAAAAAGATTAATTTTTTAATAGTAGATCCCACTCTTTTTCAAAACTACTGCACGGTACTTGTGCACTCCACGACTACATATAGCATTACTCATAAAAATTTGCTTATAGAAAAAAAAATGCCTCTATTGTCGGTATCTCATCTAATAATCTACTCGCAAGAGTTTGATAGTCTCATAGCATATAGCCTAATTCTTCAAATGAAAAATTTGGATTCGAACTCTCCACCCCGTTATCAAAAAATAAAAATAAAATCTAATAATCTGCCTCCATAATAAATTATTGTAACCGCTGAGAAGAATTTTTAACCAGAATTCTCATCGTTATCACGTGTAGCCGACCTTGACATCATCCTGTTCGCCTCAAATCCTGTGTAAAACTTCTATTAAATAGGTTTAATTAGGTGTATAATCGGTCTGGTTTAATTTTGAAAATATTTTCGATTTTGAGATTTGAAGAACCGAAATCGTACCAGTTACACTCCTAAACCAGTACTTCCAATTTTACCCGTTCCGGTCCGGTGCAGTCTTATTTTTTCGTTATATTGTATAGTATATATAATACGGTATATTATAGTGTATAATAATATAGTGATAATATATTATAGTATATCATAATATATATTATAATTGTATTATAGACTGTAGTGATATATTATAATATATAATATAGTAATATATTATAGTGTATTATAATATATATTGATATGGTATTAGTGTAACAATTAATACTGTTAATGCCCACAAACAGCACAGCTCGGAAGGGAAGAAAGATCCATTCCCAGGACGCGTTGGGATGGGCTGGGCCTCGATCGGTGCTGTGTGGAGGCCCCGACAGTGGTCCAGTGTGACTTTACAATGTCGGTGCATGCATCCATGGCGATGAGCAATATTTAAATGCAGAGGAAATAAGAAGAGATAAATACACTGATTTACATGGTTCAACACTAGGCTTACGTCCATGGGGGTTTGGGAATGGGAGATTCCACTATAATAAGATTGTTTACAGTCTCTCATAGCCTCTCATTTCTCACTGTACAATGGGAGCTGTAGATCTATTTGTTGGAGAAGATGTTCTCTCTGGAGCTCTCAAGTTGAAGAACAAGTCGAAGAAGAACCCAAAAGTCGGAAGAGGTCCAGGAGTCCAAAGTCCCTAAAACCATCAGCGCCTTGCCCCCCTTTTATCTAATCCTCTTCATGTGTGCCCCTCGGTAGTTGTGAGGGATGTCTACTTTGCGTGTCTGATCCCCTCTCCCTTTCCCATTTTCTCCGGACACCTCCATGCCTCCTGACACCTTCACTCCCTAGTCCCTTCTTGTCCCCTCTCATTCTCTCATATTTGTCTTCAAGTGATGGCCCTATTTATGGGTTGGGTTTTGTAAACTATTTTGGGCCTGGTGTATTTTACCCCTTTACAGTTGCCCACGATTCTTAAGGATAGTTTGTGACGTTGAGAATCTTTTAAAGGTAAAATATGTAATCGAACTAATATGCCTCCATCTGTAGAGAGATCAATTTTGGGAGCTGGCCCTGGTCACTCGTTCTTCTTGTGGTAAGTAGTAAAGATTTTCAAGCACAAGATTAGGCGGGAGATGGGCTTGGCCGCGTAAGATGCATATGGTGGGTACACGTCCTGGCAAGATAAGCGGAGGTAGGCTCGACCTCACGGAGCATGTAGGGTGCGAGCACATAGCTCGGATATGGCGAGAGATGGGCTCTACCGTGCAAGATACGTATAAAGGTTGGCTGGGCAGTCATGCGACTTGCTCACCTATTCAGACGTTTGGGAGGCCGGGCACTCCCTAACCTTTCCCGCTTGTTGACCTTTATAAAAAAATGGTAGAGGGTCGAGTAGCTTGTAAGACTGGACTCGTCCTAAGTCTTGTCGAAAGGTGTACGTTCTTCCGACGTCTTTGTTTACAATGATATTGGCGAACTTTCCTTTTCCGATGTGAATTGAGGTTAGTGTTAGAGTATGTTTGTTGTAACCCGTGTCAAGTGGTCAGGGAGCCTGTTGACCCTCTGGGTCCACTTCAGGTGGTTGTGGAGCTTGGAGGCACGTTAACTCCGAAGCCTCGTTCCTGAAGGCAACTCGCTAGCAACGGTTATGGCACGAGCGTGAACACATGGCATTTGCTGGTGGAGATGCTATATCAAAAGTAATGTCGAGCAGTTAAAAGACTAGAACCACACTTCGCTGTGAGGCAGGTCAAGACACCTTAAGGCTGGACCCGCCTGCTGATCCCCACGAGAAGGTAAGCAAAAGATGTCTGATCGCGTTATGTTGTCTCGAAAGTAATGTTGAGCAGTCGAAAGACTGAACCAGCATTTCGTCATGAAGTAGGCCGGACCGCCTTAAGGCTAGACCAGCTTGTTGACCCTCACTGGTAGGTAAGCAGAAAATGTTCGTTCATGTTATGTTGTCTGGAAATTAATGCCGGTAGTTGAGAAACTAAACCCACACTTCGTCGTGTGGCAGGCCCGGCCACCTTAATGCTCGGCCTGCTTATTGACTCTCACGGGAAGGTAAGTATAAGATGCTGAGCCATCTTGCTAGGGTGAGATGAAGGTCTAAGGTGTTATCCGTTTGGAGTAGAGGTTTCGTTGCAGGAGATTCCGTGGTGGGGATTTCGTTGATGGAGATTTCGTTGGTGGAGATTCTATTTTCGAGAAGCCGCAGGTTGACACGCACTTCTCAGGGAGAGGGATAGAGCAGCCTTAGGCATTACACTCATCCATTTCACCTCGCGTGTCTGACCCTCTCTCCCTTTCTCATTTTCTCCTAACACCTTCACTCTCTAGTCCATTCGTGTCCCCTCTCCTTCTCTCATATTTGTCTTCTAATAATGACCCTCTTTATAGGCTGAGCCTTGGAAACTATTTTAAGCCTATTATATTTTACTCATTCACAAATACAATAGACTATAGTGATATATGATTTTAAAATTTAATATTATATTAATTAATAATTTATCATATAATATGAAATTATTTTATATATACTTATATATATTATATATATAAATTATAAATCATATAAATATATTTTATACAATATAAAAAATTAAAATAAATATATATATCAACCGATCCCCCCCGCCCAAACCGTCGAGCGGCAACTTCACACCCAGAATCTAAAACCAAGCAAGATGAGCAAAAAATGGAAACAATCCTCGATGATTGAGGAATTAGAGGCTTTAGGTCATGACTTGGAATCTTGGGCGTCTGCGATACTTCCACACAGGATTGCTGCATCTGCAAAGTTCCCGAGACACTCCGCGAGATCAACGACTAGAAATGGTTCCAGCCCCACATCGTCTCCATCGGACCGTTCTACCACTACAGCAACTACGAAGACAAAGCAACGCCTGCACCTCCCAGTGGTACAAAAGCACAAGTGGAAGTTCTGCAGCATGCTTCTGTCCCACGCCAAAAAAAGCGAGAAAGAATTGTGGACAATGGAAATCATAAGCCCCCTTGAAGCTGAAGCCAGAGGTCATTTTATGACTCTGTTCATGTCCAAGAAGAACGATCGATCGGTTCCTCAAAATGCTGATTCGTGATGGTCGTTTTATATTAGAATTGTTTCGAATACTTGGAAAATCGACAAAAAGATCGAGTCTAATCACCCTCTCGCCTCCGTGGCATGGGCAATACCACAGTTCTACGGGGATCTTCTGCTTGAGAATCAGATCCCCTTTATTGTTCTGAAAGAGTTATTTGAAACTTCCAAAATGCCTGATGACGACTATCCTTTGTCCTTGCTTGCTTTGAGATTCTTTAGAGGGAACATTATTGGTAAGGCAAAGATCCAATGAAGAACTCAAAAAGATGAGCGAGCATTTTATTTCCAGTTCAGTTCGATTAAAATTTGCCTATGAAAAAAATATGCCCTTATTAAGGGTCCGTATACATTAACTTCTTGTCCATTTCTCATCTGATAGTCCGACTCTATGATAATCTACTCGTCATCCCACACCACACATTTTATATATTTTAATTTATTTATTTATTTTCATTTTATTCTTATTAAACTAATTGAGTCGTTCTGCTTATCATCCATATACCACGTATTTGTTCTGAAAATAAAGAATAAAAATTAAAAAATATATGATGTGTGAAGATGATAAGCATATTTATTCTTTTAACAAACCTTGAATATCTCGTACAATAATCATAAGGGTAAGTAGGTGCATGGCATAATGTGCCGAGAAATATAAGATGAACCTTGTAAGTACTAGAACGTCCCTTCAAACCCATGTGAAAATTGAAGAGATCATGGACATTAGAGAGGAAATCAAAGCCAAAAAAATATTATCCTTGTCATGATATGCACATCATGTTAACTATTTGTTAGGTATCCTAAATGTGAGGTCTATTTCTGATCATCCAATGTAGAGAAGAATAAACACAAAGAGATGGAAAAAAACCTTCTAGTATTTCTCAGTATATAGTTCTGTGTACAGACTAAGTATTTATAGCATTACAACCTAACAAACTACTCTTAGGAATATAATCGAGCACTTGCTGTGAATTACAAAATGCAGAGTATATTTACAGAGTTGGTTACAAGCTATCGGCCATGATACAGTATATAATCATGTAGTACAGTGGCAGTACATCAGCCATACCCAGAGGGTAGGCACCAACCTATTCTAGGTGATTCCAGAAGATTCTCCTTGAGAGGTGTCCGGTGGAGCAGTTGACGTGGTTGCTCTTTTGGAGGCAGCTGCTGTGCTGGAGTTCTTGGAGGCTGAAGTGGATAGCTCAATACGCCCCCACGAGTCTAACGGTGTGTCAATCACTGTGAGACTTGTTTGCAGTAAGTGAAACCGAGATGAGACAATTGGTTTTGTAAAAATGTCAGCAATTTGATCTTTGGAGGGGAGGAAGGCAACTTGAAGTGTTTTTGCAACGACTCTATCACGTACGAAGTGGGAGTCGATCTCCATGTGTTTAGTACGTGAGTGAAGAACAGGGTTGATGCATGGAGAGGTAAGTGGCACCGAGATTGTCACACCAAAGAGTTGGGGGTTTGGGAAGGAAAATGCAGAGTTCTTTTAAGAGAGATTGAACTCAGAGTAATTCAGCAGTGGCATTTGTTAGAGCCTTATACTCAGCCTCGGTGCTTGATCGAGCAACAGTTCGTTGCTTTCAAGAACTCTAGGAGACTAAGTTTGGACCAAGAAAAATGCAAAAACCACCGATAGAGAGGTGGTCATCAGGGCAGCTAGCCCAATCCGCATCAGAGAAGGTTTGTAGCTGAAGTGAGTTGGATTTTTGAAAAAGACGACCAAAATTCAGAGTGTGTTTGAGGTATCGATGTACTCTCTTGACTGCTTGCCAATGGGACATTTTCGGATTACGCATGAACTGTGCAATTTTATTTACGGCAAAAGCAAGGTCTGGTCAAGTTAAGGACAAGTATTGTAGACTGCCTACAATACTTCTGTATAGGGTTGGGTTAGTGAAGGTGGATGTATCTGAAGTGGATAGGCGAGATGAGGCAGTCATGGGAGAAGTTATACCATTGGCAGACAACATGTTGGTGCGAGTTAGAAGGTCACAGATGTATTTCCATTGGGACAAATGAATGCCATTGAATAAATAAGATACTTCCAATCCAAGGAAGTAGGACAATTTTCCTAGGTCTTTTGTTGGAAAAACAGAGGCAAGAAATTTAATCAGAAGTTCAATTTGGGCATCATGAGAACTGGTGACAATAATGTCATCCACATACATAAGCACATAAATAAGAACAAACTCATAAGAGTAGACAAATAGAGAAGGGTCGGATTTGGATGGGATGAAATCATATTCACAGAGTTTGGAACTTAGTTGTGCAAACCATACATGGGGTGCTTGCTTAAGGCCATAGATGGTCTTTTGCAAGCGACATACATAGTGTGGGTGGTCGGGGTGAACAAATTCAACATGTTGGGACATGTAGACAATTTCGGTCAATTCAACTTGGAGAAAGGCATTAGAAATATCTACTTGTCTAAGAGGCCAACTATGGGAAACAATATGGGAAATCACTAAGCGAATGCTGTTGGGTTTAATGACGGGGCTGAAAGTCTCAGAATAGTCGACTCCCTCTTGTTGATGAAACCCCTTGGCGACGAGTCTCGCCTTGCGATGTTCAATGATGCCGTCTGAATGATGCTTAATCCGAACGATCTACCTGCAACCAACAATGTTAGAGAAAGGGGAAGGGGGAACCAATATCCAAGTTCGGTTTTGGATTAGGGCTTGAAATTCGGTGGTCATGGCATTTCGCCATTCAGAGAACCGAGATGCCATGGTAAAAGAGCTTGGTTCCTCTGGGATTTCAAGAGATGAAATTAGGGCTTCACGTGGTGGGGGGTATGGAATTTGTCCATCTCAAAATTGTTTGGGACAGGAGGAGTTTGTTTTAGAGCGGGTTACAATGGGTGATCGAGAGGGTGGTATAGATTGATTATTGTTAGAGGATGAAGGAAGCTGGCTAGTTGGAGGTGTCGGGATGAGAAGACAAGGTTTTCTCTGGTCGTGGGATGAGATGATGAAGAAGGGGGGGGGGGGGGGAATAGGAGAAGATGTGTCTGGCGTAGAAGTTGGGCTTGAAGAGGTTCGTTGGGATATGGTAGGTGACGATGGGTTCGGGGGAAGGTTTGATTGGCCTATTGTTGTGTTAGTGATGGATGGGCCGATGTGTGAAAAGGGAAGAAAAGTATAGGTGGGTTGGGAAATTGTTGTGGATGGGGTCTTGAGTTTTTCATACGAGAAGGAAGTCTCATTGAATATGGCATCACATGAAATGTATTGTCGTTTGATTCAATGTGATGGTATTTGTACCCTTTGTGGATAGGGCTATAACCAAGAAAAAGATAAGATAAGGAACGAAAAGTGATTTTGTGATTATTGTAGGGCCTAAGATTGGGCCAGCATTCAGAGCCAAAAACCTTGAGAAAAGAATAATTAGGCTCTTTATTGTAGAGAAGTAGATGGGGAGATTTGTTTTTGAGAGATGGAGAGGGGAGAAAATTGATGAGATGGGCCTCGGTTTGGAAAGCATCAGCCCAAAATTTCTATGGGAGAGAGGCCGTTGCTAGAAGTGCAAGGCCCGTTTCAACTATGAGGTGGTGTTTACATTCAACCACACCATTTTGTTGGTGAGTGTGTGGGGGCATGAGAGACGATGGGATATCCCTTGAGATTGGAGCACACAGGTAAGGGGTCGAAATTCCTCTCCCTAATCACTTTGAATATTTTTTATTTTAGTGTTGAAGAGACGTGCAACATATTTTTGAAAAATAAGGAAATTGGATGTGGCATCACCCTTCGAAGCTGAGGGATAGAACCAAGTAAAGCGACTAAAATCATCCACAAAAGAGATGTAATATCGAAAACCATCTCTTGATATATGAGGAGATGGACCCCAAACATCCACAAAAATTAACTGCAATGTTCTCAAGGAAAGTGTACTATAGGAATAAAAATATAATTGCCTACACTTGGCTAGATGACAATTTGAACAAAAAAACTTGTGTTGAGACAGAACAAATGGCAAGCATTTTGTGCGCAATATGCGAGAGAGAAGCTGAAGATTGGGATGGCCTAGCCGATAGTGCTATTGTGCAAGAGTAGTGCGTTCTCCAATGAAAGCAATAGGAGCAGGTGATGAGGAAGCTGGATGAAACGAACATGTATAGACCATTATGCGTTGGGCCTTGGAGAAGCAACTTTTCTGTTTGTTTGTCCTTCACAAAAAAATCAGATTGATGAAACTCAAAGAAAACAGAGTTGTCATGACATAATTTTTGGATAGAAATTAAATTTTTGGTGATTTAAGGAACACAAAGTAATTTGTAAAGTGAGAAAACAGAGTTTGAGGAAGAGATTTTAGAGTCACCAATGTGTGAAATTGGGAGAGCAGCACCGTTTCCAACTTGAATTTGTTTAGACCCAAAGTATGGTTCACTTGAAATGTTGAGGTTGTGAAGGTCCAAAGTTATGTGATTTGGTGCGGCTGAGTCGGGATACCAGTGTTTGTCAGAAAGCTGTGGTGAGCTGGTGTAGTTGGCCTAGAGAGATCAAGGTGGCTCAAATTGATATGCTTGGTCAAATCTGTGGTAGAACTAAAGGGCTACATGGTCGATTTTGTTACAGACCTGGCATGTAGGTTAGTTGGTTTGGGAAGTAGAGAAGGAGGGAGATATAGTGTTGCGACCTCCTCGATTACGGCCACTCTGGTAGTTGTTTCGGCCACTTCCACGATAAGTATTGTGGACTCCATGAGGTGCATTTTGAAGAGAGAAAGAGGTGTTAAGGTTTGCTGATGGTGTTGGAAGGAAGTCATGTTGTATGGAGGTAAGTGATACACAGCTTTCGAAGGTGAGCAGCAGATTGAATAACTCAAATGAGCTTATGGGAGTGGCACGGGTTGTCACTGAAGTGATGAAGGTTTCCAATTTAGAGGCAAGGCCATTGAGCAGATATAAGACTACCTCAGAGTCTCGAAGTGGCTCACCAGCAGCACTCATTGTGTTTGAGAGGAGCTGAACTTTTCAGTAATAGTCGGTTACTGATAGAGAACCTTTTCTTAGGTTAGTGAGTTGATGACAAATTTCGAAGATTTTGGCCTGAGATTGTGAAGTGAACATGGTGTCGAGTGTGATCTAGAGTTCATGGGATGTACGAGAGGTAATAGATTGGGCCAAGATTGGTTCTGTGAGAGATGAAAGTAAGGCATTGAGAAGCATTTGATCAGTGCGAAGCCATTGAAGATAAGCTGGGTTTGGTTGAGGATGAGAGGGTCCAATTGGAGAAGGTGATGATACGGGAAGAATAGGTGGGGGAGGAGGTGTGGAACCATCGATGAAGTGATATAATTATTGGCCATGGAGATAGGGGATGATTTGGGCATGCCACAGTAGGTAGTTATCAGAACTCAAATTTATGTAGACTATGTGGGAGAAGTTGCTGGGGAGTTGAAAGGTAGAAGGATGAAAAAGGTCTTTATCGGAGGAGGAGCTATCAGAAGCCATTGAAGGAAGAAAAAAGAGGGCCACGAAAAGAGGAAGAAAAAAAAAGACGTTAGTCAATATTGAGCCTTGGTACCATGTTGAGAAGAATAAACACAAAGAGATGGAAAACAACCTTATGGTATTCCTCAGTATATGGTTCTGTGTATAGACTTGAGTATTTATAGTATTACAACCTAACAAACTACTCATAGGAATATAATCGAGCACTTGCTGTGCATTACAAATTGTAGAGTATATTTACAGAGTTGGTTATAAGCTGTCGACCATGATACAGTATATAATCATGTAGTACAGTGGCAGTACAACAGCCATACCCAGAGGGTAGGCACCAACCTATTCTAGGTGATTCTAGAAGATTCTCCTTGAGAGGTGTCCAGTGGAGCAGTTGACGTGGTTGCTCTTCTGGAGGCAACTGCTGTGCTGGAATTCTTGGAGGTTGAAGTGGATAGCTCAATATCCAATAATGTTCCCCCTAATAAATTTGCAGGACCCTAAATTTGAATAAAGATGCTCATAAATCCTCCCCGGCCTACCTTGACACGTTCCCGGCCTCAAGCCCATGTGAAAATATAAGAAACAATTATGGACTGACTGATCATACTAAAACCAGAGCTATAAAAAAAATATTGTCCTTTAATTTGGTACATATTAAATAATTTCCAAGTCCTTCAATTAAATTCGTGCATTGCTTTTTGTCTTGCACAGTTTGTTTGCCGATTTTTTCTCTTGTGCTATAACACGCTTAGATTAGGTTCATGTGCAATTGTATTTAGGAATATCACCATATGTTATGAACTATTTAGAAATAAGACCATCTAACAATATTTATGTCCATTAACATCTACAAAGATTTGGTCCAATCATAAGGATTAGTGTACTAAATAATGTCAAATAACATTCTATTATTGTTTCTTTTTATTTTACATTTACATTTTTATTAGTTTAGTCCAAAACATTCAACTTTTAAGATCATCTTCATATACAAACAATGTAGACGGCCTAGGCATGAACCTTGCAGTAAAAGGAAATTATAGATGAGTTGGAAAATTAATTTTATGAATAAATTAAACAAATTTCATCTCCATAAAACAAGATAACTGTCTTCTTGATAGTCTAATCATGCGTGAAACTCATGTGCTCGTAGCTAACAAACACTAAACTTTACAATAGTTGTATATATGCGGCCACTTGACTTGTTAAGAAACAATTTTTAAATTCACATATCTATCTTTGGTTTGTTAGATTTTCTACTACCGATTTGATAATTAGTTTTTATAATTAACAACTCTAAAACACTTTCACATTATTTAGTTCATTATCATATTAATAGTTATTAATGTTTCTTGATGATTCTCAGTTTTAATGATTAGTTTTAATTGATATGCATTGTAAAAATTATATTTTCCTTTATAGAAAACGCAGTAACACTTCCACTTGGCATACTTGCCTTGCATAGTCCAACCAAAACATTGCACAAAACTTTAGCCCTTACTTGAGATCACCAAGCTAGGGCAGCCAAGATCGACACATTGCTCAGAAACTTTGAGCATTGAAAGAAAATAAACCTTGCTCGGGATTAACAAGCAAGCCTAGTTCAACAAATACATTGCTTGGTCATTCTGAGCATTGCAAGAAAATAAACCTTGCTTGGGATAACTCATGAGCAAGGTCATTCCGACCAACACGTTGCACAGTAATTCTAAGTATCGCAAGAAAATAATCATTTTTCGGGATCACCGAACAAGGTCAATCTGACAGACACACTTGTTGGTAATATCATGCTAGCAGCGCAAGAATCCAATCCTTGCTTGGTGATCCAAGGGAGGTCCAACTGATACATTTGTCTAGAATTCCAAGGATCGCAAGAAAGTAATCATTGTTCAAAATCACAACGCAAATGCATTCCGACTGAATTAGTGCTAAGAAGTTCTGAGCATTGCAAGAAAATAATCCTTGTTTGGGATGATGGACAGTTGAGAGATGAAATCAAAGCCATAAAAGATATTGTCCTTGTTATATGCACATCATGTTAACTCTTTGTTAGGTATCCTAAAAATCATGTCAATTTCTGATCATCCAATAATGGTCCACATAATAATTTTGCGGGACCCTAAATTTGAATACAGATGCTCCTCAATCCTCCTCTACCTTGACATGTTCCACTCAAGCCCATGTGAAAATAGAAACAACTATGAACTGACTCATACTAAAATTAGAACCATAAAAAAAAATGCAATTTTTTTTTTCAAAAATCACTGGGAGAAGGTAGAGAGAGAAGGTCTGGGGCAATTTTTTTTTTGAGATTTCTTTTGCTCTGTTTTGGAAAGCCCGAGGATCTCGGGTTTCCTGTTCTGGACGTTTATGCTCCTAGGGTTGCTCAATTACAACGTGCACTGCCCCTCTGATGGCCTTGCCGTCGGCGGGGAACATCATTCCTAAAGCTCCACTGAATAATTCTTATGCCCAGACAGTCTCAAAGCATGCAGAAAATACATCTTTCAAGCTTCCGATGCGTTTTCTGGTAGATATTGATGGGGAGTTGGGCTTTATATTCTCGGAACCAAAGATAGTGAAGGTTGCGGAAGATTTTAAGTTTGTTTTGGTGATGAAATTCATGCGAGTGAGACCGTCCATCGATAATATACGTCTGCATGTGGTGAAAAAATGGGGCCTATTAGAGATTCCACAGATCAGTTTTATGGATGACTACCATGTTTTGATTCACATGAAAAATGAATGTGACTTTGTTCATGGCTGGGCACGTGAAGGAAGAACTTTGGAGGGGAACTCTTTTCAGTTATTCAAATGGTCCAGAGATTTTGATCTTAGGGAAGAGTCTTCTTTGGCTCTTCAATGGGTTGTTTTGCCAGGTTTACCATTGCTCTTATATAGAAGGGATTGCCTTCAAATCCTTGCAACTTGGTTTGGCAGTTTCCTAGGAACTGATAATGCGACTTTGAATAAAACGAGGGCTTCGGGTGCACGTATGTGTGTTGAAGTGGATCTAAAGGAGGAACCAATCAAAGGATTTCTGATTGTAGTTTCGGCGAACAAAACTATATGGCAGGAAGTTCGGTATGAAAAACTTGGTTTTTACTGCACTAAGTGTTGTAGACAAGGGCACACGAATGTGGTTTGTCGCATAGGGGATACTCGGCGTAAGGCAGGAGGGGAGACAAGTAATCGTTTCAAGAACCAGCAAGTGTGGAAAGCAAAACCGAATGATAAAGAAAAAACAAGTGGGAAGGAGGGGGAGATAGAGCAAGTGGTGGACGGCGTGTTGCAGGAAGAATTACTAGTGATTGAGCAAAATTTGGCTTTGGTTACGGTTGGGGCTGTGGAGAAACAAGGAAAGGAAATGCCAATGATACAGCAGCCAGAACCAATGTGCATGGCAATTGTCCTTGAGCAAACAGGGTCTGTCATGAAGGAACCAGTGGTGGATGAGGTACCTGATGATCCTGTGAACATACATGAGTTGGTTCCTATGCTTGAAGAAATAGGTGGGAGTAGTGATGTTCAAGTTGAAGCTGGTAGTCCTACTGGGGAGTTGTTGGTGATGGAAGATGTCCCGAACATAGGTTTCTTTGAGGGGGTAACACAACTTTGGTCTCCGAAATACTAGAGTTGGAATGTCGAAATCAAATAGCAGTTGAAAAGGATGGTGACGTAGGGGAGGAACAGAATGTTTCAATTTCAGATCCAGAGGATGAAGATGTTCCTGGCGCACTAGCTCGACAAAAGAGAGATATAATTCAGACCCTGAGAGTAATCAGCCTAGTCGCACAACTGAATCAAAGAAACATACAGTGAGACAATCTCAACGGGATTTATGATTGATAATATTTTAGTTTGGAACTTGAGAGGGTTAGGTAGTTCCCGAAATAGTTTAAACAGTTTAGTAAAAAGTATGGTGTGCCTATTGTCGGGGTTTTGGAACCTTTTGCTGAGGTTGATAAAATGACTCGTTTGGCTTGTTTGATGGGTTACCGAATTTTTGTAGTAATGCAGAAGTTGACGGTAAAATTTGGATTTTCTGGAGGGACGATTGTGATTGGGAGGTATTCTCTATGACTAATCAATTAATTTCCGGGCGGTTTCAGTTTGGTGAAGAGAAGATCTTAATTTCTTTTATATACGCAAAGTGCAATAGCATAGAGCATCATGAATTATGGCGAAGTTTAGAGGTGGTAGATGACAATGAGACCTCATGGATGGTGGTAGGGGATTTCAATATTATCGAGGAAGATAGTGAAAGAGTTGGTGGTCATCCTAGACCTATTGCGTCGATGGAAGATTTTAATAATTGTATTGATCACTGTGGTTTATTGGACCTCTAGGTTGTGGGACGCCGTCTTTCGTGGTGTAATGGACATGAGGGGCATACTAGAAGCTGGGCACGTATTGATAGAGTGCTGATTAATATCCATTATGCTAATAGGTATCCTTCAGCTTTCTTTGAATATCTTAAAAGGAAGACTTCAGATCACTGTCCAATGCTCATTCAATTTCAAAAACAAATGGTAAGCTACGGCCCTCGCCATTTTCGCTTTCAAAATATGTGGGTATCGTAGTAGATTTTAAGAGATGTGTTGAAGAAGTTTGGAAGGCACCTTCTACTTTTATGGGTCTGAGTCGGTTGGCAGAAAAATTGATGAAAACGAAGCTTGCGTTACGAGCTTGGAATAATCAGGTCTTTGGGGATGTTGGGCAGACTATCAAAGAATTAGAAGAAAGATTGGAGGTTCTAGAGAGGCGGCTACAAGATGGCTATGATCAAGAAGTAGAATGCGATTTCTTGGTCACAAAACTTGAACTGGACACATGGGAACAACGTGAAGAACTCAGGCTTTCGCAATTGGCAAAGAAGAAATGGCTTTCTGAAGGCGATCAGAATGCAAAGTTTTCCCATGCAGTTGTTAACCAACAGAGGAAACTAAAGTAATCTCTAACATGTGGCTAGAGAAAAAAGATATTTTGAATTCGCCGGAACAGGTTCATCAAGCTGCTTTAAATTATTTTAAGGATTATCTTACAAATTCTTCTATTGTTGAACAGGTGGATCTTGCTTCTATACTACAGTGCTCTATATCTGAGGAAAATAATTTGGCTCTTGCTATAGCCCCCTCTGAGACTGAGATTCTGACTGCATTGAAATCTATCCCGAAAGAGAGCTCTCCTGGTCCGGATGGTTTTGGATCGGGTTTCTATCTAAGCTGTTGGGATTTGATCAAAGAGGATGTCGTGGAGGCAGCCAAGGATTTTTTTCGAGTTCTACTTTACCGAGATTTTATACGGCATCTTATCTAGTGTTGATTCCGAAGGTGGAGGAGCCCAAGTGTTTTGGCAAGTTCTGCCCTATAAACCTTTGTTCAGTGGCTTATAAAAAATTTTCTAAGGTTCTCATACAAAGGATGACCCCTTTGTTATCTCAGTTGATTACTCTTGAACAAGGTGCTTTTATTCCTGGCCGCAGCATTTTTGAAAATATCACCCTGGCACAGGAAATGGTTCATTATCTGAATAAGAAAACAAATGGCGGCAACATAATGGTGAAGATTGATATGGCCAAGGCCTATGATCGCATAGACTGGCAATTTTTGTTAAATGTGATGACATCATTTGGTTTTTCTTCTCAGGTTTGTAATCTTGTAGAGGAATGTGTTTAGTCCCCCTAGTTCTCTATTATGATGAATGGGACTTTTAAGAGTTTCTTCCAACCAGCTCGGGGTCTAATACAAGGTGACCTGCTGTCTCCATATTTAATATTATTATGGAGGAGGTGCTATCAAGATTACTTTGTAAGAATTTTGAAGAGGGTCGAATTGGATGTTTTTCACATCCAGTGGGTGCGCCTCTAGTCTTGCATTTACTTTATGGTAATGATCTTCTAGTTTTTGTGAATGGTGGCAAACGTTTGGTTCTAAAGCTTATGAAAACTTTGGAAGTTTATGAAAAGTGGTCAGGGCAATTAATCAACAAGGAAAAATCGGCTTTCTTTTTCTCAAATTCCGTTACATTGGCGCCGCATCGTAATCTCATGAGATCAGTGGGTTTCGTGGAAGGCATGTTTCCGGTCATCTATTTGGGTGTTCCTCTTGCTTCAGGACGTCTTACATCGAGAGACTTGGAACCCCTCATTGAGAAGATTCAGAGAAAAATAGCAGGATGAAAATTAAAGTTACTATCGCACGGAGGTAGGCTTACGCTCATGAAACATCTTTTAGCATGTATAACAACTCATCTGTTGGCAGTCTTAAATGTGGCTTTGAAGGTTTTCAAAAAACTCAACTCTTTACTTTCTACATTTTTTTTGGGGAGAATTGAATGGGAGACCAAAGATGAAATGGGTTTCTTGGGATAGGATCTGCAAGCATTACAAGGAAGGGGAACTTGGCATGAGAAACTTTGATGAAGTTCAGAAGTCCCTACACATGAAGTTCGCTTGGAGATTGTTAACTGTGGATAATCTTTGGACCAAGTTCTTCTGTGCAAAATACGTGAAACATGACCACATTTTCCTTGCTGAGACTAGAAGAAATGCTTCCCGATTCTGGAAGTCGATCATGAAGGTGTTTCCTGATGTGACAGAAAATGTGATAGTGAAGGTGAGAGAGGGCAGTTCTTCCTTTTGGTTTGATCAGTGGCTGGCAAGTGGGCCTTTATGTGCTAGTAGGGACTTTGGGCATTTTGAGATCAGAATTAAAGACGTATGGGTTGATGGGTCTGGGGATGAGAATTATTTGTTAGATTTGGTTGGATTGGAGAAAACAATGGAGATCATGAACGATATTATGGCTGGTAAGGTGGGCAGTGATATTACCATCTGGAAATCTGAAGTTAAGGGAGAGTTTATGTCGGCATCAGCTTGGGATCTAATTCGTATAAAAGGAACTGAACATCTGGGCCTGGATTGGATTTGGCATCACCTCCTCCCAAAGTAGATTTTTGTGTGCATGTGGAGAGCTAGATTTAATGGGCTGGCGTTGGACTCTCGGGTGCAATCGCTAGGAATACCGTTGGCATCTCGGTGTAACTGCTGTTCTATAGGTCACACAGAAAGCTTAAATCATGTGTTATGCAATGGGAGTATTGCTGCGGCAGTTTGGAAGTGGGCAGCCATTACGCTGGGTATTAATCACGTTTCTGGTATGACTTGGTGGGTGACGGTTATGCAGTTGTTTAGTGTTTCGAAGAAGTCGTCCCACAGAGGGATCATTATCGGCATCATACCGTCTGTTATCACTTGGTGCCTTTGGATGCGGCATTGTAAGACCAGAATGGATAATTCCTTTGAATAGGCGTCAGGTGTTTGGTTGGCAGTGAAAGTATGGATTCGGAAGATTTCATCTCTTATGGTGAAACATAGGCCTATCTCGGCCAGGGATGAGGCTATTCTTCAGGCTCTTGAAGTTCCTTACGTTGACCATGCAAGGCCTATTCCGAAACTGGTTTATTGGAGGAAACTAGATTAAGGGTGGATTAAATTAAATGTAGATCGGTGTTGCCGTGGCAACCCGGGAAGTTGCGGTGGAGGAGGTGTCATTCGAGATGAGAGACGTATTTTCAAAGGAGCTTTCTCTTCTTCTTTTGGTCATGGTACGAATAATGAGGCTGAATTGAGGCGTTAATAGTTGGTCTATCTTTATGTAAAGAGTTGGGTTTTAATCAAATTATTATTGAGAGCGACTCCAGTTTGATTGTCTCTTGGTTGAGTAGTCGCAAGTGCACGGCTTGGTATTTATGGAACTATTGGGATGAACTTTTGATGTTATTAAGAGACATGCATTTCTCCATTGGTCATCAAGTTTGCGAGGGGAATAATGCTGCATATTTCCTCGCTAGACGGGGCGAGGAAGGTCATAATCACACTTTTTATGATTTTATTTCTTTACCACGAAAATTGAAAGGCATGCTTCGGTTGGATAGGACGGGCTTGCCTCATGTTAGATTAAGTGGCGTATTGGGCTTTTTATTTAGGCTTGTTTAGTTTGATTATGG
This sequence comes from Juglans cinerea, assembly GCA_961763995.1. NCBI lineage: Eukaryota > Viridiplantae > Streptophyta > Magnoliopsida > Fagales > Juglandaceae > Juglans > Juglans cinerea. The sequence goes on from CAUIVZ010000009.1 coordinate 27,042,571, forward strand.
AAGCATTTGTTATTTTTCATATATTTTATTTTTGGGATGTTTTCTTTGAATATATGTAAATCTCAAATGTCCTGCATGTTACCACGGTTTTCTTTTGCCATAAGTGAGGGCTTTTAATAAAATTGGGAGGGGGTCACTCATGGACAGGTAATCTTCGTCGCTTCTTAAAAAAAAAAAAAAAAGAACCATAAAAATATTGTCCTTAATTAGTTTGTTACATGTTCCCCTCAAGCCTCTTCCCTAAGTCCTTCAACTGAAATCAACTTCTCCTCTAATAACGTTCCTCGTAATAACTCCGCGGGACCCTAGTTACTTGACATGTTCCGCTAGCTCAACACCATGTTAATTTGTTGCATGTCGATTATCCTAAATTTTCCTATAAATATATATAAATATATATATATTTATATTTATATATGCCACCAATTTCTCGCCTGTCTTGTCATGATGTTCTTTACAATGCTATGTACAATGGTATCAATGTCCAGATTTGTGTACATCGTGTTATCTCTTTGTTAAGTATCCTAAAAATGAAGTCAACTTCTCATCTAATGATGCTCCCCCTCGTAAATTTACGGGACCCTAAATTTGAATAAAGATGCTCCTAAATCCTCCCCTACCTTGACAATGTGACATGCTTCCCTCAAGTTCATGTGAAAATAGAATCAATATCTATAGACGAGAAATTATATTTGTAATCATATAGTGTGTAAGCATTACAAGTTTAATTAAAAATAAATAAATTAACTTTTTAATAGTAAGAACACTCATTTTTAAAATGAGCGCAATGTGATTGCAATGGATTATGGATGCACGCATGCATATTGAATTAATCAAAGATAAAAAATTAAAAAATTAAAAAAAAGGTGTTATTATCCATGCATCCATTATCCTGAAAATTTGTTTGCCGCCATTTTCTCTCCGTTTTCTCTTTCACAATTTCTATTCTAATCGTATGAACGGTAGTTTGAATTTGATGAAAAATGTTATTTTTATGCAATGAAGGAAAATGAAATATTTTCTTAGAAATCAAACTATAGTTTATAAAAATATGCTAAGGTATTAATGTTTTAAGGTATACGTATGTAATGGCTTTCTTTGACAGCCACTTTTTATGCATCTCAAAAATAGTTGTATGCATGTGAAATGGATGTTATATGCAATACTATTGTTTTTATGTTACATGAAATGAAATATAATGTTTATGATTGAGATTATGAAATGATGTTTAAATGATGCAATTAAATAATGTTTAAATGATCCCTTGAAATGAAGTTTAAATGAGTCCACGAAATGATCATGTTTATGCTTGTGCTATAGAATGATGTTATATGAAATGAAATGGACTTATGGATGAAATGAATGAAAAGGAAATTACTAAAAAGAATGAATGGAAGGAAAGTAAATAAATGTTTCAATATATAAAGCGATGTAACAGTCATGACTGAATGAATGATGGTATCAGCAGACTGGACAGATTGCAATGCCGAATAAGTAGTAATGGTAGTGCACCCAATGCTGCCCCTGACTGAAAGAGATTCCCAACCTATGGCCACGGGCGAAATCTAGATAAAAAATCATGCTTATCTTGATGGGAAAAGTCATGCTTATCTTGAGTCATAGTAACCAACTTGTTAAACCAGTGGATCTTATTGGATTAATTTGATGAGAGGAGCTGGTGTAGTCTTTTCCAAGATGAGATTGAGCCAATTTGTAAGATTAAATCTTTAAGATTCTATCGATGTTATTTTATGTTATGCTAAAATAATAATTATAATAATAATAATAATAAATAAACAAATATTTTACCAATGAAAAGATTTCATAAAAATAAATCTACAAATTGATGTGGCTTGATGTGGTACGCTAAATTGTAAATCTACTTTTATTATAAAGTAGATCTAACGTATCATATGAAACTACACTATTTTGGGTATTTATTTTTGTAAGAGTTCTTTGTAACTATAGTAATTCTCTAGTAAATATTGACAACCGTAGAATCGGTGATTAGTCTGTCAGCTTGGCCAATTCGAGCTTGATATGTAATAACTAGAGATTTTATTTTTAATATAAATTGAAAAAAGACCAACCCGTGTCTACCATGTAATAATTCAAGGAATTATCTTTTTTCTTTTTTTAAAAAAACCAGTTCCTTCATATCCAACACCAGCATGAACTAAAAGCCTAAAACTCGTATCCAATTAGTGAATTTACCCAACTGTCTCTCTCTTCAATTTTCTAAAGAATTGTGTTATTTATAAGTATATATGTTAATACCCACTTGCTGTTATTTACAAGTCTGTATTAAACTATTACTTGTAATAAGATATTTTATAGTTATTAAAAATTAAGAAATATCAATACTATAGCCTCATCTACTATGACAAAGATAAAGTTGGCTATCACATATCACATATGTACTCTTGTATGGTGATGTATATATATCAAGAAGTATCTAGGACAAGAAATATGAAAAGGTTTCACTTTCCATAGATTCTTCACCATACAAGAGTCCAGCCCAACACAGACAAAACAATGCCTCCCTCTCTCAAAACGTAAGCAAATTCGAGGACTGCGAATCTTGTTATGCGTGCCGAATCTCGATGGCATGTTTTTAAATATATTATGTGATTTCTAAAGCTAGCTCAATGTTTTAAAGGCACGAGTATTTTAAATGGGATGTTCCTAGTGTTATTTGACTAAGCTTGATTTTAAGTAAGACAATTATAATATTTTTGAAGAACTCTAAAAAATTATAATTGTATAAAATCATTTTATCTAGTTATTCAAAATATTATGAAATTTAAATTATGTTAAAAAATCTAATTAATTTGATGGTTTTATTCTCTTAAAGATATTAAATAAGACTTCATCATTTTATTAATGATGAAGGAATATTATTTTACAAACTAAAGTTTAGTTTAAATATTATTCTATCTTAATTCCTTTCTGTACTTTTAGTTAAGTTAATATCAATGCATTTTAAATAAGTGTTTTAATTCCCCACCATGATTTTAGAACTGCATGACTATTGTGTGACTGAATACTATATTGGACGATTGTTTATTTTAAAGAATGAAAGGTAAGGTAAGAGAGAGAGAGAAATAAATGTATGACTGCATGTAATGAGGTTAATGATATGACCATATAATGATGAGGACGGTATCACAAAGGTTAGGATGGATGGCAACATTGGAATACATCATTGTCGATGAACCTAGTCATGACCCATCTTTGTAGTTCGATTCTTAAGCCGGTTGCTCAAAGAAGAACTATTGATCGCGAGAGTTGTCAACTCTAACACAGGGGTTAACAGTGTGTAACGACCATAATATTGATGAAGTAAAGCTAACGAATGATTGATGATGTTAAGAAGATTAATGTTTATGCATGAAGATGAGGTAAAAGGATGTTTCTTAATGCCTTATTATTAATGTTTGATTTACGCTAGTTTAAGTGAAGTTTTTCTCCCTAATCTCTTAAAGGAAACCAGTTAATTACTTGTAACAGGAAATTTACACTTATTGACAAGATTTCAATCACTTTTTAAATCCTTTTATTTTTTTTTTAGGTTAATTGATCGAGAGGAAAAACGGCTTCAACCAGAACCATCTGCTACATTTCTTCTGCATGTTGCACCTTATTATTGCAACAAACGTGGATTCTGTGGCACATAAAACCACATTTAGTCAGTTTCGGGCACAATTTTTTATACGAGTGGCACGTGGAGATCCCATAGATTTGCTACTGCACATCTTTGAGAGGATCTGTTACGAGGCGAGCATCGTCTCCATGGATAATCTCTCATACGGTGTCCTGATTAGTCGACTATTACTTGAACGGGGAGTGCCAACCCAGCCAGAGGAGCGGGTCAAAGATCAGATGTGCCCCCTCGACATGACCACGCATCGACATAACATTGAACAGGCGAGGGGACGTCAGCCACCACTGTAGAGGATCTAGTTCCTCCGACACAGCCTAAGCCAGGTCATATGGAGAGTAGTAATCAGCAGCCGCCGAGTACATCTGCGGGAGATGTGGGGCCTACTTGGGTTGATGCGGTGATCTCACAGCTGATTGCGCATATCGATCGTAAGATCGATCGATTGCTCGCGGCTATAGAGGCGTCTGCCTCTGAGATCGCCCATCATGTAGGTATCCTCAACGACAAGGTTGATACCTTGACTGAGGAGGTACGAAGTTCAAATTTCGTGAACAACGCTATCATCTGAGTGTTGTTTAAGAAATTCGATCATACTTTATATTTTGCTTTTATTATATGTAAAGTATTATTTAATATTTATATGGTTTTTTAATTTCAATTCTCAATCTTCTTTAATGTTATATTTTTCATCTTTAATTCTAAATCACTGCACTTCAAATATATATAAACATAAATTTATATTTATATATTACAAATTGTGTATATATAAATATATACAAGTCAATTTTTTAGACTTGTTCACAAATTATGCACTATAAAAACCACATAATTTTTAAATTAGAGTCATATTTAATTTAAATTTACAATTAACGTTCAAACGTTAGTAATTGACGTTCGAATGTTGGCGCAAAACATTTTACATTCGAACGTTAATTACTAACGTTCGAACGTTGGCTCCAAAACATTTCACGTTTGCACGTAAGTAGCCACAATGTTCAAACGTATATGTGACGTTCGAACGTAAATTTCTCATATGTTGGAACGTTAAAAAAATCTCATCTGTCTTTAGTCACGGTTTGTAGACTGTCACAATTTATCAACTGTCACTAAAAAGTAATTGTGTTGTAGTGTAGCTACCATTAGCTATTTCTAATGAACAACCTTGTTCTGTAGAGTCAATCTCTAATGGTGAGTCTGAAGGAGAGCTAGGAATAGGTGGAGATGGGTTGCGATCTTCCTTCCTCTTTGGCGGCATAATTTCAAACTATTGATACATTCAATAAGTAAAATATTTGTCATCAAGTGTAATGTTAACACATAATTGGTCAATCATAATCTGTATCAGTTTCATTTGACAATTCACTCTCATTATCCGTAGATACTTCAGATGATTCAACATTTTTCTCAACTGTCGCATCAACAATTTCAGCCTCAATATCTTCTCTATTTAATGGAATCATCTCATACTGGCTCAAATCTACAAACAAATTTAAGGCGGGTTGACTCTCTTGGTATGCTTCTTGAGTAGAGGAGTCATCTTCTTCTTCATCTTGTCCTTCCGCTTGAGGGATAACATCATATATATTTCTTGGAGAATATTTTTGTACTACTCGCCATTGATTTTCTAATTTCGAGTCATCTAAGTAGAATACTTGAGATGCTTGAGAAGCCAAAATAAAAGGATCATCTTCATACCATTTTTTTGATGTATTAACACTAAAAAAGTATTCATCATCACGGACTCCAGTACGAGGATTGCTTAAATCCCACCAATCACACTTAAACAGATAGACTGCAAGCTCTCCCAAATATTTCATTCGAATTATATCGACAATAACCCCATAGAAATCAATATTTTCTCCATCATAACTTCTTTCGACTAGGACACCATTATTTTGGGTTTTCCTATAACAATCTTGATCCATTGTGTGATACCTACTTCCCCGAGAAATACATGCAGAATATCGAGCAGCGCGTCTCGATGGGCCACGCGCCAATGCATACAGTTCATCCGATATATCATTTGGATTATTCGCATGCATTTGTACAACCTACATATTGAGTAAAGCATATACTATATCAAAATTGAAATTAATATTTTTTCATTGGTTATTGAGTAAAGCATATGTAATGTCATTACCCGTTCTTCAAACCATCTCAGGAACTCCTCTTCATGTTTCTAATTTATATCATTTACTCCCAATTCCTTGAGCACGTTAACATGATCACTGAAATTGATGATTACCACAAATCTTTTATATTCTTAGACTTTTTTAAAAGTAAATGAGGGAATTTAAATGAAGAAAAAGTTAATACTTACTTCAAGTAGTTTTCTATCTCAGGACAATTGTTCAGCACGTAACACTGAGCTTTCTCGAACTCTCTTCCACACAAGTCATAACCACGCACTGCACCAATTGGACGAACTTGTTGAGAAAACATAGAAAACACATTCCGTTGTCTTGCTCGGTCAACGTCAAAGTTTCTTTCTGGCCAATCAAACCGAGTGTCAACTCCGTGGAAATATTTGGAACAGAAGGTATGCCACTCATCGTCAATATATGCTTCTGCAATTGATCCTTCTGGACGGGCCTTGTTACCCACTGTACGTTTCAACTTTCCAAGAAATCGTTCAATGGGATACATCCATCTATATTGAACTGGTCCTGCAAGTCGAGTCTCACGTGGCAAATGAACGGCGAGGTGAACCATGACGTCGAAAAATGACGGTAGGTAAATACTTTCTAGCTTACACAATATTATGGCAATTTCTCGTTCCATTCGATCCAAAACTTCAATATTCAACGTCCTAGCACATAAGTCTTTAAAAAATGCACCCAACTCAGTCAAAGCCATGCGCACATCTCTAGTCAAGTACCCACGGATATCAATAGGCAAGATATGCTGTAAGAAAACATGACAATCATGACTTTTTAATTCAGTTATTTTCCAATCATTTGTTCTCACACAGTGCATTCTTGGCAAGCACATGAGCTGCCTTATTACCCTCTCTACGAATATGAATCGCTGACCAACTTTCAAAATAAGGTAGCTGGCCCTTAACATCATCAATCATCATGCCAGCTACAGACCAGTTTTCACCCTTTCCATTGATTGCTTGAATCAATTGGAGAGAATCCCCTTCAAGGATGATCTTTGTGAGGCCCAGGTGAATGCCAAAACAGGTTGCTTCCAACGATCCTACTAATTCTGCAAGAAAAGGAATCTGGATAAAGGGATCTGACTTGCCTTGAGGTTGCCACAACCAAGCCAGTGTGGTCTCTGACTATGATTCCAATCCCAACTTTGCAATGCATTTTATCTATGGCAGCATCCCAGTTGATCTTATAAGCATGTGGAGGAGGTGGGGACCAAATTGAATTCAATTGTGGTGGCCCTGTATATGTAACACCCCGTATTTTAGTATATTTTTACTGAAAGATTATTTTTATTTATTCAAAAAAAATTTATCCTCTTCTTTTAAAATTGGTTGGATTTTTAGTGAGTTTATTTCTATGATTTTAATTTGGTGAAAATTATTTTTATGTGCTTTCTTAATATTTATTTATTGTTATGCATTTAAATTGCTTTTAATATTTAATTAATTACTGCGAGATTAAATTATTTCAATTTGACTTTACCATTACGTTTAAATTATTTTATTTAACTTGTGGTTTTGAAATCGTTTCCATTGGATCATTTTTGTGACCTAAGTTATGAGGATTGGACCTCATTTCTTTTCCCTCCATTTTTCTTTCATCTCCTTTTCTTTTCTCTTTCTTTTCTTTTTTCCTTATTTCTCCTTTCGGCCTATCTCCCGCGCGCGACCCAGCTCCCCCTCCCTCTCTCCGTCCGTTCCTTCTTCTCCACCCAGCGCCGCCGTGAGCAGCCGGTGATCGACACCGCCCAGCCCATTAGCTTCCCCAGCTGCCGGCGACCTTACCCCACCAACCTCAGCTCCATTCGCGCCGCCGTTAACCACCACGAGCCCATTGAAGCCGCGAAACTCTTTCCGCCGCTGCACTGCCGTCGCACCACCATTGGCCACCATCTTCTCACCACATCATCCTCGACCTCTTGGCAACCCATTGGACCCAACCCCACCTCCGATCCGTCACCGGTGAAGCACAACCAACCCCATTTCCGATTTGGGTGTTTTTGGTCTTCTACCGCCGCCCACGCCGCCACCCATGGCCAACTTTCACCACCACTAGCTTCACCGACATCCCTAGGCCCTACCCTATCATTTTTGGGTCTTCGTTTGCCTCCGTTGAAAAGTGGGTATCTGTGACCCACGGCCACAGTGTATTTTACACTGTTCTGTAGCTGTTTTTCCACTTCTTGCAGCTTCGTAATCCTTCGGAAATTGCTATATTGCACTGTAAGTATTTTCCAAAGAATTCTTGTGAATTTAATGTATTTTGGCACTAACACATTTCACTGTATTTGAACTGTTGATTGGTTTTGCCGGACTGAGTCCGAGGAGTACGGGGGTTGGATGGATTGGTGATTGAAGTTGTTTGGTTGGTTTTGATTGGGTTGGTTATTGATGGTTGTGGATTAGAGTTGGTACATGTACATTTCATGATTTCATGCATGATCATGTTTGTAAAGGAAACTGGGTTTTCGTGTATTGCATTCATGTTCATGTGTTTATTGAAAACTGAGTTTTCTTGTGAAATGAATTGTTGGGTGCGTTTGTATCACGAACCCCAAGCCGAGATGGGGTATTATCTCGGTGGAGCTCCTCTGGTCACTCGGGAGCGTAATATACTGAGTGACGTCCCCTGGATTGTTGCCGGGCCACAATGGGATCGGACGAGAGAGTCGTGTCGACTCCGTGGTCCTTCTGCTGGCGGGGATTAGAGGATGTCTGGCCACGTACGCGCTAGGCGCGGAACTGGGCATCGCTCGTTGCGTAGTGTGGATGCTTGGCCATATACTCGCCGGGCGCGGAACTGAGCATCGCTACGAAGCCAGGACGTGCGGATGGTCCATAGGGGAGGCCATGGTGCATATGGTAATAATGGATTAATTGGCTATTTGCTGGGAAAATAGTGTGTGTTAGATTTTGTGTAAACCATTTTCTGGGAAAATGTTTTACGGATTATTTTTGGACAAACTGGGATTTTGGCGTGTGTTGGAAAATAATCATTTTCGGGAAAAATGATGTTTTGAGGAAAATGCATATTTCATCATATGCATGCATGTTGGTTGCGTTAATGCATTTTCATTACATGGTTATTTGGGTTATACTTACCTGCGGTACCGTTTTATGGTAACGCAGATTTTGATGCAGATGAAGATGAGGGTGAGCCTGAGGGGTCGGCTCTGCCCGAGGAGTGATTTGAGATCACTCATTTGTTTTTTGGGACATGTGTTAAACTTTAATTTGGGATGACTGTATAATTACTATTTAAACCATTTTACTGATGTTTAGATTGTATTTAAATTCTGGTACTTAGTCGACTAATCCGCTGCGTTTTTATTGTACATTGTTGCATGTACACACACATGGCACTATCGTTGGGATGCGTGACCGTGTTGTCATCATCCCAGCGTCTCGATTCCTGTGTTTCCTTACATGAGGGTCGGGGGCGCCACAGTATATTTAGCTGTTTTCTGAAGTTGCAGGTTCATCAAATCCTGTCATATTGATTTAGCATGTTCAGCATCAAAATTGGGACCCTTGAATTCTTGTTGAAAGACATAAACATTTCTTTTGAGCCATATTCTCTTAGTTACCACTGCTAATTCTTCAACCAGCTCTTTCTTTCCACTTGAGACCAGTGTGACAATCAGATCATAGATTGAGTGAACAAAAGTCCTACTCTTTTGAAACTGTCTTAAGCGTTGGTGCCAGACATCTTGGGCAGCAGGACAAGACCATAAGGCATGGATGACTGTCTCTTCATCTTGCAGACAAATAGGATAGAAAGTCTTTTCAAGGATCTTCTTCTTAAACAGGTTGAGATTGGTTCGTAATACCTCATAGTAGGCCCTCCAAAGAAAAATCTTATAGGGTTTGCACCAAAAAAATCATAAGGGGTAGCGTACTTAAGAATGTCAAGTAATGTTCTATTTTTGTTCATTTCAATTTTACATTGTCATTAGTTTAGTTCAAAGTATTCAATTTTCAAGATCATCTTCTTATATACAAACAATGTAGACATAGGTATGAGCTTTTGCCATAAAAGAAAACTATACATGAGTTGGAAAGATCAATTTTATGAACAAAACAAATTTCATATCCGTAATACAAGTTAACTATCTTCTTGATAGTCTAATCATGTGTGAAACATATGAGTGCCCGCAGCTAAGTAGCTAACAAACACTAAACTTTACAATGGATGTATAAATGTCTCATGACTTAACTAGTTAAGAAACCATGTTTTGATTCACACACACACACACACATACTAGGTTCGCTAGATTTGCTACTACTGATTTAATAATTATTTTTTATAATTAATAAAACTCTAAAATATTTTCACATTGTTTAGTTCATTATCATATCAAGATTCATTATTTTTCCTCGATGATTCTCAGTATTAATGATTAATTCTAATTGACATGCATTTTAAAGATCATATTTTTCCATATAAAAAATGCAGCAACACTTTCACTTGAACATACGTGCCTTGCATAATCTGACCAACACATTGTGCAAAACGTAACCCACTTCTCGGGATCACCAAGCAAGGCAACCTGACCAACACATTGCTAAAAAATCTCGAACATCGCAAGAAAGTAAATCTTGCTCAGGATCACTAAGCAAATCCAGTATGACAAACACACTGGTCAGAAATGTTGAGTATCGTAAGAAAATAACCATTACTCAGGATCACATAACAAGACCAATTTTACCAATACATTGCTCAGTAATTCCAAGCATCACAAGAAAATGATCATTTATCGGGATTACTGAACAAGTCCCTTCTGACGGACACACTAGTAAAAAATGTTGAGTATCACAAGAAAATAACCATTGCTCAAGATCACATAACAAGACCAATTTGACCAATACATTGCTCAGTAATTCCAAGCATCACAAGAAAATGATCATTTATCGGGATTACTGAACAAGTCCCTTCTGACAGACATACTGGTCAAAAATGTTGAGTATCGCAAGAAAATAACCATTGCTCAAGATCACATAACAAGACCAATTTGACCAATACATTGCTCAGTAATTCCAAGCATCATACGAAAATGATCATTTATCGGGATTACTGAACAAGTCCCTTTTGACAGACACACTGGTAAAAAATGTTGAGTATCGCAAGAAAATAACCATTGCTCAGGATCACATAACAAGACCAATTTGACCAATACATTGCTCAGTTTTTCCAAGCATCACAAGAAAATGATCATTTATCGGGATTACTGAACAAGTCCCTTCTATATTACTGAACAAGTCCCTTCTGTAACACCCTGAATTTTAGTATATTTTTAATGAATGAATTATTTTTATTGATTCAAAAATTTATTCTCTTGTTTTAAATTGTTGGATTTTTAGTTGGATTACTTTTATGATTTTTAGTTTGCGAAAATTATTTTTGAAGTGCTTTCTTTAAATTAATTATTATTATGTGTTTAAATTTCTTCTCGAATTAAATTAACTTATTGTTGGGTTTAATTATTTATTTTCATTTTAATCATTACGTTTGAATTATTTTATTTCACTAGCTGTTTTAAAATCGTTTCCGTTGGATCATTTTTGTGACCCAAGATGTGAGGATTGGACCTCATTTATTTTTCCTCTATTTTTCTTTCCTCCTTTTCTTTTCTCTTTCTTTTCTTTTCTTCCTTATTTCTCCTTCGGCCCTCTCTCCCGCGCGAACTGCTCCCCTTCCCTCTCCCCAGTGCATTTTTTTGTCCTCCCAGCCCACAGTCACCGCGCCGCCGTGACTTGCACCGCCCGGCCCATCGTCTTCCCCAACCGCCGACGAAGCCACCCCACCAACCTCAGCTTCATTCGCGCCGCCGTTAGCCACCACGAGCCTCTCCAAGCCGCGGCACTCTTTCCGCCGCTGTCGCACCACCATTGGCCACCATTTCTTCACCACTTCATCCTCGACCCCTTAGCAACCCATTGGACCCAACCCCACCTCTGATCAGTCACCGGTGAAGCATTTTCAACAACATTTCCGTTTTGGGTGTTTTGCTCTTCTACCGCCTATTGCGCCGCCACCCACGGCCAATCTCCTCCACCACTAGCTTCACCGACCTCCCTAGACCCTACCCTATCAATCTTGGGTCTTCGTTTGTCTCCGTTTGAAAGTGGGTATTTGTGACCCACGGCCACAGTGTATTTTGCACTGTTGCGTTGCTTAGACGTCACTTCTTGCAGCTTCGTGATCCATCAGAAATTACTATATAGCGCTGTAAGTATTTCTCCAAAGAACTTTCGTGATTCAAATGTATTTTTGTACTAACTCATTTCACTGTATTTGGTTGAACATGCCGGACTGAGTCCGAGGAGTACAGGGGTCGGATGGATTGGTGATTGGAGTTGTTTGTGTAATTGATTGGGTTGGTTATTGTTGGTTGGTGGATATTTTTGTTGATTCATGTACATTGCATTTTGCACGCATGATCATGTTTGTAAAGGAAACTGGGTTTTCGTGTATTGCATTCATGTTCATGTGTTTATGAAAACTGGGTTTTCATGTAAGAATGGATTTTGGGTGCGTGTGTATCACGACCCCAAGCCGAGATGGGGCATTATCTCGGTGGAGCTCCTCTGGTTACTTGGGAGCGGAATATACTGAGTAACGTCCCCTGGATTGTCGCTGGGCGAAAATGGGATCGGACAAGATGGTCTCGTGCCGACTCCGTGGTCCTTCTTCTGGTGGGGACTAGAGGATGTATGGCCACGTACGCGCTGGGCGCGGAACTGGGCATTGCTCGTTGCGTAGTGTGGATGCTTGGCCACGTATGCGCCAAGCGCGGAACTGAGCATCGCTACGAAGCCAGGACGTGCAGATGGTCCCTAGGGGAGGCCATGGTGCATATGGTAATAATGGATTAATTGGCTATTTTCTGGGAAAATAGTGTGTGTTGGATTTTGTGTAAATCATTTTCTGGGAAAATGTTTTACAGATATTTTTCGGCCAAATGGGATTTTGGCGTGTGTTGGAAAATAATCATTTTCGGGGAAAATGATGTTTTGAGAAAAATTGCATATTTCATCATATGCATGCATGTTGGTTGCATTAATGCATTTTCATTATATCGTTATTTGGGTTATACTTACCTGCGGTACCATTTTGTGGTAACGCAAATTTTGATGCAGATGAGAAGGATGAGGGCGAGCTTGAGGAGACAGCTCCGCCCGATGAGTGATCTGGGATCACTTGTTAGTTATTTTATTTTAAAGTATTGTATTTTATTTTTGGATAACTGTATAACTACTTTTTAAACCTCTACTGATGTTTAGATTGTATTTAAATTCTGGTACTTAGTTGACTAATCCGCTGCGTTATTTTTGTACACTGTTGCATGAACACACACTTGACACTTTTGTTGGGATGCGTGACCGTGTTATCATCATCCGGTCGTCTCGATTCCCGTGTCTCCTTGCATGGGGGTCGGGGGCGCCACACGTTCTGACAGACACTGGTCGGTAATACCGAGAACTACAAGAATTTAATCATTGTTTGAGATCACCAAGCAAATCTAGCTCGAAAGACACACTACTCGAAAATTTTAAGCATCACAAGAAAATAATTCTCATTTGGGATCACCAAGTAAGATCAATCCGATCGACATATTGCTTGGTTACGCCATCTTCAACATAACATAACCATAGCCCCTGGCTCGCTCCTCGTTTTGATTGGAGGTATCATGTATGCCAGTCTATTTCTTTATCGGGAAACATTCAACATTTTCACTAAAGCAATGGAGAATATAAGTGAGAAGATCCATCAGGGTTGATTTTTGTCTTATAGGACAGTATGGATTTACAAATAATTATAAAAAACAGCAAAGAGCGCAACATTTAGAAAAATTAATTTAACTAACATCTATTAACAGACAATTAGGAATTTTAAAAGTTTGAAATTCATTTCTCAATATAAAATTTATTAAAATTACTAATCGAAGAATTCAAGTAAATTTATTATACTTTGCAATAGTACTACTGCAAAAGAATTTTAAAAAAAAATTATCAATTTTTGAATGCACGAGTAGTTGGATATATAAATAGATTCATAAAAATAACATGAAGAACGTCCCTTTAAACCCACGTGAAAATAGCAGGCCGGATGATCCCATGGACAGTTGATCAGAGATGAAATCAAAGCCATAAAAGATATTGTCCTTGTTATGTCTTTGTTAGGTATCCGCCTCAAAATGAAGTAAATTTCTGATCATCACCGAATAAATTTGTGGGACCCTAAATTTGAAAAATACATGCTCTTAAATCCTCCCCTACTTTGACATGTTTCCCTCGAACCCATGTGAAAATATGATAAACAATTAAAATAACGGAAATGTTTTAAGTTCTGAATTTGAATCTAAAATGTGTCTCGAATAGAATTTTTTTTTATTAAATGATTAAAAAAATATGTTTTAATAATATTATAATATTTTTTATTTTTTTAAAAAATATTTATAATGATTAAAAAAAATAAAAACCTTATTGAAGACATATTTTAGATCCCAAATTCAAGACACATAACAGTTACCTTAAAAAAGAATGATAGTATACTATCTTATTTTGGAACGATGAATTTTGGAAGCGGCACGCAGCCCAGCTGTCACTGTAGGCGGTAGCCTAGCAGTACTACTCAATTATGGAGTGACTCCCAGTAAAATCATAGTCATAATAGGTACTGTCAGTTTGTAACTTATTAAATGGATCGTGCTACAGCCCCGGAGCTCCGGCTGAGGCTGTAGTATATATTATATGTGCTTTTTTTTAAGTTGTTTTTTATATAAATTTTTTTAATATTTTATCGCCAACTTCACACCCAGAAACTAAAACCAAGCAAGATGGTTGATTCAAAAAAAAAACAAGGAACCTCGACGAGTGAGGATCATGGGGAGTCGTCTTCTGTTGACTTGGAAAATGGGGCCTCCGATACTTCCACACAGAATTGCTGCATCTACAGTGTTCCCAAGACACTCGTCGAGGTCATCGGCAAGAAATGGTTCGAGCCCCGCGTCGTCTCCATCGGGCACTACAACTGCAAGAACGACGCGAAACATAAAAGCCTCCAAGTGAAACAAAAGCACAAGCGGGAGTTCTGTAGCTTTCTACAGTTCCACGCCAAAAAAACCATGGAAGAATTGATGGAAATCATACGCCCAGAAGTTGAAAAGATCGAGCTCATGTCCAAGAAGAAGAACGATACCGCGTTCCTCAAAATGCTGGTTCTTGATGGTTGTTTTATATTAGAATTGTTTCGAATACTTGGAAAATCGAAAGAGATCGAGTCTAATCACCCTCTCGCCGCCGTGGAATGCTCAATACCACAGTTCTACGGGGATCTTCTTCTGCTTGAGAATCAGATCCCCTTTGTTGTTCTGAAAAAGTTATTTCAAACTTCCAAAAGGAGTGATGAGAAATATTATGATTTGTCCTTTCTTGCTTTGAGATTCTTTAACAAGGGAACGATCAACAGATCCGATAAAGATCTCAAAAAGATGAGCGAGCATCTCAATGACAGCTTGCATTTGCTGGACTTGTTTCGGAGAAGTTTTATCACCCCCGATCTAGATCAACCACCGAAGGAGAAAAAAACAGGAGTACCGGTGATTCACTGCATCACGAAGCTCCTCAAAGCAAGGATTGAGATCAAACTGCGTGAGGCGGCCGACAGCTTCTTGGCTGTGAAATTCAAGAACGGAGTGATTGAGATGCCCAAAATAACCCCCGACTACTTCATGCACTCTTTCTTGGTGAACTGTCGGGCATTCGAGCAGTTGGACAACAAAAGCTCCAAGCACATCACAGTTTACGCCTATTTCTTGGACTGCTTAGTAAACACACCCAGGGACGTCAAGTACCTTTACGAACGCAACATCATTGACAGTTATGCTGGGAAGAACAGCGAGGTCGTGCAACTCATCAACAAGTTGGGGAAAGGGATGAAAGTTAAAACCGATCAGTTTTATTTATACACCTTTTTCGTAAAGGTAAACCGTCGTTATAATAACAAGTGGAAAAAGCAATGGACGGGGTTCAAGCATAGGTACTTTAATACGCCATGGTCATGGATTTCGGTATTCGCAGCCGTTGTGCTGTTATTGTTAACCTTTTTGCAGACCCTCTACACCATGTACGCTTATTATCATCCTAAATAATGGGCCGGCCTTCTCCTACCCGATCCGTCTCTTACGTGCACTGTCTTCCATGACCAGCTACAAAGGTGTCCGTATAGGAAGAATTTCATGCTCAAGTTGTACTCGGGGTGCTTGATTAGCAGATAAGTTAGTTAGTTGTTTAGCTGTTTGATCGTCATGGTATAAGTCTTCTAGTTTGCTAGTTTTTCTTTTACATCTTCTCGCTTGTTTGTTTTAAGGGCAATTAATGTACGTGTTCTCTCTTTCAGCTGGCACTCGTTATCAGGGTAGGAGTAGTACGTGTGTTTGTCTTTCCATTGATCAAGTCTTTATGTGTAAGCCTTTCGTTATTGGGGAGTACTTCAAATATCGTCGGAAACCTTTGCGTATTTCTCCATGGATTTTTAACAATTCTACGCCTAGCCTTTACTTATACTGTAAGGTTTCATGGCAAGAAAAAGTCAGCCCGTTTGTTTTGATATCATGGGATTTACTTGCTCAAAAATAAAATAGAGTAATGCTACATACAGTCATGAAGTGCACAAGCTGTGTTGTGCAATCATTTTGAAAAAGAATAAGATCTACTATTAAAAAATTATTTTTTTATGTACATCCCGTATTTATTTATTTTTTACAAAATGAATACACGATGTTTGTGTACTCACTACTGCAACTATCATTTCTTAACAAAATATGAGAGTTCCTTTGTGGGAATGATGCCTGGCCACTTGGGTAAGAAAGCTGCAAGAGGGCTTCGGCCATTAATTTGTAGCCTGATTTTTTGCCATGTGCCTAGATAAGAAGAGAGTTGTGGCTTGATCATTTGTAAGTATTTCTCATTCATTCATAATTAAAAGGTACAAAACTACATCTTTTTACTATCTGTCACCAACCTGTTGTTGCTCTAAATTCTTACATAGCATTTCTCTATTGATTATACCAGCAATCTCAATAGGTCCCTCTTCAATCCAGCAACATTCATCTTGCATTCTCAACGCCCTTTTAGCAAGTTCAGGAGCCACACTATTGCCTTCTCTATAAATGAACTTCATAGACCAATCTTGTCTATGACCCAGTCTGCTTCTCATGTCATCAAAGAAGCACATATATTTCCCTTCCCTATTACCCCTTTTATCACTCTTTTAGCATCTCCTTTAAAACCACATTTCTACCATCTAGTTCCACAATTAGATCCATAGCTCTCCATAAGGCAACAGCTTCAGCCAGATCTGAACTTCCACTAAACATCTTTGATGTACATAATGAGAATAAAATCTCTCCCTTATAATTTCCTTGCTACTATGCCCAACCCAACTTTGTTATTTGTTTTATCAATAGCAGCATCGAAATTTACCTTTGTTACACCTTCATTTAGTGGCTTCCACTTTGTATCTTTTCTTCTTTTGATATTTACCCCCTTATTCTAGTTCCCCTCAAGTCTAGATTCTTGAAAACTCTTTAGACCTGATATAGCAGCAGTTATCACTTTGCTTGGACTATCAAACTTGCCTTCAAATACCATCCTATTTCTTCTGAACCATAATCCTTTCAAGATCATGGCAACCTCTTCTACTTTCTTCTTCTGTAACTTTGACTGCATCTCAGCCTAAATATAAAAGAAATCCTTCTCTTCACATGTCCACTTTTGTAGGCCACTCTGACTTTCTGCCCATACATCACTTGCAGCTGGACAGGTCCATAGTACATGACATACTGTTTCTTCCTCCATACAACAAGTTTGGTATGTGGCAACCTCAACAATATTCTTCTGGACCAAGTTCTTCTTTGTAGGCAATATGTTGTTCAATGCCTTCCACACAAACTGCTTGGTAGAGTTAGGAACATTAAGCCTCAATAACCCCTCCCATACATGTTTTTGTTCCTGCCTAATCGAGCATTCACCATGGTCTACTCTTTCCATGTCAGTGCCTAAATGGTATGCACTTCTCACAGAAAACCTTCCATCCTTAGTGAAACCCCAAAAAATTGTATCATCCTCACCCTGCCTACTAAGTGGTAGACTGCAGATCTGAGCAACCTCTTCCCTGCTAAATATTTCACAAACCAACCTCTCATTCCAGCAGTGAATATCCTAAAAAACAAGGGAACTTACCTTTGAATTAGTAGCTAGAATACTAACTAGTGATCTCACTTGGAAATTTACAAAATTGGGAAGCCACTTATGATTCCAAATAGATATGCTTCTGCCATTAGCCACACTCCACACCATACCAGCTTTGATCAGATCTGGTGCATCCAATAAACTCCTCCACATGAAAGATGGCTTATAATCAAGCTTTGCCTCAATGAATTGACTTTGCCTGTAATACTTTTCCTTAAAAATTTTTGCTGCCAATGAGTTGACATTCTGTTGCAACATCCACCCTTGTTTAGCAAGCATAATCTTCTTAAAAATATTAACATCCCTGAACCCCATTCCACCTTCCATCTTGTTTTCACCCATTTTACCCCAATTCTTCCAATGAATACCTTTTCTTTCCTTTTTGTTGCTCCACCAGAACCTTGCTATCATGGAATTAATCTCACTGCTCAGCTTTCTTGTTAATCGAAACACATTCATGGTATAAGTAGGAATAGACTGTAACACTGCCTTAATCAGAACCTCTCTTCCTGCACTTGATAGAAATGAGTTTTTCCAGTTATGAATTTTCTTCCATATTCTGTCTTTTATGCTCTTATAAGTTCCATACTTGATCTTCCAACAACAGTTGGGAGGCCAAGGTATTTCCCATAATCCCCACATATAAATGCACCAGCCTCTTGCAAAATATCCCTTTGATTGAGAATACTTGTGTTAGAGCTAAACAAGATAGATGTTTTCTGTCTATTCAGCATTTGGCCAGAGGAATCTTCATAGACCTTCAGTATGTCAAGTATTGTCCTCCAATCCTCTTTACTTGCTCCACTAAAAATCACACAATCATCTGCAAAAAGCAGATGAGTGATTCTGGTCACACCTCTAGCAGCAGCTTGACCCTTCATTTTTCCTTTAGCTTCAACAGTACTCAGTAGTGAACTAAGGCCTTCTGCACATAGAATGAAAAGGTAAGTAGACACGGGGTCTCCTTGCCTCAATCCTCTTGTTGGGATAAAACTCTCGCCCTCCTTTCCATTTACCAAAACTGAGTAAGAAACTGATTCCACACTGTCCATTATCAGATGGACCCATTTTTCACTAAAACCCAGCCTCCCCATTATTGACTTCAGAAAATCCCACTCGATTTTGTCATATGCTTTTGACATATCAAGCTTTAATGCCATGCTTCCTTCTCTTCCTTTCTTCCTTGTCTTCATAGTGTGTAGTATTTCATATGCCACCATAACATTCTCAATTATTGATCTACCCGGTACAAATGCACTTTGAAAACTAGATATTATATGGGGTAATACATGCTTAAGCCTATTCGTTAATACCTTAGCTATAATCTTGTACAAGACATTACATAAAGAAATGGGTTGAAAATCATTCACAGATAATGCCACATCAATCTTTGGAATTAAAACAATATTAGTATGGTTCAAGGTACTAGGCATACCTCTCCCATTTAGAACTTCAAACACTGCCTCACACACTCTAGGACCCACAGCTTCCCAGTGATGCTGTTAGAATTCTGCTCCAAACCCATCTGGACCTGGAGATTTAAAAGGACCCATTTGTTGTAGGGCATCAAAAACTTCTTCTTGGGTGAAAGGAGCCTCCAGATCAGCATTCATCTCCACTATCACTCTTTTGTCTATGCCTTGTAAACATATCTCAATATCAACTTCCTTTGGATTAGAGGATTTATAAACCTTCTGAAAATGATTCTGGAATGCTAGTGCAATTTCAGCCTCTCCGAATCTCATGCTTCCATCATAATCCTTCACTTTTTTAATAAAATTTTGTTTTCTTCTCTGTGTAGCACATGCATGAAAGAATCTGGTGTTCCTATCCCCTTCTTGCTACCAATGCCTTTTTGCCCTTTGCCTCTATTTGAGATCCTCTTTATGCAGTAATTCACCCACTTCCTTCTGTAACTGCACTATTTCCTCTTTATTTTGTTGATTTTCTTCATCTTGCAACTTTTTAAGTATCTCAGATTTATCTTTCAGTTCTTTTTCTGAGGCTGATCTGGCAACTTTACTCCATTTTGCCAAAGCCATTCTACTAATTTTGAGTCTTTGCTGAGCTTCGCTTATAGGATCTTCACTTGTACTCTCCTTCAACCACACCTCACTTACTAAATTCTTACATCCTTCATCCTTGCCCCAAGCCACTTCATATCTGAAAGAATTCTTATGCCCTCTTGAGCCTGCTATCTGCTGCCAGTAAGAAAAGCACAAAGGTCTATGGTCAGAACTTCTAGCAACCAGAGTTTCTATTTTAATTGTGTTAAAACAGTCCAGCCATCCACTATTTGCTAATCCTCTATCCAATCTTTCTAATACAAAAGTTGAATCTTTGTGTCTGTTGCACCAAGTAAACTTTGAATCTGTCCATCCCAAATCATATATCTCCCCCTTCTCTAAAACCTATCTGAACTTGTTCATCTGAGCTACACTTATCTCATTTCCTCCTCTCTTCTCATCTTGTGTTAAGATTTCATTAAAGTCCCCACAAATAAACCAAGGCATGTTATTTGAGGGTTTTAATGACACCAAAATATCCCACGATTCTTTCCTCTTACTAACCTCAGGGTGCCCATAAAATCCAGTAAACTGCCACTCAAATGCCTCATGATCAGCCTTAATACTTGCATTAACATGAAATCTAGAGTAGGATTGAATTGACACCCCTATCTCTAACTTCCACAATAAAGCCAACCCTCCACTTCTTCCCAATTGATTAACCACAAAACAACCCTCAAATTTCAATTTTCTCTTAAGGTATTCCCATCTATATGAATCTAACTTATTTTTCATCAAGAAAACTAAATCTAGCCTCTTCTCCTTCACTAGACAGTGAAGGTCATGAACTGCACGAGGTTACCTAGCCCTCGACAGTTCCAACTTAAGGTTTTCATTGTTCTTGGCGGCGCTGCTCCGTAGTCGCCACCAAGTTAGCATTTGCAATGGAACAATCCCCTTCCCCATTGCCTTTTAATCTCTTCCTTCCTTCCTCATTCTCAAAACATTCTTCTTCATTTACTAATCCCCTTTTTTTAAACATGGTTAAAGATTTTTTATAAGTAGCCATACCTTTCTCCCTTGCACGTTTCTTCCACCCTCATTTGTTGCTACGAAGCCTACTCCCATTGTCCAGAGCGTTGTTCTCAGCATATGTTTCAGGATAGTTTTCTACATGAATCAGGCTCTCATATACCTTCCCTTCCTTTATTACCGTTGATTTTGTCTGAGCAATATTAAGTTGGGCTGAGCCTAGGCCCAAGCCAAGGCCCAAACCCATCTCATCATCGTAACTACCATCCTTATTAGCCAGATTTGAATTCTGGTTAACAATTCCCGATTCCCTCTCCTCAGTATCTCTCATCCGTTCTCTACACTTATCTCCAACCCCTTCATCCTCATCTAATACAGTCCTCTTATCATTCATAACTGCCATCATATCATTCCCCTTCTGTTTAGTACACGCTACAAGTTCAACACTCTCATCCTCATCCAAATTCTCAAATTTGAATTTGAATTAGCTCCTTGATTTTCGCCATTTTGTTCGCCCGAAACAGTTTTTGGTTTCCCCCCTCCTCTGGTCTCATCTTCCACCTCTCGCCATCCCCATGGCTAACCTTCCCACTGTAATAACTCCTCCTTGAATATGTAGACTCCGCACGAAGCCATAAGCCAAGTTGCTGAGTTTTTTCTGCATGCTGAACCAAATTTTCACTTTTCGACATACATCCTCCTGCTTCATGAGCTATATACCCACACATAAAACAAACTTTTGGCAATTTTTCATATTTAATAGGAATCCAGACTTTATCGCCATTCACACCAATCATTCTAACTCTAGGCAATGCTTGGTGCAACTTCATTTCAATCCTAATTTGTAGAAACTTTCCCCACCCTATCCCATCATCCAAGATATCCACTTCTAAAACATTGCCAATTGTCTTACTGATCTGCACCCCACACACTCGATTCATATATGCTAACAAGAGGTTGTGAAGCTGCACCAGAACTCTTCACAGTCAAATCTGATTTTATTTGGCTGGTTAAGCCCATCAAATAACTTTAAAGCAAACAAACCGTTATCGAACAACCATGGTTTCCCCACTAACACCTTATGCATGTCAGCATGTGTAGCAAATGTCACTGTAAAGATATTTGCTACACACTCATGGAACACTGCCTGTTTACTTATTTTCCAAACATTAGCCATTGTTGAGGAGATCACATCCTTGCTTACTATACGATCTGTAAACAACTTCCCTACCAAACTTCGATCACCCTTCTCCTTTGTTCCAATCACCCCTTCCAGTTCTAGATCCAGCACAGTCGCCTCACTCTCTGTTAATCTCAACTTACTCCATCTCTCTTGTATATCATCCATCTTCTATTACTTGAAAATCAGCCCAAGCAATAGATCTCACCAGTTTCTACCTTAAACTCCACCTCGTACCCTTAGGGAGAGAACAAGAGAAGATTCGAGTGCGGAAAGTTTTTTTTATATAGACTTTGTGCTGCCATTTTTCATAGGATAAAGTTTTGGATGAAGTTTTCTCAATCCATTTAAAAAATTGACACGTATATATCCATTAAGTACTACATGACAAATACTGTACATATTTTTTAAATGAATAGACAAATATCAATTTTTGAACTTGTTCTTTTAAAAACATAATCATGGACACTTGTTATATTTATAGATTAGTCGAAGAAAACTTCTTCCAACTCATATCTATTTTATTATAGGAAAATGCTAGTATAACTACAAAATGTGCTTATTAAATGTGCTTATTCATGTATTTTAATTTTTTTTTTCATTTTTACTTAATGATTAAGGAATAGACTATTAGTGAATTTATATATTTTATTTTCTCTTAATGGTTACGGATGTTTAAAAAATGCTTAAAGAAAAAAAAAACATTTACATGATTGGTGTGCATATTTGATATATATGCAGATTTGATCTGCACCATAGCATTGTCCTTTAATTTATATATATATAAGGGCAGTGCTAGAGTGCTGTCCAGCTTTGACCGCTAGGTGTGCCCGCTAGCACAAATCTCCCTTTCTATTTTTTTACTTTTTTTTTAACATATTTAGATATTTTTAAAAGATAAAAAATATCTATCAATACACTAAAAATTACTTCCTTAATCATTAAGTAAAAAATATTAAAAAAAATTAAATATATATGCAGTCAAAATGAGAGAACAAAGTCAGGAAGTATACGAGCATTTTCCTATATATAAAAGCGTTTATAACCATATGAATAGTAGATCTTATTTGATGGGAAAAATTACATTTTCACCCTTTTTTCTTTGGTTGGTGCGTTGCTAGGTTCTTTAACAATTTGTTGTCTCTTTTCCTCATGAATCATCTTTATAGTTTAATGAAATTTACTTGCTTAAAAAGAAAGAAAGAAAGAAAGAAAGAAAAAAAAATAAGAGGAGAAACTTGCGAGTTACTACAGAGGGTCTCTTTTAAGAGAATTCTTCCCCTTTCTCAACATGAGATTTTATTCAGTAATTTTATTTTATTTACTCATTTTTCAGTTTTTTTGTTCTCTTTTCATTTTATAGCGTTGACGTTGTAACTTATACTCAACTTTGTATTAGCCATCTAAATTAAAAAGTACGCAGAGATTTATATATATATATATATATATATATATATATATATATATATATATATAGACCATAAATCTTATCTAGCTAGTTTAAATAGATATGCATACTTATTAACAAAAATATTCTTTTGAGTTTAATTTCTGACATGCATATCCAATATGTTTACCAATGCAAAATAAAGTGTTATGCAAATCTCGCACATATACCCACTTCCCGTGTAGGCTACATCTCATGTATAGCTATATAGTTTCTTGATTGATATTACTGTTTACACTTTCCTTCTTAACCCCACCATTCATTGAATTTTGCTCCTTGCTTTGTATTATAAATTTACATGTAAACAATGAAGAAATAACAAAGTTTTTATGTTCAATACCATGTCTCTAGTTTCTTAACATGGTACTAGAGCCATCTGATCCTCTCATTCATTTTATTTTCTACCATCCACCATCTTTGCAACCTCTTCCAATCATCTCAAGCATTCTCCATACCTTCTTCACTCATCAGACCATCCAAGTGCCCTTCTCGTCTCTACACCACTCACTGGGGACAACTATCTGACATGGAAGCGAGCCATAAAAATGGCTCTCAATGCCAAGCACAAACTCGGTTTCGTCGACGGCACTCTTTCCACACCCACCGATCCTCGTGAGCTCTCCCTTTAAGATCATTGCAATGACATGGTTTTGTCTTGGCTCCTCAACGCCATTGATAAGTCCCTTATCTCCAGTATTATCTATCGCAACAACCATCGAGATGTATGGCTTGATCTTAAAGCTCGGTTTTCTCAAAGTCCCGACCCTTATATCTTCAAACTAAGACGTGATGTCGGTCTGCTAAGGAAGTATGTCAATTGCTGCTTATTATAACACCATAAAATCTTATTGGGATGAATTAGCAAATCTCATATCACTCCCTGAATGCACTTGTGGTGCCACAAAACTCCTTTTGACAGCATCAAGAAACTTAACATGTTTTTCAGTTGTTAATGGGGCTCAACAATTCTTACACCTCCATACGTAGTCAGATACTTGCCATGGAAAACTCCCTAATGTCAGCAAAGTTTACTCCATTCTCAATCAAGAAGAACGCCAACATCTCCTTCTCCTTCCACCTCCTACCAACTCCATCGCCATGGTTGCCCATCATCTTGGATACTCTTCCCGCTCTATAGAGTCAAAGGGATTTGGGCGTGGTCGACCTAAGTGTGAGCATTGTGATAATCTCGATCATTGGGAGGATACATGTTATAAATGGATCGGTTATCCTCCCAATTGGGAACATTCTCGTAGCACTCAATGCAGTCATAACTGAAAATTAGGGTAATTGCCACCAACGCCACGAACGTTTCGATTTCAAGTACTCCTACTGAGAGTTCCATTCTTGGCCTCACTGCTGCTCAATATCATCAGTTGTTGGACTTACTCTATCCTCACCTACACCGGCCAATTTTGCTGGTATTGTTTCTTCCCTCACTTATAAATCCTTTTTCTCGTCCACCACCTCTAAATGGATAATTGATAGTGGTGCCAGTGAACATATGTCTTCATTATCTTCTCCTTTCCTCAATTCTCAACCTATTGGTCATGCAAATCCTATTCAAGTTCCCACAGGTGAGATTGTTCCCATCACCCACATTGGTCGTGTTCAAATATCTGAAAATTTATCTTTGGATAATATCCTCTATGTTCCTGATTTTAATTTTAATCCACTACAACATATATAGTCTTTTGCATATATTTTATTTCCGTCAATCTCACTTTTAACGCAAGTAGCTGCTCTAGTCGATTTATTTTTGTCGATCACCCACGTGCCACTATATGTTATTTATTGCGGCGAAATTCATGTTGATGTAATAAGTTTTGCCGCAACAAACATTTTGCAACCAAATATGTGTAAATTACGGCGACTTTAATTGGACACAATAAATTGTGAACGGGTTATGATGTTGCAACAAATTGTTTCGCCGCAAAAAAGGTAGCATTTATATACTCTAAATTCCGGGCCTTCACCCTCAACTCGATAGTACTGTAAATCCATTTCTATCTTCAACGCGTACACCTCTATCTCTCCATCGCACAAATTCATCTCTACTGACCCTTCCCATCCAGAGCCCTTGCCACCTCGCCGTCGCGGGTAATATATTGTTACATGTCTGACCATAGGTGGTTGTGAAGGTTGGTGAAGTGCGGTGGCATGAAGAGAGAAGTGGAAGGGAAGCTTGCGAAGTGGAATACCGAAATGATGAAAGCCAAGTCTAGGGTTAGAAGGATAAGATGCTGGAGTGTTCTGGGCCGTTGATCTAAGGAAAGGCTGAGATGGTGCCAGCACGATAAAGTGAAGATGAAGATTAGGTTCTAGAAGATGTAATCCGGGAATAAGACGTTATTCTCTTTTAAATGCTATTGGTTGTTGCCTGAGGGCTTTATTGTCTTTTTACTAGAATATTGTTATGCTTGTCAGATACTTATTCCGTTTGGGAAGTATCAATTTGGTTATGCATTTTGTTGAATGAAATTTCACCTTCTTCCTATTATTCTCTAGAAGTTCTCACCCTCGAAGTGAGTCTTTGTTGCCTTTCTGGGTTCCTAGTTGTTACATATATTGATCTCCCTCTCTCTCTCTCTCTCTCTCTCTCTCTCTCTAATGGTTTGACCGTATTGTCCTTGCTCTATCACTCTGTCTCTTTTTCATCAAGCAACAAATTGTACAGCTCGGTCCTGCAATCTTCTCTTCGCCTGAGTCACTCTTCAATCGCACGGCTACAAAACAAGGTATTCTGTTTTTTTATTACATTTAATTTGCTCTGTCCCCGCAAATCCCTTCTCTCGATTTCTCTCACCCTACCCCTCTTATCATTTAGATAAATTTTGTAAATTGCATGTGTTGTGTTTGGTTGGTGATGAGATCCCTTGAATATTTTTGTATAATTGCACAAGATGGTTTTTACAATGAGATATCATATATCTGAAAATGGGTAGACATGGAGATTTAATTAACTTGTGCTCTTTGTTCCTCTTTGTGCTTTGAAATTCCTTTCCATTTACAATATGATTTATGCAAAAATCCCACGTGGTTGTTGATATAAGCCAATTATATTCACATAATCTCGACCCTCTCACTGGGTCAGCATATTGCAAGGGGCATAGTGCATTACCATGTAAACTGTAATGCACTACCTTGGCACATATAGTAGATGGAAATTTAGAGGACTTTTGTTCTGCCTGTAATGCTTGTGTGTTAGATAATAATCACACCGTATATGATTATCGGGTTTCAAAAGAATAGATACACAAAAACAAAGAAGAGAAATTGGATGAAATGAGAGATATCTTAGCTAACTTTTACAAGCCCCAAAGCCCATGAATTTTAAAGCAAAGTAGGGGCTATGAACTGAAAGAGAGGTGTATAATTTGGTTGTTGCAAGATAACTTTTTTTTCATGGCTTTTGTCGTTTAATTCAAGTAAAAGGGCATAAAGAAGATCTTTTGGGCTTGTACGTATTATATATTCAATTGATATTTGTAATCTCTGATTTGGAGAGACTAGATTTCTCTCACTTTTGCACTTCAATTAAAGGGTAAAATTGTTTTAAAGTTTTCTTATAATTAAGCTGGTTTGATTAAATTTGAATTCAAATGGAAAGTTCCTTCCTATTCAAAAAAGTCAAATGAAGGTAAAACTATTCCCTTGCTTCATTCAGACTCGGTTTGGCATTCTAACCATTCCTTACCCCTCGATTACCTTTTAAAAATGATATTTAAGACAGCTTTTGAAATGAACCAAAGTTGCTTAAAATAAAATTAAAAAATTTTCTAAAATGCTCAGGATTTTTGACACAAATTATATGCATACCTTTTTTCAAAGATGATAGTTTCCTAATTTTATTAATAATAGATTTAACTTTTGGTAGAAAGCAAGTAAGAAAGATCATCTTGTCGTTATATATATGAAAATATAATAGACATCATTTTGATGTGTTTCCTCTTCCCAAATCCCTCCTAATTTTTATTTCATCTACGTTGCTTGTCATTCATGAACCTCAATATTCAAACTAATTCACATGCACAATTATGAATAAATAGCCATTGGTAAATCATTAAGTAATTTAAGCTCACTTTATTGCAAGAGATCTTATTTAATTCACACCGTACCCCTTGAGATGTTGAAAAACAAATCCTTTTTCTTTCTTATAGGAACACAAATACAAGATTTATCACTATATATATATAAGAGAATAATCATAATCACACTAGTAACTACTTCATTTCTGAATTTTATAGTAATAGTGTCGGCCTACCAATTCAAAATTTGTAACTCATGTCTATCCTCTTGATTAGGAGGCCGCAAAAGATTGGTTGCGTTTGGATAGTGAGGTGATCTCAGATATTCTGTAAATAGTATTGAAAAAGTAAGGATAGAATATTGAATAGTAGTGAATAATAGGTGAAAAGTAATTATATAATAATGAATAGTAGTAGATCAGTATTCTCATACTCCACTACCCAATTGATATGAGAAAACTACATTGCATCTCTTATTCATTTCAATCGATAGAGAAAACTACATTGCATCTAAAAAATAACTCATAAACATGGTAGGTGATAATATTGGAATTATGCGGAACCAAGACCTAAATAAAAAAATAATGCAACCACATACAATGACCAAAATAATCAAAGTAGCTAGTATATAACTGAACACAAAATTTTGATGACAAGGTGAAAACCCTCTAAAGAACTTATCAATGGTACGTAAAACCATCCGTCTTTAGCCAATCAAGAGACTCAATCCGTCTTTAGTTTGGTTAGGTCGAGGTTGTGTTTGTTGTGATTGAGGTATTGATCTCATGGTTGTTGATGGCTCCTACTCAGTAGAAGCTTATTTCTTTTGCCTCTGTATTGATGCACTGAAATTGAGCATTTGAAATTGTTAATATTTCTTGATAATCCGTAAACCTGCTTTTACGTATACTAGTTCAGTTGCTGCTATAGTGAGATTTTACCATGATGACCCTTGCATATAATATGTTCAATTTTTATCATTTAGCCTTTTGCATGTCTGATATTTTGCTACATGAATTTTTGAGGATTTGAAACTTCACGTTTGGGTGCTGTTAAGAGTTAGGAAATGTAAGCTAGAGTAATGTATCATAGAGTGGAACTTTTTCTAGCTTCTGGAGACAAAGCAACGACTCTATAGTTCACTGGGCAAAGCACTTTATCTGAAAACTTATGCAAGAATCTAACATGCAATGGGATTATATTGGAGTCATTTCAAATTATGCATTCCCCTTCAAATTATCTTGTTAATCCCACCCTTCGTTGACCGGGCAAAGCACTTTATCTGAAAACTTATTTTCATTATGTTTCAGGCATTTGTTGACAATGGAGCCGAATCATGTAAGATTGTTTCAGGTATATCTGATTTTCTGCTTTTGATCTATCATTTTCTTATAGAATACCTAGTTCCGTTCTCGTGTATACTTCCTTTGTACTAGGACTTGGCACTACAACAGAATGTGTGTTTTGTAATAGAGGAAACTGTCACAAAAAAATGGCAAACCGTCACTAAACATATTTGGTAACGGTTTGAAACCGTCACCATGACCGTCACCTAAAGTGCGTCACAGAAAACATTTGGTGACGGTTTACTGTTCAACCGTCACAAAAAATATTTTTAGTGACGGTTGGAAGTGTTCCATTCGGTACAACGTTCGAACGTTCCTTTTTTTGTGACGGTTATGAACTGTCACAGAAAATCACGTTCGGACGTAAAATCAAACGTTCGGATGTTATACCCGACCGATTGGCGTTCGAATGAGAGAAGTTGAAGTTCGTTGGATATCGTGTTCCAACGTATCATATTTACGTTCGAATGTTAATGCGTCCGAACGTTAATTACAATAAACGTTCGAATATTTGTTCGAACGTAAACGTAAATGTTCAAACGTAGCGCGTTTAATGTTCGGACGTTATTTCGAATGTAAACGAAGGAGCGTCCGAATGCAAATTCTTTGTTCGAACGTTAGTCGCTTTACCGTTCGAACGGTTTGTTCGTTTTAGCATGAGTACGTTTGAACGTATAGTTTAACGTTCGAACGATTCAATTGTATTTACGTTCGAACGTTTGTTACAGTGTGAACCAACGTTCGAACGATTTTTATTTACATTCGAACGTACAGATCAGAAATACTAATTTCATAAAATTTAAAAACATAATACCAATTGTATCATATTATATACCCAATTAACAAGTAACAATGTCTTAAAAAGTACAAAATTAGATATTAAAACTAGTCAGAAATATTGATAAAATTTATTTCTTCTTTTTCCCTCGCCCACGGGGATTCTGTTGTAACGACATAACACGCTCCATTTGCACCATCATCTCCCATTGCACTTGCTCTTGCACTTCACTACGTATTCTTTCCTCCTGGTCTCTCTGTTGGTCCTGCAAACGCGTCTCTAAATGAGACTGTCGTTCTAAGAGAGACTCTAACTCTTGTTGTCTCGACCTCATATACTCATTTTCACGCCGTGCAGCTTCTAAATCTGCTGTAAGATTATTAATTTGTGAAGCCGATGAGGTTGAGGAAGATGAACATTTATACTTGATAGATCGTCTCAAACCTCTTGCCATACTAGACTGCGGCCCGAGCACTTGCGTGAATATGTCTATGTCACTGGGAGAGGATTTCTCAGAAGCCGACTGCATCTCCAACATTTTGCTCTGCAATTTAAAAGGTAATGATCGTAAATAATTAGTAACGTATTAAAAGAAATAGAAATAAGAAATAAACTATTAAAATGTTATATAAATAATTTATTTAACAAAATTAACACTGCTTACATAATTATCTGCAGCGACAGGATCCATTCACTCACTATGCTCATTAGTGTGATTAGTGTGAGCAGCAGCATAGACATGAATGAGGGAAAAGTTTTCAGGATCATCACGTTTCTAACAAAGCGACAATATTAGCAATTTTAAAAAGATAATGTTAGTACTTATCAGAAATAATATCAGGAAAATAAATGAATTCTATAATTTTTTAATTACCATTTTTTCAGCAAGACGGTGGAATGACCTTGAACCGGCACGATGGTGGACAGTCAGAACGGATCTATTCTGTGCATTTGTAGAACTCAAGTGCTACAAAATATATTAAAAATGTTAATTGTAATATGTATACATATAATATATAAAACGAATATGAATGTAAATAATTAAAAGATATAAATGTAAAATACCTGATAATCTGGAGATGCGAAAAGATCACAACACTTTCTCCAATCATCTAACTTCATCTGCTGTAAAGGAGACTGCGCAGCCTCTTCCAACGTCTCAAACTTCTTGAAGTGGTCATGACATCGTCCTTTGTGACGTCGGAATAGTGTAGCCATCAACTCATTCATGGTTCTCAAATCCTCGCTACGGCCAAAGTCGAGGTCGAATTCATCCTAACAAGGGAATCAGGTAAAAAATATAATATATTAATCTAGGTGAAAAAAATGTACTGAAAAGTAAACTCACCAGCACACGACTTCGAATGTGCTCCTTAATCTCATTCGGAACATCTCGCCATGAGCGCACATAAAATGGAGCATAAGCTCGAACTACTGTGCCAATATAGGAGGAAAGCGCTGCTGCACTATCATCCACTCCTCCAGTTGAATTATCAGGAATTGTGATCTTCAGTTTACCGTGCCTTCTATTTTTTTCAAGAGAGATTCCACGTGTATAGCCACGACCGCGACGTGCAGATGCATCAACTACATGATAATAGATATACTATAATTATAATTATATAGTTATTGAGAAAAAAGTATTAACTATATATATAATTATCAACGACAATATTTCCTTACTGGTAGGTGTCGACTGGCTGTTGTTCTCTTCTGTGTTAGCTTGATCTTCAGGAACGGATTCCTCGAGTGGGGAGTCCTCAATGGATTCAGGACTTGGACTTGGCGGAGGCACATTTATTCGTTGTCGTTTTGGCAGCATTCTTTAAAATAATTAATTATATCAAAGAAAATTAATTAGAAGAAATTATGAAAATTCAAGATATTTTATAGTCACCTATATGAATAAAATATTTAGTACTTTTATTCTTCAGATGAATTTTCCATGCTTGTTTCAGAATCTCCATCAATAACATCTTCATCATCATCATGCACCTCTTCTTCATCATCTTTATCCACCTCCTGTCCGGATTCTGATTCGTCTTCATCTTCTGACTTGTCTTCTTCTTCTTCCTCCTCACTGACTTGAATTGAATGATCATTTAATACAGACGGGTCGAGATGTACGGGTGGGACATCATCTCTACACAAGGGGAGCAACTCGAGTGCACCGAGGTCAACAAACAAGTTAATACCCTCTCCATCTTCCTCGTATGCCTCAACAATCGGAGTGTCATCTTCATCTCCACTATTCTCGTAATCTACACTTGTTCCTGCTTCATATATATTTCGAGGAACAAATTTTTGTACGACTCGCCAAGTTATCTCCCCACTATCTTCATCAGCACTTTTCATTGAATCAATCAAGTAATAGACTTGGGTGGCTTGACAAGCCAATACGAATGGATCATCTTCGTACCATTTAGATGCAGTATTGACACTCGTAAAGTGATTATCCCTATGTATCGAAACCCGACCACCGCCTAGATCCCACCAATCACATTTAAAGACATATGTTACAGACCCACCCGGATATTGCAATCCGATAATATCATGTATGACACCATAATAGTCAATATCATCTGTTCCATGACTCCCATCGACCAACACACTACAGTTTTGAGTCTTTCTATTACGTTCACAGTCCAAAGTATGGAATCTATAACCTCGAACCGTGCATGCAGTATATCGAAGTGCTCTATTTGAGGGACCACAGGCCAATGCATACAATTCAGAAGAAATTGATCCGGGATCACGAGCACGTTGTTCCAAAATCTATAAATTGAAATAGTATATATTTATTATTTCATTATCCAGAGTTAAAAATTTCACAATATAACATATATATAATTTTAGTTCATACACGATCTTCAAACCATCCGGGAAATTCTTCCTCGTGTCTTGCCTCTATATTTTCTACGCCTTCTGTCCTAAGTTTGTCCATGTGGTCACTGTTATAACATGTTGCAAAAGAAGTATATTTTGAGCCCAACAATTCTAATTAATTTAAAGAAAACTATAATTATTCAAAGAAATGAAATGACATACCTAAGATAATCATCAATCTCTCAGCAGTTATTTAGCACATACCACCGAACTTTACCCAACTCTCCATCAATTAAATCGTAACCTATTTGTGCACCCAAGGGTCGTACATTCTGGGAAAATACTGATAGCTCACGAGGAGGCGGAGTAGCAAGATCAGCATTTCGCTCTTGACGATTAAATAGTATCTCAACACCACGAAGATATAGAGAGCAAAATGTTAACCATTCATCGTGTATATAGGCCTCTGCTATTGAACCCTCAGCTTTGGCTTTATTCCCAACAGTGCGCTTCAATCGACCCAAATATCTTTCAACTGGATACATCCAACGGAACTGCACCGGTCCACCCAGAAGTACCTCTCGCGGTAAATGTATTGCTAAATGGACCATGACATCAAAAAATGTATTAACTATATACTACATTTTATATATCTATAACTATATACTACATTGTATAGTATGATAGCATAATACTTTAAATGAGAACATAAATGTAACTAATATATAAACTATACCATATATATAAATCAATAATATATATTAAATTGTTACGTATTAAATTCTTTATTATATACTAACTTATACTATAATATATATACTACATTTTATATATCTATAACTATATACTATATTGTATAGTATGATAGCATAATACTTTAAATTAGAACAGAAATGTAACTAATATATAAACTATACCATATATATAAATCAATAATATATATTAAATTGTTACTTATTAAATTCTTTATTATATACTAACTTATACTATAATATATATACTACATTTTATATATCTATAACTATATACTACATTATATAGTATGATAGCATAATACTTTAAATGAGAACATAAATGTAACTAATATATAAACTATACCATATATATAAATCAATAATATATATTAAATTGTTACTTACTAAATTCTTTATTATATACTAACTTATACTATAATATATATACTACATTTTATATATCTATAACTATATACTATATTGTATAGTATGATAGCATAATACTTTAAATGAGAACATAAATGTATATAATATGTAAACTATACCATATATATAAATCAATAATATATATTAAATTGTTACTTATTAAATTCTTTATTATATACTAACTTATACTATAATATATATACTACATTGTATATATTTATAACTATATACTATATTGTATAGTATGATAGCATAATACTTTAAATGAGAACATAAATGTATATAATATATAAACTATACCATATATATAAATCAATAATATATATTAAATTGTTAGTTATTAAATCATCAATAAACACCATAAGCTCATAAACTATTCACAAACAATAATCACAATTATTTCAAGAGTAAGTATAAAATCACAACAACATGTATAAACATATTGCTAAACTTTAGAAATATAACAAGCACTCACAAAAAAACCAATAATCTAATTGTCAATAATATTATATAACATCCTAATATATAACATAAACATTTATAATATAATATATTATAGATAAAATTCTAGAAATTAAATTGAAAAACGTTCGAACGTAATAATAAGTACGTTCGAACGTTCTGTGTATATAAGACCAAAACCGAACGTCGAAACGACATTTCCAATACGTATCATCGTCTACTCCGTTGCACGCCGCCACGCCTCCTTCACCGCCGCCGTCAACTCCGCCACAACCGTAACTAAAAGGTAGGCATTCATCTTTTATTCAAGTAACATGTATTTTATTGAGATTTGGATTGAGATTTGGATTGAGTTTTGTTTAAAACTGGATAAGTGGTTGCCGGATTTTCAACTTCATTTTCCGGCCACC
The DNA here is from genome assembly GCA_961763995.1 of Juglans cinerea. Taxonomy (NCBI): domain Eukaryota; kingdom Viridiplantae; phylum Streptophyta; class Magnoliopsida; order Fagales; family Juglandaceae; genus Juglans; species Juglans cinerea. Next base: position 27,077,323 of record CAUIVZ010000009.1, read on the forward strand.
ACGGCCAGTCATTGGCCGAATAGTCACCGTAGAAATGTTTCTTGAAGTGTATACTTCATTTCCACGGGGACATTTCGGCATTTAGAACCTTGTAGAGAAATTTTCGAGATTTCAATAATGGCTGAGTCGACTTAGCCATTCTGCATCGAAACGTTCGAACGTTTCACCAAGACATTCGAACGTACGACATTTAAATTACAGAGCCGTTACGGCTTCCATGTTCGAACGTTAATTGTCTTACATTCGGACGTCATATTCATCAATTTATGGTCTAAACGTTTAATGTCTACGTCAGGACGTACTACTTTTTAAATATTATTATACGACATACGTTCGAACGTAAATATTTTACTTTCGCACTTAAATCACATACGGTCGGACGTTTAATTATAACATCCGAACGTAGTGATTTTCTACATTATTCATGCTTCGATGTTCGGACGTTCATATTTACGTTCACACGTAAAACAAATACGTTCGAACGTATTTGTTTTAACGTCCGAACGTACGTCAGCCAATATTTATTTACTGCTTATGTTCGAACGTACATTTTTACATTCGAACGTATTTGTTTTACGTTCGAACGTAAATTTATTTACATTATTTTACGTGCGAACGTATAAATAAACGTCCGAACGTTTGTATCTTTAACATTCGAACGTTAAAGATAAAACGTTCGAACGTTAATGCAGAGCAGCTTAAAATTAATACAAAAAAATGCATTATTGTAAATAATTTTTTTTTTCCTTTTCTATTTTCAGGATATGGCTCTTCCACTGCATACTAGGAAACGAGGGAGGGAAGGAGCCACGTCGGACACTGACCGTATCGGAGCTCGTACTGTTATGGTAGAGCGAGAGGTCTTAATTAATGAGTTCGACGAACTCTGTTGGCAGCAGACGAACCTGAGAGATGTTTTCCTCAGTAGAGGCTGGGGAAATATCTGCATATTGAGGGGGAAGGTATACCCCTCAATGGTTTAAGAATTCTATATGGGGATGTGTGACATGCCTCAGGATGCATCCTCTCACACCGTGACTGTACGCGGTGTTTCCATTGAGGTATCAGCAGATGTCATCGGCGAGCACCTCGGGATTCGTCGAGGAGTTGAGACATTTGCACACTCAACACCCCGTGAGGATGTAGGCACTTCTACATCATCTACTGGCCGGGGATGTGAGCCAGCATCAGCCAGAGATGCAGGCCAGTCAGAGGCTGAGGATACTGGCGTCGAGGCTCCGGATGATGACCGAGACGAGGATTTCTACATCCTCACCGGGAGGGATCGCATGCAGATCGAGCGGAAGAACGCCTTCAACCAGAACCATCTGCTGCATTTCTTCCGCATGTTGCACCTTATTGTTGCAACAAATGTCGATCATGTGGCTCATAAAACCACATTTAGTCGGCTTCGGGCACAATTTTTGATACGAGTGGCACGTGGAGATCCTATAGATTTTCCATTGCACATCTTTGAGAGGATTCGTTACGAGGCGAGCATCGTCTCCACGGATAATCTCCCATATGATGTCCTCATCAGCCGACTATTACTTGCACGGGGAGTGCCGACCCAGCCAGAGGAGCGGGTCAAAGATCAGATGAGCCCCCTCGACATGACCACGCATCGACGTAGCATTGGACAGGCGAGGGGACGTCAGCCACCCCTGTAGAGGATCTAGTTCCTCCGACGCAGCCTGAGCCAAGTCATGTCGGGAGTAGTAGTCAGCATACGCCGAGTACATCTGCAGGAGATGTGCGGCCTGCTTGGGTTGATGCGGTCATCTCACAGCTGACTGCGCATATCGATCATAAGATCGATCGAGGCTATATCGGCGTCTGTTGCCGAACTCACCCATCGTGTAACTATCCTCAACGACAAGGTTGATACCTTGACTGAGGAGGTACGGAGTTCGACTTTTGCGGATAACGTTATCATCTGACTGTTTTTTACTACATTCTATCAAATTTTGTATTTTATTTTTAATATTTGTAACGAAAAATATTATTGAATATTTCTATCGTTTTTTAATTTCAATTTTTAATCTTCTTTGATGTTATATTTTTCAACTTTAATACTAAATCACTGCATTTCAAATATATATAAATCAATAATATATATTTATATATTACAAAGTGTGTATATATAAATATATACAATTCAATTTTTTAGACTTGTTCACAAATTATGCACAATAAAAACCACATAATTTTTAAATTAAAGTCATTTAATTTAAATTTACAATGAACGTTCGAATGTTATTACTTAACGTTCGAACATTGGTGCAAACATTTTACGTTCGAACGTAAAATTAATAACATTCGAACGGTTGCGCCAAAACATTTTACGTTCAAACGTAAATAGACATAACGTTCGAACGTATATGTGACGTTCGAATGCATATTTCCCATACGTTGGAACGTAAAAAAATCTCATTCTATCTTTAGTGACGGTTTCCATAAACTGTCACAGAAAATTCTTTTTAGTGACGGTCTAGGGACTGTCACAATTTCCCAACCGTCACTAAAAAGCAATTGTGTTGTAGTGTGGCCTTCTCTTATGAATAAAACTTCTCGATTACCTTAAAAATAAAAAACCTGGTTCTGTAATGCTAGCTGACGGGGTATATTGAAAACACATGAAATCAAACTTGCCGGGCTCCATATAAAATATAATTCTTCTAAGTGTGATCTTTTGTTTCATAGAATATTTATATTTTCAAGCCTATTGTTAGCACCTATGAATCAATTATAGAAAGGAATTCATTAGCATTTTTACAATCATTTTAACTTGGAAACTAGTTATATAACTGAATCTAGGTGTGAGATTTTCATTTCCAACGGTTTCCCCCAATGTCCATCTAATATGTTCTCAGGTGTGTCATATATATAGTCAATAAACCATTACTCCTAGCATGCTTTTAGATTTTCTTTTTGTGTTCAATATTGTCACATTTAAACTGTGTAGTTGCATTCTTAAGATATATTAGTTGGACTCTTAAGTTTCTATAAGATTCACTTTTACGAAGCATATAGAAACTTTTTGTATTCTCCAGTACAATAAGCTTGTAATAATTGATATTTGATTCATGCTAAAAAAAACTGATATTTGATGGTTTGCAAAGTAGGATGACTAGGAATCAGATCATACAATAGAGCTCCAAAGGGTTATTGTAAGATATATACGATATCAAGTGATTTGAACGAACATTAAGCCCCAAATTTGGTAGCTTTTTATAAAAAATTGCGTTGGTCAGAAAGAAATGTAGATTTATCACCGACACTGCAGAACACAATTACGTAAGTGGTTAAATCTATTGATGTTTTTAAAATAAAACTTCTTAAATATTACATAATCATTAAATAAATCCGGACAGAAACTATCATTAAGGGTAGAAAGTTACTAATGAGCTATCTCTACTTGGAGTTATTCCAGTCTGCTAGTTTGGAAATTTATTAATAACATGATAGTAATGGATAAGATTTTCTTGTTATTTTTATGCAACAGGTCTCGATCAATTAGCAAGGGGACCGAAATGGACTTTATTTTAAAGACACAATGCTGCCTGAGAGACTAAGTGAATTGGAGGAAATGTGTTTTTGAGCCATGACCACAGCTAATGCTTTTGGCTAGTAAATCAAACTATTCACCATGCAGTTCTTGACTCTAGATGTATGAAGTGCTTCTGCAAGTTGCCATATTGTTGGAAAATCCTGTTTTACTAATTTATTTATATTGGCTGATTGTGAAGTTGGCATTTTATGTGGATCATGTTTAATGATAACATAAGTAATATATAAAATATGTGTATAAATGGAAGTGCTTTAGCTAGTTTTGGAGTTCATAGACTTTATATCAATTCAGTTTTTATGATGATGGCATTTCGGTAGCAGTGTTATCAACAAAGTATATCAGATCGTATGAACATTCTATCTTGGGTCATTAATGACCGTTATGTCATATTAATCATTATAACAATGGTAAAGATCTATAAAAATCATTGGAAAAATGGTGGCCAAAGACCATTACAGGTAGCAAATATGGGCATAAAACTTGACTAATATGTAATGAGCAGTAAATATTTCTCCCTCAAATGCAACCCAATATATATATATATAGCTGGAGTGTTCTATTACCCACAATGTATCCTTGCAAAAAAAGATATTTTAGTGACTACATTTTAGACCTGCATGCAGGATCGAATCGACCATTATAGCTTTTTCCACGAAACTTTTTGTCAAGAGAAATTTTTGTTGGTGATATGATGTCTGGTTGCGGTAATTGTGTTCTAGTAGCGGTATCAACTTGTTAATATAAGCAATTTACAATGATACTTCTCGTGGTTAAACTCTTGTTTTAAAAGTTTGAAATTCATTTCTCAATATAAAATTTATTAAAATTACTAATCGAAGAATTCAAGTAAATTTATTATACTTTGCAATAGTACTACTGCAAAAGAATTTTAAAAAAAAATTATCAATTTTTGAATGCA